>QXEO01000078.1:0-1416562 GCA_007115705.1 Dactylis glomerata
CAATTAGAGGGTAAGCTTTTATTACTACCATATACATGCATTTACCAAAAGCAAAGCACCCACATATTATTATTTTCTCCGTTCCAATTAATTGACTTAACTTTGTCTAGATTCGTATGCATCTAGAGTTTAGACGTGTTTTTTGAGTTATATGCATGTAAACTTAAAAAAGGTTTAATTAATGGTGTATAAAAGAGAGAGTGTCTAATGGTACATGTCATGCACGTTTGGATGGTACTTTAATAACAAGTATAGATCCTTGACATCTTTTCAGCTTATTATTGAACTGATTCATAGGACTATTTGACTGTAGAAAAGTGTTCATGCAATAGTTCAGTTCATAATCTAGAAGTTTTTGTAAATTGCTTACCTAGTCATACACTACGCGCCTTTACCAAGATATAGACGGTATGCTCTAAAATCTCTCTCTCAGTATGGTTAATAATATCATAACAGAGATGAGCATTCACACAATGTTATACATATACACTACTAACTCATCAATTGTAAAAAGTAATTTAAGGAGGCTTGCATTTTTTTTATCCTTTATGTGTTCATATTTAATGCATCTCTACTTGGTGAAAGGATCGTATGAGCGACTAGAGGGGGGGGGGTGGAATAGGAGCTACCCAAATTTTTACTACTTTTCAAGTTAAGGCTAGACAAGAAGGTAAATTCTCTAGATGTGCTACTAAGTGAATTTACCTAGAGTGACAAGCAAGCTAGCAATAACAATATAAGTAAAGGTACGAGTAGAGGATAGAGGTAACCGCAATGGAGACACGAAGATACAAGGATGTATTCCCGTAGTTCCTTCCTTGTTACGGGAAGTACGTCTACGTTGGAGAGGTGTGGTGCCACAAAGGCCACCAACGCCACAAAGGCTCACCCTATTCTCCGGTGAACAAGCCACAAAGGCGAGTCCACGCTCCACTAAGCGATGTCCTTGAAGGCGGCACGACACCTTTACACAAAGTATTGGGGCAAGCTCCACAACTCAATTGGAGGCTCCCAATAGGCCCACCAAGCTCTTACACACAAAGTCACGCTTGGGGGACGGCTTCTTCCGGCTAGGAATCCGATGAATCACACAAGTAACAAGCCCCTCAACAAAGAGAGGGGGGAAATCAAATCGCCTTGGTGGAAGTGTAGATCTAGGTCTTCTCCCTCAAATCCCAAAAGGGCTTTGAGTTCTATTGGCTAGGGAGAGAGATCTTGAGCTTTGAAGCTTTGGAACAATGGAAGAGAGAGAGTGGAAGCCGCAGCCTCCTCTTGAGGAAGAAGAAGGCTTTATATACTCCTCCATGAAATGTAGCCGTTGCTGGTCGACTAGGGCCGGAGTCTCCGGCCAGGAGGGCCGGAGTCTCCGCCCTAAGTGACTCCAGGGCCGGAGTCTCCGGCCAGAGACAGAAGTCTCCGGCCCAACTCCGGCCTGGTCACTGCTTAGACCAACCCACTAGCCCACCCTTACCTGGCTGGCCAGACCGGAGTCTCCGGCCGCTGGGACCGGAGTCTCCGCCCCACCCGGAGTCTCCGGCCAGAGACAGAAAGTCTCCGGCCCAACTCCGGGAGGGCATCTGAACTGTCCAACCGGGAGGATTGCTAGGGCGACACTCCTAGGCCGGAGTCTCCGGCCACCAGGGCCGGAGTCTCCGCCCTAGAAGTAGCAACAACAGTACTTCGTGGATCCCCTCTCCACCAATTCCACCTTCGCGAAGCACCCTATAAGACAACTAAGCCCTAACTCCACTACAGGACTACGGGCTTCGATCTTTTCTTCCTTTTTGGGGTGAACCTCCGCGAGATTCTGAATTAACCTAGAAAATCTGCAGAACTTAAATAGAATGGTTAATTCACCAAATGTTGTTAACAAACACCAAAATATATTTATTAGGGAAATGCCCTTTCAATCTCCCCCTTTTTGGTGTTTGATGACAACATACAGATTTGCAAGATATAAACACAATAAAATGAAATATATAGCAAAAGCTCCCCCTACTTGTGTGCACAACACTATTTGCATTTGAACATGAGCCACACAAGTAAGAATCATCACTCCCCCTATATATTTCACAATTATACCAAGTGCAAGTAATAATATATGAGACTAACCAATAAGCATATAAGTAAGACTAACAAGATAACACAAATTTAATAGTCTTACTAAGCAACATATGAACTTAAGTCTCACACACATAACGTACCACACACATTTAAAAGGTTCAACACTAAGATAGATGAGACACAACATGAAAGTCCATGAAGTTGTGTCTCGACCAAAGCAAAGCAAACGAAGTGCAAATCCAAATAACCACCCCATGCAAATCCCAACGAAGACAACCTAGTAGAGCTACTTCTCCCCCTTTGGCATCGAGACACCAAAAAGGGAAAAGAGCGATGCTACACGCCCATGAGGTCACTCATCGTCTTCATCCTCGGGCTCGTCCTCGGAACCGGCATCGAAGTCCTCATCTCCTTCTTCAAGATCATCAGAAGCCATGGGCTTCTTGCCATGACGCACATTGGAGGTGCCAGAGGTGACCTCCTCAAAGGCTTGCCAGTCAGTCAGACCCTTGCTCCACTTGCCATAGCTGTGAGTACCGGATGATGAAGAGGAAGGAGGTGATTCCACATAGCCCGGTTGAGATTTCCGAAAAGCCTTGTGAAGAACATCTTGATTGTCATTGATGTGGTTTTGAATGATGTAGCTCTCATATTGCTTGTGACGGATGTCCACATTCATGCAAAGCACATTCCTTTGGAACCAATTGAGCTTCTTGTACTCTTGAGCAAACTCATTGTTGGAGCTAGAGCCGGCATTGCTAGCATGCTTCATCCTTGGGCCCCTTCTAGTGGACACTCCCTCGGCAAAGGCATCATCATCTTCACCTCTCACCGGAGCAAATGGTTCTTTGGAGTGACCGGTGGGTTCTTTGCGTTGAAGCTTCACAACCTTGTGATTCACAAGGTTTGCCGTGAGGAGAGGAAGGTTGAGTTGTTGAGCAAGGATGAGCTTCATGATAAAAGGAGCATAAAGAGGAGTCTTCTTGTTGAGAATGCAATCATTGATCTCCTTGTGAATGAAATCTATCACATCAAGTGGCTCAACATGTGCGGTCTCCCCTTTGCAATATACCTCATGAGAGTAGGCCAAGAGATTCACCAAGGCCCCACGAATAGCATCAAAGTTGCCGGCTTGAGGGGCAATGGAGGCCCGGAATATGCGGAGCAAGATGTTGGACCGTTTGGACAGCCCAAGAGTGCCCCCAATGACAATCTTCTTGTCATCCCCGGTGTAGAGAGGAGCAAGCTTCTTCTTCTCATAGTACTCACCATCCACATGCATCCTCATGCCACTAGGAGTAGTAGCACCACGAAACTCATACCCAAGGAGAGCAGCAAAGTCCATGAAGTTGGAGTGACAAACCTCTTCTCCGGTCATCCAAGTCATGGGGATCTCCTCACCATCTCCAAACACCAAGGTAGCAAAGAACTGTTGGACCAATGTGATGTTGTAGGGCTCTTGAATCTTCATGAGTGGATGGAGCCCAAGCTTGCGAGTGATCCACACAGCCTCTCCGAAGTATGCACTGTACTTGGCAAAATGAGAGAAATCCATCACCGTCTGAGGGCAAACCGGATACTTCTTGAGAGAAGCATAGAATTCCTTCATGATCAGCTCTTGCTCCCTGCGGACAAAGCAACGGTCACGGGAGTTCCTCGGGAGAGTGTACATATCCCTCTTCCTCATCTCAACAAACTCAGATGATGATAGCCCTTCAAGAGTCACAAGACTATCAAACTTGACCTTCTTAGCTGCCTCAACTCGTTCCTCTTCAGCCATCCTTGTCTTGAGCCTCTTAGCATCTCTAGCTTGCTGAGCAATGACTGACCTCTGAGCAAGCTCCCCTGTGGCGGGATTGACAACCAACTTGTCCTTGCTATGAGCTGCCGGCTTCCGAGAACCACCTGCACCTGTGAATGAGTGAGGAAGATAGAAAGGTTGAGGTGACATGTCCTAGAATCCAAAAAATAAGCAACTATGCTGTGAAAGAGTGCACTCTGGCCTGATCTAGCCGGAGTCTCCGGGGACTCGGGCCGGAGTCTCCGGCCAGAACCGGAGACTTTGCGTCCAGGCCGGAGTCTCCGGCCACAGGAGCCGGAGTCTCCGGCCGGATGCAGGAGCCCGAGCCTAGGAGACCACATTGAACCAAATCGAGTGCAAAATCCACACTAAAGTTGCTATGAAGATGATTAATAGCCACTAGAGGGTAGTACACCATATCAAACTATGGGAAACATGCACATCTCGTAGATCTAGATAGAACTAGATGGAGGAGATGAAGAGCATATTTACCGGAGTCCATTGACGCAAATCGGTCGGTGGGAAGGTTCCCACAACCTCAAGGAGGAGATTGGCCGGTGGCACGGCGGATCCCGGGGCTTGGGAGAGCTCCGGGCGGTGATCCACGAAGAGGAGGCGGCAGGGGATGAGTATGGGGCACGGGGGTGGATGGGGAAGAATGAACCGTTTTTCCCCACCCCGTGCCCTAAGTGTGTTTTTGAAACTGCCCGGGCCGGAGTCTCCGGTACTTACCCCGCGGAGTCTCCGGGCTGTGAACCCCGGAGTCTCTGGCCCCCCCTTGACTAGATCACATTTATGGTGTAGAAGGACATGTCATTTAGATTAGGTATGTTTGAGGATGAGATAGGCTTGGGATGGACACATTATCACTGTGTGGTACAAAATGCTCATGTTTGCAAACATACAAATAAAATCAAATAAGACCAAACATGAGCATATTCCCATAAAAAAATAAGGCAATAAAATCAAATGGGAAACTCCTCCACTAGGGAAGTTGGTGACCAAAAGGCCACCATGTATGAGTATATAGGTATGGCACCGCGAAGATATATCTTGGGTCCAAAACCTAGACTCATCGATTAAGCTCAAAAGTGTCACAAATGACAAGATAGAACAATACGCTTACTATTGGCATTATGGGGGGAGGGATAGTCTAATCAATTAGGACCGCACTCCCCCTATTTCCATGCCCACATCTAGAACAACACACATGTTAGAGTATGGGAGTAAATGCACCTAGCTCAAGCCACATTGCTTGAATCAATGATATTTAGTTCATGCCTCAATTTCCAGAATCTTGCTTCATCAAGAGGCTTTGTGAATATATCGGCAAGTTGCTCATGAGTGCCAACATAAGATAGATCAATATCTCCACGGTTGACATGATCCCGAATGAAATGATGACGAATCTCAATATGCTTCGTCTTGTTGTGTTGCACCGGGTTGTGAGCGATCTTGATTGCACTTTCATTATCACATAAGAGAGGCACTTTGTCAAAAATGACACCGTAATCCTTCAAAGTTTGCCTCATCCATAAGAGTTGTGCACAAAAACTAGCCGCGGCTACATATTCGGCTTCGGTGGTAGAGATAGACACACAATTTTGTTTCTTAGATGACCAACACACCAAAGACCTACCAAGAAATTGGCAACCCTGGAGGTTGATTTCCGTTCCACTTTGTCTCCCGCCCAATCCGAATCCGAGTAACCTACAAGATCAAAACTTGCTCCCTTCGGGTACCAAAGACCAAAGTTAGGGGTATTCACTAAATATCGAAAGATTCTCTTGACCGCCACTAAGTGGCTTTCCTTTGGTGCGGCTTGAAAACGTGCACAAACTCCCACACTTAACATAATGTCCGGTCTAGATGCACAAAGGTAAATCAAGGAACCAATCATAGATCTATAGAGTTTTTGATCCACTTCTTTACCATTAGGATCGAGATCAAGATTAACCTTTGTTGGCATGGGAGTCTTTGCACCTTTGACTCCTATCATCTCGAACCTCTTGAGCATGTCTTGGGTATATTTGGCTTGGTTCACAAAAGTCCCTCCCTTCAATTGTTTAACTTCAAATCCAAGGAAGAACTCCAACTCCCCCATCATAGACATCTCAAACTTGTCGGTCATGAGCTTGGCAAACTCATTATTGAAGGCTTTGTTAGTAGAACCAAATATAATATCATCAACATATAATTGGCAAATGAAAAGCTCCCCATTGACCTTCTTAGTAAAAAGAGTGGGATCGATCACCCCAATTTCAAAACCACGATCAACCAACAACTCTTTAAGGTGCTCATACCACGCACGTGGGGCTTGTTTGAGGCCATAGAGTGCCTTATCAAGTTTGTAAACGTGGTTAGGAAACTTAGGGTTTTCGAAGCCCGGGGGTTGCTTCACAAAAACCAATTCATTTAAGGGACCGTTGAGAAATGCACTTTTAACATCCATTTGTTGAAGTTTAAAGTTATGATGTGATGCATATGCAAGTAAGATGCGAATGGATTCAAGACGGGCAACGGGAGCGAAAGTTTCACCAAAGTCAATACCCTCAACTTGGGAGAAACCTTGAGCCACCAATCTTGCCTTATTGCGAATGACTATGCCGTTTGCATCTTGCTTGTTCTTGAAGATCCACTTGGTCCCAATGACATTACGACAGTCTTTAGGCCTTTCTACTAGAGTCCAAATTTTGTTGCGCTCGAAGTTGTTGAGTTCATCATGCATGGCATCAAGCCAATCCGGATCCTCAAGCGCCTCATATACTTTCTTGGGTTCTACACAAGAGACAAAAGCATGATGAGAGCAAAAGTTAGAAAGTTGCCTCCTAGTGGAGACACCTTTACGAACACTCCCAACCACATTTTCCAAGGATATGCTTCTTTGACGAAGAATGGACTCAAGCCTCTTCTCACGGCGAGTGTGAGCCTCAAGAGGAGATTCTTGAGAGACTACTTGATCATCTTCATGATCACTGTTCTGGTCCTCGCCATGACCAGTTGGATTGCCTTGATCATCAAGTGGCCCATAGCCACGGAATTCTGAAGGATCATCATCAAAGCCTTGATCACCCCCGGAGACTCCGGTATCCATACCCGGAGACTCCGGTATAGGCCGGAGTGTCCGGACCACAGGGGCCGGAGACTCCGGGCAAGATTGCTCGGTGGGATGATCTTGAGGTTGAGGGTGTGCAGCTTGTCTTTGGTCAATGTCCTGTGAGTGTTCAGCAGGTGAAGGCTCCACATGTGTAGAGCATTGTCCTTCTCCTTCGGCCAAAAGGTGTCCCTCAATGGGCCAGAAGAATCCGACACCCATTCTTCTTATGGCTTGGGGAGGAATTTCGTCACCTACATCACGAACACAACTTTGTCCCACAAAGGAACCATTATCCTCATCGAACCTTACATTACAAGTCTCTATAACATGCCCGGTGGACTTGCTATAGATCCTATAGGAATGTGAGTCTGTGGAGTAACCAACAAAGATACCCTCTAAAGCTTTAGAATCAAATTTTGACAAACAAACACCTTTCTTGAGATAGAAACACTTACAACCAAATACCCGGAAGTACTTGATGTTGGGCTTTTGCCCGGTAAGAATTTCATATGGAGTCTTGTTCAAGTTCTTGCGGAGATAAAGCCGGTTGGTGGCATGGCATGCGGTGTTAATAGCTTCGGCCCAAAAGTTGTATGGAGACTTGAATTCTGCCAACATAGTTCTTGCCGCATCCATAAGAGTCCGGTTCTTCCTCTCGGCAACTCCATTTTGTTGCGGGGTATATGCAGCGGAATATTGATGTTTGATACCCGCATCACTAAGAAACTCATTTAAGGAGTAGTTCTTGAACTCGGTGCCATTGTCACTTCTTATAGTCAATATGGTGGTATTGAATTGACGCTCAACTTTGGTGGCAAAGTCTTTGACGGTTTGTTGGGTCTCACTCTTGAACTCAAAGAAATAAACCCAAGTGTATCTTGAATAGTCATCGACGATCACCAAGCAATATTTCTTGCCACCAAGACTTGCATAAGTGGGAGGTCCAAAGAGATCCATATGAAGGAGCTCCAAGCACCTCTTGGAGGAGATAATAGTCTTGCTTGGATGACTTGTTTCATGCATCTTTCCTTCAATACATGCCCTACAAACACGATCTTTGGCAAAAGAAACATCCTTTAGTCCGAGTATGTGGCCGACGGTGTAGAGATTTTGCAAAGCTCTCATATTAACGTGGGCTAGCCGGCGATGCCAAAGCCATCCCACGTCGGCCTTAGCAATTAGGCATATCGCGGCCGTAGTGGGTTTCTCCGAAAAGTCCACCACATACAAGCCATTTTCGACATACCCAACAAAGGCAACCTTGAGAGACTTACTCCACATGACGACCACAATATCAACATCAAAATATGTGGCATAGCCCATAGTAGCAAGTTGATGAATAGAAAGTAGATTATAACCAATGGTTTCGACAAGCATGACATTCACTAGGGACACGTCCGGAGTGATCACCACCTTACCGAAACCAAGTACCTTAGAGGATGAATTATCACCGTACGAGACCGTGACATTTGAAGTATTGGGCTTTAGATCTTCCACAATATTTTTGCTTCCGGTCATGTGGCTTGTGGCACCACTATCAATAATCCATTTTACTCCTCCGGAAGCAATGTCCTACAAGAGATTAATTCTTGGTTTTAGGTCCCCATTTTTGAATGGGTCCTCTTTTGTTAGTCACAAGAATCTTAGGTACCCAAATAGCATATTCAATGTAACCATTATAGGGACCAACATATTTAGCATAGACATCACCATAATAGTCTCTAAGAAGAACATAATGAGGGTTATATTTTCCTGCAAAATTATTGTGAGAAGGGCCGGAGACTCCGGCCTTTGGGAGCGGAGACTCCGGGGTAGATGAACTAACCGGAGACTCCGGAGCCTTTGACCCGGAGACTCCGGTCTCCTCGATTTTCTTCTTTCCATTCAGCTCCTCCCACTCCTCCTCGGTGTAACAAATATCAAATAGGACATGAGGAGTAGGAGCAGCAGCAGGCTTTGTCTTCTTCTTGTTCTTCTTATTCTTCTTCTTCTTTGAGGACTCGGCCACCAAACAGAGATCCCCTTTCTTTGAGGACTCGGCAACAAATCCGAGGCCCTCCTTTCCCTTGAACAATCTTTGATTGTTCAAGAGATCATTGAGATTCTTCTCTCCTTGAATGCAAGTAGCAAGGCCCTTAGCAAGATCGGCCTTCAACCTCTTGTTCTCCTCAATGATATCACTATGATCACAAATAGAGTTAGAAGAACAAGGAACTTCAATAACTTGCATTGGTGGGACTTTAGATTGTTCAATAGTTAGTTGAATTTGAAGTTGTTCACGAATCTTGGTGAGATGAGAGAATTTGCCCTCCAAAGCCTTGTGAGCTTCTTCAAGCTTCTCAAACTTCTCACGAAGATCATTATGACCAACGTCAAATTCAACTTTCTCCTTTTTAAGCAACTTGACCATAGCAAGAGCATGGTCACGTTCTTTAGTGAGTTTTGACAAGATTAGATTATGAGACTCTTCTAGTCCCAACAATTTCTCCTCTAAAGAGACTCTCAAGTTTTGCTCTTCTTTGAGCTCAATTGATAGAGAGCCAATATCATCGGCGGCTAATCTTTCCAACTCCTCCTTCTCCTTGATAGTGTCATGGGCATCACCAAGTTCACACATTAGTGTCTCAACGTATATCTTGGTTGGCCCCTTCATGTTAGCAAGAAAATCATCACAAGAAACTAGTTCTTTCTTAATCTTAAGACTACTCACATCATCCATAGAGGTAGCATTGGAATGTGATGATGAAGGAGTAGGTGATGAGGTTACCTCCGAGGCCTTAGTCATAAGACACTTGTGAGTGGTGATGATGGCGTTCTCATTTTGTGAGTTGAAGAGGGATGTAGGTGGTGTGGAGACAATGGCAATGGCGGCCACTTCTCCATTCTCTTCATCAACGGAGTCATCATCGTCGGACTCGGAGTCATACTCCTCATGAACCACCAACACCCTTTCTCCTTTCTTCTTGTTGTCCTTGTTCCCATGCTTCTTGGATGGGTAGAACTTTGATGACCGGCGCTTGGGGACGAGCCGGCCTTCATTGTCCTCCTTGTTCTCATAAGGACATTCGGCGATGAAGTGCTTGATTCCTCCACAATTGTAGCAATGTCTCACTTTAGAGTCACCACCTTTTCTTGGAAAGGATTTGAACTTGGATCCCTTCGTCTTGTGCTTGTTGGCATCCCAAAAGGCACTTGCATTGAGAGCCAAGTGTTCATGGAGTGCAAACTTGAGATCTTCCGGAGACCAACACTCTTCTTCATATATTTCTTCTTCTCCTTCTCCTTGCTTGGACACCACCTTGGCCTTGAGAGCAAGATTGTGAACTCCTTGTCCGGCAAGAACACGAGCTCTAGTTTCTTCTGCGTTCTTTTTCAAGATAGACAAGGCGGTGAACTCGCAAAGAACTTCATTTGAGGTCATACTCCCAAAATCCAGTCTTGAACGGATTATCTCGGACCGCATGGGTTCTCTTGGGTTGATGGAGGTGATGAACATACGCTTGATATAGTCATCACCATTGTCTTTGCACCCAAACCCGGTCAAGGCCGTTGCAAGAGCCAAGATCCTTTGGTACATCTCATCGGGAGTCTCATTATCACGCATAATGAAACCCCTTTCTTCACTCTTGAGCTCATCAAACTTGGAGGACCGAATACTTTCATTCCCAATGAAGAGCATAGTGAGATAGTCCCATACTTCCTTGGCGGTGCTCAAGTTGTTGATGTGTACCGCATGAGTATCCGGTACGGCTTGTTGAAGGAGATGCTTGGCGGTGGCATTGAGTTGCTCATAAACTTCTTTCCTTCCGGTCAAGTTGAGAGGATCATGAGGTGCAAAGCCATTTTGTATGACCCTCCACAAATGAGTAGAAGAGCTATAAATATGAGATTTCATTAGTCCTTGCCATTTAATAAAATTGCGAGAATCAAGCTTAGGAGGAGAACCCATGTTGTTAATGTGTGGCATAGGATAATGGACCGGCGGAGGTGAGTAAGTGTTAGGGGGTGGAATGTTAGCACCCTTTGCCGGACCATCATTTTCCTTAGGAGGATCACCTTTATTCTCGGCGGAGGTGGAGCCATTGTTAGGTGGCTTCACCTTAGCCAAGGAGAGTTCCACACTAGGTGTGGTGTTTGGGTCGGTGGGCCCGGAAGGTTTTCTTCCAAAATATTCCTCAAACATAGCCTTCATCTCCAATCTCATAGTGGTTTGCATTGTGTCCAAGGACGCCAAATGCTCCTCACGTGAGATTGAAGAGGAAGAGATAGATGGAGGAGTATCTTCGGGAGGAGTTTCTATATTCTTATCCCCTTCCATGGTCGCTCAAACTCTTAGGCGGTTAAGCCCGAATAAGAGACCACGCTCTGATACCAATTGAAAGGATCGTATGAGCGACTAGAGGGGGGGTGAATAGGAGCTACCCAATATTTTTAAATCTTTTCAAGTTAAGGCTAGACAAGAAGGTAAATTCTCTAGATGTGATACTAAGTGAATTTACCTAGAGTGACAAGCAAGCTAGCAATAACAATATAAGTAAAGGTACGAGTAAAGGATAGAGGTCACCGCAATGGAGACACGAAGACACGAGGATGTATTCCCATAGTTCCTTCCTTGTTACGGGAAGTACGTCTACGTTGGAGAGGTGTGGTGCCACAAAGGCCACCAACGCCACAAAGGCTCACCCTATTCTCCGGTGAACAAGCCACAAAGGCGAGTCCACGCTCCACTAAGCGATGCCCTTGAAGGCGGCACGACACCTTTACACAAAGTATTGGGGCAAGCTCCACAACTCAATTGGAGGCTCCCAATAGGCCCACCAAGCTCTTACACACAAAGTCAAGCTTGGGGGACGGCTTCTTCCGGCTAGGAATCCGATGAATCACACAAGTAACAAGCCCCTCAACAAAGAGAGGGGGGAAATCAAATCGCCTTGGTGGAAGTGTAGATCTAGGTCTTCTCCCTCAAATCCCAAAAGGGCTTTGAGTTCTATTGGCTAGGGAGAGAGATCTTGAGCTTTGAAGCTTTGGAACAATGGAAGAGAGAGAGTGGAAGCCGCAGCCTCTCCTTGAGGAAGAAGAAGGCTTTATATACTCCTCCACGAAATGTAGCCGTTGCTGGTCGACTAGGGCCGGAGTCTCCGGCCAGGAGGGCCGGAGTCTCCGCCCTAAGTGACTCCAGGGCCGGAGTCTCCGGCCAGAGACAGAAGTCTCCGGCCCAACTCCGGCCTGGTCACTGCTTAGACCAACCCACTAGCCCACCCTTACCTGGCTGGCCAGACCGGAGTCTCCGGCCGCTGGGACCGGAGTCTCCGCCCCACCCGGAGTCTCCGGCCCAACTCCGGGAGGGCATCTGAACTGTCCAACCGGGAGGATTGCTAGGGCGACACTCCTAGGCCGGAGTCTCCGGCCACCAGGGCCGGAGTCTCCGCCCTAGAAGTAGCAACAGCAGTACTTCGTGGATCCCCTCTCCACCAATTCCACCTTCGCGAAGCACCCTATAAGACAACTAAGCCCTAACTCCACTACAGGACTACGGGCTTCGATCTTTTCTTCCTTTTTGGGGTGAACCTCCGCGAGATTCTGAATTAACCTAGAAAATCTGCAGAACTTAAATAGAATGGTTAATTCATCAAATGTTGTTAACAAACACCAAAATACATTTATTAGGGAAATGCCCTTTCACCTGGTTCCTCTCGACTCCTCCTTCTGGCTTCCTGAGTCTTTTGGTAAAATATAAATTATTCTGGTATTTTTCTGGAATTTTCCTGATATTCCGAAATATGGTATCTTGACGGTCCTTTTCCAGCAGAATCCTGACTCCGGCAGCAAATCCTCCAATGATCATCAAACATGTAAAAACAGAGGAAACAACATAAGTATCATCTCTAAATATGAAATATATCAACGAATAACAGCAAATTATGATACAAAATAGTGATGCAAAATGGACGTATCAGCGCCGTGTACACGATCTCGAGATCGTCAAGTGAACCATTACGTCGACTACGTGCGTCTTCGTCGAGTCTCCATCGGCAACGTTTGTGCGGGAACGTAATCCCCGCTACCGGTCTTCGAGGGTTAGTCTCCGTTGCTACCATCTCGTAGATGTTCTTGACTAGTTTTGTGTTCATGCGTAGGAAATTTTTTGTTTTCTATGCTACGAACCCATCACTACTGGCGTGGAGAATCAGTTGTAATGCACTATCAACCAAACTGGATTTACACAGGCGGGGAATGATGACCTCAAGCTTAAGCCCAGTCTGTGGAAGGGAGGAGGAAAGCACTTTGCATGCCTTTTTGCGATGTCCGCATGCACGAGATATTTGGCAGGCAATGGCTAAAGTATGGGACCCGCCAGACATTGATATAATTCAGCCTAGTGGAATGGGCTGGCTCATGCAGCTGCTTCATGTGAGCTCAGTGAACCAATGAGCCATGGCCCTGATGATGTTCCGGAGGATATGGCATGGCCATAACGAATTAACACACTACAAACCGTTCCCAAGCATAAAAGGATCTAGGCGATTTTGGCGAAGTATTTAAATCTCTGTTGCTAATCAATTAGTTTCTCCAATCAGATATTGTCATGGGAAAATGGTGATTGATCAAAACCATGGGTTTAAGAAGTCCAGGAGAGAGCTGGATAACACGATGACGGAGCGACAAAGATGGAATCCCTCGGGAGAGAATGAAGCAAAGCTCAATGTTGATGGGGCGTTTCTTGGTCCAGGACAAGCATGTTGCAACATAGTGTTACGAGACCACAAGGGCGAAGTGATCTACGCTTCATGTCGCCAGGTGCAACAATGCCAAGATGCCACGGAAGAAGAGCTAATCGCCATCGAGGAAGGATTGAGGCTAGGGCTCCACTGGTCTCAACGCAGATTCGACGTCAAAACTGATTGTTGAGAGGCCATTGTGATGATTCATGACAAATGCCCAAATGTTTCTGCCTATGCCTTCTGGTAATCTGAGAGTTGTTAAGGGAGAGAGAGAGTGGAGGATTGTCAAGATTAGTGACTCAAATAAAGCTAGTCATGAACTAGCCAAACTAGGTAGGGTACATTATTTCAAAAAAATTAGGTAGGGTACATGGTCGTACTGAGTTGTGGCTGGGTGTATCTCCCCCAAAGATCACCACAGCCCTAGCAAATGATTGTAACCTTGTGAACCTTTAATAAAGCTCTCTTCCCTCCCCCTAAAAAAGAATCGAGCGCTACTTTCTCGGTGCACTAAACAAGTCTAGGGTTGAGATTAAACCAACTTCCGAGATTCAAAGTTCAGAGTTTAAATTATCTTTGATCTACATGGACACATGGTCAAGGTTTGTTTTGAACTTTTTTTAGGGAGGTTTGTTTTGAACTTGACTCTTGAATGGAAGTACTAACTACTAGGTTACACGAGAAAAGAATGATCGATCATTGGGTTACGCGGGTGCAGGCGAGTGGTAAATCAATAGTAGGTTTAACAAGTTAAACTATACGAGAGTACTCCCTGTATTCCGGTTTAAAGGGCCTACGCGTATTTCTAAGATGTGAATTTAAACAACATAATATAAGATATATATTATAAAAAATATATTATTAGAAACTTTGGATTTTTATTTTCTGATGGTATATTTTTTAATTATAAATTTATAATTTATTAGTTAAATTAACAATTTAGCGATACACGTAGAACCTTTAAACCAGAATGAGGATAGTACAAAATATTGGGAGTCCCTTCGTAAGTCGTAACTTGGGACTTGGGAGGCCGTGCCAGCTTTCCATCTCCCGATCACAAGTGTTGACGCATGGTGCGCACGAAGCGTCGCACGCGCACTAGCTCCGTTCTTAACTCTTTCCGTCTCCCGAGTTCGTCATTGAACTCCAACCTGCCTCCATCCATGTTTTATAGAGCCTCTCCCAGAGTACAGTAGCACGCATCCATCTCCACAGTCGAAACGAAGCCGCAATCCATCATGGCGGGCTGGTCGTCACTTCCATCGGATCTCCTTCGTCGCGTCGGGGACTGCATCATGGCCACCAGCGACATCGACGCCTACGTCGACATGAGGGCCGTCTGCACCGGCTGGCGTGCTGCCATCGCCAAGCCGCCAGAACTCGGCGATGGGGCAGATGAGCTCCCTTTCCGCCCTCGACACTGGGTCATGCTCGGCGAGCCTAGGCATGAAGACGAGGAGGACGAAGACGAAGACAACAACGACGACGATGACGATTACTTCCGTCTCTTCGTCAACGTCTCCACGGGTCGTGTCCTCCGCCGGCGCCTCGCATGTCTCCGGCACAACATCCTCGTCGGCGCCTCGGACGGTCTCCTCGTCCTCGCGGACAGAGAGTCCCCTCACGCCGCTCGTGTGCTCAACCCCTTCACGGGCTCCATGCTCAGCTTCGCCGCGCCGATACCTGTTAGAGGCAACCTGATTGTTGCGGTGACGGACTCCGAGCCGACGGTACTCGTCTTGTTCGACCCCCGCACGCCGCGCGGCGGCGACGATGTCATGTGTGCTCGTCCGACGAGCGAGGCCTTCGAGAGCAAGCAGTTGACCTACGGCCGTGACCGGTTCTACATCGAGAGCATGGTTGCCCACGCCGGCCGCGTCTACATGGTTGATGATTGCGAGACATCCATAATTCGCAGTAGGAGCGACGGCTCGGTGCAGTTCAGCTATGAGGACCTGGTAATGGAGCCGCCCCACTTGTCTGGGAATGTTTTCCTCGTGGAGTCTGTCGGGGAGCTGATGCTTGTTGTCCATTCCCCAAGGCCAACGACAGCCATGGAGGTTTTCAGAGTTGACGTCGAGAGTCGGGCGCTGCAGCGCGTGAGGAGCATCGGTAGCCGGGCCTTTTTCCTCGGACCAAGGTGCCTGTCCGTCGACGCTGATAAGCTTTCTTCCGTCGATGGCAACTGCGTGTATTACAGCACCGAGGAAACCCATTTCAAGTACACGACATGCATGAGTACCGGCGAGACACGGATAAACTTCGATATGCCGCCGCCCGGGTTTCCTATCTGGAGGTACGATCTTGAGGTGAGCAAGGAAGAGAAAGTCTCGGGCTTACTGATGCCTGACGACGCGTGCTACAGTATTCGACCTTTCAGCCTGCTTCAGCTTCTGGCCACCTACTGCGAAGTACTTCCAGAGGTGTACGATCAGCTGCGCCGTATTCATGTCGCTTCTATTCTAGGGATCAGACGCCTCATTAAGCTCCCCAAACGAGTAGCACTTGATCTTAATGCAATTTTCTAGACAAATGCATTACGCTCTGAATACCCGTGCAAAAGGGCATTTAAAAAACTAATGAGTTATATATCTTTTGAATCACAAAACACACATTTTGGACAATCATTCCATTTGTCTTTGCAAGATTTTCTTTTGTGAGAATTACTTCTTTATGAAGAAATCACATAAAGATCTTGATCTTTAAGGCCCCATTAGGAACATGTGGAAAAACATAGGAATTTTGGAGGATATAATTCTCCTAGGAAAAAATATACGTGGTGATGTTTGGAACAAATGAGTAGGAATGAAGATTCTTTGAAATTCCTATGGAATAGGCTATTTCATAGGAATTTCGGAAGAAAACTAACATGAGGCCTTACCTCATATTTTATTCTCTTTGTGTCTGTAATTCCCGTGTTATTCATGCATGACATCCAAACGGAACTTTCCATATTTTCTTGTTGTTTGGTTCCTGTAGGAAGTCAGGATGCATCACATCTCAATTCCTGTGTTTTCCTATTTCTACGTTTTGAATTCATGTGTTCCAAATGGACCCTAAAGGTACCTTTAGCTTGCAAATATAATTTGTAGAAAAATTGTGACCATTCATCATATCAATGTACATAAATTTTATGGTACTTTGCAGAGGTATTTCGTTTTCACGTAAATGAATCAGTTTCAATTTTACGATTTTCCGTCATTAATCTTTGCACCAAATGCAACCAAGAAACCTAATTATTATAAGTTAGCGTTCTTCTAAACTCAATGTTTAAAGGGGCAACCAAAACTTACATCAATCCCAAACATTTCTCCTAGCGAGGGGTGTTGTTCGGCCAGAGGTGTCTCTCCTAGCCAAGTGTCCTCCCAAAACCTCATGTTATGCCCATTTCCAACTACCAAAGATCCATGTTGAAATAATCGTCTTTAACTTTCATCAACCCCTTTCAAAAGGGGGGAGTAAGTAGATTTTGTTGTCACTTGTGATAGGGTCTTACTTCGGAGATATTTGTTGTGTAGTAACTTTTGCCACACTCTCCCTCATTCACAAGTCAATACACCATAGCACTAGATTCCCTACTGATGTTGGTCGGCAAAAGTCAGCATAGCCAATAGATTGTTGGTCGGCAAAATTTCTGTCGAACAACTAGTCGGGAAAACCTATACTTACAGACAGACTTTCGGTCGGGAATACTGTGGTCTTTATTGTCGACCAGTCAGTCAGTATTGCTTGTAGAGGCAACCGACCATCGGTCGGTAAATAATCATGACCAACTGCTCGTCGTTAAGTGGGCCGACCGACCGACCCGCGCGGGGCAAAATATTAGCGCCAAATTTTGGCCCATCACGCGGGCAAGCTAGTTTTATTCCCCCCCTCCCCCACAAAACTCTCCGCCGTCGGCAGGAACCCTAAATCCCCAAATCTATCCACACGCGGCCCACTCTAAGGACTAAAGGAAAATCCCTATGCAAAGCATTTATACCCACAAAGAAGTCAAACAAAGTCACACAAAGTCAACTCATCACACATAGTCAATCATTTGCAACTAATCAAGCATCAATAGAAACAATGGTTGAAGAAGAGCTTAATAATGATCATGCTATGGTGAAGTCGAAAGGAGTTTCAAACAAGGGAGTAAACCTTTTGTAAATAATTTTTTAGAAACTAGTGGAGACATAATCATCTTCTTTATCAAGTTTTCTCAAAGGTGTTTGTAATCCAAACATAAACTTGTTTTGGTAAAATAGATATTTGCAAAATAGTGGGATCATACTAATATGTAGATCCCATAGATTTCATAAATAAATAGTTCGGAAAACCTTTGTGTCCAAATATATATCCTGGCTCTTTTTTTGGAAAAGGGTCAAATACTTTGAAATAGGAGGGGTTGCCAAGATAGTGGTTTTGCAAAATAATTAGTAGCATTGCTAATGACATGATCACAAGGGCACAAGGGTAGTGTTGGTTCACAGTCTTGTCCAACAACCAACTTACAAGCAACAATCACACAACAAACAAAGCAAACATGCAAGAGTCTTCAGTAAATCTGCTTAAGCACAAAAAGTTTTTCTTGACCCTCATTTTTCCATTACTAAACTCTGCTTAAACATGGTTACAAAAGTTGAGGTGTTACAAAACACAAACAAATCCATACATAAAACATTTACGATACTGAAAAGAGGTACAAACAGCTATTTTCCAGAAATCGTATGCTAATATACACGCATAGAGAGTTAATCAAAATCGTGTGCGACGGTGCAGATGATTTTGCAAACCAGACCCGTGTGCAAATATACGCAGGCGGTTGGAAAAGTAAAACCGTTTGCTATGTTCTATCCCTGCGCGTGGGTTGCAGAAAAAGCAAATATTTTTTTGTTCTACCAGTAAGTGATAGTTTCCAACGCACACGGCAGGGCCTGCCGTTTGCGACGGAGGATCTTAAAAGACTCGATCTGTACTAGTGACACATGGTCAACAAACACAGCGAGTTGAAGTTGAGCTCCCTCTAGAAATTGGCTACTACCTAAACAAGCCATGATTGTTTAAATGTTGATTCTTCCTCCGATTAGAACTTAGTACAAACTTTGTACTCCCTTCGATAACTATTATTTGTCTCTAGTATAGATAGACATATCTAGACTTTAGAATATGTCTAGATACATCTATACACTAGTAGGGAAAAGTCTACCGCCGGCGCACCAAATTTATTTACTGCCGGCGAATTACAACTCGCCAGCGACACCAATGCCGGCGGTAATGCATTATCCCTGGCACATTGCATATTCGCCGGCGATAACAGTACCTACTGCTGGCGCATAGCAACATTCGCCAGGGGTAATGTGTTACCCCTGGCGAATACTGCTATGCGCCGGCAGTAGCTGTTATCGCCGGCGAATTTTGCTATGACCTATGCTCCAGCAATAAGAAATTCAAAATACAAAAAAAAGTTCTTGCGCCCAGAGGGGCCCGCCTCGTCGTCGTTGGCCCCCTTCTTTGGCGCCGGAGCATCTCGTGCGGCGGCGGGGGCGGGGAGGAAGTCATCCTCCACAATCTTGTGGAGACGACTGGAGTCCTCCGCGAGCAGCTCCAAGAGGCGCCGCCGGTCCAACTCCATGAAGCCACGCGCTCCCTCCTCTGTCGTGTGGCGGTCACGCGACTCCTTGAGCCCCGACTCAAGAAGTCGGTCGTCGAGCTCGTCGTCAAGCGCCGCCTCCTTGTTCTCCATCCGCAGAGAACGCCACGAGGCGTGGATGGCCGCCTGTTCTTCATTCTCGGGGTCCGAGATGGCCCACTCCATGTCGTCGATCTCCGCCTGGACTTCCGCCTCCAGGCGGTCGTTCTCTTCTTCGTCCTCCGGGTAGTCCACCTCGGGGACTTCTTCCTCCTCACCGTCGGACGTTGGAGGTGGCGGCGTTGGAGGCGGCGTCGGAGGGGGAGGGGGTGGTGGTGGGCGTCGGCTCATCATGGCGTAGGTGGTGACCTTACGGCGCACCATGGCGGCGGAGGCGTACCTAAAAGCACAGAGAGAAATAAAATCTGTTATCATATAAAATACTTATAAAGAGCAGCTAAATTACATGGTGATGACAAAGCAAGGAAGCACAAATGGTCTACAAGAATTAATAGTGAACCTAAATGTTTTAGTGCTGATAAAGTTAAACTATGTTACTAATAAAAAGGAAATGCAACTTAGATGCTATACTTTCTTAACTAACTGCTTATTAGTTCTAGCTCCGTCCTTTCTAACCTTGGCACAAGGAGAGAACTGTTTCTAACCCTTGCACATTGTATAACTGATATCATCTACAATCACTGGCACAAGGAGAGAACTGTTTCTAACCCTATCCTATTTTGACATTAAAAATACAGAACATATAGCAACTAAATAAATTAGCTAGCTTATTTAAAAAATTAGCTAGCTTACTTAAAATGGTTACTACAATGCTTTCGTTGGTCAGTAACTAAATGCTCATAGAGAATATGTCCTAGACACATGATTTGTAAATATTATACTTATGCTGCAAACTGTCTAGAAATGAGATGAGCTATGTACATTGCATAATTTATGAACTTTCCAAAATAGTGTGCATATTTTGTTCTGCAATAAAACCAAAATCGTTTGACAACATTTTATCATCAACAACACTTCATCATCAACAACGTCTTGTTACAATTTTCTGTTTTCAATGTGACATCAAGCAAAAAATTTCTGTTTTGTGCAACGGTGGTTTCTTTATTCGAAAGCACAAATGGTCTACAAATCTGTAACCAACACTGAATATAAACAACAAGAGGGAGGGGGCAGAGGGAGTTGGGGGAGGGGGCTCACCTTGACGGTGCTCCTCCTGCAGCGGCGGCTTCTCCTTCTCCTCCTGGTGCTCCTGGTTCGGCGGTCTCCTTCTCCTCCTGGTGCTCCTGGTCCGGCGGTCCCGTTCTCCTGGTGTTCCTGGTCCGGCGCCGATCTCCTTGTCCTCCTGGTCCGGCGCCTAGGCTTCGAGCGAGGGTGGCGGAGCGACGACGGCTTCGGGCGGCGGCGAGCTAGGGGCAGAGAGCGATGTACGTAGAGGCGGAGCGACGACGGCTACGAGCGCGCGGCGGCGGGCTAGGGTTAGGGGCAGCACGCGGGGGGAAATGAGGGGAAGAGGAGATTGTCGGGCCGAAGAGGACAAAGAGGGAGAGGAAGGAGAGGGCTCGGACGGATGGCGGCGGTGTGCGCGCGGCAGCCAGAGGTGTGCGGATAAGGTACACGCGGGGAGTGGCGGCGGGCTAGGGTTAGGGGCAGCGCGTGGGGGGGGGGGGGAATGTGGGATGGGCTAGGGTTAGGGGCAGCGCGCGGGGGGGAAATGTGGGAAATTACCCCTGGCGCATCAGACGAGTATTCGCGAGTGATATCAGATGCCCCTCCCAGGTGGCCTTATCTAATATTATCCCCGGCAAATTTTAGTCTCTGCTCGCCGGTGGTAAGTCAATTTCACCGGCGAATATAAAAAGATGCGCCAGGGAAAGTATTATCACCGGCGAATATATTTCTTACGCGCCGGCGACAATAATGCTGGCTATAAGCAAATGTCTACTAGTGATATTAGCAATAGGTAATAGTGATCAAAGGAAGGAGTAAGTTAATACAAAAGTACCGATACTTAATTCCGATTGAAGGGAGTACTCCTTATCGATCGAGGCCACACGAGCTTAATATTTGTTGCCAATTGCCAAACCGGCTGTTAGTTACAAAGGTCTTTTTTAGAGAACTAGCATTGTGGCCCTCGCAAATGAGAAGGCATCACCTTCGAATTTTCGTGTTTGCCACATACTGCTTAACAGAGTTTGCGGTACTAATGGCTTGGCTTTGGGAGTAGTGTTTTGTCTACTGGTTGCACATTCTTCCTCTATTTGATGCATTTCAAATTTTTATAAAATTGCAAACAAAAAATTGCATGTCAATTGTCGGGGGGATGACCCCCGGTAGGGTCAAGAGACTAGAAAGATACAAGGACTATGGTTGACTTTATGCCGGATTATCAAGGAAGGGGCCTGGCCGGAATATAAGAGCATCGGCCAGGCCGGCATATTTGTGTATCCCGGCTAATGTCCGGATATACCGGTATAACCGGGATATTAATTGAGGAATGCCGGCATATACATAGATATGCCGGCCTAACTTATCTGTTGTACGTGCAGGAGCAGGGTAAGCCGGATTACCCGACCTTCATAGGCCGTTGGTCCGGCATATAGGTCCAGGATGTGTCCAACGGTCATATCCGGGATACATAAGTCAACTAAGGTGTCCTATCCCAACAATCAAGGAGGGGTTCTGCCAAGTATGGAGAGGTATCAGGTTGACAGGGTGCACAGTGCTGGTCTACCTACCCTCATTGTGCACAAGTACAGCCCTTACCTCACACAGGTAAGGTCACAGTGCAGGAAGTACAAGGTACAGGGATATGAAGTCCCATCGAGAGCAATCAGGGAGAAAGTCAAGGGTCGCTGCCTTCGTCAGCAAGTCCTATTTGGAGTGTAGTTCGTGTCTTCTGGTCTCTTGTGACCGTTGTAACCCTGGCCACCACTATATAAGGTGGCACAGGGAGCCCTAGCAAGGGGTTGGTCACTCTGTGTTCTTACACTTAGCAGTTCGTCTTCCTCATCTAGCAGAGAACTTGGAAGCACCAGTGTAGTGTACTCCATCGATCCAAATATATAACCACTAGAGCAGGAGTAGGGGTGTTATCTCCTTACGAGAGCCCCGAACCTGGGTAGATCTGTGTTCCTTTCTGTCGTGCTTTTTAGCCCGTTCCCCTCTCCCGAATCCTCCAACATCTAGTTCGGCCCCCATTTAAGCCATCCTATGGCATATGTTGTTTCACCACGACGACATTTGGCGCCCACCGTGGGGCAGATCGATATGCTGGGCGGAGTGTTTATTCGGACGGGGTCTGTGATAGCAGCTTCGGGAGTGCGCGTGGTCTCTGGCCTCGTCCAGAGGCTAGGCTCGCTCAGCTTCGTCAGTGACAACGCTGGATGTCTCGGCGGCCGGCCGTTCCCCAGGGATGGCCGGATCATGTCTTTCGGTTCCCACGAGGTGTACGTGGGGACTGAGAGAGTTTGCAGGGAAGAGGTGCTGGTGGCGGCGGATCCTCCGTCACATCGGCTGGCTCACGCCGGGCGTAGCGCTCGCTCAGTAGAGTCGGCCGAGGTAATGATGGCCGGCACATCAGTGCCGCCGGCAGATGGTGCCGGCAAGGCAGCAGCAGCAGCATGAGATACTCCCCCGGAGCCGCCGAAGGCCAAGAGGTCGGCACGCCCTCCGTTGGAGCGTGTCGAGAACCTGGCCGGCACTTCCGCTGTGCCGGCAAAGGGTCAGGTGCTTCTTCCCATCATCGATCGGTTTCTCGAGCCGGTGCGATCCGACGATGATCCGGAGCAGACAAGGGAGGTCCTGGAGGGATCTCGCCAGGCCCTCGTCGATGAGGCCCTGGCCATGCACCAGGAGCGCGAACGGTTTAACCGGCAACTCCGTGAGTATGAGGCAGCCCATGGTTTTACTCCTGTGGTAACCCGGCCTAGCCGGATAGAAGAGGTTAGAACTAGAGGTAGAGATCTTAACACAGAGCTAGAAAAAGGTGCTAGTGGTAAGGGTCATACTGCAACTAGTACTGTGCCTAAGATAATTTATAGCTCACCAGTGAAGAACCTTAGAGCAGCAGCAGAGGTAGCTAAGGACTTATCTAATTTGTCCGGCGAAGCACTGCATGAGCAGCAAGCCCAGCTTAACCATCTTTTGTCTGAAGCTACTAAGCAGCAGGAGGCCTTTAAGAAGGCAAACCCAGGTGCCGGGGCATCCAGTACATTGCGTCGGTAGGTGGTGCCGGCGCAAGGTCGAGGGGCAAAGCTTCGTCCCCGCATCCAAGTGCCCGGCGTGCCGAAAGTGTAACCTCTGGCCGCCGGGACAAGCAGATCCAAGTGTATGATCCGGCAATCGCCGGAAAGCAGGCAATAGTTCAGAAGAGTGCCGGCCATACTGATAGGAATGTCGGCAGCAAGAATGCCGGTCAGAATGTGTCGGCCGGGCAAGGGGCAGTTTCGGCCGGTGGTGGCCGGAGTAACAGTGCAGCCCGGCGTCAGCAGCAGGGTGCCGGAGGTGCAGCGCAGCGGCAAGGTGCAGGTCAGCCGAGACATCGAGAAGATGATGGGAACTCCGCCCTTGCCAGGGCGGGATATCAACAGCAACACCAGCAAGGCCAGCAGTATCAGTAAGGCCAGCTAAATGAGCAGTGTCATCCGGAGCAGCAGCAGCAAAAGATGATCGCAGACCCAATTGCATCCCGGCTTGGACCTCGGTCCTTGGCAGCAAGTGATGCGCGCTTCAAGCTGGACAGGATTCACCAATCGGAGTTGGTGGAGAGGCAAGGAGCTCCGGGTCCTATGTGCTTTGGACCCCGGATTATGGGTGAGCCGGTACCTTACTATTTCCAGCTCGCGCGTGGCGCGAGGACATACAACGGCAGTACAAAGCCGGAAGATTGGTTGGAGGATTACTCCACCGCAGTGAACATTGCCGGAGGAAACCTCAGATGGGCGGTACGATATGTACCGCAAATGCTAGAAGGACCAGCCAGGATATGGCTGAATAATCTGCCGGCAGGAAGTATCAATGGCTGGGTTGATTTCGAAGAACAGTTTGTGTCAAACTTCACCAGTACATATAAGAGGCCGAATCGTCCTCAGCAGCTGGCTAACTGCTGGCAGGGAGTGAATGAGACCGACCGTGACTATCTGACCAGGTGGTGCACCTTGCGCAATTCCTGCGAAGGAGTTGTGGAGCAGCAGGCCATCATGTGGTTCGCTCATGGGTGCCGGCACGGCACCATGCTGTGGCAAAAGCTGCAGAGGGACATGCCGGCCACGTTGGCCGAGACAATCAAGATTGCTGATAGTTATGCTCTGGGAGACCCCATGCAGCCCACCCTTGATTCACAAGGACAGGGGCAGGCCCAGCGGAACAATAGCAACACCGGGAGACCAGGGCAGTTCTATCGCCCGGATAACCGGAACAAGAGGAGAGATGAGCGGCCGGATTTTCGGTATGGACCGGCACAAGTAGCAGCTGTGGAGGAAGAGCAAGAGGGCGCCGGCAGTAGCCAACGCCCGAGATATGAAGGCTATCAGCAACCGCAGCAGCAAGCGCAGCCCTTCCAGAAGAAGAATGTCTGGATCAACAAGAATGCCGGCGGAGCCGCCGGTCAGAAGAAGCAGTGGCCGAAGTATACAGTGGGTCTGGCCATGGACAAGCCTTGTGTGTTTCACACGTTCCAGCCGGGTAAGCCGACAAATCATTTGACAAGAAACTGTTCATGGCTGGACGACATATTAGCAGGTCGTGCAGGTCCCTGGGGACCGGCTAGACCATCTATCCCGGCAGCTCCATCGCCGTTGACATGTGCCAATACAGTTGCAATCCCGCCCAGGCCGGTTAATCGCGGGAATCAGAGCAACGCCGGAAATGCCGGCATAAATCAAATAGACCAGAGCTATAATCCGGAATATAGTGCTGGAGGCCCAGGAGCGGGCCGGAATGAGTACAAGGAGCATGATCAGAGCTACATGGTCTTTGAGACCGAAAGAACAGACAAGCAGAGCTTGTACCGGCGGTGTTTAGAGGTAAACGCCGTTATGTCGGCAGTGCCGAAGCTAATGCACTGGTCTGACCAGGCCATCGGCTGGGACAGGGCAGATCATCCCAGGATCATGCCAAACCCCGGCGGATATGCTCTGGTGATGGATCCGACATTCGTCGGGCCGGCTAATAACGTGAGATTCAGCAAGGTCCTCATTGACAATGGAAGCAGCATCAACATCATGTATCGGGATACGATGCAGAAGCTGGGAATCAAGGAGAATATGCTGGAGCCAAGCAAGACCACATTCCACGGCATTGTGCCGGGACTTTCGTGTGCGCCGATGGGCAAAATCTGGATGGATGTCATGTTTGGCAGCCGGGATAACTGCAGGGTGGAAAACCTCATGTTCGAGGTGGTTGATCTGGAAAGCCCCTACCATGCTTTGCTAGGGAGGCCGGCATTGGCAAAATTCATGGCCTCTACGCATGTTGCGTACCTGAAGATGAAGATGCCGGGGCCCAGAGGGGCGATTACCATCATTGGTGATTACAAGCGTTCGATGGCATGTGCAACAACCGGGTCTAACCTGGCCGAGACTCTGATCATTGCAGAGGAAAGGAAGAGGCTCAAGCGAGCAGTGGAAATTGCTGAGACGGTCGTGGCCAGCAAATCTATGCCGGGCATGACGAGCCCAGGTGGCAGTGCTTCTTTTCAAGTGGGCAAGGAAGTCAAAAAGGTGCCTCTGGATGAAGTTTTCCCGGAGCGCCACGCCCTTGTCGGGGCAAGTTTGGATCCCAAATAGGAAGGCGAGCTCATCAGCTTCCTCCGTGAGAATCGGGATATCTTTGCATGGTCTACTTCAGACTTGCAAGGTGTGCCGAGGGAGCTGGCTGAGCACGCATTGCATGTGAGACCGGATGCTAAGCCGGTAAAGCAGCCGCTCCGGCGGAATGCGGATGATAGGAGGAAGGCAATATGGGAGGAAGTGGCCAGGCTCCTAGCCTCCGGCTTTATCAAGGAAGTACTACATCCGGATTGGGTGTCTAATCCGGTTTTGGTGGAAAAGAAGAAGGATGAGCCCGCCGTAGTAAAAGTGCGGCGGATGTGTGTTGATTACACCAACTTAAACAAGGCATGCCCTAAAGATCCATTCCCGCTCCCTCGGATCGATCAAGTGATTGATTCCACAGCTGGATGTGAACTGTTATCATTTGTAGATGCCTATTCTGGTTTCCACCAGATCCCTTTGTATGAGCCGGATCAAATAAAGACATCCTTTATTACCCCGTACGGGGCTTATTGCTATCTCACCATGCCTTTCGGATTAAGAAATGCCGGCGCAACTTACCAGAGATGTATGCAGAAGTGTTTGCATGATCAAATAGATAAAAATGTGCAGGTATATGTCGACGATGTCGTCATAAAGACCAAGGAGAGTAAGACTCTCATAGATGATCTCCGGGAAACCTTTGCAAACCTGAGGAGGTTCCGGATGAAGTTAAATCCGGCTAAGTGTACCTTCGGTGTGCCGGCGGGCAAGTTGCTCGGCTTCCTTGTTTCCAGCCGGGGTATTGAGGTGAATCCCGGCAAGATTCGTGCCATAGAAAGGATGAAGCCACCGACAGATTTGAAGGAAGTACAGAAGTTTACTGGGTGCCTCGCATCCCTGAGCCGTTTCATAAGCCGGCTAGGAGAGAAAGCTTTGCCGTTATATCAGTTGATGAAGAAGTCCGACACATTTGTCTGGACAACGCAAGCAGATGCAGCTTTCAAGGAATTGAAACAGATGTTGTCAACAGCGCTGGTATTGGCATCTCTAATGCCCCGGGAGCCGATGTTGCTCTATATAGCGGCAACCAACAGGGTTGTCAGTGCAGTGGTAGTAGTGGAGCGAGAGGAGGGAGGCAAAACCGTGCAGCGGCCGGTATATTATCTGAGTGAAGTCCTCTCCACCTCAAAGCAAAACTATCCACACTATCAGAAGATGACTTATGGTGTCTATATGGCGGCCAAGAAGCTCAAGCATTACTTCCAAGAGCATCCAATCCGGGTAGTGGCCGAGGCCCCTATCTCGGAGATCATAGGCAACAAAGATGCCAGTGGCAGAATAGCCAAGTGGGCAATAGAGTTGTCACCATATACACCTCAATATGACAAGAGAGATACAATCAAGTCCCAGGTGTTGGCTAATTTCTTTATTGACTGGGCCGAGATACAATATGAGCCACCCTTGCCAGATGCAAATTATTGGAGGATGCATTTCGACGGTTCCAAGACAATACATGGCCTGGGTGCTGGCATAGTTCTCAGTTCACCAAAGAATGACCAATTGAGATATGTCCTGCAGATTCATTTTGCAGCATCAAATAATGTGGCGGAATATGAGGCACTCGTGCATGGCCTTAAAGTGTCTAAGGACATAGGAATTCGCCGGATTATCTGTTTCGGTGATTCTGATTTGGTGATTCAGTAATGTTCCGGCATATGGGATGCGCATGATGCAAACATGGGATCCTACCGTTTCCTGGTGCAGCAGTTAAGTGGTTACTTCGAAGGTTGTGAGTTCTGGCATGTTCCCCGGGCTCAGAACGAAGCAGCCGATACATTGTCCAAGCTGGGATCTTCCAGAGATTCAATCCCGCCCGGCATTTCATTGGAGCATCTGAGGAAGCCATCAATCAAGCCCTCGCCGGAATCATCTTCCATTTATGTCCCGCCGAGTCCGGAGGATGCAGTTCCAATGGAGATAGATGCCGGAGCCAGGTCAGATAACCCGGGGACTGTTTCCTCAGTCCCGGGGACTGGGCCGACATATGCGGTGAGTGCAGTATTCCGGAGCAGAACTAGGGGCAAGGGTAAAATGTACCAAGAGGTTGTGCTGGTATACCCGGGGACTGCTCCGGCATACCCGGGGACTGCTCCGGCATACCCGGGGACTGATCCCTCAGTCCCGGGGACTTCGCAGCCCATGGAGATCGATTATGTGTCGGTCGAAATGATGGAGATAGATCAGGCAGTGTTCACTGTCAGAGAAGTGCCCTCATGGGCACGTCCTATCATGGATTTCTTGGTGGATGGTCAAGTGCCGGCGGATGAAACCGAGGCACGCCGGATTGCAAGGAGATCCAAAGGATATACGATCATAAACAAGGAAATATACAAAAGAAGTGTCACCGGAGTATTGCAGAGGTGCGTTGAATCTGCGGAAGGCCTGGAGATGCTCCGGGAAATTCATCAGGGGGAGTGTGGTCACCATGCTTCATCCAGAGCATTGGTGGCAAAGGTATTCCGGCATGGGTTTTATTGGCCGACGGCACTGCAAGATGCAGAAGACTTGGTCCGGAAATGCAATGGGTGTCAGAGATATGCCCACCAGATTCATCAGCCGGCATCTGCCTTGAAGACTATCCCGATAACCTGGCCCTTTGCTGTTTGGGGCCTGGATATGGTCGGGGCTTTTAAGCCGGCAAGGGGAAAAATGACCCATATCCTGGTCATGGTGGACAAGTTCACCAAATGGATTGAAGTGAAGCCCATAAGCAAGTGTGATGGTCACACAGCAGTGAAATTCTTAAAAGATATAATCTTGAGATATGGGGTTCCCCATGGTATCATCACTGACAATGGGTCGAACTTTGCCCAAGGGCCATTTCCTAGATTTTGTGAGGAGGTGGGAATCCGGCTAGACATTGCGTCGGTCGCTCACCCTTGTACCAATGGCCAAGTAGAGAGGTCAAATGGACTAGTGCTATCCGGCATAAAACCCCGGCTGATAGAGCCACTAGAGAAAACTCCGGGATGTTGGCTAGATGAATTGCCAGCAGTGCTTTGGAGTTTAAGGACAACTCCGAATAGGTCAACAGGCTACACACCATTTTTCCTGGTGTATGGAGCAGAAGCTGTGCTTCCAACATATCTAATACATGATGCACCAAGAGTAGTGCTATATACTGAGGAAGAGGCTAAAGAAGCCAGGGAAAACGATGTTGATCTGCTAGAGGAAGCAAGAGAAATAACTCTGTCAAGAACAGCAGTATATCAGCAGAACCTCAGACGCTATCATGCGCAGAAGGTAAATCCAAGGAGATTCCAAGAGGGAGATCTAGTACTCCGGCTAAGGCAAGGAACAGAGGGCCGGCATAAGTTAACTCCTCCATGGGAGGGGCCATTCATTGTGAGCAGAGCTCTGCACAATGATGCCTATTATCTTATAGATGCGCAGGCCCCCAAGAAGGACAAGGCGGACAGGCCCGGAGAAGAAACCAAGAGACCATGGAACATAGCTCTACTCCGCCCCTTTTACTCCTGAGCGGCACAATGTATGTATTTCCATATTTTACTTTGTGTGCCGGCGCTTTATGCCGGCACAAGACTAATGAATGAAATATCGGCATCCCGAAGAGAGCGGGCACTGCCTCCGAGATATATCGTTGTTTATTTTCAGTTTTTGTTATATGCCGGCTGGCTTGATTTGAATGTTTCCTATGTCGGCCTAGTAATGTGTCGGCAACAAAGGCCGCTCTTCGACTCAGCTGCTGTCCGAAACCCGGCTTCATGGCTAGCAAGAGTAGATGCCGGAGATTGTCTACACATGGAAAACGGCTAAGGAAATGTATAGCAAGCGAACCAACATTTATGTTAAAGCTAAAGCTAAAACTTGAAATGTCGGATAATTTGAAGTCTAAGTTTCAAAGTTAAAGTACTGTATGTTCAATGAAGCAACCTTGAGACTCATACGTCGAAAGCCAAATAAGGTAGACGAGTAGCCAAGGTTGTGAAGTTGAGGAGACAGGAAAACAAACTCGGTGACTTAGCCAAAAATGATCCAGCATTGATAACAAGCAAACCAAGATAAAACTTGTTCAGGTAGCAAACCAAAGGAAATTAAACGTATATCTTACAATTGCACCCGGCATTCCGGGGATCTGATGAAACTTAAAGTTTTTGGTGCTGCAAAGTCAAGGAGCAGTGGCAGAAGCAGAGCCGCCGGCTAGAGGAGCGGTAGCGGTGGAGATGTCGGCCTCAGGGGTGCCGGACCCAGCGGATGGAATGGAGCCATCACCTCCGCCCGGGACAGATCCCTGTTCCGGGGCATCAGTGTCGGCTTCATCAGCTTCCTCTTCGTCTTGGCTGGAGTCGGAGCCTTCAGCGTCAGTAGCATCCTTGTCGTCGTCCGCCGTCTTTTCCGGGTCGCGGATGTCCCGGACAAAAGCATCGGTGTCGGCATAGTCCACATAACTGTGGGCCAGTTCCCGCCGACGCCGGATGTGTTCCGGATCCGTGGTCCAGATGGATCCTTCGTGCACAGTGCGCAAAGTCTCCAGATCAGCTTTTTCGTACCAGGAGAGGAAGTAGCTGAGAGCTTCATCAGCTCCAACCCTCACGCCGGAATCCCGCCATTCCCGGAGGCGAACCTTGGCAAGCTGCAGATCATTGCCGAGATCAACAGGATCAGTGGGCGTCCTTTGTCCCGGCCAGAGGGCAGAGAATGCCTCCTGGGCGCCAAGAAAGAGCTCTTCTGTGTAGAAGGTCATGGCGTTCTTCCGGGATCGCAGGGCCAACAGCTGTTCCGACATGTCCCAGTTGGCCGAGTCGACCGAAACACCCCGGTTTTCTCGATCCAACTGCAGAGCCCTCTCAACGTCTTCGACGGAAGCAGGGAACATGTCTGAGAAATAGAAATAATGTTAGCAAGAGGAGAATATGTCGGCATAGATGGTATGCCGGAAAGGATCATGGTATGTCGGGCAGGATAAGGAAAAAAGGATTTGAAGCTTACTGGCGAGGTCGGCATTGAGCTGTGCAACTGTAACTTCCCATTTTGTTGCTTGCTCCTTCAAGCTGGACAGTTCGGCATGGGCGTTGGAGGCATCGGTCTCGGAGGTGACAAGCAGCTCCTGGGCCTTCTTGAGTTGACCCTCCCTCTGCTCCTTCTCCTCCAGAAGCTCGGCAATCCGACCCTTCAACTGCTCTATCTCGACCTTGTGGGCGGCATCCCGGTCGTCCAGTTGCTTGGCCACATCCACTGAGGACATACAGTCCTGGTGGCGTGCCTCCAGTGCAACTTTATCATCTGAAAAGATTTGAAGTCAAAACAATGAGAAGATAGAAAACAGTGACAAGAGATAAAAGATTTGAAGTATAAAGTGTCTATTCGGGTGACAGCAGGATCCGGCATACCTGTCAGCTCCTTCACCCTCTTGACAAGCTCGGTGACTTGGGCTTCGGCACCAGCTGTGATATGACAGTAAAAGGTTATGTGTCGGCATATTAAGGTGTGCCGGCAAAAGGTGTATGAAGAAAAAAGAAGGCAAGGCATCTGGCATATATGTCGGATGAGTTTACCTTTCTGGCGCAGTTCCAGCAGGAGCTTGCTATGTGCGTCAGATAACTTCCGGTGCTCGCACACCAAGTCGTGGAACATGTCGGTGCGCGTATTGTTCATGCGCTGCAAAAGTATTAGGATTTGAAAGATTATGAGAAAAGTCTAGCATGCCAGTACAATAGAAGATTATACGAAATATTCATGCTGTTGAAGACCCGGCACAGGTGCTGCGCACCTATCCCGGCTCTCGGTGACTAGGATTTGTAGCTCGAGACGAGCTTATATCTCGGTCAAGAGGATTTGAAAAATAATTAAGATATGAAATAGTTAGAGACCCGGCACAGGTGCTGCGCACATATCCCGGCTCTCGGTGACTAGGATTTGAAGCTCGAATCGAGCTCATATATCGACAGTTAATTTGAGAGCAGCTAACTAAAAGAGTATTGGAAAATCCCGGATGTCCGTATCCCGGAACAGCCGACATTTTCGGGGACTGGGGATATGTGTATAGGTATAAAAGACTTACGTTGGTGGCATCGGCCAATTGGTGAAGTCTTTGCTGGAGGCTGAGGAGCTCGCAGGCAATCGGAATGGGCTTCGCGGCCAGGATGTCTGATGGATTGCCAGTGGCCGAGGCTTCGGCCATCTTCTTGCTCCTGGAGTCCGCAGTGTCCATATTGCCGGCGTCATTCCACCTGACACAGTGCTCCTTAAGAGACCCAAGGCTCTGGTCACTTTTCGTCTCCAGGGGGACGCGGCCCTCAAGTTCCGGTGTGTCGAAGAAGCTGGGCCGGTAGCCAGGCCGGGTTGCTGCCCTGCCAAGATGCAGGGCCAGGGCAGAGCTGGGCCGGGACGCTGCTTTAGAGGGAGCAGTGGCGGCGGATGGTGTGCCGGACTTGGTCGGCTGGAACTTGAGGGTGCCGAACTTGACCGGGGCAGAGGTCTTGTCCGGGATGGAGGTCTTGGCCGGGGCAGCGGTCTTGGCTGGTGCTGGAGTCTTCTTAGCAGAGGTAGTCTTGGGCGTGGGTTGTTCCGGCGCGGCCGGTGCAGCTTGGCCAGTAGAGGCAGGTTCCGGAGTAGTCCGGACTTCCAGCACTGCAGGGCCCTTTCCTTTGTTATCTATGCCGGCGCTCTTGTTGCTTGCCCCGACATCCTCAGTAGTATCGGCGCCGCTGATGGGCGCGCCGGAGTCTGGGGCATCTCGTTGGGCTCCTGTGTCCATATGGACATCAGAAGCTGGAGGTTCCTGTTGAGCCCCCGAGTCCATATGGACGTCGGGGGCAGAGTTGTCTTGCTCCGGCGGAGGATCGTCCTTCGCCGGGGAGGTAGGTCTATCAGGCGCAGGCGAAGATGCCGGCGCCGGGGAGGTCGTGTGACTAGCAGATGGTATGTCGGAGGTGGCAATTTCAGCCGGCTTGGTAACCTTCGGGCCGCCACTTGAGCCAGAAGCTTGTTCCGGCGCAAGAGAAGCCCTGAAAGAGAGAAAACACCAAGTTAATAATCAAAGCAAGAGATATGTCGGAGGAAATACAAAGAAAAGAAACTTACCCCGAGGCAACAGGCCTCTGTTTCTTCGGAATAGGCACGCCAACCTTCTGCCTCTTCTATTGCTGAGGTGTGTCGGGCTGGGGCTTCACGCCTCGCTTCCGGCCGGCACGTCCGCCGGTGGAAGGAGGTCCCTGGTTCAGAGGGGCGGCGTCGACAACCATGTCGTCCGGGATAGCTGAGGACGGCATTGGAAAGGCGTAAGCAACAGGTGTTTCTGGACAAGCATAAGCAAGAGGTGTCGGGCAGATAAACGTCTGGCAGTCTTCATTGGTGTCATCGTCACTCCGGTCTTGTGTGAAATGCCGCGATGAAGAGGCCTTACCCGCGGCAGAGGCAGCACGGGTGTTCCGGGGCAGCTTGTCCCAATGATCCGGATCTTCAACATCCGCAATAGTGCGGTCTGCCGCGATCTGGATCCGGGAGTTCTCCATGGCCTGGAAGCTGAATTTCTGTATAGGAGCAAGGTCAATTGATCAAACAAAGGAATATGGCGGCAAATAGCAATGTCTCGGGCCAAACATGATATATGTCGGTAAATAGATATGTGTCGGATGGATGTCATGTTTGGCAGCCGATGGGCAAAATCCGGATGGATGTCATGTTTGGCAGCCGGGATAACTGCAGGGTGGAAAACCTCATGTTCGAGGTGGTTGATCTGGAAAGCCCCTACCATGCTTTGCTGGGGAGGCCGACATTGGCAAAATTCATGGCCTCTACGCATGTTGCGTACCTGAAGATGAAGATGCCGGGGCCCAGAGGGGCGATTACCATCATTGGTGATTACAAGCGTTCAATGGCATGTGCAACAGCCGGGTCTAACCTGGCCGAGACTCTGATCATTGCAGAGGAAAGGAAGAGGCTCAAGCGAGCAGTGGAAATTGCTGAGACGGTCGTGGCCGGCAAATCTATGCCGGGCATGACGAGCCCAGGTGGCAGTGCTTCTTTTCAAGTGGGCAAGGAAGTCAAAAAGGTGCCTCTGGATGAAGTTTTCCCGGAACGCCACGCCCTTGTCGGGGCAAGTTTGGATCCCAAATAGGAAGGCGAGCTCATCAGCTTCCTCCGTGAGAATCGGGATATCTTTGCATGGTCTACTTCAGACTTGCAAGGTGTGCCGAGGGAGCTGGCTGAGCACGCATTGCATGTGAGACCGGATGCTAAGCCGGTAAAGCAGCCGCTCCGGCGGAATGCGGATGATAGGAGGAAGGCAATATGGGAGGAAGTGGCCAGGCTCCTAGCCTCCGGCTTTATCAAGGAAGTACTACATCCGGATTGGGTGTCTAATCCGGTTCTGGTGGAAAAGAAGAAGGATGAGCCCGCCATAGTAAAAGTGTGGCGGATGTGTGTTGATTACACCAACTTAAACAAGGCATGCCCTAAAGATCCATTCCCGCTCCCTCGGATCGATCAAGTGATTGATTCCACAGCTGGATGTGAACTGTTATCATTTGTAGATGCCTATTCTGGTTTCCACCAGATCCCTTTGTATGAGCCGGATCAAATAAAGACATCCTTTATTACCCCGTACGGGGATTATTGCTATCTCACCATGCCTTTCGGATTAAGAAATGCCGGCGCAACTTACCAGAGATGTATGCAGAAGTGTTTGCATGATCAAATAGATAAAAATGTGGAGGTATATGTCGACGATGTCATCATAAAGACCAAGGAGAGTAAGACTCTCATAGATGATCTCCGGGAAACGTTTGCAAACCTGAGGAGGTTCCGGATGAAGTTAAATCCGGCTAAGTGTACCTTCGGTGTGCCGGCGGGCAAGTTGCTCGGCTTCCTTGTTTCCAGCCGGGGTATTGAGGTGAATCCCGGCAAGATTCGTGCCATAGAAAGGATGAAGCCACCGACAGATTTGAAGGAAGTACAGAAGTTTACTGGGTGCCTCGCATCCCTGAGCCGTTTCATAAGCCGGCTAGGAGAGAAAGCTTTGCCGTTATATCAGTTGATGAAGAAGTCCGACACATTTGTCTGGACAACGCAAGCAGATGCAGCTTTCAAGGAATTGAAACAGATGTTGTCAACAGCGCCGGTATTGGCATCTCTAATGCCCCGGGAGCCGATGTTGCTCTATATAGCGGCAACCAACAGGGTTGTCAGTGCAGTGGTAGTAGTGGAGCGAGAGGAGGGAGGCAAAACCGTGCAGCGGCCGGTATATTATCTGAGTGAAGTCCTCTCCACCTCAAAGCAAAACTATCCACACTATCAGAAGATGACTTATGGTGTCTATATGGCGGCCAAGAAGCTCAAGCATTACTTCCAAGAGCATCCAATCCGGGTAGTGGCCGAGGCCCCTATCTCGGAGATCATAGGCAACAAAGATGCCAGTGGCAGAATAGCCAAGTGGGCAATAGAGTTGTCACCATATACACCTCAATATGACAAGAGAGATACAATCAAGTCCCAGGTGTCGGCTGATTTTTTTATTGACTGGGCCGAGATACAATATGAGCCACCCTTGCCAGATGCAAATTATTGGAGGATGCATTTCGACGGTTCCAAGACAATACATGGCCTGGGTGCCGGCATAGTTCTCAGTTCACCAAAGAATGACCAATTGAGATATGTCATGCAGATTCATTTTGCAGCATCAAATAATGTGGCGGAATATGAGGCACTGGTGCATGGCCTTAAAGTGTCTAAGGACATAGGAATTCGCCGGATTATGTGTTTCGGTGATTCTGATTTGGTGATTCAGCAATGTTCCGGCATATGGGATACGCATGATGCAAACATGGGATCCTACCGTTTCCTGGTGCAGCAGTTAAGTGGTTACTTCGAAGGTTGTGAGTTCCGGCATGTTCCCCGGGCTCAGAACGAAGCAGCCGATACATTGTCCAAGCTGGGATCTTCCAGAGATTCAATCCCGCCCGGCATTTCATTGGAGCATCTGAGGAAGCCATCAATCAAGCCCTCGCCGGAATCATCTTCCATTTATGTCCCGCCGAGTCCGGAGGATGCAGTTCCAATGGAGATAGATGCCGGAGCCAGGTCAGATAACCCGGGGACTGTTTCCTCAGTCCCGGGGACTGGGCCGACATATGCGGTGAGTGCAGTATTCCGGAGCAGAACTAGGGGCAAGGGTAAAATGTACCAAGAGGTTGTGCCGGTATACCCGGTGACTGCTCCGGCATACCCGGGGACTGCTCCGGCATACCCGGGGACTGATCCCTCAGTCCCGGGGACTTCGCAGCCCATGGAGATCGATTATGTGTCGGTTGAAATGATGGAGATAGATCAGGCAGTGTTCACTGTCAGAGAAGTGCCCTCATGGGCACGTCCTATCATGGATTTCTTGGTGGATGGTCAAGTGCCGGCGGATGAAACCGAGGCACGCCGGATTGCAAGGAGATCCAAAGGATATACCATCATAAACAAGGAAATATACAAAAGAAGTGTCACCGGAGTATTGCAGAGGTGCGTTGAATCTGCGGAAGGCCTGGAGATGCTCCGGGAAATTCATCAGGGGGAGTGTGGTCACCATGCTTCATCCAGAGCATTGGTGGCAAAGGTATTCCGGCACGGGTTTTATTGGCCGACGGCACTGCAAGATGCAGAAGACTTGGTCCGGAAATGCAATGGGTGTCAGAGATATGCCCACCAGATTCATCAGCCGGCATCTGCCTTGAAGACTATCCCGATAACCTGGCCCTTTGCTGTTTGGGGCCTGGATATGGTCGGGGCTTTTAAGCCGGCAAGGGGAAAAATGACCCATATCCTGGTCATGGTGGACAAGTTCACCAAATGGATTGAAGTGAAGCCCATAAGCAAGTGTGATGGTCACACAGCAGTGAAATTCTTAAAAGATATAATCTTGAGATATGGGGTTCCCCATGGTATCATCACTGACAATGGGTCGAACTTTGCCCAAGGGCCATTTGCTAGATTTTGTGAGGAGGTGGGAATCCGGCTGGACATTGCGTCGGTCGCTCACCCTTGTACCAATGGCCAAGTAGAGAGGTCAAATGGACTAGTGCTATCCGGCATAAAACCCCGGCTGATAGAGCCACTAGAGAAAACTCCGGGATGTTGGCTAGATGAATTGCCAACAGTGCTTTGGAGTTTAAGGACAACTCCGAATAGGTCAACAGGCTACACACCATTTTTCCTGGTGTATGGAGCAGAAGCTGTGCTTCCAACAGATGTAATACATGATGCACCAAGAGTAGTGCTATATACTGAGGAAGAGGCTAAAGAAACCAGGGAAAACGATGTTGATCTGCTAGAGGAAGCAAGAGAAATAACTATGTCAAGAACAACAGTATATCAGCAGAACCTCAGATGCTATCATGCGCAGAAGGTAAATCCAAGGAGATTCCAAGAGGGAGATCTAGTACTCCGGCTAAGGCAAGGAACAGAGGGCCGGCATAAGTTAACTCCTCCATGGGAGGGGCCATTCATTGTGAGCAGAGCTCTGCACAATGATGCCTATTATCTTATAGATGCGCAGGCCCCCAAGAAGGACAAGGCGGACAGGTCCAGAGAAGAAACCAAGAGACCATGGAACATAGCTCTACTCCGCCCCTTTTACTCCTGAGCGGCACAATGTATGTATTTCCATATTTTGCTTTGTGTGCCGGCGCTTTATGCCGGCACAAGACTAATGAATGAAATATCGGCATCCCGAAGAGAGCGGGCACTGCCTCCGAGATATATCGTTGTTTATTTTCAGTTTTTGTTATATGCCGGCTGGCTTGATTTGAATGTTTCCTATGTCGGCCTAGTAATGTGTCGGCAACAAAGGCCGCTCTTCGACTCAGCTGCTGTCCGAAACCCGGCTTCATGGCTAGCAAGAGTAGATGCCGGAGATTGTCTACACATGGAAAACGGCTAAGGAAATGTATAGCAAGCGAACCGACATTTATGTTAAAGCTAAAGCTAAAACTTGAAATGTCGGATAATTTGAAGTCTAAGTTTCAAAGTTAAAGTACTGTATGTTCAATGAAGCAACCTTGAGACTCATACGTCGAAAGCCAAATAAGGTAGATGAGTAGCCAAGGTTGTGAAGTTGAGGAGACAGGAAAACAAACTCGGTGACTTAGCCAAAGATGATCCGACATTGATAACAAGCAAACCAAGATAAAACTTGTTCAGGTAGCAAACCAAAGGAAATTAAACGTATATCTTACAATTGCACCCGGCATTCCGGGGATCTGATGAAACTTAAAGTTTTTGGTGCTGCAAAGTCAAGGAGCAGCGGCAGAAGCAGAGCCGCCGGCTGGAGGAGCGGTAGCGGTGGAGATGTCGGCCTCAGGGGTGCCGGACCCAGCGGATGGAATGGAGCCATCACCTCCGCCCGGGACAGATCCCTGTTCCGGGGCATCAGTGTCGGCTTCATCAGCTTCCTCTTCGTCTTGGCTGGAGTTGGAGCCTTCAGCGTCAGCAGCATACTTGTCGTCGTCCGCCATCTTTTCCGGCTCGCGGATGTCCCGGACAAAAGCATCGGTGTCGGCATAGTCCACATAACTGTGGGCCAGTTCCCGCCGACGCCGGATGTGTTCCGGATCCGTGGTCCAGATGGATCCTTCGCGCACAGTGCGCAAAGTCTCCAGATCAGCTTTTTCGTACCAGGAGAGGAAGTAGATATGTCGGTAAATAGATATGTGTCGGCTTAAGTATCTATATGTCGGACAAGAAATTATGTATCGACCAGGAGGGTTTACCGTTGGGGCGGGCCGATCCCGGCTATATGGTTCAAGTCCCCAGGCAAAGGTGGCTTGAGAGGACTTGCAAACGTCCTTGATCCGCCGCAGAATGTCGGCCGGAGTCAGCTCGTGTGTAGAATGCCGGGTGGGGTCCATGGGCCCGCTCATCTGGCAGATTTTGTGTGACCGGCGCTGCAGAGGAGAGATGCGCCGGCTAATGAAGCATGCCACTAGATCTTGAGGGGTAAGGTCGGCATCCCGGAGTTCGCCCTTAACCCGGTGGAGCGCGTTCACCGGCATCACCGAGTTCTTCGGGTTGTAAGTCCAATTCTTCATAGCCAAGGGTGGCTCGTCCACAAATGGCGGCAGGTTGAGCAGATCCACGTCGGTGGTGTTCTTGACGTAGAAGAAGCTTTTCTGTCACTTCTTGCAAGACTCGAGGAGCTCCACCTTGGGGAAGTCCGAGCCCTTCCGGGACATGATGGTGGCCGCGCCGCATAGGGTCATGGGGCGGTCCTTCTTCTCCTGGGCCGTCTCCGGCGGGTCATCCTTGCTCCGGGGCAGTTCTTGGACAACTTGCTTCCGCAGTTGGAAGTACCTCGCCCAAGCCTGGGTGAAGGGCTCTATGCCGGCGAAGCCTTCGCAGAATGCGGCGAAGGCGGAGAGGATCATCACCGCGTTCGCCGGGATGTGGTGAGGTTGCAGGTCGTAGGTGTCGAGGAAGTCCCGGTAGAAGTCCTATGCCGGCAGACCAAAGCCCCGCTCGAAGTGGGCGATGAAGACGACTCGTTCGCCGGGTTCAGGTGCCGGCGCAGTCTCTCCCGCAGGTAGCCGGCACGCAACACCCTCCGGCACTCTCCTGGTGGAGGTGACCCAGGATATGTCGGCCGGAGTAACCTCCGACCCCTCCCAGCCGGAGCGTCCTTGGACCCGGGCCGAGTTATCTTCCTCTGATGCCGAGGTACCCGTCATGCTTGAGGAAGCCATCTGGATGGCCGGAACAAGGCGTGAGAGCCGGAGTCCCGTGATGTTAATCCTATCAAGGCCAGAGAAAAGGGGGAGGTTAGTCTCTCTGGCATACCACTCTCCCAGAAGTTAGCAGGAAAAGGGGATCTACCATAGCAGTTAAAATCGGAAACAAAACACGGAAATAAGTTCTACGCGAGAACATCTGTGAACTGTAGAAGAGCTTCTCTGGCAATGCTAATCGAGGCAAGAAGATACTATGAAGAGAAACTGCTAAAGATCTAAGCATGCAGTGATACCGGAACAAGGCTGCGAAAAAGCGTGAAAGAGGAAGAACAGAGGATGAACTTACCGAAGCTTGGCCGGCGGCGATGGAGCGGCGGCGAGCGTGCAGAGGAAGATTCGGTCCCACAGCAATGTTGCAGAGAGAAGAAGCGGCGGCGGCGTCGTCGACGGGAACCTCGGGCGTCGTCGAGCGTCGGCGCCGGCGTGGGGCAGAACGGCGGCGGTGCTCCTTCGCTGTCCTTCGGTCCGGCGAGGAAGCGCGAGAGGCAGAGGAACGGAGGAAGAAGAAGGCACTGTGGGGGTAAAAAGAGCAAGTTTACCCCCACCCCCGTATTTATACCGAAGAGGCCAGGGTCGTGGGGATCGTGGGGAGTGTTCCACTACCCCGACCGTTTCCGCAGTGAGTCGCCACGTGGCGGCACGGAGTGGGGCGGCGGCTACTGTAACCATGCCACTAGGCAATGATGGTGGGGAGTAACTGCGCTGTGAACCGTCACATCGTGTGACCGTTCAAGGTGGCAGGGTAGTTGCAAGTTTCGATGCGAACTGTCAGGCTTGGCTTCTCAAGGAAGTCTCGTCTATATGTCGGCATAACTGCCCGGGGAATATGTTACGTCCGGAATACCCCGGGACCGGCCGGAATAACTTTTGGAGAAGGAACAGTAGCCGGTATATGTGCGGATGTGCCGGCATATAATCTAATCGTCGGTATATAGCAATAGAGCCGAGATATACTGAAAGGAAGATATGTTGAACCTGCCAAGGCCCCTCAGTCAAGACTGGGGGACCTCGACAGCTTCGGGGACTAATGTCGGGGGGATGACCCCCGGTAGGGTCAAGAGACTAGAAAGATACAAGGACTATGGTTGACTTTATGCCGGATTATCAAGGAAGGGGCCTGGCCGGAATATAAGAGCATTGGCCAGGCCGGCATATTTGTGTATCCCGGCTAATGTCCGGATATACCGGTATAACCGGGATATTAATTGAGGAATGCCGGCATATACATAGATATGCCGGCCTAACTTATCTGTTGTACGTGCAGGAGCAGGGTAAGCCGGATTACCCGACCTTCATAGGCCGTTGGTCCGGCATATAGGTCCAGGATGTGTCCAACGGTCATATCCGGGATACATAAGTCAACTAAGGTGTCCTATCCCAACAATCAAGGAGGGGTTCTGCCAAGTATGGAGAGGTATCAGGTTGACAGGGTGCACAGTGCTGGTCTACCTACCCTCACAGTGCACAAGTACAGCCCTTACCTCACACAGGTAAGGTCACAGTGCAGGAAGTACAAGGTACAGGGATATGAAGTCCCATCGAGAGCAATCAGGGAGAAAGTCAAGGGTCGCTGCCTTCGTCAGCAAGTCCTATTTGGAGTGTAGTTCGTGTCTTCTGGTGTCTTGTGACCGTTGTAACCCTGGCCACCACTATATAAGGTGGCACAGGGAGCCCTAGCAAAGGGTTGGTCACTCTGTGTTCTTACACTTAGCAGTTCGTCTTTCTCCTCTAGCAGAGAACTTGGAAGTACCAGTGTAGTGTACTCCATCGATCCAAATATATAACCACTAGAGCAGGAGTAGGGGTGTTATCTCCTTACGAGAGCCCCGAACCTGGGTAGATCTGTGTTCCTTTCTGTCGTGCTTTTTAGCCCGTTCCCCTCTCCCGAATCCTCCAGCATCTAGTTCGGCCCCCATTTAAGCCATCATATGACATATGTTGTTTCACCACGACGACATCAATCTTCACGTGCTATGTGCGCATAAAGTCATTCTACGAAAAATCAACTTATCGTGTGGCATGTATAAAAAAGATAACATTAAGCGCTAAAATATACGTGATTGTCGAGATGTACGTACAGAAATTATTTCTAAACTTTTGACCATTAATAATTAAAATGTTTTTTTTGTGAAGGAAGCACATACACCGGGAGCCGAATTTGAATTTCCGATTGGCTTTTTTTTGTTCTCAGCATTTTGAAGATAGAGTGGTGTTTGACAGTCTTCCTTGTGAAGGACGTATCTCTAACCGTTGTGTGTTAAATAATTTTAGGTGATAGCGTCTGGAGTTAAGAGTCTAATGCAAACAAAAAATTACACATCAATCTTCACGTGCTATGTGCGCATAAAGCCGTTCCACGAAAAATCAACTTATCGTGTGGCACGTATAAAAAAGATAACATTAAGCGCTAAAATATACATGCACACAAAGATTGTCGACATGTATGCACTCAATTTATTTCTAAACTTTTTGATCATTAATAATTAAAATGCTTTTTGTGAAGGAAGCACATACACCAGGAGCCGAATTTGAATTTCTGATTGGCTTTTTTTGTTCTCTGCATTTTGAAGATAGACTGGTCGTTTGACACTGACACTCTTCCTTGTGAAGGATGTATCTCTAACCGTTGTGTGTTAAATAATTTTAGGGTGATAGCGTCTGGAGTTAAGAGTTTAATGCATGGTTAATTAAATTTTACATGTTTTTTCCCTGTATACTGGATAATATTCATGTACGTATAAATTATTTAGCGACAATGGAGCTTTTCTGCAACCACGTCATCCACTTAGTAGGCAGCCGCATCACGTGCACTCATAAAAAATATTTGTTTATCTTAGATTAGTTCTAAGAAAATCAGCTTAATTTAGAGTCCTACGTGCAAACAGAACTTAACTTCCGGTTATTGCAACGTTTAAAACTTTCGGACTGTTTGTTTTTCTACCGCAGACGGCACATGACGTGTCAAACGTGACATATGGTCAATATCCATAAAAATATGTGTTTGACCCGGAAAATGGCTATAAAGGACGGGCTCCCTGGAGCCTGTTTTTGAATTTTTTGAAAACCGACATTTTTAAGTTTCAAAAAATTCTGAACTAAAATTCTAGATGTTGAATATAACTTATTCTACAACCCTGCGAAATTTCAGCGCGAAAGAGTTTGTATTCCGGCCTACACAAAAATGACAAATTCTGACAAATCTGAAAATTTTCGAATTCTGTACTGTTCACAGTCTCAGATCTAGAAATTTGTCATTTTTACACAGCCCAAAATACGAAATATTTCGCATTGATTTTTTGCACGCAGCTAGAAGTCATTATTGCCCACATCTAAGAATTTTTTTCAGAATTGTTTCGAAACTTTAAAATGTCGATTTTTGTTGAATTCGAAAAACGGGCTCCATGGAGCCCGGTCACCATATCGACGCACTCGTGTTTGACCATGCTAAGTAGCATCTCTTTTTTAATCTTGGTCACTAAAACTTCTGTTTTTTTACGAACGTTGTCACAGGACGTGTCAAACGTGACATATGGTCTATTTCTACAAAATATGTGTGCTCATACATATTACGTAAAATCTTTTAATCTTGATCGTTAAAATTATAGATCTAACAGCTAATATAATTTTAATGATGTGGATCAATGTGATATCTCTATTTTAGACACTCGTATTGTGCTTTTAATATATAATAGAATAGATAGATAGATAGATATGTTAGTTACAAAGACTTTGAGCTGACGACAAACTACACTTGGTGTTTAAAGGAAGCTAACCTTAAACCTACGGATAGAAAGAGAAGGCCAAACATGCATACTTTGGAGCAAGGGTCTCCAGTGGTCACTCCTATGATGATTTGACGTCATTGCAGACGTCAAAACAATTTGTTTAATTTCTGCAGCAAGCTAAGAACGCGCGCTCCCAACAAGTCCGGCAAAACCAACGATTTGCAAGACCTACAAATACAGTACACGATCCAAGTGGAGGGTAGAGGGCGCATACATCCATAAAATCTTTGCAAACTGTTTCGGTCAAGAGGGGATTAAGATCGAGAAAAATGGGGTTGCTTGAGCCTGTGGTCAAGAAATCGTGGCCGGAGGTAAAGGGCATGCCGGCGACGCCGGCGGTGAAGCATATTATGACGGACAGGCCCGACGTCGCCGTGGAGGTGCTGCCGCTGGGCACGGGGGTCACGCACGACTACGATGACAAGCGCGTCCGCGTCTTCATCAACAAGCACGGCATCGTCTCCCTGATCCCCATCATCGGCTAGCTATAGCTAGGACCTAAGTCGATCTCCATGGATGCGTGCATGCATGTAGACGTGCCAGCTAGCGCATTGTATTGCCGATGTATACCTCGCGTCGCTTTGACAGTCTCTGTCATTGCAGTACCACTGTACCAGCATATATACCGTATACACACAATAATGGAATAAATTCATCGGTTGCACTTGTCATGCTATATTCAGTTTTTCCAAAAGGTAGCACTTCTGCATCAATCACCGCACCTACCACACCGTTTATTGTGAGTCACAGCTTAGCAATAAGCTAAGGGTGTGTTTGGTAGCCCGGCCCATCTGAGAATAGCTATCTCACCTCAACCAAGCTGAGTCCAGCTAAGCTGGGTTGAGATTTTTCAGTGTGTTTGGTAGGTCGGCCCAGTTGAGATATTCTGAGATGAGATGTTGTTTGGTAGGTCGGCTCTGCTAGGATATGCTGAGTTGAGACTCTGTTTGGTAGATTGTATGTATTGAGATATGGTTACCTCCTCCTAAGTTGGTGAGATTACCATATTCCTTAGCAAATAAAATTATATACATCATATACTTCATTATGTAAATAAGATTCGGTGTATATAATCCAAAGTAAATAAAATAAGAGTTAATATATGATCCAGAGTACATACGAGTGCTGAATAATAATCCATATTACAAAAGTTCTAATTAGCATAGGATCATACGAGTACATATGAGTACATACGAGTGGTGAATAATAAAGTCTGCATCCATACAAGTCTGAAATCCCCATAAGTTCTAATTAGTATTACAAAAGAGATACATACTAGTTGCATAAACAAATCACAAGTCAAACAAGATCAGGATTTTTTGCTATGATACGCTTGAAAGAGGCTTCACGAGCATCAGGTTTCATAGCAATGAAATTTAGACCTTTACCCTTATGCTCCGTCAAATAGTCTAAAACAGCCAATCTTTGATCCATCTCAAATTGAGCAAGGTCCATAACAGTTTTGCACAAAGCAGGGTGTGTTTCGGTGTGGCAAGTGTTATTGATAGCACCGGCAACATCACGCAATGCATCGGACATGTTGTTAACCTGAATTGTATCTTCGTCACTCAAAATAGAGGCCCTCTTCCTCTTCCTGTTTGAGCTAGAAGGTGAAGGAGTAGTTGCATCACTCCCATGAACACCAAAGTCAAATGTGGCTTGAGAATCAATAAAACCTTCTCCATCTGTTGCTTGGCTTTCCAGATCAATTGGTTTTCCTGGTTGCTCCACTTCAATGGGTTTACCCAAAGGCTCATTAGATCCCATAGCATACTTACCTGTGGCTAGCTTGTTGCCAAAGCAAGCTTCCATATATTCAAAGTTGACAAGTGGTGTATTCAAAAATTCGGCGTCCTTAGGAGTATCCTAAACATATCATAAAGAAAAATTTCAGCAATAATATGAGCAACATTAGAGATGATTCCAGCAGTAAAACGACATATTTCAGCAAGATATAAGATGATTACAGCAATGATATGAGCAGAATTCAGCAACAAATAAGATGATTCCAGCACAACAATAAATTTTAGCAATAATATGACATGATTCCAGCACAACAACAACACATTTTAGCAATAACATGACATATTTCAACACAACAACGACACATTTCAGCAATGAAGAACATGTACATACCTGAGTGTGGCCTAAGTAATGTTGCTCTTCTAGAACTATCTCTTTTCTATCATCATCCCAAAGTGCCCCACTTAGCATTCTCAATTTTTCGATTCTTTGATACTTCACCTTCCATTTGCAGAGATGGTTGGTCACTTGAGTGGTACTAACTTCATAGCCCACAAGTTGGGTCACAGTTTTTGCAACTTTAGTAATATGGATCTCTTTGAATCCTTTATCTGTCTTCACACCTTTCGCTGCTACATCAGCGAGACAACGCAACATGCATGCTGACATAGGAGGGGTCCAAGTCATAATCTTTGTGGCCTTCTTGGGTTGAGCACCTACATCCGGAACTTCCTCCAAAGCTTCAGCCATCTACACAACAACAACAATGATACATTTCAGCAATAATACGATATATATCAGCACCAAATAACACATTCCAGCAATAATATAACATATTTCAGCAGCAAATAACACATTCTAGCAATAAAATGGCATATTTCAGCACCAAATATCATATTCCAGCAATCAAATGGCATATTTCAGCACCAAATATCATATTCCAGCAATCAAATGGCATATTTCAGCACAAGCTATCACTACTTTTACTTGGGTCTTGTAGGGATGGAATGGTTTGTTGTAAACAAACTTCCAACGGTTCTTGTATGCTGCGAAGGCCCTTTCAACAGTTATCCTCAGAGAAGAGTGTCTCAAGTTAAACAACTCTTTATAGTTTTCTGGATGATTTCCTCCACCATACTCCTTCAAGTGGTACCTTGTTCTATGATATGGTGGAAGGAAACCCGGCCTCACAGCATACCCAGCATCGACAAGGTAGAATTTTCCTATGATAATGGAACTATTAGGTATGGCAGCAACTATTGAGAAATAAATTACTATAGGTTTAAGTTATTACCTGGAGGAAGTGACAACCCATCATCCCTCTCCACGGCATCAGCAAGTATGAGGGCATCATGGGCTGACCCCTCCCAACCAGCAAGTATGTAGGTAAACTTTAAATCAAAGTCTACCGCAGCCATGACATTTTGGGTAGTGCCATCTTTTCTACCCCTAAAGGGCGCAGAGATACTTGTTGGGACTCTTGCCATAACATGAGTCCCATCTATTGCACCAATACAATCCTAATCCATGAAATACAAGTGCTTATTATTCATGGGTCTTATCAAATAACAAATTCTAGAGTTTTTTAAAGTAGTCATTTACCTTGAAGTAGGGATTGAAGCGAGTGTTATCTTGAATTTTAGGATGGATATGAGTGGAGGGAGGACGGATCATCTCAGCTCTCAACTCTCCAACGGCATATAGCACCGCCTTAAAATACCTACTAATTACTTCAATAGATCTTCTAAAAATTGGTTGTAGAGCTCGAAACCTTGTGTTGTGGCCAACTACTAGGAGAAACATGGCTACTTGTTCCTCGATAGAAGTATGAATACTATCTTTCAATAATTCCCTTTCTCTAAACAAATTGCACAACCGAAAAAAGGGAGCCTTTTTCATTCTTAGCTGATTTAAACAATTTGTATCGGTAGAATGATAGATATATCTCAGATTTGACTCTCTAGCTATATCTGTATCAACCCTACAACCCAATGATACCACAGGACATTGTTTCCTTGCTCTCCTTGAGATAAAAATCATGTATGCACCCAATACAGCTGCGAGACCAGCTGCTTTCACAATTAGTTGTCGCCGGTTTCTTGCCAAATCATCCATCTAACACACAAAATAACAACTCAACATGCATACATGTACATGCAATAATTTTACTGCCCATAAACAACAAACAGCCCATAATTTACTGCCCATAAATAATAAACAATCTATATAGTGCCTGCCCATAATAAGCAAGAATAGACGAGATGCTACCTCACAAAGAAACCTCCTGGTCAATGAAGAGCAGGGGCGGTGGGCCTGCTGCAGCTCAGACACGAGGAGGAGGACGGTGGTCTGCTGCAGCTGGGACACGACGAGGTCGCCGGTGGTCTGCTACAGGTCGGAGAAGAGGCGCTCCAAGTCGATGGTGGCGTGCTGCAGGACGGAGACGAGGAGATCCGGGCGGTGGCCTGCTGCAGGGGCGGTGGGCCTGCGCGGGGGCGGTGGTCTGCTGCAGGGGTCCTGGGCCTGGGCGTGCGGAGAGACGACGCTCGATGGCCGGCGCTCGTGCTCGATGGCCGGCGCGCTCGTGCAGGAACTCGCCACCGTCGGCTTACCTTGGACCGGCGGGCACCGGGGCGGAGCGGGCTACCTCCATGCGCCCGATGCAGAGACGTGAGACTTCTTTAGCTAGCACGGCTTGCTCAGGCTCGGTGGGATCTGGGTGATATCGGCCGAGATCGGTCTTGGCGATGGAGGCGGCGAGACGGGAGGAAGGAGGAGGCGGGGGGAAATGGTTGGTGGCTAGGGCTGCGGGGTGAGAGGATACCGCGGGCGGTCGGGCGGGCGGGCGCGCGGGGATATTTTTCGGGGGCGCGGGGCACTCGTTTCTGGCTCGGTTCGGCTGAGCTCACTTCAGAACATCGATTTGGGCTTCGCATTGCGGCATGGCCGAGCGGCTGTTTTCGGTTGAGATGGGCAGTGCCCAGATATATAAACCGGGCTACCAAACACGAAATTTTTGGCTCAAGTGGGAATATCCCAGGTGGGCAGGTCTACCAAACACACCCTAAGCTACCCAACCTCATATATGAGGCATTGAAGTTAAAAGAAAACCTTATGCCTCTTACACGGGCTTGAACTTACTAGGGCATAGTGAAACAAAGACGGATTGAATTTTTTTTCCTAAATGCATGAAACCCATTAACAACTGAGCGACCTGTTAACTTTTTTTTTCTAGATTGGACTTTCTGGTACTCTGGTTGAAAATAAGTGTCCGTGATTTTGTACTAACTTAGTATAAGGTTTGTACTAGGTCACCGATACTCATTTCTGATCTGGACACTAAATTAAAAGCCACTAGGTGTCACTTAGGAGCTCTCATTCCATATTTTTCGAAAAGGAGGATAACCCCCGGCATATGCACCGATTGATGCATGTAGACTTCTATCATTAAAAGCAAGGCAAAGCCGACAAAAATAACCATACAAAAGGGGAAAAATGCAAGGTCTCATGCCATAGTACCTCCATCACGATACCACTAATCATACTGTAAAGGGAGGAACAAAAATATATAAACAACTCGTAGCCTCCTAAGAAAAGCCTTTAAGAAGGAAATACTGCACATGTGCTGATGATGACGTGTGCAAGTGCAACCATAGGTAGATCTCGGGATTTTCATCCCAAATAGCCGAGGTTCGAGAGTCACAACCTTCAACAAGGGCATCACGCAAGCGCATGCTGACATTGCCAGATCGTAATCAATTGTTTCCACCGAATAGTGAATGTTGATGTTGAAGCTGCATCTACCATGACCACTTGTCTGACTAATGAATTCTCGCTTACTAGTTACTAGTGGACGCTGGAGGAGAAACTAGAAGTCGTTGGTGTCCCATACCAGCATGCCTCCAGCCATTTTCGCACTGCCTTCAATCGAACAACAACATGCATGACTTGATGCCACCAGAAGAGACGTCATGCATATCACTTGCTAGGTTCGGGCTTGAATCCTTCTCATGAGACGTCGTTCATAGCCACCGCCGACCATGCATGACTTGACACCTCCATTGAAGATGTTGAGTGTAGCACCCGCTAAGTCGAATCAAATCCGATCTTGAAGTGGAGGGGGCATCCAATACTACCATCATCCTCGAAAATCCATGGTATTAGGAGAGGACATATCATACCACCCTCGACCGCGACACATGGAGCTTGAGACCATCACCCACCAAAGATCCAGACATCATCTCATCCACATAACCCTTATACCCGCCACTATCGAAAGACCAGGGTCGCCGCCACTAGTGTCAAACTCGTGTGCCCTCACTGGTTGACATCACTCACGAGGTTTACCCCCGGCAATGTCCATGTTTAAGGAATTGAGTTTTCATGAGAGGAGGGATCCAGCGAACTCAACGACGACCGGACAACGACAGGGAGCACACGAGGTTTTACCCAGGTTCAGCCCCTCGATGTGAGGTAAAGACCTACTCCTGCTTGTCTGACTTGATATAGATTTGTGTGTTACAACGAAGGCATAGATTGGATCTAGCCGAAGGTGGAGAGCTCTCGAGATTACGAGTACCCGGGCGGAGGCGAAAGCGAGGTGTCTTGATCCCGGAGGTCCCTCCTAGACTTTTATAGGGTAAAGCTAGGTCTCGGGATCCTTGACCAAGTCGGTTACAAACTTGCGTGGTAGGTGAAAGCCTAGATTGCTACGGATGATTCCATCTGCATTCTTGCGATGCACGTCAAGATAAGGACTTCATAGACTGCGCCATCAATGGGCCTTGTGAGCTTCATGCATCCTTCAAGTGGGCTTCTTCCTTGGCCAATAATGGGTATGCTAAAAGTGAGGACCCGGTCGTGTCCTCATCAGTCGCAACGGGCAGATCACTTAACGGATTATAGGCTATTGTGTTGGCACTTGGAACTAGGCCGCCAACAACCACTCCCCTCCCCCCTCGAAAATTCTGCAAGCTCCGCATCATAGTCCGTATGCCCTTGGAACCAGGCCGCAATAGCCTCCACATCGTCGTCGAGACAGTGCCAGTTGCACTCGCAACCGAGTCCACCAGCCACCACCGTCCTGGGGCCGCCTCCACAAAACTAGGTCTACCTAGCATGTCCACCATCCATGTCTGAACCCCATTATTTGGCTGAAGTTCCTTCCCCACGAGAAGGGGTGAGGAGACGAGAGTCGCCGTACGCCAAGCACGGCTTTGCCTGCCGGCTTCCTCCAACACGGCGGAGGTTGGGGAGAAGAGGGTGGGGCGACAGCTAGGGTTTCACTCAGTAGCCACCCCCTTGGGAGCGACATAGGGATCACTTAGCATTCAAATAGTCCACCATGTTGCACATACACCACCTGTAATTTTTTATTTTTTGAGGAATTCCTGGTAACATGATGCAGTTTTTAAAAAGTGCAGTTTCGCTTCTCGGGTCCTCTTTCTCGAATACTCCAAAAATACCATGATACTATCTCCAAAATACTGGAAAAACTGAGCTACCAAACAAGCCGTCATTTTGTGACTGTTGATACTCTCTACCGATCGAGACCACCCAATTATTTGTAATTGCCAAAGCGGCTGTTAGTTAGAAAGATTCTTTTTAAGCAATAGGTTAGTTTCAGAGAGCTGAGCTTACGACAAACTACACTTGGTGTTTAAGCAAGCTAACCTTAAACCAACGGAGAAAGAGAAGGCCAAACATGTTACTTTGGAGCAAGGGGTTTCGAGTGGTCACTCCTATGTTGATTTGACTGTGTTACAAACGTGAGAACAATTTGTTTAATTTCAGAACGTGCGTTCCAAACAAGTCCGGCAAAACCAACGATTTGCAAGAGCTACAAATACAGTTACACGACCCGAGAGTGGAGGGGAGAGGGCACCTACATCCACTAAACATTTGCAAATTGTTCCGATCAAGAGCTTCGATATCCAGCAGCTGCTGATCGAGAAAAATGGCGATGCCTTCGCCTATTCTCAAGTCATCGTGGCCGGAGGTTGTGGGCATGACGGCGACGCCGGCGGTGACACATATTACGACGGACAGGCCCGACGTCGCCGTCGAGGTGCTGCCGCAGGGCGAGCCGCTCATGCCCGGGGGTACCACGACAAGCGCGTCCGCGTCTTCCTCGACAACCGCGGCATCATAATCCAGACCCCCGTCATTGGCTAGCTAGGATGCAACTCGATCTCCATGCTGTATGCATGTAGACGAGCCAGCTAGCACATCGTGGAGCTCGTATAGCTCGCGTCGCTTTCTTACCGGTCTTTGTCTCTGCGGTACCACTGTACTAGCAATGTATCTCTACTAATAAACCGGCGATCGGTGGTAGGTTGGTCGGTACGTCTTTTTTGTTTTCCGATTTTGCCCCTACAGCATCTGGCATATTATACGTTTTGCCACCGCCAAGTTATTCACCGTTCCCAGAAGAAAGGAAAAATCAGCGCCCGCGTCAGTGACGAGGGCAGGCCGGCAGGCATAGAAGCCGCGAGGCGAGGACGGCTGCCGCTCGAGCAAGGTACAGGGGCCTGCCGGCGAGGTGAGAGAGTTGCGGGGCGAGATCGAGCTGGGCGCATGGTGGAGTTCCCCTATCTTCTACCTCCCGACCGCCGGTGGATGCAGGTCGGGATATGGCCGAGAGGAGAGGTCGTGGAGCAGCTGATGACAACCGGCCACAGGCGGCGAGCGGAAGATGAGATTGCAGTCACTCAACGCACGCACACAACACTTCATGCAACGCACGCAGCCCCATCCCCACCGGCGTACGAGCCCAGGATGAAGATCGCCCGGCCGATGCAGTGCCTCTACCTGAGGGCCATGGAGACCATGGATGCGCGTGGTGCTCGCCTGCAGGAGCCTCATCAAGTGCCTGCAGGTCCCCCGATCTAATTTACTGCAGGAGCCTCATCAAATGCCTACAGGTCCCTCGATCTGATTACTGATTACTGTCAGTTGTGAACCATGCACGCAAAGTGTTTGAGCAAATGATCAAAGGAAATCAGAGCAATACCAAACCTTAACCCCACCACACGCCTTGGCACGGCCGGCAGTCTGCCATCTCCACCCGCCTCCGCGCCAGCGCCACCGACGGAGGCAGTCGGCCTCGACACCCTCAAGGACACCTTCTCGCGCCCGAGGCGCGCCCTTTGGGAGCGCCCTTCAACATCACCTACTCGCGTCTGGAGGTCTCTCACAAATTTGGTTCAGTCTTATAATTAAATTGACAGTTTTGAGAATTCTACACTAACAAACAGTTTCAGACAAACCAGTGTTCAGCTCCCTCACCTGGATGTGGATCCTAGCCCAGGCCTTGACCACATGTTCTCCTTGTCGGTCTTCCTCAGCTTTCTGGGCTCCTGGCGTGGCTGTCAGGTTTCAGCGACGTAGGAGGTGGTGATAAGAGAGAGCGCATGAAGGTGACACCATAGCTGAGCCATTGATCCATCAAACGGGTACGGCTAGGGGCCAGCGAGGCGGCGCTAGAGAGGGGCCGGTGGAGGGTGTCGCGCGCTTGCAGCCGGTGCTCGAGCTTGAGCTCGTCGTACTCTATGGAGGGAGGTAGGCGGCAGAATCGGCCGCCGGCTGGAGTGGAGCTCGCCTTCGACAATGGGGCACTGGATTCGCCAGATCAAGCCGTGAACGGGCCAGTGTGGGGAGGGGGCGGCAGGGACGGATCCAATGATAGGAATTGGGAATCGGGGCCAGCAGGCAGCCAAGGTTCGTCTGAAATTTGGCCGGCGGCAGCGGGCGCTAACCACAGGACTCATGTCGCCTTTTCGTCCGCAGAAGAGATTACCTCCAGGACTGCTTTGGGCATTCTACTCTATGAGGTAATCACTTTTTAATTAGGAGATTTGCTAGAGTACCAGAACTAATATCACGTGCCACTGCAAGGTTGCTCGTTCTATTCCATAATAGGAGGTTTCAGCATTACTAGCATTTCCTTTTGCACGTTCAGAGTTGAAAAATGCTTGTGATGGCAATGGAACGGTAGCAGTCACAACCAATACAGTACTATTGTGCAAAGTGCTACCTGCTTCAATGAAATTAAGCAACTTAGGACTTTTTAGCTAGGCTATTTCTAACAACATTGCCTGACTCGACGTGTGCTGCAGGTTGATGTGCAAGACAGTGCAAATATTGAACTCTGTACTATTGTTGTCAATTCTTTAGAACAAAAGGCTTGATTATTGATGAGCTACCTTGGTTGCATTTTCACCTCTCATGTAAAACTTGTGTATCTCATGAGCAGGCATTGTTTGACTAGATTGCTCAGAATTTGGACAATGATTATTTTACGAACTTGATGTTAATAGTAATTATTTTTTATATGATGAAAATATTCAACGCGTGATGTATATCATATGAGGTGAAAGCTAAACCATTCATGAAAAAGACGACAATAGATTTGCCCGAGGCAATGTTGCTGGAAGGGAGAACAGATTGAAAACCACCGAGTTTTATACAATGGAACTTGAGTTGAGCAAAATATCTAAAACCCATTTATATTCAGTATTATCAAAATCTAATTGTTTCGGAAGACATGGGTTGAACACTTGGTGTACCCGTAGCAACGCACGGGTATTATGCTAGTACGATATATATACGCAATAATGGAATAAATTCATCGTTTGTACTTGTATGTTCAGAGGGGGAGCGCCTAGTCGACGCTTTGTGTGTCGCTTCGGGCGTCAACGCCCGAAGGCCCACCGGGTGGGCCGGCCCAATAAGGATGAGTTTTTTTCTTTTTTCTTCTATTTCCTTTTTCTGTAAATTTTGAAATATTAGGTGAAATAAAAAATGCTCAGATTCGAAAATTTTAGTTTGAAAAACTGTTTAGATTAAAACTTGTTCAATTCAAAATCTGTTCAATTTCGAATTTTATGTTCAAATTCGAATTTGTTCAAACTTGATTTTGTTCATATTCAAATTTGTTCAAACTCGATTTTGTTCAGATTCAAATTTGTTCAAATTTAAAACTGTTCAAAATTTGAATTTTTGTAAAAAAAGTTCAATTTTGAAAATCTGTTCAAATTCGAAAAATGAAAAAAAAACAGAAAACTAAAACTAAAAAACTGAAGAAAACCGGCTCACAGACATAAAACCGACTAAAACCAGTGAAAAACCCGACCAGAATGTTCTAGAAGGTTCCTAAAACCGGAAAAAAACCAAAAAGCTGAAATTGTTATCGGGCCGGCCCAAAAGAACGAAAGGGTGTGCATAAAGTTGAAATCCATCACAACGGGCGGAGACTAGGTATGGAGAAGGAATGTATGAAATACCTCCAGGACGAAGTGGGCTTCGGCTGGGCCGGCTGAGATAAACGACCTCCCAATCTAGAAAGAAAGGCCGCATGCATAGGGATGCAGAGCGGTGCCTGGATCCGGCCCGCTTCGTGCAAAAAACACTTAGCCTAGTTATATCCTTTTCTTAGTAAATTAGCTAAGGTTGAACTAGATTCTGCTTATGCGGGCTGATGCGGGACGCCGCTCTACATCCCTACGTATGCATTAATACAGAGGCTGGGGGCTTCCCCTTTTTGAAAAAAAAAATCCAAAAGGAAAGGAGGAGTTGTAGCTAACATTTGTCGGCAAATCCTAGTTGACGGCTTGATGCTCGTAACGCAAGTTAGTGTAGCGACCTTCTCCTTCGGAGTACAATAGTTGGGCTAGCCCAATTTTATGGAGGCCAAGGAGGAAGAAGGTGTTGGGGAGGAAAAGACGACTAGGACAAAAAAAGGCGATCACATGCCCACCTTGCCGGAGATGGGGAGAACGTAGATGTTCACGATGTCCCCGATGGATGTGAGGCTGAGACCTTACCTGAGACAGGGACGATGCGGTTGGACATGACGTTGCTAGCATAGGTGAGGCCTAGAACATAGGGTAGGGTGTGGGGGCTTAGGGTTTGAAGGGTGGGAGCTTGCCCGGCGATGATGCTTAGTCTTTCATGTGCCAAGGTCGCCGATGCCAGAGATGGGGGTGGGAGAGGTTAGAGTGAGGCCGGGGACAACAATGGAGTTGCGGTGAGGAGAGCGGTGCGACGAGGCACCACGATAGCATTGTCATCCACGGGGGGCGTCCTGGGCGGAGGTGGATGCGATGGCGCTAGTGCGGTGGAGAAAGAAGATGATGATGATGTTGGGGGAGGAAGATGATGTTGACTGACAAGTTTGCCTCGCTGGAAGAGCGTGTGTGTCGCTGTGATAGTTGACACATGATTTGTCGCTCCCCCTTTCGCACCACATTTGTTGCTCCGATAGCAATGATGGGATCACAACTGCAGTGGGATGGAAGGATTTCACGATGGCAGACCGTTCGGAAACAAACCCTTATTCGAGGACGGAGAGGGTATGTTGCAATGTTTTACTCACTCGATCCATATTACTTATCACTAATATAGATGTATGGATATCGTCGGTGGGAGTACTAGAAAGAAACTCACCCCGCCAGTTTGCATGCTGGATTGCTCGCACAATGGTGTTGGGCTAATTGTGTCGAGAGTAGATAAACTCGCGCTGATCACATCCACGTCGAAACGCACGCGTACAGATGGCTTAATTATCTTCACACGTAGGCATGCCGCCTTTAAATGCAATGTTTATCTTTACCTTAATTACAAATAAAGCCATCCCATTTAATCACTTCACACCCGTCCAGGTCCAGAGGCGATAGGCGCTGACAGTGGGTCCGGATCCAGGTGGGATTCAGGATCGCGACGTTCAGCCCACGGAAACATTTATTCCCAGTCCATGCATGCATATCCATCCAGCCCATCGCCTCCTGGCTCCCCGATCTCCTCGCATATATAGGCCAACACATTCCAAGCTTTCTTGCCTGTGGCGATGGCATATCGCTCGTTGCCTTCTGCTTGCTAATTTATGTGTAGGCTAGGCGCCATGGGCGAGCTCCATGGAGGAGGAGGACGTCCTGGAGAAGAAGACCACGGAGTTGGCGGCGGAGAAGATTTGGTGCGTGAGACGGCGTCGGCCAGCTTCGACTCCGGTGTGTCCAGCGGATCGCCGTGCTCGTCGACCATGTCGAGCCTGACTGACGACGACGCGGATTCCTCCCCGGCGGTCGGTGATCGTGCGTGCTCTTCCTCGTCGGGGAAGGACACGATGCAGCTGGATGGGGATGGCGGCGGGCCGCTCTATGAACTGTCACCGCTGCTGGAGCACCTTCCTGTCAGGTACGTGGATCTCAACCACATTTTCTCTTTGTAGCAAGCATCATAACAATATTTCCCACTTTCCAACTTGCGTCGAATTAGTTCTCAAGGTCAAAAGAAAGATAGGCTAAGGATCAACTTAATTTAGGAAGCGGTAAATGTATTTATCAACAAGAAGTGCGGCAATTGTGAATCAATTTCAGAAAGCCTGGTTGTTCAGTCTCTGCATTCACTACTAGCTGCTTATAGAATCCAGATTTAGCTTGGCTTTCCCAATTTATAGCATCTGGAGGAAATTTGCATAGTAAGAACAGATCAGCCCACTGCAAGCTAAGAGTGATACCTGAATAATTTGCAGCATGCTAACTGAACCTTCGGTTCATCTCTACAAATAAAACTGGCAGAATATGCAAACACAACTACATTTTGCGCACATGCATGATCTCTGACAGATAAACAATTCACTTACCGCAGGACAGGGTTGTCCAAGTACTACAAAGGGAGGTCTCAGTCCTTCACATCGCTCTCCGATGTCAGATGCTTACAAGACCTCGCAAAGAAGACCACCCTTCACATCAGCAGGACTAAGGCTTCGTCGATTCTGCATCACAGTCCAGGGATTTACAACAAGACGATAACGAAGAAGGTGACCGCAAGGGATTCATCTGATCTGCTGCTGTCAAGAGCCAGGAGTAGGGGCCTCTTGCACAGACGCGGTAAACCACCTGCATACCAGAGCAAGAAAGAGTACATATGGTAGATAAAAGCACAAGGTTTTGCAAATTGAGATGAGATTTACCAGAGATGCCGAAAACAGAGCTAGAATACTCCCAGGTTCCATGTGCTGGTTGCTCTATAGATATTCTGAAATTGTAGTCTTAAGAAGCAAAATTTAGCTTATATTTTCATATGTGCCCAATCTCTTTTACTGTATGCTTGGTCTAGTGATGCTAGTACAACTTGGAAAGGTTGAACTAACATCAAAAGTATATATTATAATAATCAACAGTAGTCAACATGTAGTCCAGCCAAATGCATTTTCAGACATTTGGTCTTAGACATAATATAATTTCGAATATACACAACTATGATGTTTAATGGACATATCATCTCTTTGAACTTTGAAACCAGGTTGATACAGCCAGTACAATGTGTGGCGCACCTTTACATAATACACAGGAAATACAACCTTCCGAGCAAAAGATCCATTCCCAAAAACATCGTTGGCAAATTCACTGGTACCCGACACAGCTACTGACATGATTGAAGACAACTCCACCCCTGTTGATCCAGGGAATCTTTACAAATTAAGGTCCCCAAATTAAAGAAGTTCCCAAAATGGGCCATAAAAATGGTAGGAGTGTTGTACGACATGAATAGCTCTTTTCTCCAGCACCGCCAATGAAATCAACTGATATAGTACATTGGGTTTGGAAGCTTGAAGGATCTTGTTGACACTGGCAATCCTATCAAATCACTCCACTGATCCCCAGAGTTTCCAAGTATCTTGAATCCTTCCGCTTCCATGGCAGCTCGTCTCTCTGATTTGTACTGCACAGCGGTCTTGCCAATATCAGCGGGTTGCCTGCAGCATGGGAATACTTCCGATTAATATAACTGACTATGGATTTACATAGGCACATGTCTTGGAAGTGTTTCTAGTGAAAAGAATTTCTGCTAATCTGCATATGTCACAATAAATGGTTGCAGTAACATAACTACAGAGGAGAATAAGAGTTGGCTGGAAAAACCAAGTATATTCTTTAATTCCTTCTGTGTGTCTACTGAGAGCACAAGCAAAGTAAGAAGAGGGGAAGAGTAAGATAAAACTAGATGGTCTGTATGGAAACTCAAAGTCTGAGAAAGATGGTTAACACATTCAAAATAATCAACCACGGATTAAGAAAACACTATATGGCAAGATGGAAACCTAAGTACAGTGGAGTTTCATGTTATCTTCTAGTTTGTGCCTAACACGGAGGAAAAAGTGGGCCATAAAAGTTTATTTAAATGTTAAGCATTTCAATGGGAGCTTTCCAAAGAAAAGTCATGTTGAATAAATGATAAGTTTTTTCCAGGAAGCCACTCCTAAAGTTCCTAACATATTTCAACTATCATGTCCAAGTATATCATTTGGAAACTAGGGGACTACTAGAAATTGCTTTCATCCGAGTAAGATGGATTCTTATGAAGAAAAAGATGCAATGATTTGCTGACTTGTTGGAAGCAAGAGCTGTAGCAAATACCTCAGTATGAGTGTTTCCCATGAACGGTAGCCAGCAAACAAGAGATTTTCTTCTGTAGCATTACGCTGCGATTCACTTCGGCCAGTCAAGAGGATAATATGGAAACCAAGTCCCCGAAGTTCATTGTACAGTTTCAAGCTAGAAGGTAATGCAGGTGCCTTTGCTGAGAGAGCCCATTCATCAAACGATGTCTCGTTGAATTCCACCAATCTGCAAAATCAGTGGAAGTGTGAAAATAATAAAGTACCAATCTTTTTTAATACAACCATAAAGTAATTGTTTTCAGTATTGACAAATGCTACATGTATCAATCATGCTCCTTTGAGCTTACTGCAGGTTCTACAACGCAAACTAACCCAGATGCTAAGAAACTGGAGATGGCTTCACTGTGACTCCGAATTGCTGGTAACAGATGTCTGTGTTGGGAATTTTGAGCAGAAACACGAGACTCCACTGATGTTTTGGTGGCTCTGAAGAAGAAAAGGAAAATAAATGTAGAGATCATTGCTTCAAAAGGAAGGGGGGGGATATACGCTTCTGCCCGCAGCATACACTCCTAGGAGAACTTGAAAGTCAAGCTGAGTTGCTGAAAAAGAAAACTCAATGTAATAGCTGCTGATAATTTGTTGGGCAAAGGGGAATTTGACTATGATGTCCTTTAATAGGTGGCAGCCATGCCCATTCTGAAGATAATAGACTATGAGTCGAGTGTTGTTCCATCAGGATTAAGACAAACTTTCTGATAAACTTAAAAAGACAAGCACATCACACAATAATTCAGACAAAAGATCTGAAACCTACTACCTCTGTTCCCTTTTAGAAGACATTTCGGCAAGCCAATTAAGCCTGCCAAAACGTCAGATAAAAGGGAACAGGGGAAGTAAGTATTTCTTAAGCAAGGTTCTTTCAAAAAAGGCAAGTTATGCACTAAGAGTTGCTGTCTAAGTTACTCGCCAGAAATCAGCAATTTCCTTTCAAAGTATTATACTACAATTGTATTTCCAGAGTGGATATACGAGATACAGTCAACCTCAGGTATTTCTGATTCATTAGCAACTGAGGAAAGCAGAATGGAATAAAGCCGGTCATAGATATTAATATACAAACCAAAACAATTTTATCCTTGGGGCTAGGGCGATGACTTGTATGTATGTACACGCATATCTGGTTTCTCGGCTCAGGGCTAAATCTGAATCCAGCACAGAATATGTTCTGTGTAGGCACCCGGTATACTGCATGACCAACTATGTACTACTCATGCATGATGCAGCACCTCTAGAATGACAGATCGTCATGTGGCAACCAGCAAACCCATATAAAATTTGTTGCTTTCTTCGTAATAGAACCTTTCAGTTGATGAAAAATTTACCAAAATCCCTATTCGCCCACACAAACTCTCGCGGAACTCAATGGATCACACATCATCGGTTGCAGGAAGAAAGAATACGGGAATAGCCAGAGGTGGGTCGGGGCTAATTACCCCCATCCGTTGACGGCGTAGTAGGGTGCGTTGGAGAGCAGCGTCTCGTCGACGTCGAACACCCACGCCGGCTTGGCTCCCCCGTCGCCCGCCGCGACCGCCGGCGCGGCGAAGGCGAGGGACTCGGCGGCGGCGAGCGCGGAGTCGGACGCGTAGCGCTCGCCCTCCATGTAGCCGCGCACGAACGCCCCGCAGCGCGCCGGCACGGCGCCCCAGGGCCCCGCGTTGCCCGTCTCCACCGACAGCCTCCAGCTGTCGCAGAAGAGCGCGTCCGCGTCGGCGGACACGCCGGCGGCGGGGGCGTCCGTGACCTGGCGGATGACGGACTCGGCGCCGGCGTTGACGACGACCGCCGCCGCCGCCGCCGCGAGGACGAGGAGGAGAAGGAGGCGCATTGCGGGCGGCGCCGGGCTAGGTTCCGGGCTTCGCCGTCGGCGGTGGATGGGTTCGCTCGATTTGGCGAGCGCCGGAGAGGGATTGGCCGGGCGAAAACTGGAATCTTTCGATGCTGTTATTGGCGTGTCGCCGTGGGGTACCTTGACATCCCGTGGGACCTGCTATTTCTCCGTGTGACTGACAGATTGGCCCAATTAACAACTAGGCTACTTGTCAGCGAGGCAACCCATGTGACACTTGGACCTTGCACAGTTGGTGGTAGCTTTTTGTCCTGCCCGTTGTTTGGACTTTGCACCGACACGTCACTGACATGGTATGAGCATCTCCAGCCGTTGACGTCCCCCACGATTAAATCCGGCGGTAAAATGCGCCGGATTGGACGAAAATTGAGCGTGGGGAGCGCTGAAATTCCAGCCGGCACCCCAGGAAGACGCCCAGATATCGGCGTTTGTGGCTTTTTTTTTACAAATAGATGTTCCAGTTCGGCGAATTTTATACAGTTTGCCAACATTTGGCTCAAATAAAACGTTACAGTTCGGTGAATTTTATATAGTTTAACAAAACAAGCAAATAATTTGACAAAGCAAGCAAATAATTTGATAAGTTTTCAAACAAATCAAATAGAAACTAGTTGGTGTTGCCTCGAAACCTCCATATGTGCTCCACCAGATCATCCTGCAGTAGTTGATACATAGTGGAGTCTCGAATCTCCTGACGCATAGCGATGAACGCAGTCCACGATGCCGGCACCTGGTGATTAGGTTGTGCAAGAGGACCCTCTCTCTCATATGGTAGAGCTTGTTCGCTCGCCGGGATCGGATACTTCCGCTCATCCTCAACAATCATGTTGTGTAAGCACACATAACAGTTCATCACCTCCCATATCTGATCTTTGGACCAACTCATAGCGGGGAACCGGACTACAACAAATCTCTGATGGAGGACACCAAATGCACGCTCGACGTCCTTTCGACAACCTTCTTGTGCCTTCACAAACTCCATCTCCTTCGGGAGGATGGGACCCGAGATAGTCTTCACAAATATTGCCCACTTTGGATAGATACCGTCTGCAAGATAGTATCCCTTGTTGTAGTGTCGGTCATTGATCACAAAGTAAACCGGGGGAGCATGACCCTCAACAAGCTTGGAGAAGATCGGCGAGCACTGCAGAACGTTGATGTCGTTGTTGGATCCCGGCATACCAAAGAAAGAGTGCCCAATCCAGAGATCATGGATAGCCACTGCCTCAAGTATCACAGTGCAGCCTTTTTTGTGACCCTTGTACATTCCCTGCCAGGAAAACGGACAGTTCTTCCATTTCCAATGTATGCAGTCAATGCTTTCAAGCATCCCCGGAAATCCTCGAGCTTCATTGAAAGCGAAGATCCGAGCAGTGTCTTGGACAGTGGGTGATCTCAAGTACGTGTCCCCAAACACTGCTATCATCGCCCTGCAGAACTGGTAGAAACAATCAAAGGCGGTGGACTCCGCCATCCGAAGATAGTCATCGGTAGTATCACTAGGAGCTCCATATGCCAGCATCCGCATAGCCACCGTGCATTTTTGGAGGGCGGAAAACCCTGTCATGCCGGTGCAATCTAGCTTGTATCTGAAATAGGAGTCGTAGTCTCAAATGGCATAGACAATTTTCAGGAAAAGCTTTCGGCTCATCCTGAAACGACGCCTAAAAACGGCCTCACCGTGCAATGGATTGTCGGCGAAGTAGTCGGCGTAGAGTATGCAGTAGCCCTCCATTCGCTGCCTCGGCTTGCACTTTCGGCGACCTGGTGCCTGATACGTCTCCAACGTATCTACAATTTTTGATGCTCCATGCTTGTTTTTACACCATTTGCCTACTGTTTCGTTACACTTCGTGGCACTTTTGTGCATTTTCCGGAACTAACCTATTAACAAGTCGCCACAGTGCCAGTTCCCTGTTTTTTGCTGTTTTTGTGTTTCAGAAGTGATACACAGGAAATATTCTCGGAATTGGACGAAACAAGTTCCTGAAGTCTTATTTTTCCTGGAAGCTTCCAGAGATCAGAAGAGGAGACAGAGTGGGGCCACGAGGGGGCCACACACCAGGGCGGCGTGGCCCAGGCCCTGGCCGCGCCCCCTACGTGTGAGACCGCCTCGGTCCACTTCTGACGATGCCCCTTCGCCTATAAAGACCCCCCGACGGAAAAAACCTAAGAACCCGATCAATTTTCCAGAACACATCGCGATCCGCCGCCACCGTCGACCCAAAGATCGGGAGGGTCCAGAAGCTCTTCCCGGCACCCTGTCGGAGAGGGGAATCGCCACCGGAGGTCTTCTTCATCGCCATGCTTGCCTCCGGAGCGATGAGTGAGTAGTCTACCTTGGACTATGGGTCCATAGCAGTAGCTAGATGGTTGTCTTCTCCACCATGTGCTTCATGTTTAGATCTCATGAGCTGCCCTACATGATTGAGATCACCGTTATATAATTCTACATGTTTGGTTTGTTGGGATCCGATGAATATTGGTGTTATGATTGAGTTGCTATACTGAAATATATCTTAGGTTATCTCTATGTTGTTTATGATCTTGCATGCTCTCCGTTGTTAGTAGCTATCTTGGCCGAGTAGTTGCTAGTGACTCCAAGAGGGGGTATTTATGCTCGATAGTGGGTTCATGCCTCTATTTAACCTGGGGGGAGTGACAGAAACCTCTAAGGTTGTAGATGTGATGTTGCTACTAGGGAGAAAACAACATTTATATGCTCAAGGGCATATGCTTTATTTACATTACACACTTTGCTTAATGCAATTATCTGTTGTTCGCAACTTAATACTTGTGGAGTTCTCGGATTGATTCGCCACAAGTGGATTATTAGTCATAGATGCAGTTGGATGGCGGTCTATGTATTTTATTGTAATGCCCAGAGTAAATCGCATAGTGATCTTCTTGACATACCACATTTATCTTTATTCTATCAATTGCCCAACTATAATTTGTTTACCCAGCATGTGTTATTTTATCTTATGGAGAGACCCCACTAGTGAACTGTGGACCCCGGTCCTATTTCCATCATATTGCTATCACCTGTTTACTTTACTCGCACTGTTTACTTTACTCGCATACTTCTACTATTTTCCACTCGATGCGCTCATAACCTTTGTTTCAAGCAAACCGGTGAGATTGACAACCTCATCGCAAGTTGGGAGCAAAGTACTTGGTTGTGTTGTGTGCAGGTTCCACGTTGCTACTAGCTGAAGACTCGCCAACTAGTTTTTATCGTGAAACGGCGCCCTTGTTGGAGTGTTACTAAGCCAGTCTGCATCACCTTCAGTCGTATTGTCTGCTCTTCTCCTGATCGATAAACCTTGGTTTCTTAACTGAGGGAAAATCTGCTGCTATATTCTTCACACCTTCCTCTTGGGGTTCCCAACGAGCTGGTCATTCACCACGCAACAAGCAACAACTTTTTCTGGCGCCGTTGCCGGGGAAGAGTGGAAGACCTCTGCTAGGGGAGTTTTTCGCACACACATCCTTTACTTTGTTTTATTGTTTTGCTTTACTTTATTTTTACGTGCATCGTTTTTATCAAAAACCCAAAAAAATTAGAATCCTTGGTAGTTGTTTTTACTTGTTTGCTTTTAGTTTTGCTAAAATGAGTAATCCTGAAGTAGAAGTTTGTAGTTTTAAGCAACAAGGAGGAGAAAGTTTAAAAGATGCTTGGTACCGTATCAACAATGCCCATCATAGGTGTACAAAAAATCACTCTACCACGATCCTCCTTAGAAATTTTTATGTTGGTATATCTAGTTGGAATAGGTATGTTTTTGATACTCTTACAGGAGGTAATTTTCTGGGTACTCCCGCTGGAGAAGCATGCACTATAATTGAAAGTTTAGTGGGAATACCACCTATTCATGTTGCTAAAACCGAGACCACCTTGGAGGAGGTGGTAGAAAAGCTCAGCTCTTTAGAGAAAATTTTGCCAAGTATCCTAGAAAATGCTAGCAGCGTTAGTGAATTAATAGAAAACATTGGTAAGAAAATTACCGTTTTAGAGGCTAGCACTACTCTTGATAATCAAAATTTAAGGATTGGTAAACTAGAGGAGTCTATGTAAACTCTTAGTTTAATCTTCTCTTCTCTTAAATTTAAGAAAGAGAAAGTGTTTGTTGGAAAAGAGCAAAAATTTATGTATGTTCCCAAGGTTTCTGCGCTTAAACCTCAACATGTTCTTAAAGTTGGTAAGACTCTTAGTTCCACTAAGGGTGACTTGCAGGTTGAATCATCTTCGGGAACTTCCAAAGTGCCTACTGAGGTAAGTGATGCTTCATCACTTGATGTTACTTGATTCGCAATTTTCTGCGCCTAGCTCAAAGGCGTTAAAGAAAAGCACTCTTGGGAGATAACCAAATATTTATTTTTAGTACTTTTTCTTTTATTTGAGTCTTGGAAGTCATTACTACTGTAATGACCGCTCCTTATCTTGTTTATTTCATTGTTGTGCCAAGAGAAGCCTCTAATTCGAGTGAGGTAAAGATTTGGGGATGTTGCTGTCTTGAAACTGTTTTTGGTGCTGCACCGTAAAAATTCGTATATATTCTCTGTATATCTTTTGGACCTGCCATTTCTTGTGCATATGCCCCAGGTTATATCCAAACTTTCGTTAGTTGAACACTTTTTGATTTGAGCAACAGAAAACCTCTCAAAAATTTGACCTTTGTCAGCTGTTCTGTTTTGACAGATTTCTGCCAATATTTGTGTTTGCCGCTTTATCACTTTCTTTTGAGTTCTTTTGATCACGGAACTTTTGGGGAAGTTGCTACAGTAGTATATGCTATATATGTGGTGGATTTGGGTTGAAACCTGAAGCAAAAAAGAGGTTGATTATATGTTATGCTTACACTAATGTTGCTAATAGAATTGTGTTTAGTTTTGTATGAAGGAAGTTTTCAAGTGTAGGAATTGGAGAATAATGAGATGAGTTGAAGAATGGACAAAAGCTCAAGCTTGGGGATGCCCATGCATCACCCCAATAAATATCCAAGAAGTACAAGCGTCAAAGCTTGGGGATGCTCCCAAGGCACCCCTTCTTCATCGGCAAAAATCAGGTCACCTTTCAAAACACTATATTTTTATTGCTTCATGCACTATGTGTTTTTCTTGGAGCGTCTGTTGTTTTAGTTTTCTTAGTTAGTTTAGTTTTTTTTGCTGCAATAAATAGTTGGACCCCAACAAATTTCCTTTGGAGGAGATGTACTCATTTTCATTTGCTAAGAACACTCCGTTTTTCACTCTTATCGTTCACCGAGTGTTCTTCTTTTTCTGCTACTGCTTTTAGTTTTCGTTTTCGCCTTGATTTGCGTTCAGACCTTGTCATATCTTTTCATCAAGGTGTATTTTTTCCTCTGATATTTATTGGTTTTCATCAAAAGAGGTGTCTTAAAAAATTTCAAATGGTGTTGGAAAAGAGAAAAAGCTTTATGCAAAAAGTGGTACAAGAAGGAGCTTGTGTAGACTGCGGCTTAGGCTTTTTCATGTCATGCTTGATATCTTTTTGATAGTATGCTAAGTGTTTTTGCTGTAGCATGACTTGTCTCAAATAACTGGGATTGCTTAATGAGCCTTTGAAAAAAATCATGCGTTATTTTTATTGTTTGGAAGCATTATTTTGGTTTTCTCCTTGATGCTATATTTGGGTTGACTTGGCGCATGCTCACACATGTTAGACTCTTACAAAGTCGCCAATAGCCTTCATGATCATTTAGTTTTTGACTTTTGATGCCATCTTATGCTTCTTTTAATGTTGCTTTGTCGCTTTGCATGATTATGGCCATTATTGCTCTCTTAGTTGGTTGCTCCCAGTCTTTTGCTAGCCCTCGCCTTGTATTGAGTATGAGCTCTACTCGTGCATCCAACTCCTAAAAGCCAAAGTTTTCCAAAGTGTCCACCATACATACCTACTAGCAATTTGCTATTCCAAGTAAATTTGACTTGCTTTTATCTTCTCTTCAAATTAAACTCTTACCAGTGTTATGCGAAAATTGGTCAGTAAAGCTCTCACGAACCGGAAAGCACACTTTACTTTTTCATGTTCTTAAAAAATTGACATTGTGGTCTCTTATGTTGAGTTGTTATGCTTGCAAGTTGTAAGTTGGATTCTAGCCCAACCATGCTGTCATGGGGCAAGCTTTCAACATTGCACTTCTTATTTGAGTTGATATCGTGATCTTTTGTTTATGGATGCCCGCGGTGTGAAATGAGTTGGGAATCTTGTGGGGATCATGGAGTTTGTATATGTGTTAGGGAAACGCCTGGGCCGCCAATCTAAGCCATGCATAATTCATGGTTGAAATTTGCAGCATACCCGTGGTGGACATTCGACGACGCATCTCACAATAAAAAGCTAAACAAATGGCAAATAAAAGAGATGTCGAGGTGTTCATTGTCTGCTTGTCCTGTCATTTTGATATGGGCTTGTTCCATGTCATCAGGCATGGAGGTACCCCGTTGGCGGTTTTCGATGATACATATATACTTACAATGACAAGAGCCTTGCTTGGGACTCTAATTTGAGTAGCATGAGGTTTGGGTACTCGTATTCACGGGACACGAGGTTTTCGACTTATGATTTGTCAAGCATATGCATCATAATTGTTCTCGCATTAACTCTAACCATTCAAGATGCTTATGATGGGGGCAATGAGAGCTCAAAGCCGGTAAGTAACATAATTTTTGAAGGTTATAAAACTTGCAATCACTGCTTCCCTCTGCGAAGGGCCTTTCTTTTACTTTTATGTTGAGTCACCACCTTCTTTCTTTATGCACCATAAGAGAGCAAAGTTGTCATTATTAGTATAATGTGCATTGTCCCAAAGTTTTCATTGATTGATTCAAATTGTTGGTTTTACTTGTTCTCAAATTATTTGTATCTAGTCGCCCTCTTAAACTTGAAGGTGTCCTATACATTTATGTTTTGCTCTCTATGAAGGACAAGATGAAAACCATTTGTATGTTTTTCCTTATGATTTGAACACACGTTTGACTTTCATTGTTTCATTTTCATGATCTTTTGTTTGTGTTCATTTGCATGTTTACAACATGGTTGCTAAGTTCTTATTGTCAAGATTATATCTTCATGCCCATGTTTTAAGTTCTTATGATCCCAGCTCACAAATGCTTACATATATGATCAAGATTGTGTAGGTGCATGTCACCTCAAAAAATATTCTTTGGTTATCACTTACCTACTCGAGGACGAGCAGGAGTTAAGCTTGGGGATGCTTGATATGTCTCCAACGTATCTATAATTTTTGATGCTCCATGCTTGTTTTTACACCATTTGCCTACTGTTTCGTTACACTTTGTGGCACTTTTGTGCATTTTCCGGAACTAACCTATTAACAAGTCGCCACAGTGCCAGTTCCCTGTTTTTTTTGCTGTTTTTGTGTTTCAGAAGTGATACACAGGAAATATTCTCGGAATTAGACGAAACAAGTTCCTGAAGTCTTATTTTTCTCAGAAGCTTCCAGAGATCTGAAGAGGAGACGGAGTGGGGCCACGAGGGGGCCACACACTAGGGCGGCGTGGCCCAGGCCCTGGCCGCGCCCCCTACGTGTGAGACCGCCTCGATCCACTTCTAACGATGCCCCTTCGCCTATAAAGACCCCCCGACAGAAAAAACCTAAGAAGCCGATCAATTTTCCAGAACACATCGCAATCCGCCGCCGCCGTCGACCCGAAGATCGGGAGGGTCCAGAAGCTCTTCCCGGCACCCTGCTGGAGAGGGGAATCGCCACCGGAGGTCTTCTTCATCGCCATGCTTGCCTCCGGAGCGATGAGTGAGTAGTCTACCTTGGACTATGGGTCCATAGCAGTAGCTAGATGGTTGTCTTCTCCACCATGTGCTTCATGTTTAGATCTCATGAGCTACCCTACATGATTGAGATCACCGTTATGTAATTCTACATGTTTGGTTTGTTGGGATCCGATGAATATTGGTGTTATGATTGAGTTGCTATACTGAAATATATCTTATGTTATCTCTATGTTGTTTATGATCTTGCATGCTCTCCGTTGTTAGTAGCTATCTTGGCCGAGTAGTTGCTAGTGACTCCAAGAGGGGGTATTTATGCTCGATAGTGGGTTCATGCCTCTATTTAACCTGGAGGAGTGACAGAAACCTCTAAGGTTGTAGATGTGCTGTTGCTACTAGGGAGAAAACAACATTCATATGCTCAAGGGCATATGCTTTGTTTACATTACACACTTTGCTTAATGCAATTATCTGTTGTTCGCAACTTAATACTTATGGAGTTCTCGGATTGATTCGCCACAAGTGGATTATTAGTCATAGATGCAGTTGGATGGTGGTCTATGTATTTTGTTGTAATGCCCAGAGTAAATCGCATAGTGATCTTCTTGACATACCACGTTTATCTTTATTCTATCAATTGCCCAACTGTAATTTGTTTACCCAGCATGTGTTATTTTATCTTATGGAGAGACACCACTAGTGAACTGTGGACCCCGGTCCTATTTCCATCATATTGCTATCACCTGTTTACTTTACTTGCATTGTTTACTTTACTCGCATACTTCTACTATTTTCCACTCGATACGCTCATAACCTTTGTTTCAAGCAAACCGGTGAGATTGACAACCTCATCGCAAGTTGGGAGCAAAGTACTTGGTTGTGTTGTGTGCAGGTTCCACGTTGCTACTAGCTGAAGACTCGCCAACTCGTTTTTATCGTGAAACGGAGCCCTTGTTGGAGTGTTACTAAGCCAGTCTGCATCACCTTCAGTCGTATTGTCTGCTCTTCTCCTGATCGATAAACCTTGGTTTCTTAACTGAGGGAAAATCTACTGCTATATTCTTCACACCTTCCTCTTGGGGTTCCCAACGGCCTGGTCATTCACCATGCAACAAGCAACAGTGCCGACCCACCACGGTGACCAATGGCCGCCTCCGCGTACAAGCCCGACATGCAAGCTAGGATCAGCATATGCTCCTTGTCTTGGGCGGTGGCTGCCATCTCTTCTTCAAACATCTCGATGAACATCTGCTCCTCCTCGTCGTCCGAGTCCATTTCCGGCCAGGCAAATGGATGAACACCTGCCAGGCATGTCGACGAGGCGCGACAGGAGGAGTTGCCCGATGGCAGAATATAGCCAGACGGCACGCCGGACGGCGGAATATAGGCTGGTGGGGGCTGGTGAGAGGAGGGACGGCGAAGTTCAGGCAACCGGCCGGCGGATTGGCGAGGGGTGGTGCCGGCGGCGACAGAGCAACGAGGGGAGGGAGAGGGGGATTCGCGACCAGATTGTAGGGTTTGCGTGTTCTCTCGCTGACAGAGCGGGCCCGTTCCCACTTTTCTCTCGTCCGGAGTCCCCGAGCGCGCCCCGGGGGACCAGGGATGGCCTAGGCTCGTGATACGTCTCCAACGTATCTATAATTTTTGATGCTCCATACTTGTTTTTACACCATTTGCCTTGTGTTTCGTTACACTTCGTGGCGTTTTTATGCGATTTCCGGAACTAACTTATTGACAAGATGCCACAGTGCCAGTTTCCTGTTTTCTGCTGTTTTGTGTTTCAGAAAAGCTACACAGGAAATATTCTCGGAATTGGACGAAACAAGTTCCAGAACTCCTATTTTTCCCGGACGAAGGACGAGGACCGAAAGAGAGCTGGAGGGGGGCCAGGGGCCAGCCTCACACCAGGGCGGCGCGGCCCAGCCCCTGGCCATGCCCCCTATGTGGGAGGAGCCCCTGGCAGCCCCCTGACGACGCCCCTTCGCCTATATAAAGCCTCGGGACGAAAAACCCTAGGAGAGTCGGCAATTTTCTAGAAAGTGTTCCGCAGCTCTGCCGCCGCCATCGACAAATTTCGGGGGACAGAAGTCTCTTTTCCGACACCCTGCCGGGACAGGGAAGTGCCCCCGGAGCCATCTCCATCGGTCTCCATCGCCATCTCCGCCGTCTCCATCGACCTCACCGCCATCTCCATCAACCTTGCTGTCTCCTATGATGAGGAGGGAGTAGTTCTCCCTTGGGGCTGAGGGCTCTACCGGTAGCTATGTGGTTCACCTCTCTCTCCCATGATGTGATCTCTATGTGATCATGAGCTTTGTATCATGTTGAATAAGTAGATGTTACTCTTCATCATTATGTGTACTCTAGTGGTGTTATTAAAGTAATCTATTCCTCCTGCCATGGTGTAACGGTGATAGTGTGTGCATCATGGTGGTACTTGGTCTAGGCTACGATTGTGATCTCTTATGGATTATGAGAATAATTATCACTATGATAGTATTGAAGTGATCTATTCCTTCTTTCATGGTGTAATGTTGACAGTGTGTGCACCGTGTTAGTACTTGGCCTAAGTTGCAATAATATTTATCTTGAGTTGTGATTTGATTTGGATATCTCTATGAGTGGTGTTTGTCAAGTACTTGATGAACTTTAAGGGGTGCTTCTGTAGCCACTACGCAATGATTAGTGTTATTCAATAGGAGAGTAATTCAGAGTAGCATGATGAAGAGAAGTTATTTATTTGTTCAATTATGTTATATTTGTTGGGAGTGTGTCCACTAGTGAAAGTATGATCCCTACGCCTTGTTTCCAAGCTTTGCACACCGTTTACTTGCTGTTTTGTTACTTGTTTGCTTGCTGCCATTTTTATTCCAGATTGCATTTACTACTTATAATCATTTGTACCACTTGTATTTCACTATCTCTTCGCCGAACTAGTGCACCTATACATCTGACAAGTGTGTTGGGTGTGTTGGGGATACAAGAGACTTTCTGTATCGTAATTGTAGGGTTGCTTGAGAGGGATAGCTTTGACCTCTTCCTCCCTGAGTTCGATAAACCTTGGGTGATTGTAACATCCCAAGATTTTATCAACTTTTGGGTGAATTTTTTTTTGCTTTTGTTTTGCTTGAGATGTTTGAAAATTCACAAGGATTTAAAACTTTTTGAGTCTATTTCAAAGCTTTATTTGAAAACTATTTTAAACTATCTATTGTTTTCTTAAAGAACCTCTTTGAGAAAAACCTAAACTCAAAATATTATTTTCTTGCTTTTAATCAGCTTTATGCAAGCTTGCTTGCAAAAGATTGTTTTACAAAATTTGCTTTATTCAATATGGGTTGCTTTTTCAAAACCATAATTGAGTGTATTTCTCAATCATTATTTTATAAACTATTATTTTACTATTTTAGAAAGAATCGAGTTCAAACTCTATTTCTATTATTTTATGCAAGCAAAACCACTAGACTCAATTAAGATCTTTTGTTAAAAATCTTGTTTTGGTTCTGAAAACATGTTTGATGTTGGTTTAAAACCTTGCCGTGATTTCTGCAAAATTTATGAAAATGGTTTGGCTTGATTTGAATCTTATTTGCAAAAGATATGAAAGAAATAGAAAACAGAAAAGAGAAAAGAAGAAAACAAAATAAAAATGAAAACGGGCCTAGGGATCCCATTCGGCCCAGCACAGAAAAGAACCCGCAGCCCACTGATACGTCTCCAACGTATCTATAATTTTTGATGCTCCATGCTTGTTTTTACACTATTTGCTTATTGTTTCGTTACACTTCGTGGCACTTTTATGCATTTTCTGGAACTAACCTATTAACGAGTTGCCACAGTGCTAGTTTCCTATTTTCTGCTATTTTTGTGTTTCAGAAGTGATACACAGGAAATATTTTCGGAATTGGACGAAACAAGTTCCTGAAGTCTTATTTTACCCGGAAGCTTCCAGAGATCCGAAGGAGAGTAGGAGGGGGGGCCACCAGGGCCCCACACGCAGGGGTGGCGCGGCCAGGCCCCTGGCCGCGCGAGCCCCGCGTGAGGGCGCCTGGCTCCTCCTCTGACATCGCCCCTTCGCCTATAAAGACCCCCCGACGGAAAAACCTAAGTACCCGATCACTTTTCCAGAACACATCGCGATCCGCCGCCGCCGTCGACCTGAAGATCGGGAGGGTCCAGAAGCTCTTCCCGGCACCCTGCCGGAGAGGGGAATCACCACCGGAGGTCTTCTTCATCGCCATGCTTGCCTCCGGAGCGATGAGTGAGTAGTCTACCTTGGACTATGGGTCCATAGCAGTAGCTAGATGGTTGTCTTCTCCACCATGTGCTTCATGTTTAGATCTCATGAGCTGCCCTACATGATTGAGATCACCGTTATGTAATTCTACATGTTTGGTTTGTTGGGATCCGATGAATATTGGTGTTTATGATTGAGTTGTTATACTGAATATTATATTTTGTTATCTCTATGTTGTTTATGATCTTGCATGCTCTCCGTTGTTAGTAGCTATCTTGGCCGAGTAGTTGCTAGTGACTCCAAGAGGGGGTATTTATGCTCGATAGTGGGTTCATGCCTCTGCTTAACCTGGGGGAGTGACAGAAACCTCTAAGGTTGTAGATGTGCTGTTGCTACTAGGGAGAAAACAACATTCATATGCTCAAGGGCATATGCTTTGTTTACATTACACACTTTGCTTAATGCAATTATCTGTTGTTCGCAACTTAATACTCATGGGGTGTTCGGATTGATATCCCCGAGAGTGGATTATTAGTCATAGATGCAGTTGGATGGCGGTCTATGTATTTTGTTGTAATGCCCAGAGTAAATCTCATAGTGATCTTCTTGACATATCACGTTTATATTTATTCTATCAATTGCCCAACTGTAATTTGTTTACCCAGCATGTGTTATTTATCTATGGAGAGACACCACTAGTGAACTGTGGATCCCGGTCCTATTTCCATCATATTGCTATCACCTGTTTACTTTACTCGCACTGTTTACTTTATTCGCATACTCTACTGCTTTCCACTCGATACACTCATAACCTTTGTTTCAAGCAAACCGGTGAGATTGACAACCTCATCGCAAGTTGGGAGCAAAGTACTTGGTTGTGTGTGTGCAGGTTCCGCGTTGCAGCTAGCAAGCAAAGCGTGGACGAGGCGCCATATATACATTGTCCAAAGCTGTCGCAAGCTAGCAAGCATCACCTTCAGTCGTTTGTCTCTCCTCTCCAAGAACGATAAACCTTGGTTTCTTAACTGAGGGAAAACCAGCTGCTATACTCATCACACCTTCCTCTTGGGGTTCCCAACGGGCTGGTCATTCACCACGCATCAAGCTGTTTTTCTGGCGCCGTTGCCGGGGAGGAAGTAGAAGACTTCTGCGAGGGGAGTTTTTTTTCGCACACACATCCTTTACTTTGTTTTATTGTTTTGCTTTACTTTATTTATTTTACTCGCATTGCTTTATATCAAAAACCCAAAAAAATTAGAATCCTTGGTAGCTGTTTTTATTTGTTTGCTTTTAGTTTTGTTAAAATGAGTAATCCTGAAGTAGAAGTTCGTAGCTTTAATCAACAAGGAGGAGAAAGTTTAAAAGATGCTTGGTATCGTATTAACAATGCTCATCATAGGTGTACCAAAAAGCACTCCACCACAATCCTCCTTAGGAATTTTTATGTTGGTATATCTAGTTGGAATAGGTATGTTCTTGATACTCTTACAGGAGGTAATTTTCTGGGTACTCCCGCTGGAGAAGCATGCACTATAATTGAAAGTTTAGTGGGAATACCACCTATTCATGTTGCTAAAACCGAGACCACCTTGGAGGAGGTGGTAGAAAAGCTCAGCTCTTTAGAGAAAAGTTTGCCAAGTATCCTAGAAAATGCTAGCCGCGTTAGTGAATTAGTAGAAAACATTGGTAAGAGAATTACCGTTTTAGAGGCTAGCACTACTCATGACAATCAAAACTTGAGGATTGGTAAACTAGAGGAGTCTATGGAAACTCTTAGCTTAATCTTCTCTTCTCTTAAATTTAAGAAAGAGAAAGTGTTTGTTGGAAAAGAGCAAAAATTTATGTATGTTCCCAAGGTTTCTGCACTTAAATCTCAACATGTTCTTAAAATTGGTAAGACTCTTAGTTCCACTAAGGGTGACTTGCAGGTTGAATCATCTTCGGGAACCTTCAAAGAGCCTACTGAGGTAACTAGCACTTCATCTATTGATGTTACTTGATTCGCAATTTTCTGCGCCTAGCTCAAAGGCGTTAAAGAAAAGCACTCTTGGGAGATAACCCAATGTTTTCTTTTCAGTAATTTTTCTTTTATTTGAGTCTTGGAAGTCATTACTACTGTAATGACCGCTCCTTATCTTGTTTATTTTGTTTTTGTGCCAAGAGAAGCCTCAAATTCGAGTGAGGTAAAGATTTGGGGATGTTGCTGTCCTGAAACTGTTTTCGGTGCTGTACCGTAAAAATTCGTATAAATTCTCTGTTTATCTTTTGGACCTGCGATTTCTTGTGCATATGCCCCAGGTTATATCCAAACTTTTGTTAGTTTAACACTTTTTTATTTGAGCAACAGAAAACCCCTAAAAAATTCGACCTTTGTCAGCTGTTCAGTTTTGATAGATTTCTGCCAATATTTGTGTTTGCCACTTTATCGCTTTATTTTGAGTTCTTTTGATCACGGAACTTTTGGGGAGGTTGCTACAGTAGTATTTGCTATATATGTGGTGGTTTTGAGTTGAAACCTGAAGCAAAAAGAGGTTGATTATATGATATGCTTGCACTAATGTTGCTAATAGAATTGTGTTTAGTTTTGTATGAAGGAAGTTTTCAAGTGTAGGGATTGGAGAATGATGAGATGAGTTGAGGAATGGACAAAAGCTCAAGCTTGGGGATGCCCATGCATCACCCCAAGAAATATCCAAGAAGTACAAGCGTCTAAGCTTGGGGATGCCCCCGAGGCACCCCTTCTTCATCGGCAAAAATCAGGTCACCTTTCAAAACACTATATTTTTATTGCTTCATGCACTATGTGTTTTTCTTGGAGCGTCAGTTGTTTTAGTTTTCTTAGTTAGTTTAGTTTGTTTGTTTGCTGCAATAAATGGTTGGACCCCAACAAATTTCCTTTGAAGGAGATTGATACGTCTCAAACGTATCTATAATTTTTGATGCTCCATGCTTGATTTTACACCATTTGCCTATTGTTTCGTTACACTTAGTGGCACTTTTATGCATTTTCCGGAACTAACCTATTAACGAGTTGCCACAGTGCCAGTTCCCTGTTTTCTGCTGTTTTTGTGTTTCAGAAGTGATACACAGGAAATATTCTCGGAATTGGACGAAACAAGTTCCTAAAGCCTTATTTTACCCGGAAGCTTCCAGACATCCGAAGAGGTGTCAGAGGGGGGCCACCAGGGCCCCAGACACATGCCCGGTGCGGCCAGGGGCCTGGCCGCGCGGGGCCCGCGTGTGGGCACCTGGCCCCTCCTCCGACAGTGCCCCTTCGCCTATATAAAGCCTCGGGACGGAAAACCCTAGGGGATTCGGCAATTTTCCAGAAACAGCTCCGCCGCCGCCGTCGACGAATTTCGGGGGACAGAAGTCTCTGTTCCGGCACCCTGCCGGGACGGGGAAGTGCCCCCGGAGCCATCTCCATCGGTCTCCATCGCCGTCTCCGCCGTCTCCATCGACCTCACCGCCATCTCCATCAACCTTGCTGTCTCCTATGATGAGGAGGGAGTAGTTCATCCCCGGGGCTGAGGGCTCTACCGGTAGCTATGTGGTTCACCTCTCTCTCCCATGATGTGATCTTTATGTGATCGTGAGCTTTGTATCATGTTGAACAAGTACATGTTATTATTCAGATATTTTGTGTACTCTAGCAATGTTATTAAAGTAATCTATTCCTCCTGCTATGGTGTAACGGTGACAGTGCGTGCATCATGGTGGTACTTGGTTTAGGCTATGATTGTGATCTCTTGTGGATTATGAGAATAATTATTGCTATGATAGTTTGAGTGATCTATTCCTCCTTTCATGGTGTAATGTTGACAGTGTGTGCACCGTGTTAGTACTTGGTTTAAGTTGCAATGATTTCTATCTTGAATTGTGATCTGATTTGGATATCTCTATGAGTGGTGTTTGTTAAGTACTTGATGAACTTTAAGGGGTGCTTATGTAGCCACTACACAATGATTAGTGTTATTCAATAGGAGAGTAATTCAGAGTACCTTAGCAAAGAGAAGTTATTTGTTCAGTCATGTTATATTATTGGGAGTGTGTCCACTAGTGAAAGTATGATCCCTAGGCCTTGTTTCCAAGCATTGCACATCGTTTACTTGCTATTTTGTTACTTGTTTGCTCGCAGCGATATTTATTTCACATCACGTTTGCTACTTATAATCATCTATACCACTTGTATTTCACTGTCTCTTCGCCGAACTAGTGCACCTATACATCTGACAAGTGTATTGGGTGTGTTGGGGACACAAGAGACTTTCTGTATCGTAATTGCAGGGTTGCTTGAGAGGGATAGCTTTGACCTCTAACCTCCCTGAGTTCGATAAACCTTGGGTGATCCACTCAAGGGAAACTTGCTGCTGTTCTACAAACCTCTGCACTTGGAGGCCCAACAAGTGTCTACAAGAATAGAAGTGCGTAGACATCAAGCTCTTTTCTGGCGCCGTTGCCGGGGAGGTAAGGTAAAAGGTACTCGCATCCTCCTGTGTGAGTGCTCGGAGTTATTTCCTTTAGATTCTGCAATTACATCTTTTTGTTTCTTGTTTTTATTTTCACTACTTAGGCTTAATGGAAAATAAAGAGTTCTTTAGTCTTTTTTCTGAGTTTAGATTTGATGAGAAAATTGAAAAACCTTTGGAGCTTATTTCACATAGCAATGTTATTAGTACGAATGCTTTGAATACCGTTACTGCTAATGCTATAGAAAAGTCTAAGCTTGGGGAAGCTGGTTTTGTTAAGTATGATATTTTTAATCCCCCAGCTTTAGTGGAGAAAGTTTGCTCTGATGATATTTTATCTCCCATATGTGATGTTTCTAATGATGCTTGTGCTCCTCATCCTTTTGAAATACCTATGAAAATTGTTAGGCGTGTTATGGATAACTTCTATTTAGGAGATGGAACTGTCCATCCTGGTGATCATTTGCTTTTTATACATGAATTATGCGAGTTGTTCCAGTGTGCAGGTATTTCAATGAACCAAGTTAAGAAGAAGTTATTCTCTTTGTCACTGAAAGGCAGAGCTGAGGAATGGTATCGGTTGCTTGAAGATGGTCCATCTGTTGGCTGGGAGGAAATTGTACCTCTCTTTTATTCTAAATTCTATCCTCCAAGTGAGATTCATAAAGATCGTAATCAGATATATAAGTTTTGGCCTCATGAGGGAGAAAGCATTGCCCAAGCGTGGGGAAGATTGAAGTTACTAATGCATAAATGTCCTATTCATGATCTTCCCCGTAATATTGTTATTAATAATTTTTATGCAAGGCTTTCAGGATATTACAAGGACTATCTAGATGCATGCTTTGATGGGTCTTTCACAAGGAAGGATGTTGACACCAAGTGGGATCTGCTTGAAACGATTCAAAACAATATTGAAGGTTGGGATAGCGACAAAGGTAAAGGATCAGGTATGAATTATGAGTTTGATTGCATTAAGTCTTTCGCTGAAACTGCTGATTTTCAAGAGCTTAGTGCTAAATATGGTCTTGATCCTCAAATTATGGTTGACTGCTTTAAAGCCTTTGCTTCCCATATGAATGTTCCTAAAGGAAATGGGGACGTGTATCATGAACCTTTTAAGGACACTTGCATAGAAAGTGATATTGTTATTGATGATTGCAATAAACATGCTCAAACTTCTAAAAGTACTATTTCTTATAAGCATGTTAATTTTTGTGGAGTACATAGACCTTGTGAACAGAGTTACAACAAGGAAGATTATTGCATCACCCACGCAAATGAAGAAACCAGTATGTGGTACAAGGATATAGGTGAGATCGGTAAAAAGGTTTGTGAGCTTTATCCTTTTCTTTGTAAACATTGCGATGACATAGGTCATTTTAATTTCCAATGCTCAAGACCTCATAGTTACTCTTCTAGTACCTTAAGTTTGTATTGTGATGACAAGATTACTCCCAATCAGCATGATGAGCTCACTTTGTTCTTGGCGTGTGAAGAGATATCTAGAAAGATTGCTTTGATAGATATGAATGATGTTGATATTAATAGCACCCTTTGTGGTTGTCGTCTCTATTGTGCTAAAGATTGCCTTGCAAATACTTACATTCAAAATCTTATAAAACTTGATATTTTGCCAAGCTATGACAGGACTGATAGATGTTTTTATCTTATTAATAGAGAGGAGGAATCCTCCAAAGTTTCTTCTGTTGTTTCTGTCAGCAAACCAGATTATGTGGAGAAGATGCCTTTCCCTCCTAGAGAATATGTGGAGAAGATGCCTTTCCCTCCTAGAGAATATGTGGAGAAGATGCCCTTCAAGTCTCTCCCTCCTAAAGGAGAGAGTAAGAAGAGTAAGAAGAAGAAGAAGAAGAAGAGGAGTAAAAGGCGAGAGGACACGGTATCTTCCCCTAAGCGTTATGATCCTGCTATAGATTATGATAATTCTGATTGGGATGATGTTCCTATGCCTATTACTTATGTTAGTGATCATGATTGGGAAAAGCACTCTACTTTTGATATTGAAAATCTTTTTGGTACCAATTCTAAGGTTAATAATTGTTGTACCATTAGTGCTATCCATGTTCCTTCTTATGATGATATGTTTGATGAGTATGCTTTGCGACATAGTAGTTCTCTAGCTTGTGATGATGGGTATAATATTTTCAGTTCACCTACTTTTGAGGAGAAAATTAGTTATGATTACAATATGCCTCCTGTTTTTGATGATTATGGTGATGAGAATAATTATTCTGTTGAATCTGCTCCTACCACTATTGTTCATGTGGGGAGTATTAATCCTTTTATGCATGTAGCTCGTGATAGAGATCCTTTATGTGATAGTTATATTGTTAATTCTATTCATGATGCTACTGAAAGTTATTATGAGAGAGGGAAACATGGTTTGATGAATCTCAACAATATTGAGTTTCCCCTCTTTATGTTGCAATTCTTGAAGTTGTACTTGTTTTGCCTTCCTATGCTTTTTGCTTTGCGCTTTCATGACTTGTCTCTTTACAAGACTATTTTTCATAGGAAGTGGTTTAGATTTAAATGTCTTTCACATTTGCTTTTTGATGCTCTCTATTGCTTTAAGTTTCTATATGGCGCCTTTGCCTCAAGCTCTTATATGGCGCTCACATGAGCATCTTTGCAAATTACTGCGCCTAGCTCAAAGGCGTTAAAGAAAAGCACTCTTGGGAGATAACCCAATGTTTTCTTTTCAGTACTTTTTCTTTTATTTGAGTCTTGGAAGTCATTACTACTGTAATGACCGCTCCTTATCTTGTTTATTTCGTTTTTGTGCCAAGAGAAGCCTCTAATTTGAGTGAGGTAAAGATTTGGGGATGTTGCTGTCCTGAAACTGTTTTCGGTGCTGCACCGTAAAAATTCGTATAAATTCTCTGTATATCTTTTGGACCTTCGATTTCTTGTGCATATGCCCCAGGTTATATCCAAACTTTTCTTAGTTGAACACTTTTTGATTTGAGCAACAGAAAATCCCACAAAAATTCGACCTTTGTCAGCTGTTCAGTTTTGACAGATTTCTGCCAATATTTGTGTTTGCCACTTTATCGCTTTCTTTTGAGTTCTTTTGATCATGGAACTTTTTGGGGAGTTGCTACAGTAGTATTTGCTATATATGTGGTGGTTTTGAGTTGAAACCTGAAGCTAAAAGAGGTTGAATATATTTTATGCTTACACTAATGTTGCTAATAGAATTGTGTTTAGTTTTGTATGAAGGAAGTTTTCAAGTGTAGGGATTGGAGAATGATGAGATGAGTTGAAGAATGGACAAAAGCTCAAGCTTGGGGATGCCCATGCATCACCCCAAGAAATATCCAAGAAGTACAAGCGTTAAAGCTTGGGGATGCCCCCGAGGCACCCCTTCTTCATCGGCAAAAATCAGGTCACCTTTCAAAACACTATATTTTTATTGCTTCATGCACTATGTGTTTTTCTTGGAGCGTCAGTTGTTTTAGTTTTCTTAGTTTGTTTAGTTTGTTTGTTTGCTGCAATAAATGGTTGGACCCCAACAAATTTCCTTTGGAGGAGATGTACTCGTTTTCATTTGCAAGGAACGCTCTAGTTTTCACTCTTATTAAAAATCGAGTGTTCTACTTTTTCTGCTACTGCTTTTGGTTTTCGTTTTCGCCTTGATATGCGTTCAGATCTTGTCATATCTTTTCATCAAGGTGAATTTTTGCCTCTGATCTTCATTGGTTTTCATCAAAAGAGGTGTTTATAAAAAATTTAAATGGTGTTGGAAAAGAGAAAAAGCTTTGTGCAAAATAGTGGTACAAGAAGGAGCTTGTGTAGACTGCGGCTTAGGCTTTTTCATGTCATGCTTGATGTCTTTTTGATAGTATGCTTAGTGGTTTTGCTGTAGCATGACTTGTCTCAAATAACTAAGATTGCTTAATGAGCCTTTGAAAAAATCATGCGTTGTTTTTATTGTTTGGAAGCATTATTTTGGTTTTCTCCTTGATGCTTTATTTGGGTTGACTTGGCGCATGCTCACACATGTTAGACTCTTCCAAAGTCGCCATTAGCCTTCATGATCATTTAGTTTTTGACTTTTGATGCCATCGTATGCTTCTTTTAATGTCGCTTTGTCGCTTTGCATGGTTATGGCCATTATTGCTCTCTTAGTTGGTCGCTCCCAGTCTTTTGCGAGCCCTCGCCTTGTACTGAGTATGAGCTCTACTCGTGCATCCAACTCCTAAAAGCCAAGTTTTCCATTGTGTCCACCATACATACCTACTAGCAATTTGCTATTCCAAGTAAATTTGACTTGCTTTTATTTTCTCTTCAAATTAAACTCTTACCAGTGTTATGCGAAATTCGGTCAGTAAAGCTCTCACGAACCGGAAGGCACACTTTACTTTTTCCTGTTCTTAAAAATTTGACATTGTGGTCTTTTATGCTGAGTTGTTATGCTTGCAAGTTGTAAGTTGGATTCTAGCCCAGCCATGCTGTCATGGGGCGAGCTTTCAACATTGCACTTCTTTTTGAGTTGATATCGTGATCTTTTGTTTATGGATGCTCGCTGTGTGAAATGAATTGGGAATCTTGTGAGGATCATGGAGTTTTTATATGTGTTAGGGAAACGCCGGGCCACCAATCTAAGCCATGCATAATTCATGGTGGAAATTTGCAGCATACCCATGGTGAACATTCGACGACGCATCTCACAATAAAAAGCTAAACAATATAGCAAATAAAAGAGATGTCGAGGTGTTCATTGTCTGCTTGTCCTGTCATTTTGGTGTGGGCTTGTTCCATGTCATCGGGCACGGAGGTACCCCATTGGCGGTTCTCAATGATATGCATATACTTACAATGACAAGAGCCTTGCTTGGGACTCTAAGTAAATTAGCATGGTTTGGGTACTCGTATTCACGGGACACGAGGTTTTCAACTTATGATTTGTCAAGCATATGCATCATAATTGTTCTCGCATTAACTTTAACCATTCAAGATGCTTATGATGGGGGCAATGAGAGCTCAAAGCCGGTAAGTACCATAATTTTTGAAGGTTATAAAACTTGCAATCACTGCTTCCCTCTGCGAAGGGCCTTTCTTTTACTTTTATGTTGAGTCACCACCTTCTTTCTTTATGCACCATTAAGAGAGCATAGTTGTCATTCTTAGTGTGATATGCATTGTCCCAAGGTTCATTGATTGACTCATATTTTTGGTTTCACTTGTTCTTAAATTATTTGTATCTAGTCGCCCTCTTAAACTTTGAGGTGTCCTATGCATTTATGTTTTGCTCTCTTTGAAGGACAAGCTGAAAACCATTTGTATGTTTTTCCTTATGATTTGAACACACGTTTGACTTTCATTGTTTCATTATCATGATCTTTTGTTTGTGTTCATTTACATGTTTACAACATGGTTGCTAAGTTCTTATTGTCATGATTATATCTTTCATGCCCATGTTTTAAGTTCTATTGATCCCAGCTCACCAATGCTTACATATATGATCAAGATTGTGTAGGTGCATGTCACCTAAAACATTATTCTTTTGTTATCACTTACCTACTCGAGGACGAGCAGGAGTTAAGCTTGGGGATGCTTGATACGTCTCAAACGTATCTATAATTTTTGATGCTCCATGCTTGATTTTACACCATTTGCCTATTGTTTCGTTACACTTAGTGGCACTTTTATGCATTTTCCGGAACTAACCTATTAACGAGTTGCCACAGTGCCAGTTCCCTGTTTTCTGCTGTTTTTGTGTTTCAGAAGTGATACACAGAAAATATTCTCGGAATTGGATGAAACAAGTTCCTGAAGCCTTATTTTACCCGGAAGCTTCCAGACATCTGAAGAGGTGTCAGAGGGGGGCCACCAGGGCCCCAGACACATGCCCGGTGCGGCCAGGGGCCTGGCCGCGCGGGGCCCGCGTGTGGGCACCTGGCCCCTCGTCCGACGGTGCCCCTTCGCCTATATAAAGCCTCGGGACGAAAAACCCTAGGGGATTCAGCAATTTTCCAGAAACAGTTCCGCAGCTCCGCCGCCGCCGTCGACGAATTTCGGGGGACAGAAGTCTCTGTTCCGGCACCCTGCCGGGACGGGGAAGTGCCCCCGGAGCCATCTCCATCGGTCTCCATCGTCGTCTCCGCCGTCTCCATCGACCTCACCGCCATCTCCATCAACCTTGCTGTCTCCTATGATGAGGAGGGAGTAGTTCATCCCCGGGGTTGAGGGCTCTACCGGTAGCTATGTGGTTCACCTCTCTCCCATGATGTGATCTTTATGTGATCGTGAGCTTTGTATCATGTTGAACAAGTACATGTTATTATTCAGATATTTTGTGTACTCTAGCAATGTTATTAAAGTAATCTATTCCTCCTGCTATGGTGTAACGGTGACAGTGCGTGCATCATGGTGGTACTTGGTTTAGGCTATGATTGTGATCTCTTGTGGATTATGAGAATAATTATTGCTATGATAGTTTGAGTGATCTATTCCTCCTTTCATGGTGTAATGTTGACAGTGTGTGCACCGTGTTAGTACTTGGTTTAAGTTGCAATGATTTCTATCTTGAATTGTGATCTGATTTGGATATCTCTATGAGTGGTGTTTGCCAAGTACTTGATGAACTTTAAGGGGTTCTTCTGTAGCCACTACACAATGATTAGTGTTATTCAATAGGAGAGTAATTCAGAGTGCCTTAGCAAAGAGAAGTTATTTGTTCAGTCATGTTATATTGTTGGGAGTGTGTCCACTAGTGAAAGTATGATCCCTAGGCCTTGTTTCCAAGCATTGCACATCGTTTACTTGCTATTTTGTTACTTGTTTGCTCGCAGCGATATTTATTTCACATCACGTTTGCTACTTATAATCATCTATACCACTTGTATTTCACTATCTCTTCGCCGAACTAGTGCACCTATACATCTGACAAGTGTATTGGGTGTGTTGGGGACACAAGAGACTTTCTGTATCGTAATTGCAGGGTTGCTTGAGAGGGATAGCTTTGACCTCTAACCTCCCTGAGTTCGATAAACCTTGGGTGATCCACTCAAGGGAAACTTGCTGCTGTTCTACAAACCTCTGCACTTGGAGGCCCAACAAGTGTCTACAAGAATAGAAGTGCGTAGACATCAGAGATGTACTCGTTTTCATTTGCAAGAACGCTCTAGTTTTCACTCTTATTAAAAATCGAGTGTTCTTCTTTTTCTGCTACTGCTTTTGGTTTTCATTTTCGCCTTGATTTGCGTTCAGACCTTGTCATATCTTTTCATCATGGTGTATTTTTGCCTCTGATCTTTATTGGTTTTCATCAAAAGAGGTGTTTATAAAAAATTCAAATGGTGTTGGAAAAGAGAAAAAGCTTTGTGCAAAATAGTGGTACAAGAAGGAGCTTGTGTAGACTGCGGCTTAGGCTTTTTCATGTAATGCTTGATGTCTTTTTGATAGTATGCTTAGTGGTTTTGCTGTAGCATGACTTGTCTCAAATAACTGAGATTGCTTAATGAGCCTTTGAAAAAATCATGCGTTGTTTTTATTGTATGGAAGCATTATTTTGGTTTTCTCCTTGATGCTTTATTTGGGTTGACTTGGCGCATGCTCACACATGTTAGACTCTTACAAAGTCGCCAATAGCCTTCATGATCATTTAGTTTTTGACTTTTGATGCCATCTTATGCTTCTTTTAATGTCGCTCTGTCACTTTGCATGATTATGGCCATTATTGCTTTCTTAGTTGGTCGCTCCCAGTCTTTTGCTAGCCCTCGCCTTGTACTGAGTATGAGCTCTACTCGTGCATCCAACTCCTAAAAGCCAAAGTTTTCCAAAGTGTCCACCATATATACCTACTAGCAATTTGCTATTCCAAGTAAATTTGACTTGCTTTTATTTTCTCTTCAAATTAAACTCTTACCAGTGTTATGCGAAATTCGGTCAGTAAAGCTCTCACGAACCGGAAGGCACAATTTATTTTTCCTGTTCTTAAAAATTTGACATTGTGGTCTCTTATGTTGAGTTGTTATGCTTGCAAGTTGTAAGTTGGATTCTAGCCCAGCCATGCTGTCATGGGGCAAGCTTTCAACATTGCACTTCTTATTTGAGTTGATATCGTGATCTTTTGTTTATGGATGCCCGCGGTGTGAAATGAATTGGGAATCTTGTGGGGATCATGGAGTTTGTATATGTGTTAGGGAAACGCCGGGCCGCCAATCTAAGCCATGCATAATTCATGGTGGAAATTTGCAGCATACCCATGGTGAACATTCGACGACGCATCTCACAATAAAAAGCTAAACAAAAGGCAAATAAAAGAGATGTCGAGGTGTTCATTGTCTGCTTGTCCTGTCATTTTGGTGTGGGCTTGTTCCATGTCATCGGGCACGGAGGTACCCCATTGGCGGTTCTCAATGATATGCATATACTTACAATGACAAGAGCCTTGCTTGGGACTCTAAGTAAAGTAGCATGAGGTTTGGGTACTCGTATTCACGGGGCACGAGGTTTTCAACTTATGATTTGTCAAGCATATGCATCATAATTGTTCTCGCATTAACTTTAACCATTCAAGATGCTTATGATGGGGGCAATGAGAGCTCAAAGCTGGTAAGTACCATAATTTTTGAAGGTTATAAAACTTGCAATCACTGCTTCCCTCTGCGAAGGGCCTTTCTTCTACTTTTATGTTGAGTCACCACCTTCTATCTTTATGCACCATTAAGAGAGCATAGTTGTCATTCTTAGTGTGATATGCATTGTCCCAAAGTTCATTGATTGATTCATATTTTTGGTTTCACTTGTTCTTAAATTATTTGTATCTAGTCGCCCTCTTAAACTTGAAGGTGTCCTATGCATTTATGTTTTGCTCTCTTTGAAGGACAAGCTGAAAACCATTTGTATGTTTTTCCTTATGATTTGAACACACGTTTGACTTTCATTGTTTCATTTTCATGATCTTTTGTTTGTGTTCATTTGCATGTTTACAACATGGTTGCTAAGTTTTTTATTGTCAAGATTATATCTTCATGCCCATGTTTTAAGTTCTTATGATCCCGGCTCACAAATGCTTACATATACGATCAAGATTGTGTAGGTGCATGTCACCTCAAAAATTATTATTTTGTTATCACTTACCTACTCGAGGACGAGCAGGAGTTAAGCTTGGGGATGCTTGATACGTCTCCAACGTATCTATAATTTTTGATGCTCCATGCTTGTTTTTACACCATTTGCCTATTGTTTCGTTACACTTCGTGGCACTTTTATGCATTTTCTGGAACTAACCTATTAACGAGTTGCCACAGTACCAGTTTCCTGTTTTCTGTTGTTTTTGTGTTTCAGAAGTGATACACAGGAAATATTCTCGGAATTGGACGAAACAAGTTCCTGAAGTCTTATTTTACCCAGAAGCTTCCAGAGATCCGAAGGAGAGTAGGAGGGGGGCCACCAGGGCCCCACACGCAGGGGTGGCGCGGCCAGGCCCCTGGCCGCGCAAGCCCCGCGTGAGGGCGCCTGGCTCCTCCTCTGACATCACCCCTTCGCCTATAAAGACCCCCCGACGGAAAAAACCTAAGTACCCGATCACTTTTCCAGAACACATCGCGATCTGCCGCCGCCGACGACCCGAAGATCGGGAGGGTCCAGAAGCTCTTCCCGGCACCCTGCCAGAGAGGGGAATCGCCACCGGAGGTCTTCTTCATCGCCATGCTTGCCTCCGGAGCGATGAGTGAGTAGTCTACCTTGGACTATGGGTCCATAGCAGTAGCTAGATGGTTGTCTTCTCCACCATGTGCTTCATGTTTAGATCTCATGAGCTGCCCTACATGATTGAGATCACCGTTATGTAATTCTACATGTTTGGTTTGTTGGGATCCGATGAATATTGGTGTTTATGATTGAGTTGTTGTACTGAATATTATCTTTTGTTATCTCTATGTTGTTTATGATCTTGCATGCTCTCCGTTGTTAGTAGCTATCTTGGCCGAGTAGTTGCTAGTGACTCCAAGAGGGGGTATTTATGCTCGATAGTGGGTTCATGCCTCTGCTTAACCTGGGGGAGTGACAGAAACCTCTAAGGTTGTAGATGTGCTGTTGCTACTAGGGAGAAAACAACATTCATATGCTCAAGGGCATATGCTTTGTTTACATTACACACTTTGCTTAATGCAATTATCTGTTGTTCGCAACTTAATACTCATGGGGTGTTCGGATTGATATCCCCGGGAGTGGATTATTAGTCATAGATGCAGTTGGATGGCGGTCTATGTATTTTGTTGTAATGCCCAGAGTAAATCTCATAGTGATCTTCTTGACATATCACGTTTATCTTTATTCTATCAATTGCCCAACTGTAATTTGTTTACCCAGCATGTGTTATTTATCTATGGAGAGACACCACTAGTGAACTGTGGATCCCGGTCCTATTTCCATCATATTGCTATCACCTGTTTACTTTACTCACACTGTTTACTTTATTCGCATACTCTACTGCTTTCCACTCGATACACTCATAACCTTTGTTTCAAGCAAACCGGTGAGATTGACAACCTCATCGCAAGTTGGGAGCAAAGTACTTGGTTGTGTGTGTGCAGGTTCCGCGTTGCAGCTAGCAAGCAAAGCGTGGATGAGGCGCCATATATAAATTGTCCGAAGCTATCGCAAGCTAGCAAGCATCACCTTCAGTCGTTTGTCTCTCCTCTCCAAGAACGATAAACCTTGGTTTCTTAACTGAGGGAAAACCAGCTGCTATACTCATCACACCTTCCTCTTGGGGTTCCCAACGGGCTGGTCATTCACCACGCATCACCCACCTAGCTCAAACCCGAAGCGGTATCCTCCCTCTCTCTCTCTCTGTCACTGACTGGTGGGACCCCCTCGTCAGCACGAGGTCGTCTTCCACCTCGATCCGGATTTCTCGCCGGAAACCGCCCGAGCTCGCCGATTACTCCCCTCTTAATTTCCAATTACTCCCTGCCTTAATCGACGCCTACCCCCGACCTATAAAACCCCCTCCACCTCCTCCCCCGACCCCCTTTCCTATTCTTGCGCAGAACATCGCCAGAGCGACGGAATTTCTCGTCGGAGCCCGACGTATCTGCGGGCATACCCGCACGATTCCGGCGACACTCGAGGTCTTCGCCGCCCGTTCGTGGTACCTATCTCTCCCTCTCGTTTCGGCGCTCCTTCTGATGCACTTTATCTGTCCATTTCCACAGCAAATCGAGCGCAGCCTCGTCGGCCGAAGCTCACCGCCGCCAATAGCAGCTCCAGCCGCCCTTCCTCGTCACCTCTGGACGCGATCGAGGTGGAGACTCACGCTCTCGAGCTCGCCTCAGTCGTTCTGGTCCCCGTCATAGCATCTCCGTCGTCCAGGACCTGCTGCAGCCCCACCGGAGCTCGACGTCTGGCCGCTCCTCGCCGGTGATCACCGGAAACCTAGCCCCCACGGTGAGCCTTCTCCCTATCTCTCTCATCCGTTGGATTCCGATCTAACGCCCTGGAACAGATCACTTAACGAAAGGGTACGAAGCAATCCGAGCCGCCCAGATCTCTTCTAATCCGACGGTCTCAAATCGCGATCCGCCCGAACCGGTATCGGCGAACCACAATGCGCCACGTGTTGATCTGCGAATCAAACAGAAATCAAATTAGAATTTCAAATTAGAATTTAGCCCAATCTTGTAAAATTCATATCTTTCGATCTATAAGTCCAAAAATAACAAATGATATACCGTTGGAATCCTTAGAACGTCTACAATCCAGTAGTGCAATAAAAATTCATATTTTATGGGTTCAATTTGAAACTATTTTCAAATTGGAATCTGACCTTCCGTTAACTCGTTTATTTCATATCTTTAGTTCTGTTAATCCAAAAATTACAAATTTGTAGTCTCTAGAACCCTCTCAACTTGTAGAACATCATAGGATCAAGAAAATCGAAATTTGATATGTGCACACACTTTGTACATTCAAATTCGACCAAATCACTAATCTGATCATAAATAGAATCCTATAACTTATTTTGGGATGATTCCAATTGCAGTGACTTTGTATTACTGCAAGCTATCCAGTAGCATCACTCCCATATTTTATTGAAACACTTCACTATTATTCAAATTCTAATATGAGGATTTGAGTAATTTCCATTATAAGATTAGGTCTATTTCTTTTCAGTAATGTTTCCTTTTACCATAGCAAATCCTATAATCATACCTAGTCACCAATGTTATCTTAACAACATCTTGATCAAGATCATTTCACTCAGACCTATCTTGCATAGTACCCACTTATTCAAATTACAAATGTGTCATTTGAGTAAAGTGTGACACTTTCAATCTTAGTTTCTACCCTTGCTACTATGGTATTGATCAACTCAACATCATAGTACTTAACCCAATCCCATTTACTCATTAGGACCCTTAAGCCATGTTTTCAAATATCATCTATACATATCCATAGCCATTTATTCATGTCTACTCAATCTAAGCCTTGCATTGAACTATTCAATTTGCATTTGAGTTAATTGAGTACTTCAATGTTATAAGAATCCTAGCCTAAGCTTAAGTGTAATATATACTATTTAAGAATAATTGTTGTCACACTTATTCAATAGTATTGCTATTGCACTATTTTGTCTCTTATGTGATTTACCCACATGAGATATTCCAAGATTCAATATGCTTTAATAAAGCATAAAGATCTCACTCATTATATTTTGTCTAATTCATATATATATATATTCAACTTGCAATTGTGCTACTTGAGTAGAATATGAATTCATCTCAAACTTAGGTTCTATTAATGTGGAGTTGTTATAACCCGTACCATAGTATGTGTTATACACCATGTTGATCAATGAACCATTTGAGCCATGTCCTCAAATATCAATCATTCATACCCAATTCAATGCCTACTTAGTTTTGTTCACATGTATTGAACTATTCAACTTGCAAATGTGCTAATTGAGTAGTTCAAGCATTCTTAAAACCTAGCCTAGTTCCTAAGTGCAATAGATGCTATTTAAGAGTAATTGTTGTCACATTTACTCAATAGTGTTGTAGTTGCACAAATTGACTCTTGTGTAATTTATTTCACATGAGCTATTCCTAAAACTCATATATGCTTTAATAAAGCATAAAAACTTCATCAATTACATTATGCCTAACCCAATTCTCCCTCAAATCATATTGATCTTCCCCAGCTAAGCTCTCAAATCCATATCTCACAAAACATGATCCTTTGCCATAACATCTCAATAAATCTAAATTGTTAAACAAATACTTTTCAATTGTTTGATTTGTTTGATTGTGTTGGTATGGAATGTTTATGTTATGTTATTTCTATGCTATAGTTTGTGCGAAGAGCTACGTGCTTAGTTGAGAGAAGTGAAACATCGTGATCTTCAAAAAGGCAAGTGACACACATATTCCCTACCCACTTTTACTACCGCATTAGTGCGTTTTCAGTAGTATGCATGATAGGTGGAATATTCAACTGTTTTATAAAATGCTTAGATCCTAGTAGTTTGTAGCTATCCATAAACCCCACCTGTTAGGATGCTAAATACTTTAATAATATTGATGCCATGCTTTGATCACCTGATAAAAGTGTTTTGTGAACAAATTAAGAACTTCAACTAAAATGAAACACCTGGGTGGATTGGTTTGATGATGGAGGCGATGTTGAGTGGCGACCTGGGGCTACACATTGTGTAGTTGCTGCCTGGGCGTTCACTTGTGGTTTGCCACCCAGGAACAAAGAGGTTAACATGTCTTCCATGCTTAGAGTGCTTCCAGTGCAGCCTTATGACATTATGGGCTCTGTCTTGACTGATTAGATGTGGGAGTGCAACTTGTGTGCAAAGCAGGGGCTGGTAGTTGAAATGTAGGTTGGGGATGGAGCTTGCCAGTTAGTTGCCCTCTCCTTCTAAAAGGTCTCATTTCATTTTATGTATGGGCATAAAATGAATCGTAAGGTGAAAGTGCACAACCCTTGCAAGGTGTTTAAAACTAATCGATTAGCCGAGTCCTCGAAATGGACAATTGAGTCTCTAGACATGGAATGTATGGAAGAATCTCATCACCATTTCTGAATTATTAAAATTTGTCTAGAAACCCCTAGGTAGGGGCTAAGGACCACGCACTCCGAGGGGTGGTGGTTTCTGATGTTCCAACTTTGTTGAGTTTCGCCCAGAAACTACATACCGGCCAGTATGTAATGTATGGGGGATGTCTTGACCCTTGAAAAATAAAATTTTGAAAGAAAGTATTGAAAAGGATGTTAGGATAAAATTGGCTTTATGCAAATCAGCCTATGAGATCCACCAGCCAAATGTCATGTAGTATAGTCTTTCCACAAAAATGCCACCAAATATGTGTCATTTGCCAGTACATCATTGTACTGACCCCTCTGGGGCTGCATATTCAAACGTGCAGGTTTTACTGTCGAGTAAGGAACCAGGAGTAGGATCTCGAGACTACATTCCAACATGTCTGCCTGTGGCACGTGATGAAGAATGGAGGCTCGTTGCAACTATGCTTTATGCTGTGTACTTGTAAGGTTGAAGACCTATGTAACTGGATTTACGTTGTAATATTGATGCTATTGCAATGATTACTTATTTTGTACTGTGGTGCTATCTACTGATCCAGGGAGTGGCACAGATACATAGGAGTTCTGCCTTTAGTAAAAGGCAGGGCACTACAGAATGGTATCAGAGCATAGTGTTGCCTGTAGGATCGAGACCCTAGGTTTGGAATAGACTAGGAAGCCTTAGGATTCTTTCCTCTCTCAAAAAAAAATCAATCCAATTTTCTAAATGAGATCAATCTATATGCTTGTAGTTTGAAATTTTCTTGTAAGAACTTACCCCATTCATTTGTTTTACACTACTCTTCCTTCTAATTTAGATGACCGGCCTCATTGAATCACTGAAGAAAGGACCAGTGATGATCATGACCCTGAAGAGTGAGACTGAGTTTCCCAAAGCCTTGAAGAACCTCATGTTAAGTATGGGAATGTGATACGTCTCAAACGTATCTATAATTTTTGATGCTCCATGCTTGTTTTTACACCATTTGCCTATTGTTTCGTTACACTTAGTGGCACTTTTATACATTTTCCGGAACTAACCTATTAACGAAGTGCCACATTGCCAGTTTCCTGTTTTCTGCTGTTTTTGTGTTTCAGAAGTGATACACAGGAAATATTCTCGGAATTGGACGAAACAAGTTCCTGAAGTCTTATATCAAGGGGAGGCTTCCAGACATCCGAAGAGCTGACGGAGGGGGGCCACGTGGGCCCCAGACACAGGGGCGGCGCGACTACCCCCCTGGCCGCGCCAGCCCCGTGTGAGGGGGCGTGGTCCCTCCTCTGACATCGCCCCTTCGCCTATATATACCCCCTGACGAGAAAAACCTAAGGACCCGATCAGTTTTCCAGAATACATCGCGATCCGCCGCCGCCGTCGACCCGAAGATCGGGAGGGTCCAGAAGCTCTTCCCGGCACCCTGCCGGAGAGGGGAATCGCCACCGGAGGCCTTCTTCATCGCCATGCTTGCCTCCGGAGCGATGAGTGAGTAGTCTACCTTGGACTATGGGTCCATAGCAGTAGCTAGATGGTTGTCTTCTCCACCATGTGCTTCATGTTTAGATCTCATGAGCTGCCATACATGATTGAGATCACCGTTATGTAATTCTATGATGTTGGTTTGTTGGGATCCGATGAATATTGGTGTTTATGATTAAGTTGCTGTTCTGAATTATATCTTTTGTTATCTCTATGTTGTTTATGATCTTGCATGCTCTCCGTTGTTAGTAGCTATCTTGGCCGAGTAGTTGCTAGTGACTCCAAGAGGGGGTATTTATGCTCGATAGTGGGTTCATGCCTCTATTTCACCTGGGGGAGTGACAGAAACCTCTAAGGTGGTAGATGTGCTGTTGCTACTAGGGAGAAAACAACATTCATATGCTCAAGGGCATATGCTTTGTTTACATTACACACTTTGCTTAATGCAATTATTTGTTGTTCGCAACTTAATACTTCTAGGGTGTTCGGATGATATCCCCGGGGGTGGATTATTAGTCATAGATGCAGTTGGATGGCGGTCTATGTATTTTGTTGTAATGCCCAGAGTAAATCTCATAGTGATCTTCTTGACATATCACGTTATCTTTATTCTATCAATTGCCCAACTGTAATTTGTTTACCCAGCATGTTATTTTATCTATGGAGAGACACCACTAGTGAACTGTGGACCCCGGTCCTATTTTAATCATATTGCAATCACCTGTTTACTTTTCCCGCACTGTTTACTTTACTCGCATATACTTTACTGTTTTCCACTCGATACACTCATAACCTTTGTTTCAAGCAAACCGGTGAGATTGACAACCTCATCGCAAGTTGGGAACAAAGTATTTGTTTGTGTGTGTGCAGGTTCCGCATTGCTGCTGGCCAAAGATGAGTCAACAAGTGTCGTAAACGGCGCCCTTGTTGGTGTGTTACTAAGCCAGTCCGCATCACCTTCAGTCGTCACTGTCTCTCTTCTTCAAGATCGACATTAAACCTTGGTTTCTTAACTGAGGGAAAACTAGCCGCTACACTCATCATACCTTCCTCTTGGGGTTCCCAACGGGCTGGTCATCACCACGCACAAGGACTTACTGCTCCCACGTCAACTAAACGCCACAGCTCTTTTCTGGCGTCATCATCACACGAGTAGCAGCTTCTTTTCTGGCGCCGTTGCCGGGGAAGAGAGAAGACTTCTGCGAGGGGAGTTCTTCGCACACACATTCTTTACTTTGTTATTTGTTTTGCTTTACTTTACTTTACTTTACCTGCATTGCTTTTTATATCAAAAACCCAAAAAAATTAGAATCCTTGATAGCTGTTTTTACTTGTTTACTTTCGTTTTGCTGAAATGGGTACTCCTGAAAACACCAAGTTGTGTGACTTTGCTAGCACGAACAATAGTGATTTTATCTGCACTCCTATTGCACCACCTGTTCCTGCTACCACTTTTTATGAGATCAAGCCTGCTTTATTGAACCTTGTTATGAAAGAGCAATTTTCTGGTGCTAGTACTGAAGATGCTGCAGCCCATCTCAACAATTTTGTTGAGCTATGTGAGATGCAGAAATATAAGGATGTTGATAGTGATATTATTAAGCTCAAGTTGTTTCCTTTTTCTTTGAGAGGAAAAGCTAAAGATTGGTTGCTGTCTTTGACTAAGAATAGTATTGATTCATGGGCTAAGTGTAAGGATGCTTTTATTGGTAGATACTATCCTCCTGCTAAGATTATAGCTTTGCGTAGCAATATTATGAAGTTTACTCAGTTTGATAATGAACATGTTGCTCAAGCTTGGGAAAGAATGAAATCTATGGTAAAGAATTGCCCCACTCATGGACTGACTACTTGGATGATTATCCAAACTTTTTATGCAGGACTGAATTTTTCTTCAAGGAACCTACTTGATTCAGCTGCTGGAGGCACTTTTATGTCCCTTACATTGGGCGCCGCATCAAAGCTACTCGACAACATGATGGTAAATTATTCCGAATGGCACACCGAGAGAGCTCCACAAGGTAAGAAGGTAAATTCTGTTGAGGAAACCTCTTCCTTGAATGATAAGATTGATACAATTATGGCTATGCTTGCTAATGATAGGACTCATGTTGATCCTAATAATGTTCCTTTGGCCTCTCTGGTTGCTCAAGAAGAGCAAGTTGATGTGAATTTCATTAGAAATAATAATTTTAACAACAATGCTTATAGGAACAATTTTGCTAGTAACAATTATAGGCCGTATCCTTCTACCAATGGTAATGGTTATGGTAACTCTTATGGTAATTCCTACAACAACACTAGGGCCGCGCCCTCCGAGCTTGAGGTAATGCTCAAGGACTTCATCGGTAAGCAAACTGCTTTTAATAAGTCTGTTGAGGAAAAGTTAGGCAAAATTGATATTCTTGCTTCTAAAGTTGATAGCCTTGCTCATGATGTTGAACTTCTGAAATTAAAAGTGTTTCCTAATGATGTGAATGTGAGCAATATTGTTGCTGCCGCTAATGCTACCCAAGTTGGAATTGATGAAAATATTAGATTGTTAGCGGAATTGCATGCCAGGTGGGAAAGAGAAGATGAGATGGCTAGAGAGATGAAGGTATGTACTATTACTACCTCTAATGATGTTGCTCCTACTGATAGCAACCCTCTTACTTTGATTGGTGTAGAGAAAACTCCCACTCCTTGTGTTAAAAAGCCTAAAACTGCCAAAACTTTTTCTCAAAAGAGTGCTGAAATTTTTCGGAGTGTGGGAGATAATAGCTCTATTTCCTTTAATGATTTTGATGTTGATGGCTGCAATATATCTGAAGTAATTTTGTTCTTGCAAAAGCTTGCTTTGACTCCCAATGCTAGTTCTTTAAATATTGCTTTTACTAAGCATATTACCAATGCTCTCATAAAGATTAGGGATGAAAAGTTGAAGCAAAAAGCCTCTGTTCCCAAGAAGTTAGAAGATGGTTGGGAACCCATCATTGATATGCATGTTAATGGTTATGATTGCCATGCTTTATGTGATCTAGGTGCTAGTATTTCTATCATGCCTAGAAAGATTTATGACATGCTTGATTTACCACCGCTTGAAAAGTGTTATTTTGATGTTCCTATTGCTGATGTTGCTAAGAAGAAACCTTTGGGAAGGATTAATGATGTTCTTATTGTGGTTAACAATAACCTTGTTCCCGTTGATTTTCTTGTTATGGACATTGAATGCCATGCTTCATGTCCTATTATTTTGGGGAGACCCTTTCTTCGAACTGTAGGTGCTATCATTGATATGAGGGAAGGCACTATCAAGTATCAATTCCCGCTAAAGAAAGGTATGGAACACTTCCCTAGGAAAAGAAAGAAATTACTTTTTGACTCTATTCTTAGAGCAAATTATGAGCTTGATGCTTCATCTATTGATATTACTTGATTCGCACTTTTCTGCGCCTAGCTCAAAGGCGTTAAAGAAAAGCACTCTTGGGAGATAACCCATTGTTTACTTTTCAGTACTTTTTCTTTTATTTGAGTCTTGGAAGTCATTACTACTGTAATGAGCGCTCCTTATCTTGTTTATTTCGTTTTTGTGCCAAGAGAAGCCTCTAATTTGAGTGAAGTAAAGATTTGGGGTTATTGCTGTCCTGAAACTGTTTTCGGTGCTGCACCGTAAAAATTCGTGAAAATTCTCTGTATATCTTTTGGACCTGAGATTTCTTGTGCATATGCCCCAGGTTATATCCAAACTTTTCTTAGATGAACACTTTTTGATTTGAGCAACGGAAAATCCCTCAAAAATTCGTCCTTTGTCAGCTGTCCAGTTTTGACAGATTTCTGCCAATATTTGTTTTTGCCACTTTATCGCTTTCTTTTGAGTTCTTTTTGATCATGGAACTCTTGTGGAAGTTTCTACAGTAGTATATACTTTATATGTGGTGGTTTTGGGTTGAAACCTGAAGCTAAAAGAGGTTGAATATATTTTATGCTTACACTAATGTTGCTAATAGAATTGTGTTAGTTTTGTATGAAGGAAGTTTTCAAGTGTAGGGATTGGAGAATGATGAGATGAGTTGAAGAATGGACAAAAGCTCAAGCTTGGGGATTCCCATGCATCACCCCAAGAAATATCCAAGAAGTACAAGCGTCAAAGCTTGGGGATGCCCCCGAGGCACCCCTTCTTCATCGGCAAAAATCAGATCACCTTTCAAAACACTATATTTTTATTGCTTCATGCACTATGTGTTTTTCTTGGAGCGTCAGTTGTTTTAGTTTTCTTAGTTGGTTTAGTTTGTTTGTTTTCTGCAATAAATGGTTGGACCCCAACAAATTTCCTTTGGAGGAGATGTACTCGTTTTCATTTGCAAAGAACGCTCTAGTTTTCACTCTTATTAAAAATTGAGCATTCTACTTTTTCTGCTACTGCTTTTGGTTTTTGTTTTCGCCTTGATTTGCGTTCAGATCTTGTCATATCTTTTCATCAAGGTGCATTTTTGCCTCTGATCTTCATTGGTTTTCATCAAAAGAGGTGTTTATAAAAATTTCAAATGGTGTTGGAAAAGAGAAAAAGCTTTGTGCAAAATAGTGGTACAAGAAGGAGCTTGTGTAGACTGCGGCTTAGGCTTTTTCATGTCATGCTTGATGTATTTTTGATAGTATGCTTAGTGGTTTTTCTGTAGCATGACTTGTCTCAAATAACTGAGATTGCTTAATGAGCCTTTGAAAAAATCATGCATTGTTTTTATTGTATGGAAGCATTATTTTGGTTTTCTCCTTGATGCTTTATTTGGGTTGACTTGGCGCATGCTCACACATGTTAGACTCTTACAAAGTCGCCATTAGCCTTCATGATCATTTAGTTTTTGACTTTTGATGCCATCGTATGCTTCTTTTAATGTCGCTTTGTCGCTTTGCATGATTATGGCCATTATTGCTCTCTTAGTTGGTCGCTCCCAGTCTCTTGCTAGCCCTCACCTTGTACTGAGTATGAGCTCTACTCGTGCATCCAACTCCTAAAAGCCAAAGTTTTCCATTGTGTCCACCATACATACCTACTAGCAATTTGCTATTCCAAGTAAATTTGACTTGCTTTTATTTTCTCTTCAAATTAAACTCTTACCAGTGTTATGCGAAATTCGGTTAGTAAAGCTCTCACGAACCGGAAGTCACACTTTACTTTTTCCTGTTCTTAAAATTTTGACATTGTGGTCTTTTATGTTGAGTTGTTATGCTTGCAAGTTGTAAGTTGGATTCTAGCCCATCCATGCTGTCATGGGGCAAGCTTTCAACATTGCACTTCTTTTTGAGTTGATATCGTGATCTTTTGTTTATGGATGCCCGCTGTGTGAAATGAATTGGGAATCTTGTAGGGATCATGGAGTTTTTATATGTGTTAGGGAAACGCCGGGCCGCCAATCTAAGCCATGCATAATTCATGGTGGAAATTTGCAGCATACCCATGGTGAACATTCGACGACGCATCTCACAATAAAAAGCTAAACAATATAGCAAATAAAAGAGATGTCGAGGTGTTCATTGTCTGCTTGTCCTGTCATTTTGGTGTGGGCTTGTTCCATGTCATCGGGCACGGAGGTACCCCATTGGCGGTTCTCAATGATATGCATATACTTACAATGACAAGAGCCTTGCTTGGGACTCTAAGTAAATTAGCATGGTTTGGGTACTCGTATTCACGGGACACGAGGTTTTCAACTTATGATTTGTCAAGCATATGCATCATAATTGTTCTCGCATTAACTTTAACCATTCAAGATGCTTATGATGGGGGCAATGAGAGCTCAAAGCCGGTAAGTACCATAATTTTTGAAGGTTATAAAACTTGCAATCACTGCTTCCCTCTGCGAAGGGCCTTTCTTTTACTTTTATGTTGAGTCACCACCTTCTTTCTTTATGCACCATTAAGAGAGCATAGTTGTCATTCTTAGTGTGATATGCATTGTCCCAAAGTTCATTGATTGATTCATATTGTTGGTTTCACTTGTTCTTAAATTATTTGTATCTAGTCGCCCTCTTAAACTTTGAGGTGTCCTATGCATTTATGTTTTGCTCTCTTTGAAGGACAAGCTGAAAACCATTTGTATGTTTTTCCTTATGATTTGAACACATGTTTGACTTTCATCGTTTCATTTTCATGATCTTTTGTTTGTGTTCATTTGCATGTTTACAAGATGGTTGCTAAGTTCTTATTGTCATGATTATATCTTTCATGCCCATGTTTTAAGTTCTATTGATCCCAGCTCACCAATGCTTACATATATGATCAAGATTGTGTAGGTGCATGTCACCTCAAAAATTATTCTTTGTTATCACTTACCTACTCGAGGACGAGCAGGAGTTAAGCTTGGGGATGCTTGATATGTCTCAAACGTATCTATAATTTTTGATGCTCCATGCTTGTTTTTACACCATTTGCCTATTGTTTTGTTACACTTAGTGGCACTTTTATACATTTTCCGGAACTAACCTATTAACGAAGTGCCACAGTGCCAGTTTCCTGTTTTCTGCTGTTTTTGTGTTTCAGAAGTGATACACAGGAAATATTCCCGGAATTGGACGAAACAAGTTCCTGAAGTCTTATATCAAGGGGAGGCTTCCAGACATCCGAAGAGCTGACGGAGGGGGGCCACGTGGGCCCCAGACACAGGGGCGGCGCGGCCACCCCCCTGGCCGCGCCAGCCCCGTGTGAGGGGGCGTGGTCCCTCCTCTGACATCGCCCCTTCGCCTATATATACCCCCTGACGAGAAAAACCTAAGGACCCGATCAGTTTTCCAGAATACATCGCGATCCGTCGCCGCCGTCGACCCGAAGATCGGGAGGGTCCAGAAGCTCTTCCCGGCACCCTGCCGGAGAGGGGAATCGCCACCGGAGGCCTTCTTCATCGCCATGCTTGCCTCCGGAGCGATGAGTGAGTAGTCTACCTTGGACTATGGGTCCATAGCAGTAGCTAGATGGTTGTCTTCTCCACCATGTGCTTCATGTTTAGATCTCATGAGCTGCCATACATGATTGAGATCACCGTTATGTAATTCTATGATGTTGGTTTGTTGGGATCCGATGAATATTGGTGTTTATGATTAAGTTGTTGTACTGAATTATATCTTTTGTTATCTCTATGTTGTTTATGATCTTGCATGCTCTCCGTTGTTAGTAGCTATCTTGGCCGAGTAGTTGCTAGTGACTCCAAGAGGGGGTATTTATGCTCGATAGTGGGTTCATGCCTCTATTTCACCTGGGGGAGTGACAGAAACCTCTAAGGTGGTAGATGTGCTGTTGCTACTAGGGAGAAAACAACATTCATATGCTCAAGGGCATATGCTTTGTTTACATTACACACTTTGCTTAATGCAATTATTTGTTGTTCGCAACTTAATACTTCTAGGGTGTTCGGATGATATCCCCGGGGGTGGATTATTAGTCATAGATGCAGTTGGATGGCGGTCTATGTATTTTGTTGTAATGCCCAGAGTAAATCTCATAGTGATCTTCTTGACATATCACGTTATCTTTATTCTATCAATTGCCCAACTGTAATTTGTTTACCCAGCATGTTATTTTATCTATGGAGAGACACCACTAGTGAACTGTGGACCCCGGTCCTATTTTAATCATATTGCAATCACCTGTTTACTTTTCCCGCACTGTTTACTTTACTCGCATATACTTTACTGTTTTCCACTCGATACACTCATAACCTTTGTTTCAAGCAAACCGGTGAGATTGACAACCTCATCGCAAGTTGGGAACAAAGTATTTGTTTGTGTGTGTGCAGGTTCCGCGTTGCTGCTGGCCGAAGACGAGTCAACAAGTGTCGTAAACGGCGCCCTTGTTGGAGTGTTACTAAGCCAGTCCGCATCACCTTCAGTCGTCACCGTCTCTCTTCTTCATGATCGACATTAAACCTTGGTTTCTTAACTGAGGGAAAACTAGCCGCTACACTCATCATACCTTCCTCTTGGGGTTCCCAACGGGCTGGTCATCACCACGCACAAGGACTTACTGCTCCCATGTCAACTAAACGCCACAGCTCTTTTCTGGCGTCATCATCACACGAGTAGCAGAATGCAAGGAGAAGCTGTTTACAAAGGATTTCCCGTGATGGATGAAGGTGAAGAATATTGGTGGGTGCAGCTTCATTTATACAAGAATAAAGAAGATGACCCCAATAAGATGGGACCTTGGATTCACCAACTCCGAGATGTATCCATCATTCCTTGACTCAGCAAGATGTGCTGCTTGGTCAGTTATAAAGGAACTTGGAGAAAGACTCAAGTGGAGACTTCACAATACGCAGCAGGACCTCAAAGAAGAAAAGGAAGATACTACTGCATTGAAGGCAACCATAAGTCGACTTAAGGTGACATGGAAAGGTTGGAATCTGAACTTAGTGATCAAGGAGACCTCATCAAAACCAAGGATGAACAGACTGCCAATCTACGGAAGTAGCTGGACCATGACACTGAATCTTCATGAAAGAAAACCAAGAAGCTTTAGTTGGACTTCCATTTAGTAAATTTTATAAGAGACGACGTGTAATAGACGTTTACGATCATACCGACTTGTGGATGATCGTACCTTTTTGTGTGTGTTATAGAACTAGTTTGCTTGATGTGATGAATGTTTATTAGATGTTGTTGTGAGATGAATTGCCTTGATCTGATGTGTTTGGGTAGGATTTTCTTTTAGATCTCTTCTATCTAATTCTCATCTATGCTAAGACCTAAACTTGTCCCAAAACCCAAACCAAAAGTTTTCTCAATGACAGAACAACTACAATGACCCCTAGTGGAGATAAGGATACAGAATACAACAACAAGCGGTAGCATTTCAAGTACAAGAGACTGGAACATTTCGCAAGAGGGTGCACAAAGGATGATACCCCAAGACTACAGTAAGCTAGGATGGCTGAAGGATACCTCGCAAACAATAAGAAGACACCTCAAGGTGTAGCTAATGTGGAAGTAATACTATTCAACCACCTCATGCAAGAAAGGTGGAAAGGACAAACAGAGCAATGAAAAGGACAAACAGAGCAATGGAAAGAGCAAACAGAGCAATGGAAAGTGCAAACAGAGCGATGGAAAGGATTTTAATTCCTCTCAAATGGCAAACCAAAGGATCTACAACTTAAGGATTATTGCCATGAGCTTTGTTGAAAACCTCTAGCTAGGAACGATAGATTTTGTTTTCGAAATTCAAAATAGGATTTAGGAACTTGGTTCCAATTTCAACAAAACTTTTGTTTAAAAAGCTAGTGAGGTTGGCCAAGAGTTAGAATGCGAGATGCACCAAACCAAATACAAGGTAATGATTGGGTGCGACATGGATTGGCCCCCATGACGACTACTCATATTGTTCGCTCTTGTTATGAGGAATGGTGAATCTAGAGAGACATACCTACATGAGAGACGACGTCGTTAAACCATAACCTTAGGAGGATAATATGTTACATCCCTTATAGTGAGCCAGTGTGGCCAAAACGTAGGAATACGGTGAGGATGTTTTGGTATTTGAACGACTTCACGAATCAGAAACGTTTTGCTCAGTGGGCTTTGAATGCGAAGACTGTTCAGTTTCGGCTGTTGCCTGTTCGATTCACTTTCCCGACCCTTCTTTTCGACTCTCCACGTGACCTATTCGGCTACCTCCCTGAGCCTATAAAAGAGAAGTCACTCCTCTCCAGAGAGTCACAACAGAGACAACCACCACTACCCATGAGATTTCCTCCTGATTCCAAAGCTTTACGCCACCGAAGTCTACCCCATCCCGACCTGCGACGTTATGAAGCAACTCTCCAAATCCCTGAAACTACTTTCTTGCCCATGAGAGCTTCGTTAGATCCCTTATTCTTGCAAAGGAGTTCATCTTCGAGATATGATCAAGTTGTCCCGCGTCTTCCAATGACGATGAAGATGGTTGCGAAAGGAATTCTTAAGGACCATCTGGTACTAGTGGCAGATAGCATGTTTAGCACCGGTATCAAGAAGAGATTCAACAATGCTGGTTATAAGGCGACCTTTCGTCCCTTAAAGGTGCAAGTACCTCTTACAGAGTCCACCTTGTTTACCCCTAAGAAATACATGAGAAGCCTGCAAAGAGATGCCATCCTAATTCATTGGGATGTGTGGTCTCATCATGTTCGTGGGGCAAGCACGCAGCACTTGACTCTGAGTCATCTTTTGAGATTCGTGGAATGAAAATCAGCTAAAAAGCAACAAGGAGTTTGACGATGATCTATATGATTTTCCTGGCCTTGGTGAGGACAGACCAAGAAAAGGCTAGATACACATTCTTAGACGATGTGGACTACCTTATTGGTGACAACACAATGGATGATATCTGCTTATCACCAGAATTGGATGGAACCCTTGGTATGCCCACTTTTGATCAATGCTGTGAACATCAAAATTTCTGAGAAGGGCTGTTCATGGGAAAATGGCACAATAGTGAATGCAAGCTGGGAATAAAATGCAAGTGCCTAAGGAAGCATCAAGATACCACCAAGAGGAATTTTCTTTTAAGGGTGGTAGCACCCTAGTTCCATTGGAATCAATAAACTTTCTAGCCTTTCTCCAATCTCGAGGACGAGATTTCTTTTAAGGGTGGTAGTCTGTAACATCCCAAGATTTTATCAACTTTTGGGGGAATTTTTTTTTGCTTTTGTTTTGCTTGAGATGTTTGAAAATTCACAAGGATTTAAAACTTTTTGAGTCTATTTGAAAGCTTTATTTGAAAACTATTTTAAACTATCTATTATTTTCTTAAAGAACCTCTTTGAGAAAAACCTAAACTCAAAATATTATTTTCTTGCTTTTAATCAGCTTTATGCAAGCTTGCTTGCAAAAGATTGTTTTACAAAAATTGCTTTATTCAATATGGGTTGCTTTTTAAAAACCATAATTGAGTGTATTTCTCAATCATTATTTTATAAACTATTATTTTACTATTTTAGAAAGAATCGAGTTCAAACTCTATTTCTATTATTTTATGCAAGCAAAACCACTAGACTCAATTAAGATCTTTTATTAAAAATCTTGTTTTGGTTCTGAAAACATGTTTGATGTTGGTTTAAAACCTTGTTGTGATTTCTGCAAAATTTATGAAAATGGTTTGGCTTGATTTGAATCTTATTTGCAAAAGATATGAAAGAAATAGAAAACAGAACAGAGAAAAGAAGAAAACAAAATAAAAATAAAAATGAAAATGGGCCTAGGGATCCCATTCGGCCCAGCACAGAAAAGAACCCGCAGCCCACCTAGCTCAAACCCGAAGCGGTATCCTCCCTCCCTCTCTCTGTCACTGACTGGTGGGACCCCCTCATTAGCACGAGGTCGTCTTCCACCTCGATCCGGATTTCTCGCCGGAAACCGCCCGAGCTCGCCGATTACTCCCCTCTTAATTTCCAATTACTCCCTGCCTTAATCGACGCCTACCCCCGGCCTATAAAACCCCCTCCACCGACCCCCTTTCCTATTCTCGCGCAGAACATCGCCAGAGCGACAGAATTTCTCGTCGGAGCCCGACGTATCTGCTGGCATACCCGCACGATTCCGGCGACACTCGAGGTCTTCGCCGCCCGTTCGTGGTACTTATCTCTCCCTCTCATCTCGGCACTCCCTCTGATGCACTTTATCTGTCCATTTTCGCAGCAAATCGAGCGCAGCCTCGTCGGCCGAAGCTCACCGCCGCCAATAGCAGCTCCAGCCGCCCTTCCTCGTCACCTCTGGACGCGATCGAGGTGGAGACTCACGCTCTCGAGCTCGCCTCGTCGTTCTGGTCCCCGTCATAGCATCTCCGTCGTCCAGGACCCGCTGCAGCCCCGCCGAAGCTCGACGTCTGGCCGCTCCTCGCCGGTGATCGCCGGAAACCTAGCCCCCACGGTGAGCCTTCTCCCTATCTCTCTCATCCGTTGGATTCCGATCTAACGCCCTGGAACAGATCACTTAACGAAAGGGTACGAAGCAATCCGAGCCGCCCAGATCTCTTCTAATCCGACGGTCTCAAATCGCGATCCGCCCGAACCGGTATCGGCGAACCACAATGCGCCACGTGTTGATCTGCGAATCAAACAGAAATCAAATTAGAATTTCAAATTAGAATTTAGCCCAATCTTGTAAAATTCATATCTTTCGATCTATAAGTCCAAAAATAACAAATGATATACCGTTGGAATCCTTAGAACGTCTAGAATCCAGTAGTGCAATAAAACTTCATATTTTATGGGTTAAATTTGAAACTATTTTCAAATTGGAATCTGACCTTCCGTTAACTCGTTTATTTCATATCTTTAGTTCTGTTAATCCAAAAATTACAAATTTGTAGTCTCTGGAACCCTCTCAACTTGTAGAACATCATAGGATCAAGAAAGTCCAAATTTGATACGTGCACACACTTTGTGCATTCAAATTCGTCCAAATCACTAATCTGATCATAAATTGAATCCTATAACTTATTTTGGGATGATTCCAATTGCAGTGACTTTGTATTACTGCAAGCTATCCAGTAGCGTCACTCCCATATTTTATTGAAACACTTCACTATTATTCAAATTCTAATATGAGGATTTGAGTAATTTCCATTATAAGATTAGGTCTATTTCTTTTCAGTAATGTTTCCTTTTACCATAACAAATCCTATAATCATACCTAGTCACCAATGTTATCTAAACAACATCTTGATCAAGATCATTTCACTCAGACCTATCTTGCATAGTACCCACTTATTCAAATTACAAATGTGTCATTTGAGTAAAGTGTGATACTTTCAATCTTAGTTTCTACCCTTGCTACTATGGTATTGATCAAATCAACATCATAGTACTTAACCCAATCCCATTTACTCATTAGGAACCTTAAGCCATGTTTTCAAATATCATTTATACATATCCATAGCCATTTATTCATGTCTACTCAATCTTAGCCTTGCATTGAACTATTCAATTTGCATTTGAGTTAATTGAGTACTTCAATGTTATAAGAATCCTAGCCTAAGCTTAAGTGTAATATATACTATTTAAGAATAATTGTTGTCACACTTATTCAATAGTATTGCTATTGCACTATTTTGTCTCTTATGTGATTTACCCACATGAGATATTCCAAGATTCAATATGCTTTAATAAAGCATAAAGATCTCACTCATTATATTTTGTCTAATTCATATATATATATATATTCAACTTGCAATTGTGCTACTTGAGTAGAATATGAATTCATCTCAAACTTAGGTTCTATTAATGTGGAGTTGTTATAACCCGTACCATAGTATGTGTTATACACCATGTTGATCAATGAACCATTTGAGCCATGTCCTCAAATATCAATCATTCATACCCAATTCAATGCCTACTTAGTTTTGTTCACATATATTGAACTATTCAACTTGCAAATGTGCTAATTGAGTAGTTCAAGTATTCTTAAAACCTAGCCTAGTTCCTAAGTGCAATAGATGCTATTTAAGAGTAATTGTTGTCACATTTACTCAATAGTGTTGTAGTTGCACAAATTGACTCTTGTGTAATTTATTTCACATGAGCTATTCCTAAAACTCATATATGCTTTAATAAAGCATAAAAACTTCATCAATTACATTATGCCTAACCCAATTCTCCCTCAAATCATATTGATCTTCCCCAGCTAAGCTCTCAAATCCATATCTCACAAAACATGATCCTTTGCCATAACATCTCAATAAATCTAAATTGTTAAACAAATACTTTTCAATTGTTTGATTTGTTTGATTGTGTTGGTATGGAATGTTTATGTTATGTTATTTCTGTGCTATAGTTTGTGCGAAGAGCTACGTGCTTAGTTGAGAGAAGTGAAACATCGTGATCTTCAAAAAGGCAAGTGACACACATATTCCCTACCCACTTTTACTACCGCATTAGTGCGTTTTCAGTAGTATGCATGATAGGTGGAATATTCAACTGTTTTATAAAATGCTTAGGTCCTAGTAGTTTGTAGCTATCCATAAACCCCACCTGTTAGGATGCTAAATACTTTGATAATATTGATGCCATGCTTTGATCACCTGATAAAAGTGTTTTGTGAACAAATTAAGAACTTCAACTAAAATGAAACACCTGGGTGGATTGGTTTGATGATGGAGGCGATGTTGAGTGGCGACCTGGGGCTACACATTGTGTAGTTGCTGCCTGGGCGTTCACTTGTGGTTTGCCACCCAGGAACAAAGAGGTTAACATGTCTTCCATGCTTAGAGTGCTTCCAGTGCAGCCTTATGACATTATGGGCTCTGTCTTGACTGATTAGATGTGGGAGTGCAACTTGTGTGCAAAGCAGGGGCTGGTAGTTGAAATGTAGGTTGGGGACGGAGCTTGCCAGTTAGTTGCCCTCTCCTTCTAAAAGGTCTCGTTTCATTTTATGTATGGGCATAAAATGAATCGTAAGGTGAAAGTGCACAACCCTTGCAAGGTGTTTAAAACTAATCGAGTAGCCGAGTCCTCGGAATGGACAATTGAGTCTCTAGACATGGAATGTACGGAAGAATCTCATCACCATTTCTGAATTATTAAAATTTGTCTAGAAACCCCTAGGTAGGGGCTAAGGACCACGCACTCCGAGGGGTGGTGGTTTCTGATGTTCCAACTTTGTTGAGTTTCGCCCAGAAACTACATACCGGCCAGTATGTAATGTATGGGGGATGTCTTGACCCTTGAAAAATAAAATTTTGAAAGAAAGTATTGAAAAGGATGTTAGGATAAAATTGGCTTTATGCAAATCAGCCTATGAGATCCACCAGCCAAATGTCATGTAGTATAGTCTTTCCACAAAAATGCCACCAAATATGTGTCATTTGCCAGTACATCATTGTACTGACCCCTCTGGGGCTGCATATTCAAACGTGCAGGTTTTACTGTCGAGTAAGGAACCAGGAGTAGGATCTCGAGACTACATTCCAACATGTCTGCCTGTGGCACGTGATGAAGAATGGAGGCTCATTGCAACTATGCTTTATGCTGTGTACTCGTAAGGTTGAAGACCTATGTAACTGGATTTACGTTGTAATATTGATGCTATTGCAATGATTACTTATTTTGTACTGTGGTGCTATCTACTGATCCAGGGAATGGCACAGATACACAGGAGTTCTGCCTTTAGTAAAAGGCGGGGCGCTACAGTGATCCACTTAAGGGAAACTTGCTGCTGCTCTACAAACCTCTGCACTTGGAGGCCCAACACTGTCTACAAGAACAGACGCGTGCATAGACATCAAGCTCTTTTCTGGCGCCGTTGCCGGGGAGGTAAGGTAAAAGGTACTCACATCCTTTGGCTACTAAGTCTTTTAGTTGCTAGTGAGTGCTCGGAGTTATTTTCAGTTCACCTACTTTTGAGGAGAAAAATAGTTATGATTACAATATGTCTCCTGTTTTTGATGATTATGGTGATGAGAATAATTATTCTATTGAATCTGCTCCTACTACGATTGTTCATGTGGGGAGTATTAATTCTTTTATGCATGTGGCTCATGATAGGGATGCTTTATGTGATAGTTATATTGTTAGTTCTATTCATGATGCTACTAAAAGTTATTATGAGAGAGGGAAACATGGTTTGATGGATCTCAACAATATTGAGTTTCCCCTCTTTATGTTGCAATTCTTGAAGTTGTACTTGTTTTGCCTTCCTATGCTTTTTGCTTTGCACTTTCATGACTTGTCTCTTTACAAGACTATTTTTCATAGGAAGTGGTTTAGATTTAAATGTCTTTCACATTTGCTTTTTGATGCTCTCTATTACTTTAAGTTCCTATATGGCGCCTTTGCCTCAAGCTCTTATATGGCGCCCACATGAGCATCTTTGCAAATTACTGTGCCTAGCTCAAAGGCGTTAAAGAAAAGCACTCTTGGGAGATAACCCATTGTTTTATTTTCAGTACTTTTTCTTTTATTTGAGTCTTGGAAGTTATTACTACTGTAATAACCGCTCCTTATCCTTTTTATTTCGTTGTTGTGCCAAGAGAAGCCTCTAATTTGAGTGAGGTAAGATTTGGGGATGTTGCTGCCCTGAAACAGTTTTCGGTGCTGCACCGTAAAAATTCGTGAAAATTGTCTGTATATCTTTTGGACCTGCGATTTCTTGTGCATATGCCCCAGGTTATATCCAAACTTTCATTATTTGAACACTTTTTGATTTGAGCAACAAAAAAACCCTCAAAAATTCAACCTTTGTCAGCTGTTCTATTTTGACAGATTTCTGCCAATATTTGTGTTTGCCACTTTATCGCTTTCTTTTTTAGTTCTTTTGATCACGGAACTTTTGGGGAAGTTGCTACAGTAGTATATGCTTAATATGTGGTAGTTTTAGGTTGAAACCTGAAGCAAAAAGGGTTGATTCAATGTTATGCTTACACTAATGTTGCTAATAGAATTGTGTTTAGTTTTGTATGAAGGAAGTTTTCAAGTGTAGGGATTGGAGAATGATGAGATGAGATGAAGAATGGACAAAAGCTCAAGCTTGGGGATGCCCATCCGACCCCTAGGAAATATCCAAGAGGTACAAGCGTCGAAGCTTGGGGATGCCCCCGAGGCACCCCCTTCTTCATCGGCAAAAATCAGGTCACCTTTCAAGACACTATATATTTATTGCTTCATGTACTATGCGCTTTTCTTGGAGCGTCTTTACTTTTGCTTTTAGTTTTCTTTTGTTTTGTTTGCTGCAATAAATGGTTAGATCACATCATGTTTCTTTTGGAGGAGATGAACTCGCTTTTCATTTGCCAAGAACACTCTTGTTTTCACTCTTATCGTTCAATGAGCGTTCTCTTTTTCTGCTACTGCATTTAGCTTTCAATTTTCGCCTTGATTTGCTTTCAGATCTTGGTATATCTTTTCATCAAGGTGTATTTTTGCCTCTTGTCTTTATTGGTTTTCATCAAAAGAGGTGTTTATAAAAGGTTTTAATGGTGTTGGAAAAGAGAAAAAGCTTTATGCAAAAAAAAGTGGTACAAGGAGCTTGTGTAGACTGCGGCTTAGGCTTTTTCATGTCATGCTTGATGTCTTTTTGATAGTATGTTTAGTGGTTTTGCTGTAGCATTACTTGTCTCAAATAACTGAGATTGCTTAATTAGCCTTTGAAAAAAATCATGCGTTGTTTTAATTATTTGGAAGCATTATTTTGGTTTTCTCCTTGATGCTTTATTTGGGTTGACTTGGCGCATGCTCACACATGTTAGACTCTTACAAAGTCGCCAATAGCCTCTATGATCATTTAGTTTTTATCTTTTGATGCCATCTTATGCCTTTTTTTAATGTCGCTTTGTCGCTTTGCATGATTATGGCCATTATTGCTCTCTTAGTTGGTCGCTCCCAGTCTTTTGCTAGCCTTGGTTTTGTACTGAGTATGAGCTCTACTCGTGCATCCAACTCCTAAAAACCAAGTTTGCCAAAGTGTCCACCATACATACCTACTAGCAATTTGCTATTCCAAGTAAATTTGACTTGCTTTTATCTACTCTTCAAATTAAACTCTTACCAGTATTATGCGAAAATTGGTCAGTAAAGCTCTCACGAACCGGAAGGCACACTTTACTTTTTCCTGTTCTTAAAAATTTAACATTGTGGTCTCTTATGTTGAGTTGTTATGCTTGCAAGTTGTAAGTTGGAGACTAGCCCAGCCATGCCGTCATGGGCAAGCTTTCAACATTGCACTTCTTATTTGAGTTGATATCATGATCTTTTGTTTATGGATGCCCGCGGTGTGAAATGAATTGTGAATCTTGCGGGGAACATGGAGTTTGTATATGTGTTAGGGAAACGCCTGGGCCGCCAATCTAAGCCATGCATAATTCATGGTGGAAATTTGCAGCATACCCATAGTGGACATTCGACGACGCATCTCAAAATAAAAAGCTAAACAAATGGTAAATAAAAGAGATGTCGAGGTGTTCATTCTCTGCTGTCCTGTCATTTTGATGTGGGCTTGCTCCATGTCATCGGGCACGGAGGTACCCCGTTGGTGGTTCTCGATGATACATATATACTTACAATGACAAGAGCCTTGCTTGGGACTCTAAGTAAAGTAGCATGAGGATTGGGTACTCGTATTCACGGGACATGAGGTTTTCAACTTATGATTTGTCAAGCATATGTAGCATAAGTGTTCTCACATTAACTTTAACCATTCAAGATGCTTATGATGGGGGCAATGAGAGCTCAAAGCCGGTAAGTACCATAATTTTTGAAGGTTTATAAAACTTGCAAACACTGCTTCCCTCCGCGAAGGGCCTTTCTTTTACTTTTATGTTGAAGCACCACCTTCTATCTTTATACACCATTAAGAGAGCATAGTTGTCATTCTTAGTATAATGTGCATTGTCCCAAAGTTTTCATTGATTGATTCATATTGTTGGTTTCACTTGTTCTTAAATTATTTGTATCTAGTCGCCCACTTAAACTTGATGGTGTCCTATGCATTTATGTTTTTCTCTCCATGAAGGACAAGCTGAAAACCATTTGTATGTTTTTCCTTATGATTTGAACACACGTTTGGCTTTCATTGTTTCATTTTCATGATCTTTTGTTTGTGTTCATTTTCATGTTATAACATGTTTGCTAAGTTTCTATTATCAAGATTATGTCTTTCATGCCCATGTTTTAAGTTCTTTGATCTCAGCACTCAATGCTTTACCTATATGATCAAGATTGTGATGGTGCATGTCACCTCAAAAATTATTTCTTTTGTTATCACTTACCTACTCAAGGACGAGCAGGAGTTAAGCTTGGGGATGTGGATATGTCTCCAACGTATCTGTAATTTTTGATGCTCCATGCTTGTTTTTACACCATTTGCCTTGTGTTTCGTTACACTTCGTGGCATTTTTATGCGATTTTCGGAACTAACTTATTGACAAGATGCCACAGTGCCAGTTCCCTATTTTCTGCTATTTTTGTGTTTCAGAAAAGCTACATAGGAAATATTCTCGGAATTGGATGAAACAAGTTCCAGAACTCCTATTTTTCCCGGACGAAGGACGAGGACCGAAAGAGAGCCAGAGGGGGGCCAGGGGCCAGCCTCACACAAGGGCGGCGCGGCCTAGCCCCTGGCCGCGCCCCCTATGTGGGAGGAGCCCCTGGCAGCCCCCTGACGACGCCCCTTCGCCTATATAAAGCCTCGGGACGGAAAACCCTAGGAGAGTCGGCAATTTTCTAGAAAGAGTTCCGCAGCTCCGCTGCCGCCGTCGACAAATTTTGGGGGACAGAAGTCTCTGTTCCGGCACCCTGCCGGGATGGGGAAGTGCCCCCGGAGCCATCTCCATCGGTCTCCATCGCCGTCTCCGCCGTCTCCATCGACCTCACCGCCATCTCCATCAACCTTGATGTCTCCTATGATGAGGAGGGAGTAGTTCTCCCCCTGGGGCTGAGGGCTCTACCGGTAGCTATGTGGTTCACCTCTCTCTCCCATGATGTGATCTCTATGTGATCATGAGCTTTGTATCATGTTGAATAAGTAGATGCTACTCTTCATCATTATGTGTACTCTAGTGGTGTTATTAAAGTAATCTATTCCTCCTGCCATGGTGTAACGGTGACAGTGTGTGCATCATGGTGGTACTTGGTCTAGGCTACGATTGTGATCTCTTATGGATTATGAGAATAATTATCACTATGATAGTATTGAAGCGATCTATTCCTCCTTTCATGGTGTAATGTTGACAGTGTGTGCACCGTGTTAGTACTTGGTCTAAGTTGCAATAATATTTATCTTGAGTTGTGATTTAATTTGGATATCTCTACGAGTGGTGTTTGTCAAGTACTTGATGAACTTTAAGGGGTGCTTCTGTAGCCACTACGCAATGATTAGTGTTATTCAATAGGAGAGTAATTCAGAGTAGCATGGTGAAGAGAAGTTATTTATTTGTTCAATTATGTTATATTTGTTGGGAGTGTGTCCACTAGTGAAAGTATGATCCCTAGGCCTTGTTTCCAAGCTTTGCACACCGTTTACTTGTTGTTTTGTTACTTGTTTGCTTGCTACCATTTTTATTCTAGATTGCATTTACTACTTATAATCATTTGTACCACTTGTATTTCACTATCTCTTCGCCGAACTAGTGCACCTATACATCTGACAAGTGTATTGGGTGTGTTGGGGACACAAGAGACTTTCTGTATCGTAATTGCAGGGTTGCTTGAGAGGAATAGCTTTGACCTCTTCCTCCCTGAGTTCGATAAACCTTGGGTGATCCACTTAAGGGAAACTTGCTGCTGCTCTACAAACCTCTGCACTTGGAGGCCCAACACTGTCTACAAGAACATACGCGTGCGTAGACATCAGCTCGCTGGATGGATTAAGGCCCAAATCCGGAGGAAAACGAGGAACCGGGGGCGCGACTGGGCCAAATACCGTCGTCCGGATGAAAAAAATGGCCGCCGGGGGCCGAGTCGGGGGGACGGCTGGAAATGCTCTTAATACACGGAAGGTAACGCATGATCCACATGGCTCTTTTTCAATACTCTACAAATCAGTTGTCTCAAATGACCGTGAGTGTATGTACAATGTACATAATTGAGAGACTGAGTTTGAGATATTAAATCAAATTTTTGAGATTGATGAAGTCATCACAGACAGCAACATTGTCTTCCATTAAAAGAATGTCCAACCTTTCAAAATATAGCAAAACAAAAAACCTAGAGTCTAATTTTTGATGGGCTGGAAGTGTTAATGCCCTCAGGTTTGGGTGGTTAACCACCACGGCACGTGCTTACACAATTGCTAGCTATTCCCTTGGTCCAAAATAACTGAAACTCTAGGTTTGTCCCAAGTTCAACATTTCTCTAAGGGTTCGTTTAACTCTCATCATTTGTGCTAGAATCAAAGAATTTATTTATGATTCTAACAACTACTCCCTCTATTCATAACTATAAGGTGTTTTAGCTTTGTGAAGCAAATGTATCTAGACAAGTTTTAATATATAGATTTATTTGAATACATACACTAAAACTTGTCTAGATACATTTGCTTCATAAACCTAAAACATCTTATATTTATAAACGAAGGGAGTACTTGTTTGGCAACTAAGGAATTGGTTATAGAATTCATTTGGAATTCTCTGGTTTTTCATCTCATGTATAACCTTAGTACCTATTGGGTACCCTGTCATTTATGTGTATTTGCCAAAATGAACTGAAATGATGGGCGAACCCTAAGATTGAATGAGTTTATATATGGTTGATCAAATCTTACTATGTACTGTTGATGAGTTGATCGATTCAAACACTCATACTTGGGACAAGGATTTAATCCGAAGTCTAATTATTCCATATAACATGGAGTGTATTCTGAGAATTTTGTTGACTGAACATATGACTGATGATTTTGTTGCTTGGAACAAAACAAAGACCTATGTTTTCAGTTCGCTCGGCTTACTATGTGGAGTGGAATCATCGATTCGGTGCAAGGACTAGAAGAAGTGATGGCCAGGTGCATCTGATACTAACCCGGTATGAAATATTATGTGGAAAATGCAAATTCCTAGTAAAGTGAAAATGCAAAATATCATGTGGGAAGTACATGTTGTTCTAACGCAAACATTTGGGAGAGGCCATCGCTTGTATGGCATGCCAGATGGAAAATATTTTGGATTCATCTACGGCTGAAGCCTTAGCCTTATTGAAAGCAATCAAAATGGTGGATTAGTTGGGTTGCTCTTGATTCTCTAAAATTAATTCAAGGTTTGCAATGGTGTGATCGATGTGTGGAGTCCATACTCTACAATCATGGCCAAATGTTTTATGAAGGCAAGTACAATTAGGGGGATCTCTGTTCTTAACATTTCCCAAGAGATGCAAACGAAGTGGCCCATGAATTACAAGGAATGCCTATAGTTCTTAAGTTTTTTCGGTTGGGATGGTGACCCTCTGGGGTTTATCAAAACTTTTGTAACAAAACAATGTGACATTGTTGTCAAATGAATAAACGCCGCTAGGCATTCCCTAAAACAAGGCCGAGTTTATATATTTTGTGGCAACCATAACAAAATTAGTTGATGTTATTTATCTTGATATATTTTTATATATAAACTTGATCAAACTTTAATTACTACTCCCTCCGTTTCAAAATATAAGATGTTTTAGGTTTGTGAAACAAATGTATATAGACACCTTTTAGTGTGTATATTCGAGTGAACCTACACACTAAAAGATGTCTTGATACATTTGCTTCACAAAGCTAAAACATCTTATATTTTGAAACAGAGGGAGTATTTGATCTAGTACGTACCTATATAATTAAATATTTTGGAACCGAGAGAGTAGTTGCCAAACGAAATGGTTTGCACTGTTTTTTGAGATAATTTTTTTCAAATTTAGATACTACTCCCTTTGATCGGAAATAACTGTCGGTGATTTTATACTAACTTTTTTTTTGAAATTTTAAATATATAGAGCAAGCAAGCCGCCTCATTAAAAACCTTCCAGTCCCCTCAGGTACCCTGGTAAGGAAAAGAGTGCGTCTGAAACTTGCTGCTCACAGAAAAGTTGCATCGTTTACAATAGAGTTCAGAATGAAACTAGGAGGATCATCTACCCAATTACAAGATAACATTTTTAAGAAGCTAAACCTAGCTAACTCATATGCTACCACATTTGCTTCCCTCGGGCAATGAGAGAAAGATACAGAGCCTATGGTAGCAACCATATCCATGCAATCGGCATAAGTAGCAGCCGATTCATTCCACCAAGCCTCCTCGCCCGAACAAGCTTCAATAACATCCATCGAATCAGATTCAACTTGAATATTGTTGCACCCCACTTCAATTGCGAGCGCCAACCCCTCTCTCATTGCAAAAGCCTCCGCTGCCTCCACCGAAGAAACATGTGGAATATATTTAGTAGAGGCAGCGATGAAAGATCCTTTGTAATCTCGAAGTACATCTCCCACCGCACCTGCACCAACATCTGGATGGAAGGACGCATCAACATTCAGTTTTACCTGTCGTGGTGCAGGTCTCTTCCACTTCTTTGCCTCCTCAACAGGAACCTGAGTACCAATCTTCGCGGAGTTTGCCACAATAGATAAAATGGAAAGCTTACATTTGTGGATTGGAGGCACACTCTCATCATGAGTTCTTCTTCGTCTAATCCACCAGAGATACCAGGAAGCCGTAACAATTAACTCCTTCAATTTAGACGTCGAAGATCCTGGAATATTAGTGTTAGGACCTCTCAGAATGTGCTCCAGGACAACCGAACCTGATCTATCCGTGAGGAGAGCATCCGATATGACTGTTGTTAGGCCCAACTCACTCCAAAGGTCTTGGGCAGTTTGGCATTTAAAAAGGAGATGAAGAATGTTTTCCGCATCCAGATGGCAAATCGGGCATTCTCCAGAAGCACCAATGTGTCTATTAACTAAAATACTTTTTAGAGGAAGAATCCCGTGGAGGGCTCGCCAGGCGAATATCTTGATCTTGCTAGGAACTTTCAGACTCCATAAGGTTTTCCAAACCGGATTGTGAATTGAAGTACCGGGAAGAGCAAGCTGACTGGCCCGAGGGCCAAATTGATGTTTCCACTGTAAGTAATAAGCAGACTTGACTGAATATTTTCCATGTTTTGTATAGCCCCAAGCAATAAAATCATCAAACCCCCGGTTATTAAGCGGGATCTGGAGCACACATCCAACATCAACATCATTAAGAAGTTCACTCAGAAGTTGAGTGTCCCAGGTCTCGGTTGCAGGATTTATAAGCTCACTAACCTTTGTATAGACCGCATTGCCCCTCAAAGAAGTCAGTTTAAAATCTGGGCTGTTTGGGATCCATGGGTCGGACCAGATGTTTATGTCCTCTCCATTCCCAACCCTCCAAATATAACCTCGCTTAAAAGTAGCCACACCAGCTAAAATACTTTGCCAAGTAAAGGAGCTCCCAGACTTAGGACCAGCCTTAAGAATGTTGCCGTCCGGGTAATACTTTGCCCTCAAAACCTTTGCACAAAGCGAGTTTGGATCAGTAATAAGTCTCCATACTTGCTTAGCTAGCATCGCCAGATTGAAAGAATGGAAGTCTCTAAAACCCATACCCCCTTCATCCTTCGGGTAGCATAATTTCCACCAAGCGTACCAGTGCATTTTGTTGCTATTGTCATCATCCCCCCACCAAAAGGATGCAACTGCATCCATCATTCTCTTGCAAACCCCCTTAGGAATCTGGAACACAGACATAGCATAAACAGAGATAGCTTGGGCAACTGATTTAAGCAGGATCTCTTTACCTCCAATAGACAACAATTTCTCTTTTCACCCGTTTATCCTCTGGATAATCCTCTCCACAAAATGAAGAAAACAATCACTCCTATCAGCACCCACCAACGCAGGCAAGCCCAGATATTTATCAGACAAAGCTTCAGTGTCAATGTGCAGCACCTCACATATCTCTGCCCTCAGAAGAGCATTTGTATTAGGGGAGAAAAATATACTTGACTTAGCTAAACTCACCAATTGTCCTGAATTAGCACAGTAAGTATCCAGCACTTGTTGCAAGAAAGTTGCATTATTCATATCAGCTTTCATGAGAATAAGGGAATCATCAGCAAATAGTAGATGTGAGACTGACGGTGCATTTCTGCACACCCTTACCCCATCGATGCCACCAACTTCTTCTTCATGCAATAAGAGACCAGATAAGCCCTCTGCACATAACAGAAACAAATAGGGGGATAATGGATCCCCCTGACGTAAACCTCGAGAAGGAACAAACATCTCAGTTTCCTCGGAGTTAAATCTTACTTGATACCGAACTGATCCAACACAAGCCATCATCAGGTCTATCCATCTATCCGCAAAACCCAGCTTACGCATCAAATTCTTCAAAAAGACCCACTCCACCCGATCATACGCCTTGTGCATATCCAGCTTCACTGCACACGTCCCATTGACACCTGATCTCTTGTTTTTAATGGCATGAATACATTCATATGCCACTAGAACATTATCAGTAATAAGGCGGCCCGGAACAAAAGCACTTTGCATTGGAGAGATCACATCAGGAAGAATGCTTTTCAACCTAAAAGCCAGCATCTTTGATATTATTTTATAAATCACATTGCAGAGACTTATTGGCCTATATTGGGTGATAAGCTCGGGAGTATCAATCTTCGGAATTAACACCACCGTAGTATCGTTCCAGCCTTCTGGAATAACACCTGTATGAATAGCCACTAGAATCTCCTCTGTAATTTTCTCTCCACAAATAGTCCAGAATTTTTTGTAGAAAATGGCATGTAGCCCATCCGGACCAGGGGCTTTGAGATCCCCTATGCTGAACGCCGCTTTTTTAACATCTTCAGCTGTGAAAGGTGCAAGCAGCCTCTCATTCATTGCTTCAGTAATTCTTGGTTGAATTTTGTCCAAAACGGCAGGGTCAGTAGCCTGGACTTCAGAAGTCAATAGATTAGTAAAATAACTCAAAATCAAAGGTTTTAACATTTCCGTACCTTCCACCCAATCACCCTCATGATTTTTGAGTTTTGTAATCATATTTTTCTTCCGGCGAGCTGAAGCGAAATTGTGGAAAAAAGCTGTATTGCGATCCCCATGCTGCAGCCAGTTAGCACGAGAACGTTGCGACCAATAAATCTCTTCCTGTTCCAGCAAGATTTCCACCAAATTTGCTAACTCCTTTGCTTTTATATCATTTTCCGCAGAAAGCGGCCCATTCATAGTCCGCTCTAGCTCCCTTTGAGCCTTCCTCAGCCGACCCTTTGGCTTCTGGAGGACTTGCATGTCCCATGCATGTAGTGCCTGGTGCATACGCCCAAGACGTTGGAGCACGCCATCATCCGTAGGGTCAACAGCCATATCCCATGCACGTTGAACTTCTAGTCGAAATCCCTCTTCCTGGAGCCACTTAGCTTCAAACCTTTTCGACCGAGGATGAATAGTAGCAGAGGGAGCTTGATAATTAGTGTCCAAAAGAATCGGTCTGTGGTCAGACTTTGTGTACTCCAAGTGTTGGAGCATTGCTCCTGGGTGCATTGTAATCCAATCGCCATTGGCCACAGCTCTATCCAACCTCTCTCTCATCTGTCCTCGCTTCCAAGTGAAAGGATCCCCCATAAAACCAATATCTTCCAGGTTACAGTCCATGAGCACCTCCCTAAAATTCTGCATATAAGGTTGGGGCCGTGGATTGCCCCCTTCCTTTTCATGGGAAAACAAAATCTCATTGAAATCTCCAAAAACCACCCACGGTAAATCCGAATTATTGTTCAGCTCTCGGAGTTTGTCCCAGGTTTTATATTTATCCTCCCAACGGGGTTCTCCATAAATCCCCGTCAACCTCCAGATTTTCTCGGGTCTCTCAACCACTCGAACATCAATATATTTCGGCGCAGAGAAAATAATTTCAATTTTGATTTCTTTTTCCAAAACATAATAACACCCCCACTTCTCCCATTACTAGGATTTACTATTTTATAATCCATATTCAACCTCCTTCTTAAACACTCAGCCGGATAATCATCAAGGTGGGTCTCCGACAAAAACATCACCTCGGGGTTACTTCGCTTCTTGACATGAAGAAGCGCACGAACTGTCGGGGCGTTACCCAGGCCCTGACAGTTTAGGCCTAGGATCCTCATTGCGCCCGGACGGACCCCTCGAAAGAGTCCGCCGATCCTAGTGAAGGGGAGTCAGCTCCATCCTTCTTTGAGCGTTTGGGCCGCTCAAAAGCCCCATCAGTAGCTAGGTCATTTTCAGTCTCACTGGTCGTGTCTACAGCCATGTCTGCATGTGTGTCCGGAATTGTTTGCTCTGGATTCAGAGGCGGTTCTGATTGTAGAAGCAATCTCCTTTTAGCTCCAATATTTTCAACATCCCCAGGCTCCTTTCCATCAAGCATACTAAGATCACCTTTCTTTCCAGGACTGGTAGCAGTATCTTCTAGTGAACCCTCTGTTTTATTATGATCTTCAGAAAACGGCAATGCGTTATATCTCCAACTAGCAATAGCACCTCTTCCTCTACTATTCATATCCGCTCCTCTACCAACAGCACGTCCGGCTTGTGAGCGACCACCACGACCAGCACGTCCACCACCTCTAGAACTTGCTACAGATCGACCTTTCCAAGTAGACCAGTCTGCCTTCAGGAACTCACCCCATTTTAATTTATCTTCTTCAATTTCTCCTGTGCCACACTCAGTATGAATATGCCCAACCAACCCACAAGCTCCACAAAATTTTGGCATTTTTTCATATTTAACTTGATAGAACTCCCTCTGACCAGCCCTAGATACTGTCACAAACCTTGCCAGGGGAACATCGACATGCAGCTTCACATGCACACACACAAAATTGCCCATGCCATTAACATTTATCTCCACCGAGCCAATAACTTTGCCAACCTTTCTTTCAGTTAGATTCTTGATCAAAGCATCGGTTCTGTAGCCTATGGGTAGCTTGTGAATCTGAATGTACATAGCAAATGAGTTCAAATCAACCGACTCCGGGTATGATAAACCATCATATTCCTCAATGCAAACGATATTCTGTCTAAAAAGCCACGGACCTCCTTTCTCGACTTTCAACCAATCCCCAAGAAAAAAGCATTGAACCGAAAATAAATTCCCCTCAATATGTTCAAACCTGATTTCTTTGGCTGGGCTCCAAGCAATTTTCATGTGCTGCTCGAAGATTTGCGGACTAAAGAAATTCGATGTGTGCACTCTTGCCAAAGCCATCCACTTCATACCTTGTTTTGGCGCTGTAACTTCATCCTCGAAAATTAGATCATCTATCTCATCTATCTCATCATCCTCAATCCCAAGTCTTCGTATCATGTCATCAATTGGTTCTGCCTTTTTGCTTCCTATACCCCCCGACGCATTAGAAGAACTTGACGCTGGCTTCGCCATGAATCGAGAGCCTCACCTGAAACCCTAACGGGATCCAAGGAAGACCGCTTGAGAGGAAGACGGAGATGGGAAACCCGAACCAGAGGCCTAAGACCACGGGGTCGAAGACCAGCGATCCGAGGAGTAGATGAACTCCGTGTCGGCGGTGAGGCCGACGACGGAGGACGGGAGCCCTAGTCGCCTGGCAATCGCCAGAGCCCTAGGTCACGAAACGTTTTTTGTAACGAAATAGGGCTTTATATGAGGGGCATGCCAGGTCTCAACTATATACTAACTTAGTATAAAGTTTGTATTTCCCATCGGAATACTAGTTTGCACGACAGTGTTTCCATGGGCTCGATCGGCCAATCAAGCCTGGAGCTACTGTAGCTTTGAAGGCCCATCCTCCTCCTACGCTGGATCCGTTCATCGCTCGCCGTCCTCCTCCCCCGCTTGCCGGACCTCGCCGTCCGCCGGCACGCCCACCCTCTTTCTCTCCCCGACTCTCCCTTGCCTCTCGCCGTCCTCCTCCCCCGCGGCTGCCGGACCTCGCAGGCGCAGGGCGATGGCGATCCGGCACTACTGGCCGATGGCCGCGGCGGCCGTCGGGTTCCGCCTCGTTCTGGTGCTCTTCGGCGGTGACCTCCATCTTTCCTCCCGCCCGGAGGTCTCCACCCCCCTCACATCCCTCCGCCGCCGTAAGCGACTGCTCACTCGCATCCCTTCCCCTGCAAACCCCCAGGCCCTCATGTGAATGATGTCGCCGTAATTGGACCTCTGTGTATGTTGCAGTGGCAGAAGGATACTGGCTGAAGCAGGCGTCCATGTCCCCCTATTCCGGTAGGTTCTACTTGCTCGCTTTGCCAACTTTGAGCTTGCATCTGAGCCAACACACGTTTGAGGCCGCGATATTGGTATTATTAGTAGGTAGTATAGAGCAATTTCCAAACGTTTAACTGGGTTCTTACTAAATATACTGACAATTACCATTAACTTGAGTACTAAACTACTGATGACTTGTAATGGCTGGAATATGATACGACTCCTCCTTAGCGTCAGGTGCCCAGATTTTTGTTGCAACTACATTTCATGGCTTAGCAGTGACATTTTTTTATTTGGGTCTTTGTAATGTAATGTTGATGTGTTACAGTATGATGAATCTGTACTGGATGAACCATCTGTCTTTCAGGTTCGATGTATCATGGTTCCCCTTTGCTGCTGTCGGTTCTTGGTCCATTAACCAGCAAAAGGTAATTGGTCCCTTCAGCGTGATGCTTCTGTGATCATTTCTTTGATACCACTACTGTTGCAATATCTCTTCCTTTAATCGGATCATCATTTGAAATGCTGGCATTCTAACGCTCCGTGGTGTCACAGGTCAGGTGGACACCATGCCCACATATATTGCAGGTAAATAAGTTGGTATGTACCTTTTCATTGGAACCACTATCTGTTTGTCTAAGATTGAAAGCCTGTTCATGTATACCTGATTTTCATAGAAGAGAAACAGTTCAGATAGGCTTCGCTTTAGCATTCAAACCAAAGAAAATGTGACCCTTACATATTTTCCGTGAGTTATGCATGTTGTTGGCAGTCATGTACTTTATATTACACTCACGATGCACCACACAGTTTGGTTTTTGTGGCTGTAGATTTTATAGCTGCTATGCTCATTCGATCAACTGGGCGTACACTCCAAATAGCACACGACAAAAGCTTGAAGTCGCTTGACCTCACAAAATCAGTAAACGATCCAGGTAAGTCATGCCAGTTGACTGTGCTTTATTGAATCATGGAATTTAAAGTGTATAGTCATTTGCTTCCCTGATAGTACTAATTATTTTTGTTAGAGGCCAACAACCTTTTCTGGAAAGGTGTGAATGAAGCACCATGTTTCTTTTGACCAGATGCTTTCTGCTTGTGATATCTTAGTACTTGTTATATTGCTACTTATCATTTTTATTGATACTTGCAGTGAATGTAAGTGCGGGAGATACTGCTTCTCTAATATATTTGTGGAACCCTTGGACAATAATCACCTGTGTGGGTTCATGTACATCACCAATCGAGAATTTAATGGTTGTGGTAATGATATATGGAGCATGTTCACGTAAGTGAAACTCTATGTGTTTCCCTCTGTTTACTAATGCCTAGTTTATATCTCTTACTCCCTCTGTCCCAATGGATGTAGCACCGTCGTTTTCCCATGCTTTAACTTTGACCACTAAATTGACCAATAAAACATATGTTACTTGTTATAAATATCATTACAATCTTTATTCAATTATGCATTTAATGATATAACTTGTGTGCAAGGTTCTGTTAAGCGCTGGTGGTGAGCGAGTGTTTTTCCTCCGCCTTTCCCTCTTGCTGAAGGATTAAAGCGCTAAGCACACACTTAAGCGCAGTTGAGCGATAGGCGTTTTGCCTCTGCTCAGCCCCTAAGCGCGCATAAGCGTGCACTTAGGAGTGCTTAATTTTTACACTGCTTGTGTGACATATAATCCATGTTTAGGGCGTGTTTGGCAACAGCCCAGCTTCCAGCTTCCCTGAAATCCACCGTGGAGCAGCACCGAACATCTTAACTCTGCGGAGCTAGATCCGAGAAGCTGGGTCAATTTTGTGTACAAAACTCGGAGCACATCTTTTGTAATTCTGCAGATCAGCAAACCGTGGAGCAGCTCGAAATTACGAGGATATGCCACCGCAAAGTGGAAAACGCTTCATCCCCTCGCTCTATTCGGCCTGTTCGCTCCTCGTCTCTCTACGCTCTCGCCGCAGATGCATATCGTTCCGCGTGGTCGGGATAGGACGACACGTCGTCGCATTCTCTGGCTCGAGAACTTGAGAGACGGGGGGAATGCAAGCTGGTGCTACCACACATCGTCGGTATTGCGTCAGGCACGGACCTGACTACCAGCGCACCGGTGGAGGGGAGGGGCGAATCTGGGGGCAAAAGGGCCGAAGGAAAGGGAGGAAGCCGCAGGGCACCTCGCCACCAGAGATTAGACTGCCAGACAGCGAGAATCGATGGAATTTAGGTGGGAGGCTGGGGAGTGCTTCGTTGGTGGGGATTTTGGGGAAGAAGATACAGATAGATGGGTTCCACTAGTCAGCGGGTGTTGCTGGTTTGGCTGGGCTGACAATTTTCCACGGAATAGACAGAATCGAGTTTTGTTGGGCTGTCGGCCCATGGCAAAAAACGAGGAGCCGTCCAAATGTTTGCTGCTCCACATGCGACGCCCGAATCGCGCTTAGAAGCTGGATCGACGGATTTCTGTGAAGCTAGACCGTTCCCGAACACACCCTTAGTCAGTCAAATTGATGGTCAAACTTAGACCTCAAAAACGCGTGCGCCACCTATATTGGGACGAAGAGAGTATAGTACTTAAACTAGTTTTATGTCATTTTGCTTTTGTTTCGTGGCTTTTAATTCGGCAAATCTTTAGCAGGTAAAATTTTCATGGAATATAGTATATTGATGTTCGAGCAACCTAGAAGTGCCCAAGTCTGATGCTAGTTAAAACATCCTTACAATTTTGTAGGTCTCGCGCCGCTCGCTGCCTTTGGTTATGTTATGGCAACACACCTTTCTCTTTATCCTGCAATCCTCATTTTACCAGTATGTGCCACAACCATTTTGTTTTTCAATGTTCACTGGTGTGTGTCATTTATCTGCGCTACTGATCTCTAACTATATGTTTTTCAGGTTACTCTTTTACTGGGTTATGGCCCAGATACTCCTCCAGCTAAAGTATTTCTTCAAAAAGACTTAAGCGCCAGTAAAGTTGACATTTCAGATATTGGAAAAAGTACTAGTCACAGATGTTTTGGACAAATCTCATGGAAGCCGGTACTTCACTTCATATTGTGGGTGTTTATCTGGTCATGTTATGTGCTGGTATTGAACAGCATTATTCTAAATAAAGCGGGTGGCCTTCAGGAGATGTTTGAAAAGTAAGATGCTTGACCATTATTTAACCATCAAGTTCATGTGAGCGTGCGTAATAATTTTGTAAGACTTTCTCTGTTCAAGATGGATTCTAAAGGAGAAAGGAATGATTATGAATTCAATGTTGAATATTTGCAAACTCTGATCAGCATTTTCTCGTATTATCTCCATTTCTCCCACATGTAGGCTTTGTTATTGAGCCTCATTTTATCAATTGACTGGTTTTATTTGCTACCATATGCCTAGTGTTGACTTCTGCCATGTTTCTGCAGGACATATGGTTTTATCCTTACAGTGAAGGATTTATCACCAAATATTGGTGTTTTATGGTAAGTCCTGTTAAAATGAGTGTAATTATGACCCAGGTATAATTTGACTAATCTCATCTGTTTGGGTAATGCAGGTACTTCTTTGCCGAAGTCTTCGACTTCTTCAGAAGCTTCTTCCTTATAGTCTTTAATATGAACATTATTTTTATGGTCTTGCCGTTGGCAATCCGTTTGAAGCATCGACCGTGCTTCCTCGCCTTTGTTTACACAGCAATTGTTGCGATGTTGAAGTCATATCCCTCGGTGAGTACATTTTACATGATATTTCTGATGAACCGTCAGGTACCAAAGGTTAATGTTAGAATCTTATACCTAAATCCATGCATATCTTCAAGGCTGGAGATTCAGCTCTATATCTAGGACTTCTGGGCTTATTTGCTAAGGAATTAGCAGGTAGCTAAAATTCTGTATCATTTACTTTGAATTGCTGTCTAATATCATAATAAGTTAATGTTATATCTTTCCATCTTGCAGAGATGCAATTCACCTTCTTCTTGTTTTTCGGATATATTGGAGTCTCACTCCTTAGCCCTGTCATGCACAACCTATGGATCTGGAGGGTATCTCTCTCCTTCTCTCCTTCCCTCCCTAGACACATGGTAGCATACTTATTACTAACATGGCAATGCTTGCAGGGTACTGGTAATGCAAATTTCTACTTTGCTACTGGCTTGGCTTATCCCTGCCTTCAGGTAACTATCCCTTGTGAGCATACATCCAACGTTCCAGTCCTGGAAATCAATCCAACTTCCAACAAACAACGTAGCTAAAATATTTGTGTTTTCTGACTTTTGGAAAAATACTGAGATATGTACAATTTCTTACTTGTGCAAACATCATACATGTTCCTTTTACATCTTTATTTTAAATTATTGTTTTCCATTCTTTTTGCAGACTGTATTGGTCGTAGAGACTGTAAGTTCGATGATAAAGCATGACAGGAAACTAAGGCTACTGATAAAGATGTAACTGCATCCCGTAGAAGTTCAACAACACAAATGCCTTTCTTGCTAGTTCACGAAGATGCGGAGTTGCAGATGGTTCATTGTTCTGGGATTTTGGGTAGATTAGTTCCTGATTAGGTGATAGTGTTCACATCATGTTGTACTGTACCTCCCACATTTGTACAATACTAGTAAGCTTGCATGTGCATTGTAAGTCTCCAATATTAAATAGTTATAAGAACGGATAGACCCCGCAAACTGCGTTTTGTATGTTGAAGAGCTGACTTTGCTACCTTTATTTGTCATAAAATTCAGTATAAATCATTAGACTTCAGAAATCATTATCTGAATACTTTACCGTCGACTCTAGGCAACATGGAGAGACCAAAAAGTCGGTAACTTGATCTGGAGTGGGTGAGTGCCCATAACCATGCGCGTAACCCTTTTACATAGTGCTAGGTTGATTCACGGACCGTTAGATTGCACATCTTTTTTTTTTTCAATTGTACATGACAATGGGTGACATAGAATTAAGTTAGTTTTAGATCATCATCCAAAACCGGGTTTTGCACGGCAGACCGGCTTCATAGGAGGGGATGGCCAAATTGTGCCAGGTGCAAGCTTTGTAATACACCAGTCATCCACGCACCTCTTGCATTGCTGGTTCACTAGCCAATTTGGACAAACTTGAAGACTTGGCTTGGTCTCATCGACATCCAACTGAAAGAATGGACCAATCTACACTCCGTGAAATCTTTGTGGAGGGAGATCATCCAAAAAAGAGGACATGGAATGAAGGCCATGGCCTCGCTAGTGATGCCTGTCTCTTAGGAGATTTGGAAGGAAAGGAATGTGCATGTCTTTTGAAATAAGGCATCAACCGCCAACATGCTCCTTAATTATGAAGATGAAAAATGAGGTTAACCTTTGGAACCTCACCGGGGCCAAAGCACTTTGTAATATCATGCCACAAGAGTGACCGCCTGGTTCTTAACCAAGTTCTTGGTTTGTAAGACATATAAAACTTCTTCTAAATCAATGAAAATGGCATTTTTTTGCCTTGTTTCAAAAAAATAAAATGGTACAAGCAATTTTCAAGTTATTGAGTTAGGGAGGGAGTAGCGAATTGCTGGCATAGTGGCGTCAGCCAAGATATTCTGGCGTATTTAGCAGATTGGACACAGGAATGTAATCTTCATCGTCCAAGTTGCAATAGCTTCAGGAATACAAGGATGCAAAAATAAATAAGCAGATCACTAGAACAAGTTGCACGTGATTCAAAATGCATAGATGTAGCAATTCATCTCCATCCTATCCCAAGTGCCTACAGTTCACCTCCGACAGAAAATGAAAAAGGTAGTTACATGAGCTTCCATCTGCTTATCCAGGTATCTCTAGCAGCCTCACAATAGCCTAAGCATTATGTATGCTATTAAGCAGTTCACCAGGAAAAGTTAATCCGAGACTCTATCCTGCAGAGCAGCCTCCTAGAAACCGGGTCACGTTACCGAGATCGACTACAAGACAGGAATATCAACCACTGATGTTGCTAAGCCAGAACAGCATCGGGAACTGCACAACTGCTAGGAAGAGCAGAAAGTAGTGGTTTCGACTCGGGTGCCTCTCGTAACTCCTTGGTCCACCCAGGAGAACCCTCTTCATGGTCTTCACAAGGAACACGCCAGTGCAGAGACAGAACCATGGCATGATAAAGTAGTATAAGTAGCTCCAGAAGATGCGGGCCAGCATTGCGAGAGATGTGCCAGCAAATCCATATCCAGCATACGCCACAATGTCTAGCAATGGGGCTTCACCACTGCCCAGGGAGTACAGCAAACCTTTGATGAGAACGACTTGTAGAAACCAGCCAACTAGACCTCTTGTGAACTGCAGGGTCAGTGCCTCCGGGGTAAACCTGCATCACCGAACAAATCACATTTAGATGATTTAAGCCTTTAGTCACCAGATACAAGACTTGATGCGGTTCAAACTGTATTTACCTCCCAAGAACTCCCAAAGCATATCCAGCAATGACAATGTAGGTGCCAAACGCCATCAAAGGGATGTACAGGTCTGGTGCATTGATATCCTGAATTGGAGGTTTGTAGGATAGCCTTCCTCCTACAGGTTCAGTTATTCTTGTCCAGTGACCCTTAAAGAAGATAATAAATCATATACATATTATGAGAGTTCACAGTATGCAAATCTTCCAGTAAAAAAGTGCCAACAGCTCTTACCCTGTGAAAGAAAGGAAACAAGATGACCTTCAGTTTGTTCCTCACATACTGGCTGTTGACTTGAAAGTAGTATTGTGGGTCGGACAAATATTGAGTAATCTGAAACAGTCAAGTGAGGTTTAGTTTCTGTAATTTCAAAATATTATAAATAAAAGAAACTTGAGTTAATATGAAATATACATTGCTCTGCATGAACTCAGAACTCGAACCAAGAAATTTCTCTCCATATGCTCCTAGTCCAGTACGTATCAGTCCAGGTCCAGCACCATACATGGCACTTTCAAAAGGATTTGGCTGTGCATTTGGAGCCCTACCAGCATAGCCACCCAGTTCACTATTCATTGCTGCCATGATAACAGCTGAATAGGCAGTCAGAGAAAAAATGCATTAGAACAGAATAAGTAGAGAGAACTGTACTCAATAGTATTTTGCAAGAAGTTGAAGTCAAGAATCATAAGATGATACCATCGATGATCAGCATATACTGTACTCAAAAGTAAAAGGGAATACCGAATCTATGATACCAAGAGAAGAGACAAATTAGCATAAACAAAACATAGCTCAGTAAGAGTCATGACATGACACAAATCCTTCCAAGATGAAGTGGTGATGCTAACAAGAATTTGTCATAAAAACTTCTTTGACGGAGCAAAAGAAAGACAGGCGGTCTACATCATCACATATTATTTGGCTGGTGCGACCTTTTGCGTTAGTTTAACAATTAATATTCTGCAGCAATAACAGCCTGACAGGAAGTACACATTCAGACTTCTATTTGCCAAACAAAAGTACATGAAATTAATATTGGACTGACTTGAGGTCATTATATAATTTTTTACCTCATGCTCAAAAAATACAAAATAAATTTAGAAATAAACATAATCACTATGGCATTCAAGTGTTTGGTTCTAAATCCAATAAAACTGCAAATTGTCTTAACAAAACCATGAGTTATGGTACGTAGTATATATTTGGTCAGTAACATCAGCCTTACCCGATGTTCATGCGCAATCCAGCTATGCCCAAATCTATCACACACTAATCTAAAGGCGCAGACATTATTAGATTGGTTGGCAAGAGATAACTTATTTCCTACAAGATAATTACACTGTTCTGCAGTTCCCATTGACCTCCATAGCAGGGTAATCATTGTAAATTACATTCTCCCTGATCTGATCCCTAATGTCAGGCGGGACCCAACATGGGGCACTGAGGATCAGTTGAAATCCAGATTTTTATTTTTAATTTCGAAACCAACTTTTATTAGTAGTCAACGCTCCCATGTGGTTAGAATTGACCTGACCAATGAATCCTAGCCATCAATGGGTGCAAGTAGTACTTTGGCACCCCCTCCTGTCGTGCCGGCACACTTACTTAAGCGACATGTGACCACTGGTCTACCTGATGATCCTTCAAGAATAGCAGAGGATGGCGACGCCACAGAAGCCACGCCCATAGAAGACGTCCTGGAACCAATCAACTCAGACCTAGGCGAGGTACATTCCCACACTGACACTTTCCATATCAGTTATGAGTTATGATTGAACATCAATATACTGTCTCCCACACTCATATTTTCTGTATACATGGAAACAAACACGGCAACCAACAGCAAAGTGGGGAAGATTACAAGGGCGCGATCAAATGATCGGGGAAAAGAAGGTATACTAATTGCACCAATGTCTCAATCCACGTTTTTTGTTTGCAGTGCACCTCACGAGAAGAAGAAACAGAGGAAAGAGTTGTTCCTAACTAAATAAGCCATCGTCCTTATTCAGGTAAAAATGCAAAGGCAGAGCTAAATTGCATAAACGATGCCTAAACACGTAACATCGTGGTAAACGGATTTCTTTGCAACAGGTATGATAATAGTGAACAGACCATTGGGCTACTGTAATATTGAGTGCTCTAATGAAAAATATTTTAATACTTCTGAACTACTGTAAGTTTTTCTACCACGCCTGGTAGATCTAACTGCCATTCTCTCCTCCAACAATAAAAGCTCCAACGACACCATCTGATTTCTCAGAAACTAGGAAGTGGCAATGCCATTCATCTTACCATCTCAATTTACTGTTCCCATTAGATTTTCGTCATCGAAAGTATGGTCTGCTTTCCGTAAGTTACTATGGTCTGTTAAGTCAATGTAGTATGTAGTGAAACTATTATTAGCATTTTGGCTGCTCCTTGCTACTGTGTATGAATATCCCTTCCTTGCGCAGGACATTCTTTGCCTGCCGCACAACCGCCTCAAGGGCAAGTAACGGAACTTACGAAAGAGATACTACATTACCGCTCTTTTAGCTCTGGCAGGGAACGGAGCTGCCCTAGTGGCATTGGGATCAGCTGACCCAGTGATTGTTGTACAATTCTTCACTAATTAGTACCAACTACCAAGTACTGCGATTTTGTATGAGATGACACCAGTTGAATTAGGGAAAATATAGAGTTGATCCCAACGAGAATTTTTCTTACATCAAATCCCAACGAAAACCCTGATCTAAACTAAGATCTGGAGGGAGGGCTCCAAGACAACCAGAAAACAGGAGGAAAACGGATCCAGAGAAGGAGCGGAACATACCTCAGGCTTCGATCGGCGGACGCAGATCCTCCTCGCGTGCCGCCACTGCTGGTGAAGTAGAGGAGATCAAGGGACGCGTCGCGGTCCTGTACTCCTGTATCCCTCCCGGCGGCGGCGGCGGCGCTCAGTGGTCGGTGGAGGCGGGACTCGGTGGAGAAAACGGGGTGAGGTCCGCTCGTAGAGTTGTGGTATTTGCGGAAAGTGTCTTGCTCCTGTGTCCTGCTGTTTTTTAAAAAAATTAAAAATATATTAAAATTTTAAATATGAAAATAAATATGGATATAGTCAATGATGTAACCTACAAGAATGTAAAATTTAAATATAAAATATTTTATACTGTGGGCTACATAAAATAATAAAAGCTAATATAATTTGTAGATTTGAATAATACATATTTGGATCTACATGTTTCTTTTTTGTGTAGCCCAAACTATAAAGTGTTCAAACATGGTATTTTGCACGTTTTCAGGATAAACAGTTGGCTACATCTAAATATATTTTTCAAATTTTTATGAAACTCATAAAGACGATTTGAATTTTTTAAAACGGGATCACTATTGCTCCGGAGCAAAAAAAAATCCTCTCTAGTATTTGGTTATACTCCTAGTCAATTTTGTCGCAGATAAGTCAAACCAAACATAATTTTAAGGTGTCTTTTATGTGTATTAGGAAAGTAAAAACTTGTTTGAATACATTTCAATCTCAACAAAAACTACCCGATTAGACAATCTGAATTGATTCAATGTTGAGCCCAACTGGACACACGGTTTCAAATGTCGCATTCCCACATACCCCATGGTCTATCAATCTTGGAAAAAACACTAGACCAGGTGCATCTAAATGCCGCCGCCACACATGTTGGATGCCCGGAAACGTCCCCGCACCAGAGTCCCGTGCCATGCATGCCGCGTCTGTCCTTGCGATGGATCCTCCGCCTCATCGCGATCTCTGGCCTCTGCGTGGTGTGGCAGTCACCTGATCAATCCCCCTCGATTGGCAATCTATGGGGTCTATGTGTTGAACATATAAGCAATTTACCATAAGATTTAATCCGAAATAACCAATAATAAAACATGATGATAATTGTAGGAATTAACGTAATCATGCATACTAGCAGAATAGACGAACAGATCAAATCTAACACAGATAAAGAGATCACATCTACTCCAAACGCTAGTACAAGAAACTGTAACAGAAACTGAAAAAGATAGGAGCAGATTGCATACGGTGCTTCAGGAGGATTCGCGTTCGCGTTCAGATTCGCGTTCGCGTTGGCGTTTGTGTTGGCACCAGCGTCGTCGGCCATGTTGTTGATGTAGAGGGCGCTGATGTCCGGGAAGAAGTCCTTGTCGGGGAAGGAGTCGTCGGTCGACGTGATGCCGTCAGTAGTCGCGCAGAAGCGCTCCCCAAAAACCTGATCGCCCCTCACCCGTACAGGTTCACAAGAGGCGGGGTTCCGGAGGCCTACTGTCCCGTCGTCCGGTGCACGCCGGAAGAGGGGATGGAGAAGGTGTAGCGGCGGCGCAAGGCTCTGGAGGCGAGAGACGGGATGTGATACAGCGTGATTAGGGTTTGAGCCTAAGCCTGCTTATATAGCACCGGTCGGGTAAGACGTGGGGCGCAGCCCACGTCCGAGTTAGTAACAGCCCACGATCCGGAAAAACCGGAAACGGCTGATAGAGAAATAACTCGCGCAGTAATTTTCCCAAACAGCAAAAAGATAAGTAAGCTCGGCACCGAGGCACAATTCCGCAAACCGCGGCGCGCGCGCGTCGTGACGAGGCGAGGCGAGGCGAGGCGGGCGGCGGAGGAGGAGGAGCGCGCGTGTAAGCCACTCCTCTTCTTTCACTTTAGGAGGTAGTAGAACACCCCACTATATATATTGGTGCAACTCCCCTCAAACTAGCAAGGTGGGACTAAACTTTGGCTGCCACCCCTTGCTATGCATGAATGGGCCATGAGAATTTCAGAATTTGTATTGGGCCATGGACCAAAGCCCACAGCCAAATTCCAACAATCCCCCACAAAGTCTCATTGGCACATCTCATCACATCACATCAAATAATTCCAGAACATTGTTTATATACCGGTGCAAGGTGGAGACTGTTAAGTTGAACTTCCACTTAGAACTTCATGCTACACTAGATTGCAACTTGAATAGTGGACTATGCCTTGAACTACAAGTTTGGTGCGCACTAGTTTCACACAAAGCCTAGACCGATACTAGGCTGCCGCAAGGCTTCCCCGCGGTTTGGAGCTTATGCGTCATACTCCATGGCCTTTCATGAGTTTATTAGAGAGCACCCAACTCCCATAGACTGCGACGTTTGACAGTCAGACTCATATAGGTGTGTTCTTCAAAAGATGTTCTGCAGGGCAACATCTTTGCTATAAATAAGCCACTTAGAACACATTAAGATAAATATCAACCTGCCATGCAGAATAGGAGAGTATTGCATCTATATGGAGTGGTAGTATAATGTAAGGATACTCTCCTCCCAGCTGACCAACAGCTTGTCTCCCAACTCTAATTCACGGGATCTCCGATCACATAGAGTGGGTTACCACTGTGGGCAACTCAAAGTGTGGGTCTCAAACCCATCTCCTTCGATGCATTATCTATCACATTGCGTGATAGACCCTTTGTGAAGGGATCTGCCAGATTTTTAGATGTTTGGATATAATCCAACGCAATAACTCCGGAGTTTCTCATTTTCCTGACAGATTTCAGTCTCCTCTTCACATGTCTTGATGACTTCATATTGTCCTTAGAACTGTTTACTTTGATGATCACAGTTTGATTATCACAGTTCATAGGAATTGCGGGTATAGGTTTTTCAACCACAGGCAAGTCCATCAAGAGCTCTCGAAGCCACTCTGCTTCAACAGTGGCTGTGTCTAATGCTGTGAGTTCTGCTTCCATAGTTGACCTCGTGAAGATGGTCTGCTTGCAAGACTTCCAGGAAACAGCACCACCACCAAGTGTAAACACATAACCACTTGTGGCCTTAGTCTCATCAGCATCAGAAATCCAATTCGAGTCACTATACCCTTCAAGTACCCTTGGATACCCAGAGTAGTGAACTCCATAGCTCGCAGTGCCACTCAAATAACGCAAAACCCTTTCAAGAGCCTGCCAATGAACATCTCCAGGATTTGACACAAATCAACTCAACTTGCTAACAGCAAAAGAGATGTCAGGCCTCGTAGCGCTGGCCAAATACATAAGCGAGCCAATAATCTGAGAATATCTCAGCTGATCTTTAGCATCCTTAGGATCTCCCTGATTCTTTCGAACCAACATGCTAGGATCATATGGCGTAGGAGAAGACTTGCAGTCGCTATACCCAAAACGACTCAAGATCTTTTCCACATAGTGAGATTGAAGCATTGTTATCCCACCATCGTCATCTTTCAGTAGCTTGATGTTCAAGATCACATCAGCCACTCCTAGATCTTTCATCTCAAAATAATGAGATAGAAAGTCTTTGACCTCCTTGATAACATCAAGACTGGTCCCGAATATCAGTATATCATCAACATACAGACATAAGATGACTCCTTGGCCCCCACCATGGCGATAGTACACACACTTGTCAGCTTTATTGACAACAAAGCCTGCAGCAGTTAAGGTTCTTTCAAACTTCTCATGCCACTGCTTAGGTGCTTGCTTAAGACCATACAAAGACTTCAGCAACTTACACACCTTTCCTTCTTGACCACCTACTACAAACCCATCCGGCTGATCCATATAAATTTCCTCATCTAACTCTCCATTTAGGAAAGCCGTCTTAACGTCCATTTGATGAACGAGAAGACCATGCGAGGCAGCCAGGGATAGTAGTACTCTGATAGTGGTCAATCTGGCCACGGGTGAATAAGTATCAAAGAAGTCTTCCCCTTCTTTCTGGGTATAACCCTTAGCAACAAGGCGTGCCTTGTACTTCTCAATAGTACCGTCAGGTCTAAGCTTCTTCTTGAACACCCACTTACATCCTACAGGTTTGCACCCATAAGGACGATCAGTAATTTCCCAAGTTCCATTTGCCAAGATGGAATCCATCTCACTGCGAACGGCTTCTTTCCAGTAGTCAGCATCTTGAGATGCATAGGCTTCTGAAATAGAAGTGGGAGTGTCATCCACGAGGTATACAATAAAATCATCACCAAAGGTCTTTTCAGTCCTCCGTCTCTTACTCCTAGTAGGAGCTTTATTGTTATCCTCCACAGGATTATCAGAGTGTTCTATCGAAATGGTGGGTTCAGGAATTGTAAATAATTCTTGACTAGATGAACTAGGCATCTCCTGATTTGATGAACTAGACGAACCTTTCATTGGAAAGATGTCCTCAAAGAAAGTCGCATCATTCGACTCCATAATAGTACCAACACGCATGTCAGATACTTCAGATTTTACTATCAAAAATCTATAGCCAATGCTATGAAACGCATATCCCAGAAGAACACAATCCACGGTTTTTGGTCCAAGCTTTCGCTTCTTGGGTACCGGCAAGTTTACCTTTGCCAAACAACCCCAAGTCCGTAAGTAAGAGAGTTTTAACCTCTTCTTTTCCATTCCTCAAATGGTGTAATTTCTTTGTTCTTAGTGGGAACACGATTTAGGACATGACACGCAGTCAAGATCGCCTCCCCCCACCATGCCTTGGAAAGACCCGATGTGTCTAACATGGCGTTAACCAAATCAGTTAGAGTACGGTTCTTTCTTTCAGCCACCCCATTAGATTGAGGTGAGTAGGGAGGCGTCCTCTCATAGATTATACCATGTTCCGCACAAAAAGAATCAAATTCGTTGGAAAAATACTCTCCACCACGATCGGACCTAAGCCGCTTGATCTTACGATCAAGTTGATTTTCTGCTTCAGCTTTATAGATTTTGAAGTAGTTCAAAGCTTCATCTTTAGATTTCAGAAGATACACATAACAGTATCTGGTGGAGTCATCAATTAATGTCATGAAATATTTCTTTCCACCTTTTGTCAACTCACCATTCATCTCACAAAGATCTGAATGTATGAGCTCTAGTGGTGCCAAATCTCTTGCCTCCGCGGTCTTGTGAGACTTGCGAGGTTGCTTTGCTTGCACACACACTTGGCACTTAGATCCCTTGACATTAGTAAATTTCGGAATTAAACTCATGTTGGCTAGCCGCGTCATGCAACCAAAGTTAATATGACAAAGTCGTGAATGCCAAATATTGGACTCATTATCATTGCAAACATGATTAATAACTTTAGTGCATAAGTCTGACAAAGAAAGGCGGAACAAGCCTCCGCACTCATAGCCTTTCCCAACAAATTGTCCATACTTAGATATTACAACTTTATTGGACTCGAAAACCAACTTAAAACCATCTCGACACAGAAGGGATCCGCTGACGAGATTTTTATTGATGGAGGGAACGTGCTGCACATTCTTCAGCTGTACGGTCTTCCCCGAAGTGAACTTCAGATTTACCGTACCAACACCTTGAACAAAAGCACGTGAGCCGTTTCCCATCAGCACGGAGCCAGTCCGTGCGACCCAGCATCCTTCATATCCGTATCACCAACAACAACATTGGCAGAATTGCCGCCGTTTCCATGTGGACGCTTATCAAAGCGTTTAGGGCAGCTAGGAGCCCAATGATTCGGATCACCACACACATGGCAGGATCCTTTCTTCTTATACTCAGTCTTCTTCTTGAAGTTGGTAGTCTGCGAGGCCTTGTTCTTGCCGTCAAACTTTCCCCTGCCCTCAAATTTGTTCTTATTCTTGGACTTGTGGGACTGGAAGTTATTTTTCTGCACCACATGTGCACTAGAGCTTCCATCGAAACCTCGAACACGTGTATCCTTTGCTCTCGCATTTTCCTCAACATGAAGAGAACCAATGAGATCCGAAACGGAAAACTCCTGTCTCTTATGTTTCAGAGAAGTAGCAAAGTTCCTCCATGAAGGAGGAAGCTTGGCAATAATGCCACCGGCCACAAACTTGTCCGGTAAGGTACACTTGAACTGCTCGAGTTCTTTGGCAAGAGACTGTATCTCATGAGCCTGCTCCACAATGGGACGGTCATCAGTCATCTTATAATCATAGAATTGTTCCATGATATACAGCTCAGTGCCAGCGTCAGAAACACCAAACTTGGCTTCCAGCGCATCCCACGCATCCTTGCCATTATCAAATGACATATAGGTGTCAACAATGTTGTCACCAAGAATGTTGAACAAAGCCCCCATAAACATGGTGTCGACTTTCTGAAAAGCTTCCTCCTGAGCAGGAGAAAGATCTCCCTCAGGTCTGCCAAGAGTGGCGCTATAGCAGCCTAGGTTTTTCAACCATAGAACTGCTCTCGTGCGCCATCTCTTATAATGGACACCATCAAAGGGAGGCGGCCTGGTAGCCGCGGCCAAACCAGTTGGACTCAATTGCGTATAATTAGGTTTTTGGAATGTTGAACATATAAGCAATTTACCATAAGATTTAATCCGAAATAACCAATAATAAAACATGATGATAATTGTAGGAATTAACGTAATCATGCATACTAGCAGAATAGACGAACAGATCAAATCTAACACAGATAAAGAGATCACATCTACTCCAAACGCTAGTACAAGAAACTGTAACAGAAACTGAAAAAGATAGGAGCAGATTGCATACGGTGCTTCAGGAGGATTCGCGTTCGCGTTCAGATTCGCGTTCGCGTTGGCGTTTGCGTTGGCACCAGCGTCGTCGGCCATGTTGTTGATGTAGAGGGCGCTGATGTCCGGGAAGAAGTCCTTGTCGGGGAAGGAGTCGTCGGTCGACGTGATGCCGTCAGTAGTCGCGCAGAAGCGCTCCCCAAAAACCTGATCGCCCCTCACCCGTACAGGTTCACAAGAGGCGGGGTTCCGGAGGCCTACTGTCCCGTCGTCCGGTGCACGCCGGAAGAGGGGATGGAGAAGGTGTAGCGGCGGCGCAAGGCTCTGGAGGCGAGAGACGGGATGTAATACAGCGTGATTAGGGTTTGAGCCTAAGCCTGCTTATATAGCACCGGTCGGGTAAGACGTGGGGCGCAGCCCACGTCCGAGTTAGTAACAGCCCACGATCCGGAAAAACCAGAAACGGCTGATAGAGAAATAACTCGCGCAGTAATTTTCCCAAACAGCAAAAAGATAAGTAAGCTCGGCACCGAGGCACAATTCCGCAAACCGCGGCGCGCGTCGTGACGAGGCGAGGCGAGGCGAGGCGGGCGGCGGAGGAGGAGGAGCGCGCGTGTAAGCCACTCCTCTTCTTTCACTTTAGGAGGTAGTAGAACACCCCACTATATATATATATTGGTGCAACTCCCCTCAAACTAGCAAGGTGGGACTAAACTTTGGCTGCCACCCCTTGCTATGCATGAATGGGCCATGAGAATTTCAGAATTTGTATTGGGCCATGGACCAAAGCCCACAGCCAAATTCCAACACTATGCTCAATCGCCCTTACAACTGCATTGCAAATCCCATTTGTAAGTACCTTACCTTCCTATCTTTTGCATCCACGATTCCTTCCATTAAGTCCATGTCGCTCTCCTTCGATATGTTTCCCGACTCGTTGCTCTAGGGTGCACATGTTTCCACGGTGTCGGGCATGTGGCATGAATCTCATCACTGATGACGCCCTCGCATTCCTCATGGCCGTCAAGGACAAGTTCCAGAACAACCGCCCCAAGTACAACGTGTTCCTCAATGTAAGGGTATTTTACCCTTACCGATATTTTTGCTAATGATGACACCGGAGCTAGAGAGGAACATATGGGGCCAAAAATTGTAGAGGAGAAGGATCTGAAGTGGTGGCTGCTACAAGAATAGAATATTCTAAAGCATTCGCTTCTGAAAGAATTTAAACTAATTGAAAGATCCGCCAGGTGTGAAATCCCATCGTATTTGAGGAGTCAAGGATTTGCTGGGAATTCCAGATCGTAGAAAGGGAAGATCTAAATATGACGCAGAAAGACCTAAATCAAAATAATGTTACCTATAAGTGTATACTCAGGTAATTTGTTGATTGATTATGATGGATGGAAGGAGGCCCCCCATTCGATTATAAAGAGAAGCGGCTGGGGGAATTTGCGGAGCTGGGATTGGTCTACGTCTGCATGCAAGGGAGCAAAACTGAAAGAATCAACGAAATTTTCCTTAGGCGCCTTATATTTTAGAATAAAATTAAGAGCTTAAGCGTCTTATATATTGGGATGGATCGAAGTACCTCACAAAAAATCTTACCATCTATCCAATTGATTGAGCTTCTCCAACACAATTTAAAGAGCCCACCAGGGCCTATACTCACGATATGCACTTATGCAGTACCTAGCTTTAGTGGGCATTGGCCCAATGTAATATTGGAGCACCGTCTAAAAGACTAGGGGTGGAGGATATGTGGAGTTTAGTCCCATATTGTTAAGGGGAGGAAGTTTATATCTCTTTATAAGATGAGTTTTTATTAATATCTAAAATGCAACAAATACACATAGAGTTGCACTACGTTTATATAGTGCGTGCGCTAGCGTGAATATTTGTGACTTAACTTATGATTTTGGATTTGCAGACGGCGCGGCTAGCCTAGCAAATATAATTTATTTTTAGTTATATATTTTATTTTCCAAGTTACGTTTCTTCATCAGTGTCCAAAACAGTTCAAACTTAGCTATATTCCACAACCTGAGCGTCCGCCTTTGCGTTGAAAATCCCAAGCTAGTTTGCTACTGCTGGGCCATGGCATTGTTAGAATCGTGATACACACTAGTGATTCTCCTAGCGAACTTGGTGGATATATCTTTTTAAAGGATACGATGGATAGACGTATCGGTTTCATAGAAGAAGAGGCCAAGAGGCCTAAGTACAGCGTGGTCGACACAGACGTCGAGAACGCAACTCCACGCTACCCCTTAGGGCAGCAAAACACACAAACAACTACTCGTGAACCCTCCACCTATCCACGGAGGCTAGCCCGGCCCTGAAGAGACCGGCAACTCTCCACACCTCGGCCTCGACAAGAATCTTTTGAATAACTGACCCCGAAGAGGGGCTCGCACCCTCAAACACAATGTCGTTGCGGTGCTTCCACAAGCACCAGCACACCAGCGCGATGCCTGTCCAGAAGTCTCGCAGGTCGTCTTTCCTCCCGTGCCAGGATCGCAACCAATCTACAAATGTGGCCATCTGCATTGGAAGACGGTCCACTCTGCCCCACCAACGTAGGCAGGCAGCCCACACCGATCTCGCCAGCACACAGCCCAGCAACAGATGCGCGATGGACTCCTGGGTCTGATCGCAGAATGGGCAGGCTAGGGGGCGTGGCAACCCACGCCGCTCCAGTCTGTCCACAGTCCAACACCTATCACGCAGCACCAGCCACAGAAAGAACCTACACTTGGCCGGAGCACGGGACTTCCAGACCTGTAGTGCGCCCGCCATGGCTACTTCTCCACGGAACATGCCAAGGTAGCAGGACTTCGCTGAGTAGGATCCCATGCCACCCCAGCTCCACCGGAACGCATCTGCCACACCCTCAGTAATAGCGAGTCCCTCCACATGGTCTGCGACAGCCAGCAGCTCCTCAATCGCAGCAGCATCGAGGTCAGGGGGGATGTCATCCAGCCATCCACCGTCGAGGGCATCTTTGACCAACCTTGCTCTCGAGAGCCTTCTCGGAATCAGCGCAAAGAGATGTGGCGCTAAATCCTTTAGGCGCCCATCCGGTAGCCAGCTGTCCAACCAAAAGAAGGTGGCGGATCCATCACCTACTACCGAGTAGGTTGCGGCTTCGAAGATCTCCGTTACCGTCGGGGGGACTTGAATCTCAAACTCTTTCCACGGCCGAGAGGCCTCCACGCGACTCCAAGCGTCTTAACCATCATGAAGTTATCATGGAGGCAACGTCCACGCACAAAGGCACTCTGGTGAGATCCCACCAACTGCGGGAGAAGGGGGGCCAGCCGGTTCGCAATCACCTTAGCTACCCACTTGGCGCCGTGAATTAGGCTGATCGGTCGGAAGTCCTTCACCTCCTCAGCTCCCGGCCGTTTGGGAAGGAGGGTGATGAGCGCACTGTTAACCGCTCCAAATCCACGACTGTCGAGGCGCGATAGTGAATTGAACGCAGCCATGACGTCCACTTTGATAATGTCCCAGCATACCACAAAGAAATGAGCTGAGAAACCATCTGGACCAGGGCATTTGTCTAGGGGCATGCCCTTGATAGCATTCCACACTTCTTCCATAGAGAACTCCCCATCGATCTCGCTCAGGTCGATGGAGGGGATCCCCAAGTAGTCCAAATCTAAGGAAAAGGGGCGGTCTCCCGAGGTGCCCAGCAGATCCTCAAAGAAGGAGTCCACAGCTTCCGACTTATCCATGTGGTCCGTCACTCGACGCTTGTCCACTAAGAGGTGCCCAATGAAGTTCTTGCGTCTCCTATGGCTTGCATGCGTGTGGAAGAAACGAGTACAAGCGTCGCCCTCCCGGAGCCAAAGGAGACGAGACCGTTGCCGCGCCAAGGTCCGCTCGAGGGATGCAAGTCCTAGCAACTTCTTCTTGAGGAGGCGACGAAGAGCGCGCTCCTCAGGGGACAACAACCGGGAGTCCATAGCGACATCGAGGCGGAGAATCACCTCAGTGGCTAGGAGGATCTGCATCTTTATGTTGCCGATGAACTTCGAGCTCCAACTGGAGAGGCTCTTCGCAGTAGCTCGCAATTTCAAATCGAGCCGCTTGAAAGGGTTAGGCTCCTCTGGCAACGACATCCACGCTCCCTGGACCACCTCCAGGAAGCCGTCCACCTTCGGCCAAAAAGACTGAAACTGAAATCTCCGGCCTCGGTGGAGATCCGGTGCAAGGCTCAACACCAGGGGACAGTGGTCTGAGGGGCCTGTGGACATGGCGGAGAGGAAAGCATCTGGGTAGAGGTCCTCCCAGTCCACGGTCGAGAAGACCCTATCCAGCTTCTCCAGAGTAGGTTGTTCCCTCTCATTAGACCAAGTGAAACGTCGTCCGTTGAGATAGAGCTCTTTGAGCTCGAGGGCCGACAGGGTCCTCCTGAACCTGCCCATCATGGTACGGTGCAGGCATCCACGGCTCTTATCAGCCTGGTCCACAATGAGGTTGAAGTCACCGACGACTAGCCACGGGCCCACATGCAGGTCACGGATATCCTGCAGCTCCTGCAGGAAGGCGCGTTTATCCACATCCCGCTGGGGACCATACACCCCCGTGAACCACCAACTCTGGTCCACCCCGATGGATATGCGTGCCGTGATCGCATTTTCGGTGTAGTGGGGGTGGGAAACCGAGACCCGCGCAGACTGCCAAGCCAACAGGATCCCGCCACGAGTGCCATCGGCAGGTAGGAAAAAGAACATATCGAAGGAGGAGCCAAGGCACTCCCTCACCACACGGTCCGAGATGACCGCCATCTTTGTCTCCTGAATACACACCACGGCTACGTTAGCCGGCGAGATCGCCTGGTAGACCGCTAGACGACGAGCCGGTGAGTTCAAACCACGTCCATTCCAAATGGCAAAAGAGATATCCGGGTCCGCCATGGGTGATACAACGATGATCCGAAGAAATGGGAAAAAATGGCTACACACACGCGACTCAAACCATACACTCCACTATAGCATCATCAGACAACGGAAGGGCATCAGGCTGCCAGCCGAAGAGTCGAAGGACCACGTCAATGTGCTACTGGCACAACGGACGCGCGAAGAGGTCGAGGTAGGCATCCAGGGCGTCGTCACCAATCACCTCCCCCTCACGAGCAAGCCCCAGCCTGGAAATCAGCGTGCGCTGCTGCTGGCGAATCGGGGCTCCTGTAGCGAAACGACCCCCGATCCTAGCGGCTGCACCTCACCGGGCCAGAGTAGACCCTCTTGGACCTGCAACGTCGCGCAGCCAGTCTAGGAAGGACAGGAGAGACAGGTCGACGACAGGACCCCCGAAAGCTAGCAAAATCCTGAACCGCCAGCTGCCCAGAGCCAAGCTGCTGGCTGTCCACAACCCCAAGCGAGGCCATCTTTGAGACAGGAGAGAGTGAGACTGGGAACAAATCCATCACAGACCGCGGGGAGAGCATCGGGTCCACCGTATCAGCAGGCGGCGTCCAGGGCGGGGTCTCGGAACCGGCCTCGCTGCTGGGAGAAGACAACAGCCCGCTCGAGGAGAGAAGGAAGTCATCCTGGCAGACATCCTCCACGCCGCAAACGGCCTCCAAGATTGGAGAAACTGCCACGCTAGCAATAGGCTCCTTGCAGGACACGCCAACCACAGAAGGGTCCAAAATCAGTTCTGAGTCCAAAGGAGAAAAAGCACTCTTTTCCAAAGTAGCCTTTCCCAAAGTGAAAAAGCACGCCTCATCATGCATAGGATCCCAAGCCACACCCTCCCGAGCCTGGTCAAAAGAGAAAAAGACCAGCTGGGAGGCGTCATCCACGGGCCCTCCGGCCCCACCGCGGTCCCATGCATCGTCTTCCACCTCCCCATCCTTACGCTGGCGACCATGGCGTTCGGGTGAACCACCGCGCCGGTGACCATGGCGGCCCGGCGAACCACCGCGCCGGCGAACATCTGGCCGGTCAGCACTCCCGCCACCACTACCCCCGTCCGCGCCTCGGCCGCGCCGGAAAGTCTCGCCGCCGCCCGCTTGACCATTGTGACGTCGGGAGTCGCCTCGCCGGCTTCCACCATCTCTGTCTCTACCCGTCCCGCCGCCGCCCGAACCCGGAGGCTGCCTCCCGCCGGGAGGGTCCTCAGAGCGAACCAGCCGCACCGACACCCGGTAGCGCAGCATGTTCTTTTCCAGCGGGATCAATGCGTCGCCGGGTAGGACGAGGCCTTCATCATCCTCCAGCAGGTCATCTGGCTCCTCGATTAGGAGCTCCACGGCCTTGGGCAAACACCCAACATCATCCGTCCATGCCACCACCTGGAGCCGGCCGAGGTCCTCGTGAGAGACTGAAGCCTCCCTGATCTTTTCTACCCACGCCGCAGAACCGAGGATGATGGCCGCCGTGGTCTTGCTACAGGCATGTGCAGGAACTCCGATCAACTCCAGATGCACCCGGGAGCTCAGCTCATGTTGCACGGCTTGGAGCTGCCTGTTCCACGGCGAGAAACAGAGGGTAAACCCTCTGCCATCCACAACACCGGCCGCCGCCACCGCATCCCGAGCCCGCCGACTGCTGCACCGGATAAGAAAGTCCGAGGGCCAGTGACGATGGATGGTGAAATTGTCCTCGGCCATGGGCACTCGAGCCGAGATAGTGCCGCCGGCCTCCGACAGGGTCACGAAGGAGCGCTGCCCGGAAACGAAGGCCACAAGCCCCCAATGGAGCGCAGACTCGGCAGCGTCGATCTCTGGTGAGCGCGCCAGGAAAACCCGGCCGACGCCAGCCCCAGCCGCGGCTGCCTCCTGCAGCAACGGCGCAACGGGGGGCGAATGGTCTCTGCGCGGGCGGCGAGTTGGGGGACGCGAGCGGGAGCGGGAGCGGGAGCGCGACCGGGAACGCTACCTGTCCAGGCCACGGCGCGGAGGGCTCCGCGTAGTCCGCCGCGCAGATGGCCTCGAGCTGGAACGGCGCCGCCTGCCGTCCGCGACCTGCCGCCCCACAGGCCTTGAGGCCACCGAGCTAGGCGGCGCTGGAGGGAAGGGAGCCGGGGACCGCACCCGCTCACCGAGCCGCCGCATCGCGGGAACTCGATACGGGCCAGCGCGCGACGCGCCCACTTCGGGAGCGCCAACGGGAGGAGGCGGCGGCGGGTTCCCCAAGGGGCCCAGCCGGGCATGCACCCCGCCACGCCGCACAGGCGACGCCGGCCATCCACGCGAGTCGCCTCGCTGCGGGGCCGCTCGAGACACCCCCTGCCCACGCGTTGCCGCTGGCGCCGCACCTTGCTGAAGCTGCGCCTGTCCACGCGGCTGGGCATGCCCACCAACCGCAGGAAAAACGGCACCTTGAGAGGGCCGCCGATGCTGGCCACCTGCCGGCGCCCGACCTTGGGGGCAATCGCGCGCGTGGTGGCCGCTCTTGCGACACCGCAAGCAGGCCGTATCGGCGGTGCAGTTCCTGGCTATGTGGTCCGCCGGCAAGAGGCAATTGAAGCAAACGCCGGCGAGGTCCGGCGGTAGATCCTCCCGAATCGCCAACGCCGGCAACTCCACCTGCTTTCCACGACGACGATCCCGCCCGCCAACATGGGTCCAAGGGCGCACGCCTCCACCTGGGACCGTCTCCACGACCGGCGCCCCGTCCACACGACCTGCAGCCGCAGGCGCATCCACGCGAGGGGAGAGCGCACCCGCCCCCGCAGCAAGCTGGTGAAGCGCCGCCGTCCACGGGCGCGCGCCTGCGCCGCCCCGCGCCGCCGGGGACGCCACCACCGGGGGAGGAGAAGGAGGCGACCCGCTCCGAAGGACCTCGCAATAGGAGCGGGGCGAGACCTCATCTTCGTCATCCGAGTAATCGGCCCACCGCCGAGACGAGGAAGAGGCGGAGGGCGTCGGCGCGAGAGCTGCGGACGCCGGCGCCGGGGTGGCAGCCGACGCGGGGGTTACCGTGTTTGAGGAGTTCATCTACAAGGTTGTTGTAGTATTCTAACCCCTTCGGGTTTACGGCTCCTCGCCCCGGTGGATATATCTTGTCATGATTGGGTGTCTATTAAACCGCTATTCAGATCTCACATATTTTCTGTAGAATCGTTCATGTGTCATTCTAATAAGAACTATGTGCTAAATTTCAGCACTCATGCCGCGGGAGCGTGGATACCGGTAGGGGCGGACCCAGAGCAAAATCTACCCGGTGTCACTCTATAAAGTAACACATATATTCACTTAGAGTTGGGGGTGTCATACACTATAAATATACAAAAAATTAGCAAAGAAAAATGATTTTACCCGGTGTCCTTGGACACCTGCTAGCATAAGCTAGGTCCGCCCATGGATACCAGAGTTGACGAAGAAGTCAAAGTCGGAGTCGATGATGTAGCCACTTCCGGTGATGGCAGAGCCTCCGAAACTAGAGCTGCTGGACTTCTCGATGGCTCCCTCGGTCTCGGAACAGAATTCATCATCGGAGCAGGTGTAGTCTGAGTAGAGAGCGTCGGCGTAGTTAGCGACATACAATGTCGAGTGGAGGTCGAGAGTGTCAAGAGCCTTTTCGCACTCGAAGATCGTCGGGTAGGTCGCGACAGAACCGCCGTGGAGATTGCCACATCCAGAGATCTCGTGTGAGGAAAAGTCTTCGGGTCCCACATAGTGATAGGCGTCGCAGTCGACGCAGTAGGCGGTGGTAGGGGATGGTGGCGGGTCGCGAGGGGTGCTGGACCCGACAGAGGGAGATGATGATGCAGGGTGGTGATGGCGTTGAGTCGACTGTGGGCGATTGTAGGGCGACGACGGGCGATGAAGACGCGGAGTCGACCGTGGGAGACACAGCTTCGGGCACGGCAGTAGCAGGATTGCGCCTGTGTCGTCGACGTGGAACTCCAGCATGCCGAATGTCACGTTGAACCCATCGTGCGCTGCTAGAGGGGATCCTGACGAGCGTGGGTAGAAGTTGATGCTGATCGATGACGGCGGGTCGATGTTGATCGATGAAGAAGCCGACGAGCCTGTAGATCCATATCCCGTCGTCCCCACAGACGACACTAGTTGACAAGGTTTATCCCCAGTAATGTCCATGCTTGAGGACTTGAGTTTTCGTCAGAGGAGGGATACGACAAACTCGACGGTGGTCGGACAACAACAGGGAGCACACGAAGGTTTACCCAGGTTCGGCCCCTCGATGTGAGGTAAAGACCTACTCCTGCTTGTTTGACTAGTATAGATCTGTGTGTTACAGCGTGGGTATTTACAGCGAATGCATAGATTCGATCTAACCAATGGTAGTATGCTCTCGAGAGTACGAGTGCTCTGGTGGAGGAAAAAAAACGGGGTCCCTCGATCCCAGAGGTCCCTCCTAGCCTTTTATAGTGTAAAGCTAGGTCTCGGGATCCTTGACCGGGTCAGTTACAAACTTACGCGGTAGGTGAAGCCATAAATCTCTACGGATTCGACGATCTTGATCCACCTACGTTTCTTGCGATGCACGTCAAGATAGGGGCTTCATGGGCTGTGCCATAATTAGGCCTTGTGGGCTTCATGCATCCTTCGAGTGGGCTTCTTCCTTGGTTGATAGTAGGTATGCCAAAGGTGAGGACCCGATGGGTCATGTCCTCATTAATGACACTTTTCTCACGCCATCATACCCACTCGATGAGAAAAAAGTCGATCCCTAGGGGGTGTGACGAGGGTTAAACTCGACAAATGTCCTAGATGAAGGACTTAGGATCGGGAGACAGGGCGTCGGATGAACTCGAAGGTTAACTCAGTCAAACAAGGTGGCTATGAAAGTAAACGTGGGTGTAGAACCTGGCATTCTTTCAATCTGTCCCACACCGTCCCCTCCTGGCCCCTTTATATAGGTGGCGAGGTCTCAAGGATCGGGTGGGATCCGATACAGATTACAATATCGACATATGACATGAACTCGTATTTCGACTAGTATTACAATTGGGCCTAGCTTAACGGGCCTCAGGGGTACTCAACTAACGGGCTCTATTATCTATACCCTTGTCAATAGCCCCCGAGATTCTACCAGAATTGCAGATTTGGGTTGAATCTCAGATCTTCAATTCTTTGACTTGATCAATACTTGACTTCTTCAAATCTTGAAATCTTCGACTTGGTCTTTCGACTTATCTTTTTCTATAATATCTCGCAAGAGGCTTTGATGAACAAGCCTGACAACTCTGACGGATCAAGAGGTCAGTTAACTGCCGGAACAGATACTTGCCACCTATTTCAAATTCAATCCCTTTGGACTAGAATTCAGGAAACCGGTCAAACCCACTCTTTTTCCGCATTTAGGACTTACAAAGAATGAATCCCAGTGGTTCTCAGGGTACCCAGTGCGTCCACCAGGATTTTTCTTCGCGTCGTAGACACGGATACATACCAGCAGAGCGCATCCATGTGCGTATACCAGGCCACACAGGACGGATCCTGGGGTCTTACCGTCGTGATATATTTCAACCACGGCATTCAAGTTTTGTCGCGATGACACAACTCGAGAATCATATGTCGCAGCCTTGTTTGACTGTTCCAGCATACAAAATATTCGGGTTTATTCAACCTTGATCAATAAAAACCTTCCTCCCGATGGTAGTAATGATGCTTTCAGAATTTTATTCGCCTTCATTGTTCATTATAAAACATCATCGGGTGCGCGCCCAGCGCTCCCGATGGGAGTAGCCCCCGAGGCTACAGTCGAAAAATCTTTTTTCGAGTATAGTCTCAAAGGCAACGTGCCGTCTTTCATATCATGAGATCATAATGTGACTTCATAATATCGTCGGGTGCGCGCCCATCGCTCCCGATGGTAGTAGCCCCCGAGGCTATAGCCGAATATTTTCGGGTATGGACTCAAAAAATGATTCCTCTCTTACCAGGCTCAATTTTTCATCGGCTTCCTTGATCTTCCTTTACTCAAGTTTGCCAACTCGAATCATCTTTGGAATATTCATCTTACTAGAACCCACTGCTTATCATAGTCTTCAGTTCTCGTTACCCATACGTTGTAACGTCATTAATCTATTTGTAATTATCTCTAGATTTTGACCGTTACCTATGGGCAGCACGGTAATTTTGCAATTTCTCTGCCCGTTAGTGGGCTGCCGTTTCCGCTCTTTGCGCCATGTCTCAGCCCATGTTCCATTACCTGGAAGCTATATAAGGGGAGAGTGGGGAAATTTACTGTTTACCAGTTCATTGCTTCCGCCGCCGCCACCATTGCTGCAATCTCTGCTCTCCTTTGATCTCCTGCTGAGCCCCCATGCATAGATCATAGATGCGCGTGAAGCATCAGGCGCAGAAGCACAAGATGACCAAGGGGACGAACGTCGCGACGAGCTGGGTGCCTTCTGCCTTTATGCAGAAGGAGCTGGACAAGGCCCGAGCGGATGGCCTCGTCTCCAACGACGACGAGGTTATCTTCCCCAGCGCTGAGCGGATCCCCAAGCCCAGAGATGGTTTTCGGGTGATGTTCTTTGCCTATCTTTTGCGCGGTCTTTCCCTTCCTGCCCACGAATTCCTTCGTGGGCTTCTTTTTGTTTATGGTGTGCACCTTCACCAGCTCACACCAAACTCCATCTTGCACATTGCTTGCTTCATAACTTTGTGCGAGTTATTTCTGGGGATTAATCCCCACTTTATTCTTTGGAGAGCCCTCTTTCGGCTCCGCCCCAGTGTCGCGTTCTCCAAGAAACCCGAACTGGGCGGAGCTTGTATCTCTGTTCGCTCTGAATCACAGTATTTGGAGTTTTCAATGGCTGCCTCGGTACAAGGTTGAAGGACCAGGTGGTTTTACTGAAGGGTTTCGTAGCATAGAAAACAAAATTTTTCCTACGAAGACGAACAAGAACAGCCAAGATCTGATCTACGAGATGCAAAACAACGAGCGAGAGAGATTAGATCTACATACCCTTGTAGATCGCACAGCGGAAACGTTCAGAAGAACGTGGTCGGCGTAGTCGTACTAGCGTCTCCTCCTCGGGATCCGATCCGATCCAAGCGCCACAATGGGCGGCGCCTCCGAGCGTTGCACACGTACATCACACCAATGACTCCGCCTTCCCGGTCCAGCGGGATATGGTGGAGTGGTAGATGGGATCAGCAGCACGACGCCGTGGTGCTTATGGTGGAGAGTATCCGCGGGCAGGGCTTCGCCTACGCGCGCGAGGTGGAAGAAGATGGACAAAGATCTAGTCAAACTAGAGCAAGAAAATACTACAAAAGTTAGAGACAACGCTGGCTGAAACAGTTTTCAGTATTAGGTCTACCAAAGGCAGCGGCGGCCGAGCCTATTCTTTTATAGGCGTGCGTGCAGACAACTTGCATTGCGAATCAAATTTCCAAAACTTGTCGTGCACGTTTTATCCGGCGACTTCCGATCGATCCGATCGAGTGCGGCGTGCGTCGCACGCGTGCATGCAATGCGTGCACGTCACGCACATGGCCAGGCCTCGAGCGCTGCCGCCGCTGTGACCTGATCCGATCGATCAGTCGCGAGCGAGCATGCAGCTGGCTCGGCCCGCCGGCCCATGTGTCTTTTTTTTTTCTTTGCCTTTTTCTTTTTGCCTTATAGTTTGACTAGATGAGCTACAAAATTAGCCCATTAGCAAACTACTTATGGACTAACTTTTAGCCCTTATTTACTTCTACTAAATAAATATATGTATTAACATTTATTAATTCAATTAATTAATAAATCATTAATAATCTTCCCGAAACAATTCCATAACTCTCTGAAGCAATTTCCATAAATCCCGAAACTACCCTAGCGTTGATAAGCGTTAAGTGTGTGACCCTACGGGTTCGAGAATGCATGGACATGATCACCATCAATAATCAATAGCGGGATCTGGAAATCCATATTGATTCCCACATATTCAATGAAGATCATTATCGGTGAACCACGATGCCAGGATTCAAATAATCCCGTATACAAATTCCTTTGTCTCGCGATATTTTACTTGCCCGAGATTCGATCGTCGGTATCGCCATACCTGGTTCAATCTCGTTCACAACAAGTACTCTTTACTCGTTCCGCAATCCAATATCACCCTGTGATTAAACTCATTAATCACGTGTTTGCAAACGGTGTATGATATTGATTACCGAGTGGGCCCAGAGTATATCTCTCTGACATGGGAGGGACAAATCCCATCTCGATACATGCAACCCAACAAGTACTTTCCGATTACCTGAGAGACACCTTTATGATCACCCTCTCATAGGATGACGTTTGATGACCTCAAAGCTCTCTTCCGGTACCAGAGAGTGGTATTATCTCATGGTCTAAGGAATAGGATACTGACATAGGAAAAGCTACGCAATTGTGAACACAATGACATGATCTAATTGTTGTGCTTAATTTGGGTCTGTCCATCACATCATTCTCCTAATGATATGACCTCATTATTAATCGACAACTCATGTCTATGGTTAGGAAACCTTAACCATCATTAATCAATGAGCTAGTCTAGTAGAGGCGTACTAGGGACACGGTGTTGTTTATAAACCACACAAGTATTAATGTTTCTGCTTAATACAATTCTAGCATGGAATATAAACATTATCATGAACAAGAAATATGATAATAACAATATTATTATTGCCTCTAGGGCATATTTCCTTCAGTCTCCCATTTGCACTAGAGTCAATAATCTAGTCAATACTTGCGCATTCAACACCTATGGCATTCCGGTGTTACTCATACGCGTTGCACGTGGTAAACCTTATCTACGGGTCTGATACTTTCAGGTCCATTTGTATTTGCATATCTTTTGCGTCATCTCGCATTACTCATCTTAACATGAGATGGCATCATATAAACTTAGTCTTCTGGTGAGACCTCAATTTCTTTGCCGAGACTATGTTGTCACTATCTATTATATTATTAAAACAACTAACAATCGATGGTTGAGATTTAACGAATAATAGGAACGGCTAAGATTTTAATTGACCTGGGATCTTCACGTGCACAAATCTGACCATGTTCAAGAGTCCCGATACGCAACTCAAGCTAGAAAAAAGAGTCCCGATCGGAGCGTTAAAGGCTACCATATAGCATATAGGCCCCCTTCTTTTCAGCTTATTTTCCAGATTCTCCCAGAAGCTACCCTCCATCAGCTTCTCCCAGAATCTCGTTTCTAAAATTTGCACAACAATCTAGATAAGTATTGGGAAGACTAATCTAGATTGTTGTGAAAATTTTAGAAACGAGATTCTGGGAGAAGCTGGTGGAGGGTAGCTTCTGGGAGAATCTGGAAAATAAGCTGAAAAGAAGGGGGCCATAGTACGTTGATGGAGTAGATATATATCAATCAGTACCTCAAAAATATTTGAGTCCAGCGTGAGATCCAAGTAAGAGGAACAATCCATGGATGTGATCCTGCGTAGCTCGGCAAAACAGTTCGACTAACGAGGGCTTCCCGCGGAACATGCGAGCACGTCGCGCCGCTGTTTTTGTCTCAAATCCTAGGCTGAGAGCAGAGGAGAATTGTTCCGCTGTGGCATCATCGCAGGACGGTAACCGGTCACCGAGCATCACGGGTTGAATCGCCTTTGCAAGATGGAATTATGGTGGATGCATGGTGGCTATAATACTAGATCGATGGGCAAGGACAACAACTCTGATGGCGGTGGCGTGCGCTGGGATGAATAAAAGTTGAGGTCTGAACAGGACGAATCCAATCATCACGGTACCCAAGCCCCATGCTCCAAGTCCACCTGCCCACATGATTGATCGATATGTAGTTCGTCAAAGTTAATGGTCTGCTTGCATCCAACGGTTGATTATTTGGAGTCAACATATATATTGATGAATTCTGTGTAGAGGTAAACGTCCCTCCAGCGGCGCCATTTTCATCTCAAAATCCAAATTAGATGTTGTCATCTGAACAGGACAAGCGCTATCTTTATGTGTATAGTTGGTGCGAGCAGCCAGTACTGCAGCATGAGCCTCATTCTTGCCATGTCTTCCGATTGCTTTGATCTTGACTGATGGGCAATGGCAACCAAACTTATTTGACATCTGTGGCTAGGTATTTTATTCTTCTATTTATTTCTACATGCTCCATATATAAAGTGCATTTTACATGAAAATTAGCAGTTATAAGAATGTGGAACATAACCCAAATAAGACAGAAACTTGCAATTAGAATTCTTACAGGTAATCTAGAATTCATAGAGTAGAAAAATAGGTTAAGAAAATATGACATCGAGTCAGGCATGCATGAACCGGCAGTTGCTCATGTCTTTTGCAAGAATATATCAAATATTGTGTACCACGTATAAAATCATTCAATCGAGTGTATAGTCTGAACGAAGTGAAACTGTGTTTCTCAGCAAATATAAAGTTCTAAAGAAACAAGTCATATATATTACGGCCTATGCCATTCATACTCCTGTTCAGAAAAGTTCAGTACATATTACTGAAGAGGAAATATCATAATCATGAAACTTACCTTCCATTTGATATAAAGGAATAGAGAGAGAGATAGGTAGCTGACTAGATAGATATGGAGAACGCAGGAAGCCAAACTAAAATATACATGAATGAAATAATCTAGGGTGACGAGATTGCAAAAAAAAAAATACTAACTGCCTTATGGCTAATTATGAGGCTAACATGAGGTTTAACTACAAGACACCGGTATTTCAATTTAATTCTTATTGAATTTTTAAATTTTGATAAATAGTAAACATAAGGGACCGAGAAGCATATAATAAAAGATGAAGGCATAACCCATTCTAAAGGCCTATGCTTTTTCATAGTGGGTCAGAATATTTCAATCCTCCGTTATGACATGTCAAATTCCTTACCGACAACCTTAACATGTTTCATAGATTTTTCTTACTAAACCAAAAGTTTAGGACATAATTTAATTGAGTGTTATATCCCACAAGGAAAATAACTTTCCAAAGAAAACAAGAACAAATCTAGCCGCGCAAATGCGCGGGCCACCCCGCTAGTTGTCATACAATAGAACTACATGGTACTAGCACACTTAGAACTACACCTAGTTCTCTTGCTGCTTCTCGAACAATTATACTAAGCCTTCGTTGCAGTATCCGTCACAATGTCTAACTTTGAAACTCATCCAAGTTATCATGCAACTTTCTTCCATCTTATTGTGCCACCTTATAACTCAAAACAAATAGCCTAAAATTGAGATTAAATATTTCTGTATATGTGACAAAGCCAATGTAACACATTGCAATGAACCATTTGTCACTTCTGCATACAAAGCATATTCTTAGTTCTTCAAAAGTATATAAGAATATCTCTACTATTGTCCAACGATCATCATATGAATGCTCGTAACCTTTAGAGCATCGGACATATCTGGATATACATATCATGGTGTACAAGATCGATAAAATCATTCTTGTGGTTTCACTCATCAAGTGTCAAAACAGTTGATTCTTGCTTTAACCACTTCCATGCAATAAGAACCGTTCTTATTGATTCAATATTGAACATCTTCAATATTTCATCTATGTACTATGGCAAAACTATATTAAGCCTCAATCTATCTGCATAGACATTGATGTTTAATATTCTGGTTTTACCTAAGTCTTTCATCAAAAATCCAGTTTTAATGAAAACTTAACATATCAAGAAAAACACATAATTTCCAATGACCGATATGTCATCTACATAAAGTATTAGAAATATGTCTCAGTGCTCCCACTTACTTTCTTGTAAATACAAGCATCTTCAAATATCTTGATGAAATTAAACCTTTTAACATTTTCATCAAAACGAAGATTCCAACTTCGCTATGCTTACTTCTACCATTGAAGTTTCCATACATATCTAGCAACCTTTGAATTAACGAGACCCATTGGGTCGTGTCTGGTACACGTCCTTGGTGTGCATTCCGGTAGAGGAACGTTGTTTCATTTATTCAACTATCATATCTCAATATGTAACTGTTGCTAGAGTAATCCATATGACGAAGTCAGGGCCCATCACTGCTTCTTTGTATATTGTTGGTTACTATTATCTAATAATATTCCGTCCTCAAATCTTGCTATTTGATGACGACCAACTTGGTTAAATAGGAACTTCGATGTCGTGACTACAACACGTTGTAGACACGTGAGCCATGAATGCAGTAGCTGCTTCCAGAACATTTTCCGGTGCTGCGCTACTCTGATCATCTTGCTCAGGTTCAATAACCTCATCAAGTTCTATTTTCCTCCCACTTAAACCTTTCACGAAAAACTCCTTCATAAGAAGTTCACCTTTTAGCGACAATCACTTTGTGCTTGGGTTCATAGTAGAAGGAATGCCCATCGACATTCTTTGGGATAACCTACAAAGACTTACTAATCCGATTTTGGTTGTAAACATTTTACACATATGCCTTGCATACCAAAATTTAAGAAAAGACAATTATAACTCGTATAGTGTCATTTCAGCGGATTATGATGGCACTCTATTCAGTGAAAAGCGGTAGTCTCTAAAGCATAATCCACAAATTATATTGGCAGTTTTATTTCATCATTGATCTAACCATGTCAAACAAGGTTTGATTACATCCATCGAAAACCCCATACTCATATGGTGTTTCACAAGATGCAAGTTTGTGAAACAATTCACTTAACTCTTAGATGTTTGCTAAACTTGTAACTCAAATATTCTCCTTTATGATCTAATCATAAAAACTTGAATTTTCTTGTTACAACAATTTCCACTTCATAAATTGAACAATTTCAATCATTTCATAATTCTATCTCATCAAGTAGATATACCATACATCTATTCAAGTCATTGATGAAATAGAAAATACACCACGCTCGACTTCACACCATGGACTACATACATCAACATGTATGATCTCCATTTAGTTAGTCGCTTGCCCTGTCCATGGCCCATGAACGGAGTTTAATCATCCTTAGGAAAATTCTCACAAGCGTCAATCAATTCAAAAATTAGATGACTCGAAAATCCATCAACATGGAATTTCTTTCATGTTTTGTTTCCAATATGACTCAAACGGCGGTGTCATATAAGTGAAATTTGTTTTTGTCTTGCGACCTTTAGCATCAGTGTTATAGATGTCTATTTTACCAAAAGGATTTATTATAATCTATCCATCCATTATGGAAGACGGTAATAACATGAACAACAATTGTTCTCATAATACCAGAACAAGATAAAAATTATTTAGTTCATAATAAATCTTCAAGGTTAGGTTTGATGCCGACGGAAACACAATAACACTTTTATTTGTTTCTCGATGCGCATTGTCACCACATTCTTTTGCAAGTTATTTAGGCCATTGTAGTTCTTGCATTGTGTTGCTTTGTATGACATTTCATACCAACAAATCAATATCGAATACCCAAGAATTACATTGTTAACGAGCAAAGAATATATCTAAAACGTGTATATCATTTATATACCTGAGCTGGACAATTCCAGTCTTTTCCTTTTCTACCAAATATTTTGCAGATACTATTTAGCATTTCCTCTCTATTAGAAGAATCTATCAACATCAACAGCGGCGTCAATCATTTGACACATAGTCCAAAGAATATTTAGTCAAATACTAATGGCCTTGGATATTGCACTTTTGAGGTGGATCACCATCATCATATGATTGGTATTCTTCCGGATTCCATTCTTTAGCAATCTTTTGGTATATCAAAACAATTTAGCCGATACCTTTTCATTCATCCTACCATGACAACTTTCATGATGAAAATAATATAGTTTATAAGGACGAATGCAAGTATAATATTAGTTTCCAAACTATTGGGTGATCTGGACGCCCAGCGCCTTCAATCTTCGCATATGTTCATACAATATGGGCATATGTTCTTTTACTAAATTATACTTCATCATTTTGCAAACAATCAAAGTTTTAGATATCAAATATCTTTCTCTTCTTGTTTGTTTCTGAAACAATTCTTTCAGCTCGATGATCACTTTGATTCTCAAACAGTTTTGAAGATCAATTTCTCATGGAGGCAAACATGATCTTAGATGCTAAACTTGAATCGTTGCTCTTAGATTAATACAACTTATTAAATTGCATGGAGCAAGTGAGGTTTGCTAAAATTCGCAATAGGACTTAATCTTTGATCTTGACATTTTAACTAAACGGCACTAGTCCGAGCGTTGCACACGTACATCACACCAACGACTCCGCCTTCCCGGTCCAGCGAGATATGGTGGAGTGGTAGATGGGATCAGCAGCACGACGCCGTGGTTCTTATGGTGGAGAGTATCCGCGGGCAGGGCTTCGCCTACGCGCACGAGGTGGAAGAAGATGGACAAAGATCTAGTCAAACGAGAGCAAGAAAATACTACAAAAGTTAGAGACAACACCGGCTGAAACAGTTTTCAGTATTAGATCTACCAGAGGCAGCGGCGGCCGAGCCTATTCTTTTATAGGCGTGCGTGCAGACAACTTGCATTGCGAATCAAATTTCCAAAACTTGTCGTGCACGTTTTATCCGGCGACTTCCGATCGATCCGATCGAGTGCGGCGTGCGTCGCACGCGTGCATGCAATGCGTGCACGTCACGCACATGGCCAGGCCTCGAGCGCTGCCGCCGCTGTGACCTGATCCGATCGATCTGGATTGATCGATCAGTCGCGAGCGAGCGTGCAGCTGGCTCGGCCCGCCGGCCCATGTGTCCTTTTTTTTCTTTTCTTTGCCTTTTTCTTTTTGCCTTATAGTTTGACTAGATGAGCTACAAAATTAGCCCATTAGCAAACTACTTATGGACTAACTTTTAGCCCTTATTTACTTCTACTAAATAAATATATGTATTAACATTTATTAATTCAATTAATTAATAAATCATTAATCATCTTCCCGAAACAATTCCATAACTCTCTGAAACAATTTCCATAAATCCCGAAACTACCCTAGCGTTGATAAGCGTTAAGTGTGTGACCCTACGGGTTCAAAAATGCGTGGACATGATCACCATCAATAATCAGTAGCGGGATCTGGAAATCCATATTGATTCCCACATATTCAACGAAGATCATTATCGGTGAACCACGATGCCAGGATTCAAATAATCCCGTATATAAATTCCTTTGTCTCGCGATATTTTACTTGCCCGAGATTCGATCGTCGGTATCGCCATACCTAGTTCAATCTCGTTCACAGCAAGTACTCTTTACTCGTTTCCGCAATCCAATATCACCCTGTGATTAAACTCATTAATCACGTGTTTGCAAACGGTGTATGATATTGATTACCGAGTGGGCCCAGAGTATATCTCTCCGACATGGGAGGGACAAATCCCATCTCGATACATGCAACCCAACAAGTACTTTCCGATTACCTGAGAGACACCTTTATGATCACCCTCTCATAGGATGACGTTTGATGACCTCAAAGCTCTTTTCCGGTACTAGAGAGTGGTATTATCTCATGGTCTAAGGAATAGGATACTGACATAGAAAAAGCTACGCAATTGTGAACACAATGACACGATCTAATTGTTGTGCTTAATTTGGGTCTGTCCATCACATCATTCTCCTAATGATATGACCTCATTATTAATCGACAACTCATGTCTATGGTTAGGAAACCTTAACCATCATTAATCAATGAGCTAGTCTAGTAGAGGCGTACTAGGGACACGGTGTTGTTTATAAACCACACAAGTATTAATGTTTCCGCTTAATACAATTCTAGCATGGAATATAAACATTATCATGAACAAGAAATATGATAATAACACTATTATTATTGCCTCTAGGGCATATTTCCTTCATTTAGCCCAAGAACCTTAGTCAGAGGGCTTATGCTTTTGTAAATATATCCTCTTTTGCGAAATGTCGTGTTTGGTTTAGCTTCTGAGATGCTCTTCTCTTCTTTTTCTTTTCCTTCCAGCCTGTGCGTGCTGGTAAATTATCTGGTCGCGGTCAAGCTCCATCTTCTGCCGATGCTTTCGACTCCGGAGTTTCATCGCCTCCTCGTCCTGTTTGCCGATGCGATGAGTATTCCTCACGGATTGCAGATCTTGAAAGCCGTTTGACTTTGTCTAAACGCCAAGCGCAGATGGCTATAGGTAAAGCCAGTAAATCTTGCGGTTTTATGAAGCAGATATCCGTACTCGAGGATAAGGTGTCGAGTCTGACAGCTAAAATTGTACATTTGGAGGAGTGCGACTCTTTTCTCATTGGTATTATCGAGTCTGCTTGCGAGTTGCTGTGATGTAAGTTTCCCTGCCATTCTCCTCTTTTGCTTTTTTGCTGCAATGTTGCTAGCCCATGATTTTTATTACTGTAGGTTCTTGCTTGGACTTCGTCGACGAAGCTCGTCGTGTTTCTGAACGGATCGTGGCTCTTGAGAGATCGTCAGGTGGAGTCGAAACTTTTTGGTCTGACCCCCGGCGCCGTAGTGCCATTGTGCTCCTCCAAGATCGTGCTCAACACATTGGAGAGGCGGTTGATGGTTGTCGAAAAGCTCTGACTACCATGCATTCCGTGATGCTTCCTCGTAATCCTCTTCCTGGAACTTTTCCTCAGCTGCTTGTTGTTTTTAGGTCTACTCAGCGCATTCATCGCCTGATAGAACTTAACTTAGTGGAATTTTGTACTTGGTTGGATGCGCAAGTGGCACCCAAGGCTCAATTTCATTTCCATGTCACTGAGCTTGCCTTCGGGAGGGGCTCAACTACGAGTTCATATGGATGCTACTCTCCAACCAGCTAGGAGGCTTATAGCTAGGTTGCTTCGAGAGGATGCCGCGTTTTTCCGCGAGCATCACTATTTAGACCCTTTGGGCGTAGACGATTCTGATCAGCCATTGATGTAATATTTGTGTGCGTATAATGCGAGAGTTTGCTGTTTTCTAACTTTTTGCATCAGAATTTTTTATCCTCAGAGCATTGCACTTTTTGTGTGTATGTTGGTGCGCTTACCGTAACTTTTGAAGACACGTAAACTCTAATAAGAGGAACTTTTGTCTTTTATTTATGCGTATAATGTAAGATACATGGGATAACCCAAGAAATCCGGCCAGTGACCTGTGTTCTGGATCTAGAGGGCATTGCCTTGGAATAACTCGTGGCTTTTACAGCCTTATTTTCCTACTCTATTTATTCGCCTATGTTGCTTGAGTCTTCTCTTCTTCTCCTGTGGACTTCTCTTGCTCTCGTGGCTGTACCCAAGGTTTCTTTACTTCTGGTTCCTTGGGGTTTCCTTTGAGTTGCTGCGTGACTCCTGTAGTCGTGCTTTTTGTTTTGGGTTCCCCGTAGCTTGCCATCATGCCAAAGTTTTGGGCCATCTTGTGAAATTCCTTGTCGCATAGGTCCAATAACTTGAAGCTTCCTTTGACTGTAATAATTTCTTTGGGTCCTGGCATTTTTAGTACCAGATAGGTGTAGTGAGGCACTGCCATGAATCACGAAAACGCGGGTCGCCCGAGGATCGCATGATATTGTGATGGCCAGTCCATGACTTCGAAGTCGAGTTTCTCCCTTCTATAATTTTGCTGATTTCCAAAGCAGACGTTGAGTGCTATTCGACCAAGTGGATAGTTAGCACTCCCTGGGACTATTCCGTGAAAGGAGCAGTCAGTTGGCTTCAGGAATTCTAAGGAAATATGCATTGCCCGTAGGGTTTTTGCGTAGATCAGGTTTATTCCACTTCCTGCATCCATGAATATTCTATTGACATCGTACGTCCCTATTTGGGCTTTGAGTACCAAGGGCGCGTTTCCTGGCCGAGGTACTGTTATTGGGTGATCATCTCTGCTGAATTCTATGGGTTGCTCTGACCAATGTAGATATTCCGTTGTTGCTGGTGGTGAAGTTATTGCAAGGTTAACTTGTCGAGTTATGCTTTTCTCTTCTTTGTTCGACTTGGGCACTGGCTGTATCATTGCTGTGATGTGCCCTTTAGATGGAACATATCCTTCCTCGTCATCACGTCCCTGGTTTGATTGATCTTGACCCTTGGGAGCTCCACTGTTTCCTTGTTGGGTTGCGGGCGTGTTACTTGTGTTTCCCTCGTATCCCTGGCGTTTTGCCTCGGCTTGCTTGTTAGGTGCTGCTTCTTGTAGTTTCAAGAACGTAGTGCAATCTTTCATTGCGTGTCTGGATACTCGTTTCCCATCGACGAACGCAGAGTGGATATGACATGGTCCGTTGAGCATATCTTCTGGTGATGGGTTATACTCTCTGGATTCCCTTGGCGGAAACTTTTTGTACTCTTCTCTGCCATAGTTACGGTATCCCGAACTTTTGCAGTCATTGCCTTGGTAGCTGTTATCTTTATATCCTGCGGCTACTTGGCTGTGGGAGCCGTAATTGTCGTAATTACGGGACCTTCTCCTTTGACCTCCATATCTGGTTCCTCTATCATCTTCTGGTGATCGCGTGCGTTTATTGTTGCACGCATCTTCTCCATCTGCGAATCTATTTGCCACATCCATTAAATCTGATACTGTTTTTGGCTTGATTCTGCCTATCTCTTCGACTAGGTCTCCTCGTCGTAACCCGACTATGAATGCATCTATTGCTCTTTCGTCCGAGACTTCGACTGCCAAATTTTTGATGATACTCCACCTTTGGATATATGTTCTTAATGTCTCCCCGCGTTGTTGTACGCAGGCTTTGACTTCTTCTATGGATGCTGGCCGCTTGTATGTCGACTTGAAGTTACTTATAAATTGTCTTGTTAGCTCCTCCCAGCTTCCAATTGTTTCCTTTTATAATTTGCTTAGCCATGACCTTGCTGCTCCGGTGAGGTGTAACTGCAAACTTTGCATTGTTGTTTTCTTGGTTCCTCCTAATAGTTTTACTGCCTGTAGATAATCTGAAAGCCATGACTGTGGCTCCTGAGATCCGTCATACTTTTGTTGATCATGGGGTAGTTTGAATCCTTTGGGTACTGGCGTGATGCGAACCCTACGGGTAAAGCATGGCGCCCCCATCTCCTTTTCATTGTCTTCGTAGTCATATGTTCTGTTGGGAGTTCTAGATTGCCGGGTTCCTTTGTTCTTTGGACTATTGTATCGTCCAGGTGATGGCGTCCTAGATCGGCGACTTCCACTTCTGTGCCGAGGACTGCTGTGACGGCGTGGTGATCTTGGTTTATGGGTTCCTTTGTTGTGATATGCCTCCTCCTCTTTTGCTGATAATTTATTGCCTACCATCTTCAATCCATTTAGCGCTGCTCGGTGCATATGTTCCCTCGGGTCTCCTGGATTTGGTCGTGTCGTATGCAGGTACGCTTGAGCTGCCACCAATGCTGCTTCCGGAGTTTTTGGGATAATATTTTCTTGCTTGTCAACCGATAGGAAGGACGAGTCGAGGTTTTTCGAGATGCTTTGCCTTTCTGAGTACTCTAGATTCTCATATCTTAATCCATGTCGACGATGCCTTCTATTTGTGTATGATGCATCACTACATGCTCTACGAGCAACGTCGCTTGCTGCAATGGCTGAGTCCTTCCTTTTCTGTATTTCAATCTTCTCCTTTGCTAATTGCTTTGCCTGTTGCCTTAGGGCGTAATGGTACCCCAAAAGCATGTTTTGGCTAGAGTTTGTTGGTATTAGCGTGCCGTGCTCTACGGCTGTATTGATTGTTCTCCACTCTTCTTCTGATAGTCGAACTTTTGCCCTCGTTGCGAGGGAGTCAGCGGTTTCTCCCTCTGCTAAGTGATTCGCCCCTCTGTTTATATTTGCTGGATTAAGCACTGGGTTGTTGTTGTCGTCAAGTTCTTCTGAGTTATCTTCTGCGATGGCGAGTATCTGATACCGATTGTCGAATTTGCTGTTGTGACTTGAGAAGATTGAATTGTCGTCTTCAGAAAGTTCTAGTCCCGTTTTCCAGGAGTCTGTTGATTGATCTGAGTTGTCATCGTGGTAGATTGTGAGATCTTTGAGTTGCACTTCTAAGTCGAAATTCTCTATGGTTTTGTCGCCTCCTGCGATTTTTCCTGCTTTTGCTTCTGCTAAGCTGACCAGCGAGTTTACCTCGCTGGAAGAGCCTTCTGATGATTCTGATATTACTACTGTCTCGGGTTCACTTGCCGACGGACCCGTTTTCATCGGATCTGAAAGGCGAATCGAACCTAGTGATCCAACATGAAAGTTTAGACTTTCGATCGTCAAATCCATATCTTGATCCATACTCTCGAATACTTGCGTGAAACTTGACTGGTGAGGTTGAAAATCGACGGTTCCGAAGGGTATCTGAATTTCGTCGACTTGCGAGTTGTTGCTGGCTAAAAGCGAAAAAGCCGTCGAGTTCATGATGCCAACGCCCAGAGTCCCCACGGACGGCGCCAATTGACGTGGGTTAAACTCGATAAATGTCCTAGATGAAGGACTTAGGATCGGGAGATAGGGCATCGGATGAACTCGAAGGTTAACTCAGTCAAACAAGGTGGCTATGAAAGTAAACGTGGGTGTAGAACCTGGCTTTCTTTCAATCTGTCCCACACCGTCCCCTCCTGGCCCCTTTATATAGGTGGCCAGTTCTCAAGGATCGGGTGTGATCCGATACAGATTACAACATCGACATCGAGAGCTAGAACATACAAGATAGATTAGACATAGATTAGACACAACTCCGCCTACGGCGGCACCATGTAAATGCCATTGTGATCATATACTAGATTGCTAGCAGGATGTAGCGATCCTCCACCGTGGGGACGTGAACCTGGGTACGTCGTGTGCCAATCTCGATCCCGGAATCTCTAGTCGTTGCTCTTCCCCCGATCCTAAGTCCTTCATCTAGGATATTTGCCGAGTTAACCCTCGTCAGGGTGGGATTTTCTCAACACATGTGGCTTGTGCGATCAAACAAAAAAGTTGAAAGTACAAGGATGTCGCCTAGAGGGGGGGGGGGGGTGAATAGGCGATTTAAAAACTTTTACGAGTGGCTTGACAAATGCAGAATAAAACTAACGTTTAAATTGCCAAGCATACAAAACCTAAATAAACTAGGTTCACCTATGTGCACCAACAACTTATGCTAAACAAGATAAGCAACTATGTGATAGCAAGATATATATAACTTCAAGCACAAAGGCTATCACAAAGTAAATTGCATAAGTAAAGGAGCTCGGGTATAGAAATAACCGAGGGACGCAGAGACAACGATGTATCCCGAAGTTCACACCCTTGCGAGTGCTAATCTCCGTTGGAGCGGTGTGGAGGCACAAGGCTCCCCAAATGCCACGGAGGCTCACCGTAATCTCCTCGAGCCCTCCCACCAAGATGGAAGACCCGACCACTATGGGACACTTGAGGGCGGTCACCGAACCCGTACAAGCTTGGGGCAATCTCCACAACTCAATTGGAGGCTCCCAAGAATCGCCACTGAGGCACCACAAAGCTTGGGAAGATCTCCACAACTTAATTGGAGGTCCCCAAGGAATTGCCACGGAGGCACCACAAAGCTTGAGAAGATCTCCACAACTTAATTGGAGGTCCCCAAGTAACCACTAAGCCACTAAGCCCTCTAGGGTTCTAAGAACCCAAGAGTAAAAAGCTCAACGAACTTTCACTACCGAATCTCCGAGGAGAACTCAAACCGATGCACCAAATGCAATGGCAAGAACACACGAAGTGCTCAAATCCTTCTCTCCCAAATCCTACCAAAGCAACAAATGCTATGGAGGGATATGAGAGGAAGAACAAGGAGGAAATCCACAAAGAACTCCAAGATCTAGATCCAATAGGTTCCCCTCACATAGAGGAGATAATGATTGGTGGAAATGTAGATCTAGATCTCCTCTCTCTTTTCCCTCAAAAAGATGCAAGAAACGTGGGAGGGATGGGGAGGAAGGGCAAGCTCTTCAAGGTCAACAATGGAGGAGAGAGAAAATAGAAGAGCCAACCTCCAAATGAGGAAGAAGGGGCTTTATATAGCCCCCGCACGAAATCTGACCGTTACAGGATTTTTAACCCGGAAATTCCGGCCTCGGGGGGCCCGGGGGCGGAAATTCCGCCCCCCTTATAAAATTTCTGGCCCAAATTTCCGCCCCCCCTACTGCAGGTTGCACCACAAAAGACTTAGCAGAATTTCGCAGGGCCGGAAATTATGGAATTTCCGCCCCCCGGAAATTCCAGTCTCGGGGGCGGAATTTCCGGCCCTAGGGAAAACATCAGTACGAAAACGGCTGTAACTTTTGCATCCGGACTCCGTTTTCGATGATCTTGGGCTCGTTGGAATCACCACAACAAGCTCTACAACTATATTCATAGAAACATCATAGTGCAACAAGGGAGGATGAAGCCAAATGATAAAAGGTTTGACTTAGCTATAAAGAAGAACCGGTAAAACCTCCAAACACCAAAAACGCAATAAGAGTTCCATACGAAATCCGTTTTTGATGACCTAGAGCTTGTCATGGAAATAACCACAAGCTCTAGAACCTCACATGGATAAAAGCCAAATAAGAACCAAGAAAGATAATGCCAAGTATGCAAAGGTTTGAGCTCTCTCCGAACGATACAATTAAGTTACTCACTCGAGAGCCCCTCTTGATAGTACGGCTATCGATCCTAAAACCCGGTCTCCCAAACACTATGAGACCGGTAAGAAAGAAACCCTATCAAAATCATACCTTTGCCTTGCGCATTCCACTTGAGCTAGATGGTGACGATCTTGATCTTCTCAAGTTGGACTACCTTTCTTGATTGCGCTTGCTCGGTGAAGTCTTGCAGATTGCTCCCCCATACTTCACTATGGGAGAGACACTAGTAGAAATATCTTCACATGTCCGCTACCACCAAATGGACACCGAGCTTCAAGCAAATGATATCTTCTATATGCCTATCTTGAACTTGCGCTTCGACTTGATCAACATTGCACTTCATCTTCTTCCTTCATAATGATGATGTCTTGAGAATGCACATGAGATCTCACTCCATCTTATTCCTCAAGACACACTCTATATAGGCTCAACTCCCTTGATCATCACATAAACTTCTTTATTTGCAACTTCTTACAACCTTGAAACCAATATATGGCTCAAGCGTTGTCTACGGACAAGTCCTACAAATATAACTCGATGCAAACATTAGTCCATAGGGATTGTCATTAATTACCAAAACCACACATGGGGGCAAATGCTCTGTCAATCTCCCCCATTTTGGTAATTGATGACAATCTCTTTGAGAGGGTTTATATAATGAATTTAAAGGACTAAGATGGTTACACTAACATCAAATACTACAAAAGTATGTGATGTTAGTAGAACCATCATATATAGAGCAAACTCCCCCACAATCTATGCATGTGTGAATGAACTTGAATTTCATTGCATATATTGCTAACCAATGTTGTTGGTGGAGTTTCCACTATATATACTCAACCATGCAAAGCATGCAAGGCAAATGCTTAAGAACAAAACAAAAGCATGAAACCCAATTCCCTTCAAACCCTCGAAACTTCTCCCCCATTGGCATCCATTGCCAAAATGGGCGGAAAGGCTTAGAAGGCCAATATAGTGAGAGTTCCTCCTCAAGGTGTGCATGGCACAAAAAGGTGAAAACACATGCACAAATTCAAGGACAAAATTTGAAGGAAATCAAACTATATTGAGGATCAAAGATTGCAAACAAAATAGGATGACGTGATGGTTAAACTTCCAACAAATGAAGATAGCAATCAAAAGATCCAAATAGCGAGTCAAATAAAGATATTATGAGAAGACCAAAACAATGCTCTAAATAATATGAGGAAGCTCCCCAAGGTTTGTGCACAACATATTCCATTTGAATTAAAGTATAAGGTGCACAAACATGGAATCATCACTCCCTCGATATTATTCAAAACATAATGATACCAAGTGACATCAAATACTATGATAACCACAAAATGGTGCTTTAAAATGAAATGAGAAAGCTCCCCAAGGTACATGCACAAGATAGAATGTTTGCATTTGAATACAATTTGCACAACATGGAATCCTCACTCCCTCAATAACATTTAAAAGGAACCATTAGCAAGAGACCATAGAAAAGAAATCAAGATTAACACTTGCATCAAGGAAATGGTTGAGAAACAAATAAGAAACCAACATATTAAACGGCTCAACCAAAGGAATGTGTGATAGGAATGACAAAGCATATTATAAGACTAGTACAAAGATGTACATAGAGCATCCACATAGTCCCCAATGAATGATATTGCTTAGCATTCCATCCCAACACACAAGGTTTAAAAAGATATCAAATAAGGAGATATCATCTCTCATGTGTATAAGTTTCTAAGTAGACAACATCACAAAGATAATTATCACAAAGAAATATGTACACATAAAATAGATACAAAGAATAGAACATGATATCAAAACAAGTTCATGCAATATACCAATGAGATTCTTACTTTTAAAGTATGGCCAAAGGCTCAATTTATCTTATTGCATATTGAAGAACTTCAACCACAAACATGTCAAAGACATCACAAATATCAACAAGGAAAAGAAGATAGTTGGGATGTTTTAAGAAAAGCAACAAGTATCACGAATAAGTATACCAAAAGAAAGAACTAAATTTGCACTTTCATCAATATTGCACATGTGAGGAACTTGAGGAAATGATATGCAATAAAATTGCTAGATAGACATATTTGGGAAGAGTTCCCCAAAATATGCACTCATCTCAAATTACTCACATTTACAATAAAGAGGTTTCATTAAGATCATTGCAAATAAAGATTTTCATGCCATGAAATGACCCACACAAGGTTAGATGCTAGAAAAGTATGCATGAATAAGATACTTGTTACCGAGATATCATTGGGAGGATGTAGTAGATAGGAGTTCTTCAATAATCCTAGCTTGCCACAAATTATCAACTAGTCACCGATTCATGCTTATTATTGAGACAAGCACCAATATATCTCCCATGTACCTAAAACAAATACAAGTACAATATGGTCCCCAAACTCATTGGGTCCGAAGTAGTTAGAGACACTACAATATATAGGACAAGCTCCACAAAAATATGTGCATATAGATATGAACTTGAATTTCATGCACATCTTAGCCGAATTAGGATTTATTGGAGTTTACCCTATATATTGGATCAAAGAAAGCAAAGCATGCCATAATATATGTAGTAAGTAAATATGCATGCTAAAAACTTTCAAGAGCCAAAGGGAGATACAATTTGGACGAAACACCAAGAAGACCAAAGAGTCACACGAAGGTGTGAAAACCCAAAAGTTGTCCAAATTATATCAAAGAATCAATTCAACAAAGATTGACTCCAAAGTCCATCAAGTGAACAAAGCAAACACAAATGAGCAAAAAGGATCACTAAAACACACATGCCCAATGACTTATCTCATTTTAAGAATATAAAGCAAAATCAATAAAAGAGATAGCCATTCTCCCAAAAAGAGCAAGGTTCCAACAAACATACCAAACTCTCCACTCTTTTATGATGGCACACTAAGTACCAAAAACAAAAAGATTTGTCTTCCAACAATAACCAATACCAATTGAAATAAGCCGCAAGAGTATGTTATAGAAAATATAGGAGAGCTCCCCCAAGATTAGTGCATTATTTATGATTTTGCATTTGAATACAAAATGCACACAAATGGGATCATCATCTCTACCTACATTAAAAATAACACAAAACAAGTTCAACAAAATCAAATGGAAACAAAAGAGTCAAGGAAGACAATGGAAAAAAAACAAATACATTTCTTGGCAAGAGATAAAGAAATTAAAAGCAATAGCCAATGTAAATATGATCAATATATATATACCACAATATAAAGTACCAATTGTCCAAGGATAAGAGGTATTTGGAGTTATTAATTTCCTGGTGGTATTTTACACATAAAACCAAGATCATCTTCACAACAAGAAGCATATGAAAAGGATAAGAATTCAACACCATGCAAAAGAAGATATTCTTGATAGACTCAAATAGTTAAACAATCACGCAAAGCAATGATTAGGATAACTTGAAGTAAATGGTTTTCCAATTTTGATGTAGAATTCCACGTTTTAGGAAAACCCTACCAAGAATGTATCTCACAAACAAGATCTAAAACAAGAGCAATAAAACAATTTGGCAAATTGAAACTTGTTTGAGCAAACATGTCACATAGAAGAAAGATAATTTGCAATATCAACACTATGTGACACAACCTCAAATATGCACATTTTATTGGTTTGTAGTATGCACAAAGCATATTACTCCCCCATAATGTGATAAAGCATTTATTTTCACAAGAGGCAAATGAAATCCAATATGAGAAGATTAATGGACATTATAGAATTTGAATTTCTCATGAACATGATATACCACATAGAGACAAGATAAATTCAAATATCGACACTAAGTGGTATTCCTCATGTGCACACATATTTAGGATTGTGAAGTGCCAAAGCATATCACTCCCCCAAAATGGGATAGTCCACTAGTCTCTCAAAAGAGCCAAATAATATAAAAGAAGATGCAATAGGCTCAAACACAAACACACATACATGGTGTGCAAACCCACAAGTACATACTTGATTAATCAAAATAAAACAAGTAGGTAGCACAACATATACCAACACATGTAATGGAACACAACCAACACATGCAAAAGGGGCGAGTAACTTTCAATGTAGATAAGTTGAGTACATGTTACCGCAAAGAGGAACATTAGATATATGATATAAACAAGATAATCCAATTGACTTGACTTGAGACAATATATTGATGAAGATCCCTTAATTCTTCATGATATAGCCAAGTCTCTAATGCCCTCCATCAAACACCTATTGATCAAGTTTTGGTGTGATGGTCCCCAACCAAGTTGGGTCCTAAGAGGTTAGTCACAATAGGCTTGGCAACCCAAATGGTTCTTTTCTTGACACCACTTTGAGTACCAATATATTTGGCAAACACATTGCCAACCTTATCCTTGCAAAGAGAATAAGCATCATCAATTATGATAGGGTTGGATGAGTTACCCATAGTGCATGAAGAAGAAAGGTGACCCTTCTCACGGCATATGTAGCAAGTTCTTTTCTTCACCTTCTTCTCACTTGATTTCTCCGCAATGGGAGCATTAGCTTGATTCTTCTTGGGAAGTGACTTTTCTTCAACACGAGGTTGAGCATGGCCTTGAACTTGAGGCCGCTTCCCTTGTTGCTTCTCAACTAGTGCCTTCTTCTTCAAAGGGCAAGATCTAACATGGTGCCCTTCAATTTTGCACTTGAAGCAAACAATCTTGGCCGGATCTTTCACTTGTCCTTGGCCCTTCTTCTTCTTGATCATATTGGACTTCTTCTTGTTGTTGGAGATAAATCCAAGTCCACACTTGTCATTGGGGGATTTTTGCACACTCAACATATTGTCGAGTTTGGTTTTCCCTTCATGACTCTTTACCAAGTCTTTCTTCAATGAAGTGACTTGGGCCTTGAGCTCTTCGATTTCCTCTACATGGTTAGTAATAACACAAGTACTAGAGGAAATAGAAGCTTCATTGTTAGAGCAACAAGGCAAGGAAAGTAATTCATCACAAGATGTAGCAATATTATGAGTGGATGAATTACTAGGACTAGCACTTGGTAATATAGCATTTTGAGAAGTGCAAATGTCCACATGAGGCTCACTAGATGTTACCTTTGACATAATAGCCTCATGAGCTAACTTTAGCCTATCATGGGAAGCTAGAAGATCCTCATGGGAGCTTGAGAGCTTTCCATGGCTTTCTTCCAATTTCCCATAATTGCTAGTTAGCAAATCAAGTTGAGCCCTTAGCTCAACATTCTCCTTCAAAATAGATGCTTCACAAGAATTAGAGTTAGTTGCACAAGCATCATCATTAATGGAAATAGGAGAAGGCAATTTAGTAAGCTCATTTGAGTTTGAAGCTTTAAGTTGCTCATGCGACTCGGTGGGAATAATAGGCTTACTCGAAACGACCCTAGAGTCATTTTTAAGAAGCTCAAAATTCTCAAGGAGTATAGCGTGAGTAACTTCAAGCTCATTATATTTTATTTCTAAAGCATTTGCCACCTCAAATGCTCCTTCATGGGATTTCTTACTTACATTCTAGTAAGGTCTCCTCAAGAGATTCTTTGGTGGTTTGTGCTTCTTCAAGAGCTTCTTTTAGATCCGCGATCTCATCCGCGTAATCACGGGCATGATCTTGCATTTTAAAGATGGTATTTTCATGCTCCTCAATAATTTTATTACTCTCGGTGGCAATAGCTAAAATCTTATAGAAGTAAGAGCAAGCAATTTTATTCTTATGAATAGCATGAAAAATCATTTCACTCTTCTCAATTAAAGAAGCAAGATCATCATCCTCTTCTTCATTATCCTCATTATCATCATCACTAGATATATTGGGTTCCAAAGTAGGAGATACCTTTGAAGCCCTAGCCATAAGGCAAATGTGGGAAGCACTAGTTGATGATGAATAAATACTTGAAGCTCCAAGAGAGACCATGTCTTGGCCAATAGAATTTCCGGTTTCCTCTACATTGTTAGACACACAACAACTAGAGGAACTAGAGGTATTTATATCATGGCAACAAGACGAAGTGAGCATATCATTATGAGATGTGTTCAAGGAGCATACACATGATATGCAAGGACTATCAACACAAGCATGTAAAGCATTTATGGTGCTAGAAGTGTTTAAGTCCAAAGATGAATCATGGCAATGAGATAGAGATGAATGATCATCACAAGTAAGCTCACTATCAACATTGCAATTTCCATCACCACTCACCATAGAGTTACCTTGTGTCTTGCTACACTTTGGTGAAGTGGAAGAGAGTTCATCACGACCGGAAGTGGAGGGAATACAATCATCCTCAATCTTGTTGGACATATCATATTTGTCTTGAAGCTTTGTCCAAAACTCATGAGCGCTACGGAAAGGCATGATTGCAAGAATAACTGCATCACTCACAAAATCAACAAGCACATTAGTAGCTCGAGAATTAAGATAAGAGTTTCTCTTCTCCTCTAAAGATAGACTTTGGGGATCCTTAGGAGGAGAGAAACCCATATCTAAAATTCTCTCTATATTTGGGTCTATATCTCGAAAGTGGATAAGCATGCAAGTTTTCCATATATCATAATTAGTGCCATCAAATATAAAAGTGTGATTGTGCACTAATCCCCTAGCCGACATCTTTGCTCTCAAGGCGGTGAAGCCTAAAAATGAGAGACCCGCTCTGATACCAAATGAAAGTACAAGGATGTCGCCTAGAGGGGGGGGGGTGAATAGGCGATTTAAAAACTTTTACGAGTGGCTTGACAAATGCGGAATAAAACTAACGTTTAAATTACCAAGCATACAAAACCTAAATAAACTAGGTTCACCTATGTGCACCAACAACTTATGCTAAACAAGATAAGCAACTATGTGATAGCAAGATATATATAACTTCAAGCACGAAGGCTATCACAAAGTAAATTGCATAAGTAAAGGAGCTCGGGTATAGAAATAACCGAGGGACGCAGAGACAACGATGTATCCCGAAGTTCACACCCTTGCGAGTGCTAATCTCCGTTGGAGCGGTGTGGAGGCACAAGGCTCCCCAAACGCCACGGAGGCTCACCGTAATCTCCTCGAGCCCTCCCACCAAGATGGAAGACCCGACCACTATGGGACACTTGAGGGCGGTCACCGAACCCGTACAAGCTTGGGGCAATCTCCACAACTCAATTGGAGGCTCCCAAGAATCGCCACTGAGGCACCACAAAGCTTGGGAAGATCTCCACAACTTAATTGGAGGTCCCCAAGTAATTGCCACGGAGGCACCACAAAGCTTGGGAAGATCTCCACAACTTAATTGGAGGTCCCCAAGTAACCACTAAGCCACTAAGCCTCTAGGGTTCCAAGAACCCAAGAGTAAAAAGCTCAACGAACTTTCACTACCGAATCTCCGAGGAGAACTCAAACCGATGCACCAAATGCAATGGCAAGAACACACGAAGTGCTCAAATCCTTCTCTCCCAAATCCTACCAAAGCAACAAATGCTATGGAGGGATATGAGAGGAAGAATAAGGAGGAAATCCACAAAGAACTCCAAGATCTAGATCCAATAGGTTCCCCTCACATAGAGGAGATAATGATTGGTGGAAATGTAGATCTAGATCTCCTCTCTCTTTTCCCTCAAAAAGATGCAAGAAACGTGGGAGGGATGGGGAGGAAGGGCAAGCTCTTCAAGGTCAACAATGGAGGAGAGAGAAAATAGAAGAGCCAACCTCCAAATGAGGAAGAAGGGGCTTTATATAGCCCCCGCACGAAATCTGACCGTTACAGGATTTTTAACCCGGAAATTCCGGCCTCGGGCGCGGAATTTCCGGCCCGGGGGCGGAATTTCCGCCCCCCTTATAAAATTTCTGGCCCAAATTTCCGCCCCCCTACTGCAGGTTGCACCACAAAAGACTTAGCAGAATTTCGCAGGGCCGGAAATTATGGAATTTCCGCCCCCCGGAAATTCCAGTCTCGGGGGCGGAATTTCCGGCCCTGGGGAAAACATCAGTACGAAAACGGCTGTAACTTTTGCATCCGGACTCCGTTTTCGATGATCTTGGGCTTGTTGGAATCACCACAACAAGCTCTAAAACTATATTCATAGAAACATCATAGTCCAACAAGGGAGGATGAAGCCAAATGATAAAAGGTTTGACTTAGCTATAAAGAAGAACCGGTAAAACCTCCAAACACCAAAAACGCAATAAGAGTTCCATATGAAATCCGTTTTTGATGACTAGAGCTTGTCATGGAAATAACCACAAGCTCTAGAACCTCACATGGATAAAAGCCAAATAAGAACCAAGAAATATAATGCCAAGTATGCAAAGGTTTGAGCTCTCTCCGAACGATACAATTAAGTTACTCACTCGAGAGCCCCTCTTGATAGTACGGCTATCGATCCTAAAACCCGGTCTCCCGAACACTATGAGACCGGTAAGAAAGAAACCCTATCAAAATCATACCTTTGCCTTGCGCATTCCACTTGAGCTAGATGGTGACGATCTTGATCTTCTCAAGTTGGACTACCTTTCTTGATTGCGCTTGCTCGGTGAAGTCTTGCAGATTGCTCCCCCATACTTCACTATGGGAGAGACACTAGTAGAAATATCTTCACATGTCCGCTACCACCAAATGGACACCGAGCTTCAAGCAAATGATATCTTCTATATGCCTATCTTGAACTTGCGCTTCGACTTGATCAACATTGCACTTCATCTTCTTCCTTCATAATGATGATGTCTTGAGAATGCACATGAGATCTCACTCCATCTTATTCCTCAAGACACACTCTATATAGGCTCAACTCCCTTGATCATCACATAAACTTCTTTATTTGCAACTTCTTACAACCTTGAAACCAATATATGGCTCAAGCGTTGTCTACGGACAAGTCCTACAAATATAACTCGATGCAAACATTAGTCCATAGGGATTGTCATTAATTACCAAAACCACACATGGGGGCAAATGCTCTTTCAAAAGTGCCCGTAGATGCCATACGCTATTGTAGGGCAGAGAATCGGAGGACAAAAATATGTTGGTGCCTCATAAGCTCTAGAGTTCTCTATGAAGTAAACACTTTAATTGTTAGTCTCCTGCTATAGAAAGTTCTAGCAACCGTTATGCTAAACTGATACATTCCAATGTAGTTCGCAAATTATGATATGGATATATCCTATGGGAAAGGGCACATTAGAACAAGTGATACATTAAGGGCAAAGGAAACATTTGTGGGATATTATGGATGTTTTGCTTGATTAAGTCTTCGATGAAACCCATTGCAAGAAAACATAATTCTTAAACATCTCAGCATAAATATTTAGTATGAAACAACTTTTGTGACAAAATAGATTGTTAGTTTAGAATGAGAAAACTTGATTTATATTAGAACAACAATATTGTATATTAACAACGAGAGTATGAAGGGTATGTCAAGAAAATACAAATATATTTATATGTAATACTAGTATTAACAATGTATAAAAGTTCAATATAAATTATGTATAAGAACATCTAATACATTAAGAGCCCTGGAAAAATTTGTGGAGTATTATGGTTGTTTTTGTTTGACTAGGTGAATGATGAAACCCATTGTAAGAAAAAATAATTCTTAAACATCAAAATAATTATTTAGTATGAAACAAATTTTGTGACAAAATATAAATTTTTAGTTTAAATAAGAAAACTTGATTTGTAATTATATATTAGAACTACAAGATTGTATATTAATACACGAGAACATAAAGGGTATGTCAAGAGAACAAAAAATATATATTTATATGTAATATTACTCTTAATAACATAAAAATGTTTAATACAAATTTATAATCATCAACAACAGATATTAAGGAAAAACTATGTGCGCTCCTTCTAGCCTTGTGTCCTGGTGTTCATTGGCACAATGAAGTCGAAGGGTCCTTGATACATCTCAAACGTATCTATAATTTTTGATGCTTCATGCTTATTTATACACCATTTGCTTTGTGTTTTGTTACACTTCGTGACGTTTTTATGCATTTTTTGGAACTAACCTACTAACGAGACGCCACAGTGCCAGTTCCCTGTTTTCTGCTGTTTTTGTGAACATTCTCGGAATTGGACGAAACAAAAGTCAAACCTCCTATTTTTACTGAAGCTTCGCGAAGTCCGAAGATGAGACGGAGGGGGGCCACAGGCCGGCCACACCCTAGGGTGGCGCGGCCCAGGCCCTGGCCGCGCCACCAGGGGTGAGACCTGCCTGGTCCACCTCCTGACGCCGCCCTTCCGCCTATATATTCCTCTCGACGGGAAAAACCTAAAGGCCCGATCAATTTTCCTCGAAACATACTGCAAGCCGCTGCCATCGTTGATGCGAGATCGGGAGGATCCAGGAGCTCTTCCAGGCACCTTGCCGGAGAGGGGAATCCCTATTGGAGGCCTTCTCCACCACCATGGTCGCCTCCAGAGTGATGTGTGACTAGTCAACCTTGGACTATGGGTCCATAGCAGTAGCTAAATGGTCGTCTCCTCCACCATGTGCTTCATGTTTAGATCTTGTGAGATGCCCTACTTGATCAAGATCATCTTTGTGTAAATCTACATGTTGTTTTTGTTGGGATCCGATGAATATTGGTACTATGTCAAGTTGATGTGCTGAATTATTATCTTTATGTTATCTCTATGTTGTTTATGATCTTGTATGCTTTCTGTTGCTAGTAGATATCTTGGCCGAGTAGATGCTAGTGACTCCAAGAGGGAGTATTTATGCTCGATAGTTGGGTTCATGCCTCTAGTAATATGGGGGAGTGACAGAACCTCTAAGGTTGTAGATATGTTGTTGCCACTAGGGAGAAAACAACATTCTTGTGTCCAAGGACATTCGTATTGTTTACATTATGCACTTTGCTTAAGGCGATAATCTATTGTTCGCAACTTAATACCCGATGGTTGCTCGGACAACATCCGGAGGGTGGATTATTAGTCATAGATGCAGTTGGATTATGGTCTATGTATTTTGTCGTAATGCCCAGAGTGAATCTCATAGTGATCCTCATGACATATGTACGTTATCTTTATTCTATCAATTGCCCAACTGTAATTTGTTTACCTAGCATGTTGTTATTTATCTTATGGAGAGACACCACTAGTGAACTGTGGACCCCGGTCCATTCCTTTTATATTGCTATTACCGTTTTACTTTTACTCGCACTATTTACATTCTTGCATACTATTACCTTTTACCACTCGATACACTTAATCCTTTGTTTACAGCAAACCGGTGAGATTGACAACCTCATCGTAATTTGGGACAAAGTACTTGGTTGTGTTGTGTGCAGGTTCCACGTTGCTGCTGATGCAAAGCTAAGCCCTGGACAAGGCGCCATATAAATTGTCTGGAGCTGTCGCGAAGCTAGCGAGCATCAACTTTCTGAAGTTTGGCTTTCTCCTACTGGTTCAATAAACCTTGGTTTCACAACTGAGGGAAGACTTGCTGCTGTGCTCATCATACCTTCCTTTTGGGGTTCCCAACGGGGTGTAACTACACGCCATCAAACATTTTTCTAGCGCCGTTGCCGGGGAGAAAGAAGATTTCTGCAAGGGGAGTCTCTCATGCTCAATCTTTTACTTTGTTATTGTTTTGCTTTACTTTATTTTTGCTTGCATCATTTTATCAAAAAATACAAAAAAATTAGTTCTCTTATAGTTGTTACTTTTACTTGTCTGCTTTTAGTTTTGCTAGGATGGGTACTCCTGAGAACACCAAGTTGTGTGATTTTACTAGCACCAAAAACAATGATTTTATCTGCACTCCTATTGCGCCCCTGCTCCTGAAGCAAATTTTATGAGATCAAACCTGCTTTGTTGAATCTTGTTATGAAAGAGCAATTTTCTGGTGCCAGTTCGGATGATGCTGCAGCTCATCTCAACAATTTTGTTGAGCTATGTGAGATGCAAAAGTATAAGGATGTAGATGGTAATATTATTAAGCTTAAGTTGTTTCCTTTCTCTTTAAGAGGAAGAGCTAAGGATTGGTTGCTATCTTTGCCTAGAAATAGTATTGATTCTTGGGATAAGTGTAAGGATGCTTTTATTGGAAAATATTATCGTCCTGCTAAGATTATAGCTGTGCGTAGTGATATTATGAAGTTTAGACAGTTTGATAATGAACATGTTGCTCAAGCTTGGGAAAGAATGAAATCTATGATAAAGAATTGTCCCACTCATGGACTGACTACTTGGATGACTGTCCAAACCTTTTATGCAGGACTGAATTTTTCTTCAAGAAATTTATTGGATTCAACTACTAGAGGCACTTTTATGTCCCTTACCTTGGGCGCCGCAACGAAGCTTCTTGACAACATGATGGTAAATTATTCTGAGTGGCACGCTGAGAGAGCTTCACAAGGTAAGAGGGTAAATTCTGTTGAGGAAACCTCTTCCTTGAGTGATAATATTGATGCTATTATGCTTATGCTTTCTAATGATAGAGCTCATGTTGATCCTAATAATGTTCCTTTGGCCTCTTTGGTTGCTCAAGAAGAGCATGTTGATGTAAACTTCATTAGAAATAATAATTTTAACAACAGTGCTTATAGGCACAATTTTGCTAGCAACAATTATAGGCCGTATCCTTCTACCAATGGTAATGGTTATGGTAACTCTTATGGTAATTCCTCCAACAACACTAGGGGCGCGCCCTCTGAGCTTGAAGTCATGCTCAAGGACTTCATCGGTAAGCAAACTGCTTTTAACAAGTCTGTTGAGGAAAAGTTGGGTAAAATTGATATTCTTGCTTCTAAAGTTAATAGCCTTTCTCTTGATGTTGAACATCTGAAACTAAAAGTGTTGCCTAATGATGTGAAGGAAAGCACTACTTTGAATGCCATCCAAGTTAGAATTGATAAAAATGTTAGGATGTTAGTAGAATTGCATGCCATGTGGGAAAGAGAAGATGAGATGGCTAGAAAGATGAAGGTATATACTATTACCACCTCTAATGATGTTGTTCCAAATGCTAGCAATCCTCTTACTTTGATTGGTGTAGAGAAATCTCCTACTCCTTGTGCGAAAAAGCCCAAAACTGCAAAAACTTTTTCTACAAAAAGTGCTAATTTTTTTTGGAGTATGGGAGATGATAGCTCTACTTCTTTTAATGATTTTGATGTTGATGGCTGCAATATATCTGAAGTGATTTTGTTCTTGCAAAAGCTTGCTTTGAGTCCTAATGCTAGTTCTATGAATGTTGCTTTTACAAAGCATATTACAAATGCTCTCATGCAAATTAGGGAGGAAAAGTTGAAACAAAAGGCTTCTATTCCCAAGAAGTTAGAAGATGGTTGGGATCCCATCATTGATATGCATGTTAAGGGTTTTGATTGCCATGCTTTATGTGATCTATGTGCTAGTATTTCTATTATGCCTAGAAAGATTTATGATATGCTTGGTTTACCACAGCTTGAAAAATGTTATTTTGATGTTCCTCTTGCTGATGTTGCTAAGAAGAAACCTTTGGGAGGGATTAATGATGTTCTTATTATGGTTAACAATAACCTTGTTCCCGTTGATTTTCTTGTTATGGATGTTGAATGCAATGCTTCATGTCCTATTATTTTGGGAAGACCTTTTCTTTGAACTGTAGGTGCCATCATTGATATAAAGGAAGGCACCATCAAATATCAATTCCCACTCAAGAAAGGTATGGAACACTTCCCTATAAAGAGGAAGAAATTACTTTTTGACTCTATTCTTAGAGCAAATTATAAACTTGATGCCTCATTTGATATTACTTGATTTCCACTTTCTGCGCCTAGCTCAAAGACGTTAAAGAAAAGCACTCTTGGGAGATAACCCAATGTTTTCTTTTCAGTACTTTTTCTTTTATTTGAGTCTTGGAAGTTATTACTACTGTAACGACCGCTCCTTATCATTTTTATTTCATTGTTGTGCCAAGAAGAACCTCTAATTTGAGGGAGGTAAGATTTGGGGAAGTTGCTGTCCTGAAACAGATTTCTGCGCTACACCGTAAACATTTGTGAAAATTCTCAGAATATCTTTTTGATATGCGATTTATTGAGCATATGCCCCAGGTTATATCCAAACTTTCATTAGTTTTGCACTTTTCGATTTGAGCAACAGAAGGTCCTCAAAAAAATTGATCTCTGTCAGCTGTTCTGTTTTGACAGCTGTCACTATTTGTGTTTGCCTCTCGATCGCTTTCATTTTGAGTTCTTTTGATCACAAAACTTTTGAGGAAGTTGCTACAGTAATATATGCTTTATATGTGGTATATTTGAGTTTGAAACTGAACCAAAAGGGTTGATCTACTATCATGTTTACGCTAATGTTGCTAATAGAATTGTGTGAAGTTTTGTATGAAGGAAGTTTTCAAGTGTAGGGAATGGAGAGTGATGAGATGAGATGAAGTATGGAAAAAAGGTCAAGCTTGGGGATGCCCATGTCACCCCAAGAAATATCCAAGAGGTACAAGCGTCAAAGCTTGGGGATGCCCACGAGGCACCCTTCTTCATCGGCAAAAATCAGGTCAACTTTCAACACACTATATTTTTATTGCTTCATATTTTATGCATTTTTCTTGGAGCGTCTTACTTTCACTTTCAGTTTTCTTTTGTTTTGTTTGCTGCAATAAATGGTTGGACCCCAGCAAAAATTTCTTTTGGAGAAGACGTACTCCGTTTTTCATTGCCAAGAATACTCTATTTTTTACTCTTATCGTTCAACGAGTGTTCTCTTTTTCTAGAACTGTGTTTAGCTTTCGTTTTTTGCCTTGATTTTTGTTCAGATCTTGTTATATCTTTTCATCAAGGTGTATTTAGACCACTAGTATATGTTGGTTTTCATCAAAAGAGTTGTCTCAAAAAGGTTTGAATGGTGTTGGAAAAAAGAAAAAGTTTCATGCAAAAAGTGGTACAAAAAGGAGCTTGTTTAGACTGCGGCTTAGCCTTTTGCATGCCATGCTTGATGTCATTTTGATAGTATGCTTAGTTGTTTTTGCTGTAGCATGACTTGTTTCAAATGACTGAGATTTCTCAATGAGCCTTTGAAAAAAAATCATGCGTTGTTTTTATTATATGGAAGCATTTTATTGTGGTTTTCTCCTTGATGCTTTATTTGGGTTGACTTGGCGCATGCTTACAACATGTTTGACTCTAACAAGTCGCCATATAGCCTCTATGATCATTTGGTTTTTGACTTGTGATACCACTTTATGCTTCGGTTTATGATGTTTTGTCGCTATGCATGATTATGGCAGTTATTGCTCTCTTAGTTGGTCGCTCCCAGTCTTTTGCTAGCCTTCATTTTGTAGCGAGTATGAGCTCTACTCGCGCATCCAATTCCCAAAAACCAAGTTATTCCAATGTGTCCACTATAAATTCCTATGCATGGTATTTGCAAGCCATTCCAAGTAAATTTTCATGTGCTACCTTTTAAAAAAAACCTTCAAAATACTTCTCATTTTGTGACACTATTTTCAGCTCATGGGGACGTAGTGGTCGGATTTGCTATCTTCCATATTGTTTTATTCCAAAAAGAAAAGAAAAGAAAAAAAAGAAAAGAAAAAAAGGCACTCCTCCATGGTATGTGAAAGTTGGTGGGCACCCGATGGAATCTGTTAGCCATGGTTTGTGAAAGGAAAAGGTGGGGAGGAGTGCCAAGCTTTATAAAAGAGCACCAAAGTGCCAATCTCTCTCAAAAACTTGCTTTGTATGGAAGATAGTAAGAACCCCATTGCCAGTCATTGACAGAGACAACCACCTCTCAAAACCAATTTTTTATCTCTCTGTTTTGCAAATGAAAAGCTCTAGCACATGTTTAATCCTTGCTTCCCTGCGAAGGGCCTTTCTTTTACTTTTATGTTGAGTCTCCACCTTCTACCTTTATGCACCGTCTAAGAGAGCATAGTTGCCATTTTGAGTTTAATGTGCATAGTCCCAAAGTTTATCATTGATTGATTTTTATGATTATGGTTTTGCTTGTTCTTAAATTATTTGTATCTAGTCGCCCTCTTAAACTTGAAGGTGTCCTATGCATTTATGTTTTGCCATTCCATGAAGGACAAGCTGAAAACCACTTTGCTATGTTTTTCCATATGATTTGAACACACGTTTGACTTTCAATATTTCATTACTCATGATCTTTCGTTTGTGTTACTTTTCATGTTATAACATGGTTGCTAAGTTTATTGTCTAGATTATGTCTCTTATGCCCATGTTTTAAGTTCTTTGATCCCAGCACTCAATGCTTTACATCATTGATCAAGATTGTGATGGTGCATGTCACCTAAAAAATTATTCTTTTGTTATCACTTACCTACTCGAGGACGAGCAGGAGTTAAGCTTGGGAATGCTTGATACGTCTCAAACGTATCTATAATTTTTGATGCTCCATGCTTGTTTATACACCATTTGCTTTGTGTTTTGTTACACTTTGTGGCGTTTTTATGCATTTTCCGGAACTAACCTACTAACGAGACGCCACAGTGCCAGTTCCCTATTTTTTGCTGTTTTTGTGTTTCAGAAAAGCTACACATAAAATATTCTCAGAATTGGATGAAACAAAAGCCGAACCTCCTATTTTTACCAAAGCTCCACGAAGTCCAAAGATGAGACGTAGGGGGGCCACAGGCCGGCCACAGCCTAGGGTGGCGCGGTCCAGGCCCTGGCCATGCCACCAGGGGGTGAAACCGCCTGGTCCACCTCCTGACGCCGCCCTTCCGCCTATATATTCCCCTCGACGGGAAAAACCTAAAGGCCCGATCAATTTTCCCCGAAACATACTGCAAGCCGCCGCCGTCATCGACGCAAGATTGGGAGGATCCATGAGCTCTTCCCGACACCCTGCCGGAGAGGGGAATCCCTGCCGGAGGCCATCTCCACCACCATAGTCGCCTCTGGAGTGATGTGTGAGTAGTCTACCTTGGACTACGGGTCCATAGCAGTTGCTAGATGGTCGTCTCCTGCACCATGTGCTTCATGTTTAGATCTTGTGAGCTGCCCTACATGATCAAGATCATCTTTGTGTAAATCTACATGTTGTGTTTATTGGGATCCGATAAATATTGGTACTATGTCAAGTTGATGTGCTGAATTATTATCTTTATGTTATCTCTATGTTGTTTATGATCTTGCATGCTCTCCGTTGCTAGTAGATATCTTGGCCGAGTAGATGCTAGTGACTCCAAGAGAGAATATTTATGCTCGATAGTTGGGTTCATGCCTCTAGTAATCTGGGGAAGTGACAGAAACCTCTAAGGTTGTAGATGTGCTGTTGCCACTAGGGAGAAAATAACATTCTTGTGTCCAAGGACATTCGTATTGTTTACATTACGCACTTTGCTTAAGGCGATAATCTGTTGTTCGCAACTTAATACCCGATGGTTGCTCGGACGATATCTGGAGGGTGGATTATTAGTCATAGATGCAGTTGGATTACGGTCTATGTATTTTGTCGTAATGCCCAGAGTGAATCTCATAGTGATCCTCATGACATATGTACGTTATTTTTATTCTATCAATTGCCCAACTATAATTTGTTTACCCAGCATGTTGTTATTTATCTTATGGAGAGACACCACTAGTGAACTATGGACACCGGTCCATTCCTTTTACATTGCTATTACCGTTTTACTTTTACTCACACTATTTACATTCTTGCATACTATTACCTTTTACCACTCGATACGCTTAATCATTTGTTGACAACAAACCGGTGAGATTGACAACCTCATCGTAAGTTGGGACAAAGTACTTGGTTGTGTTGTGTGCAGGTTCCACGTTGCTGCTGGTGCAAAGCTAAGCCCTGGACGAGGCACCATATAAATTATCCAGAGCTATCGCGAAGCTAGCGAGCATCAACCTTCTGAAGTTTGGCTTTCTCCTACTGGTTCGATAAACCTTGGTTTAACAACTGAGGGAAGACTTGCTGCTGTGCTCATTATACCTTCCTCTTAGAATTCCCAACGGGGTGTAACTACACGCCATCAGTCCTCATCATGGTCGACGAGAATGTGAGTCATGAAAGAGTCGTGATGCTTGAAAACATGTAATTCACTCATTTCTGCTATATTCCCCGTTCTTCTGTATGGTTCTCTACAATTGCTTCACTATAGTATAATTGTGAACTAAATTTCAAATGAAAAAAACAACACTAAAATCTAAAATAGTGGTAAGATAAATTGTCGTTAGTGATTGGTATGTCCAAAACTTATATGTGCCTTTTGATGTTTATTATATTTCTCCCTTGATATATGTCATGATGATAATGTTCTCATGATTATGTTTCTCCCCTTTGAAGTTTATGTTATTTATCCCTTTATATTCTTCGTAGCCGAGAATCTTCATGCACTCTTCTTCATCGGCAGCGACATCGTCTTTCTCCTCCATGATTTGTTGAAGCATTATTTCATCATTGCTATCCATTTTCTACAAAGCAAACAACAAAGAAAATCAAAGGGCCAAACACTTTGCATGCAAGGCGGGGAGGTGAGGATGTAATTCCTTCTGTATGGTGGAGAAGAAGAACGCTGATACAGGAGAGAGGCAAAAGGGGATGCGTGCTCGGCGTGGAGTCGGTATCGGCGGTGGTAATTTCACATGGTTGCAGCAGCTGCAAGAAAGAGGTTAGGCGGTGTGCCGGGGGAATGGGCTCGGTGGCTGGCATGTGGAACCCACATCTACCTATCCGGCATGGCTACATCCTCGGCTCGTGTCCAGTGCCCCCGTAACACCCCTTGTGGACAAGGGACAACTTGGGGATGCCGAACAAGTTATTGGGATACACTAGATCAATACCCCATTTGGGGCGCGAGGCTGGACATGGTTTTTTGTCCGGCGCGCCTAGGGGTGAAAACGGATCCACGAATATTTTCAAATACGAATATGAAGCGGATGTTACTCAAATACTTATGCGGGTCAGATGTTTTCTCAATTCAGAACGGATATGAATAACAAAATTATAGATTCGTATATTTTATAGTAAGTCAAGTGTATTATGTTTCACCATTTTGTTAGTATTTTGGTTAGATAAATGGCATACAGAATAGAATTATTAATATAGGTTAACATAATTTTATTTGGATATAGATATATCTATTTTTATATCCATATTTCCTTAAAAATTCACAACCACATTTGTATTTGTATTTGTAAAATCGGATCCAGATCACATCCATTTTCATGGCGTTCAGATTTGGATATTATCACAAACATTTTCTAATTTTCAAATAGGAATGTTGAATAATAGAGATTATCCGTTACAATTCCCAGCCCTAGGCGTGCCCAATAGCCATTTAGGGATTCTTTCACGGACACGGCTGGGATGCTTTTAGATCATTGCAATTGCAAGGTTGCTCACGAGTACATAGCGGCAAAGAACATGTCAACGTGGAACAGGTGCTTCCAGAGTTTTTTTTAGAGCACTCGCAGAAGATCTGCGATTTATATATTAAATGAAAAGGAAGGTACAAACAACACAGAACCACCGGTTATAGCAAGGAGCCATGAACCGAAAAAAGAACAACGTGCGCACGTAGGCACCTATGGTGGTTGAAATACTCTTGCCGATCTACCCCTACAGGTAACCCAGGTGGCCCATTCAACCTTGATGCGTGTGACCAGGTTGCTAAGCGTGCATGTGGCGTTATCAAACACCTGAGCGTTGCGTTCGAGCCAGATCGCGCGCATGGTCAGCAGGCAAAGGGAGTTGAGGTCACGCTGCAGCTTCTTTGCAACCGTAGCCGTCGAGGCTGGCAACCAGTCTGCTAGAACGTCGTGCGGGCTGGGGGTGAGCCGCTGAAGGCCGTGGAGGCGCAGCACCCTAAACCAGACTCCACGGGCAAACGGGCACTGGAGCAGCAGATGGTTGATGTTCTCACCGATGGTACCACAGAGAGGGCAAACGCCGCTGTTCGGAAGGCCCCGGCGAGCGAGCCTGTCCAAGGTCCAACAACGGTCTTGGATCGCCAGCCAACCAAAGAATTTGTGCTTGAGCGGAGCGAAGAATGACCAGACCTCTCTGGCTGCCGGCAGGGCGGTGCGGCCCGCGAAGCAGGCGAGATATGTCTCGCGGGTCGAGTAGGCGCCCGACGCTGAGAACTTTCAGGAGAAGGAGTCCGGCTCATCGGCGATCGTGGCGATGGCCTGAACCTGTGGCCAAAGCTGCAGGAATTGCACCACGGCGTCAATCGTTAGAGGGCCAGTGATGTCAAGGACCCAGCTGTTGTTCTCCTTCCCTTGTTACACAGTGCGGCAGCGCAGAAGGCCTGGCCGCACAAGCTTAATCAAAGCCGAGTTTAAACGTAAAGCTTCAAGGGAGTGTCAGGCTGTCAGCCGTCTTTCTCATCAACGAGTTGAGCTCGAGTGATCAAGTATCATGGATTTTTTTAATCTCAGATACTACCTTTGTTTCGTATTATAAGATATTTTGGTAGTCTATTTAGCCTACCAAAATATCACGTATTTAAAAACAGAGATAGTAGAAATATCAACAAGAAAAAATGTGCGACTTCCAAGCCAAGAAAAGACTCGTAGGGCACGTCAGTGGATGCTTATTGGTTAGGAAGTGTCATTGCCTTTTGGCAGAAATTACAAGTTTACCCTCCATAACCGATGGGCAGATTTATCTGGTACTCCATTGTATGTTTTGGGAGTACAGGCACTGTAAAAATTCCCAAAAAAGAACATCCAGCTTGGGATGGACCTTTTTATAGCATAAACGATTTTATTCAACTCAGGTGCACTGTAACAAGCGTGAAGACCTGCTTTGACATTGCTGCTTCTGCTAATATATAAGCTACGGAACGCTGTAAGATGAGGTCTGTTTTCCCAATGACATGGCAAACACCGTCCGTGAAGCTGCTGCCGAAGGAGAATGTACTCCAGCTTGTGGAGTATTCCGGCTACACAACCAGATCGACGCCGTTCGCTGTAAAATGTACTTACAAGATAGAACACCCATCGGTCCAAAATGGAACATTACCAGAAAACCCCTCGCCTTGGCCCAAAACACCTTCTCTAGCGTGTCTCCTTATCCTGCCCAAATTCTGCTGCTGGATGTTACCTCAAAAGAACGGAATTAACGGGATAGGGTGAGACGCTTCGGCGGCGGCCTCTCAGGCATGAGTAAGGTGCTAGCAACAGTCGAGAAACCAAGTCAACCACCGAGAAGGACTGAGAGTTCCTCCTCCAAGAAAACCCTAGCCGCCACATCCTCCCCCGCCGGTGATCGTCGGGTCCTTGCCTCCCCCGCTTCCGCTCCTACGGGCGGGAGGGGGTGGGGAATGGGGACCCAGGATCTTCGTCCGGCACTACGATAAGATCCTTAATCTTGGCATTTTTGTGGCGTCGTGGTGGCGCATCTTAGTTGGTGGTGGATGCGCTACATCGAATAATGGTACCTTGGCTTCAACCCCATCTCGGCGGTGTTTACAACGTTGAGAAGCCTGTGTGATGGTGTCTTCGCCGGGCTTGTGCTCCGGCTTTGTGTGGTGTTGGTTTTGTCGTCGATCTGGTCCTAACGGCCTTGAAATGCGGCGGTGTGGACTGCTGTTTGTTTGTGGTGGACGGTGGAGGATCCGTCCGCTTGATAAGCGGGGTGGCGCTGGCCCTGGATCCGGCGTTGAAGATGCTCGGAGAGCTCCTTCGGCCAATGTTCCTTAGCAGTACGCTAGATCTAGTCTTACGGGACTGGTGGCTATTGTGGCTCATTAACGTCTTATGGCTAGGGGTTTCTTCAGTGCCAAAGTGTGGACCGACTACTGATGCTCTTCTTCTTCTCCAGCGACAGCGAAGGATTTGGGTCTGTAGTAGTTGCGGCGAGGACTGTGTTTCAACCGTTTATTTCCTCCTTCTTTACATTGCTTGTATGTGTACCATCTATATATTACTATCATTATAATTATGAATACAAGTAATGTATGCCCAAACATACGTATTAAAAAAAGGTGCTAGCAACAAGCACCCATGATGGGAACAAAAATGGCACTTTATCGCTTTATTTCAGGGCACAATGTTCCTGCAGCATGTTAGTATGAACAGACTTTACTTGGATGAATATACAAGAAAATGGCATGAAAATATTCCTTTAATTCTTGCAAAACATGCCTTGAAAACTATAGGTAATTCCAGATCCAAGAATTGAGACGGCCTCGTAGAATAATAGATGCCTAATGTCTGGTTCCAAACCAGGTCAGCTGTATTGCTACCGCCAGGCAGCAAGGCTGGTCTGATGCTCAAGGATAGAATCCCGGCGAGGTCCATGCGTTGTGCCGCACGTCTCAGGACACGGGGTTTGAGAGAACCTAGCTCAATTTAGAATCTTATGTTGGTTTCATCATGTTCAACGGGATGAGATAAGAAATCTGGGGGCTTTTGGTTGCAAGGTTGACATTTGGCTGGGTCGTTTTGCAAAAGAACCAAGGAAGTATCCGCACACCATAATAAGTTGAATCCAGTCCCTTGCTCACACATCCAACGGTTACAATTTTCCTGGTGCAGCAGGAGTGCTCCTTCAATTGCCGCCCACTTCTCGAATTCATCCAGTTGTGCTTGTCTCGCAGATGAAGAAGGCGCTGCAGGCGAATGCTAAGGTATGTACTGGCTTACCCAATTTCACGCTTGCTAATCTCACAATATACCCCTAGAACATTTGAGCAGATTGATTGGTGCGCCGCGGCAACAAAGAAGTGTGCAAGTGCTGATCAAATGGGCAGACCTTGGAACCCCTCTTTTCCCTGGTCAATGCATACCCATCATCGCCGGCCTAGGGACATGTCGGTGCTTTTGTGGGGGGTAATGTCACGACTCACCTCTTGGCACGAGAAGAAGGGAAGTACGGATGAGCGACAACGCATCAGAGAGGCTCACAAACTGGCCAGTGGGACCTGCACCAGTTGATCAAGCAGACAGCTGGACCAATGGGAGATAAGAAGAAGCGTCATCATCGGGAAGTGGTTAGCTTTTTACAATTCAGAATTCAAGTCCCATCTGTGGGCAACTCTTCTCTCTCTCACATGCAACCTTGCTTCTTAGCTTGGCGAGTGACGAGGGTTAACTCGACAAATGTCCTAGATGAAGGACTTAGGATCGGGGAGTTAGGAAGTTGGATGAACTCGAAGGTAAAATCAGTCAAACAAGGTGTCTATCGAAAGTAAACATGGGTGTGAACCTGGCTTGCTTTCAATCTGACCCTTACCGTCCTCTCCTGGCCCCTATATATAGGTGGCCAGGTCTCAGGGATCGGGAGGGATCCGATACAGATTACAATATCGACATACGACATGAACTCGTATTTCGACTAGTATTACAATTGGGTCTAGCTTATTGGGCCTCAGGGGTAGTTAACTGACGGGCTCTATTATGTATACCCGTGTCAGTAGCCCCCGAGATTCTACCAGAATTGCAGATTCGGGTTGAATCTCAGATCTTCAAATCTTTGACTTGATCAGCTTTTGACTTCTTCATATCTTCAAATCTTCGACTTGGTCTTTCGACTTATCTTTTTATTACAATGTCTTGCAAGGGGTTTTGATGAACAAGCCTGACAACTCTGACGGATCAAGAGGCCAGTTAACTGCCGGAATAGATACTAGTCACCTACTTCAAATTCAATCTCCTTGGACTTGAATTTGGGAAACCGGTCAAACCCATTCTTTTGCCGCATTTAGGACTTACAAAGAATGAATCCCAGTGATTCTCAGGGTACCCAGTGCGTCCACCAGGATTTTCTTCGCGTCGTAGACACGGATAAGTACCAGCAGAGCGCATCCATGTGCGTATACCAAGCCACACAGGACGGATCCCGGGGTCTTACCTTCGTGATATATTTCAACCACGGCATTCAAGTTTTATCGCAATGACGCAACTCGAGAATCATATGTCGCAGCCTTGTTTGACTGTTCCAATATGCCAAATATTCGGGTTATTCAACCTTGGTTGATAGAACTCCCTCCCGATGGTAGTAGTGATGCTTTCGAAATCTCCTTGCATCTTTTTCTCCATTATTCATGATAAAGCATCGTCGGGTGCGCGCCCAGCGCTCCCGATGGGAGTAGCCCCCGAGGCTATAGTCGAAAAAAATTTATTTCGAGTACAGGCTCAAAGACATTGTACCTACTTTCATGTCATCAGATCGTAACTTTACTCAATAATATCGTCGGGTGCACGCTCAGCGCTCCCGATGGTAGTAGCCCCTGAGGCTATAGACGAATATTTTTGGGTATAGACTCAAAGAATGAGTTTTCCTCCACTGATCTCTTTTTTTTCTTCTTTTCATCAACTTTTCGTCGGCTTCCTTGGTCATCATCGGTACTCAGATATGTCACACCAGACTTTTCCCATGAATTTTTCCCATACTAGTGTTCACTACTGTCATAGTCTCATTTCTCGTTACTTGAATTCCCATGACGTCATTAATATAATTACCTTTAATTGACGCTGACCGTTATCCATGGCAGCGCAGTAATTTTGCAATTTTCTTGCCCATTAGTGGGCTGCCGTTTCCGCTCCTTGCGCCACGTCTCAGCCCACGTTCCTTTACCAGGAAGCTATATAAGGGGGAGAGTGGGTAATTTACTGTTTACCAGTTCCTCGCTTCTGCCGCCGCCACCATTGTTGCAACCTTGCGCACCTCTGAGCTCCTGCACAGCCCCCGCGCTCAAGCCGTAGATGCGCGTCAAGACTTGTGCGCAGAAGAACAAGATGGGCAAGAGCATCACTGCCAACTCTGCGACCAGCTGGGTGCCTTCTGATTTCAAGCACAAGGATCTGGAGAAAGCCCAAGCCGATGGCCTCATCTCCGCCGATAATCAGGTCACCTTCCCTAGCACCGAGCACATCCCCAAGCCCCCGAGCGGCTTCCGAGTGATGTTTTTTGTTTTTCTCTTGCGCGGTCTTTCTCTCCCTGCCCACGAGTTCCTTCGTGGGCTTCTTTTTGTGTACGGTGTGTAGCTTCACCAGCTCACACCAAACTCGATTCTCCACATTGCCTATTTTATCACCCTCTGTGAATCGTTTCTGGGGATCGAACCCCACTTTCTTCTCTTGAAATTCCTCTTTCGGCTCCGCCCCAGCGTTGCTTTATCAAAAAAGCCTGAACTGGGTGGAGATGTTATCTCTATTCGTGCTGAATCTCAGTACCTAGAATTCTCCATGGCTGCCTCAGTACAAGGTTGGAGGAAAAAATGGTTTTACATAAAAGACCGGAAAGTTTCTTCCTCTGACCAGTACGGTATTGCCCCTTTTGATGCCTCTAAGGAAGTGAAAAAATTGACCTCGTGGGATTCGCCTCCAAGTGAAGCTGAGATGGAGGAAATCAAACCGCTTCTTGCCCGCATTCAGGCTCTAAAAAGTGGTAAAGGAGGTGCACTTTCAGGCACTCAACTTATGGCATTTTTCCTGCAACGTCGAGTTCAACCCCTTCAACATCGTCTTTCCAAACTGTGGTCTTATTCTGGCTTGGGAGATTCTTCTCGAGTATCTGATGATCTTATGGAGAAGAAGGATCTCGACAAGCGAGTGAGAGCTCTTACTACTCTCACTAAAGATCATGAAGTTGCGGATTTGGCCGCTAGATACTTCGACTCTGAACACCCCTTGCCTGCGGTATGTATACTATCTTCATTTTACTTGTCTTCTTTTACTTTATTGCTGCTTTTCTTACAATTGTCGACTTGTTTTCCTTTCAGGATCACTAGTCCCTTGCATCTCATCCTCCTCTTCCAGAGGGAGGAGCCCTTCAGGATGTGCCTGTTTCCGCTGCCTCCGAAGCCCCCGAGGCTGAGGACAACCAAGAAGGAGACAAAGCCAAAGATTCTCTGGAAGGGACCAGCTTGACGACGTCGCCTCCTCCTGCGCTTTCTGAAGATCTTGGCGTTGACAAGAAAAGGAAACGTGTTGAGGAGCTCGCTTCTTCGAGTGCCTCCGCTCACAAAACTGTGACCGGGGAGACCCTTGCTCTAGAGGACGAGCTAGAACTTTTCGACGCCTTGGACTCATGAGTATTTTGCGAACTCGACTTTTTATTTTGTACTTGCTTTTTTCTTTCGACTTATGTGAAGTCTCTTGCCTTTTGTTTTCTTCGTAGTGACAACGAGGACCCGAAGAGGGATGCTGCTGCTGCTCCTTCTGCTGAGACTATGGCTGCCGACGAACCTTCTTTGCAAGAGGTTGATCCAGTGGTAAAATATCCAAAGGCTCCTGTTAAAAAGGTCGTTGCTACTCGTGGCTCCAAGCGTTTGAAAAAGTTGACAGATGCCGGTGCTTCCCTTGAGACCCATCTGTCCATGAGCTCCTCCGATGATGTGCGTGTTGACACTAGTATTTTTGCTTTTGTTTCTTGCGTGATCTTCATACTCACGTACTTTTTCTGGACAGATCTTGATGAAGAAATTTGTCACTTTGGGCACTGAATGTGTCGAGTATTTGAAAGCTACTAGGGCTTCCGAGGGTAATCTTCTTTCCTATATTTTGCTTGTCTTGAGTGCCTTTCTTTGCTTCTTTATTCGACTTTCTTCTCCCTTTGTTGAATTACAGATGCTTTGGCGGCAGCTAATGCCCGCATTTTGTCTCTGGAAGCTGAACTCGAAGCTTCCAGAAAAGCTTGGGATGCCGCCACTGCTGCCAAAGCCACTGCTGAGAATTCTACTAAATCAGCATTGGCTAGGGCGAAGAAAGCGGAGAAGACCCTTTCTGACGCTAATAAGGAGCACCTCCAGCGGGAACAGGCCGTGACTGAACGGCTTAATAAAATGTCTACTCTTGCTGGAGGTACATACTATGTCTTTCCCTTCTTTTGTTTGAGTTGCCCGCTCTTATGCTTGCTGATGTGTGCTTTTTCCTCTGTCTTTGTTTCCTTGGTTGTGCAGAACGTACTGGGGTGTCTTCGTCATCTTTGCAACCAGACGATGATTCTCTCATGGCCGCAGTTAACTTGCTGGAGTGTCGTGGTTTCGTCAACAGATCTGCCATAGGGGTAGGGATATGGCGGTTTGTGGAAGGGGGTGAACACGGAGGAGCGATCCGGGACGGTGGTAGCACGAGTTTACCCAACTTCAGATCCCGCGATGGTGGCGAGATCCTACGTGCTGCTATAATTCACTATATGGCAACAAGTGCTCGATTACAATGATGAGGTTGGCTGTTTCGCTATGCGATTGGCCGTATGACTAGAACGTGCCTCAAGGGCTGCTCCACGCCGGGCTTATAAAGGCGCCTGGCGTGGGCTACACGTTGGTACTGGAGCGGATACAACTTGGAGTCCTAGACTAAGTCCTATGCGTGTACTGCAAGGTAACCCGCCATGGGCCTATCTCCGGGCCCACCATGGGCCTATCGTCAGTGGTCCGCCATGGGCCTGTCTCCGGATCCGCCATGGACTTGTCTAAGGAACCGCCATAAGCGCCTGCGTCCAGTACCGCCGTGGTAATTTCAGCAACCGGGCCGCCCGGTATGGCGAATCCGCCATACCACCCCTGATGGGCCACCCTGGCTTGCTGATTTAGGACTACGTCGCTGGTATACCTATTTGGTATATCCCCAACAGTAGCCCCCAGGGAACTTCAAGATTGTCATCTATATCCACCATGCATGTTCTTGGTGGGATACTTCCGCCATAGCTCTTCTTCCCTTCTGCTGTGATGGCGGTCATCTTGATGTTCCTTCTTCCATCTATTAATCCGCCGTAAATAACGGATCAGGCGACGTAGTTATCTTAGTGAGATTTTCGGGATCCATTGGATCATACCGTGGAAATCCGCCGTAAATTCCGGCACGCAGTTCCTTCTAGGGCAAGACTTACAGTGCACACACTGTTTTCACCAAGTTACTTTTTTACCCCTGGACACGTGTCACCGGATTAGGGTTTCTGCGATCAGGACGAGCGGTGGTGATGGCGGGCACGAATCTCGAGGCCCGAGGCCTATATATACCCTGGCCTCTCTCCCCCAGCCGGTCACCCCTCATTCGCCCCCGTCGCATTCTCTCTCTTCAGCGCCGCCACGAGAGCTACGTCATCTTCGACGAGCCGCTGCGGAAGATCCTTGCCGCCGGCGACGTTTTTCTCCAGAAATAGCTTGCTCAAGCACTTCATAGCGGAATCTTCTTTTCAGCGCCATGAACCCCGGATCACCTTCCCATCACCATTCCGAGGCTGAGGAGGAGGATTCCCCCCTGCAACAGTCAGCTCAGGGAGCACACCCTGTAATGGGAGATTTAGATCCAGAGGACATCATGTCCGAAGCCGAAGAAGAGAGGGCGGAGGGCGAAGCTGAGGAGGAAGATGCTGAAGACGAAGAAGAGCAGATCCCCCAGAACCTCCATGGGTATTGGCAGAAATCCCATGTTAAGGACTCTGACGTCCAAACCATGGAAGGCGAGGGCACCATGGCTCCTCAGGCTAAATCTAGATGGCGGACCGTCTTCAAGGCCCCGGTGCCTATCCCTAACCCCTCCGAGATTGTGATGCTCAAATCTCACGTGGAGAGGGGTCTCAGTATGCCTCCATCTCTTTTCTTTACTAATCTTCTGAAATTCTACGGACTGCAGCTCCACCACATATCACCAAACAGCTTGGTGTCTGTGGCGGGCTACGCAGCTTGATGCGAGGGATATCTCGGGATCCATCCCAGGGTAGACCTCTTCCAACTTTTCTTCTCTGTGCGGGCCAATTACGAAGATGACGGATCCCTTCGAACCTGCGGAACGGTTTGCTTTCTTCCACGAAGGTCAAAAGAATACCCTTTCATCATGCCTCTGGATTCCGCCATAGGATGGAGAGGATGCTAGTTCTATATGGCGGATAAGCCCGCACCGTCTCAATCCCGCGGCCTTCCTCCCTTTAAGAACGTAGCTGCTGAATCCCATGACTCCTGGACGGCTGTCAACGATGAATCTGCCACTCCCTATGTCAAGCTCTTGGCTCGGCGGATCGCCAGGCTATCTGTGGATGGCTTGAAAGGAATCGACACCATCAACTGCTGGATATCCCGGCGGATTCAGCCGCTTCAGCATCGCGATAGCCTGATGCACGATTATACTGGTGCAAATGATGGCATGCGCTGTTCGGAGCAGGAGCTGGACCCTAAAGTTGTCGAGAAGCGCATCTGTTCTCTGATAAAGTCTCCTAGGAAGAAACCTTTGAAGTTCGGCATGGCTATGTTTGAGAATGGCAGCTGCCCTTTGGTAAGTTCCCTTTCCGCCATAGTTCCGTATGATACCTTTATATTTCATAACATTTTTCTTCTTATCAGGTCAAATCGCTTGGTCCTGCACACTTTGCCCATCCCCTTCGCCGCTCCATCATCAGATCTACCGCTAAGGAGGAAGTTGTTCACTCTAGCGGGAACAAAGAGGAGATGGCGGGGAATGTGGATGACACAGCCCATACGACCCAGGAGAAGGCGGTTCCCAAGAAACGGACTGGTAGCGGGAAAACTCGCGGTGGTGGCGGGAAATCTGTTGATTCCCGTCGTTTCGAAGCTCAACGCAGGGCGGAGTTAGAAACGCCATCCGAGAATACTGCTACTATCAACCTGCCCAAGTCAAGGTAACCTTTGGACATCCTCCTCCATTGTTGGTGCTTTCCATCTCTAATCCTCCTTTACTTAGAAGGAAGAAGCCTACTGTCAAGGAGCCGTCATCCAAGCGAGCCAAGCCCTCCCCTGCCGCTATTCCGCTCACCCCTGACGTACCAACTCCCTCCTCCGTTCGTATCGATATCGATATGGAGGATGCTGATGGTCAGTTTGACCCAATGCCAGAAGCCAACCCAACGACTGAAGCTACGGCTAATGATATCGTCCAAAGCGAAAAGGCTTCTGGCTCGTTTCAGGGCCAAGTGGCGGATGCTCCGATGGGGGGCAGTTTATTTTGGAGACAGAAGCAACTTGAGGTCGTCAATCTTATTTCTAGCCAGGAAGATGCCAGCAACCAGCTGTCCAGCGGCATCGCCGCTTTTGTTGAGAAAACAGCCACTATGAAGAAGGTATGTACTGCCAGTAGCCCCCGAGCGCCATGGCGGATTTTTAAATTCGATCCGCTATGGGGCTTCAAGAGTGACTTCTGTAAGGTTTTGAATAGCACAGCCCTCGAGCGCTGGTAGTTCACACAGTGCTCTATAGAGAACTTTTTTTTAAATTTCATACTGAGTAGCCCCCGAGCGTTATGGCGGATGACTATCCGGCATAAAGCTCTTAGGAAGACAAAAAAAATCAGCATAAGTAGCCCCCGAGCATTATGGCGGATTCTATCCATCATGATGCTCTAAGAGTGACTAGAAAATCATCGTGAGTAGCCCCCGAGCGTTATGGCGGATAATTATCCGGCATAAAGCTCTAAGAGTAACTAACACTTCAAATTTATTTTGCCAGAACTACAAGAAGGTGGTAGAGGACCTGGTCCAGGTTGTCAGCTCGCAAGAGAAGGAGCTGGCAACCAAAAGCGCTCTTGTGGCGGACTTGCAGCAATAGCTTGAGAATAGCGGTAATTTACTTTAACAAGTTTTAATTCCCTTATGCTTATTCAATCAATGCTGTGCTGATACTTCCGCCATGCAGATGTTGCCAAGCTCAAGTCCACACTTGAGGGGGTGGAGAAGGGCCACGCCATTGCGATGGATGGGCTGCAGGAGCAGCTCCAGAAATCTCTGGCCGCAAACACCCTCCTTGAAGAGCAGCTGAAGGACCAGGAGCGCCAGATTCTCAAGAAGGACAAGGAGATAGAGGATCTCCGCAAAGCCGCCGCTGAATTTGAAAAGCGGCGTGAAGGCTTTAACGAGCTCCTCCATCACTTCCAGGACACCCTGCTAGGTACCATTTCTCCTTATACCGTAAAGTTTTTCAATTTATGCTATGCCGTGCGTGACGTATCTTCTTTTTCCGCTATGCAGTCACCTTGGGGCAAGGCGAGGTGGATACCGCCGAGGGCCTGCGCATGGCCACCGACGCAGCGAGGAAGGAGCTTGATGGCCTTCTCAACGCTGGTCGCCAGGCGTGCGGAAGCTTGCAGATGGTGGGTTCTTCCAACCTCTCCGCCATTGCGCTTACGCAGAAGCTGCTGCTAGTGCCAGGGCTAATGGCGGACTGGAAACAGTCCTCTGCTCGGGGTGGTGCCAGGACAGCTCTAACCTTGGCGAAGGCCCACTACCCCAAGATGGACCTGGACCTACTCACCTCCGGCATCCCAGAGAGCGGCGAGGGCGGTGCGCCGGTGGACGAGGCCGCCATCCGGCAAAGCGTGCTTGGATACGATCAACTGTGTGCCCTTGGCACTCAGTTGAACGTATACTATGAAGCATACGAGCTGCCAGGGTCGCCGTCACAGGCTTCGGCATCAGCCTCCGCGGCTACTGCAGGTGGTGATGGCAGTGACGAGGTGTCCTCCAAGGTTCCGCCGTCTTCTTAGGACGTGCCCTGCAATATGGCAGGAAAAATACTTTGCATCAATTCGGCCCCTGAGTGGGTCTGTAATTTAAACTTAAACTGCGTGTGAATGTTTCTGCACTGTGACTGATCTTCTTGTGGCGGATCAGTGGAATGCTTTTGAACTCTTGCAGCTTGTTTTTATGAAGTGGTTTTATTGTGCGAAGAAACTGCCAGGCCTAGTTTTATGCAACTTGCAGTTTTTGACATGCCCAAAAAACAACACTGAAAAAATTTTCACGCGTAGGATTATGCGATCCGCCATCCGGCTCTCTGTGCTTGACTTTTCGTGAGATGGCAAAATCTTCGCACGAACAATCCGCTAGGGCGACGATACTTAATAGCAACCGTCCAGAACCCTGAGCAGATGGCGGCTTAGATCGTCAAAAAGTCACTACTCGGGAATCCACACAGAAAACATCGAATGAAGATCAAAACATAAAAAAGCTACGCGGACCGCTTATGGCGGATTTAAAAAAGACGCAAGTGCAAAGCACAATTGCGCAAAGGGTTCTATACGATCTAAATGAACAATAAAGGAGGTAAAAGACTTAGAAAAAATCAAGAGTGAACCAAATGCTTTATTTCATTGATCATATAGAGGTGCCTATTACATAGCTGGAGGAGTGCTAAGTGTAGAAATGACGTAGCTGTGCAATGTTCCATGGACGATCTGTCTCGTCGTAGATATCGTCAGGGTCTCTTCGTTTGCGCTTCTTACTGGGTCATTTATCCAGCTCGCGAATATCAATGAGGTAGTAGGAGCCATTCAGTAGAGCTTTGCTGACGACGAAGGGTCCTTCCCAAGGCGGGGATAGCTTGTGGGACTTCTGCTGTTTGAGGCATAGCACCAGGTCACCTTCTTTGAACGAGCGTTGGCGAACTCACCGGCTGTGATAGCGGCAGAGATTCTGCTGGTAGATGGCGGATCTCTGGGCTGCTAGGTCTCGTTCTTCTTCCAGCAGGTCCGCAGATAATTGTCTGGACGCTTCTGCATCTTCTTCCTTGTAGGCCTCGACTCTTGGAGAATCGTACTGAACATCACTTGGCAAAATTGCCTCTGCTCCGTAGACTAAGAAGAAAGGGGTAAGGCCAGTTGATCTGTTTGGCGTGGTCCGTAGACTCCACATCACAGATGGCAACTCTTCTGCCCAGGCTCCAGCTGCTCTATGTAGCGGTGCTTCTAGGCGTGGCTTGATCCCTGACATGATTAGTCCATTGGTCCGCTCAACTTGGCCATTAGACTGTGGATGTGCCACAGATGCTAGGTCAAGGCGGATTCCGTTGTGATGGCAGTATTCTTCAACTTCTCCCTGAGACAAATTAGTGCCATTGTCGGTGATGATGCTATGTGGGATGCCGAATCTAACCACAATGTCCTTGACAAATTTGAGGGCAGTTTTGCCATCAAGTTTTCTGATGGGCTTAGCTTCCACCCACTTCGTGAATTTGTCTACCGCTACCAGGAGGTGCGTAAATCCCGAAGGTGCTGTTTTTAGCGGACCCACCATGTCCAGCCCCCAGACTGGAAATGGCCAAGTTATAGGAATCGTATGCAGCGCTGTGGCGGGCATATGGGTTTGCTTGGAGTACATCTGGCAACCGTGGCAGAGCTCCACAATACGATCTGCATCTGCCTTGGCTGTTGGCCAGTAGAACCCATGGCGGAATGCTTTAGCTACTAGGGATCTGGCGGCGGCGTGATGCCCACATTCGCCTTCATGGATCTCTCTTAGTATTTCGATTCCATCCATTTGGGATATGCACTTCATAAAAACTCCCGAGGTGCTTCGTTTGTAGAGCTGGCCATCTATGATGGTGTACGCTTTGGCTCTACGCTCGATTTGTCTTTTTTTGACTTCGTCATCGGGAAGCTTCTTGTTCGTCAGATACTTCAGGTAGGGCTCTGCCCATGGCGGATTGCTAGGAAAAACCGCCATGACGGGAGAGCTTGCTAGTTCCGGATTTTCTGGATCCACCATCTTTACCGATGGTACGCGCAGATGCTCGAGGAATACGCCTGGCGGAACTGCCTTACGGCTAGATCCTAGTTTGGACAAGGTATCGGCCGCCATGTTATCTTCTCGTCATACGTGTTTTATGTCGTAGCCGAGGAAACTTTTGGCCATCTCATCCACTTCGTCTCTATATGCCGCCATGACTTCGTTCTGAGCTTTGTATGTGCCAGCCACCTGCTGAGCAACCAGGTCAGAGTCTCCACAGCACATGATGTGTTGTACGCCGATGTCCTTTGCGACACGTAGCCCATGCAGTAAAGCTTCATATTCCGCGATGTTGTTGGTGGTGGGGAAGTGGATCTGGAGAATGTAGCTTAGCTCATCTCCCTTGGGAGATTTGAGTGTCACTCCAGCCCCCGAGCCGTGTAGCAGCTTTGACCCGTCAAAGTGCATCACCCAATGCTCTGGTTCTGGGATGGGCGTAGTTTCCTGTGCTTCCTTCCAATCCGCCATAAATTCTGCCAAAGCCTGGGACTTGATGGCGGTGCGAGGCTTATAATCGATGTCGAAAGAGGCCAATTCAATGCCCCACTTCGCAACTCGCCCTGTTGCGTCGCTGTTGTTGATGATGTCCTTCAGTGGGGCCTTGCTCACCACTGTGATCTTATGGTCATAGAAGTAATGCCTCAACTTGCGAGAAGCTAGGAAAACTCCGTATGCCAATTTTTGGTAGTGAGGGTAGCGCTGCTTCGATTCCGTCAGGACCTCGCTGACATAGTAGACTGGTCGCTGTACGCCATACTCCTGTGCTTCTTCCTTACGCTCTACCACCATGACGATGCTGACCACCTTGTTAGTTGCCACCATGTATAGTAACATGGGTTCCTGGTCTTCGGGAGCCGCTAGGACTGGTGCAGTGGATAACACTCTCTTCAGATCCTTAAGTGCAGCGTCTGCCTTGTCGGTCCAGACGAATTCATCTGATTTCTTCATCAGCTTGTAGAGTGGCAAAGCCTTCTCGCCAAGACGACTGATGAATCTGCTCACTGCTGCCACGCAGCCTGTGAGTCGTTGTACATCTTTTAGATCTACGGGCCGGGAGATGTCGAGGATTGCCTTGATCTTCTCCGGATTACCCTCAATTCCGCGGTGGGAGACGATGAATCCTAGAAGTTGTCCAGCTGGCACCCCGAAGACGCACTTCGTGGGGTTAAGCATCATGTTGTACTTCCTAAGATTGTTGAAGGTCTCTTGCAAATCCGCTATAAGGCCATCTTGCTTCTTAGACATAACTGCGATGTCGTCCACGTATGCATGGATGTTTCATCCGATTTGATCCGCCAGACACTTTTGCATAGTGCGCTGATACGTTGCTCCTGCGTTTTTCAGACCGAATGGCATTGTGACATAGCAATATGTGCCATAAGGTGTGATGAACGACGTAGCGAGCTGATCGGACTTTTTCATCTTGATCTGGTGGTATCCTGAGTAGGCATCTAAGAAACACAGCAGCTCCGATCCCGCCGTCGAGTCAATGACTTGGTCAATGCGAGGCAAGGGAAAAGGGTCTTTTGGACATGCTTTGTTCAGGCCAGTGTAGTCTACACACATGCGCAGAACTTTTGTGTTTTTCTTAGGAACTAGCACCGGATTTGCCACCCACTTAGTATGGATCACTTCCTTGATGAAACCTGCTTTCAATAGCTTGGAAATTTCCTTTGCTATGGCGCGACGCTTTTCATCTCCGAAGTGTCTCATGGCTTGTCTTACTGGCTTCGAGCCAGGAATTATCTGCAGAGCGTGCTCGGCGAGCTCCCTAGGTACACCTGTCATGTCAGATGGCTGCCATGCGAAGATGTCCCGGTTCTCACGGAGGAACTCGATGAGCGCGCTTTCCTATTTGGGGGACAAATTTGTCCCAATGGAGGTGGTCTTGGCGGCATCGCCAGTGACAAGTTCCACCTGTTTTGTGTCGACCGTAGGCTTGAAGGTGGGTGGGGAGGCGGAAATCTCCTGCTTGGATGCCGGCATCTCCGCGGGGTCCGTAGCGGCATGGATTTCCTTGAACTCCTCACCGAAGAACACTGCCTCCGCGAAGGCGGCTTCACCATCCTCGCACTCCTTTGCCTTTCTGAAACTGCCATAAACGGTGATTATGCCATCTGGGCCTGGCATCTTCAGCTGATTATAGATGTAACATGGCCTGGCATGGAAGCTGTGGAAAGCAGGGCGACCGAAGATCACGTGGTATGTACTTTTGAACGGGACTACTTCAAAGGTTATAGGCTCTTCACGGTAATTTTCCTCACTACCGAATTGGACCTTGAGTGTGATGGACCCGAGGGACTTGGCTTGGCGACCAGGAACCACTCCATAGAAGGTGACCGCGCTATGGCGGAGTTGGGTTTTGGTAAGGCCAAGTTTTGTCAGTGTTTCCATGTACATGATGTTCAAGCTGCTGCCGCCATCCATTAAGCATTTGGAGAACTCGTAGCCGTGGATCACAGGGCATACCACCATGGCGTAATATCCCTCTGGGATGTGCTCTGGATGATCATCGCGGCTCCAGTGCACCGGTACCTCGGACCATCGGACGTACTGGCGGATTTTTGGCACGGTGGCATTGAGGGAGCGCATAGCGGCTCTTTGTGCCTTAGCCATGGGGCGTCCAAGGAATGTGTGAAAGGCACCTTTTTTATCCTTGATTGGGTTACCCTTGCCAGCGCCACCCTCTGCCTTTTCGGCGGGTTTGGGCGCAGGGTCTTCATCCATGTCACTGCCATCCCTGGACTCCTTGTCTTTATCCGCTTTCCCTTTGCCACGAGGCCGTTGACGCCGGCTGCGCTTGAAGCCAGCTTCTTGATCCGCCTTGAGGTCGTTGACAAACTTGCAGTTCCGGTTGGTGTGATTGCACTTTCCCGAAGCATCACGATGGGCAAAACATGGCATATCGCGGTATTCGTCGTAAGACACGGGGGCGGATGGCGCCGAAGCGGGAGTTGCAGAACTCTGCGGCTGGCCACTGCTAGTACCGCGTCCCCTGCCGCGCTGGCTGCTTTGGCCCTTGTCATCGAAGGTTGTGGCCACCATATCCGGAGCCTGCTACTCTTCTGGCAGAATCTTTCGTTTGTTGCTGCTATTCCGCTTTCCAGTGTTCTGGATGGCGGAAGCCTTCAGAGATTCACGGGCGTCGTCGTCGGCGGCAGCGTAATTGCTTGCAATGGTGATCATGAAATTTAAGGTCAGTTTCCCTTCGTTCCTTTCCCGCAATAGGCGGTGGCGGAGCAGTTGGCCTCTTTCCAAACTATCAATAAACGCGAGGATGGCGGATTCGTCGGTAACCCCTTCACAGGAGTTCTTCATATCTAGCCATCGTGCGAGGAAAGTTCGGGAGGTCTCATCGTCAGCCCGTCGGCACCGTTGGAGGTCACCAATGTTATGGGGTCTCTTATAAGTCCCCTCGAAGTTTTCGGTAAGCGCAGTTTGCATATCGAACCAGGTTTGGATGGAGTTTTCCGCCAAGTCATTGATCCACTGCCTCGCAGTGCCGGATAGCATCAGGGGCAAATAGCGGACAACGACATTGGGTGATCCCCCGGCGAACTGTACTGCGTTGAAGTAGTCTTGTAGCCAAGTCAAAGGCCTATCGACTCCATTGTACTGGCGGATATTTTTCTCGATCTTGAACCCATGCGGGATGGGCTCATCACGAATCCGTTGTCCAAAGCACTTTGGGCCGAGGAAGAAGGCTGTTTGAGACTTGGCAATCTCGTTTAGATGGGTACGGGCGTCGTAGGGCTTCTGGTCTGGCGGATCCTTGCGAGAGTTGTGTGACCTTGCTGGTCCGCCGCCACCACCGCCGCCGCCATGGGGGCTCCCTGGTGGGGATGGCGAGGGTCACGTCGTCGTTTACTCTCGCTGTCCTACGACTGATCTTTGCAGCTACGATGGCCTCCTTCTGTTCTTCGTGGAGATGGATCATCGTCATGGCGGCGGGAGCCTTGCCCTTTGTCATCGTGGTGGCGAGTGGAGCGATGCTTGTACTTGTCGCCGCCACGGTGCGCGCCGTCGTCATGGCGAGATCGGTCCCTTCTCTTGGATCCGCCATCTCTGCTGGTTTCCCGTCGTGGCGGATCGTCTCTGCGTCCAGCGTCACGGCTTCGTCCTTGCTTGCCATCATTGTCGCGTATGACGATCCCTCCCTTTGGGACTTCGAACGTCTTATACTTTGGTGGCGGCATGTTGGTCTTATGGCGAGGAGCAGCATTGTCTTGTTGGTATCCGTAAGCAGGGTAATTCTTGTGGGGTGGCAATGGATTTCTCTGTGGGCCTTTGCCATTTGGTTTGTCATCGGAGGATATTGGGATGGCGTTCACCCGGTTGCGAGCTTCTCTTCTTCGGATTTCTGAGGATCCGGTATGAGATTCGTTGTCAGGGCGCGTACCATAGTTGCCAGCCCCCCGAGCTTTAGAGGCAGTGCTGGACCTGCATAGGGCGGGATCAGATTCGAGCCGTCGTGACGACGTAGCCTTCTCCTGCTGCACTAATGCTTTGGTCATCAGTTTAACCGCCGTCTCTAGGGCTGCTGGGCTCTTATTATGCTCCAATAGCTCTTTTGCAGCCACGATATTCTCAATGGGCGTAGCCCTGACTTCATCGCGGTTTTTATCCACGTATGGCGGATTCTTGATGTACATCTTGGCCAGAGTTTCCGCTGTTGGTACGGTGAACTCAAGGTTTCGTACCAGCTGCGGGTCGCCTGCCTCGGTCATCTGGTTCTGGATGAGAGTAACATACTTCTCCTCCATGTTCCTTGCGCGCTTCAGCGTGTCTTGAGCTTTAGCAATGTCGCCATCAAGCTGCTGGCCCATCTTCTTGACTCGCTTTGCTTCCTTGAGGAGTGCTCGCCTCTTCTTCTCGAGATCGTTCACATCTCTGACATAGTCAGGGGTGATTGGATCTGCTAGAGTTCCATAGACGACCTTATCCAGCGGGGTCGTGAAGTCTTCTGGGTGCTGGTCCTCGGGGATGGCGGGTTGCAGAGGCCTGGGTCCGCCGTGGATCTCAGGAAGTTGTTCCGTGGCGGGATCGGCGGCTGGTGGCGGGTTACACTGCTCTTTGCCGGCATCTCCGTCGTGGGCTGCCTGAGATGGCGGATCACCAGTTGTCTGCCTAGCATCATCTCCTTTGTTAGTTACGAAAACCTGCTTGGCCGCTGCTTGCTGCTCTTCAAGTGCCTGCTGCGCCAATTCCGCCTCGATTTTTCTCATGGCGGCGTCGTAATGGTCAGAATCGTAGCCCTTGCTGTCACAGTCATCCGATTCACCACTTTCGTTAAGTGCCTCAAGGATGGATTCACCTGGGCTATCTTCTCCATTGGAGGTAGATCCCGAAGTGATGCCTGCGAACGCAACAAGGCAGTACCGTGGTGTCTCTAACGCTAGATTACTCATGACGGATTCACAGCGGTCTTCCACCACTTCCTCTACCTCTAGGGCGGGCTGGGTGGGATTATTTTTCAGGTCCGATTTGGGCAACTTGGAAAGTTCCAGGTCAGATGAGTCCTCCTCCGTATCCAGCTCGGAAGCGGTCCGTTTGGGGATTTCAGCCATACCGATCCGCCGGAAATTGGTTTCCGTGGCGAGGCTAGGGTTTGTCTCTCCAATGAAGATGTGGATATCTCCAATCGAAACGACGGTGAATCGAGCAGGGTCTTCTCTAGCCGGCACCCAGAGGTTATCCGCTGGGACGATGGGGAAGCCTTCAGAGATTCGCGGGCGTCGTCGTCGGCGGCAGCGTAATTGCTTGCAATGGTGATCATGAAATTTAAGGTCAGTTTCCCTTCGTTCCTTTCCCGCAATAGGCGGTGGCGGAGCAGTTGGCCTCTTTCCAAACTATCAATAAACGCGAGGATGGCGGATTCGTCGGTAACCCCTTCACAGGAGTTCTTCATATCTAGCCATCGTGCGAGGAAAGTTCGGGAGGTCTCATCGTCAGCCCGTCGGCACCGTTGGAGGTCACCAATGTTATGGGGTCTCTTATAAGTCCCCTCGAAGTTTTCGGTAAGCGCAGTTTGCATATCGAACCAGGTTTGGATGGAGTTTTCCGCCAAGTCATTGATCCACTGCCTCGCAGTGCCGGATAGCATCAGGGGCAAATAGCGGACAACGACATTGGGTGATCCCCCGACGAACTGTACTGCGTTGAAGTAGTCTTGTAGCCAAGTCAAAGGCCTATCGACTCCATTGTACTGGCGGATATTTTTCTCGATCTTGAACCCATGCGGGATGGGCTCATCACGAATCCGTTGTCCAAAGCACTTTGGGCCGAGGAAGAAGGCTGTTTGAGACTTGGCAATCTCGTTTAGATGGGTACGGGCGTCGTAGGGCTTCTGGTCTGGCGGATCCTTGCGAGAGTTGTGTGACCTTGCTAGTCCGCCGCCACCACCGCCGCCGCCATGGGGGCTCCCTGGTGGGGATGGCGAAGGGTCACGTCGTCGTTTACTCTCGCTGTCCTACGACTGATCTTTGCAGCTACGATGGCCTCCTTCTGTTCTTCGTGGAGATGGATCATCGTCATGGCGGCGGGAGCCTTGCCCTTTGTCATCGTGGTGGCGAGTGGAGCGATGCTTGTACTTGTCGCCGCCACGGTGCGCGCCGTCGTCATGGCGAGATCGGTCCCTTCTCTTGGATCCGCCATCTCTGCTGGTTTCCCGTCGTGGCGGATCGTCTCTGCGTCCAGCGTCACGGCTTCGTCCTTGCTTGCCATCATTGTCGCGTATGACGATCCCTCCCTTTGGGACTTCGAACGTCTTATACTTTGGTGGCGGCATGTTGGTCTTATGGCGAGGAGCAGCATTGTCTTGTTGGTATCCGTAAGCAGGGTAATTCTTGTGGGGTGGCAATGGATTTCTCTGTGGGCCTTTGCCATTTGGTTTGTCATCGGAGGATATTGGGATGGCGTTCACCCGGTTGCGAGCTTCTCTTCTTCGGATTTCTGAGGATCCGGTATGAGATTCGTTGTCAGGGCGCGTACCATAGTTGCCAGCCCCCCGAGCTTTAGAGGCAGTGCTGGACCTGCATAGGGCGGGATCAGATTCGAGCCGTCGTGACGACGTAGCCTTCTCCTGCTGCACTAATGCTTTGGTCATCAGTTTAACCGCCGTCTCTAGGGCTGCTGGGCTCTTATTATGCTCCAATAGCTCTTTTGCAGCCACGATATTCTCAATGGGCGTAGCCCTGACTTCATCGCGGTTTTTATCCACGTATGGCGGATTCTTGATGTACATCTTGGCGAGAGTTTCCGCTGTTGGTACGGTGAACTCAAGGTTTCGTACCAGCTGCGGGTCGCCTGCCTCGGTCATCTGGTTCTGGATGAGAGTAACATACTTCTCCTCCATGTTCCTTGCGCGCTTCAGCGTGTCTTGAGCTTTAGCAATGTCGCCATCAAGCTGCTGGCCCATCTTCTCGACTCGCTTTGCTTCCTTGAGGAGTGCTCGCCTCTTCTTCTCGAGATCGTTCACATCTCTGACATAGTCAGGGGTGATTGGATCTGCTAGAGTTCCATAGACGACCTTATCCAGCGGGGTCGTGAAGTCTTCTGGGTGCTGGTCCTCGGGGATGGCGGGTTGCAGAGGCCTGGGTCCGCCGTGGATCTCAGGAAGTTGTTCCGTGGCGGGATCGGCGGCTGGTGGCGGGTTACCCTGCTCTTTGCCGGCATCTCCGTCGTGGGCTGCCTGAGATGGCGGATCACCAGTTGTCTGCCTAGCATCATCTCCTTTGTTAGTTACGAAAACCTGCTTGGCCGCTGCTTGCTGCTCTTCAAGTGCCTGCTGCGCCAATTCCGCCTCGATTTTTCTCATGGCGGCGTCGTAATGGTCAGAATCGTAGCCCTTGCTGTCACAGTCATCCGATTCACCACTTTCGTTAAGTGCCTCAAGGATGGATTCACCTGGGCTATCTTCTCCATTGGAGGTAGATCCCGAAGTGATGCCTGCGAACGCAACAAGGCAGTACCGTGGTGTCTCTAACGCTAGATTACTCATGACGGATTCACAGCGGTCTTCCACCACTTCCTCTACCTCTAGGGCGGGCTGGGTGGGATTATTTTTCAGGTCCGATTTGGGCAACTTGGAAAGTTCCAGGTCAGATGAGTCCTCCTCCGTATCCAGCTCGGAAGCGGTCCGTTTGGGGATTTCAGCCATACCGATCCGCCGGAAATTGGTTTCCGTGGCGAGGCTAGGGTTTGTCTCTCCAATGAAGATGTGGATATCTCCAATCGAAACGACGGTGAATCGAGCAGGGTCTTCTCTAGCCGGCACCCAGAGGTTATCCGCTGGGACGATGGGGAAGCCGGAATCGTAGAGGACGCGCCCGATGCCTGCCTGCAAAGGCGGATCCCGCCTAGATCCGCGCTCCAGACGCGCTTAGCCCCACAGTGGGCGCCAACTGTCGTGGTTTCGTCAACAGATCTGCCATAGGGGTAGGGATATGGCGGTTTGTGGAAGGGGGTGAACACGGAGGAGCGATCCGGGATGGTGGTAGCATGAGTTTACCCAGCTTCAGATCCCGCGACGGTGGCGAGATCCTACGTGCTGCTATAATTCACTATATGGCAACAAGTGCTCGATTACAATGATGAGGTTGGCTGTTTCGCTATGCGATTGGCCGTATGACTAGAACGTGCCTCAAGGGCTGCTCCACACCGGGCTTATAAAGGCGCCTGGCGTGGGCTACACGTTGGTACCGGAGCGGATACAACTTGGAGTCCTAGACTAAATCCTATGCGTGTACTGCAAGGTAACCCGCCATGGGCCTATCTCCGGGCCCACCATGGGCCTGTCGTCAGTGGTCCGCCATGGGCCTATCTCCGGATCCGCCATGGACTTGTCTAAGGAACCGCCATAAGCGCCTGCGTCCAGTACCGCCGTGGTAATTTTAGCAACTGGGCCGCCTGGTATGGCGAATCCGCCATACCACCCCTGATGGGCCACCCTGGCTTGCTGATTTAGGACTACGTCGCTGGTTTACCTATTTGGTATATCCCCAACATGGAGGCAAACTGGATTTCTATACAGGAGATCTTCGAGTTGGCTAGCCGCGTGCTCACGCGGATTTTCGTTGGGTTGTGGCCCAAGCAAAAAGCGAAGATGCCAGATAATGATTTGAAGAAACTTGCCAAGTCCTTTGACACCCCCGACGATCATATCCTTCTTATGAAGGCCCGCTCTATGAATCGAGGTGCCGAGGGGGCCATTGTGTTGCATACGCACATGGCGAGGAGGTCAACTGGGAAAAGGTGAGCTCTTCCCGCGGTGGACCCCTTTTGGAGCTGAAAGTTTTCTTCGAGAAGGCAAAGAGGTACGCGCCAGGCATCGTATCGATAATTTCTCCTTCGGCGGCTTCTACGACCTCTGCTATGCCGATTTCTTCGACTCCGGCAACAAGTGGATCCGTGCCTCCTCCCAATGCTGGTCCTACCTCTGCCACGCCTACTTCCGCTGCGGACCCTGAGGCTGAGGTGGCGTAGAATTAGCCTCCCTTTGTAATCTTAGTTTATTCTGATGTAGTAAACTTTTTAGTCGCATGTAGCCCGAGAACTAGTCAGAGGACTTGTGCTTTTGTAAATATTCTTCTTTTGTGAAATGTCATGTTTGATTTAGTTTCTGAGATGCTTCTCTTTTCCTTTCTTTTGGCTTCCAGCCTGTGCATGCTGGTGGGTCGTCGGGTCGCGATCGGGCTTCATCTCCTGTCAATATTTTCGACTACGGAGCTTCTGCGCCTCCTCGTCCTTCTTGTTGATGTACTGAGTATTCCTTGAGGATTTTGGACCTTGAAAGCCGTTTGTCTTTGATGAAGCGCCAAGCACAAATGGCTATGGATAAAGCCAACAAATCTTGCGGCTTTATGAAACAGATATCCATACTCGAGGATAAGGTGTCAAGTCTGACGGCCAGAATTGTGCATCTGAAAGAATGCGACTCCTTCCTCGTTGGTATAGTTGAATCTCTTTGTGAGATATTGCGATGTAAGGTTCCTTGCCATCTTCTTCTTTTTCCCTTTTACTCTATTACTATTGGCCAATGACTTCTTATTATCACAGGCACTTGCTTGGACTTCGTTGGTGAGACTGGTCAGGTTTCTGAATGGATCGCGGCTCTCGAGAAATTGTCAGAGGGAGTCGAAAGTTTGTGGTCTGATCCCCGGCGCCGTCATGCTATTTTGCTTCTTCAAGATCGTGCTCAGCATATTGGAGAAGCTGTTGATGGTTGTCGAAGATCTTTGACTACCATGTACTCTGTGATGCTCCCTCGCAATCCTCTTCCTGGAACCTTTCCGCAGCTACTCGATGCTTTTAGATCTAGTCAGCGAATTTATCGACTGATAGAACTCAACTTAGTGGCTAGTGCAAATTTTGCCCTTGGTTGGACGCGTAAGTGGCATCCAAGGCTTAATTATAGTTCCATGTCACTAAGTTTGCCTCTAGGGGGAGCTATGTTGCGAGTCCATATGGATGCTACTCTTCAACCAGCAAGGAGGCTCATAGCTAGGTTACTTCAGCAGGATGCCGCGTTTTTCCGCGAGCATCATTATTTAGACCCTTTGGGCGTAGATGATTCTGATCAGCCACTGCTATGTCATTTGTATTTTTTGTGTGTATAACGCGAGAGTTGTTGTTTTCTAACTTCTTTTGTCAGAAATTTTATTCTCAGAGCGTTTTGCCTTTGTATATTTTCTGTGCGTTTGCCGCAATTTTTGCTTGAAGATGCGTAAACTCGAATAGGAGGAACTTTTGTCTTTATTTATGCTTGTAATGTAAGATAGATAGGGTGACCCAAGAGATCCGGCCAATGACCTGTGTTCTGGATCTAGAGGGCATTGCCTTGGAATAACTCGTGGCTTTTACAGCCTTATTTTTCTATTCTACTTGTTGTTCGTCTTGTCGCCTATGTCGCCTGAGTCGTCTCTTCTTCTACTGCAGGTTTCTCTTGTTCTGACGGCTGTACCCGCGGTTTCTTCACTTCTGGCTCTGCTGGGTGTCCTTCGAGTTCCTATGTGACTCATGTAGTCGCACTTTTTGCTTTGTAGTTGGGTTCTCCGTAGCTTGCCATCATGCCGAAGTTTTGGGCCATCTTGTGAAATTCCTTTTCGTATAGGTCTGATAGCTCGAAGCTTCCTTTGACTGTGATAATTCCATTGGGTCCTGGCATTTTTAATACCAGGTATGTGTAGTGAGGTACTGCCATGAATCGTGAAAACGCGGGTCGCCCGAGGATCGCATGATATTGTGATGGCCAGTCCATGACTTCTAAGTCGAGTTTCTCTCTTCTGTAATTTTGCCTATTTCCGAAGCAAACGTTGAGTGCTATTCGACCAAGTGGATAGTTAGCGCTTCCTGGGACTATTCCGTGAAAGGAACAATCAGTTGGTTTCAGGAACTCCAATGAGATGTGCATTGCTCGTAGGGTTTTTGCATAGATTAGATTTATGCCACTTCCTGCATCCATGAACACTCTGTCAACATCGTATGTCCCAATTTGGGCTTTGAGTACCAAAGGCGCGTTTCCTGGCCGAGGTACTGTTATTGGGTGGTCATCTCTGCTGAATTCTATGGGTTGCTCTGACCAGTGTAGATATTCCGTTGTTGCTGGAGGCGAAGTTATTGCGAGGTTAACTTGTCGAGTTATACTTTTCTCTTCTTTGTTCGACTTGGGCACTGGCTGTATCATTGCTATGATGTGCCCTTTAGATGGAACATATCCTTCGTCGTCGTTGCGTCCTTGGTTTGGCTGGTCTTGACCATGAGGAACTCCATTGTTTCCTTGTTGATTTGCAGGTGCGTTGCTCATGTTGCCTTCGTATCCCTGCCGTTTTGCTTTGGCTTGCTTATTGAGTGCTGCTTCCTGTAATTTCAAGAACATAGTGCAATCTTTCATTGTGTGTTTGGATACTCGTTTCCCATCGACAAACACGGAGTGTATATGACATGGTCCGTTTAGCATATCCTCTGGTGATGGGTTGTACTCTCTGGATTCCCATTGTCTGAAACTTTTTGTAGTCTTCTTTTTGGTAGCTACGATATCCCGAGCTTTTCGGTTGTTACCTTGGTAGCTATTGTCCTTATACCCTGTGGCTACTTGGCTATGAGAGCCATAGTGGTCATAATTGCGGGATCTCCTCCTTTGGCCTCCATATCTGTTCTCTTTATCATCTGTTTGACAAGTTTTTGTACTGAAAATTCGTAATAGGCACATGAATTAGCACATTCGTCATATATGACGTATGGGTCCCACCACATGTCAAATATTTATGTAGGAATTTCTATGTGATAGTTTACTCATTTTGTAGAGTGTGTCATGCACATTACAATGATGCAAACAGGTTTAAATTTATGTAAACTGTTCAAACATTATGGCCTTTCAAAGGTTGTAAGTTCAAATGAGCTAGCTAAGTAGTGATTCTAGTGCACCACATCGATCAACTGCCTCATGCATACATCTTGCGTGTACTGTATTGTTTATACGTGGGCTTTGGATTAGCCAACCGAAACTATACATGGTACATTTTGTACGTACGTGAGCAGTTTATGGGCTTTGAAGCCTGGACAACGTGTACGCTGGGATCCGTAGGCCAGCTGCATCGACCCCGTATTGATCGATCGGATGCTATGGAAGTCTGCCGTGCGTGCGCGTCTGGGACTCCAACCTCTAGTCAGAAATCATCCAATCGATTTGATGCGTGCGGTTCACGTCAATGAGGAGATAAGCTCAGATTTTAACTGATCGAGGAGTTTATCACGGTCACGCACGCCTCGTGCACCGCCTTTGCACCAACCCCGCTGCCTATAAACTAGTAGGCACCATGGAACATAAGGGGGGGAGGGGGAGACGGAGCTCCTCGTACGCGCGCGAGGCGCACACACGGAAACCTAGCCGGATGCGACCTCGATCGCATCTGGAGACGGAGGACGGGCGCTGGCTTTGCATCGCATCGGCGGCCGGCAGCTCAGGTGGAGCTGTGCTGGCCGGCGTTGTTGACGCTGCTGAGCTGGCTTTGCGTCGCATCGGCGGCCGGCAGGCTCAGGCGGAGCTATGCTGGCCGGCGTGGTTGACGCTGCTGGGCGGCATCGCGCTGGCTTTGTGTCGCATCGGCGGCTGGCTGGCTCAGGCGAAGCTGCGCTAGCCGGCGTGGTTGACGACGCATACGTCCCGAACGTAGAGCCGGCTGAAGAGGACGCCTCCTCAATCCTCATGGTGCATGAGGACGAGAGATAGGCACCAGGGATGCCGGCAAAGCCTGCACCCACCTAGCGCGGCTACCGCTAGCACGGCCGCCACTCGACCATCTACGCGTCGGCAGCGTCAACGACCCATATGGCGCTGCCGGCCACACTACGGCCACCTAGCCGGCTAGAGCGACAGCTAGCTCGTTATCGGCATGACTTACTATTCCTCTTTTTATGTTTCATGTACCAAGTCTTGAATCCGGGCTGGCTGCCAGGATCGCCCATTGTAGAGGCGCATGCGACCGGATGAAGGAGTTGTCGACGTGCCGGTCGAGCATGGCGCTTGGCACACCGAGGTCGGTAGCAAGCCGGTCACGCTACAGAAGCGCACCCAGCCTGAGAACCCATAGCGGCCTCGTCGAGCAGCGGCGGGAGGGCTCTCAAGCGGCCGCTGCTAGGCCGTGTACATCGTCCTGTCAGCAGAGGCGATAGCATACACGCTATTGTCGGCCCTAGAGCGACGCGACTCATCGTCCGATGGTGGTATTGCATCCGCTAAGGCGTGACTGATGGTAGCCGGAGCGGGGCCATGCGCGGTCCTCATCCGCCCCATCTCCTCTCTTCGTCTCGAGTTTCATCGGCAGACGGGCTGACCGAGGTGTGGCTGGAGGCCGCCCTACCGTGTCGGCCGAGGCGTGGCCGATGCCATGGAGCGATCGCCGGTATATGGGAGTCACTACAGGAATAAAGAGATACGCCGACGGCCAATTGCCCTCGGCGTAGCCATGTTTTGCCTTCAGCGTAGTATACGCCGAGGGCTGCCCTCGGCGTAGATGCCCCTCGGCGGAGCTCTGTTTTACCGTCGGCGTAGCATTTGCCCTCGGCGTAGGCTATGCCGACGGCAAAGCCGTTGGCGTAGCCCCGTCGGCATAGCCTATTTATATATTTTTTTAAAAAGTTTAAAAAAATTGAATTTTTTTAATTTTTTTCTGAATTGTTTGCCTCACTAATGTCTCAATTGGAATATTTTTAACACTAATTACACTTAATCTTTGGTCAAACTTCCCGGTCGGTCACCCATCCTCACACTACTCCACCTCCAGCACGCTTAACTTCTCTGTTCCATCCGGATGAGTGTCCACGAAGCAAATTATACCTTGTTGATAATACTGCCATATCAATCCTATTAACCCTTATACCACTATGTCACACGTCATTGGTTTTAAGTTTCCAAACTATATATTAAGTAAACAACAATAAATAAGTAATAAATATATTGAATTTCAAACTATATAATAAGTAAATAACAATGAATAATTAATAAATATATTGAATAATTTATATCTTTAAATCTGTAAATCAGAATTCGACAAATTATATGTCTAAATCGATAAGAAAAATGAGAGGAATCCAAATATGACATCCATATGTAATGTTTTTATGTTTTATTTAATTTTGAATTTCTTATGCTCATTTTGAATTTAATGTATCATCACTGATATCTCGAACTAATGAGATTTACATTGAAAAAATTATAAAAAATAATAAAAAAGGAAAACATTCACACCTAGTCTTCTTATGTCAAATACTAATGAGTCCACATGATAAACAATTTTTTCATAGTTTTCTTATGTCATACCCCCGCTTTACCCCGTTAACCCTCACTTTACCCCGTTGATAAACGGTGGGCATGAACCTATTTAGCTAGGGGTCGAATTTCGCAAAACTCTTTGTGTATCTCTAATATAATAACATGTTGTGTATCTAAAAGTGATTTTTTCAAAAAATCATGGGGAAGCCATGATGGAGCTGTAGTTCAACTTTACCCCGCTTCCTGCTGAATTGGGAAGAGTTTGTCTTTTTTGTGAAAGGTTAATGCAAAGCTTCACACACACAAACAATTGGTGATATATACATAAAATATGTCCTAATATTGTTTAAAATTTTGGTGGTCTAGTTTTGTAATGTATTTTCAGTACTTCCTTCACAAAAAAACCCAATTTTGACACTTAGAAAATGAAAATTGATTTTTTATGCATAGAAAATGAAAACTCCCAATATGAACTTTGTTTCCCATCCCAATATGCACACATGTGCACAATATGGGGTCATTTGAACAAACTATTCTATGATTCAGGTCATGACCTAGCTCATCTGGCTTGAAAGCCATGAAACTTCGTACATGATAGGTCATTTCTGAGAAGGGGTTTCTACAATATTTGCAATAGTCTAAGTTTATTATTTTTCCTCACAACTAGGTAACATAAAATGACACAATACGAAGGCTTTACATTTTTTTGAATTTTTTTGAACTTCTTATGCTCGATTCAAAATGTGGTGAAAACGGCGGGCATGAACCTTCTTAGCTAGGGGTTTAATTTTGCAGAACTATTTATGGATCTATGATAAAACATCTACTTGTGAACCTAAAAATGATTTTTTGAAAAAAACATGGGCAAACTATGATACAGTTGTAGTTCAAATTTACCTCGCTTCCTGCTGAATCGGTAAGAGTTTGTCTTTTTTATGAAAGGTTAATGCAAAGCTTCATACACACAAAAAAATTGGTGATATATACATAAAATGTGTCCTACTATTGTTGAAAATTAGGTTGTTATAATTTTGTAATGTATTTTCAGTACTTCCTTCACAAAAAAACCCAATTTTGACACTTATAAAATAAAAATTGATTTTTTTATGCATAGAAAATGAAAACTCCCAATATGAACTTTGTTTCCCATCCCAATATGCACACATGTGCACAATATGGGGTCATTTGAACAAACTATTATATGATTCAGGTCATGACCTAGCTCATCTGGCTTGAAAGCCATGAAACTTTATACATGATAGGTCATTTCTGAGAAGGGGTTTCTACAATATTTGCAATAGTCCAAGTTTATTATTTTTTCTCACAACTAGGTAACATAAAATGACACAATACGAAGGCTTTACATTTTTTTGAATTTTTTTGAACTTCTTATGCTCGATTCAAAATGCGGTCGAAACAGCGGGCATGAACCTTCTTAGCTAGGGGTTTAATTTTACAGAACTATTTATGGATCTCTGATAAAACTTCTACTTATGAACCTGAAAATGATTTTTTAGAAAAATTATGGGCAAACTATGATGCGGCTCTAGTTCAAATTTTCTTGACTTCCAACTGAATCAAAATCCTAAATCGATAAACTGAAAATCCTAACTAATTAAATTAATTAGTTCTAAATTTTGGAAGGTTTAGATGAATAGATCTTATTTTTCTGCAAATTTTGATATATTATTTGTATTTTTGTGAATTAGATGATTTAGTTATGATTTTTCTAAGATTAATGTGGTAAAATGGAAAATAGCTATGCCGAGGGCATTGCCGTCGGCGTAGAAAAGGCCGTCGGCGTAGCTATCTTATGCCGATGGCAATTCTACGCCGACGGCCAGCTTCGTGAGCTGCCTGAAATATAGCCTACGCCGACGGCACCGACATTTGGCCGTCGGCGTAGACGCTGGCCGTCGGCGTCTTTCACCATTCCTGTAGTGAGTGTGCCAACGCACGCTCTCGTGTGTCGTCATCCGCCTCATCTTCTCTTTTTCCTTGAGGCGCCATCTGTGGACGGGCTGACTGAGGTGTGGCGGGAGGCCGCCCTACCATGTCGGCCGAGGCGCGACCGATGCATGCAGCAATCATCGGTATGCGGGAGTGTGCGAACGCATGCTCTCTTGTGTCGTCTCTACCGCACCTATGGAGGTGCATGCCGGAGGCGCCGTCGGTGGGGTTCACTTATACGAACTCTTAACCTTCATCATCTATCTTGGGCCTGTCATCAACTCGTCGCACTTGCCGCCACGAGCATGCGGCACTAAGCCTGGAGAGCGCTAGGTGACAGAGGCACCGTCGGCAGGCCTAGGTTCGCTGTTAAGAACCTACGTCCACATGCGTCTACCTCGGACACCACTGCTCGACATCACGAGATGCGCGGCTAAGCTAGCTGTGCCGTTGCCGAGCCAAATCGCCGCTAAAGTTGGTGGCTGTACTAGCGCCAATATCATCATCGACGTCTAGCATCTGTCACGCGGTTCAGCCATATTCAGCCGGCTGAGACAGGCGAGTCACTGTCGGGCGGACTCGTGTCTGGCAGCACCTTCCGGCTCATCTTCAAGTCTTCCGGTCGGGAGCGCACACACAGCGCCTCAGTAAGCTAGCAAGCTAGCTAGCGATCCACGCGGATCAAGCCATGCACGTGCATGGTTTCTCCGGGAGAGTCCACCTATGTATGTACAATGGTGGTCGTACACGAGCATGTGGGTATATCCATCGGCGGCGGACCGTGATACGCGCCGCAGCGACACATCGTGCTATACGTCGGCAATCTGCCAGCAAGGACATAGCGGCGCCCTCGACGTTTGGGTTGCCGGAGGGCCGCCCGGCGACGTCTCTGCAAGCGAGGATGACAACGAGCGGGTCGCGGGCATACAGCTTGGTGGTCAATGGCTGAGCAGTAAGCCGTGGTGCAAGACGCGCGACTGAGGCTTCGTGTGTTCGAGCTAGCTCTACTTCACGTATGCACATACATGTGTATTCGCGGTGCTTGTCGGCGCTGCTTCCGGCGAGCTGCCGGCATACAACAAGTCCGTCGCCGCCATGAGGGAGTGCTTGGCGACCATCGGACGCACACGCCGAGGCGTGGCGTGTCCGCTCTCCTTCTTTCTCTTCATCGACTACTTTTACTTCTACCGGGTGCACCTCTCGCACTTTCGGCGAAGCGGCGAAGCCATCGATGATTTGCCCCCAAGCACAATCATGCATTCTACATCAACTCCAACCACATCAACGCCACTCAAGGACGACAAGGCAAGACGGCGAGCGGGCATGGCCGGAGCAAAGGTCATGCTACCGACGCGCGTATACAAGAGTACACCGACTCTATCGCCGCCAACACACATCGACACCTACACGGAGCCCCCCGAGGCAGGGCGCCGTCTACACCGACACGTACATGGAGCCCCCGAGGCAAGGCGCCGTCTACACCGATGCCTACAGGAGCCCCCACGAGGTAGGGCGCCATCTACATCGACACCTACGCGGACTCGTCGCCAAGGCAGGATGGCATTCATCATCAAGTCTACTCCGTCTGACATCCATACCAACATCATCGACATCGCCCATGCGCCGACAAGGCGAAGCCATACTCCACCGACATGTCCTTCTCCGGTGAAGCAAACTAGCACTTGCTTTGCTGATGACGCAAAGGCAAGTCATCATGTCTGACACCGACAAGGCGGACACCAGCAGGCCTGGCACCGACGAGGCGAAGGCCGCCCACATCTTCATCATCGGACATCGACAAGCCGGAGGGATACGGCTAAGCATCGCCGGAGCGACGGACGTACCGCTCCACCCTTCTATATCACCACCACACCATCATCGCCATCCTGGAGAAGACGAGACCGAAGACGACGACCATTGCAGCAGCTTAATCGGAGGTGGTCTGTGGGCTTGACCCATAGACGTAATTAAGCGGGAGCTTTCCGAGGCCCCATGAACCAGAACTCCACAATAGCCTAGTCATGTTGACCGCGCCAGCAGGCCACGGAGCGCATATCTCAGGGGATCTTGTAATTTTGTTTCTCGTGACGAGATAAATAAAATGCATGTTTCCCTATATTTATTTTTGTGTATTTAGGTACACTGGCACGCCCGCGTTTTAATTACATTTCGTGTCAAACATCATCCTCCAGCGACCGTGTCCGTTTGTTGTTGCACGCATCTTCTCCATCTGCAAATCTGTTTGCTATATCCATTAGATCTGATACTGTTTTCGGCTTGATTCTGCCCATCTCTTCGACTAGGTCTCCTCGCCTTAGCCCGACTATGAATGCATCTATTGCTCTTTCGTCTGAAACTTCAACTGCCGAATTTTTGATTATGCTCCACCTTTGGATATATACCCTTAATATCTCACCGCGTTGCTGTACGCAGGCTTTGACTTCTTCTATGGATGCTGGCCGCTTATATGTCGACTTGAAGTTGCTCGTAAATTGTTTTGTGAGCTCCTCCCAGCTTTCGATTGTTTCTTTTCCTAGTTTCCTCAACCATGACCTTGCTGCGCCGGTGAGGTATAGTTGCAAACTTTGCATTGCTATTTCCCTGGTTCCTCCTAGTAGTTTTACTGCTTGTAGGTAATCTGAAAGCCATGACTGTGGCTCCTGAGATTCATCATACTTTTGTTGATCATGGGGTAGTTTGAAATCTTTCGGTACTGTCGTGATGCGAACCCTATGGGTAAAGCATGGCGCCCCCATCTCCTTTTTATCGTCTTCGTAGTCATATGCTCTGTTGGGAGTTCTAGATCGTCGAGTTCTTTTATTCTTTGGACTGCTATGTCGCCCTCAAGGTTGGAAAAAGCGTTATTAAGCGCTCGCCTAGGCGCGCCGAAGCGTTCGGCGATAGTCCATCGCGTAGCCTTGGGCCTAATCGGTACTCTAGGCGGGCTCGTCGCCTTGGCGGATAAAGGCGTACGCCTAAGCGCGAGGAAGCGAATAAAAGCGGCAAGGAGGCGGCGCAAGGCGTTGCTCCGCGGTCTCCAGAAGGAACAAGAGAAATAAAATCAAGTGCGGAAAATCAGCGAGAGGATCGACAAGATGGCGAGCAGAATGCGGCAGGACGGCGAGATAATTTCGGGGATTCTCGTAGCTATATATTGGAGGAAAGGAGACGGCAGGCTAGGTTTTGGAGCAATAGAGAAGGGGTGGCGGCTGGATCTCTGCCATCGCCGTTTTGTCCTCCGGCCATCAGAACAAAGAGCTGCGCCTCATCAACTTCACAGATCGCAAATTTCCTCTTTCCCCTCTACGTGGCCACGATCTGGGGGTTTGGTCTGCTTCCCGTCTCCTCGTGCCTGTAGCCTCTCCGTGTGAGGTGAGATCTCCTCCGTCTCCCTCTCTGTTGGTGTATTAGCTATGGATGTGTCGTCTGGATTGCAAATTGATTTTGCACTGTATCGATACTGATTTTGCCCCTAAATTGCAATTTCGTTGTTGTTCCATTATTTAATCTATCACACGTTTGCTGTAGGCTTTCGCTAGCTGCTAATACATATATTATGCAGAGTTGACTGCATCTTGTAGCTTGTAGACTGGTAGTCTGTAATGGAGTTTGCTGCTTTCGATGGTTTCCCAGCTAGTTGGTAGAAAAGGCAAAATACTAGTATAATTGTATAAATCAAGTAGGCTTTCGTGCGTTCTGTAACATGACAGTACCAGTGAGAGTGAGTAAACAAAGCAATTAAAAGGAGCCTTTGTTCTCATAACTAGAATCGACTAGCTGAAAGAAATTATGTCGTATTGCTGTCATATACACTTGGTCATCTTACTAGTGAATTATTCTTATCATATTGCTAGCGTACCAGAGAAGTATAGTATATTGGACACATTAGTCAGGGACGCATGCTGCATCCTTTCTCGCTAAATATCAAATGAAGACTACTAGGAGTTTTGCAAAGTACAGAAGGCCTTGAAATTGGCTACTCAACATATAGCTACCAGTACGATGTGTAAGATTTAATTTCAGAATTTTAAGTACAACCATGATATCCAAACTTCTTGGACGATGAATGTATACCTGCTATATATTCATTTTCAGTTGTCTTCTTTGCTAAATGCTTTACCTGAATATGCAATACTTGATCATGATTATAAATTTGTAAACTTACTTTGGGTAGAGAACATTGTTTTGTTCCACTTGTCTTAGAAAGGTAAATAAAATTTGACTAGCATGATAAGTTTCTGTCTATTCCACTTGTGCATTATTGCTTTGATTACTATCTGGTTTATGGCTAGTTGGGTACTTCTGTCATGTGGTTTGTACTCTGGAATTTGATAGCTTTTGTGCCTTCTTTTGTCCACTATCGATGTCAATTATTGATCTATTGCTTGCTGTTTGTTTGACTATTTGTAGGATGTCACAGACGAATGCAGCATCGCAGGAAGAGAATGTCCTTAAAAGGAAGTCAGATGATGTGGGATGGGAGTATGGGAGCCTAGTTGATCCTTCTAAGCTAGATAAAGTGAAGTGTATGTTCTGTAACCATGTGAGCACTGGAGGTGTATACCGCCTGAAGCAACATGTGGCTCATGTTGGTAGTGCTGTGGTGAAATGCAAGAAAAGCTCACAGGAAGCTAAAGACAGGTGCAAGAAATCTCTCGAGGAGTCATCTAAGAAGAGGAGGGAAAAGACTGCCCGTGAGGTGGAGCTTAGAAAGAGTGTGAATATTTCTCGTGTTGGGGACGATGAAGTTGATTGTATTGGAAGCTCGGAACCACATAAGTTAGGTCCCATTGACAAGTGGACACATCCTATTGATCCTAAGTTAACTCAAGCTGAAGCCTTGCATCAGCAGAAGATAAACAAGGAACTTTGGAAAAAGAGAACACATGAAGTGCAACAATATGTGGCTAGATGGGTCTACAATCATGGTGATTGTTTACATCATCACTTCCATTTCTTATTACTACTTTGCAATATTAACAAGGAACTAATATTGTTTGTATTGTATTTGCAGCTATACCATTTAACGCTTGTGATAATGATGACTTCAAGTTAATGTGTGAAGCCATTGGGAGATTTGGCCCTGGATTTGAGCCGCCTTCTAAGCATGACCTCCGTGAGACTTTGCTGAGTGAGGAGCATGCAAGAGTGAAGAGTTTGCTGCAGGAACGTGATGCTGAAAAGATGAAGAATGGCTGCTCCATTATGACTGATGCTTGGTCAGATAGGAAGAGGAGAAGCATAATGAATCTGTGCACAAATTGTGCTGATGGATCAAGCTTTATCAGGTCAAAGGAGATGTCTGCTGTATCACACACAAGCGAGGTAATTTTTCAACTAGTGGATGAAGGAATTGAGGAAATAGGCTCTGAACATGTGGTTCAAGTAGTGACTGACAATGCCTCGAACAATATGGGAGCAAAGAAGCTATTGTTGGAGAAGAGGCCAAACATGTTTTGGAGCTCTTGTGCGACACATACCATAAACTTGATGCTGCAAGGAATCGGCGATCTTCCAAGGTTCACAAAGGTACTTGACAGAGCAAAAGCATTCACCATCTTTGTCTATGGGCACACACGAACCTTAGACTGCATGAGGCACTTCTCTTCAGGGAAAGAGATCATAAGACCAGGGGTCACTAGATTTGCTTCTGCTTTTCTAACTTTGGAAAGCCTTTTGGAGAAGAAGGATGAGCTCAGGAAGATGGTGGTTGACAGTAGATGGGAAAGTTTGAGAGAAGTTAAATCAAAAAAGGGGAAGGCAGCAACAATCCTGGTTATGAGCATGGCTTTTTGGAAAGATGTGAAGCTTTGCTTGAATGTCTTTGAGCCTTTGGTAAAAGTTCTTCGTTTGGTCGATGGAGATGTCAAGCCATCAATGGGGTTTGTTTATGGAGAAATAGTTAAGGCAAAGAAAGAGATCAAGGAAGTATATGGCAATGTGGCATCCCGTTACAAAGATGTTATTGATGTTGTTGAGAAAAAGATGAAAGATCGACTTGATTCTCCATTGCACTTGGCTGCATACTTGCTGAATCCATATTATAGTTATGCTGCTGATAGTAACATCTTTGATGATGGCACAATAACCGAAGGATTTATCAACTGCGTGGAGACCTTTTATCATGGAGATGATTCCAAGCAAGATCAAGTTGTCAACATGGAATTGAGCAAATTCCAAAATAGAGAAGGATCATTTGCAAAAAAACTTGCGAGGACTTATCAGAAATTTGATTATAATGCAGGTATGTGTTGCGATTATGTGGAGTCCAGTCTATGCAGTATATATCTGAAGTTGCAGCTAGCCATTTGCTTGTTTGTCTGATTCTTTTTCTTTCCTTGACTTCCTAGCATCTTGGTGGAGGCTCTATGGAACTGAAGTGCCAACTATCCAAAGGATGGCTATGAGAATCCTTTCATTGACCTCAAGTGCTTCTGCTTGTGAAAGGAACTGGAGTACCTTCGAAAATGTTTGTATGCTGACTCCTAATACCCCGTTTCAGTTAGTCAGACACGTTAAATTAATTCTCATGTCTTTTTCCTTCTGTAGATTCATACAAAGAAAAGAAATAGGCTGACTACAGAGCGCCTAAATGATCTATCTTTCATACAATTTAATTCAAGAATGATGGCCAAGAAACAGATGATCAAGGAAAAGAAGATAGTTGATGTCCTCTTTTCTACGGAAACTACCAAAGCTCAAGGTTTTCTTTTTGAGGGAGGAGATGATTGTGCTGTGGTCATCTATAGGGACAAGGATGAGGATCAAATGGATAGCACAACTGAGATACCAGTGGAAGTTGGTGAACATCTTGAGCCACGTAGAAGTGCGAGATTAAGACAACTTTATGAAGCTGAAGAATTTGATTCCGAAGAAGAGGAGTTTGATGATGATGAAGGGATGCATATGGAGGATGATGCAGATGAATACTGAGGCGGTCTAGTGCACGAGCTTCCTTTTTCAAATGCTGAAGTTATGTCTCATCTTAATTTTATCTGTCGAACTGTCATATGTAAACTGTGAACTTACGTGGATTGTTTTTTCCATCTATCTGTGTATGGCGCCCAGGTGCGTCTTACAAAGTCTACAAAGTCCTTCAGATCTTGCAAATTAATGTCAGCACATGTGTGAGTGCTAGTGTGAACGATGCATGCTTTGATAATTTACTATGGTTTTATATCATGTCTTGTTGTGTTTTGTCTTATAACTCTTATTCCTGATTTGTCTAGTTGATTAGAATGTAAATAATTTGTTTCCCAGTCTTAGAATATTTTGGTCTGAAACAGTACCACCTATTTTAAACTTACATGTAGTTTGGTATACACTACCTATTTTCATTTATGCATGTATTGTTTATTAACAAATACCCATAACAACGTGTTCTAGAAATTGTGAACTATTTCAGCAAGTGGTTTAAAAAATAATATTATTCTTCACATTGCTTTTATATGTGTTATATTTGATTTTTTATGGTGAAATCTCTATACTAAATCAAAATAGGATAAAACGCCTAAGCACGCCTAGGCTACGCCTAAGCGGGCTAGGCGCTAGGCAGAGGGTCAGCGCCCGCCTACCGCCTAGCGCTTTTTCCAACCTTGGTCGCCCTGGTGATGGCGTTCTAGATCGTCGACATCCGCTTCTGTGCCGAGGACTGTTGTGACGGCGTGGTGATCTTGGTTTGTGAGTTTCTTTGTTGCGGTATGCCTCCTCCTATTTTGCTGATAACTCGTTGCCTACCATCTTTAGTTCCTGTAGTGCTGCCCGATGCATATGTTCCCTTGGATCTCCTGGACTTGGTCGCGTTGTGTGCAGGTATGCTTGAGCTGCCACCAGCGCTGCTTCGGGTGTCTTTGGTATAATGTTCCCTTACTCATCGACTAATAAGAAAGACGAGTCGAGGTTTTTGGAGAGACTTTGCCTATCTGAGTATTCGAGGTTCTCGTACCTTGAATCATGCCGACGATGTCTTTTGCCATTCGTGTATGATGCGTCGCTACGTGCTCTGCGAGCGGCGTCACTGGCTGCAATAGCTGAGTCTTTTCTCTTCTGTACTTCAATTCTTTCTTTCGCTAGTAGTTTTGACTGCTGTCTTAGGGCATAGTGGTACCCCAAAATCATATTTTTGCTAGCATTATTTGGTATTGACGTGCAGTGCTCCACAGCTGTTTTGATTATCCTCCATTCATCGACTGATAGTCGAACTTTTTCCCGGTTTACCAGGGAATCCACAGTTTCTCCTTCTACCAGGTGGTTTGCCCCCCTGTTTATGTTTGCTGGGTTGAGCATTGGATTGTTATTTTCGTCGAGCTCTTCTGAGTTGTCCTCTTTAATAGCGACTACTTGGTACCGATTGTCGAACTTACTATCGAAGCTTGAGAAGATTGAATTTTCATCCTCATGAAGCTCTAACCCTGTCTTCCAGGTGTCCGTTGATTTATCTGAAGTGTCGTCATGGCTAATCATCAGATCTTCGAGTTGTACTTCTAAGTCGAAGTTTCCCATGGTTTCGTTGCCTTCTGCGAATTTTCTTTTTTCTGTTTCTATTTCCATGGAACTGACCGGCGAATTTACTTCACTGGAAGAGCATTCTGATGATTCTGATATTGTTTCTGTCTTGGACTTGCTTGCCGACGGACACGGTTTCGCCGGATCTGAAAGGCGAATCGAACCTAGTGATCCGACGTGAAAGTTTAGGCTTCCGATCGTCAAATCCATATCTTAATCCATGCTCTCGAATACTTGCGTGAAACTTGACTAGTGAGGTTGAAAATCGACGGTTCCGAAGGGTATCTGGATTTCGTCGACTTCTGAACTGCTGTTGGCTAAAAGTGAAAAAGCCATCGAATTCATGATACCAATGCCCAGATTCCCCATGGTCGGCGCCAATTGACGAGGGTTAACTTGACAAATGTCCTAGATGAAGGACTTAGGATCGGGGAGTTAGGACGTTGGATGAACTCGAAGGTAAAATCAGTCAAACAAGGTGTCTATCGAAAGTAAACGTGGGTGTGAACCTGACTTGCTTTCAATCTGTCCCTTACCGTCCCCTCCTGGCCCCTATATATAGGTGGCCAGGTCTCAGGGATCGGGAGGGATCCGATACAGATTACAATATCGACATACGACATGAACTCGTATTTTGACTAGTATTACAATTGGGCCTAGCTTATTGGGCCTCAGGGGTAGTTAACTGACGGGCTCTATTATCTATACCCTTTCCAGCGAGACACCGACTTGTATCTAGACTCGCGAATTTGTACTTCTTTGAGTGATTAGGGCATCTCCAGCGGGGCTATGCAAATTGTCCCGGCCCATCTATTTTAGTTCATATGGACAGACGGACAGACTATGCATGCTCCAGCGGTGCGACCTATCCTGACAAACTGTTCACGCGTGATGCATCTTGGGTACAAATTTGGGCCAGCTTTGCATCGGACGGACATGGCAGCGCGTCCATCTAGGTGGGTGCGTGACAGCCATATAAGCCATGCAATTAATTGCTAGGATCTTATATGGTTGTGCCATAAGACCATGTGGCCCATATAGCCATAGAAAATCCTATAAATAGATTTCTTGGCTCATGCGCCAATTAATTTATTGCAATTAATTTATTGCCAAGATCTTATGTGGCTACATCTTGGCCATATGTGGCTATGGCTTAAGGCCATGTGGCCCATATAGCCACAGAAGATCTAGGAGTTGATGTCTCCCGTGGACAAGATCCTTCTAGCTGCTCGGAGCACTACTCAATTTGACCACACTGGCGCAGACCACGACCCAAATTATATTTTTTCAATAAAAGGAATATATTAATACCAAAATGATACCAATTACACCCAGCCTCTACAACAACATAATGTCTTAAGCAAGTCTAGACATTAAAGATGCACACAGCCAAAAATATCAGAAGAACAAAAAAGAAAACAAAGTCCCCACGAAACAATTGGAGACTCGCAACAGCAAGAGCACAACAAGTGATGAGAACACCTATATTTCAAATAAGGTACTCCAAAACGACGCCTCCACCAAGGCAACAATGTACAAACACCGTCGTCAGATTTGACCAGTATGGTCAGATCCTGAGTTTTCACCCTGGAGAAGGTCCGGTCTCCAACCAATGCCTTCAACAAGGAAACTACTAGGAAGACGTTATTGCCATACACAACCACCGAAGGTTGGCTTTAGGGTCCGTCGCTCGATGCAAACGAACTAGAATGAACCATTTGCTTCGTCAGTTTGGGTAGGCCCGGTGGAGATGCGCTCAGTGACAGGCATGTTACATGGGTTCTCCTCTTCTTTTGATACCAAAGGACAAAATGTATTGCTTGCCTCCTCCCATGATCTGGAGGGGACGATGATCTTGACGGGCGATTTTTTAGTTGGATCAAAATCGTCAACTGCTAAAAGTAATGCTAGGAGTACTTTGCTAGAGCACCACCCTCTTTGCATTGCAGGCTGACGACGTTGACAACGGCCTGGAATCCCTCCATCCATGGCCTCTGCTTCTTTAGCTCGTGGTAGATTCGGGCATGTGTTCGTCCTTGAACAACCAGCATGAATAAGTCTTGATTTGGTACTGCTAAAATCGATCGGCAGCGAACTGCCGAGCAACACACCAACGTGGATGAGCGATTTTGTATCGTGTTTGTGCCACGAGAACCTATTGGTGAAGAGGTTGTGCAGGACGTGATGCAGCCAGTCGTGGGTTGCATCAAGACTAGCTTTTAGATCGTGGAACAATGCAGCTTATTACTTCCTCCGACCGAAAAAATTTATCGGTAATTGTATACTAAGTTGTACAAAATTGTCTGATATTTTTTCTGATCAGAGGGAGTATATCGAAAAATTGGACAAGCTTTTCTGTTTTGATGGTGCATGTCAAATGAGGCATCGACATCGCTTTGGCATTTTTGTTCTCCAGCATCGATTTGGTAAGTTGGTGCACGCTCTAATACACCGTTAGGCTCAACATCTTTTCAGTTGAGCCTATTAACTATCTATCGATCAAAGAGGAAACATCTAGAAGATACACCACATTCCAACATAAAAATAAACCCGTAACAAAGCATTGGTAAATTTGCTAGTTCTTACCAAAGGCAGAAGTAATCCGGTTCTGCTAGAGTTGCTCTCATCCTCGGATCAATTGTAACAAATCCCCACTGTCTCGAGGGGCAATGGTTTTTATGGTGCCATCGGAGGCAATGACCCTCCCCTTGGCTGGTACCGACAGCCTTCACCTTTCACCGCGTGTCTGCCTATTGTTGTTGTCATCCTGACAACAACTGGCGACCTCAAGGTGGAGTTGATGAAGAAGAGCTCTCATGGGAGGAGGACACAAAACCAAGTTCTACACACGGTGCATCCTACTATGATAGTTACTTTCTAACCTAATCAATTGATGGTCAATGTGCTATTTGTAACGAGTTACTTTAAATATGGTGTTTTTGGCATTTGTTTGAGAAATAGTGGATTCCAGTTTTACCCTTCATTTATGTATTTGTGATGCATATTATTGAGTTTAATAAAAATCCTACCTATAATCGTCGGAGGAGCCAAATCGATTATGGAGGACAAACGAACACGGTCATCACCTCACACCGCCGTGTGATGAGTACCTGGCGAGGAGCGCCCGTAAGCATATTGCATTCTACTATAATCGTTGTTGTGTCCTCCTCATATTCTCGAACACGGTCATCACCTCACACCGCCCAACATACACACATTAGAGAAAAATGATCCAAATTTTCGTTCACAAAACAGGGTAATTGTTGTCAGAAATGCATAACTAGTGGGTCAAAAGAGGAATTCTGGCAAAAATTACCATGTTGTTTTATCAGAAATTCAAAAATGCAGCTAGTGAGTGACAAGGGTATAGATAATAGAACCTGTCAGTTAACTACCCCTGAGGCCCAATAAGCTAGGCCCAATTATAATACTAGTCGAAATACGAGTTCATGTCATATGTCGATATTGTAATCTGTATTGGATCCCTCCCGATCCCTGAGACCTGGCCACCTATATATAGGGGCCAGGAGGGGACGGTAAGAGACAAAAAAAATCAAGCCAGGTTTACACCCACGTTTACTTTCGATAGACACCTTGTTTGACTGATTTTACCTTCGAGTTCATCCAACATCCTATCTCCCCGATCCTAAGTCCTTCATCTAGGAAATTTGTCGAGTTACCCTCGTCAATTGGCGTCGACCGTGGAGAATCTGGGCGTTGGAATCATGAATTCGACGGCTTTTTCGCTTTTAGCCAACAGCAGTCCAGAAGTCGACGAAATCCAGATATCCTTCGGAACTGTCGATTTTCAACCTCACTAGTCAAGTTTCACGCAAGTATTCGAGATCATGGATCAAGATATGGATTTGACGATCGGAAGCCTAAACTTTTGCGTCGGATCACTAGGTTCGATTCGCCTTTCAGATCCAGCGAAACCGGGTCCGTCGGCAAGCAAGTCCAAGACAAAAACAATATCAGAATCATCAGAAGGCTCTTCCAGCGAAGTAAATTCGCCGGTCAGCTCCATGGAAATAGAAACATAAAAAAGAAAATTCGCAGAAGGCGATGAAACCATGGGAAACTTCGACTTAGAAGTACAACTCGAAGATCTGATGATTAGCCATGACGACACTTCAGATAAATCATTGGACACCTGGAAGACAGGGTTAGAGCTTCATGAGGATGAAAATTCAATCTTCTCAAGCTTCGATAGTAAGTTTGATAATCGGTACCAAGTACTCGCTATTACATAGGACAACTCAGAAGAGCTCGACGAAAACAACAATTCAGTGCTCAACCCAGCAAACATAAACAGGGGGGCAAACCACCTGGCAGAAGGAGAAATTGTGGATTACCTGGTAAACCGGGAAAAAGTTCGACTATCAGTCGATGAATGGAGGATAATCAAAACAGCTGTGGAGCACTGCACGTCAATACGATATAATGCTAGCGAAAATATCCTTTTGGGGTACCACTACACCCTAAGACAGCAGTCAAAGCTACTAGCGAAAGAAAGAATTGAAGTACAGAAGAGAAAAGACTCAGCTATTGCAGCCAGTGACGCCGCTCGCAGAGCACGTAGTGACGCATCATACACGAACGGCAAAAGACATCGTCGGCACGGTTCAAGGTACGAGAACCTCGAATACTCAGATAGACAAAGTCTCTCCAAAAACCTCGACTCGTCTTTCTTATCAGTCGACGAGCAAGGGAATATTATACCAAAGACACCCGAAGCAGCGCTGGTGGCAGCTCAAGCATACCTGCACACAACGCGACCAAGTCCAGGAGATCCAAGGGAACATATGCATCGGGCAGCACTGCAGGGACTAAAGATGTTAGGCAACAAGTTATCAGCAAAAGAGGAGGAGGCATACCGCAACAAAGGAACTCACAAACCAAGATCACCACGCCGTCACAATAGTCCTCGGCACAGAAGCGGAAGTCGACGATCTAGAACGCGATCACCAGGGCGACACAGTAGTCCAAAGAATAAAGGAACCCGATGATCCAGAACTCCCAACAGAGCATATGACTATGAAGACGATGAAAAGGAGATGGAGGCGCCATGCTTTACCCATAGGGTTTGCATCACGCCAGTACCCAAAGGTTTCAAACTACCCCATGATCAATAAAAGTATGATGGATCTCAGGAGCCACAGTCATGGCTTTCAGATTACCTACAAGCAGTAAAACTACTAGGAGGAACCAGGGAAACAACAATGCAAAGTTTGCAACTACACCTCACCGGCGCAGCAAGGTCATGGTTGAGCAAACTAGGAAAAGAAACAATCGGAAGCTGGGAGGAGCTCACAAAACAATTTACGAGCAACTTCAAGTCAACATATAAGCGGCCAGCATCCATAGAAGAAGTCAAAGCCTGCGTACAGCAACGCGGTGAGACATTAAGGGCATATATCCAAAGCTGGAGCATAATCAAAAATTCGGTAGTTGAAGTTTCAGACGAAAGAGCAATAGATGCATTCATAGTCGGGCTAAGGCGAGGAGACCTAGTCGAAGAGATGGGCAGAATCAAGCCGAAAATAGTATCAGATCTAATGGATATAGCAAACAGATTTGCAGATGGATAAGATGCGTGCAACAACAAACGGACACGATCGCCAGAGGATGATAGAGGGAACAGATATGGAGGCCAAAGGAGGAGATCCCGCAATTACGACAACTATGGCTCTCACAGCCAAGTAGCCGCAGGGTATAAGGACAATAGCTACCAAGGTAACGACCGTAAAAGCTCGGGATATCGTAGCTACGGAAAAGAAGACTACAAAAAGTTTCAGACAAGGGAATCCAGAGAGTACAACCCATCACCAGAGGATATGCTAAATGGACCATGTCATATACACTCCGCGTTTGTCGATGGGAAATGAGTATCCAGACACGCAATGAAAGATTGCATTACGTTCTTGAAACTATAGGAAGCAGCACTCAATAAGCAAGCTGAAACAAAACGGCAGGGATACGAAGGCAACACGAGCAACGCACCTGCAAATCAACAAGGAAACAATGGAGTTCCTCAGGGTCAGGACCAGCCGAACCAAGGACGCAACAACGACGAAGGATATGTTCCATCTAAAGGGCACATCACATCAATGATACAGCCAGTGCCCAAGTCGAACAAAGAAGAGAAAAGTATAACTCGACAAGTTAACCTCGCAATAACTTCACCTCCAGCAACAACGGAATATCTACACTGGTCAGAGCAACCCATAGAATTCAGCAGAGATGACCACCCAATAAGAGTACCTCGGTGAGGAAACACGCCTTTGGTACTCAAAGCCCAAATTGGGACATACGATGTCGATAGAGTGTTCATGGATGCAGGAAGTGGCATAAATCTAATCTATGCAAAAACCCTACGAGCAATGCACATCTCATTGGAGTTCCTGAAACCAACTGATTGTTCCTTTCACGGAATAGTCCCAGGAAGCGCTAACTATCCACTTGGTCGAATAGCACTCAACGTTTGCTTCGGAAATAGGCAAAATTACAGAAGAGAGAAACTCGACTTCGAAGTCATGGACTGGCCATCACAATATCATGCGATCCTCGGGCGACCCACATTTTCGCGATTCATGGCAGTACCTCACTACACATACCTGGTATTAAAAATGCCAGGACCCAATGAATTATTACAGTCAAAGGAAGCTTCGAGCTATCAGACCTATGCGAAAAGGAATTTCACAAGATGGCCCAAAACTTCGGCATGATGGCAAGCTACAGAGAACCCAACTACAAAGCAAAAAGTGTGACTACAGGAGTCACACAGGAACTCGAAGGACACCCAGCAGAGCTAGAAGTAAAGAAACCACAGGTACAGCCGTCAGAACAAGAGAAACCTGCAGGAGAAGAAGAGAAGACTCAAGCGACATAGGTGACAAGACGAACAAGAAGTAGAATTGAAAAATAAGGCTCTAAAAGATACAAATTATTCCAGGGCAATGCCCTCTAGATCCAGAACACAGGTCATTGGCCGGATCTCTTGGGTCACCCTATGTATCTTACACTACAAGCATAAATAAAGACAAAAGTTCCTCCTATTCGAGTTTACGCGTCTTCAAGCAAAAATTGCGGCAAACGCATAGAAAATATACAAAGGCAAAACGCTCTGAGAATAAAATTTCTGACAAAACAAGTTAGAAAACAATAACTCTCGCGTTATACACACAAAAAATACAAATGTCACAGCAGTGGCTGATCAGAATCATCTACACCCAAAGGGTCTAAATAATGATGCTCACGGAAAAATGCGGCATCCTGCTGAAGTAACCTAGCTATGAGCCTCCTTGCTGGTTGAAGAGTAGCATCCATATGAACTCGCAACATAGCTCCTCCTGGAGGCAAACTTAGTGACATGGAACTATAATTAAGCCTTGGATGCCACTTACGCGTCCAACCAAGGGCAAAATTTGCACCAGCCACTAAGTTGAGTTCTATCAGTCAATGAATTCGCTGACTAGATCTAAAAGCGTCGAGTAGCTGCGGAAATGTTCCAGGAAGAGGATTGCGAGGAAGCATCACGGAGTACATGGTAGTCAAAGATCTTCGACAACCATCAACAGCTTCTCCAATGTGCTGAGCATGATCTTGAAGAAGCACAATAGCACGACAGCGTCGGGGATCAGACCACAAACTTTCGACTCCCTGTGACGATTTCTCGAGAGCCGCGATCCGTTTAGAAACCCGACGAGTCTCACCAACGAAGTCCGAGCAAGTGCCTGCGATAATAAGAAGTCATTGGTCAATAGTAATGGAGTAAAAGGGAAAAAGAGGAAGATGGCAAGGAACCTTACATCGCAATAGCTCACAAAGATATTCAACTATACCAACGAGGAAGGAGTCGCATTCTTCCAGATGCACAATTCTGGCCGTCAGACCCGACACCTTATCCTCGAGTATGGATATCTGTTTCATAAAGCCGCAATATTTGCTGGCTTTATCCATAGCCATCTGTGCTTGGCGCTTCATCAAAGACTAAAGGCCTTCAAGGTCCGAAATCCTCAAGGAATACTGAGTACATCGACAAGAAGGACGAGGAGGCGAAGAAGCTCCGGATTCGAAAATATTGACAGGAGATGAAGCCCGATCGTGACCCGACGACCCACCAGCATGCATAGGCTGGAAGCCAAAAGAAAGGAAAAGAGAAGCATCTCAGAAACAAAATCAAACATGACATTTCACAAAAGAAGAATATTTACAAAAGCACAAGTCCTCTGACTAGTTCTCGGGCTACATGCGACTAAAAAGTTCACTACATCAGAATAAACTAAGATTACAAAGGGAGGCTAAGTCTACGCCACCTCAGCCTCAAGGTCCGCAGCGGAAGTAGGCGTGGCAGAGGTAGCACCAGCATTGGGAGGAGGCATGGATCAACTTGTCGCCGGAGTTGAAGAAACCAGCGTAGCAGAGGTCGTAGAAGCCACCGAAGGAGAAATTATCGATACGATGCCTGGCGCGTACCTCTTCGCCTTCTCGAAGAAAACCTTTAGCTCCGAAAGGGGTCGACCATGGGAAGAGCTCACCTTTTCCCAGTTGACCTCCTCGCCATTTGCGTATGCAAGCGCAATGGCCCCCTCGGCACCTCGCTTCATGGAGCGGCCCTTCATAAGAAGGATAGGATCGTCGGGGGTGTCAAAGGCCTTGGCAAGTTTCTTCAAATCATTATCTGGCATCTTCACTTTTTGCTTGGGCCACAACCCGATGAAAATCCACGTGAGCACGCGGCTAGCCAACTCGAAGATCTCCTGAATAGAAATCCAGTTTGCCTCCAGCAAGTTAACTGCGGCCATGAGAGAATCATCGTCTGGTTGCAAAGATGACGAAGACACCCCAGTATGTTCTACATAACCAAGGAAACAAAGACAGAGGAAAAAGCACACATCAGCAAGCATAAGAGCGGGCAACTCAACAAAAGAAGGGAAAGACATAGTATGTACCTCCAGCAAGAGCAGACATTTTATTAAGCCGTTCAGTCACGGCCTGTTCCCGCTGGAGGTGCTCCTTATTAGCGTCAGAAAGGGCCTTCTCTGCTTTATTCGCCCTAGCCAATGCTGATTTAGTAGACTTCTCAGTAGTGGCTTTGGCAGCAGTGGTGGCATCCCAAGCTTTTCTGGAAGCTTCGAGTTCAGCTTCTAGAGACGAAATGCGGGCATTAGCTGCCGCCAAAGCATCTGCAGTTCAACAAAGGGAGAATAAAGTCAAATAAAGAAGCAAAGAAAGGCACTCAAGATAAGAAAAATATAGGAAAGAAGATTACCCTCAGAAGCCCTAGTAGCTTTCAAATACTCGACACATTCAGTGCCCAAAGTGACAAATTTCTTCATCAAGATCTGCCTAGAAAAAGTACGTGAGTATGAAGATCACGCAAGAAACAAAAGCAAAAATACCAGTGTCAACACGCACATCGTCGGAGGAGCTCGTGGACAGATGGGTCTCAAGGGAAGCACCGGCGTCTGTCGACTTTTTCAAATGCTTGGAGCTATGAGTAGCGATGACCTTTTTAACAGGAGCCTTTGGAGCCTTTGGAGATTTCACCACCGGATCAACCTCTTGCAAAGAAGGTTCGTCGGCAGCCATAGTCTCAGCAGAAGGAGCAGCAGCAGCATCCCTCTTCGGGTCCTCGTTGTCACTACGAAGAAAACAAAAGGCAAGAGACTTCACATAAGTCGAAAGGAAAAAAGCAAGTACAAAATAAAAAGTTGAAATTCGCAAAATACTCATGAGTCCAAGGCGTCGAAAAGTTCTAGCTCGTCCTCTAGAGCAAGGGTCTCCCCGGTCACAGTTTTGTGAGCGGAGACACTCAAAGAAGCGAGCTCCTCAACACGTTTCCTTTTCTTGTCAACGCCAAGATCTTCAGAAAGCGCAGGAGGAGGCGACGTCGTCGAGCTGGTCCCTTCCAGCGAATCTTTGCCTTCATCTACATCTTGGCTGTCCTCAACCTCGGGGGCTTCAGAGGCATCGGAAACAGGAACATTTTGAATGGCCCTTCCCTCTGGGAGAGGAGGGCGAGAAACAAGAGATTGATGATCCTGAAAGGAAAACAAGCCGAGAATCACAAGACAAACAATGATAAGAGAAAAGAAGGCGAATAAAGACAGTAAACATACCACAGGCAAGGGATGCTTGGAGTCGAAGTATCTAGCGGCTAAATCCGCAACTTCATGATCCTAGAGTAGTAAGAGCTCTCACTCGCTTGTCGAGATCCTTCTTCTCCATAAGATCATTAGATACTAGAGAAGAATCTCCCAAGCTAGAATAAGACCACAGTTTGGAAAGACGATGTTGAAGGGGTTGAACTCGACGTTGCAGGAAAAATGCCATAAGTTGAGTGCCTGAAAGTGCACATCCTTTACCACTTTTCAGAGCCTGAATGCGGGCCAGAAGAAGTTTGATTTCCTCCATCTCAGCTTCACTTGGAGGCGAATCCCACGAGGTCAATTTTTTCACTTCCTTAGAGGCATCAAAAGGGGCAATGCCATACTGGTCAGAGGAAGAAACTTTCTGGTCTTTTATGTAAAACCATTTTTTCCTCCAACCTTGTACTGAGGCAGCCATGGAGAATTCTAGGTACTGAGATTCAGCACGAATAGAGATAACAGCTCCGCCCAGTTCAGGCTTTTTTGACAAAGCAACGCTAGGGTGGAGCCGAAAGAGGAATTTCTAGAGAAGAAAGTGGGGTTCGATCCCCAGAAATGATTCACAGAGGGTGATAAAATAGGCAATGTGGAGAATCGAGTTTGGTGTGAGCTGGTGAAGCTACACACCGTACACGAAAAGAAGCCCGCGAAGGAACTCGTGGGCAGGAAGAGAAAGACCGCGCAAGAGAAAAGCAAAAAATATCACCCGGAAGCCGCTCGGGGGCTTGGGGATGCGCTCGGTGCTAGGGAAGGTGACCTGATCATCGGCGGAGATGAGGCCATCGGCTTGGGCTTTCTCCAGATCCTTCTGCTTCAAATCAGAAGGCACCCAGCTGGTCGCAGAGTTGGCAGTGATGCTCTTGCCCATCTTGTTCTTCTGCGCACAAGTCTTGATGCGCATCTACAGCTTGAGCGCGGGGGCTGTGCAGGAGCTCAGAGGTGCGCAAGGTTGCAACAATGGTGGCGGCGGCAGAAGCGAGGAACTGGTAAACAGTAAATTCCCCACTCTCCCCCTTATATAGCTTCCTGATAAAGGAACGTGGGCTGAGACGTGGCGCAAGGAGCGGAAACGGCAGCCCACTAACGGGCAAGAAAATTGTGAAATTACTGCGCTGCCCATGGATAACGGTCAGCGTCAATTAAAGGTAATTATATAAATGACGTCACGGGAATTCGAGTAACGAGAAATGAGACTATGACAGTAGTGAACACTAGTATGGGAAAAATTTATGGGAAAAGTCTGGTGTGACATATCTGAGTACTGATGATGACCAAGGAAGCCGATGAAAAGTTGATGAAAAGAAAAAAAGAGATCAGCGGAGTAAAACTCATTCTTTGAGTCTATTCCCGAAAATATTCGTCTATAGCCTCGGGGGCTACTACCATCGGGAGCGCTGAGCGCGCACCCGACGATATTATTGAGTAAAGTTATGATCTGATGACATGAAAGTAGGTACACTATCTTTGAGCCTATACTCAAAATAAATTATTTTTGACTATAGCCTTGGGGGCTACTTCCATCGGGAGCGCTGGGCGCGCACCCGACGATGCTTTATCATGAATAATGGAGAAAAAGACGCAAGGAGATTTTGAAAGCATCACTACTCCCATCGGGAGGGAGTTTTATCAACCAAGGTTGAATAACCCGAATATTTGGCACATTGGAACAGTCAAACAAGGCTGCGACATATGATTCTCGAGTTGCGTCATCGCGACAAAACTTGAATGCCGTGGTTGAAATATATCACGAAGGTAAGACCCCGGAATCCGTCCTGTGTGGCCTGGTATACGCACATGGATGCGCTCTGCTGGTACTTATCCGTGTCTACGACGCGAAAAAAATCCTGGTGGACGCACTGCGTACCCTGAGAATCACTGAGATTCATTCTTTGTAAGTCCTAAATGCGGCAAAAGAATGAGTTTGACCGGTTTTCCGAATTCAAGTCCAAGGGGATTGAATTTGAAGTAGGTGACAAGTATCTGTTTCGGCAGTTAACTGGCCTCTTGATCCGTCAGAGTTGTCAGACTTGTTCATCAAAACCCATTGCAAGACATTGTAATAAAAAGATAAGTCGAAAGACCAAGTCGAAGATTTGAAGATATGAAGAAGTCAAAAGCTGATCAAGTCGAAGATTTGAAGATCTGAGATTCAATCCAAATCTGCAATTCTGGTAGAATCTCGGGGGCTACTGACAAGGGTATAGATAATAGAGCCCGTCAGTTAACTACCCCTGAGGCCCAATAAGCTAGGCCCAATTGTAATACTAGTCGAAATACGAGTTCATGTCGTATGTCGATATTGTAATCTGTATCGGATCCCTTCTGATCCCTGAGACCTGGCCACCTATATATAGGGGCCAGGAGGGGACGGTAAGGGATAGAAAAAAAGCAAGCCAGGTTTACACCCACATTTACTTTCGATAGACACCTTGTTTGACTGATTTTACCTTCGAGTTTATCCAACCAACGTTCTATCTCCCTGATCCTAAGTCCTTCATCTAGAACATTTGTCTAGTTAACCCTCGTCAGTGAGTAACAAGAAAAGACCTGGCTGCTAACTGTAATCAATTAGAGCGTAGTTAGATGCCAGAAAACACAAAGACACATTAGAGTACGAGACCTGTATGTAGAATAATGATTCTGAAGTATAGTGTCGTATTCTTCAGTTATGTTGCATCTACAATACCGACGTTTCTTATCCAGCTTGCGAACAGAGGCGTAGCTACCTGAGTTTTCTGAACTTTTTTACTACACTACAGATGGCTGGGGGCCCTTTAGCAGCTAACAGTACGTACAAACTAGGAGCGGACCGTTTGAAGGAGGGACAGCCAGACGTCGTTCTTCCTGTCGGGCGGCCGCCGGCCGGGATCGACATCTCCAGAGGACATAGTCACCCATGGTCCATGGAGACCCTTTCGAATTAACCAGCGCGAGGGACGGGGAAAGACCTCCGAAAACTAGCCCATTCCGATGCTTCCAAAGATGCCAGAGGCATAGGGGACGAAAGGTTGGAGCAGGGTCATCATGAACACGGGCGGGGAGGGGAAGAGCCCTGGACCTGGAGTTCTCAACCTGCAGGTCGGGGGAGAACCCCAGGGCAGCGGCATGGACGCGTCCATCCTCCGCCGCCTCTACATCGGCTACTTCCTTGCCAGATGGGTTGCACGGTGCGCCGCTGATCGCCGCCATGCTAGCTAGGTGCGGATCCGCGACAATGTTTTAACCAGCGATCGTGTCTGTGCTGCAGTATGTGGGAGTTCTCGGTGGGGCTGTACATGATCCGCATCCGGCCGGACTCGCTGCTTCTTGCGGCCATATACGGCGTCGTCGAGTCCTCCTCCGTCGCCGTCTTCGGCCCCATGGTCGGCACCCTCGTCGACAGTCTCACGTACCTGCAGGTTCGTCACCTATGGCATTGTTCAGATTTTAAGTAGTCTCACCACTCAATGCTCATAGGTGCTGGTTATTTCTAATTTCAGCGACCTCGTAACCCTTTTTTCCCGGAAGAGAGACGTAGAAAATGTGAACTTAATGGGGGAAAATATGTCTGTCATGTGGTTTCCCTGATAAAATCATGTGCTGGGGTAAAACATACTGCTGATGGAAATCACTTTCGCTGATATTTCATTTGCAGACACCAAAATAATTATCTTCCCGTCAATATTTCATTCAGTATTGCACATGCATGGATCCAAAACAATTTTCGTAATATTTATGTTTTTATAAATTTTGAGAGATTTTTTCGCTCATTTGGCCAAAATAAAAAAAAAACCGAAATCAATTTCGGTAGGGCCAAAATAATTCCAAAACTATTTGATAGCTGTCCCTTGCTCCATGGACTACCCCTAGGAAAACCCCTATCACGGATGTAGACATGTAGTACACATAATCTGTTGCCCATCCACCTTATAACACCTAAGGCCTTGTTTGGCAGAGGTGTTTTGACAGGAATAATTAGGTATTATCCTAGATTAAGCTGAAAATACTACTAGAATACTCGCTTTACCTGTTTGGCATGCCGGTTTTGGGTGGATAAAACACTGCAAATCTCCTCAAAACGCTCCGGGTAGCGGTGTAACTGCGCCGCGCCTACCTACTCGCGTTTTCTACGGCTGCTCCAAAACTCTTCTAACGCGGAACTTAATGCCCGTGTCAGCGTGACACTGTGCAGCCACAGTGCAACTTGTTTATGCATGCTGATCGTTTCTTATCCAGGGAAGCTAGCTCGCGGACCCGTATTGCTTTTTTCTCTGTCCGTCCAATGCATGTGGCCGAGGACAATACCGCAATATTAGGCATGCTCTGGCTTGTTTTTGAAAATTGATTGCTTTCACACAGCCAAAACGCTAGGTGAAACACATCCTCCACCAAATCCCCCCGATAGAATACCCAGTAAACCACAACAAAACGTCTGCACCAAACGAGGCTTAAAGGGTTTTAAAGGTCTGGAGAAAACCATGAGGGTTGATTTTGGCTAACTGGTTGAGTCATAGGTGTGCTTAAATATGCCAACTTTTAATCTAGCTTAAATGTGATCAAGATAAATTATAAACTAAAGTGTGACAGGAGCTTATATAAGAAGAAAGTAAGTATTGGACGGCGTATATCCGGTTCAAGGAAATAATATAATACTAACTACACCTCCGTTCTGAAATATAATGTGCATTATAAAGCTAAATTAGCTTTTTAAAACATACTATATTTTAAAACAGAGGTACTAACTTTTTATTCCAACCGTGCCTAATTGTCGCCAAGTATGGCCTCCATCCAAACAACCCCTTAGGTATGATCGTAAGCAATAAAATCTTTTCAAATTGCATCGATAGGGTTAGGGCTTTCTACAACAGCGACAATAGGGTGAACAGGGGGGAATCCACTTTGGCTCACGGGTGTAGATGCACCCATTACCAAAAAACATATTTCAAAATGCTTAAAAAAATCGAAAAAAAATCTTGATATACATCTAGATATTTTATGTTCATTCATGAAGTTTCGTGAGAAAAGAACATTTATTGTGTCCTCTATAAAAAAAAAATTCGGTGCTCCAACATTGTTATTTACGTGACCATTTTTTGTCTTTTTACACATGCCAAAATGTCTTTTCAACACAAAACTTTGTGGTAATTTTTTGTACACTGAGAATTTTTTGTCTAATTTTTTTTGAAATGTATTTAAAATGTATTTTCTATAATAGGTGCATCTAGTCCTATGAGTCAAAACACCTCCTCCTGATCAGGGCCAGTTATATGTCGTCAAATTATTATGTTGTGAAACTGCATTTTAAGGTAGATCTAGTAATAATAATCAAGTATCAGAAATATTACTGGAGTATTTTCCTATAAAGTCCTTAAAATTTTAAAAAGTTTGACTTAGGGCAAAAGGTAGGAGTACACTATTCATCCAACTCGTCACTATCAGGGAATATATTACTATTTGATAGGATAAAAATTACACGATATAGCAGCGCGCGCTAGTTTTGGGTATGGCTTAAACTCATATTTGCTTTCCTCTGTACCCCAGGTTTTGGGCCTCTGGCTGGTAGTTCAAGGCTTATCCTTCATCATAGCTGGAGTCTCAGTAACCGTTCTGCTAGTCTTCCATAACTTGAAAAGTATAAACTTCTCGGTCTTCGTGGTTCTGGTCGTCGTGACCAATGTGTCAGGGGCGCTGGCGGCGCTCTCAACTCTCGCTGGCACCATACTGATCGAGCGAGAATGGTATACAATACAAATCATCTTATGACATATTTAACTGAAGGAGGAGTTACCTTAGGTTGAATAGCACAACGTGGAGTGGTGGGGTTTAACTATCAAAGCTCTGCGATGCATGCTTGCAGGGTGGTGGTCATTTGCAGCGGGCACCCGGCGGCGGTGCTGACCAAGATCAACTCGGTGATCCGGAGGATCGACCTGAGCTGCAAGCTGCTGGCGCCGGTGCTGGCCGGGTTCGTGATCAGCTTCGTATCGACGCAGGCCTCCGCGGTGGCACTGGCGCTGTGGAACGTCGCCTCCGTGGGGCTGCAATACTGGCTCTTCGTCTCTGTATACAACGGCGTGCCCATTCTCGGCGTAAATGTGCAGCAGAGAAGAGAGACAACGGCGGCGGTGTTACCGTCGTCTGAGATTGTTGTTCCGGTGGACGAGGAGGCGCAGAAGCACATTTCGGAGGACCGGTCAGGTTGGAGGGTGCGTGTGACGAAGCAGCTCTCGAATCTACCCTGCTGGCAGTCTTGGGTTGTGTACATGAGGCAGGATGTAATGCTGCCAGGGGTTGCTCTAGCTATCCTCTACTTTACTGTATTAAGGTACTCCCTCCGACCAGTAAAAATTGTCGATGATTTTGTATTTTGTTAGATACAAAGTTTGTATTAAATCACTTACACTTATTATCGATCGGAGGGAGTAGATATATAGTCAGATTTACCCTTCTGGATGACCCTCGTCTACTCAGTAAAATCTTACATTCTTGTTTTTGTTTTTTTTTTTGAGAAAAACATTCTTGTTTTTGTTGCTTATGCAGCTTTGGTACGATGATGACGGCAGCTCTTGACTGGAAAGGCCTCCCCGCATACGTTATCAGTCTTGGTTGGGGATTCAGCGCCATAGTCGGGATCGTCGCAACCTTGGTGTACCCGGTCGTGCACTCATGGCTGTCGACGCTCCGGACAGGGCTATGGTCCATCTGGATGCAGGCATGTCCTCTGTTTTAACTTAGAAATGTTCGCGCATACACTGGTTCTATTCCTAGCTAAATGATGGATTTCTGGTGTGATGGTGTGCAGTGGTGCTGCCTGCTGCTGTGCGTCGGCTCCATCTGGGTGACCGGCAGCGTGGCGTCGGCGTGGGTGCTCATGGCCGGCGTCGCCGCGTCCCGTCTCGGCCTCTGGATGTTCGACCTGGCGGTCACGCAACTGATGCAGGACAACGTCCCGGACTCGGACCGGTGCGTCGTCGGCGGGGTGCAGAGCTCATTGCAGTCTATTTTCGACCTGCTCACCTATATCATGGGCATCATCATCTCCGATCCCAGGGTACTCCCACGATCATCTTCATTCAGTTCAGTTGTTGCACAATCGAGAGCTGAGTTTACAATGGTTGACATCTGCAATGTGTGCAACCAAACAGGATTTCAGCAAGCTGATGATGATGTCCTTCTCCGTGGTGACCTGCGCGGCCCTAATCTACTCGACGCACGTGTACCGCGTGAAGCCGAAGGCCGTTTTCTGAACGCAGCGATTCCACAACCTTATAGACGTCCCAGTCTTATCCAACGGACGTGGGTGTTCCAAGATTGGTGACTACCTATTTTGTCTCCAACACCTTGTACTTCGTACATCATCTTCTCTCTATGACGGTCAAGATGTACATGTTCACTTTGATGCCCTTCTCCCTTCTCGTGTCCCACCGATCTCCTATCTCTCTTAGGGCATCTCCAGCAGGCCGATCCATTCGACCACCGCGTGTTCGAACGCGTCCACGCGGACAGAGCACTCGGCCCAACGGGACAACCCAAACAGCGTCCGCGTCCACCCATTTTGGTCTCAGATTTGGGCCCGAAATGCGCCGGCTCGGACAACCTACGCGTCCTCCCATGCGTCCCTCTTGTCTGCCCCGGGCCCAGCCGACAGAGGCACCAAGACATTTCTCCCACCTCTCCCCTGTGTTGCCCTGCCCCTCCTCCTTTCCCTCGCCAGCGCCGCCACGGCCACCGCCGGTGCCAACTTGCTGCCCCAACCGCCCAAAAAAGGCCCTCCTTCCACATCTCCCCGAGACCACCCAGGGCCACCGCCGGCCGTTCATTTGAGGACCACTGTGGGTGGCTTGAGCGAGCTGTCCTCCCTGCCCGCACGCAACCTGTTCGGCCATTTGCCAACATAAGCGCCCTGATGGACAGCACCTCGGACGACGACGACATTGCGGCCATTGTCAACCTCAACAACCAGTTCTTCTACACGCATTTCTTTGACGAGTTCGACACCGAATCCGACGATGATGCTGACTTGATGGTGGCCGTGGCAAGCGTCCTCCATGAGGAAAACGAGGCCTACATGTCTCAATGGAGGGGCTCCGTGCTGGGGCGAGCCGCCAATCTGGACCGCAACCGGAAGAACGGCCACGTGCAGCTCTACGCCGACTACTTCCACCCGGAAACGGCGTTGTACCAAAACTATTTTTGGTGCTGTTTTCGGATGTCAAGAAAGTTATTTGGGCAAATTATTGAAGGAGTTCGCCTCTACGATCCATATTTCAGATGCAAGCTGGATGCCACAGGTAAACTTGGCTTCTCTTCATATCAAAAAATGCCCGGCTGCTATACGAATGCTTGCTTATGGAGTAGCCAGAGATCTTGCTGATGAGTAAATGTGCATGAGCGAATCTACATGCATGAGTCCATGTAATTTTTTTGTCAAGCTATCATTTCGGTCTTCGGCCCAGAGTACTTGCGAGAGCCTAACCTAGAGGACAGTCAACGGTTGTTGTCCATCAACAAGAAGAGAGGGTTTCACGATGCTTGGAAGCATATATTGTATGTATTGGGAGTGGAAGAACTGCCCTTTTGCATGACAGGGGCAGTATTCAGGTCATGCTGAGGGTTGCACTGTCATACTAGAGGTCGTTGCTAGCCAAGATCTATGGATTTGGCATTCTTTTTTCGTATGGCAGGGTCTCATAATAATATCAATATCCTCCAGCGATCCCCTGTATTTGGTAGGCTTGCAGATGACAATGCCATATCAGTGAACTTTGAGGTTATGGGCTATACATACACCAAGGGTTATTACTTAGCTGATGGTATCTATCCTGAGTGGCCTGTTTTTGTGAAGGCACATCGTAATCCCAGTGAGGAGAAATACAGTCGGTTTGCGAAAGAACAAGAGGCTTGCCGGAAAGATGTGGACCGAGCATTTGGTGTTCTTCAGTCTCGTTTGTCCATTGTTCATCACCCAGCTAAGGTACAGAGTGTTCAGCAGATGTGGGAGGTCATGACTGCTTGTGTGATCATGCACAACATGATCGTTGAGGAGGAGCGTGATGATAGTGTCTATGATCAGGAGTGGGATTTTCAGGGCAAGTTGGTTGCTGCAAACCCTGTACTGGCTTCTTTTCAGAAATTTTTCCATACACATCATGGAGATTTGAGACCGGGTAACCCACCTCGCCCTCCAAGAAGATTTGGTGAATCATATTTGGATTCATTCGGGGAGCAACCCCGTCACAAACCCTGGAAACAACCCCTTTTGAACTTATTCAGATTTTAATTAATTATGTTGTAAAACATTTGAAGTACGTGTGATACGTCTCAAACGTATCTATAATTTTTGATGCTCCATGCTTGTTTTTACACCATTTGCCTTGTGTTTCGTTACACTTTGTGGCGTTTTCATGCGATTTCCGGAACTAACCTATTGACAAGATGCCACAGTGCCAGTTCCCTGTTTTCTGCTGTTTTTGTGTTTCAGAAAAGCTACACAGGAAATATTCTCGGAATTGGACGAAACAAGTTCCAGAAGTCTTATTTTTCCCGAAAGCTCCCAGAGAACCGAAGAGGAGGCGGAGTGGCGCCACGAGGGCCCCACACACCAGGGCGGCGCGGCCTAGGCCCTGGTCGCGCCCCCTATGTGCGAGGAGCCCCTGGCAGCCCCCTGACGACGCCCCTTCGCCTATATAAAGCCTCGGGACGGAAAACCCTAAAAGAGTCGGCGAAATTTTCCAGAAAGAGTTCCGTAGCTCCGCCGCCGCCGCCGACGAATTTCGGGGGACAGAAGTCTCTGTTCCGGCACCCTGCCGGGACAGGGAAGTGCCCCCGGAGCCATCTCCATCGACCTCACCGCCATCTCCATCAACCTTGCTATCTGCTATGATGAGAAGGGAGTAGTTCATCCCCGGGGCCGAGGGCTCTACCGGTAGCTATGTGGTTCACCTCTCTCTCCCATGATGTGATCTCTATGTGATCATGAGCTTTGTATCATGTTGAATAAGTAGATGCTACTCTTCATCATTATGTGTACTCTAGTGGTGTTATTAAAGTAATCTATTCCTCCTGCCATGGTGTAACGGTGACAGTGTGTGCATCATGGTGGTCATTGGTCTAGGCTACGATTGTGATCTCTTATGGATTATGAGAATAATTATCACTATGATAGTATTGAAGTGATCTATTCCTTCTTTCATGGTGTAATGTTGACAGTGTGTGCACCGTGTTAGTACTTGGTCTAAGTTGCAATAATATTTATCTTGAGTTGTGATTTGATTTGGATATCTCTATGAGCGGTGTTTGTCAAGTAATTGATGAACTTTAAGGGGTGCTTCTGTAGCCACTACGCAATGATTAGTGTTATTCAATAGGAGAGTAATTCAGAGTAGCATAGTGAAGAGGAGTTATTTATTTGTTCAATTATGTTATATTTGTTGGGAGTGTGTCCACTAGTGAAAGTATGATCCCTAGGCCTTGTTTCCAAGCTTTGCACACCGTTTACTTGTTGTTTTGTTACTTGTTTGCTTGCTGCCATTTTTATTCTAGATTGTATTTACTACTTATAATCATCTATACCACTTGTATTTCACTATCTCTTCGCCGAACTAGTGCACCTATACATCTGACAAGTGTATTGGGTGTGTTGAGGACACAAGAGACTTTCTGTATCGTAATTGCAGGGTTGTTTGAGAGGGATAGCTTTGACCTCTTCCTCCCTGAGTTTGATAAACCTTGGGTGATCCACTTAAGGGAAACTTGCTGCTGCTCTACAAACCTCTGCACTTGGAGGCCCAACACTGTCTACAAGAACAGAAGCGTGTGTAGACATCAAGCTCTTTTCTGGCGCCGTTGCCGGGGAGGTAAGGTAAAAGGTACTCACATTCTTTGGTTACTAAGTCTTTTAGTTGCTGGTGAGTGCTCGGAGTTATTTCCTTTAGATTCTGCAATTATATCTTTTTGTTTCTTGTTTTTATTTTCACTAGTTAGGCTTAATGGAAAACAAAGAGTTCTGTAGTCTTTTTCCTGAGTTTAGATATGAAGTGTTTGAAGAGAAAATTGAAAAACCTTTGGAGCTTAATTTGCATGCTAATAGTGTTGTTAGTACGAATGCTTTGAATCCCGTTATTGCTAATGCTATGGAAAAGTCTAAGCTTGGGGAAGCTGGTTTTGTTAAGCATGATATTTTTAGTTCCCCAGCTTTAGTGGAGAAAGTTTGCTCTGATGATATTTTATCTCCCCTATGTGATGTTCCTATGCCTGTTACCTATGTTAGTGATCATGATTGGGAAAAGCACTCTACTTTTGATATTGAAAATCTTTTTGGTACCAATTCTAAAGTTAATAATTGTTGTACCATTAGTACTATCCATGTTCCTTCTTATGATGATATGTTTGATGAATATGCTTTGCGAAATAGTTGTTCTCTAGCTTGTGATGATACTGAACCTCTAGTTTATGATGGTCATGATGATGAGTATAATATTTTCAGTTCACCTACTTTTGAGGAGAAAATTAGTTATGATTATAATATGCCTCCTGTTTTTGATGATTATGGTGATGAGAATGATTATTCTGTTGAATCTGCTCCTACTACGATTGTTCATGTGGGGAGTATTAATCCTTTTATGCATGTGGCTCATGATAGGGATGCTTTATGTAATAGTTATATTGTTAGTTCTATTCATGATGCTACTAAAAGTTATTATGAGAGAGGGAAACATGGTTTGATGGATCTCAACAATATTGAGTTTCCCCTCTTTATGTTGCAATCTTTGAAGTTGTACTTGTTTTGCCTTCCTATGCTTTTTGATTTGCGCTTTCATGACTTGTCTCTTTATAAGACTATTTTTCATAGGAAGTGGTTCAGATTTAAATGTCTTTCACATTTGCTTTTTGATGCTCTCTATTGCTTTAAGTTCCTATATGGCGCCTTTGCCTCAAGCTCTTATATGGCGCCCACATGAGCATCTTTGCAAATTACTGCGCCTAGCTCAAAGGCGTTAAAGAAAAGCACTCTTGGGAGATAACCCATTGTTTATTTTCAGTACTTTTTCTTTTATTTGAGTCTTGGAAGTTATTACTATTGTAATAACCGCTCCTTATACTTTTTATTTCGTTGTTGTGCCAAGAGAAGCCTCTAATTTGAGGGAGGTAAGATTTGGGGATGTTGCTGTCCTGAAACTGTTTTCGGTGCTGCACCGTAAACATTCGTAAAAATTCTCTGTATATCTTTTGGACCTGCGATTTCTTGTGCATATGCCCGAGGTTATATCCAAACTTTCATTAGTTGAACACTTTTTGATTTGAGCAACAGAAAACCCTCTAAAAAATCGACCTTTATCAGCTGTTCTGTTTGGACAGATTTCTGCCACTATTTGTGTTTGCCTCTCGATCGCTTTCTTTTTGAGTTCTTTTGATCATGGAACTTTTGGGGAAGTTGCTACAGTAGTATATGCTATATATGTGGTGGTTTTGAGTTGAAACCTAAAGCAAAAAGGGTTGATTCAGTGTTATGCTTACATTAATGTTGCTAATAGATTTATGTTTAGTTTTGTATGAAGGAGGTTTTCAAGTGTAGGGATCGGAGAGTGATGAGATGAGTTGAAGAATGGACAAAAGCTCAAGCTTGGGAATGCCCATGCATCACCCCAAGAAATATCCAAGAAGTACAAGCGTCAAAGCATGGGGATGCCCCCGAGGCAACCCTTCTTCATCGGCAAAAATCCGGTCACCTTTCAAGACACTATATTTTTATTGCTTTATGCACTATGCGTTTTTCTTGGAGCGTCAGTTGTTTTTGTTTTCAGTATTAGTTTAGTTTAGTTTGCTGCAATAAATGGTTAGATCACATCATGTTTCTTTTGGAGGAGATGAACTCGCTTTTCGTTTGCCAAGAACACTCTAGTTTTCACTCTTATCGTTCAACGAGTGTTCTCTTTTTCTGCTACTGTGTTTAGCCTCTGTTTTTCGCCTTGATTTTTGTCCAGATCTCTTTTTATCTTTTTATCAAGGTGTATTTTTGCCTCTGGTCTTTATTGGTTTTCATCAAAAGAGGTGTTTATAATTTTTTTTGAATGGTGTTGGAAAAGAGAAAAAGCTTTATGCAAAAAGTGGTACAAGAAGGAGCTTGTGTAGACTACGGCTTAGGCTTTTGCATGTCGTGCTTGATGTCTTTTTGATAGTATGCTTAGTGGTTTTGCTGTAGCATGACTTGTCTCAAATAACTGAGATTGCTTAATGAGCCTTTGAAAAAAATCATGCGTTGTTTTAATTATTTGGAAGCATTATTTTGGTTTTCTCCTTGATGCTTTATTTGGGTTGACTTGGCGCATGCTCACACATGTTAGACTCATACAAAGTCGCCAATATCCTCTATGATTATTTAGTTTTTGACTTTTGATGCCATCTTATGCTGCTTTTAATGTCGCTTTGTCGCTTTGCATGATTATGGCCATTATTGCTCTCTTAGTTGGTCGCTCCTAGTCTTTTGCTAGCCCTCGCCTTGTACTGAGTATGAGCTCTACTCGTGCATCCAACTCCTAAAAACCAAGTTTGCCATTGTGCCCACTATAAATTCCTATGCATGGTATTTGTAAGCCATTCCAAGTAAATTTTCATGTGCTACCTTTCAAAAACCTTCAAAATACTTCTCGTTTTGTGACACTGTTTTCAGCTCATGGGGACGTAGTGGTCGGATTTGCTATCTTCCATATTGCTTATTCCAAAAACAAAAAAAAAGAGAAAAAAGAAAGAAAAAAAGGCACTCCTCCATGGTATGTGAATGTTGGTGGGCACCCGATGGAATCGGTTAGCCATGGTTTGAGAAAGGAAAAAAGGTGGGGAGGAGTGCCAAGCTTTATTAAAGAGCACAAAAGTGCCAATCTCTCTCTCAAAAACTTGCTTCAATTTTTGTATGGAAGATAGTAAGAACCCCATTGCTAGTCGTTGACAAAAGCAACCACCTCTCAAAACCCAAGTTTTATCTCTCTGTTTTACAAATGAAAAGCTCTAGCACATGTTTAATCACTGTTTCCCTCTGCGAAGGGCCTTTCTTTTACTTTTATGGTGAGTCACCACCTTCTATCTTTATGCACCGTCTAAGAGAGCATAGTTGTCATTCTGAGTATAATGTGCATTGTCCCAAAGTTTTCATTGATTGATTCATGATCATGGTTTCACTTGTTCTTAAATTATTTGCATCTAGTCGCCCTCTTAAAACTTGAAGGTGTCCTATGCATTTATGTTTTGCTATTCCATGAGGGACAAGATGAAAACCATTTACTATGTTTTTCCATATGATTTGAACACACGTTTGACTTTCATTGTTTCATTATTCATGATCTTTTGTTTGTGTTCATTTTCATGTTTATAACATGGTTACTAAGTTCTTATTGTCAAGATTGTATCTTTCATGCCCATGTTTTAAGTTCTTTTGATCCCAGCTCACAACGCTTACATATATGATCAAGATTGTGTAGGTGCATGTCACCTCAAAAATTATTCTTTTGTTATCACTTACCTACTCGAGGACGAGCAGGAGTTAAGCTTGGGGATGCTGATACGTCTCAAACGTATCTATAATTTTTGATGCTCCATGCTTGTTTTTACACTATTTGCCTTGTGTTTCGTTACACTTCGTGGCGTTTTCATGCGATTTCCAGAACTAACCTATTGACAAGATGCCACAGTGCCAGTTCCCTGTTTTCTGCTGTTTTTGTGTTTCAGAAAAGCTACACAGGAAATATTCTCGGAATTGGACGAAACAAGTTCCAGAAGTCTTATTTTTCCCGGAAGCTCCCAGAGAACCAAAGAGGAGGCGGAGTGGGGCCACGAGGGCCCCACACACCAGGGCGGCGCGGCCCAGGCCCTGGCCACGCCCCCTATGTGTGAGGAGCCCCTGGCAGCCCCCTGACGACGCCCCTTCGCCTATATAAAGCCTCGGGACGGAAAACCCTAAAAGAGTCGGCGAAATTTTCCAGAAAGAGTTCCGTAGCTCCGCCGCCGCCGCCGACGAATTTCGGGGGACAGAAGTCTCTGTTCCAGCGCCCTGCCGGGACGGGGAAGTGCCCCCGGAGCCATCTCCATCGACCTCACCGCCATCTCCATCAACCTTGCTGTCTCCAATGATGAGGAGGGAGTAGTTCATCCCCGGGGCTGAGGGCTCTACCGGTAGCTATGTGGTTCACCTCTCTCTCCCATGATGTGATCTCTATGTGATCGTGAGCTTTGTATCATGTTGAATAAGTAGATGCTACTCTTCATCATTATGTGTACTCTAGTGGTGTTATTAAAGTAATATATTCCTCCTGCCATGGTGTAACGGTGACAGTGTGTGCATCATGGTGGTACTTGGTCTAGGCTACGATTGTGATCTCTTATGGATTATGAGAATAATTATCACTATGATAGTATTGAAGTGATCTATTCCTCCTTTCATGGTGTTGATAGTGTGTGCACCGTGTTAGTACTTGGTCTAAGTTGCAATAATATTTATCTTGAGTTGTGATTTGATTTGGATATCTCTATGAGCGGTGTTTGTCAAGTAATTGATGAACTTTAAGGGGTGCTTCTGTAGCCACTACGCAATGATTAGTGTTATTCAATAGGAGAGTAATTCAGAGTAGCATAGTGAAGAGGAGTTATTTATTTGTTTAATTATGTTATATTTATTGGGAGTGTGTCCACTAGTGAAAGTATGATCCCTAGGCCTTGTTTCCAAGCTTTGCACACCGTTTACTTGTTGTTTCGTTACTTGTTTGATTGCTGCCATTTTTATTCCAGATTGTATTTACTACTTATAATCATCTATACCACTTGTATTTCACCATCTCTTCGCCGAACTAGTGCACCCATACATCTGACAAGTGTATTGGGTGTGTTGGGGACACAAGAGACTTTCTGTATCGTAATTGCAGGGTTGTTTGAGAGGGATAGCTTTGACCTCTTTCTCCCTGAGTTCGATAAACCTTGGGTGATCCACTTAAGGGAAACTTGCTGCTGCTCTACAAACCTCTGCACTTGGAGGCCCAACACTGTCTACAAGAACAGAAGCGTGTGTAGACATCAACGTGTTTGCAAACTATTTGTAATGTATCTTGTACTAATTTAAGATTTTGTTGTAATATATTTTTTATATGTAAACTATAAGCAAAACGAGAGAAAACTGGCCACTGTTTGGACGTGGGCTAGAAAAATGGGTCGCCCTGCTAGGCGCGCCCCCCTACCCAAATGGACAGGCGCTATCCGCGCGGGATTTGGTGTCCGCGGCCTGGCCCAAATGGGTTCGCCCTCATCCCCTCGTTTTTCTCTTCCCCTGATCCCCTCTTTTCGGATGGCCGTGGTGGCGGTGCCATCGTCCTCTTCCCCTCTGACCGCCTCGGCCAACCTCGAGAAGTACTCCATTAGCAAAGCTCTGGAATAGATCCAGCCTCTCTGTTTTCCACCCCCACCTCGATGGATGAAATCAACAAAATTGACCTTTGGAGCAAACTTCAGCACAAAATGAACTCATTCTGAAACTATGTCACAAACTAATACTTTTTAGTAGCGCCCACAATGGCAGCGCTATGCTCAGTGCCATAGCGTCGAGCGCTAGGGTGCTATCCTTCTAGCCACGTGGCACCGCGGGGTCCGCAACCAGCACCATAGCGCCAGAGCCCAGGGCGCTAGGCCCTTAATGGGCCGGCCTATTAGCACTGTGCGTGTGCAGAGCTAACCGAGGTGGGAGTTTAGTCCCACCTCAGAAGCCTAGGGCCACGCGGACCATCTTATAAGGTGGCGTGTGACAGAGCCCTTGAGCTCCTCTCATCACACACCCTGCTGCCGGCCCTGTGCCCGCCACCTTGGATGACCTGTGGGCCCGCACAGCTGGGCAAGCTGCTTGCGAGTAGGGCCCTGCCTGAAATCCTGTGGCCCTAGCTGGTTAAGGTGGTCTTTGTTCTTTTTACCTAATTCATGTGGGACCTAGGTTTAGGTATGATGTCTCATAGGACCCGTTGGGAAACCCCAAGAGGAAGGTATGATGAGCACAACAGTAAGTTTTCTCTCAGTATGAAACCAAAGTTTAATCGACCAGTAGGAGAAAGAAATCACTTCTGAAGGTTGTTGCTAGCTGGCGCCATAAGACAGTTGATGGCGCGGTGTCGGCGCCAGCAGCAACGTGGAATATACACACAACACAACCAAAATACTTTGCCCCAACTTACAGTGAGGTTGTCAATCTCACTGGTTTGCTGAAAACAAAGGATTAAACGTATAGTGTGGAAGGAGATGTTTGTTTGCAATGAAGTAAAATAATATTTGCGGAAAGTAAACAGTGTTTGCAGTAGATGGTAATATAAATGTAAAAGAATGGACCAGGTCCACAGTTCACTAGAGGTGTCTCTCCATAAAGATAAATAACATGCAGGGTGAACAAATTATAGTTGGGCAATTGACAAAATAGAGAATGCATAACAATGCATGTACATGTCATAAAGATCACTATGAGATTCATTTGGGCATTACAACATAATACATAGACCTCCAACTGCATCTATGACTAATAATCCACCCTTGGGATATCATCCGAACAACCTTTGGGTATTAAGTTGCAAGCAACAGATTATCGCCTTAAGCAAAGTGTGTAATGTAAACAATACAATTATCCTTGAACAAAAGATTAGTGTTTTCTCCCTAGTAGCAACAACACATCTACAACCTTAGAAGTTATTGTCACTCTCCCAGATTACTACAGGCATGAACCCACTATCAAGCATAAATACTCCATCTTGGAGTCACCATTATCTACTTGGCCAAAGTATCTACTAGCAACGGAGAGCATGCAAGGTCACAAATAACATAGACATGATAGATCAATAATCAACTTGACATAGTACTCAATATTCATCAGATCCCAACAAACACAACATGTAGAATTACATAAAGATGATCTTGATCATGTAGGCAGCTCACAAGATCTAAACATGGAGGCGCAAATTGGAGAATATAACCATCTAGCTACTGCAATGGACCCATAGTCCAAGGTGAACTACTCACACATCACTCCGAAGGCAGGCATGGTGATGAAGAAGGCCTCCGGTGATAATTCCCCTCTTCGGCTGGGTGCCGGAAAGAGCTTCTGGACCCTCCCGAACTCGGGTTGACGATGGCGGTGGCTTACATTAATTTTCGTGGATAGATGTTCAGGCCCTTAGGGTTTTCCCAATGAAGTGAATTTATAGGCGGAAAGGCGATGTCAGAGGGCGCCTGGGGGGCCCACACCAGGGCCTAGCGTGGCCAGGGGTGGGGACGTGCCACCCTATGGTGTGGCCGCCTCCTGGCTCGGCTCCGTCTCTCCTTTGGACTTCGTCTTCGTGTCAGGTAAATAGGAACTTCGGCTTTTGTTTCGTCCAATTCCGAGAATATTTCCTGTATAACTTTTCTGAAATACAAAAACAGCAGAAACCAGGAACTGACACTATCGCATCTTGTTAATAGGCTAGTTCTAGAAAATGCATAAAAATGCCACGAAGTGTAAACATAACATAAAGCAATTAGTGTAAAACAAGCATGGAATATCAAAAATTATAGATACGTTTGCAACGTATTAAGCATCCCCAAGCTTAACTCCTGCTCGTCCTCGAGTAGGTAAGTGATAACAAAAATAATAATTTTTGAGGTGACATGCAGCCAACACAATCTTGATCAAAATCAATGTAAAGCATTGTAAGCTGAGATCGAAGTACTGTAAACATGGGCATAAGAGATACTCCCTCTGTTTCAAAATATAAGATGTTTTAGCTTTGTGAAGCAAATGTATCTAGACATCTTTTAGTGTGTATGTTCACTCGAATATATACACTAAAACATGTCTAGATACATTTGCTTCATAAACCTATAACATCTTATATTTTGAAACGGAGGGAGTATAATTCTAACCATAGAACTTACCAACCATGTTATAACATGAAAAGTAACACAAACAAAAGATCATGAATAATAATGCATTAAAAGTTATTTGTTTATTTTGAGCATAGAGAAAACATAGCAAAGTGGTATTCAGCTTGTCCCTCATGGAATAGCAAAACATAAATGCATAGGACACCTTCAAAGTTCAAAAGGGTGACTAGATACAAATAATTTGAGAACAAGCAATACTATAATCATGAATCAATCAATAATAAATTTTGGGAGTATGCATATTATACTCAGAATAACAACTATGCTCTCTTAATCTGTGCATAAAGATAAAAGATGAAGACTCAACATAAAAGTAAAAGAAAGGCCCTTCACAGAGGGAAGCAGTGATTGCAAGTTTTATAAACCTTCCAAAAATTATGGTACTTATTAGCTTTGAGCTCTCATTGCCCCTATCATTGGCATCTTGAGTGGTTAAGGTTATTGTGAGAACAAGTACGAGTTATATGCTTGACAAATCATAAGTTGAAAATCTCATGTCCCATGAATACGAATACCTAACACTACTAGGACAATAGCTATAGGAGGAATTGTCTTCCGTGGCGTACATAAATTTCTGTACGCCATGGCTACCTAGCGGAGGCGTACACGAAAACTATACACCACGGTTACAGACATAGCCATGGCGTACAAGATATGTGGACGCCACTGACGTGTGATGGAATGGTGTGGGTTGGTCGAGGGCCTGAACCCATAAAAATAACCTATGGCGTACAAGTATTGTGTATGCCACGGCTATAAACTTACCCGTGGCGTACACAATATTTGTACCCTAAGGCTAAGTTTTGCCCTGGGTAGCATGAAACCTGTACGCTACGGCTATCTTACCTGTGATATAAACTCCAAAAGTAGTACTACACGTGAAATCTGTGAGCCAATCAGAATGCAGAAGACTCTTTCTCGCTGATCACCCTAGTGAATGATCTGAGCCGTGCACAAGAAGCACAAAGCGCATCCAACGAACCTTGCTCCCTCGATCCCCACGCCCATGTCTGATGGCAGGTCTCATGAATATGCTGCTCTTTTGAAAAATATGCGCTACTTTTTTCCTCACAGGCACATGCATGTATCCAAGAAAGTCAAAGGAGCACAACGTGGTGGTTTTCTTTCTCTCTCCCCTTCACCATGGAAGCAAACCTGCTGCCAGAGAAGGACAACGGATGGGAAGCCAGTAGCTGCGCGACCTCGGGCAGGCCAGCAGCTGCGCGACCTCAAGAAGGCCCACAGCGGCGCGAGCTCTCGGAAGGCCAGCGCGGCGCGAGCTCGGCAGGCCGGCGGCAACGCGAACTCGATGGCCACCGACGGCGCGAGCTCGAGGGATGGCGGAGACACGAGCCCGAGGGCCGGCGGTGGCGCGAGCGCGATGGCCGGCGGCAGTGAGCGCGGGAGGCCGGGGGGACGGCCGGCGTGGCCTGCTCGCCGGCGTACTAGGAGAAGGACATATTGTAGTATAGGACCTAATTGCTTTTCGTTTTCCTTTTAGAGTGTTCTTTGCAAATTCACATAATAAATAATGAATTTCTATTCATGTGTGGCCGGTCGACCAACTCTTTTTTTTAATGTTGTGATGTACTGGTGGCGTACAAGTCTGTATGCCATGGCTCCATGGCTTACTAGTGGGGTACCAAAAACCTGTACGCCACGGCTAGGTAACTTATCAGTGGCGTACACGCTGTAAGCCTCGAATAGATCTGTATCAGTGGCGTGCTACCCATGGCATACAACAGTACACTACAGATAGCCAAATTATGTATGCCACAGATGAGTTTTTTCCTAGTAGTGTAAACCGCATGCTACTCGACTTAGGTCCCAAGCAAGTTCTTTTCATTGTAAGCATACATGTATCATCGAGAACACCAATGGGATACCTCCTGCCCAATGATATGGAAGCTTCCCATATCAAAATAACAGGGCAAACACACAATGAACACCTCGACATCTCTTTTATTTACCATTGGGTATAGCTTTTTATTTTCAGATGCGTCGTTGAATGTCCACTATGGTTATGCTGTAAATTTCCACCATGAATGATGCATGGTTTAGATTAGCGGCCCAGGCATTTCTTTAACACATATACAAACTCCATGAGCTCACAAGTTTCCAACTTATTTCACATCGCTAGGCATCCATAAACAAAAGATCATGATATCAACTAAATAGGAATAAGTGCAATGTTGAAAACATGCCCCATGAAAGCATGGCTATGCTAATTCTCAACTTACAATTTGCAAGCATATAAACTTCATAAGAGAATCACAATGGTCAAGTTTATTAAGTGCAAGAAAGTAAATATGCCATCAAGTTCGTGAGAGCTTTACTAACTAATTTTCTCATAACAAAATTTTTTTAATTTGGAAGATAGATAAAAGCATGATGAATATACTTGGAATAGCAAAATGCTAATAGGTAGATATGGTGGACACATTGGCAAACTTGGGTTTTTGGGAGTTGGATGCACGAGTAGAGGTCATACTCAGTACAGGTGAAGGCTAGCAAAAGACTGGGAGCAACCAACTAAGAGAGCAATAACGGCCATAATCATGCATAGCGACAAAACATTATTAATCAAAGCATAAAGTGATATTATAAGTCAAAAACTAAATGATCATAAAGGCTTGAGGTGACTGGTTTATTGTCATAACATGGTGTGAGCATGCGCCAAGTCAACCCAAATAAAGCATCAAAGGAGAATACCACAATATTATGCTTCTATATGATAAAAACAATGCATGATTCTTTCAATGGCACATTAAGCACTCTCAGTCATTTGAGACAAGTCATGCTACAACAATAACTACTAAGCATATAATCAAAATAATATCTAGCATGACATGCTAAAGTCTAAGCCACAGTCTAAACAAGCTTCCTTTTGCACTACTATAAGCATGAAACATTTTACTCTTTTCCAACACCAATCAACTTATTTGAAACAACTCTCAAAGATAAAAAAAATCAACAAAGACCAGAGGTCTAAACACACCTAAAGACAAATAACTAAAAAGTTCTGAACAAAAATAAAGGTGAAAAACAAAATCTAAACGCAGTACTAGCAAAAGAGAACACTCGCAGAACGATAAGAGTGGAAACTAGAGTGTTCTAGGCAATGAAAATGGAGTGTGTCTTTTCCAAAAGAAATATGTTGGGGTCCAACCATTTATTACAGCAAACAAAACAAAAGAAAACAGGAAGAAAAAATAAAGATGCTCCAAGAAAAACACATAGCATATGAAGCAATAAAAATATAGTGTCTTGAAAGATGACTTTATATTTTTGTTGATGAATAAGGGGGTGCCTTGGGCATCCCCAAGCTTTGACGCTTGTACTTCTTGGATATTTATTGGGGTGACATGGACATCCCCAAGCTTGAGCTTTTGTCCATCCTTCATCTCATCTCATCATTCTCCTTTTCCTACACTTGAAAACTTCATACAAAACTTCACACAATTCTCATTAACAACATTAGTTTATGCAAGATAGTAGATCCACTTTTTGGTTCAGTTTTAACTCAAGTACAACATCCATTAAAACATCAGATACTGTAGCAACTTCTTCTAAAAGCTCTTCCGATTAAAAGAACTAAAAAAGAAAGAGATCAAGAGGCAAATGCAAATAGTGGCAGAAATCTATCAAAACAGAACAGCAGGTAAAAAATGATTTTTTTCGAAAATCTTCTTCTTCTCAAATCGAAAAGTTCAAAACTAACGAAAGTTAGATAATAACCTGGGGCATGTGCCCAAAAAATTGTAGATCAATACGATGTTCTGGGATTTTTCACGAATTTTTATAGCGAGGCGCAGAAATCTGTTTCTGGATAGCAACTTCCCCAAAATCTTACCTTCTTCCTATTAGAGGCTATTCTTGGCACAAAAACGAAATAAAAAGGATAAGGATAGGTTGCTACAGTAGTAACAACTTCCAAGACTCAACAAAAGAAAAATTACTGAAAGAACACATGAGTTATCTTCCAAGAGTGCTTTTCTTTAACGCCTTTGAGCTAGGCGCAGAAAGTAAGAATCAAGTATTTTCAAGTGAAGAAACATCAAGAACAATAGATGCCTTACGTCTACCTCTCTTACCTTTAGGAAAATTATGACGATTGCCTAGTGGGGAAGTGAACTTCATGGTACCTTTTCCCACATCTATTATTGCTCCCAGGAGTTTTAGCAGAGATCTTCCAAGTGTGATTTGTCCATTTTCTACACATTCAATAACAAGATAATCAGTAGATATCATTCTCCCTAGTATTTTTGTAAACACTCCTTCAGCTACTCCAATGGGTAATATGATGGCATTATTGGTAAGAGATATTCCTTCTCCACCCTCAGAAAGTCCGCAAAGATTCATAAATATCTTTAGGCATAAGACAAAATTCAGACATAATATCACAATGAGCATAAAAAGTTTTACCATTTATAGTAACTTTTACTGTAGGGAACCATCTTGAGGGTTCATAATTTATTGGAACATAATCATGATGCTCACGAAGCATATTATAACATTCTTTTAAACAAGTTGTATTTGTCTCAAGAGTGTTTAATCTAGCATAAATGCTCACAAGGGATGAATCAAATTTACTAGGTGAGCTATATATTGCAATCAACTTTTTTATGACATTAAAAGCTTGATCCCCATCGCAATGAAGGAAATCTCCTCCTGCTACAGCATTGATACGTCTCCAACGTATCTATAATTTTTGATGCTCCATGCTTGTTTTTACACCATTTGTCTACTGTTTCGTTACACTTCGTGGCACTTTTATGCATTTTCCGGAAAACCTATTAACGAGTTGCCACAGTGCCAGTTCCCTGTTTTCTGCTGTTTTTGTGTTTCAGAAGTGATACACAGGAAATATTCTCGGAATTGGACGAAATAAGTTCCTGAAGTCTTATTTTACCCGGAAGCTTCCAGAGATCCGAAGGAGAGAAGAAGAGGGGCCACCAGGGGCCCACACATAGGGGTGGCGCGGCCAGCCCCTGGCCCGCGCCACCATGGTGTGAGGCCACCTGGCCCCTCCTCTGACATCGCCCCTTCACCTATAAAGACCCCCCGACGGAAAAAGCCTAAGTACCCAATCACTTTTCTAGAACACATCGCGATCCGCCGCCGCCGTCGACCCGAAGACCGGGAGGGTCCAGAAGCTCTTCCCGGCACCCTGCCGGAGAGGGGAATTGCCACCGGAGGTCTTCTTCATCGCCATGCTTGCCTCCGGAGCGATGAGTGAGTAGTCTACCTTGGACTATGGGTCCATAGCAGTAGCTAGATGGTTGTCTTCTCCACCATGTGCTTCATGTTTAGATCTCATGAGCTGCCCTACATGATTGAGATCACCGTTATGTAATTCTACATGTTTGGTTTGTTGGGATTCGATGAATATTGGTGTTTATGATTGAGTTGATGTACTGAATATTATCTTATGTTATCTCTATGTTGTTTATGATCTTGCATGCTCTCCGTTGTTAGTAGCTATCTTGGCCGAGTAGTTGCTAGTGACTCCAAGAGGGGGTATTTATGCTCGGTAGTGGGTTCATGCCTCTATTTAACCTGGGGGAGTGACAGAATCCTCTAAGGTTGTAGATGTGCTATTGCTACTAGGGAGAAAACAACATTCATATGCTCAAGGGCATATGCTTTGTTTACATTACACACTTTGCTTATTGCAATTATCTGTTGTTCGCAACTTAATACTTGTGGAGTTCTCGGATTGATTCGCCACAAGTGGATTATTAGTCATAGATGCAGTTGGATGGCGGTCTATGTATTTTGTTGTAATGCCTAGAGTAAATCTCATAGTGATCTTCTTGACATATCACGTTTATCTTTATTCTATCAATTGCCCAACTGTAATTTGTTTACCCAGCATGTGTTATTTATCTTATGGAGAGACACCACTAGTGAACTGTGGACCCCGGTCCTATTTCCATCATATTGCTATCACCTGTTTACTTTACTCGCACTGTTTACTTTACTCGCATACTTTTACTGTTTTCCACTCGATACACTCATAACCTTTGTTTCAAGCAAACCGGTGAGATTGACAACCTCATCGTAAGTTGGGAGCAACGTACTTGGCTATGTGTGTGCAGGTTCCGCGTTGCAGCTAGCAAGCAAAGCTTGGACGAGGCGCCATATATAAATTGTCCGAAGCTGTCGCAAACTAGCAAGCATCACCTTCAGTCGTTTGTCTCTCCTCTCCAAGAACGATAAACCTTGGTTTCTTAACTGAGGGAAAACCAGCTGCTATACTCATCATACCTTCCTCTTGGGGTTCCCAACGGGCTGGTCATTCACCACGCATCAAGCTGTTTTTCTGGCGCCGTTGCCGGGGAGGAAGTAGAAGACTTCTGCGAGGGGAGTTTTTCGCACGCACATCCTTTACTTTGTTATTGTTTTGCTTTACTTTATTTATTTTACCTGCATCGTTTTATATCAAAAACCCAAAAAAATTAGAATCCTTGGTAGTTGTTTTTACTTGTTTACTTTCGTTTTGCTGAAATGGCCAATCCTGAAAACACCAAGTTGTGTGACTTTACTAGCACAAACAATAGTGATTTTATCTGCACTCCTATTGCACCACCTGTTCCTGCTGCAAACTTTTATGAGATTAAGCCTGCTTTGTTGAACCTTGTTATGAAAGAGCAATTCTCTGGTGCTAGTACTGAAGATGCTGCAGCTCATCTCAATAATTTTGTTGAGCTATGTGAGATGCAGAAATATAAGGATGTAGAAAGTGATATTATTAAGCTCAAGTTGTTTCCTTTTTCCTTGAGAGGAAAAGCTAAAGATTGGTTGCTGTCTTTGACTAAGAATAGTATTGATTCATGGGCTAAGTGTAAGGATGCTTTTATTGGTAGATACTATCCTCCTGCTAAGATTATATCTCTGCGTAGCAATATTATGAAATTTGCTCAGTTTGATAATGAACATGTTGCTCAAGCTTGGGAAAGAATGAAATCTATGATAAAGAATTGCCCCACTCATGGACTGACTACTTGGATGATTATCCAAACTTTTTATGCAGGACTGAATTTTTCTTCAAGGAACCTACTTGATTCAGCTGCTGGAGGCACTTTTATGTCCCTTACCTTGGGCGCTGCAACAAAGCTACTCGACAACATGATGGTAAATTATTCCGAATGGCACACCGAGAGAGCTCCACAAGGTAAGAAGGTAAATTCTGTTGAGGAAACCTCTTCCTTGAATGATAAGATTGATACAATTATGGCTATGCTTGCTAATGATAGGACTCATGTTGATCCTAATAATGTTCCTTTGGCCTCTCTGGTTGCTCAAGAAGAGCATGTTGATGTGAATTTCATTAGAAACAATAATTTTAACAACAATGCTTATAGGAACAATTTTGCTAGTAACAATTATAGGCCGTATCCTTCTACAAATGGTAATGGTTATGGTAACTCTTATGGTAATTCCTACAACAACACTAGGGCTGCGCCCTCCGAGCTTGAGGTAATGCTCAAGGACTTCATCGGTAAGCAAACTGCTTTTAACAAGTCTGTTGAGGAAAAGTTAGGCAAAATTGATATTCTTGCTTCTAAAGTTGATAGCCTTGCTCATGATGTTGAACTTCTGAAATTAAAAGTGTTGCCTAATGATGTGAAAGAGAACAATGTTTTTGCTACCGCTAATGCTATTAAAGTTGGAATTGATGAGAATATTAGATTGTTAGCGGAATTGCATGCCAGGTGGGAAAGAGAAGATGAGATGGCTAGAGAGATGAAGGTATGTACCATTACTACCTCTAATGATGTTGCTCCTAATGCTAGCAATCCTCTTACTTTGATTGGTGTAGAGAAAACTCCCACTCCTTGTGTTAAAAAGCCTAAAACTGCCAAAACTTTTTCTCAAAAGAGTGCTGAAATTTTTCAGAGTGTAGGAGATGATAGCTCTACTTCTTTTAATGATTTTGATGTTGATGGATGCAATATATCTGAAGTTATTTTGTTCTTTCAAAAGCTTGCTTTGACTCCCAATGCTAGTTCTTTAAATATTGCTTTTACTAAGCATATTACCAATGCTCTCATAAAAATTAGGGATGAAAAGTTGAAGCAAAAAGCCTCTGTTCCCAAGAAGTTAGAAGATGGTTGGGAACCCATCATTGATATGCATGTTAATGGTTTTGATTGTCATGCTTTATGTGATCTAGGTGCTAGTATTTCTATCATGCCTAGAAAGATTTATGACATGCTTGATTTACCACCGCTTGAAAAATGTTATTTTGATGTTCCTATTGCTGATGTTGCTAAGAAGAAACCTTTGGGAAGGATTAATGATGTTCTTATTGTGGTTAACAATAACCTTGTTCCCGTTTATTTTCTTGTTATCAACGTTGAATGCCATGCTTCATGTCCTATTATTTTGGGAAGACCCTTTCTTCGAACTGTAGGTGCTATCATTGATATGAGAGAAGGCACCATCAAATATCAATTCCCACTAAAGAAAGGTATGGAACACTTCCCTAGGAAAAGAAAGAAATTACTTTTTGACTCTATTCTTAGAGCAAACTATGAGCTTGATGCTTCATCACTTGATGTTACTTGATTCGCAATTTTCTGCGCCTAGCTCAAAGGCGTTAAAGAAAAGCACTCTTGGGAGATAACCCAATGTTTTATTTTCAGTACTTTTTATTTTATTGGAGTCTTGGAAGTCATTACTATTGTAATGACCGCTCCTTATCCTTTTTATTTCGTTTTTGTGCCAAGAGAAACCTCTAATTTGAGTGAGGTAAAGATTTGGGGATGTTGCTGTCCTGAAACTGTTTTTGGTGCTGCACCGTAAAAATTCGTATAAATTCTCTGTATATCTTTTGTAACGCCCCAACCTTGAGAACAAGGTGGAACTTCTGTGTTAAGTGCTATTCCCTGGATCAATGATAGCACCACAGAACCAAATGAAATATTCATTGCATAGTATCAAGATTTCATCGCGGATCCAGATACAAGCATTAAAACCTTACAATTTACACAGCGGAAATAACAAGGTGGCAAGGAGCCTCCATCTTCATCACGTGCCACAGGCAGCCATGTTGGAATGTAAGCTCGAGATCCTAATCCTGGTTCCTTACTCGAAGTAAAACCTGCACGTTGAATATGCAGCCCCAATGGGGTCAGTACAATGATGTACTGGCAAATGACACATATTTGGTGGCTGTTGTGAGGAGCCTATCTACATGAGTATCTGGCTAGTGGATCTCACAGGCTGATTTGCATAAAGCCAGTTTTATCCTATAGTTCTTTCTCAAGGTAAAACTTTCAAAGTTTTATATTTTCAAGGGTCGAAGTAACCCCCAATAACCACATACTAGCTAGGCATGTAGTAATGGGCGAAATTCGGCAAAGTCGGAACCTCAGGCACCATCACCCCTTGGAGTGTATGGTCCTTAGTTCCTACCTAGGGGTTTCTAGACAATTTTTAATCATTCAGAAGAGATGATGAGATTATTCCGTACATTCCATGTCTAGAGACTCAATTGTCCATAACCGAGGACACGGCTAATCGATTAGTTTAAAACACCTTGCAAGGGTTGTGCACTTTCACCTTACGATTCATTTTATGCCCATACATAAAATGAAACGAGACCTTTTAGAAGGAGAGGACAACTAACTTGGCAAGCACCGTTCCCAACCTATAATTTGACTACCACCACTTCTTGCCGACAAGTTGCACTCCCACATTCTAATCAGTCAAGACAGAGCCCATAATGTCATAAGGCTGCACTGGAAGTACACTAAGCATGGAAGACATAGTCATCTCTTTGTTCCTGGGTGGCCAACCACAAGTGTACGCCCAGGCAGCAACTACACAAAGTGTAGCCCCAGGTCGGCACTCAACACCACCTCCATTATCAAACCAATCCACCCAGGTGTTTCATTTTAGTTGAAGTTCTTTAACTTTTCACGAAACACTTTTCAAGTGATCTTAGCATGGCATCAGTATTAACAAAGTATTTAGCATCCTAACAGGAGGGGTTTGAGGGATTTGCTATACACTACTAGGATCTAAGCATTTGATAAAACGGTTGAGTAAAACACCTATCATGCATACTACAAGAGGTTAATATACTAATGCATAAGTAAAGTGGGTAGGGAAATGTGTGTCACTTGCCTTTTGAAGATCACGACGTTCCGCTTCTCTCAACTAAGCACGTAGCTCTTCGCACAAACTATAGTACAAGAAATAGCATAACATAAACAACCCATACAAACACAATCAAACAAATCAAACAATTAAGAAGGGGGTTGGTTCAACAATTTAGTTTTATTGAGATGTTATGATAAGAAAGATATGGTAAAGGATCATGATTTGTGAGATATGAATTTGAGAGCTAGTTGGGGAAGATCAATATGATTTGAGAGAGGTTTAGATTAGGCATAATATAATTGATGAAGTTTTTATGCTTTATCAAGGTATGAAAGAGTTTCAGAATAGCTCATGAGAAATGGATCACATAGGTGTGGGATAGTGGAACCAAAATACTATTTGAATAAGTGTAACAACATTTATTCTTTAAATAGCATATATCACACTTAGGCACTAGGCTAGGTTTCAAGAGTGCTTGAAGTACTCAATTAGCACATTTGCAAGTTGAATAGTTCAATACATGTGAACATAAACTAGGTAGGCATTGATCTGGGTATGGATGATTTATATTTGAGGTCATGGCTCAATTGGTTCATTGATCAACATGGTGTATAATACATACTTTGGTATGGGTTATAACAACACCATATTAACAAAATCTAGGTTCGAGATGAATTCATATTCTACTCAAGTAGCACAATTGCAATTTGAATATACATATGAATTAGACAAAATAGTGCAATAGTATTACTATCGAATAAGTGTAGTAACAATTATCCTTGAATAGTATATGTATTGCAATTAGTCATTGAGCTAGGAAATAAGAAGCATTGAGCTACTCAATTAACTCATTTGTTAATTGAATGATTCCATGCAAGGCTAAGGTTGATTAGGCCTGAGTAAATGGTTATAGGTATAGGATAGGTATGGGTGCTGTGTGGAACATGGCTTAAGGTTCCTGATGAGTAGGTATGATTGGGTTTAGTACTATGATGTTGATCTGGTCAATGCCATAGTAGCAAGGTGGAAACTAAGATGGAAGGTATTCACGCTTTACTCAAATAACACTTTTGTAATTTGAATAAGTAGGTATTTAGCAAGATTAGATCCAAGTAGACATGATCTTGATCAAGATGCTGCTCAGATAATCACTGATGACTAGGTTTGATAAAGGTTCACTAGGTAGAAAGGAATAATTCTAAAAGAAGTAGTTTTGACCCTATAGTAGAATTTACTCAGATCCTCATATTAGAATTGAGTAACTGTGAACTAGTTCTAGAAAATATGGGAGTGATGCTACTGGATAGCCTGCAGTAAAGCAAAGCTACTGCAATTGGATTTATTCTAAAATAAATTTTTGAACTCAAGATATAACCAAATTAGCGATTTGAGAAGATTTGAATGCACAAAGTGTGTGCACGTATCAAATCTGGGCTTTCTTAATCCTATGGTGTTCTGCAAGTTCTAAGGAATCCAGAGACTACAAAATTGTAATTTTTGGACACTCGGTTCTAAAGATATGAATTAAACAAACTAACAGAAGGTTCAATCCCAATTTGAAATTAGTTTCAAATTGAACCCATGAAATATAAGATTTTATTGTACCACTAGATTCTACAGGTTTCAAGGATTCCAACGGTATATCGTTTGCTATTTTTGGACCTACAGATCAAAAGATATGAATTTTGTAAGATTGAAACCAAATCTGGTTTGAAATTCTAAATCGAACTTCTGTTTGAACCAGAGATCGACATGTGGCTGTCTGTGATTCGTCGGTACCGATTCGTTAGGATCACGCCTCTGGTGCGTTGGATCTAAAGTGGATCTGATGGACCAGATTGGAGGATACCCCTTCGATTAAGTGATTCTTTCGGGGGCGTTCGATCAAGATCTAACGGATCAAAAAGGATCTGGGGGAGGCTCACCGGGCTTGCTAGGGTTCCGGCTAACTCCGGCGAGGTAGCGGCCAGGTGTGGACACCGGCGATGCTTCCGGTGGTCTCCCGATGCGAGGGAGAGGTGGACAAGGAGCGGCGCGACGAGGCAGTCCAGATGAAGGGGATGGCGAGGTCGATTGCGTCCTGACGTGGGTGAACGGTGCGGCTGGAGGCAGCACGAGCTTCGGTGACCTTCGGCTAGCTCTGGAGAGCTTGATTCACTGCAAGAGGATTCGAGCCGAGGGCATCAAGGGGTGCGCCAGAGCAGGAGAAGGAGAATAGGCTAGGATAGGAGGTGCTTGGCTCACCGTCGACGTCGGAATCGTCCGGGAAGTCTACAGACGAGCGGACCTCCGACGAGGAAATTGAGCAGCCTGGCGGCCTGGTTCGGGGAGAGGAGGTGAGGGGAGTGAGAGGAGGGTGCGGGGTACTTATAGGCGCGGTCTTGATGGCCATTACTCGGGAGAAATCAACGGGGGTGTAACTCCGGCGACCGTTTCCAGAAACGGAGAGAGAGGGAGGAGATTGCGGGAGGAGGGAGATGACATGCGGGGCCCACATGGCAGCGAGGGGAAGAGAGGGCAGGGGTACCGGTTCGGGGGCGGGGTGATGTTGGGCCGGGGCTGGCTTCCGGAGTTGGGCCGAAAATCGTCCCCGGGGTCCATTTCTATTTTTATTTCTTCTTTTCTCTTTTCTTTTCTGTTTTCTTTAATTTCTTCATACCCTTTTCAAATTTGATTCAAATTGATTCAAACCAACTTTGTAAAGTTTCTAAAATTCAAAACAACAATACAGAACAGTAATAAACATGTTTTCATAATTAAAACAACTTTCTATAAAAACTATATGAATTGGCCAAGGGTTTTTATTTGCATAATGCAAATAGAATTTGGATTTTGAATAACCCCTTTCAAAATCACAGAAAAGCTTTTACAACATAGTTTTTTTTGAAATATACTTTTCAGACATTCCTTTGGCATAGAGAGCTTTATAAATCACTTTGTAAGACATTTCTTTTGCAAGCAAGCTTGCAGAGGAAATAGCATTTGGATACTTGATCCTTCTCAAAGGAGTTCTTCGAGAAAATAATAGAAGGTTTAAAATAGTTTTCTAATAAAGTTTTCAAATAGACTCAAAAAGTTTTAAATTCCTGTGAAATTTCAATCATCTCATGCAATACAAAAGCGAAAATTTTCACCCAAAAATTGACAAAATCCTGGGTCGTTACAGACTACCACCCTTAAAGAAATCTCGTCCTCGAGATTGGAGGAAGGTTACAAGGTTTAGGGATCCTAATGGGACTAGGGTGCTACCACCCTTAAAGAAGATTTTGCTTGGTGGTATTCTTGATTTTTCCTTAGGCACTTGCATTTTGTTCCCAGCTTGCATTCACCGTTGCGCCATTTTTTTTTTGAAATCGCTCTTCTCAGAAGTGTCGATGTTCGCCGCTATGTTCAGAAGTGGCATTCCAGATGCTCCATCCAATTCTGGTGATAGGCAGATATCATCCATCGCGTTGTCTTCAACAAGGTAGTCCACATCGTCCAAGAATGTGTATCTAGCCTTTTCTTGGTCGGTCCTCACCAAGGCCATGACAGCATATAGGCCATCACCATACTCCTTGTTGCCTTTTAGCTGATTTTCATTGCAGAGTCTCAAAAGATGACCCAGTGTCGAGTACTGCATGCTTGCCCCACGAACATGATGAGACCACACATCCCAAGGAATTAGGATGGCATCTCTCTGTAGTCTTCTCAAGCATTTCATAGGGGTAGACAAGAGGGACTCTGTAGAAGGTACTGGCACCTTTAAGGGACGGAAGGTCGCCTTATAACCAGCGTTGTTGAACCCATTCAAGTTACCGGAGCAAGTCGTGCTACTTGCCACAGGTACCAGATGGTCCTTAAGAATTCCTTTAGCAACCGTCTTCATAGTTGTTGAAAGGCGCTGAACAGCTTGATCAAATCTCGAAGATGAACTCTTCTTCAGGGAAAGGGGATCTAACGGAGCTCTCATGGGGAGGAACAGGGTTCCATGGATTTGGAGAGGTGTCTCACAACATCGTAGGTCGGGATGAGGTAGACTTCGGTGGCGCTGGGCTTTGGAATCAGGTGGAATTCTCATAGTTGGTGGTGGCAGTCTCTGTTGTGACTCTCTGGAGAGGGGAGAGTCCTCTTTTATAGGCTCAGGGGTAGTCGAATAGGCCGTGGAGTCGAAACTAAAAGTCGGGAATTGAAGTCGAAATTGAATCGTCTCGGCATTCAAGGTCCACTGAGAAAATGCTTTGGAAACGTGTAGTCGTTCCTCACCGTATCCTTACGTCTTGGCCACACTGGCACACTACGAAGGGTGTAACATATCTATCCTCCTAAGGTCATGGTTTAAAGACGTCGTCCCTCATGTAGGTATCTCTCTCTAGGTGTGTAAAACCAACATCATGAGAGCGAATAATAAGAGTAGTAGGAATGGTGATCAATCCATCCTGCACCCAAATCATTACTTCATACATGGCTTGCAAACCTCGCATTCTAACTCTTGGTCAACCTCACTAGTTTTGCCAAAATTTTCTTGAAATGAGAACCTGTGATTCAAATCTAAATTTTTAAAACAAATCTATCGTTCCTTAGCTAGGGTTTTGCGCAAACTCGGTCGTATGGCGTTAACTCTGGAGTTACAAATCCTTCTGCTTGCCATCTCATTGAGAATTATAATTTATTTAACCAGGTTGTCCTTGGCTCTTACAAGTCCTTACAATATTTATTAAAAGGTAGAAATGGCATACAAGTTCTTCCAAATTGGCTACATCTTGTTGTGTTTCCTCCTTGTATATTGTAGCATCCTTCAGTCATTCCACGTTACTGAGGTCTTGGAGTTCCATTCTCTGAACAGTTATACGAGTAGTGTCCCTTTTGTTTGCACTTGAAACAGGTGATCATTTGGAGGTCTCTTTTCATACTATCTTGCATGTTTACTTCATGATGCAGTTTTGGGCATTGGCTCGCATAATGTCCTAGCTCCTTGCATTTGAAGCACATTACCTTGCTGTTGTCCTTCTTCCTTTTTGGTCTTTCTAGGGCTAGAAGATCTCTCACTTCATTTTCTTCATATTCCACTACAGTCGGGGAGAAACATTCCCTCTTCTTCAGGCAATTCCTAGACAAGTGTCCTTCTTCTTCACATGAATAGCAGCGCTTAGTGGTATGGTTGAGTGCTATCCCCATGTCTTTATCTTCCATCTTTCTTTTGAGTCTTCCATCTTCAGGGGTCCTTTCTGGCAGTTGGCTCACTCTATCCTTAGCTTGTTGATTTATCCGTTGCACTGTGGAATAAAACTTGCATTCAGCAGGAATATGATTTGTTCCTTCACATAGGAAACAAGTAACTTGGTTCATGGGACATTCTTCAACTGGGTAACTTGTATCACAGTGGGGACACTCTCCATGGCAGTCCTTAGAGGTGTGTCCTATTTCTCCACATCTCTTACAGGCTTGCTGTGTCATCTCAGCATCAACTTGTGTCGGCTTTCCCCTATGCTCATCTTGTGGTAGGCTATATTTGGTACTAGCCACCATCTGGGACATCATTTGTACTATTCGTGAATGATCATTTAGTACTTGCTGCACCCCTGGGGGTAGCTCTTTGCATTCGCGATTAGCCATATTCTGGGTCATTACTCGCATCATTCCTGTGTGAGCTTCAACTAGCTGTTGCATTGCTATTTCCAATGGGGTGTTGTCGCGGTTGCTCTGACGTTGAGGATGCATCTGTTTGGGTTTAGCACAGGTTTATGTCTTAGCATAGATAAGGGTTAGACAGAAGAGATCTAAGAAAGATCCTACCCAAACATAGCAGGTCAAGAGAAAACTCATTTCTACAAAATTAAAACAGGCATTGCAACCAGCATTTGAAAGTATAGATGATCATATCAAACATAGATCCTCAAGCACAACAAGTCAACTACAAGTTTTAGGAAAACAAGGTCTGAAAGGGTCGTACCGCTAGGTGGCATGACTAACCAATACAAAATCGTCGATTTATTACATAAGGTGGTGGTCTCACTACTTGAACTGTGCAAGATACGCTCTAGTGTTCCCTGTCTTGCGTCGCTTCACCACAGGGCTAGGTGGCGCCGCATGAGCCTTCTCCACAGGATCTCCCTCTACCGTGGGCTGGCAAGGCTCCAGCTTCTCAGGCTCCGCTCCTATCAGCTCTGTGGTCGATTCCTTCTTCTCTTCAGTAGGTGTTGTTCCTTTCTTGGGCGGCCAAGGCTTGTACTTCATTAGGTCCTTGTGAAGGTAAATGCACTGTCCTCGAAAGCCTACAATCTGGGCCTCCTGATCCTCGACCTTTCCTGACAGTTTATCATTGGCGGCCTCAAGTGTTTTGTTCTTCTCCTTCAGCTTCTCTATCGTGCTCTCTAGTTGTTCTATCTTCTCATCCTTCTGCAGAAGCTGATACTTGGCATCATCTGTGGCATCCATCTCGTGGCGCAGCATGTCCTCCAAGTTGAAAGTATAGGATCCCATGTCCTCTAATTGCACCTCAGTCCATGGTAAATCCTCACGGCGCCCTGGAGTCCTCAAAGCCCATCCCTCGTGGTTACGCCTCCCAAACTGGTAGATGGAATTGTCCAACTCTGATATCTCCTGGACATACATACCACATATGCGGGCTAGTGCCTCCTCCATGGCCATCATGACACCAGTCTCCCAACCTGGGTACATCCTCGAGTACACCACTGTGTCCGTGGGGGTACCAATGGTGCGACCCTCAATCCTGGTCTCAATCTCCCAACGGACGATCTCGGGAACCTCACAGGGTATCACTCTGCCACGAAAGGTGGGAGGTGACAGGTTCAGCATCCGAGAAAGGCGGGATAGCTGATCACTAAACAGCTCATCGTCATCGTCATAGGGGACCTTCAGCTTGGTGAACGTCATCTAAATTTTTTGAAAGAAAAACAGTGTAAGCAAAATGAAAGTGATAAGCCTTACGAGAAAATGAAGCAAACTGTAATTAAAATGCAACAAAATTTTCAAAACACATCCTAAGCGCAATGATATCCATTTGATATCATTTTTGGGTTTCCTAGTCTAGTCCAAACCTAGGGTCTCGATCCTACAGGCAACACTATGCTCTGATACCATTCTGTAACGCCCCAACCTTGAGAACAAGGTGGAACTTCTGTGTTAAGTGCTATTCCCTGGATCAATGATAGCACCACAGAACCAAATGAAATATTCATTGCATAGTATCAAGATTTCATCGCGGATCCAGATACAAGCATTAAAACCTTACAATTTACACAGCGGAAATAACAAGGTGGCAAGGAGCCTCCATCTTCATCACGTGCCACAGGCAGCCATGTTGGAATGTAAGCTCGAGATCCTAATCCTGGTTCCTTACTCGAAGTAAAACCTGCACGTTGAATATGCAGCCCCAATGGGGTCAGTACAATGATGTACTGGCAAATGACACATATTTGGTGGCTGTTGTGAGGAGCCTATCTACATGAGTATCTGGCTAGTGGATCTCACAGGCTGATTTGCATAAAGCCAGTTTTATCCTATAGTTCTTTCTCAAGGTAAAACTTTCAAAGTTTTATATTTTCAAGGGTCGAAGTAACCCCCAATAACCACATACTAGCTAGGCATGTAGTAATGGGCGAAATTCGGCAAAGTCGGAACCTCAGGCACCATCACCCCTTGGAGTGTATGGTCCTTAGTTCCTACCTAGGGGTTTCTAGACAATTTTTAATCATTCAGAAGAGATGATGAGATTATTCCGTACATTCCATGTCTAGAGACTCAATTGTCCATAACCGAGGACACGGCTAATCGATTAGTTTAAAACACCTTGCAAGGGTTGTGCACTTTCACCTTACGATTCATTTTATGCCCATACATAAAATGAAACGAGACCTTTTAGAAGGAGAGGACAACTAACTTGGCAAGCACCGTTCCCAACCTATAATTTGACTACCACCACTTCTTGCCGACAAGTTGCACTCCCACATTCTAATCAGTCAAGACAGAGCCCATAATGTCATAAGGCTGCACTGGAAGTACACTAAGCATGGAAGACATAGTCATCTCTTTGTTCCTGGGTGGCCAACCACAAGTGTACGCCCAGGCAGCAACTACACAAAGTGTAGCCCCAGGTCGGCACTCAACACCACCTCCATTATCAAACCAATCCACCCAGGTGTTTCATTTTAGTTGAAGTTCTTTAACTTTTCACGAAACACTTTTCAAGTGATCTTAGCATGGCATCAGTATTAACAAAGTATTTAGCATCCTAACAGGAGGGGTTTGAGGGATTTGCTATACACTACTAGGATCTAAGCATTTGATAAAACGGTTGAGTAAAACACCTATCATGCATACTACAAGAGGTTAATATACTAATGCATAAGTAAAGTGGGTAGGGAAATGTGTGTCACTTGCCTTTTGAAGATCACGACGTTCCGCTTCTCTCAACTAAGCACGTAGCTCTTCGCACAAACTATAGTACAAGAAATAGCATAACATAAACAACCCATACAAACACAATCAAACAAATCAAACAATTAAGAAGGGGCTTGGTTCAACAATTTAGTTTTATTGAGATGTTATGATAAGAAAGATATGGTAAAGGATCATGATTTGTGAGATATGAATTTGAGAGCTAGTTGGGGAAGATCAATATGATTTGAGAGAGGTTTAGATTAGGCATAATATAATTGATGAAGTTTTTATGCTTTATCAAGGTATGAAAGAGTTTCAGAATAGCTCATGAGAAATGGATCACATAGGTGTGGGATAGTGGAACCAAAATACTATTTGAATAAGTGTAACAACATTTATTCTTTAAATAGCATATATCACACTTAGGCACTAGGCTAGGTTTCAAGAGTGCTTGAAGTACTCAATTAGCACATTTGCAAGTTGAATAGTTCAATACATGTGAACATAAACTAGGTAGGCATTGATCTGGGTATGGATGATTTATATTTGAGGTCATGGCTCAATTGGTTCATTGATCAACATGGTGTATAATACATACTTTGGTATGGGTTATAACAACACCATATTAACAAAATCTAGGTTCGAGATGAATTCATATTCTACTCAAGTAGCACAATTGCAATTTGAATATACATATGAATTAGACAAAATAGTGCAATAGTATTACTATCGAATAAGTGTAGTAACAATTATCCTTGAATAGTATATGTATTGCAATTAGTCATTGAGCTAGGAAATAAGAAGCATTGAGCTACTCAATTAACTCATTTGTTAATTGAATGATTCCATGCAAGGCTAAGGTTGATTAGGCCTGAGTAAATGGTTATAGGTATAGGATAGGTATGGGTGCTGTGTGGAACATGGCTTAAGGTTCCTGATGAGTAGGTATGATTGGGTTTAGTACTATGATGTTGATCTGGTCAATGCCATAGTAGCAAGGTGGAAACTAAGATGGAAGGTATTCACGCTTTACTCAAATAACACTTTTGTAATTTGAATAAGTAGGTATTTAGCAAGATTAGATCCAAGTAGACATGATCTTGATCAAGATGCTGCTCAGATAATCACTGATGACTAGGTTTGATAAAGGTTCACTAGGTAGAAAGGAATAATTCTAAAAGAAGTAGTTTTGACCCTATAGTAGAATTTACTCAGATCCTCATATTAGAATTGAGTAACTGTGAACTAGTTCTAGAAAATATGGGAGTGATGCTACTGGATAGCCTGCAGTAAAGCAAAGCTACTGCAATTGGATTTATTCTAAAATAAATTTTTGAACTCAAGATATAACCAAATTAGCGATTTGAGAAGATTTGAATGCACAAAGTGTGTGCACGTATCAAATCTGAGCTTTCTTAATCCTATGGTGTTCTGCAAGTTCTAAGGAATCCAGAGACTACAAAATTGTAATTTTTGGACACTCGGTTCTAAAGATATGAATTAAACAAACTAACAGAAGGTTCAATCCCAATTTGAAATTAGTTTCAAATTGAACCCATGAAATATAAGATTTTATTGTACCACTAGATTCTACAGGTTTCAAGGATTCCAACGGTATATCGTTTGCTATTTTTGGACCTACAGATCAAAAGATATGAATTTTGTAAGATTGAAACCAAATCTGGTTTGAAATTCTAAATCGAACTTCTGTTTGAACCAGAGATCGACATGTGGCTGTCTGTGATTCGTCGGTACCGATTCGTTAGGATCACGCCTCTGGTGCGTTGGATCTAAAGTGGATCTGATGGACCAGATTGGAGGATACCCCTTCGATTAAGTGATTCTTTCGGGGGCGTTCGATCAAGATCTAACGGATCAAAAAGGATCTCGGGGAGGCTCACCGGGCTTGCTAGGGTTCCGGCTAACTCCGGCGAGGTAGTGGCCAGGTGTGGACACCGGCGATGCTTCTGGTGGTCTCCCGATGCGAGGGAGAGGTGGACAAGGAGCGGCGCGACGAGGCAGTCCAGATGAAGGGGATGGCGAGGTCGATTGCGTCCTGACGTGGGTGAACGGTGCGGCTGGAGGCAGCACGAGCTTCGGTGACCTTCGGCTAGCTCTGGAGAGCTTGATTCACTGCAAGAGGATTCGAGCCGAGGGCATCAAGGGGTGCGCCAGAGCAGGAGAAGGAGAATAGGCTAGGATAGGAGGTGCTTGGCTCACCGTCGACGTCGGAATCGTCCGGGAAGTCTGCAGACGAGCGGACCTCCGACGAGGAAATTGAGCAGCCTGGCGGCCTGGTTCGGGGAGAGGAGGTGAGGGGAGTGAGAGGAGGGTGCGGGGTACTTATAGGCGCGGTCTTGATGGCCATTACTTGGGAGAAATCAACGGGGGTGTAACTCCGGCGACCGTTTCCAGAAACGGAGAGAGAGGGAGGAGATTGCGGGAGGAGGGAGATGACATGCGGGGCCCACATGGCAGCGAGGGGAAGAGAGGGCAGGGGTACCGGTTCGGGGGCGGGGTGATGTTGGGCCGGGGCTGGCTTCCGGAGTTGGGCCGAAAATCGTCCCCGGGGTCCACTTCTATTTTTATTTCTTCTTTTCTCTTTTCTTTTCTGTTTTCTTTAATTTCTTCATACCCTTTTCAAATTTGATTCAAATTGATTCAAACCAACTTTGTAAAGTTTCTAAAATTCAAAACAACAATACAGAACAGTAATAAACATGTTTTCATAATTAAAACAACTTTCTATAAAAACTATATGAATTGGCCAAGGGTTTTTATTTGCATAATGCAAATAGAATTTGGATTTTGAATAACCCCTTTCAAAATCAGAGAAAAGCTTTTACAACATAGTTTTTTTTGAAATATACTTTTCAGACATTCCTTTGGCATAGAGAGCTTTATAAATCACTTTGTAAGACATTTCTTTTGCAAGCAAGCTTGCAGAGGAAATAGCATTTGGATACTTGATCCTTCTCAAAGGAGTTCTTCGAGAAAATAATAGAAGGTTTAAAATAGTTTTCTAATAAAGTTTTCAAATAGACTCAAAAAGTTTTAAATTCCTGTGAAATTTCAATCATCTCATGCAATACAAAAGCGAAAATTTTCACCCAAAAATTGACAAAATCCTGGGTCGTTACATCTTTTGGACCTCCGATTTCTTGTGCATATGCCCCAGGTTATATCCAAACTTTCGTTAGTTGAACACTTTTCGATTTGAGCAACAGAAAACCCCTAAAAAATTCGACCTTTCTCAGCTGTTCAGTTTTGACAGATATCTGCCAATATTTGTGTTTGCCACTTTATCGCTTTCTTTTGAGTTCTTTTGATCACGAAACTTTTGGGGAGATTGCTACAGTAGTATTTGCTATATATGTGGTAGTTTTGAGTTGAAACCTGAATCAAAAAAGAGGTTGATTATATGCTATGATTACACTAATGTTGCTAATAGAATTGTGTTTAGTTTTGTATGAAGGAAGTTTTCAAGTGTAGGGATTGGAGAATGATGAGATGAGTTGAAGAATGGACAAAAGCTCAAGCTTGGGGATGCCCATGCATCACCCCAAGAAATATCCAAGAAGTACAAGTGTCAAAGCTTGGGGATGCCCCCGAGGCACCCCTTCTTCATCGGCAAAAATCAGGTCACCTTTCAAAACACTTTATTTTTATTGCTTCATGCACTATGTGTTTTTCTTGGAGCGTCAGTTGTTTTAGTTTTCTTAGTTGGTTAGGTTTTGTGTGCTGCAATAAATGGTTGGACCCCAACAAATTTCCTTTGGAGAAGTTGCCTTGCTTTTCATTTGCCAAGAACGCTCTAGTTTTCACTCTTATCAAAAACCGAGTGTTCTTCTTTTTCTGCTACTGCTTTTGGTTTTGGTTTTCGCCTTGATTTGAATTCAGACCTTGTCATATCTTTTCATCAAGGTGTATTTTTTCCTCTGATCTTTATTGGTTTTCATCAAAAGAGGTGTCTTTAAAAATTTCAAATGGTGTTGGAAAAGAGAAAAAGCTTTGTGCAAAATAGTGGTACAAGAAGGAGCTTGTGTAGACTGCGGCTTAGGCTTTTTCATGTCATGCTTGATGTCTTTTTGATAGTATGCTTAGTGGTTTTGCTGTAGCATGACTTGTCTCAAATAACTGAGATTGCTTAATGAGCCTTTGAAAAAATCATGCGTTGTTTTTATTGTATGGAAGCATTATTTTGGTTTTCTCCTTGATGCTTTATTTGGGTTGACTTGGCGCATGCTCACACATGTTAGACTCTTACAAAGTCGCCAATAGCCTCTATGATCATTTAGTTTTTGACTTTTGATGCCATCTTATGCTTCTTTTAATGTCGCTTTGTCGCTTTGCATGATTATGGCCATTATTGCTCTCTTAGTTGGTCGCTCCCAGTCCTTTGCTAGCCCTCGCCTTGTACTGAGTATGAGCTCTACTCGTGCATCCAACTCCTAAAATCCAAATTTTTCCAAAGTGTCCACCATACATACCTACTAGCAATTTGCTATTCCAAGTAAATTTGACTTGCTTTTATTTTCTCTTCAAATTAAACTCTTACCAGTGTTATGCGAAATTAGGTCAGTAAAGCTCTCACGAACCGGAAGGCACACTTTACTTTTTCCTGTTCTTAAAAATTTGACATTGTGGTCTCTTATGTTGAGTTGTTATGCTTTCAAGTTGTAAGTTGGAGACTAGCCCAGCCATGCTGTCATGGGCAAGCTTTCAACATTGCACTTCTTATTTGAGTTGATATCGTGATCTTTTGTTTATGGATGCCCGCGGTGTGAAATGAATTGGGAATCTTGTGAGGATCATGGAGTTTGTATATGTGTTAGGGAAACGCCGGGCCGCCAATCTAAGTCATGCATAATTCATGGTGGAAATTTGCAGCATACCCATGGTGAACATTCGACGACGCATCTCACAATAAAAAGCTAAACAAAAGGCAAATAAAAGAGATGTCGAGGTGTTCATTGTCTGCTTGTCCTGTCATTTTGGTGTGGGCTTGTTCCATGTCATCGGGCACGGAGGTACCCCATTGGCGGTTCTCAATGATATGCATATATTTACAATGACAAGAGCCTTGCTTGGGACTCTAAGTAAAGTAGCATGAGGTTTGGGTACTCGTATTCATGGGGCACGAGGTTTTCAACTTATGATTTGTCAAGCATATGCATCATAATTGTTCTCGCATTAACTTTAACCATTCAAGATGCTTATGATGGGGGCAATGAGAGCTCAAAGCCGGTAAGTACCATAATTTTTGAAGGTTATAAAACTTGCAATCACTACTTCCCTCTGCGAAGGGCCTTTCTTCTACTTTTATGTTGACTCACCACCTTCTTTCTTTATGCACCATTAAGAGAGCATAGTTGTCATTCTTAGTGTGATATGCATTGTCCCAAAGTTTATTGATTGATTCATATTGTTGGTTTCACTTGTTCTTAAATTATTTGTATCTAGTCGCCCTCTTAAACTTGAAGGTGTCCTATGCATTTATGTTTTGCTCTCTTTGAAGGACAAGTTGAAAGCCATTTGTATGTTTTTCCTTATGATTTGAACACACGTTTGACTTTCATTGTTTCATTTTCATGATCTTTTGTTTGTGTTCATTTGCATGTTTACAACATGGTTGCTAAGTTTCTTATTGTCAAGATTATATCTTCATGCCCATATTTTAAGTTCTTTTGATCCTAGCTCACAAATGCTTACATACATGATCAAGATTGTGTAGGTGCATGTCACCTCAAAAATTATTCTTTTGTTATCACTTACCTACTCGAGGACGAGCAGGAGTTAAGCTTGGGGATGCTTGATACATCTCCAACGTATCTATAATTTTTGATGCTCCATGCTTGTTTTTACACCATTTGCCTACTGTTTTGTTACACTTCGTGGCACTTTTATGCATTTTCCGGAACTAACCTATTAACGAGTTGCCACAGTGCCAGTTCCCTGTTTTCTGCTGTTTTTGTGTTTCAGAAGTGATACACAGGAAATATTCTCGGAATTGGATGAAACAAGTTCCTGAAGTCTTATTTTACCCGGAAGCTTCCAGAGATCCAAAGGAGAGAAGGAGAGGGGCCACCAGGGGCCCACACTCAGGGGTGGCGCGGCCAGCCCCTGGCCTGCGCCACCATGGTGTGAGGCCACCTAGCCCCTCCTCTGACATCGCCCCTTCGCCTATAAAGACCCCCCGATGGAAAAAACCTAAGTACCCGATCACTTTTCCAGAACACATCGCGATCCGCCGCCGCCGTCGACCCGAAGATTGGGAGGGTCCAGAAGCTCTTCCCGGCACCCTGCCGGAGAGGGGAATCGCCACCGGAGGTCTTCTTCATTGCCATGCTTGCCTCCGGAGCGATGAGTGAGTAGTCTACCTTGGACTATGGGTCCATAGCAGTAGCTAGATGGTTGTCTTCTCCACCATGTGCTTCATGTTTAGATCTCATGAGCTGCCCTACATGATTGAGATCACCGTTACGTAATTCTACATGTTTGGTTTGTTGGGATCCGATGAACATTGGTGTTTATGATTGAGTTGCTGTACTGAATATTATCTTATGTTATCTCTATGTTGTTTATGATCTTGCATGCTCTCCGTTGTTAGTAGCTATCTTGGCCGAGTAGTTGCTAGTGACTCCAAGAGGGGGTATTTATGCTCGATAGTGGGTTCATGCCTCTATTTAACCTGGGGGAGTGACAGAAACCTCTAAGGTTGTAGATGTGCTGTTGCTACTAGGGAGAAAACAACATTCATATGCTCAAGGGCATATGCTTTGTTTACATTACACACTTTGCTTAATGCAATTATCTGTTGTTCGCAACTTAATATTTGTGGAGTTCTCGGATTGATTCGCCACAAGTGGATTATTAGTCATAGATGTAGTTGGATGGCGGTCTATGTATTTTGTTGTAATGCCCAGAGTAAATCTCATAGTGATCTTCTTGACATATCACGTTTATCTTTATTCTATCAATTGCCCAACTGTAATTTGTTTACCCAGCATGTGTTATTTATCTTATGGAGAGACACCACTAGTGAACTGTGGACCCCGGTCCTATTTCCATCATATTGCTATCACCTGTTTACTTTACTCGCACTGTTTACTTTACTCGCATACTTTTACTGTTTTCCACTCGATACACTCATAACCTTTGTTTCAAGCAAACCGGTGAGATTGACAACCTCATCGTAAGTTGGGAGCAAAGTACTTGGCTGTGTGTGTGCAGGTTCCGCGTTGCAGCTAGCAAGCAAAGCTTGGACGAGGCGCCATATATAAATTGTCCAAAGCTATCGCAAACTAGCAAGCATCACCTTCAGTCGTTTGTCTCTCCTCTCCAAGAACGATAAACCTTGGTTTCTTAACTGAGGGAAAACCAGCTGCTATACTCATCATACCTTCCTCTTGGGGTTCCCAACGGGCTGGTCATTCACCACGCATCAAGCATCCAAAGCATATCTATAACAAAGAACAAGGCCAAAATAAAAGCTACTAAGGAGCAAGCCTAGAGTCATTTTTGGTTCAGTTTTACCATGAGAATGATAAATTCTAGACCAAGCTTCTTTAAAACTCTCTTCACTCCCTTGTTTGAAAGTGAAGATCATTTCCTCAGGTGACATAGTAGTAGGAACTAGACTAGACATAAAAGCAACTTGAAGTAGGAACTAATTTTTTTTGTATTTTTGATAAAAAGAAGTAAACAAGATAAAGTAAAGAAACTAAGCAAAAAAATAACAAAGTCAAAAAGATTGGAAGTGAGAGACTCCCTGACGAGGGTTAACTCAACAAATGTCCTAGATGAAGGACTTTGGATCGGGGGAAGAGCAACGACTAGATATTCCGGGATCGAGATTGGCACACGATGTACCCAGTTTCACATCCCCGCGGTGGAGGATCGCTACATCTTGCTAGCAATTTAATATATGATCACAATGGTGTTTACATGGTGTCGCCGTAGGCGGAGTTTTGTATCTATTCTATTGTCTAGTCTAAAATCTATTGCCTGTAAGATATTGTGTTCTGCCTCTAGGAGCGCCCCTGCCTGGCTTTATATATGCAACCAGGCTAAGGTTTTACAAGTTTCCTAGTCGAATACGGATTAGAACCTTCCTTCTTCGTCTCCAAGTCAATCTTTGAGTCCTTGTACTTGTCCACCTCCATAATGGGCCAGACCCGGTATACTAATCCGTGGGTACCTGAAGGGCATACCCACGTCAGTAGCCCCCGAGACTCTACTTGAGTCGCAGACTCGGGTTGAGTCTCCAAACTTCGACTTCATATATCTTCAATTTCTTCAATCTTTGACTTCTTCAATCTTCGACTTCTTCAATCTTTGACTTCTTCAAACTTCGACTTTGATTTCTTCAATCATTCGATTTCTTCAATCATTCGATTTCTTCAATCTTCGATTTGGCTAATGCAATGGACAAAATCGTTGAGTTCTTGAATCCGCTCTCCCGATGGGAGTGAAATGTAGAGTTCATTTATCTTGTGTTTACCACCGACAATGGACTCGAAATTTTTCTTCCTCGTTCTTCTCGAAGTAATTCTTCATTGGGTGCGCGACCAGCACTCCCGATTGGAGTAGCCCCCGAGGCTATGGTCGAGTACTTGTAGTCGATCATAGGCTCAAATTTTCTTCCTCTTCATCTCTTCTTTGCTCAAATCTTCTTCTTCTTCTTCTTCATCTCTTCTTGTAGAGTTCTTTCTCAAAATTGTCAATCTATCGGGTGCGTGACCAGCACTCCCGATGGGAGTAGCCCCCGAGTCTATGTTCGGTTATTTGTAGCCGGGCATAGAGTCAAGTTGTACTACTCGAAGAAGTTTGACTCCTGCAGAAAATATGAAAAGTTGTGAAATATTTTGTAACTTCAAGAAATATTATGTTTCCAGATTGTAATGATGATTCAATATGTAAAATGTAAATCAAAGTTTTTGGTATAATTAATTGATCGTACGTGAGACCCTTTCGTTAGCCTGATGCACTCGCGGCTCGATCAGCTACTCAGGTCAAGACGTAATGTGATGCGTTTGCCGCATTTGAATTTCAAGATGTAGTTTACTTGATAAGCCTTTTCGTTAGCCTGACGCCCAAAGTTTGTGCCTTGCCAACCGTTAGTCGAGTGATAGGTGCGTTGTAGGCACCTAGTTGGGAACCCCAAGAGGAAGGTATGAGGAGCACAGCAGCAAGTTTCCCTCAGTTGTGAAACCAAGGTTTATCGAACCAGTAGGAGAAAGCCAAACTTCAGAAGGTGATGCTTGCTAGCTTCGCGATACTCCAGACAATGGTGCCAGAGAATGCTGGTGCGTAGCTTTTCACTAGCAGCAACGTGAAACCTACACACAACACAACCAAGTACTTTGCTCCAACTTACGATGAGGTTGTCAATCTCACCGGTTTGCTATAAACAAAGGATTAAGCGTATCGAGTGGTAAAAGATAATAGTATGCAAGTAAAAGTAAACAGTGCAAGTAAAAGTAAATGGTATAGCAATATAAAGGAAATTGGATCAGGATCCACAGTTCACTAGTGGTGTCTCTCCATAAGATAAATAACAACATGCTGGGTAATCAAATTATAGTTGGGTAATTGATAGAATAAAGATAACGTACATATGTTATGAGGATCACTATGAGATTCACTATGGGCATTACGACAAAATACATAGACCGTAATCTAACTGCATCTATGACTAATAATCCACCCTCTGGATGTCGTCTGAGCAACCATCGGATATTAAGTTGCGAACAACGGATAACTGCATTAAGTAAAGTGCGTAAAGTAAACAAAGCAAATGTCCTTGGACACAAGAATGTTGTTTTCTCCCTAGTGGCTACAACACATCTACAACCTTAGAGGTTTCTGTCACTCCCTCAGATTACTAAAGGCATGAACCCAACTATCGAGCATAAATACTCCCTCTTGGAGTCACTAGCATCTACTCGGCCAAGATATCTACTAGCAACGGAGAGCATGCAAGATCATAAACAATATAGAGATAACATAAGATATATAATTCAGCACATCAACTTGACATAGTACCAATACTCATCGGATCCCAACAAACACAACATGTAGAATTACACAAAGATGATCTTGATCATGTAGGGCAGCTCACAAGATCTAAACATGAAGCACATGGTGGAGGAGACAACCATCTAGCTACTGCCATGAACCCGTAGTCCAAGGTAGACTACTCACACATCACTCCGGAGGCGACCATGGTGGTGGAGAAGGCCTCCGGCAGGGATTTCCCTCTCCGCAGGGTGCCGGGAAGAGCTCCTGGATCCTCCCGATCTCGCTTTGACGACTGCGGCGGCTTGCAGTATGTTTCGAGGAAAAGCGATCTGTCCTTTAGGTTTTTCCCATCGAGGGGAATTTATAGGCGAAAGGGCAATGTCAGGAGGTGGGCCAGGTGGCCTCACCACTTGGTGGCGCGCCCAGGGGCTGGGCCGCGCCACCCCATAGTGTGGCTGGCCCCTGGCCCTCCTCCGTCTCATCTTCGGTCTTTGCAAAGCTTCGGTAAAAATAGGAGGTTCGACTTTTGTTTCGTCCAATTCCGAGAATATTTCCGGTGTAGCTTTTCTGAAACACAAAAATAGCAGAAAACAGGGAACTGGCACTATGGCATCTCGTTAGTAGGTTAATTCCGGAAAATGCATAAAAATGCCGTGAAGTGTAACAAAACACAAAGCAAATGGTGTATAAACAAGCATGGAGCATCAAAAATTATAGATACGTTTGAGACGTATCAAGCATCCCCAAGCTTAACTCCTGCTCGTCCTCGAGTAGGTAAGTGATAACAAAAGAATAATTTTTGAGGTGACATGCACCATCACAATCTTGATCAACGATGTAAAGCATTGAGTGCTGGGATCAAAGAACTTAAAATATGGGCATAAGAGACATAATCTTGACAATAAAAACTTAGCAACCATGTTATAACATGAAAAGTAACACAAATGAAACATTGGAAGTCAAACGTGTGTTCAAATCATATTGAAAAACATAGCAAGTGGTTTTCAGCTTGTCCTTCATGGAATAGAAAAACATAAATGCATAGGACACCTTCAAGTTTAAGAGGGCGACTAGATACAAATAATTTAAGAACAAGCAAAACCAAAATCATGAATCAATCAGTGATAAACTTTGGGACTATGCACATTAAACTCAGAATGACAACTATGCTCTCTTAGACGGTGCATAAAGGTAGAAGGTGGAGACTCAACATAAAAGTAAAAGAAAGGCTCTTCGCAGAGGGGAGCAGGGATTGCAAGTTTTATAAACCTTCAAAAATTCTAGTACTTACTAGCTTTGAGCTCTCATTGCCCCCATCATCGGCATCTTGAATGGTTAAAGTTAATGCGAGTAGAATTATGAGCATATGCTTAACAAATCATAAGTTGAAAACCTCGTGTCCCGTGAAGTACGAATACCCAAACCTCATGCTAATAGACTTAGGTCCCAAGCAAGCTCTTGTCATTGTAAGTATACACGTATCATCGAGAACCGCCAACAGGGTACCTCCTGCCCGATAACATGGAACAAGCCCACATCAAAATGACAAGAAAAACAGACAATGGACGCCTCGGCATCTCTTTTATTTACCATTGGTATAGCTTTTTATTGTGAGATGCGTCGTCGAATGTCCACTATGGGCATGCTGTAAATTTCTACCATGAATGATGCATGGCTTAGATTAGCGGCCCAGGCGTTTCTCTAACACATGTACAAACTACATGATCCCGCAAGATCCCAACTTATTTCACATCGCGAGTATCCATAAACAAAAGATCATGATATCAACTCAAATGAGAGAAAGTGCAATGTTGAAAGCTTGCCCCATGACGGCATGGCTGGGCTAATTTTCAACTTACAACTTGCAAGCATAACATCAACATAAGAGAGCCACAATGTTAAAATTTTAAAAGCAAGGAAAGTAAAGTGTGACGTCAGGTTCGTGAGAGCTTTACTGACTAATTTTCACATAGCACCAAAAAGAGTTTAATTTGAAGGATAGATAAAAGCAAGTCAAATGTACTTGGAATAGCAAATTGCTAATAGGTATGTATGGTGGACACAATGGCAAACTTATTTTTTGGGAGTTGGATGCACGAGTAGAGCTCATACTCAGTACAAGGCGAGGGCTAGCAAAGGACTGGGAGCGACCAACTAAGAGAGCAATAATGGCCATAATCATGCAAAGCGACAAAGCGACATTAAAAGAAGCATAAGATGGCATCAAAAGTCAAAAACTAAATGATCATAGAGGCTATTGGCGACTTTGTAAGAGTCTAACATGTGTGAGCATGCGCCAAGTCAACCCAAATAAAGCATCAAGGAGAAAACCAAATAAATGATTCCATATAATGAAAAACAACGCATGATTTTTTTAAAGGCTTATTAAGCAATCTCAGTCATTTGAGAGAAGTCATGCTACAGCAAAAACTACTAAGCATACTATCAAAACGACATCAAGCATGGCATGCAAAAGTCTAAGCCGCAGTCTAAACAAGCTCCTTTTTTACCACTTTTTGCATGAAACTTTTTTCTCTTTTTCAACATCATTCAAACATTTTTGAAACAACTCTTTTGATTAAAACCAACATATATCAGTAGTCTAAATACACCTTGATGCAAAGATAAAACAAAATCTGAACAAAAATCAGGGCAAAAAATGAAAGCTAAATGCAGTTCTAGAAAAAGAGAACACTCGTTGAACGATAAGAGTGAAAAATAGAGTGTTCTTGGCAAATGAAAAACGGAGTGCGTCTTCTCCAAAAGAAATTTGTTGGGGTCCAACCATTTATTGCAGCAAACAAAACAAAAGAAAACTGAAAGCAAAAGTAAAAACGCTCCAAGAAAAACGCATAGAATATGAAGTAATAAAAATATAGTGTGTTGAAAGGTGACCTGATTTTTGCCGATGAAGAAGGGGTGCCTCGGGGGCATCCCCAAGCTTTGGCGCTTGTACCTCTTGGATATTTCTTGGGGTGACATGGGCATCCCCAATCTTGAGCTTCTTTCCATACTTCATCTCATCTCATCACTCTCCATTCCCTACACTTGAAAACTTCCTTCATACAAAACTTCACACAATTCTATTAGCAACGTTAGCATAAACATAATAGTAAATCAACCCTTTTGGTTCAGTTTCAAACTCAAAAACACCATATATAAAGTATATACTACTGTAGCAACTTCCTCAAAAGTTCCATGATCAAAAGAATTCAAAAAGAAAGCGATCGAGAGGCAAACACAAATAGTGGCAGAAATCTATCAAAACAGAACAACTGACAAAGGTCAATTTTTTCGAGGACCTTCTGTTGCTAAAATCGAAAAGTGCAAAACTAATGAAAGTTTGGATATAACCTGGGGCATATTCTCAAGAAATTTCAGATCAAAAATATATTCTGAGAATTTTCACGTATTTTTACGATGCAGCGCAGAAATCTGTTTTAGGACAGCAACTTCCCCAAATCTTACCTCCCTCAAATTAGAGGTTCTTCTTGGCACAACAACGAAATAAAAATGATAAGGATCAGCCATTACAGTAGTAATAACTTCCAAGACTCAAATAAAAGAAAAAGTACTGAAAAGAAAAACATTGGGTTATCTCCCAAGAGTGTTTTTCTTTAACGCCTTTGAGCTAGGCGCAGAAAGTGGAAATCAAGTATTATCAAATGAGACATTAAGATCAATTGAAGAAGTCTTTTCAACAATGAATTGAATTGTATCCAAATGAGTTTTTGAAGATCCCTTGTGAACACTCTTTGGTCCACTACTTTCATCAAAAGGGCTTTCAGGACAAATCCAATCAAAATTCTTTTCCAAAGCTTCATGTAATCCTACAAGTTTGCCAGGAATTGGTACTTTGATGTCTTCTTTGGTTGTACCAACAACATTAACAGGTGAGCCAAGCATATTAAAACATTCAAAAACTTTCCTAGCTTCAATAGAAACATCTCTAAATTCTCTACGCAAAGTCTCCAAAATAAAGTCTTTCTTTTCGGAGTCTTCGATATCATGAAGATTAAGAAACATTTGTTGTATAAAAGGATTAAGGTTAACAAACCTAGCCTCCAACATGTGAACTAAATAAGCAACAGCAACTTCATAACTAGGAGCGAGCTCAGCCAAAGATCTATCCTCAACATCCTTATGCATACTAATATGATTAAAGAACTCCTCAATGTTACCTTTCCCAATAATAGAACCACTACCTACTGAGAGGTCCTCTAAAGCATACTTAGGGAAGAACATAATGAACTAAAAGTAAAAGTAACAGAATGCAAACTATCAAAGGAACTAAATTTTTTGTATTTTTGATAAAAAGATGCAAGCAAAAGTAAAATAAGCAAAACAAAAACAAAGTAAAAGATTGGGCGTGCGAGACTCCCCTTGCAGAAGTCTTCTTTCTCCCCGGCAACGGTGCCAGAAAAATGCTTGATAGGTGCATTGTAGGCACCCAGTTGGGAACCCCAAGAGGAAGGTATGAGGAGCACAGCAGCAAGTTTCCCTCAGTTGTGAAACCAAGGTTTATCGAACCAGTAGGAGACAGCCAAACTTCAGAAGGTGATGCTTGCTAGCTTCACGACACTCCAGACAATGGCGCCAGAGAATGCTGGTGCGTAGCTTTTCACTAGCAGCAACATGGAACCTGCACACAATACAATCAAGTACTTTGCCCCAACTTACGATGAGGTTGTCAATCTCACCAGTTTGCTGTAAACAAAGGATTAAGCGTATCGAGTGGTAAAAGGTAATAGTATGCAAGTAAAAGTAAATAGTGCGAGTAAAAGTAAACGGTATAGCAACGTAAAGGAAATTGGACCGGGATCCATAGTTCACTAGTGGTGTCTCTCCATAAGATAAATAACAACATGCTGGGTAAACAAATTACAGTTGGGCAATTGATAGAATAAAGATAACATACATATGTCATGAGGATCACTATGAGATTCACTCTGGGCATTTCGACAAAATACATAGACCGTAATCCAACTGCATCTATGACTAATAATCCACCCTCCGGATATCGTCCGATCAACCATCGGGTATTAAGTTGCGAACAACGGATAACTGCATTAAGCAAAGTGCGTAAATTAAAACAAAGCAAATGTCCTTGGACACAAGAATATTGTTTTTTCCCTAGTGGCAACAACACATCTACAACCTTAGAGGTTCCTGTCACTCCCCCAGATTACTAGAGGCATGAACCCAACTATCAAGCATAAATACTCCCTCTTGGAGTCACTAGCATCTACTCGGCCAAGATATCTACTAGCAATGGAGAGCATGCAAGATCATAAACAACATAGAGATAACATAAGATATATAATTCAGTACATCAACTTGACATAGTACCAATACTCATCGGATCCCAACAAACACAACATGTAGAATTACACAAAGATGATCTTGATCATGTAGGGCAGCTCACAAGATCTAAACATGAAACACATGGTGGAGGAGACAACCATCTAGCTACTACTATGGACCCGTAGTCCAAGGTAGACTACTCACACATCACTCCGGAGGCGACCATGGTGGTGGAGAAGGCCTCCGGCAGGGATTCCCCTCTTCGGCAGGGTGCTAGGAAGAGCTCCTGGATCCTCCCAATCTCGCTTTGACGATGGCGGTGGCTTGCAGTATGTTTCGAGGAAAAGTGGTCTGTCCTTTAGGTTTTACCCGTCGACGGGAATTTATAGGCGAAAGGGCAACGTCAGGAGGTGGGCCAGGTGGCCTCACCACCTGGTGGCGCGCCTAGGGGCTGGGCCGCGCCATCCCATGGTGTGGCTGGCCCCTGGTCCCCCTCCGTCTCATCTTCGGTCTTCGTAAAGCTTCGGTAAAAATAGAAGGTTCGGCTTTTGTTTCGTCAAATTCCGAGAATATTTCTTGTGTAGCTTTTCTGAAACACAAAAATAGCAGAAAACAGGAAACTGACACTGTGGCATCTTGTTAGTAGGTTAGTTCTGGAAAATGCATAAAAATACCACGAAGTGTAACAAAACAAAAGGCAAATGGTGTATAAACAAGTATGGAGCATCAAAAATTATAGATACGTTTGAGACGTATCATCGAGCTTCTGCGACTATAAAACAAATTGTCAAGGATTCAACAAGGAGCGCCAGGTACTAGGGCTTTCGCAATTTTTCGAAGTCAATGATATGCAAGATGATTTTTCATGGTGGAGCCCCCAAGTGTCGGGTGCGGCGAAAAGTAAATAATAATCGACTCTTGGAAGAGGAAAACTTAGCTTTTATCGCGTGCGGTGTAGACGCGGTCGAGGATGTAGAGGTAGTCGAGTTGTTGTATAATCACAACCATGATCGGAGGTGAAGTTATTGTCGAGCCCCCGAGCGCTGTTGGGATCGCCATGTTGCTGATGTCAACGAAATCGCAGGTCTTGATGATTTTCCGCACTTCAGGGCGAGTTGATGCCGAGCCCCCGAACGTTGCCGATAGTTTACGCGAGTGCGCGACGGCGAGCCCCCGAGCGTGGCAAGGCACAACCGACGTGGATGTAGTCGATAATGTTAAAAACGAAGTAGTCAAATTATTTTTCTCCGATTTGTCTGAACAACCCTTATAATTCGCTGGCGCTGCTTCACTTGAGTAATCTACGTACGTACGTACGAAGCCTAATTTTCTCCTCTGGTCTTGAGATATTGAGTCGTAATTTGTGTAAGACTCAGGGCTCCACGTTTAATTTGGCATCTAAAACTCTTTTTTTCCTTTTCTTTATGGGACTCTCATCCGATCTAGTACCGATTAAAATATACCAAAAAAATCTGCTGCTTCCAATCTGAATATGTGTAGCTGATGCACTTGCGTGTCTTGAACTTTGAGCTTTTCATGGCAACCCGCATATTAGTCTCATTGAAGACTGATCCGAATCAATCGTGGGTAGATCAGCTGCCTAACTTGGAAACTTGCGGCACCCCACTCAACGGAATCAATCTTGTAGATTGCAATTCGCACGGATCGCTGCGGAATCTGTCCGGCGACCGACTGAACTAGCTGACTTCTTTTTTCTTCTTTTGAAGGACTTCTAATTGAGAACGAGTATGCCGACCGATCAGCGAAAACGCCGATTATTTCGACCGTAAGCATCAATTAGATCTGACAGGCTCCCGATTACCATGAAATCTAGCGCGCGAGGGCAACGCTTATGCTGAGCCCCATGCGTTACTAGCTTCCGGCGAGAATTCTTTCCGCAAAAGTGAATCAGCTATCGTGGCTTGTTTTTTTTTTTTAGAATATCAGGGATTCACCCCAGTTCCATTTCAACGAAACGAAACCGCACAATCAACAGATCCAGCAGCTTAAAGCTAAGTCTGCAAACTTAAAGAAGCTAGGAACAGAGCAAGTTTCTGCAAAAGGTAAAGCTAAGTCCAAAATGCTGGCAGGTTCAGAACAAAACCAGCGCCCAGCTAAACGATAGAAACTATCCTATTACAGCTGGATCAAACAGCGGGCTCTTTTTCACCCAACGATCACATGAATCTCATCCGCCTCCTCCGGGTGGGACTTCAGGTAAGCTTCAGTCGCTCGACCACCAAGCGGGTTAGACGAAGAGGACTTCCAGGTCGTTGTCCATCCAAAGGATGTACAAGTCAAGGCGGCATCAGAACCAGCGGAGCCCGGAGTCTTACAATCAGGAGTTGGGTGAATCGATCCACCAGATCCCAGCTCTGGTCCTTGAAAGGAACCTTCCATTCCTTTAAGTACCTCAGAAGCCTTTGCCAAACCTGTTTCATATTTAGCCACGTACAACGGTTAAACACAATGCTATTCCTATTGTTCCAAATAGCCCAAATGACAGCTGATGAAACAGTATTGAATTGCAAATATCTCCTACTGCACAGCCATTTAGAAGCTAAAGACAGAAAATCATGCACTCTAATCTCAAAAATTTCCTGTACTTCTCGCTAGAGCAGATCAGAAATCATGCATTCAAAGAATAGATGTGAAACCGATTCAATTTCTTTACACAAACTACATTCTAGAGGTTTTGGGATGCCTCTCTTCCTTAAGTTATCTCTAGTCAAAATTTTGTTCTGTGAGAATAACCAAAGGAAGTTTTGAACTCTAGGAGGGATCTTCAGATTCCAGACAGCAGGAAGATAGATGGGTTGGACACCTTTAAAATTAACAATAGCATATAGAGATTTGGAAGAATAGACTCCATTTGACTCATATTTCCAGATCAGTTGATCAGGAGAGTCATTGAAGTTAATTTCCTTAGCAATTTCTATAATTTCCAACCACTGGACCATCAGATCATCATCAAAAATTCTTCTAAAAGTACATTTAAGTTGCTGACCATCCCATAACTCATTAATAGTTTGAGTTTGTTGGTTAACCAGCATATACACATCCCAATAAGTGACAGCTAGAGGGGCATTTCCATGCCAGGAATTTTCCCAGAACTTAATGGATTTTCCATCTCCAACTAGACACTTGTAACCAAACTTAACAGCTCTGGCAGCCCACATAACCCCTTTCCAAAAGATAGAAGGGTGTGTATCTTGGCAATAGAGAATGTTAGGGTTCCTTGTATTATACTTAGCATCTACTACTCTTTTCCAGAGGCTACCTTCACCATTTATATATCTTCTAATCCAAGACCCAATTAAACAGACATTAAGGTCCTGTAAATTTAGGATCCCTAAACCCCCATAATCCTTCTTCATGCAGATTGAAGGCCAATTAGCTAAATGAATTTTCTTATGACCATCTTCGTCATTCCACATGCAATTTGCTAACTGTGTATTAATTAATTGAAGAGCCCATTTAGGAAATCTTAAAAAGGATAGAAGGTATATAGGAATGCTAGCCAGACAGGTTTGGATCAGAATTCTTTTTGCCTCGGAAGACAAAAGTTTTCCTCTCCAACCAGACATTCTGCCTAGTAGACTATCTATTAGAGGTTGTAAGTCCTCTCTCCTAAGTTTTTCAAAGTGTAAAGGCACTCCTAAATATTTCATAGGAAATTTGCCAGCTACACATTGGAAGATATCTAGAAAAGGTTTCAGCTCATCTGCTGACAGGTTAATGGCCATGAGCTCACTTTTATGATAGTTAATTTTCATGCCAGAAATCTGTTCAAAGCAAGTTAAAAGCCATTTCATATTAATTGCATTCCTCTCATCTTTCTCAAGAAATATGAGAGTATCATCTGCATACTGTAAACTAACTACTCCACCAGGTATTAAGTGACTACACAAACCTCTAATAATCCCAGCAGAAGAACCTTTATTAACCATTCTAGAGAAGACGTCTACCACAAAATTGAATAAAAGGGGAGCTAGGGGGTCTCCTTGTCTGAGGCCTTTTCCAGTCAAGAAGAAATTCCCTTCTACATCATTTAACTTAACACCTACAGACCCCCCTTGAGTCACCTGTTTGATCATCTGTGTTATTTTTGGGCCAAAACCCCTACTAACCAGAATCTCATAAAGGAAATCTAGATTAACCCTATCATAAGCTTTTTCGTAATCAATCTTAAAAACCAAACCCTGATCTTTTTTACTATGTACCTCATGAATGATTTCATGGGCAGTTACCACACTTTCTAAAATGAATCTCCCTTTAATAAAGGCAGATTGTTGAAAGGAAATTAACCTATTTAGAATCCTAGCAATTCTATTAGTCAAAACCTTAGTTAAGATTTTAAAACTACAATTTAAAAGACTAATAGGTCTGAATTTCTTCATTTCCCTAGCATCATTCTCTTTTGGAATGAGAGTAATCATAGCAAAATTGAGTCTAAAAATATCTAAATTACCTTCAAACCAATCTTCAAACAGATTAATCAGATCATACTTAACTATATCCCAAAAACATTGATAGAACATAAAAGATAAGCCATCAGGACCAGGGGCCCCATCAGCATAAGAACTGAAGACAGCTTCTTTTATTTCTTCCTCAGAAAATCTACTTTCTAGCATGATATTCTCATCTTCTCTGATTTTCTCCTCAGCAGAGAAAAAATCAGTTTTTAACCTAATATCTGGTCTAGATTCTTGTTTAAACAAATCTTTATAATAGCCTATAGCAATTTTAAGCATTTTGTCAGTTTCAGTCTCAGGTCCATCAGGACCATCTAAGACATGAATCATCTTCTTTCTTCTTCTTTGATTAGCTACAGCATGAAAGTAAGCAGTGTTTCTATCCCCTTCCAGGATATCCCTATCCCTAGATCTTTGCCTAGCTTTAGTTTCCTCTATGATCCAATAAGAGTTCAGATCTCTTAGAATAAAAGTCATCCCACTTCTCTCTTGATCAGAGAGAACCTGATTTTCAGATAGGATATCTAAAGCATCATACTCTTCCATGAGAGCTTTTTTTTGTTTCCTAATATCAGCTTCTAGGTTTGCACTCCACCCTTTAGCTAATTTCCTAAAATATCTAACCTTATCCTGCCAGCAATCAAGGTTGCTCTGACCTCTTTTTCTATGAAGGGACCAGGCTTTAAGCACCAAGTCTTTGAAATCAGGTCTAGTGAGCCACTATTTTTCAAATTTAAAACTACTTTTCTTTGGGTGTTGACCCAAGCCAGCATCCCAAATTATTGGAGTATGATCACTTCCAAGACTGGGTAAGGCTCTGGCATGTGCTAAAGGAAAAAGAGATTCAAAATTTGTTATACAGAAAATTCTATCAATCCTACTCATGATAAGATTCTCCTGATTATTTCCCCAAGTAAAAGTTCTACCAGCTAAGCCAATCTCAATCAGAGCCCAAAGTTCAATCCAAGAATTAAACTTATCAGCCCATCTAAAGTCAATTGACCCATTACTTTTGTCTGACTGATTCCTAACCAAATTAAAATCACCTCCAATCAAGGCAGGGCCATCCTAGTTAAGGAACAACTCATGAAGTTCAGAAATGAAAGCCTGTTTGCCCTCATCATAAGGAGAGCCATAAACAATAGTAATTCTAACTATCTTATCACTAATTTTGTTCTTAACAACAACACTAACTGAGAAAATTTTAATTTCCCAAGCTATAATATCAAACAAATCTAGATTAACTCCTACTAGGATACCTCCAGCTGAACCAACTGCAGGGAGATGATTCCAGCCAAAATTTCTATTTCCTAACACATTTTTAAGAAAGGAATTAGTAAAACTCTCTTTCTTTGTTTCTTGGAACCCTATGTAATCTAATTGCAGAGGAACAATGTTATCATCTATGAATTTCTTCCTCCCAAGGGCAGTAATGCCCCTACCATTCCAAAACCCTATCTTCATTTAAACAACTTCCTGGGGTGCTTGCCCCGTTTTTTCCTATAGACATCTATCCAGAGATTATCCTCTACATCATCAGACTCCAACACTGTATTATAATGCTCAGGAGTCTTGATATTTTGTTCTATGCTAATACTCTGGTTCAAAGTAACCTTATCTACTTCAGAGATTTGACAATCTATACTAATACAAGAATCATCTACAGAAGGAGTATCATCATCCTCTATATTAATGACAACTCCTAGTTTACTAGACATATCAACAAACTCAAAATTCTGAAGAACATGAAAAGGATTGGAGTGGATTATACCTGACATTTTCTTGGAAGAGGGCATTGCATTCTTATTTTCTTTCAATTCCATTGCCTTTTCCATGATGTGCTTCGACCTATCAATCCTTGAGCTCTGCCTCACAGCTTGGATTGGGCCCCAGACTTTCTGCTTTTTGGAACCACCTTGAAATTTCTTGTCCAGATCAGCCTTCTGCTGCAACATCTGGTCAAGGCTTGGCATGATATCTTCAGGCAAAGATAGCTCCACATCATCTTCCCTCATATTATCAGATGCTTGCATCTTTGCAACAAACTCATCCTCCTCTTGCTGCCAGAACTCCAAAGCTTCATCAGTAGCACTTTCATCAGTTACAGCTTGAGCAGGGACACCTTTGTTCTGGAATAGCAGGTCAAAGACCAAATGACCAGGGATCACTGGACCCATATCCAAAACTAATCCACTAGCTTGTCTTGTCTTCTGCCCTCCCTGTGTACCTAATTGACTTGCATTCCCATTCTGATTGCTAGCTGAGGGTTCTTTACTGTTACCACCATTCTTGTCAGTATCCATACCATCTCCTGGTCTAGAATGGTAGTCCCCACTTCCATCACTAGGACCAGTAGAATGGACACTAACAGTCTCCTCCTGATTTGCCTGTTGCTCCACCTTGAACTGTAATTGGAACAGTTTGCCTTGGAAATTGAACAACCTTCCAAAAGGAATTTTAGCAGGATCTCTACACAGAAGCTGAACCCTAACCACCTCAGCACAATCTCTAAAGACACTCTGCCAGTCTATCTTCTTGAGGATACCACAGACAGAAACAGCCTGATCAATGATATTCCATTCACACCAGGGTGGAAGGAGACCCCTAATCTGCATCCAGACCTCAGCAAGAATTTCTACTGGTTCAGGGTCATCAGTCCATTTTGTTACAGAAACTGTGGTACCTTCTTTTGCTAGGCCAAATCTAGGATAGCCAATTACCTGATCCACAGAGATATGTGGAGGAAACTTGACCAGAAAAGACCAGTCACCAAGTTCCCTTATCTGCCATGGCCACTTGGTCTTGTATATGTTAGAGAATTCCTTAGCTAACTCTTCTTTGGAGATCTCACCTTCTTCCACAGCCACTACACCACAATTCTTAGTAGAACTAATGGGATTCACTACTGCTTCAGGAGTCTCTATATGGTAAAAGCCTAAACTAGTTGCAGAACTCCCAATGTACTTTGCCATCTGATGAGGTCTCTTAAGGACTGGGCATTCATCATCCACATGATTGCCAGCTTTGCAGATGAAGCAAAATTGTTGTTTGGAGCATGAGCCTTTACCATGTCCAGGTTCCCCACAGCAAAGACAAACAGTATCAGCATAGTTGAGAGAGGAAAGAGGAATCAAGTTACTCTCTGGCTCTTTATTTGCAACCAACTTCTTCTTGTAAGCATTCTTGTTGCCCTGACCCTTGTTCTTGGAGTTTCCTTCCCCAGCTAGCTGTCCCTGACCTTGATTACCACCTTGATTAGGAGCAATCCATTGATTACTCTGTCCCCCAAACTGAGGAGGGGGTATGGAGGAAAAGGCCCCCCAAAACCCCAAGGTGGTGGAGGCATCCCTCCAGGCATGAAACCATAGGCCTGAGGAGGGAAAGGGAATGGTTGCTGCATCTGATTGAAATCAAACATCGGCTGCTGAGGGGGTGGCTGCTGGTTTGCCTGCCAGTCCCCACGACCAGCCCCCCCTCTCCCTCTACCTTTGCCTCTCTCAGCCATGGCAGGCTCCTCGATGAAACCTTCCTCTTCAACTCCCAGACAGCACAGGCCTGATCTATCTTGTGGAAGAAGTGGCGGCGGCGGTCTAGGAACCCTAGGCACAACAGCGCGAGGGTGCTTTATAGAGGTCGCTCTAGGGCAACCCTTGGCCAGATTCCACGGAATATGCTAGAGTTGTTGGAAGAAACTTTCCACCTCATCCACCATAGTACAGCTTGGTGAAGAAGAAGACGATCCTGCCCTTCCACTGTTGGTGGCCGTTGCAGCTGCTACAAAATCTGCAGACTCGTTCACTATTGAACCCTGCCTGAGATCACTGACGGAAACACTTCTACTGTCTTCTCCAATAGCATAGCTCGATGACTTAGAACCAGTAAGGCTGATGCAGCTCTTCTGTCCTTCAAGGTTGCTCCACAGTCCTCCTGGATTGGCTTCCACATCTCTGGAATCAACCTGCTTGCTCGGCGAACTGCAGTAGATAGCGGAGACAGAGCTATCGTGGCTTGTTGATGAAGGTTGATGGATCTGTTGAAGCAATCTGGCTGCTGCTACTGGCAGCCGCAAAATTTGCTGATCTTGTCGATAAAAAAAGTTGAAGGATCCCGCACGGATGACAAAATCCAATCGTCGTGATCCCCACGGTCGGCGCCAATTGACGAGGGTTAACTCAACAAATGTCCTAGATGAAGGACTTAGGATCGGGGGAATAGGGCGTCCGATGAACTCAAAGGTAAAATCAGTCAAACAAGACGTGTATCGAGAATAAACGTGGTGATCAACTTGGCTTACTCTCAATCTCTCCCTGACCGTCCTCTCCTGGCCCCTATATATAGGTGGCCAGGTCTCGAGGATCAGGTCGGGTCCGTTACATATTACAATATCGGTATATGGTATGAACTCATATTTCGACTATGATTACACTTGGGCCTATTTTAATGGGCCTCGGGGGTACTTAAGTAACGGACTCTATTATCTATACCCTTGTCACTCCCCTTGCAGAAATCCTCTTTTTTCCCCGGCAACGGCGCCAGAAAACAGTCTTGATGTCTCACAGACTCGTTGGAAACCCCAAGAGGAAGGTATGATGAGCACGGAAGTAAGTTTTCCCTCAGTATGAAACCAAAGTTTAATCGACCAGTAGGAGAAAGAAATCACTTCTGAAGGTTGTTGCTAGCTGGCGCCAGAAGACAGTTGATGGCGTGGTGTCAGCGCCAGTAGCAATGTGGAACCTGCACACAACACAACCAAAACACTTTGCCCCAACTTACACTGAAGTTGTCAATCTCACTGATTTGCTGAAAACAAAGGATTAAACGTACAGTGTGGAAGGAGATGTTTGTTTGCAATGAAGTAAAATAATATTTGCGGAAAGTAAACAGTGTTTACAGTAGATGGTAATATAAATATAAAAGAATGGACCGGGGTCCATAGTTCACTAGAGGTGTCTCTCCATAAAGATAAATAATATGCTGGGTGAACAAATTACAGTTGGGCAATTGACAAAATAGAGAATATATAACAATGCATGTACATGTCATGAAGATCACTATGAGATTCATTTGGGTATTACAACATAATACATAGACCGTAATCCAACTACATCTATGACTAATAATCCACCCTCGAGATATCATCTGAACTACCTTTGGGTATTAAGTTGCAAGCAACAGATTATCGCCTTAAGCAAAGTGTGTAATGTAAACAATACAATTATCCTTAAACAAAAGATTGTTCTTTTCTCCCTAGTAGCAACAACACATCTACAACCTTAGAAGTTATTGTCACTCTCCCAGATTACTAGAGGCATGAACCCACTATCGAGCATAAATACTCCCTCTTGGAGTCACTAGCATCTACTTGGCGAAAGTATCTACTAGCAACAGAGAGTATGCAAGATCACAAATAACATAGACATGATAGATCAATAATCAACTTGACATAGTACTCAATATTCATCGGATCCCAACAAATACAACATGTAGAATTACATAAAGATGATCTTGATCATGTAGGCAGCTCACAAGATCTAAACATGGAGGCGCAAATTGGAGAAGACAACCATCTAGCTACTGTTATGGACCCATAGTCCAAGGTGAACTACTCACGCATCACTCCGGAGGCAGGCATGGTGATGAAGAAGGCCTCCGGTGATGATTCCCCTCTCTGGCAGGGTGCCGGGAAGAGCTTCTTGACCCTCCTAAACTCGGGTCGACGACGGCGGCGGCTTACAGTACTTTTCGTGGATAGATGTTCGGACCCTTAGGGTTTTCCCGATGAAGTGAATTTATAGGCGGAAGGGCGACGTCAAAGGGCGCCTGGGGGGCACACTAGGGCCTGGCGCGGCTAGGTGTGGGGTCGCGCCACCCTATGGTGTGGCCGCCTCCTAGCTCGGCTTCGTCTCCTCATTTGGACTATGTCTTCGTGTCAGATAAATAGGAACTTCGGCTTTTGTTTCGTCCAATTCCGAGAATATTTCCTGTATAAGTTTTCTGAAATACAAAAACAGCAGAAAACAGGAACTGGCACTGTGGCATCTTGTTAATAGGTTAGTTTAAGAAAATGCATAAAAATGCCACGAAGTGTAAACAAAACATAAAGCAATTGGTGTAAAATAGGCATGGAGCATCATAAATTATAGATACATTTGCAACGTATCAAGGTATCACCGCAACTTGGGTGTTACCGTATAAACCATAGCGCCGGGCACCAAGGTGCTACCGTCCTACGTTTTTCGCGTCGGAATACGCTATATCGATTTGCTCCGAGACTTAGAAATTTTTAGGCACAGTCATGGGCGTTATAGACCATATCGCCGACGACCAGGGTATTACCCTATAAACCATAGCACCTTGGACTATGGCGCTACCGACCATAGCGCCAGTCTCCAGGTGCTACCCTCAGATGCATAGCACCGAAGACGTCGATGCTACCTAAACCTCTGTTGCTTGTGTCCATCAAGGCTGAGGGCATAGGCGCGGCCAATCTGCCATTGTTCCCTAGTCGTTTGGAGAAGAGGACGTGATGAAGTGACAATGCAGTTTGGAGAAGATGAATGAAAGACGCGGAGAAGATGGTGATTGAAAATCCTCCGTTAAGGCGCTTGCCGCCATGGCACCTCGGTGTCTCTCTACATCACCGTCAGCCGTAATGTGTTAGAGCATCTCCACCGGTGCTCCCAAAACGCGGTTGGTGCTGAATTTGGGCTCGAGGCCCGAATTGGTGTACCATAGGCAGCCCGAAAAATGTGCCGACGTGCCCTCGAGCCCAAATTAACAGACGGCGCTCTCGCACCGGCCCCTGCGTAGCAGGACCCTATCGGGAGCGCCGGTAGCTTGCGGCATGGTCGAAAAAGAGCCCTGGGCCCGCGTGCCAGGCAAAATCTCCCCCAAAAAATCTCCCATCGCCCGTCCTCCCACCCTTCGGAGCAACTGCCGCCAGCGATGCCGCGCCCCTTTCTAGCTCCCCTCCCCCTCTATGGGCCCAAAAAAGGTCCCCGACGCTTCCCCGCCGCCGTCTGGCGTGTTTGCCGCTGCCGACACCGCGGGTACCGACGGCGCACGCACAGGCAACGCCCCAACCCGCCTGCAAGGTGTTCGTTCGTTTGCCTCGTCGGCCGCTATGGACAGTGATGACGAGCTCATGATGGAGGTGATGCAAGATGATGAAGCTGCAGCCGCCGCCCAACTACAGCGCTGGAATATGGGGTTCGCGGTCCTCCTCCAACTCCGGCAGCAGCAGATGGAGAACACCGTTCCCCGCCGGGGCGGCCCGGTCCGTGGGAAGGCGCCGAACAAGGATTGAAGTAGGAACGCCGACGCCTTGCTGCTGTACTCTGACTATTTTGCAGACAATGCAATAAATACGCCGAAGGAATTTCGCCGGTGTTTTAGGATGAAGAAGGATTTGTTCATAAAGATTGTGCAAGGCGTGAGAGAGTACGACGACTACTTCAAGTACAAGAAAGATTGCACTGGGAAGTGGGGGTTCATGTCCGTGCAGAAATGCACGGCCGCCCTACGATGCATTGCATATGGATCTCTGCCAGATACTTCAGTGGACTATCTTCGGATTGCTGAGTCGACATCTACTGATGGTGTCTTTAAGTTTTGTCGGGCAGTTATCGCAGTGTTTGGTTCAACCTATCTGAGACAACCAAATGAAGAAGACACAACCCGAATCCTTGCACAAAATGCAGCGAGAGGATTTCCAGGTATGCTTGGTAGCATCGATTGCACGCATTGGGGTTGGAAGAATTGTGTAATAACCCAGCTTTTAGGACAAAACGAAGGGTAGATTTAGGACTATTGTGCATTCATGCATCTTAAAAACTGAGTAAATTTTTCGCAAATTCAAAAACCTGGGAGAGCAATACTTCTTTCTAATCACCTTTAGAGTTTAGGGGTTATTAGATTGCTAAGGGTTTTGCTATAATCCCTTGATGTTGATGTTTAAGTGAGTTTGAATTTAAAATTGATTGTTGAATTATCTCAAATTTGAATATTTAATTATTAATCAGGAAATAACTCAATTAAATATTGAGTTGGATAAAAGAAAAGGAATTGAATATAAAATAAACAGAAATAGTACTTTATTGATATTTCACAACTTATACAATGTCTTTACATTGCTAATAAACTGAAAAGAAATTACATCATTGAAAAATGAATAGAAACCTAATTCTAAACTATTTCTAATAGTCTTCATGAATTCCATCTTCTAAGTCTTCATAATTTACAACCTGCAAAACAAAGCAAATAAACAAAAGAAAAAGATTAAAGGATAATGTTAGTTTACTCTCAGACGTTGGTAATTATATTACCATTGCATCATTGAGTGTAAATGACCAAGTGAAGCATCTGTTCTTTTAAAATCACTGGGGGTACAAAGTACAAGGGTGCATAGCAGATGCATAGCACGGCCAGGGGATGGATTAGACCAAGCTGACTGAGTAGACAAGCACACAGCTCACAAGGAGCTTAGTCACTGAAGAAGAAGCTGGAGCTGGCAGCACCACAGCTGCTAGCAAGGCCAAGCAGTCGACCAGATGTGTATCACCAGGGGAGCAGCACTCACACGTCCAGCACTGGAGTCTCACAAGAACACCACAGTTCTTGCACACAACACCCAAGAACAGCACCAGTTCTTGCACAGCATCACACCAAAAACCCCAGCAAAACCATGATGGTGGATTGAAGCTCAAGACCAAGCCTGTCGGGGGGATGACCCCCGGTAGGGTCAAGAGGCTAGAAAGATACAAGGACTATGATTGGCTTTATGCCGGTTGACCAAGAAAAGGTCTGGCCGGGATATAAGGGCATAGGCTGGGCCGGGGTATATGCGTATCCCGGCTGATACTTGGATATGCCGGATTAACCGGAATACTGACTGAGGAGTGCCGGTATATACTCAGATATGCCGGCCTATCTATTTTGATGTGTTGTGCAGGAACAGGGAGGCCAGATTACCCGACCGTCATGGGTCGTTGGTCCGGCATATGCGTCCAGGGTATGGCCAACGGTCGTATCCGGGATACATAAGTCAGCCAAGGTGTCACATCGCTACAATCAAGGAAGAAAACATCCAAGCATGGTAGCAGAGTATGATGGCAGGGTGCATAGTGGAGGTTACCTACCCTCACTGTGCACAAGTACAAGCTTACCTCAGAGTGGTAAGGTCACAGTCCTGGAAGTACAAGGTACAGGGATATGAAGTCCCATCGAGAGCAATCAGGGAGGAAGTCAAGGGTCGTTGCCTTCGTCAGCAAGTCCTATTTGGAGTGTAGCTCGTGTCTGCTGGTCTCATATGACCGTTGTAACCCTAGCTACCACTATATAAGGTGGCATAGGGAGCCCTGGTAAAGGATTGGTCACTCTGTGTTCCTACACTTAGCAGTTATTCTTCCTTCTCTAGCAGAGAACTAGGAAGCTCCATTGTTGTGTACTCCATCGATCCAAATATACAACTAGTAGAGCAGGAGTAGGGGTGTTATCTCCTTACGAGAGCCCCGAACCTGGGTAGATCGGTGTTCCTTTCTGTCGTGCTTTTTAGCTCGTTCCCCTCTCCCGAATCCTCCAGCATCTAGTTTAGCCCCCATTTAAGCCATCCTATGGCACATGTTGTTTCACCACGACGACATTTGGCGCCCACCGTGGGGCAGATCGATATGCTGGGCGGAGTGTTTATTCGGACGGGGTCTGTGATAGCAGCTTCAGGAGTGCGTGTGGTCTCTGGCCTCGTCCAGAGGCTAGGCTCGCTCAGCTTCGTCAGTGACAACGCTGGATGTCTCGGCGGCCGGCCATTCCCCAGGGATGGCCGGATCATGTCTTTCGGTTCCCACGAGGTGTACGTGGGGACTGAGAGAGTTTGCAGGGAAAAGGTGCTGGTGGCGTCGGATCCTCTGTCACATCGGTTGGCTCACGCTGGGCGTAGCGCTCGCTCAGTAGAGTCGGCCGAGGTGATGATGGCCAGCACATCAGCGCCGCCGGCAGACGGTGCCGGCAAAGCCGTAGCAGCAGCAGCAGGAGATACTCCCCCGGAGCCGCCGAAGGCCAAGAGGTCGGCACGTCCTCCGTTGGAGCGTGTCGAGAACCTGGCCGGCACTTCCGCTGTGCCGGCAAAAGGTCAGGTGCTTCTTCCCGTCATCGAGCGACTTCTCGAGCCGGTGCGATCCGGCGATGATCCGGAGCAAACAAGGGAGGTCCTGGAGGGATCTCGCCAGGCCCTCGTCGACGAGGCCCTGGCCATGCACCAGGAGCGCGAACGGTTTAACCGGCAACTCCGTGAGTATGAGGCAGCCCATGGTTTTACTCCTGTGGTAACCCGGCCTAGCCGGATAGATGAGGTTAGAACTAGAGGCAGAGATCTTAACACTGAGCTAGGCAAAGATGCTAGGGCTAAGAGTCATACTGCAACTAGTACCGTGCCTAAGGTAATTTATAGCTCCCCAGTAAAGAACCTTAGAGCAGCAGCCGAGGTAGCTAAGGACTTAGCTAATTTGTCCGGCGAAGCACTGCATGAGCAGCAAGCCCGGCTTAACCATCTTTTGTCTGAAGCTACCAAGCAGCAGGAGGCCTTTAAGAAGGCTAACCCAGGTGCCGGGGCATCCCAGTACAATGCGTCGGTAGGAGGTGCCGGCGCAAGATCGAGGGGCGAGGCTTCGTCCCCGCATCCAAGTGCCCGGCGTGCCGGAAGTGTGACCTCTGGCCGCCGGGACAAGCAGATCCAAGTGTATGATCCGGCAATCGCCGGAAAGCAGGCAGTAGTTCAGAAGAATGCCGGCCAAGCTGACAAATATGTCGGCCGCAAGAGTGCTGGCCAGAATGTGCCGGCCGGTCAAGGAGCAGCGTCGGCCGGTGGTGGCCGGAGTAACAGTGCAGCCTGTCGTCAGCAGCAGGGCGCCGGAGGTGCAGTGCAGCAGCAAGGTGCAGGTCAACCGGGACATCGGGAAGATGATGGCAATTCCGCCCTTGTCAGGGCGGGATATCAGCAGCAGCATCAGCAAGCCCGGCATACTGAGCAGTATCAGCCAGAGCAGCAGCAGGAGAAAGTGATCGCGGGCACAATTGCATCCCGGCTAGGACCTCGGTCCTTAGCAGCAAGTGATGCGCGCTTCAAGCTGGACAGGATTCACCAATCGGAGTTGGTGGAGAGACAAGGAGCTCCGGGTCCTATGTGCTTTGGACCCCGGATCATGGGTGAGCCGGTACCTTACTTCTTTCAGCTCGCGCGTGGCGCGAGGACATATAACGGCAGTACAAAGCCGGAAGATTGGTTGGAGGATTACTCCACCGCAGTGAACATTGCTGGAGGAAACCTCAGATGGGCGGTACGATATGTACCGCAAATGCTAGAAGGACCAGCCAGGATATGGCTGAACAATCTGCCGGCCGGAAGTATCAATGGCTGGGTTGATTTCGAGGAGCAGTTTGTGTCAAACTTCACCAGCACATACAAGAGGCCGAATCGTCCTCAGCAGCTGGCTAACTGCCGGCAAGGAGTGAATGAGACTGATCGTGACTATTTGACCAGGTGGTGCACCTTGCGCAATTCCTGCGAAGGAGTTGTCGAGCAGCAGGTCATCATGTGGTTTGCTCATGGGTGCCGGCACGGCACCATGTTGTGGCAAAAGCTACAGAGGGAAATGCCGGCCACGTTGGCCGAGACAATCAAGATTGCCGATAGTTATGCTCTGGGAGATCCCATGCAGCCCACCCTTGATTCACAAGGACAGGGGCAGACCCAGGGGAACACCAACAGCGCCGGGAGACCAGGGCAATACTATCGCACTGATAACCGCAACAAGAGAAGAGATGAAAGGCCGGATTACCGGTATGGGGCAGCACAAGTAGCAGCGGTGGAGGAAGAGCAAGAGGGCGCCGGCAGTAGCCAGCGTCCGAGATATGAGGGCTATCAACAGCCTCAGCAGCAACAACCGCAGCAGCCACCGCAGCCCTTCCAGAAAAAGAATGTCTGGGTCAACAAGAACGCCAGCGGAGCCGCCGGCCAGAAGAAGCAGTGGCCGAAGTATACAGTAGGTTTGGCCATGGACAAACCTTGTGTGTTTCACACATTCCAGCCGGGTAAGCCGGCGAATCATTTGACCAGAAACTGTTCGTGGCTGGACGACATATTGGCAGGTCGTGCAGGTCCTTGGGGACCGGCTAGACCACCTGTCCCGGCAGCCCCATCGCCGTTGACAGGTGCCAATGCAATTGCAGTCCCGCCCAGGCCGGCTAATCCTGGGAATCAGGACAATGCCGGAGGTGCCGGCGTAAATCAGGTGGATCAGAACCATAACCCGGAGTACTATGCCGGAGGCCCAGCAGCGGGCCGAAATGAGTACAAGGAACATGATCAGAGCTACATGGTCTTTGAGACCGAAAGAACAGACAAGCAGAGCTTGTACCAGCGGTGTCTGGAGGTAAATGCCGTTATGTCGGCAGTACCGAAGCTAATGTACTGGTCTGACCAGGCCATTGGCTGGGACAGGGCAGATCATCCCAGGATCATGCCAAACCCCGGCGGGTATGCTCTGGTGATGGATCCGACATTTGTCGGGCCGGCTAATAACGTGAGGTTCAGCAAGGTCCTCATTGACAATGGTAGCAGCATCAACATCATGTACCGAGATATGATGCAGAAGCTGGGCATCAAGGAGAATATGCTGGAGCCAAGCAAGACCACATTCCACGGCATTGTGCCGGGACTTTCGTGTGCGCCGATGGGCAAGATCCGGATGGATGTCATGTTTGGCAGCCGGGATAACTGCAGGGTGGAAAATCTCATGTTCGAGGTGGTTGATTTGGAAAGCCCCTACCATGCTTTGCTGGGTAGGCCGGCACTGGGAAAATTCATGGCCTCCACGCATGTTGCGTATCTGAAGATGAAAATGCCGGGGCCCAAGGGAGTGATCACCATCGTTGGTGATTACAAGCGCTCGATGGCATGTGCAACCGCCGGATCTAATCTGGCCGAGACTCTGATCATTGCAGAGGAAAAGAAGAGGCTCAAGCGAGCAGTGGAGATTGCTGAAACGGTCGTGGCCGGCAAATCTATGCCGGGCATGGCAAATCCCGGTGGCAGTGCTACTTTTCAAGCAGGCAAGGAGGTAAAAAAGGTGCCTCTGGATGAAGCTTTCCCGGAGCGTCATGCCCTGGTTGGGACAAGTTTGGATCCCAAATAGGAAAGCGAGCTCATCAGCTTCCTCCGTGAGAATCGGGATATCTTTGCATGGTCTACTTCAGACTTGCAAGGTGTGCCGAGGGAGCTGGCTGAGCACGCATTGCATGTGAGACCGGATGCTAAGCCGGTGAAGTAGCCGCTCCGGCGGAATGCCGGCGATAGAAGGAAAGCCATTTGGGACGAAGTGGCCAGGCTCCTAGCCTCTGGCTTTATCAAAGAAGTGCTTCATCCGGATTGGGTGTCTAATCCGGTTTTGGTGGAAAAGAAGAAGGATGAGCCCGCCATAGTGAAAGTATGGCGGATGTGTGTTGATTACACCAACTTGAATAAGGCATGCCCTAAAGATCCATTCCCGCTCCCTCGGATCGATCAAGTGATTGATTCCACAGCTGGGTGTGAACTGTTATCATTTGTAGATGCCTATTCTGGTTTCCACCAGATACCTTTGTATGAGCCGGATCAAATAAAGACATCCTTTATTACCCCGTACGGGGCTTATTGTTATCTCACTATGCCGTTCGGTTTAAGAAATGCCGGCGCAACTTACCAAAGGTGTATGCAAAAATGTTTGCACGATCAGATAGATAAAAATGTGCAGGTATATGTCGACGATATCGTCATAAAAACCAAGGAGAGTAAGACTCTCATAGATGATCTTCGGGAAACCTTCGCAAATTTGAGGAGGTTCCGGATGAAGTTAAATCCGGCAAAATGTACCTTCGGTGTGCCGGCGGGCAAGTTGCTCGGCTTCCTTGTTTCCAGCCGGGGTATTGAGGTAAATCCCGGCAAGATTCGTGCTATAGAAAGAATGAAGCCGCCGACAGATTTGAAGGAAGTATAGAAGTTCGCAGGGTGCCTCGCCTCCCTGAGCCGTTTCATAAGCCGGCTGGGCGAGAAGGCTTTGCCGTTATATCAGTTGATGAAGAAGTCTGACACATTTGTCTGGACAGCGCAAGCAGATGCTGCTTTCAAGGAATTGAAATAGATGCTGTCAACGGCGCCGGTATTAGCATCTCCAATGCCCCGGGAGCCAATGTTGCTCTATATAGCGGCAACCAACAGGGTTGTCAGCGCTGTGGTGGTAGTAGAGCGAGAGGAAGGAGGCAAAACCGTGTAGCGGCCGGTATATTATCTGAGTGAAGTCCTCTCCACCTCAAAGCAAAACTACCCACACTATCAGAAGATGACTTATGGTGTCTATATGGCGGCCAAGAAGCTCAAGCATTACTTCCAAGAGCATCCAATCCGGGTAGTGGCCGAGGCCCCTATCTCGGAGATCATAAGTAACAAAGATGCCAGTGGCAGAATTGCAAAATGGGCAATAGAGCTCTCACCATATACACCTCAATATGATAAGAGGGATACAATCAAGTCCCAGGTGTTGGCTGATTTCTTTATTGACTGGGCCGAGATACAATATGAGCCACCATTGCCAGATGCGAATTATTGGAGAATGCATTTCGATGGATCCAAGACAATCCATGGCTTGGGTGCCGGCATAGTTCTCAGTTCACCAAAGAATGACCAATTGAGATATGTCCTGCAGATTCATTTTGCAGCATCAAATAATGTGGCGGAATATGAGGCACTCGTGCATGGCCTGAAGGTGTCTAAGGACATAGGAATTCGCCGGATTATGTGTTTCGGTGATTCTGACTTGGTGATTCAGCAATGTTCCGGCATATGGGACGCGCATGATGCTAACATGGCATCCTACCGTTTCCTGGTGCAGCAGTTAAGTGGTTACTTTGAAGGTTGTGAGTTCCGGCATGTTCTCCGGGCTCAGAACGACGCAGCCGATGCATTGTCCAAGTTGGGATCTTCCAGAGATTCAATTCCGCCCGGCATTTCGTTGGAGCATCTGAGGAAGCCATCGATCAAACCCTCGCCTGAGTCATCTTCCATTTATGTCCCGCCAGGTCCGGAGGAAGCAGTTCCGATGGAGATAGATGCCGGAGTTAGGTCAGATAACCCGCGGACTGATTCCTCAGCCCCGGGAACTGGGCCGACATACGCTGTGAGTGCAGTATTCCGGAGCAGAGCTAAGGGCAAGGGTAGGATGTACCAAGAGGTTGTGCCGGGATACCCGGGGACTGCTCCGGCATACCCGGGGACTAATCCCACAGTCCCGGGGACTTCGCAACCCATGGAGATCGATTATGTGTCGGTCGAAATGATGGAGATAGATCAGGCAGTGTTCACTGTCAGGGAAGTGCCCTCATGGGCACGTCCTATCATGGATTTCTTGGTAAATGACCAAGTGCCGGCGGATGAAACTAAAGCACGCCGGGTTATAAGGAGATCCAAAGGATATACCATCATAAACAAGGAAATATACAAGAGAAGTGCCACCGGGGTATTGCAGAGATGCGTGGAATCTGCCGAAGGTTTGGAAATGCTCCGGGAAATTCATCAGGGGGAGTGTGGTCACCACGCTTCATCCAGAGCACTGGTGGCAAAGGTATTCCGGCACGGGTTTTATTGGCCGACGGCACTGCAAAAAGCAGAAGATTTGGTCCGGAAGTGCAATGGGTGTCAAAGATATGCCCACCAGATTCATCAGCCGGCGTCTGCCTTGAAGACTATCCCGATAACCTGGCCCTTTGCTGTTTGGGGCCTGGATATGGTCGGGGCTTTTAAGCCGGCCAGAGGAAAGATGACCCATATCCTGGTCATGGTGGACAAGTTCACCAAATGGATTGAAGTAAAACCCATAAGCAAGTGTGATGGTCACACAGCAGTGAAATTCTTGAAAGATATAATCTTGAGATATGGTGTTCCCCATGGCATCATCACTGACAATGGGTCGAACTTTGCCCAAGGGCCATTTGCTAGATTTTGTGAGGAGGTGGGAATCCGGCTGGACAATGCGTCGGTCGCTCACCCTTGTACCAATGGCCAAGTAGAAAGGTCAAATGGTCTAGTGTTATCCGGCATAAAACCCCGGCTGATAGAGCCACTAGAGAAAACGCCGGGATGTTGGCTAGATGAGTTGCCGGCAGTACTTTGGAGTTTGAGGACAACTCCAAATAGGTCAACAGGCTACACACCATTTTTCCTGGTGTATGGAGCAGAAGCTGTGCTTCCAACAGATGTAATACATGATGCACCAAGAGTAGTGCTATATACTGAGGAAGAGGCTAAAGAAGCCAGGGAAAATGATGTGGATCTGCTAGAGGAAGCAAGAGAAATAACTCTGTCAAGAACAGCAGTATATCAGCAGAACCTCAGACGCTATCATGCGCAGAAGGTAAATACAAGGAGATTTCAAGAGGGAGATCTAGTACTCCGGCTAAAGCAAGGAACAGAAGGCCGACATAAGTTAACTCCTCCGTGGGAGGGGCCATTCATTGTGAGCAGAGCTCTGCACAATGATGCCTACTATCTTATAGATGCGCAGGACCCCAAGAAGGATAAGGCGGACAGGTCCGGAGAAGAAACCAAGAGGCCATGGAACATAGCTCTACTCCGCCCCTTTTACTCCTGAGCAACACAATGTATGTATTTCCATATTTTCCTTTGTCTGCCGGCGCGTTATGCCGGCACAAGACTAATGAATGAAATGCCGGCATCCCAAAGAAGCCGGGTCACTGCCTCCGAGATATTTTTGTTGTTTATTTACAGTTTTTTGTTTTATGCCGGCTGGCTTGATTCGAATGTTTCCTATGTCGGCCTAGTAATGTGTCGGCACCAAAGGCCACTCTTCGACTTAGCTGCTGTCCGAAACCCGGCTTCATGGCTAGCAAGAGTAGATGCCGGAGATTGTCTACACATGGAAAATGGCTAAGGAAATGTAAAGCAAGTGAACCGACATTTTTTGTTAAAGCTAAAGTTAAAATTTGAAGTGTCGGATGATTTGAAGTCTAAGTTTCAAAGTTAAAGTACTGTATGTTCAATGAAGCAACCTTGAGACTCATATGTCGAAAGCCAAATAAGGTAGACAAGTAGCCAAGGTTGTGAAGTTGGGGAAACAGGAAAACAAACTCGGTGACTTAGCCAAAGATGATCCGGCGTTAATAACAAGCAAACCGAGATAAAACTTGTTCAGGTAGCAAACCAAAGGAAATTAAACGTATATCTTACAACTGCATCAGGCATACCGGGGATCTGATAAAACTTAAAGTTTTTGTGCTGCAAAGTCAAGGAGCGGCGGCAGAAGCAGAGCCGCCGGCTGGAGGAGCTGTAGCGGTGGAAATGTCGGCCTCAGGAGTGCCGGATCCAGCGGATGGAATGGAGCCATCACCTCCGCCCGGGACAGACGCCTGTTCCGGAGCATCAGTGTCGGCTTCCTCAACTTCCTCTTCATCCTGGCTGGAGTCGGAGCCCTCGGCATCGGCAGATGCCCCGGCGTCATCCTTCTTCTCCGGCTCACGGATGTCCCGGACGAAGGCGTCGGTGTCGGCATAGTCCACATAGCTGTGGGCCAACTCCCGGCGCCGGCGGATATGTTCCGGATCCGTGGTCCAGATGGATCCTTCGCGCACGGTGCGCAAAGTCTCCAGGTCTGCTTTCTCATACCAGGAGAGGAAGTAGCTGAGAGCTTCATCAGCTCCTACCCTCGCGCCGGAATCTCGCCATTCCCGGAGGCGAACTTTGGCGAGCTGCAAGTCGTTGCCGAGGTCAACAGGATCAGTGGGAGTCCTTTGTCCCAGCCAGAGGGCAGAGAATGCCTCCTGGGCGCCATAAAAGAGTTCTTCGGTGTAGAGCGTCATGGCGTTCTTCCGGGATTGCAGAGCCAGCAGCTGCTCCGACATGTCCCAGTTGGCCGAGTCAACCGGAACACCCCGGTTCTCTCGATCCAACTGCAGAGCCCTCTCAACGTCTTCGACGGAAGCGGGGAACATGTCTGGGAAATAGAAATAAGGATTAGCAAAAGGAAAATATGTCGGCATAAGGGTATGTCGGAAGAGAGCATGATGAGTAGGGCAGGATAAGGAAAAAGGAGTTGAAGCTTACTGGCAAGGTCAGCATTGAGCTGTGCGACTGTGACCTCCCATTTGGTCGCCTGCTCCTTCAGGCTGGACAGTTCGGCATGGGCAGTGGAGGCATCAGTCTCGGAGGCAACGAGCAAGTCCTGGGTTTTCTTCAGTTGGCCCTCCCTCTGCTCCTTCTCCTCCAGAAGCTCGGCGATCCGGCCCTTCAGCTGCTCAACCTCGGCCTTGTGACCGGCATCCCGGTCGTCCAGTTGCTTGGCCACATCCACTGAGGACACACAGTCCTGGTGGCGTGCCTCCAGAGCAGCTTTCTCGTCTGAAAAGATTTGAAGTCAAAACAAGGATTTGAAGAAAGAAAACAGTGAAAAAATTAAAGGATTTGAAGTACAGAAGGATTAGTTGAAGATTAAGAGGATTCGGCATACCTGTCAGCTCCTTCACTCTCTTGACAAGCTCGGTGACTTGGGCTTCGGCACCAGCTGCGGAGTGACAGAAAAAGGTTATGTGTCGGCATATTAAGGTGTGCCGGCAAAGAGCAGGAAGGGTGTCCGGCATATAGCGGTATATCGGCGAGGATTACCTTTCTTGGACAGCTCCAGCTGAAGCTTGCTATGCTCGTCGGATAACTTCCGATGCTCGCATACCAAGTCATGAAATATGTCGGCCCGGGTGTTGTTCATGCGCTGCAAAAGTGCCGGGATTTAAAATGCCAGCAAAGAAATTTGGCATGTTAATTAAGTTGAAGATTCTATCAAGTAATCATACTTTTGAAGACCCAGCACAGGTGCTGCGCACCTATCCCGGCTCTCGGTGACTAGGATTTGAAGATCGAATCGAGCTTATATCTCGGTCAAGAGGATTTGAAAAATAATTGAGATGTGAAATTGTTAGAGACCCGACACAGGTGAGTGCTCACCTATCCCGGCTCTCGGTGACTAGGATTTGAAGCTCGGATTGAGCTCATGTGTCGGCAGATAATTCAAAAGAAGCTAACTAAAAGACTATGAGAAAATCCCGGATGTCCGTATCCCGGACAGCCGACATTTTCGGGGACTGGGGATGTGTGTATAGGTAGAAAGGACTTACGTTGGTGGCATCGGCCAATCGGTGAAGTCTCTGCTGGAGGCTGAGCAGCTCGCAGGCGATCGGTAGGGGTTTCGCGGCCAGAATATCTGCTGGATTGCCAGTAGCCGCGGCCTCGGCCATCTTCTTGCTCCTGGAATCCGCTGTGTCCATGTCACCAGCATCGTTCCACCTGACACAGTGCTCCTTGAGAGACCCGAGGCTTTGGTCACTCTTCGTCTCCAGGGGGACGCGGCCCTCCAGTTCCGCGCGTGTCGAAGAAGTTGCGCCGGTAGCCAGGCCGGGTTGCTGCCCTGCCGAGGTGCAGGGCCAGAGCAGAGCTGGTCCGGGGCGCTGCCTTAGAAGGAGCAGTGGCGGCAGATGGAGTGCCGGACTTGGTCGGCTGAATCTTCAATGTGCCGGGCTTGGCCGGGGCAGAGGTCTTGGCCGACGCCGTGGTCTTGGCCGGTGCAGGAGTCTTTTCAACAGAAGGAGTCTTGGGCACGGGCTGTTCCGGCGCGGCCGGTGCATCTTGGCCAGCAGGAGCAGGATCCGGAATAGTCCGGACTTCCGACACTAAAGGGCCTTTGCCCTTGATGTCTGTGTCGGCGCTCTTGTTGCTTGCGCCGGCGTCTTCAGTTGTGCCGGCGTCGCTGGTGGGCGCGCCGGAGTCTGGTGCTTTGGGGTGGGCTCCTGTGTCCATGTGGACATCAGAAGCTGAGGTTTCCTGTTGAGCCCCCGAGTCCATGTGGACGTCGGGGGCAGAGATATCTTGTTCCGGCGGAGGAACGTCCTTCGCCGGGGAGGTGGTCTTCTCAGGCGCAGGCGAAGATGCCGGCGCCGGGGAGGTCGTGTGACTTGCCGAGGGTATGTCGGAGGTGGCAGTTTCTGCCGGCTTAGTGATCTTGGGGCCGCCACTCAAGCCAGAAGCTTGTTCCGGCGCAAGAGGAGCCCTGAAAGAGAGAAAACACCAAGTTAGTAATTAGGGCAAGAGATATGTCGGAAATGAAACAAGCAGAAGGAACTTACCCCGCGGCGACAGGTCTCTGTTTCTTCAGTATGGGCACGCCGACCTTCTGCCTCTTCGGCTTCTGAGGTGTGTCGGGCTGGGGCTTCACCCCTCGCTTCCGGCCGGCACGTCCGCCGGTGGAAGGAGGTCCCTGGTTCAGAGGGGTGGCGTCGACAACCATATCGTCCGGGATAGCTGAGGACGGCATTGGAAACTCATAAGCAATAGGTGTTTCTGGAAAAGCATAAGCAAGAGGTGTCGGGCAGATAAATGTCTGGCAGTCTTCATTGGAGTCATCGTCACTCTGGTCTTGAGAGAAATGCCGGGATGAAGAGCCCTTACCCATGGCAGCTGCAGCACGGGTGCTCCTGGGTAGCTTATCCCAGTGATCCGGATCTTCAACATCCGCAACAGTGCGGTCTGCCGCGATCTTGATCCGGGAGTTCTCCATACTCTGGAAGCTGAACTTCTGCATAATGCAAAGTAAAAAGGTTAGAAGCAAGAAATATGCCGGTGGAATAAGTATGTCGGAGTCTTGTATGCATTATAAATATGGCGGCAAGTAGCAATATCTCGGGCCAAACAGGATATGTGTCGGTAAATAGACATGTGTCGGCTTAAGTATCTACGTGCCGGACATGGAGTTTGTGTATCGGACAAGAGGGTTTACCGTCGGGGCAGGCCGGTCCCGGCTGTATGGTTCAAGTCCCCAGGCAAAGGTTGGTGCCCGGATTATGTGAATAGACACCCGCCTATTGTAAATGAAGATGTAGACTACCTTATTGAAGACAACGCAATGGATGATATCTGCTTATCACCAGAATTGGATGGAACCCTTGGTGTGCCCGCTTTTGAGCATAGTTTTGAGCATCAAAACTTCTGAGAAGGGCGATTCAAGTAAAATGACACACAGTGAATATACAAGCTGGGAACAAAATGCAAGTGCCTAAGGAAGCATCAAGATACCACCAAGAGGAATTTTTCTTTTAAGGGTGGTAGCCACCCAGATACCTAAACCCAGATAACCTAATACCTACCTTCTTTCTAGCCTCTCCAATCTCGAGGACGAGATTTCTTTTAAGGGTGGTAGTCTGTAACGACCCAAGATTTTATCAAATTTTGGGGGAAAATTTTCGTTTTTATTTTGCTTGTGTTGATTGAAAATTCACAGGGATTTAAAACTTTTTGAGTCTATTTGAAAGCTTTATTAGAAAAACTATTTTAAACCTTCTATTATTTTCTGGAAGAACTTCTTTGAGAAAGATCAAGTATCAAAATACTGTTTTCCTTTCTCTTATTCAAACCTATGCAAGCTATCTTGCAAAGGGATATTTACAAAATGATTTATAAAGCTTTCCTTGCCAAAGGAATGTTTGAAAAATATATTTCAAAAACTATTTTTGTAAAGTTTATTCTCTGAATTTAAAAGGATTACTTTTAAAATCCTATTTCTACTTGGTTTATGCAAATAAGCCCTTTGGCCAATTTATAAAGTTTTTCTTAAAAATCATATTTGTTCTGAAAACTTGTTTTCTTACATTTCCAGATTGCTGTGTTGAATTCTAGGAAATTTTACAAATTGAATTGAATCAATTTGAACCAATGGAATAAGAAAACAAAAAGGAAAAGAGAAAGAAAAAGAGAAAATAAGAAACGGCCGCGGGGAAGCTTTTCGGCCCAGTACCAGAAACGGCCCACGGCCTGCTAAACCTAAATCCCGAACCGGTACCAATCTACCCTCCCTCTCCCACCGACAACTGGGCCCCACCTGTCAGGTGACCCGGTCGTCTTCAACCTCGGTCCGGATTCCTCGCCAGTAACCGAGTCCCCGCCGTTACTCCCTCCCCTCTTCAATTTCTTTATTGTCTGCCTTAATCGACCCCAGCCTGGGCCTATAAAACCCCCTCATCTTCCTCTCTGTTTCCCCTCTTCTCCCCGCTCGAACCCGCCGTCGGACTGCTCAAATTTTGGCTCGCAAGCCTGCAGACGCCGCCGCCTCCGATCGCCAATTCCGGCGCCCCTGGTTAACGTCATGCTCCCTCTCCCCTCCTAACCTTCCTCCTCCATCCCGGCGCACCCGCTGATGCCCTCCTCTTGATTTATTTCGCAGCAAAACGAATCAAGCTTCCTCACCCGAAGCTCACCTGCGCCCGCACGTCTCCAGCCGCGCCGTTCTCCCACGCCAGGACGCAATCAACCTTGCCATCCCCGCCAATCGGACTGCCTCGTCGCACCGCTCCCTGTCCGCTGCTTCCTCGACGCCCTGGACCACCAGAGCCTCGCCGGAGATCGACGCCTGGCCGCATCTCCGGTGAACTCGCCGGAACCCTAACTCACAGTGAGCTCTCCCCTCCACTCCTTTTCGTCCGTTAGATCCAGATCCAGTGGCCACAATTGATCACTTAATGAAAGGGTATCTTTAGATCTGATCCGCTCAATTCCCTTTTAATCCAACGGCTCCCAATGCAAATCCACCCGAACCGGTATCAGCCAATGGCATCACGCCACGTGGCCAGTCTCTCGGGTAAAATAGAAAATTGAATTGGAAATTGACAGAATTATGTGCAAACTTTGGAAAATCATATCTTTTGATCTGTAACTCGAAAAATAACAAATAATATCTCGTTAGAATCCTTGAGACTTCTAGAATCCAGCAGTACCATAAAATATTATATTTTATGGGTTCAATTTGAAACTATTTTCAAATTGGGATCAAACCTTCTGTTAACCTATTTAATTCATATCTTTTGTTCTAGGTGTCCAAAAATTACAAATTTGTAGTCTTTGGAATCCTCTCAACTTGTAGAACACCATAGGATCAAGAAAATCCAAATTTGATACGTGCACACACTTTGTGCATTCAAATTTGTCCAAATCACTATTTTGGTGATAATTCAAATTCTATAACTTATTCTGGAGTGAAACCAATTGCAGTGACTTTGTTTTACTGCAAGCTATCTAGTAGCATCACTCTCATAATTTCTTGAACCACTTCCCAATTATTCAAATTCTAATATGAGAATTTGAGTAGTTCCTATATAGATTAATTCTATTTCTATTTCGATCAATGATTCCTTCTACTTTAGCAAATCCCCTATTCTTACCTAGTCATCAATGTTATCTAAACCATATCTTGATCAAGATCATATTCACTTAGACCTATCTTGCATAGTACCCACTTATTCAAATTACAAATGTGTCATTTGAGTAAAGTGTGATACATCTCAATCTTAGACTCTATGCCTGCTATCTTTGTGGTGTTGATCTAATCAACATTATAACACCTATCCAATACTCCATGTACTCCATAGAAACCTTAAACCTTAATCTCACATGTTATCTACCCATACTCAATCATCTGTCCACCTGATCCTGATTTCATGTGTAGAACTATTCAATTAACAAATGAGTTAATTGAGTAACTCAATGCTTCACGAATCCTAGCCCATTGCTTAAGTGTAATATATACTATTTAAGAATAATTGTTGTTACACTTATTCAATAGTATTGCTATTGCACTATTTTGCCTCTTGTGTGATTTACCCACATGAGATATTCCAAGATTCAATATGCTTTGATAAAGCATAAAGATCTCACTCATTATATTTTGTCTAATTCATATATGTACTCAAATTGCATTTGTGCTACTTGAGTAGAATATGAATTCATCTCAAACCTAGATTTTGTTAATGTGGTGTTGTTATAACCCGTACCATAGTATGTGTTATACACCATGTTGAACAATGAACCATTTGAGCCATGTCCTCAAATATCAATCAATCATCCTCAATCCAATGCCTACTTAGTTTTGGTTCACATGTATTGAACTATTCAACTTGCAAATGTGCTAATTGAGTTGTTCAAGCATTCTTAAAACCTAGCCTAGTTTCCAAGTGCAATAGATACTATTCAAGGGTAATTGTTGTCACATTTACCCAATAGTGTTGTAGTTGCACAAATCGACTCTTGTGTAATTTATTTCACATGAGCTATCCCTAAAATTCATATGCTTTGATAAAGCATAAAAACTTCATCAACTATATATAATGCCTAGTCCAATTCTCTCTCCAATCATATTGATCTTTCCCCAACTAAGCTCTCCAATTTCATATCCCACAAATCATGAATCCTTTGCCATATCTTTCTATCATAACATCTCAATAAATCTAAAATTGTTAAACGAACACCCTTCAATTGTTTGATTTGTTTGATTTGTTTGATTGTGTTTGTATGGATTGTTTATGGTATGCTATTTCTTGTGCTATAGTTTTTGCGAAGAGCTACGTGCTTACTTGAGAAAAGTGGAAAGATCGTATTCTTCAAAAAGGCAAGTGACACACATTTTCCCTACCCACTTTATTATGCATTAGTATATTCACCTCTTGTAGTATGCATGATAGGTGTTTTACTCAACTGTTTTATCAAATGCTTAGATCCTAGTAGTGTGTAGCTATCCCTCAAACCCCACCTGATAGGATGCTAAATACTTTGTTAATTCTGATGCCTTGCTAAGATCACTTGAAAAGTGTTTTGTGAAAAGTTAAGAACTTCAACTAAAATGAAACACCTGGGTGGAATGGTTTGATAAGATGAGGCGAGGTAGGTGGGTTCTGGGACGCAAGCCTCATAAGAGGATGTGGGAACAGAATGCCGCTCGGGATGGCCACCCAGGAATAAAGAGATGGCTATGTCTTCCATGCTTAGTGTACTTCCAGTGCAGCCTTATGACATTATGGGCTCTGTCTTGACTGATTAGAATGTGGGAGTGCAACTTGTCGGCAAGAAGTGGTGGTAGTCAAATTATAGGTTGGGAGCGGTGCTTGCCAAGTTAGTTGTCCTCTCCTTCTAAAAGGTCTCGTTTCATTTTATGTATGGGCATAAAATGAATCGCAAGGTGAAAGTGCACCACCCTTGCAAGGTGTTTAAATCTAATCGATTAGCCGTGTCCTCGGTTATGGACAATTGAGTCTCTAGACATGGAATGTACGGAAGAATCTCATCACCGTTTCTGAATTATTAAAAATTTGTCTAGAAACCCCTAGGCAGGAACTAAGGACCATACACTCCGAGGGGTGGTGGTGCCTGAGGTTCCAAACTTTGTTGAGTTGCGCCCAGAACTACATACCGGCCAGTATGTAGTGTATGGGGGTTGTCTTGACCCTTGAAAAGTAAAATTTGTTGAAAGAAAGTATTAAAATGGATTTATAGGATAAAATCGGCTTTATGCAAATCAGCCTTTGAGATCCACCAGCCAAATGTCATGTAGTATAGTCTTTCCACAAAATGCCACCAAATATGTGTCATTTGCCAGTACATCATTGTACTGACCCCTCTGGGGCTGCATATTCAAACGTGCAGGTTTTACTGTCGAGTGAGGAACCAGGAGTAGGATCTCGAGACTACATTCCAACATGTCTGCCTGTGGCACGTGATGAAGAATGGAGGCTCACTGCAACTATGCTTTATGCTGTGTACTCGTAAGGTTGAAGACCTATGTAACTAGATGTACGTTGTAATATTGATGCTATTGCAATGATTACTTATTTTGTACTGTGGTGCTATCTACTGATCCAGGGAATGGCACAGATACACAGGAGATTTGCCTTTAGTAAAAGGCGGGTCGTTACAAATGGTATCAGAGCATAGTGTTGCCTGTAGGATCGAGACCCTAGGTTTGGATTAGACTAGGAAGCCCTAGGATTCTTTTCTCACATTCACAAGAAAATCAATTCAGTTTTCTAAAATGAAATCTATCTACTTCTCAGTTTGAAATTTTCTTGTAAGAACTTACCCCATTCGTTTGTTTTACACTACTCTCCTTTCTAATTTAGATGACCCACCCCACTGGTCCTTTCTTGATGGATTCGATGTCAACTACTAAAAGCCCAGTGATGATTATGACCCTAAAGAGTGAGACTGAATTTCCCAAAGCCTTGAAGAACCTCATGTTAAGTATGGGAATGCAAGGAGAAGCTGTTTACAAAAGATTTCTCGTGATGGATGAAGGTGAAGAATATTGGTGGGTACAGCTTCATTTATACAAGAACAAGGAAGATGACCACAAGAAGATGGGACCTTGGATGTTCACCAACTCCGAGATGTATCCATCATCCCTTGACTCAGCAAGATGTGCTGCTTGGTCAGCAATAAAGGAGCTCAGAGAAAGACTCAAGTGGAGACTTCATAATACTCAGCAAGACCTCAAAGAAGAAAAGGAAGACACTACTACGTTGAAGGAAACCATAAGCCAACTTCAAGGTGACATGGAAAGGTTGGTATCTGAACTTAGTGTTCAAGGAGACCTCATCAAAACCAAGGACGAGCAAATTGCCAATCTACTGAAGCAGCTGGACCAGAACAATGGATCTGCTTAGAAGAGTACCAAGAAGCCTTAGTTGGACCTCCATTTAGGAAATTTTAATAAGCAACGACGTGTAATAAACGTTATGGTCATACCGACTTGTGGATGATCGTACCTTCCCGTTTGTTTGAAAACTAGTTTGCTTGTTATGATGAATGTTTGTTAGATATCGTTTGTAAGATAGTTTGTTTTAATCTGTTATGTTTGGGTAGGAATTTTCCTTCTTTAGATCCCTTCTATCTAATTCTCATCTATGCTAAGAGCTAAACCTGTCCTAAAACCCAAACCAAAGTATTTCTCAAAGATAGAACAACTACAATGACCCTCAGTGGAGATAAGGATACAGAATACAATGACAAGAGGTAGTGTTTCAAGTACAAGAGACTGGAACATTACGCAAGAGACTGCACAAAGGATGATACCCAAGACTCCAGTAAGCTAGGATAGCTAAAGGATACCACGCAAAAAAAAAGAAGACACCCCAAGGTGTAGCTAAGGTGGAAGTAATACTATTCAACCACCTTAGGCAAGAAAGGTGGAAAGGACAAACAGAGCAATGAAAAGAGCAAACAGAGCAATGGAAAGGATTTTAATTCGTTTTGAATGGCAAACCAAAGGATCTGCAACTTAAGGATTATTGCCATGAGCCTTGTCGAAAACCTCTAGCTAGGAACGATAGATTTTGTTTTCAAAATTCAAATTAGGATTTGGGAACTTGGTTCCAATTTCAACAAAACTTTTGTTTAAAAGCTAGTGAGGTTGACCAAGAGTTAGAATGCGAGATGCACCAAACCAAATACAAGGTAATGATTGAGTGCGACATGGATTCGCGCCCATGACGACTACTCATATTGTTCGCTCTTGTATGAGGAATGGTAAATCTAGAGAGACATACCTACATGAGAGACGATGTTGTTAAACCATACCCTTAGGAGGATAATATATTACGCCCCTATTAGTGAGCCAGTGTGGCCAAAACGTAGGAATACGATGAGAACTGGACTTTTGAACGACTTCACGAATCAGAAACATTTTGCTCAGTAGGATTTGAATACGAAGACTATTCAGTTTCGGCTGCTGCCTGTTCGATTTACCTTCCCCGACTCTTCGTTTCGACTCCCCACGTGGCTTGTTTAGCTACCTCCCTGAGCCTATAAAAGAAATCACTCCTCTCCAGAGAGTCACAACAAAGACAACCACCACTACCTATGAGATTGCCTCCTACTTCCCGAGCCTTACGCCACCGAAGTCTACCCCATCACGACCTGCGATGTTATGAAGCAACTCTCCGAATCCCTGAAACTACTTTCCTGCCCATGAGAGCTTCGTTAAATCCCTTATTCTTGCAAAGGAGTTCATCTTCGAGATATGATCAAGTTGTTCAGCGCCTTTCAACAACTATGAAGACGGTTGCTAAAGGAATTCTTAAGGACCATCGGGTGCCTGTGGCAAGTAGCACGACTTGCTCCGGTAACTTGAATGGGTTCAACAATGCCGGTTATAAGGCGACCCTCCGTCCCTTAAAGGTGCAAGTACCTCTTACAGAGTCCACCTTGTTTACCCCTATGAAATGCATGAGAAGACTGCGGAGAGATGCCATCCTAATTCATTGGGATGTGTGGTCTCATCATGTTCGTGGGGCAAGCATGCAGTACTTGGCACTGAGTTATCTTTTGAGATTCTTGGAACAAAAATCAGCTAAAAAGCAACAAGGAGTATGGTGATAGCCTACATACTGTCTTGGCCTTGGTGAGGACCGACCAAGAAAAGGCTAGATACACATTCTTGGAAGATGTACAACAACCAGGAAGGTTACCAGAATAGAATGATATATTGGAAAATTGAAGAGCAGAATGGTATAAGGAAACAACCATAAGATGAAGAACCTCTAAGGATGATGATAAGAAAGTTGAGATGATGAGAGGATACCCTCTCAGCTTGGTCTTCTGAATGACCCAAAGAGGAGACAACTCAGCTTGGTCCTCTGATTGAACCAAAGAGTGACTCCTCAGTGTCCAAAGTAGTTCAACAACTACCCCGTTGGATAGAAAGCTCTACAATAGAGTAAGGTTACCCCAAGCAACCCCATAAGGAAGGTTGGTGCCCGGATTATGTGAATAGACACCCGCCTATTGTAAATGAAGATGTAGACTACCTTATTGAAGACAACGCAATGGATGATATCTGCTTATCACCAGAATTGGATGGAACCCTTGGTGTGCCCGCTTTTGAGCATAGTTTTGAGCATCAAAACTTCTGAGAAGGGCGATTCAAGTAAAATGACACAACAGTGAATACAAGCTGGGAACAAAATGCAAGTGCCTAAGGAAGCATCAAGATACCACCAAGAGGAATTTTCTTTTAAGGGTGGTAGCCACCCAGATACCTAAACCCAGATAACCTAATACCTACCTTCTTTCTAGCCTCTCCAATCTCGAGGACGAGATTTCTTTTAAGGGTGGTAGTCTGTAACGACCCAAGATTTTATCAAATTTTGGGGGAAAATTTTCGTTTTTATTTTGCTTGTGTTGATTGAAAATTCACAGGGATTTAAAACTTTTTGAGTCTATTTGAAAGCTTTATTAGAAAAACTATTTTAAACCTTCTATTATTTTCTGGAAGAACTTCTTTGAGAAAGATCAAGTATCAAAATACTGTTTTCCTTTCTCTTATTCAAACCTATGCAAGCTATCTTGCAAAGGGATATTTACAAAATGATTTATAAAGCTTTCCTTGCCAAAGGAATGTTTGAAAAATATATTTCAAAAACTATTTTTGTAAAGTTTATTCTCTGAATTTAAAAGGATTACTTTTAAAATCCTATTTCTACTTGGTTTATGCAAATAAGCCCTTTGGCCAATTTATAAAGTTTTTCTTAAAAATCATATTTGTTCTGAAAACTTGTTTTCTTACATTTCCAGATTGCTATGTTGAATTCTAGGAAATTTTACAAATTGAATTGAATCAATTTGAACCAATGGAATAAGAAAACAAAAAGGAAAAGAGAAAGAAAAAGAGAAAATAAGAAACGGCCGCGGGGAAGCTTTTCGGCCCAGTACCAGAAACGGCCCACGGCCTGCTAAACCTAAATCCCGAACCGGTACCAATCTACCCTCCCTCTCCCACCGACAACTGGGCCCCACCTGTTAGGTGACCCGGTCGTCTTCAACCTCGGTCCGGATTCCTCGCCAGTAACCGAGTCCCCGCCGTTACTCCCTCCCCTCTTCAATTTCTTTATTGTCTGCCTTAATCGACCCCAGCCTGGGCCTATAAAACCCCCTCATCTTCCTCTCTGTTTCCCCTCTTCTCCCCGCTCGAACCCGCCGTCGGGCTGCTCAAATTTTGGCTCGCAAGCCTGCAGACGCCGCCGCCTCCGATCGCCAATTCCGGCGCCCCTGGTTAACGTCATGCTCCCTCTCCCCTCCTAACCTTCCTCCTCCATCCCGGCGCACCCGCTGATGCCCTCCTCTTGATTTATTTCGCAGCAAAACGAATCAAGCTTCCTCACCCGAAGCTCACCTGCGCCCGCACGTCTCCAGCCGCGCCGTTCTCCCACGCCAGGACACAATCAACCTTGCCATCCCCGCCAATCGGACTGCCTCGTCGCACCGCTCCCCGTCCGCTGCTTCCTCGACGCCCTGGACCACCAGAGCCTCGCCGGAGATCGACGCCTGGCCGCATCTCCGGTGAACTCGCCGGAACCCTAACTCACAGTGAGCTCTCCCCTCCACTCCTTTTCGTCCGTTAGATCCAGATCCAGTGGCCACAATTGATCACTTAATGAAAGGGTATCTTTAGATCTGATTCGCTCAATTCCATTTTAATCCAACGGCTCCCAATGCAAATCCACCCGAACCGGTATCAGCCAATGGCATCACGCCACGTGGCCAGTCTCTCGGGGTAAAATAGAAAATTGAATTGGAAATTGACAGAATTATGTGCAAACTTTGGAAAATCATATCTTTTGATCTGTAACTCGAAAAATAACAAACAATATCTCGTTAGAATCCTTGAGACTTCTAGAATCCAGTAGTACCATAAAATATTATATTTTATGGGTTCAATTTGAAACTATTTTCAAATTGGGATCAAACCTTCTGTTAACCTATTTAATTCATATCTTTTGTTCTAGGTGTCCAAAAATTACAAATTTGTAGTCTTTGGAATCCTCTCAACTTGTAGAACACCATAGGATCAAGAAAATCCAAATTTGATACGTGCACACACTTTGTGCATTCAAATTTGTCCAAATCACTATTTTGGTGATAATTCAAATTCTATAACTTATTCTGGAGTGAAACCAATTGCAGTGACTTTGTTTTACTGCAAGCTATCTAGTAGCATCACTCTCATAATTTCTTGAACCACTTCCCAATTATTCAAATTCTAATATGAGAATTTGAGTAGTTCCTATATAGATTAATTCTATTTCTATTTCGATCAATGATTCCTTCTACTTTAGCAAATCTCCTATTCTTACCTAGTCATCAATGTTATCTAAACCATATCTTGATCAAGATCATATTCACTTAGACCTATCTTGCATAGTACCCACTTATTCAAATTACAAATGTGTCATTTGAGTAAAGTGTGATACATCTCAATCTTAGACTCTATGCCTGCTATCTTTGTGGTGTTGATCTAATCAACATTATAACACCTATCCAATACTCCATGTACTCCATAGAAACCTTAAACCTTAATCTCACATGTTATCTACCCATACTCAATCATCTGTCCACCTGATCCTGATTTCATGTGTAGAACTATTCAATTAACAAATGAGTTAATTGAGTAACTCAATGCTTCACGAATCCTAGCCCATTGCTTAAGTGTAATATATACTATTTAAGAATAATTGTTGTTACACTTATTCAATAGTATTGCTATTGCACTATTTTGCCTCTTGTGTGATTTACCCACATGAGATATTCCAAGATTCAATATGCTTTGATAAAGCATAAAGATCTCACTCATTATATTTTGTCTAATTCATATATGTACTCAAATTGCATTTGTGCTACTTGAGTAGAATATGAATTCATCTCAAACCTAGATTTTGTTAATGTGGTGTTGTTATAACCCGTACCATAGTATGTGTTATACACCATGTTGAACAATGAACCATTTGAGCCATGTCCTCAAATATCAATCAATCATCCTCAATCCAATGCCTACTTAGTTTTGGTTCACATGTATTGAACTATTCAACTTGCAAATGTGCTAATTGAGTTGTTCAAGCATTCTTAAAACCTAGCCTAGTTTCCAAGTGCAATAGATACTATTCAAGGGTAATTGTTGTCACATTTACCCAATAGTGTTGTAGTTGCACAAATCGACTCTTGTGTAATTTATTTCACATGAGCTATCCCTAAAATTCATATGCTTTGATAAAGCATAAAAACTTCATCAACTATATATAATGCCTAGTCCAATTCTCTCTCCAATCATATTGATCTTTCCCCAACTAAGCTCTCCAATTTCATATCCCACAAATCATGAATCCTTTGCCATATCTTTCTATCATAACATCTCAATAAATCTAAAATTGTTAAACGAACACCCTTCAATTGTTTGATTTGTTTGATTGTGTTTGTATGGATTGTTTATGGTATGCTATTTCTTGTGCTATAGTTTTTGCGAAGAGCTACGTGCTTAGTTGAGAAAAGTGGAAAGATTGTATTCTTCAAAAAGGCAAGTGACACACATTTTCCCTACCCACTTTATTATGCATTAGTATATTCACCTCTTGTAGTATGCATGATAGGTGTTTTACTCAACTGTTTTATCAAATGCTTAGATCCTAGTAGTGTGTAGCTATCCCTCAAACCCCACCTGATAGGATGCTAAATACTTTGTTAATTCTGATGCCTTGCTAAGATCACTTGAAAAGTGTTTTGTGAAAAGTTAAGAACTTCAACTAAAATGAAACACCTGGGTGGAATGGTTTGATAAGATGAGGCGAGGTAGGTGGGTTCTGGGACGCAAGCCTCATAAGAGGATGTGGGAACAGAATGCCGCTCGGGATGGCCACCCAGGAATAAAGAGATGGCTATGTCTTCCATGCTTAGTGTACTTCCAGTGCAGCCTTATGACATTATGGGCTCTGTCTTGACTGATTAGAATGTGGGAGTGCAACTTGTCGGCAAGAAGTGGTGGTAGTCAAATTATAGGTTGGGAGCGGTGCTTGCCAAGTTAGTTGTCCTCTCCTTCTAAAAGGTCTCGTTTCATTTTATGTATGGGCATAAAATGAATCGTAAGGTGAAAGTGCACCACCCTTGCAAGGTGTTTAAATCTAATCGATTAGCCGTGTCCTCGGTTATGGACAATTGAGTCTCTAGACATGGAATGTACGGAAGAATCTCATCACCGTTTCTGAATTATTAAAAATTTGTCTAGAAACCCCTAGGCAGGAACTAAGGACCATACACTCCGAGGGGTGGTGGTGCCTGAGGTTCCAAACTTTGTTGAGTTGCGCCCAGAACTACATACCGGCCAGTATGTAGTGTATGGGGGTTGTCTTGACCCTTGAAAAGTAAAATTTGTTGAAAGAAAGTATTAAAATGGATTTATAGGATAAAATCGGCTTTATGCAAATCAGCCTTTGAGATCCACCAGCCAAATGTCATGTAGTATAGTCTTTCCACAAAATGCCACCAAATATGTGTCATTTGCCAGTACATCATTGTACTGACACCTCTGGGGCTGCATATTCAAACGTGCAGGTTTTACTGTCGAGTGAGGAACCAGGAGTAGGATCTCGAGACTACATTCCAACATGTCTGCCTGTGGCACGTGATGAAGAATGGAGGCTCACTGCAACTATGCTTTATGCTGTGTACTCGTAAGGTTGAAGACCTATGTAACTAGATTTACGTTGTAATATTGATGCTATTGCAATGATTACTTATTTTGTACTGTGGTGCTATCTACTGATCCAGGGAATGGCACAGATACACAGGAGATTTGCCTTTAGTAAAAGGCGGGTCGTTACACCAGCCTTGGGTAAGGGGCTCGATGCCGGCATAGCCTTCGCAAAAGGCAGCGAAGGCGGAGAGGATCATCACGGCATTGGCCAGGATATGATGAGGTTGTAGATCATAGGTGTTGAGGAAGTCCCGGAAGAAGTCCGATGCCGGCAGGCCGAAGCCCCGCTCGAAGTGGGCGATGAAGACGATGCGTTCGCCGGGTTCAGGTGCCGGCACAGTTTCTCCCGCCGGCAGCCGGCATGCTACGCCCTCCGGGACTCTCCTGGTGGAGGTGACCCAGGATATGTCGGCCGGGGTGACCTCCGACCCCTCCCAGCCGGAGCGTCCTTGGATCCGGGCTGAATTATCTTCCTCTAAGGCCGAGGTACCTGTCATGCTCGATGAAGCCATCGGGATGGCCGGTACAAGGCGTGATAGCCGGAGTCCCGTGATGTTATTCCTATCAAAGCCGGAGAAAAGAGGGAGGTTAGTCTCTCCGGCATACTGCTCTCACCAATGTTAGCAGAAACAAAAGATCTACTGAGCCAGTTAAAACAGGAAACAAATAAGGGTAAAACTTCTAAGGAAGAACACCTGAGAACGATGTTAGCAATGCTAGTCGAATCCAAAGAATAACAAGCAGAGGAACTGCAGTAGATCTATGCGAGTATGGCTACCAATGCGAAGTTATAAAAAAGCATGAAAGAGGAAGAACAGAGGGAAAGAGGAACTCACCGGAGCTTGGTCGACGGCGGCGGAACGGCGGAAATGAGCGTGCGGGAGGAGGTCCGATCTCCCAGCAGTGTCGCGAAGGAGAGATGCGGCGGTGGCGGCGGCGTCGACAGAGGTGTCGGGCGTCGTAGAAGCGTTGGCGTCGGCGGGGAGCAGGTCGACGGCGGCGGCGATGCTGTTCCTCTGTTCTTCGTTCCGGCGGTGGAGCGCAGGAGGCAGAGGAGCAGAGGAGGAAGACAATGGTGGGGGGTAAAAAGAGAAGTTTACCCCCGCCGCCCTATTTATATGCCTGCCAGGTAAGGGTCGTGGGGATGGTAGTGCTCCACTCCCCCGACCGTTTCTGCGGTGAGGCGCCACGTGGCGGCACGGAGTGGGGCGGCGGCTATTATAACCGTGCCATGACGCAATGATGGCAAGGAGTAACTGCGCTGTGAACCGTCACATCGTGTGACCGTTCGAGGTGGTAGGGCAGTTGCAAGTTTCGATGCAAACAGTCAGGTGTGGCTTCTCGAGGAAGACTCATCTATATGTCAGAATAACTGCCCGATGTATATGTTCCGTCCGGAATACCCTCGGGACTGGCCGGAATAACATTTGGTGAAGAAACAGTGGCCGGGATATGTGCGGATGTCCCGGCATATAATCCGATCGTCGGGATATACCGGAGAACCGGAGTATAATGAAAAGAAGATATGTTGAACCTGTCAAGGCTCCACAGTTATGACTGAGGAACCTCGGCAGCTTCGGGGACTAGTGTCGGGGGGATGACCCCCGGTAGGGTCAAGAGGCTAGAAAGATACAAGGACTATGATTGGCTTTATGCCGGTTGACCAAGAAAAGGTCTGGCCGGGATATAAGGGCATAGGCTGGGCCGGGGTATATGCGTATCCCGGCTGATACTTGGATATGCCGGATTAACCGGAATACTGACTGAGGAGTGCCGGTATATACTCAGATATGCCGGCCTATCTATTTTGATGTGTTGTGCAGGAACAGGGAGGCCGGATTACCCGACCGTCATGGGTCGTTGGTCCGGCATATGCGTCCAGGGTATGGCCAACGGTCGTATCCGGGATACATAAGTCAGCCAAGGTGTCACATCGCTACAATCAAGGAAGAAAACATCCAAGCATGGTAGCAGAGTATGATGGCAGGGTGCACAGTGGAGGTTACCTACCCTCACTGTGCACAAGTACAAGCTTACCTCAGAGTGGTAAGGTCACAGTCCTGGAAGTACAAGGTACAGGGATATGAAGTCCCATCGAGAGCAATCAGGGAGGAAGTCAAGGGTCGTTGCCTTCGTCAGCAAGTCCTATTTGGAGTGTAGCTCGTGTCTGCTGGTCTCATATGACCGTTGTAACCCTGGCTACCACTATATAAGGTGGCATAGGGAGCCCTCGTAAAGGGTTGGTCACTCTGTGTTCCTACACTTAGCAGTTATTCTTCCTTCTCTAGCAGAGAGCTAGGAAGCTCCATTGTTGTGTACTCCATCGATCCAAATATACAACTAGTAGAGCAGGAGTAGGGGTGTTATCTCCTTACGAGAGCCCCGAACCTGGGTAGATCGGTGTTCCTTTCTGTCGTGCTTTTTAGCTCGTTCCCCTCTCCCGAATCCTCCAGCATCTAGTTCGGCCCCCATTTAAGCCATCCTATGGCATATGTTGTTTCACCACGACGACAAAGCCCAGGAGGAGAAGGACAAGTGTTCAGCAGCAAGTCCAGGAGGAGAAGGACAAGCTCAGGAGCTGAACTAGGAGGAGAAGGCCAGCTAGAAGCAAGCCATCATCACTAGCAAGCAACAGCAGCAGACAACACACTTTTGCTGCACCACTCTAGGCAACAGGTAGAAAGATTGCACATCATATCACTGCTAGAGCATGATTCAAGCATGTGTTGTCTTTAGGAAAAGCCCTCAGTTTGGCAAAGTAATGCTTTGTCAAGCTCATCATAGGGAATCATGAATAAAAGCCAAATAAACTCACATCAGAGTATCAGCCTCAGTTTGCACTTCACTGGCACATCTTAGAGATCAAAACATCACTGAGAAGCTTGTACTGGGCACATGTCCTATTGGACATGCACCTCAAACACACAAGACATGCTAGCATCATCATATAAGCAAGCAGAGGGCACACAAGCAAGCTAGGCACCTCACTACCTATCACTAGCCTCAGACCAGCATCATAGGCTTAAATCAAAGGGGCAAGTTTCACCATTATTTGACCACAGAAGTTGTTGTTGGGCACAGGATCAGAAGATCTTGCACCTCAACACAACAAGCAGTTTAATTGACAGCAAAGTCTGTGGGCAGCAACAAAATCATTTCCCTAGTTATAAATAACTAGGAATCATATTTTTGCTCAAACTAATTTCACAGAAGCTTGCAACACTACAAGTCATACTATCACTTGGTTATCATGGATAAACAAGTGACAGAAGCTAGCACAGCAACACATTCATCACTGGACCAAGAGCTAGCAGTTAACTGAATCTTGAAATTCAGTTTGCTACCACAATACTAAGATATCATAAACCACAGGGGAATCATCTAGCATACCATAATATAGAGCTAACTGAGTGATTTCAGCATTTCAAGTCTACAACAAACATTAACTGAATCTTGCGAATGAGCAAAGTTCAGAATAACACTTCTGTCAGTAAGTGTACTGACAGAGGAATTGAGGAGTAGATAGTTCATCACATGCTGTAGCACACCCACATTTAACTGAACCAAGCTTGCATCAAGCAGCAGCACAGAGCAGGATCTGTGAGCTAGGCTCACTGATCTTGACCAAATGGTCAGAAACCGTGGCCAGTGAGAGAGGGCAGAGGAAGAAGGGGAGGATCACACTCACCAGGCGCCCAGGTGCATACCTGGCCGGCATGGCGAGGCAGTGCCCGCGCGGCCGACCAGGCGCGGCCGAGGGGAGTCTTCACCGAGATGCACCGGGAGCACCACATCTGGCGCTTCCACCGGCGAGCGCACGCGAGGCGCAAGCACTTGAGCACCCTTAGCATGCTCAGCAAGCTCCAGCGGCGAGGCACCGCATCGGAGTGTTCGGAGGCGGCAGATCCCGAGCGGGGAGAGCAACCCGATCTCCTTGGAGAGGAAGCGGTCGGCAATTCCGTTTGGTGGAGCAGGTAGAGGGCGCGGAGGAGAACATTTCGCCCAAGGTGGCGGCAGCAGGGGTCACCGGAGTTGGCCGGAGAGGCCAGGCGGCAGCGGCGATCCGAGTCGCCAGAGAGATCGAGGGGAGAGAGAGGAGTGCGAGAGGGGCTGGGCTGGGTCGGGTGAATGACCCAGACCCAAGCCGGGTCGGCTTAGCCGTGCCCGAGTGGGCCGGTTTGGGCCAGTTGGGCCAAAAAGGCTTTGGCCATTTATTTAAACAAAACTTCTAAATTCAAATTTGAATGTTATTTCCTTTTTGAATTTAATTCAAACTCAAAACTTAAATAACATTGATAAATCAATTTCTTATTCTTTAATGAAAGAAATAGCTAAATAATTCTGAATTCTGAATTATTCTTTAAATCAAATTTTAAAAGCTTTTAAATTCTATTTTCAAAAATCTTAATTACTATTATTATTAAAATTGAACTTCTTCTCTCAAAATTAAACCTTTTCCTTTTCAAATAACTCAACAAGAGTTTTATAACCTAAACTTTGATTTCAAACTTTAATTAATTGTCTCAACACTTAAATAGGGTAAAACACACAAATAAAACTTTGTGTTTTATAAGAATTCTTTAACCCTAGCAAGTCTTGGGTAAAACACACAAATAAGAAAACCAAGTCCATGAATCACCATGCATAGCATATCATTGCGCATAGCATCCATTTGTTTCTTGAAACATTGTCCTTACCGGACAATGCTTGGATTTCTGTAGAACAAGGAGATCAGGAGCATCGTCAAGTATCCGACTCCATTACCTTTCAGTCACAAGGCAAGTTTATCTTGCTCATATCTCTTGGTTGCACTGATTTTGGAACTTCTTGCAAAGTGTTGACTTCAAACTCTAACATTTCAAAAAGGATCGAAAACTTATTTTCATAAGTAATATGACTAGTGGTTATCGACCAGTGGTGATAACCTAGGAGGGCTGGCAGGTGGAACCACGGTAAGATTGTAGTGGTGGAGGTTCCACTTGCACGGGAAAGTAAACCTAGGATTAACTACCAATGCCACAGTTATTCTAGCGCCGTAAAAACCGTGTCATCCAAGAGACTTGGAATGGGACAGGAAAGTCAGCTGTATCTTCTCTCGTTCGCATGTCAACGGGCAGCCAGTTGCCGGTCGCAGTAGGTCTTGCGAGACTACTTGCATATGGGTGGGACACCTAAGTTCTCACGGCACTGGTGTCTATGATGGTCCAAAAGAGGCGCCTAGGTACTTCATCGTTGGGGGTGATTATCAGGGGCATAACCTGCTATGCGTGAATTGGGTGGGCATGCGTTGTGCGGAGAAGGCAGTGATTGGCTTGGATCAATAACTGGGCCCCACACCATGGAAGTGTGGACGGGAAAGTACGCCCGGTTGTGCAGCAAGGCTTTGATCTCTTTTGGAAGGACACACATCTGCAGAGTGTAAAAGGATGTGACATGTTACCCCTTGTTCCGGGAAGGAGCTGCGAACGCCGCAGGAAAGGTGCTCTCAAGGCACTACTACCTGTGTTGGCTGATGGGCATAGTTTTCTAAAGTAAAATCAATCTTTCAAGAAACATTGATAAAACCTTGCATAGGCCTACGACTCTTTTGGGTCTGTGACTGTAGTTAGTGCATATCACACAACTTCTTTCTAAAGAAACTTGCTGGGTAACGCTCGTTACTCACCCCAATCTCTTAAACCCTTGCTAGACTGTGAAGAGCTCGACGAAGCCACTCTAAACACAATCGAAGGCCAGTAGGACATCTTCTACGAGGAGCCAGATCTCTCTCGCAGAGTCGAAGGCGTGGATAACTTCATACGCTACGGAGCATCTTCCGACGAAGGCTCAGAATGAAGAAGGACTAACTAGTAGTATAGGATCGTAGTCGAGGAACCGAGCAACTGTAGTATGAGAATAAGTTGTTGAGTTCTTCATCCGTTTAATTATTTGAAGCTTTCCAGTTGCTGTAAACACTAAGCACTTGAGGTGTTCTCTTTATCGGGAGCATTTCGTTATCATCACGCTTTGGTCTGTAATAATATGTGGATCAGTTTGTATTTGGGCCCGCAATGTTTCTGTTGTACCATTCTGAGGAATGTAATATTTGTAGAGGCTTGTTCCGCAAGTGTTATATCAACGACTTGCATACTACAACATGCAGTGGTATGCTGGGTCACCGCAAATTGTCCGTTTGCTTGGCAGGGGCTGTACAAAGGCCGCAATGGGGAATGCAGTGTGATCCTTGAAGTTGTCGCCGATCACGACCTGTGGATTTGACATTCTTTCTTCGGAATGGCGGGAACACACAATGACATCAATTAACTACAGCGATCTCCTGTGTTTGCTAGACTGACCGAGGGACATTCTCCTCCGGTTAACTTTGAGATCAACGGCAACACCTACACCAAAGGGTATTACCTCGCCGACAATATTTATCCTTCTTGGGATACTTTTGTGAAGACAATTTCTGGACCAACTTCGGAGAAGCAATCTTGGTTTTCCAAGTGTCAAGAGGCAGCTCGGAAGGATGTAGAGCGGGCATTTGGTGTGCTTCAGGCGCGTTTTGCTGTTATCGGGTACCCAGATCTTACTTGGTCGGAATCTCGGAGGTGATGAACTGTTGTGTGATCATGCACAACATGATTATTGAGAGTGAGCGGGCTGAACCAGATAATGATCATGTATACGACTACATAGGTCCTCTTGCACAACTTGATGATTAGGTGCCCGCTGAGTTTTCTGCTTTCCTCGCCAGGCATATGGAAATCCACAACGCCGAGGAACATCATCGACTTCAGGCTGATCTAGTCGAGCACCTTTGGTCGCTCAAAGGAAACGCGTGATTTCCTATTTGAACTTTCATATTTATATTTTATTTTTGAATTTTCTATTTGATTAAGGTTTGTAATAAACTATTTGTTTGTGTAAACTATGTTATATTTTCACTTCATAAACGTATATGTATTGATGTTTGAATTAAATTTATACTGAACATATTTTTGGGGCCGGCGTTTTGGGGCCGCCGGTATGGGAGCCCGACCCCAAAATTTTGGAAGGCCCTGCCGACGCTCCCAAAACAGACCTGCCGGCGCCCTGCTGGCCACCATTTTGGTGGCGCCGGTGAAGATGCTCTTAACCTCGTTTCCCTCATCATATTTTCCGCACCGCCGCCCGGCGAGACCACCAGTTCAATTGTAACGCTACCACCATCACGCACAAGTCAGCCCTTTGTTCTGGCTGTCAGAGCACAGCGATCTCCTTTGTGCCAACACCATCGATCAAATAATAACATAAGATTGCCATTTGGCCCTCAGATGAGAAGTACTCCGTGAGTTTTGGGGAGTTTTGGAGTTGGTACTCCGTTGGGCAGATCGTGGAGTAATAGATTACATGAGCCATCGGATTAAGAAAGTTAGACGGTTAATATTAATTTCAGGGTACTGTAAAAGTCCTCTCTTTTTTTGCCTTAGCAACATGAAATACTTGAGTCTACAAATGGACAAGCATAACATTAAAACACATGTTCTTTCAGTCACAAGGAATTTCGAAGGGTTGGGTCCTTATTCTTCCACTCCAGCGCCACACTTAGTTTTCCTCCGTAGTTGCCACATCCATATGTTTAGGCCTGAATGGTTTAAGTGTCATCTCTTCTTTGACTCTCTCCAAATAATCAGGAGCATCAAGACCCTAATATAATAGAGAAGCAAGAAAACAGTCAAGCAAGAAACAATCGTGTTATGGTAATCTGCAGAGATATGTCGTTACCTGGCCCTCATATAAACTTCTTACCCTATCTTCCTCCTCTTTCAACTATAAACACATGTAATTAGTAATGAATAAAGCACTAAAATGTTAAACAACATCACAGAAGGCAATAAATCATTATACATACAGTTTTGTTACGGCACTTCCATTTCATATTGCCAAATATAGGACAAGTGCGCTGTGAGTTAACTCTAGCTCCAGTATATGCGGCAACATCATTGGGATGCTTCACATCACAACCATAGCAGTGACCTTTATTTTAATAAGGAAATTGTCATTTAACTGCTGAATAACCAATGAGCCACAATCACATAATAACTGAACAACTCAAGGCAAAAACAAAAAAGAACATGTATACGCATATATTACATGGCTACATGAACAAGCTTGATGTATTACAAATGTGCTTAAGGACAAGGGATGAGACAACCCAAATGCAAGTTCAGTGTAATGAGCTAAAGAGTATACATTAGTTAACAGATAAGTTCACATTAGTACAACCCAAATCATTATATTTTGAACAATATGTAGGTTAACAGAAGAGCATACAATACCATTGTCAGTAGGTTTAACCATGCAGAAACAGCTGACCACCAATTCTGAATATTCTCCCCGCTTGAATGTGACTTCAGCAAAGAATAGATCATCGATACCATCCTCAGCTCCTTTTGTCTTCATTGTGAAATTAATATGATCACACAACCTACTACGGTCATTTCCCCCAGAAACTGAATTGTAGAGAACAACGTCTTTGAGTTTGTATGCATCGTCCTAAAATTAAGAAGCATTTAATCTGATCATCAGCAAACTATTACATGATAAAGGAAAACAACACACTGCAACCCTGGCAAAAAGGACAAAGAGTGAGTGTGGGGAGGGAGAGAGATCAAACCCCCATAAGATGGTGGTAATCATTATACTTGTCGACCAAAGCTTGAACCAACTGGCGTTTTGAATCACGCCTTTCATCAATTTGTTGTGATTCCAAAAGCTTCTTCCTTGTGCCATCAGGCCAGTTAAGACATTGTCTTACCACCATATCCAATCGAGAAACCCCAGGTTGCTGCATGAACCTAGTTTAGATCAGAGCATTAATATATGATTAGTAGATTATATCTTCTGAAAAGGAGGATTACATAGTGATATTAAGTATTTATTATGTCGATGTTATCAGCCCAACGCTGGTTTACAGTGAATTGATATATTGTGTTGAATAGGATTGGATAGCTTCCAAGTTATCTCTAACATAGCTTACAGCAGTAATGAACAAAAGCAAGATATAAAACTGAACTGTTTGCAGGCCTATAAGTTCTCTATGCACTTCTTTTTTCTAAACAGTATCATCATTATTTTTTTCATGGTGACGAAGCTGTGTGGGATTTGGCTAAAGCTAACCAATCAAGATATTAATATACTTATATACCTACATACCAAGTGGCAGCATAGCAGCTGCACTTTACTAATGTTTGGCTGGGCTTAAGATTTATTCACTATATATCACGACAACTCTCACAACTACTGTTACAAGAAAATGTTTCCCCCGGAGCACGAAATAACAAATAAGATACGATGGACTTATTTCTATCAACTTGTCAGACTTTCTATAGTATAACATAACTTATTCCTGATTCATGCTGTGAACACTGGTTATTTTTCATTCAATAAATCACAGAAGCATGGCACAAAATCACGCTGTTTGAGTCACATGATCCCCCTGTTTGGAACTTTGAATGTAATCAATTGCAAGCGTGTTCACAAAAAAAGGAGAAAAAACTAATAATAGATAGATCAGGAAGGTTACATTGTTGGATCCTGATGTTCCTGAAGATAGCGACCAATAGCATTGTAAGCTTCCTGTAAGCTCTGAAACGGCCCACCAACGTGAGGGTATGTGTGGTAAGATCCCTTCAGATCGATCCGGGTGTAAAATGTGATTCCCCAGTCTAGTCGGGGCAAGGCCCAAATAGGAGACGAGGAAAGACAGCGCCAAGGCTGAGCAGGCATCTGCGCAGAGGATGAGGAAGTCGCAGTGGTGGACAACTCCTCCAATGTTGTAGCGTTGGCCACAAGACCCTCCTCCTTACACCTGAAGTTAAACAAGCAGGCGCGGTCATGTTGTAGGTGTCCGCTCAATCAATCGATCCAGGTCGTAAACAAAACCACTAGGTATCGACTAAACGAGGAATAGAGAATGCATGAATAAAGAGAGGGAGAGTGACGGTGGCCATACGGCAGACGCCGGGAGGCTTCAGAATAGAGATGCTGAAGTTTCAGATTATGCATCTGCGAAGATGAAGATGAAGTGCTTCCCACATGCTGCTGCTCCTCATACCTGGAGTGGAACAAGAAGGGTCAGTAAAACAGAAGACAAATTCATCTGCTCTTAAGATATGGATAATTCATAGTATTATCATTGTGCTATGGCCAGCTATAAACGTGTATTTTTTTTCTATAGCAGGAAGACCTACAATCATCCACCAGCAACTTATGACATGGATCCTACAGTTTACTGAAGTATTCCAGAGAGCAAGCAATCCCATAGATCGACACAAAAAACTTCCGATTCCTACTACATCGCAAACAGAAAACTGAGCATGGAGAGGGGCATACTTTGGCAGATCAGGGAAGGAACCGGTGAGCAAGTGGACACCGGCCGCGTGGATGAGTTGATCCATGCTTTCAAACGGCTCGCCAGGAACACGATAGTCCGTGAAGAATTTCCCATCCGTATCTATGTCTACAAAGATCACTGGCCCGTCGTTCAGGTCGGAACGGGATGCGGCGAGCACCCCACTCGAATCGACGGAAATAATCTCCCGCCCCTCGATGATGGGAACATAAAAGTGCAGTATGCGATGGCGCGGGGAAGCCTGCGGAAGGTTGCTGCCGCGGGAGCGGCGACTGGTTGGCACGGGGCCAGGGAGTGGCATGGGCGAGGTGGCGGATTAGGGTTTCCCTTGGTGATTTCCTTGGTTGAGACGAGAGGAAAGGGGAGAGGGGGCGAGAACAAGCGACGGTGTGTTCAACCTATATATACCTTGCGAGTTTACTTCTGCTTGATCATTGGTTTAATCTATTTTTCCCCGTTACCTTTGTTTGACTAAGAACCCTTCATATATGCCCTTGGGGATATTTTTCTCGCTGGCAAGGACTGCATTATGGGATAGATATTGGAGGTTGAACTGCTGCCGTAATCGCCTCCATGGCATATCCCCTGGCGGCTGGCGCCATCACCATCGTGCTGATCACCGTCTTCTTTCTATAACCTCTCTTGGCGCATATGATGTGTAGTCCCATGGATTTTTCCGGTTGATTTATATCACATCTATGGTCCAACCAATGCAATATGTAGTGTATTATAAACACTAGCACAATACCCGTGCGTTGCAACGGGTTGACAAATTATAAAATAGCTTTATTAAAAAGGAAAATTTGCTATTGTTACTTTTTGTCGTTTGCTGAAACGCACTGTCCGATTGTGTCTTTGCTAGATACCATTATAATTTTGTGACATATTTGCCAAAACACACTGCGGTGACAAAAATAGGAAGTTTAGCACTTTTGTTAGGGATGACCAATTTTGAAGACAATGTGCCAACTTTTTATTTATAGAAATGTGGTGTGTTATGACAAGATACAATCGAACACTGTGTTTCAGCAAATGACACAAAATAATGGTCTTGTAGCAAATTTTTCCTTATCAAAATTATCAAAATAATGCCATCTTGGATTCTTGGGTCGATCGGTCTCTGTTGTTGTTTTGATCGATTCGTGCTTGCTCTTCCTCTCGTACCACGACAATGATGATGATGATCAGTGGCGCGCGGAGGGGCTCCTCATGCCGCCGGCGGCGAGGCTGTCGACGTAGGAGAACTTCTTGGGAGCGAGGCTCGGTGCCTTCTTGAGCAGCATGGCCTCGCCAGCCTCGTCGAGCGTGCCCTCCTCCCTCTTCCTCATCAGCTCGTCCTGGTCGAAGTGCCAGCCCATGAAGTCGTAGAGCGTCATGGACGCCGGCGCCTCGTTGAGCTTCTCCAGCTCCTCCTTGGCGTCCAGCTTCCTCGGCGCGTTCATCTCCATCTGCTGCCGCGCCGCCTCGCTCGCCGTCAGGTTCGTCACCGCCGCGTCTGCGCCCAGCACGTCCTCGATCCTCGACATCACGATGTACGTCAGGCTCTCCAGCACGCGCGAGTAGCTCTCCAGGAGCGCATAGCCGACATCCTGAAACATCGATCCATCGTGCAAGTTATGCATCATGCATTGAGAGTACGCTATTGTTATGAACACAAGTAATTGATACGAACCCTGTTGTATTGGATCTTGGAGATGTCGAGCTGCGACTGCGGCGTGCCGGGGAACTGGAGCTTGAGGAGGTGGAGGATGGTCTCGGCGCGCTCCTTGAACTGCTCCCGCTTCTCGAAGCTGATGATGGAGCCCCAGGAAGACTTGGTGTCCTTGGTCTGCATCTTGCGCTTCCAGATGATGGTGGACGCCTCGATGCGGTTCTTGAGGTCCAGCACCTTGTGCTCCGTCGACAGGTCCATCCCTTCCAGAAACTCCAGCGGGTCGAACTCCTCGTCGGTGATGCTCCGGTAGATGGCGTCGCCGAGGCTCGTCTTCCCCTTCTTGGGGAGCGACTCGATGTAGATCTCGGGGATCTCCATCTCACCAGCACCTGCGCGTTGATGGCCATGGCCGCCTTCAGCACCTGGTTCGGCCTCCCCGGGCTTGAGGAACGAACGCGGTGTTGCCGGCATCGCGGGACCCGCCTCGTGTGGGAGTAGGAGGAGTCCGTCCTCGACCCGAACTGCGGCGCAGCGTTGATGGCCATGGCCGCCTTCAGCACCTGGTTCGGCCTCCCCAGGCTTGAGGAACGAACGCGGTGTTGTCGGCATCGCGGGACCCGCCTCGTGTGGGAGTAGGAGGAGTCCGTCCTCGACCCAAACTGCGGCGCAGCAGAAATCTCGCGGGACCGGACGTACGAACTTTTTGACGTACGAAAAAAGACCGCTGGTTTTTTTGACCTACCACGGTTTTCTGACCATCGTGTCCTCAAGCCCTTCTTCATGAATAATTCATCGACGTGCCCACCAACTGGATTGAGAATAATCGACTTAAAAAGTCGGATCTTTGTGCCTTCAGTTTCTGTGATGAAAATCATGGAGGTTTCACATCAGTTATGCCGCAAGATGCTCACGCCCAGGCTGCGGGGACTTACTTACGGCTCCAGTTCACCTGTAAACGGCGCCGCTTGTTGAAGCTTGAGGCATGGCCGCTGGTTTCCAGTCGCAGCCCCGCGGTGACGAAAGATTGTCGTGAAGTGGTGCACGCGTGGAGGATCATCGGTTGATGCTGAGCAGCTTCGTTGTCCTGGCGGAAGAGAGATTAGAGCAAGAACCTTTCCGCGTCGTGTACGTTTTTAGTCCATAAACATCGGGGATCTAACCTAAAAGGGCAGGATAAATATTCTTGAATATGAAACGGAGAAACCATAGAGTCCTGGTACGTTGCATGTTGCGTATTATCAGAGTCCTGGTACGTTGCATATTATCTTACACGAACTAGTAGGAGGAGTCCGTCCTCGACCCGAACTGCAGCGCAGCAGAAATCTCGTGGGACCAGACATACGAATTTTTTGACGTACGAAAAAAGACCGCTGGTTTTTTTGACCTACCACGGTTTTCTGACCATCGCGTCCTCAAGCCGTATTATTAGTTTAGATTAGATTAGATTAGATTCTAAAGGTTCTACTTCATTTCCTAAAAAGGATCCACCAGATCAACGTTTATATACTTTCTATCATATCTTTTTTTCTCCTCCGTATATACTTGGAACAAAGCGGTGCAAAGTGCTGATCCCACTAGAGTGCTCCATATCAAGATAGAGAGGACGGCAAAGGCCTTGAAGAGTTGGAACCGGAACAAAGTCAGATGGACTGTGCATGCCTCTAACATTGCTTCTGAAATCATTTTCAATCTGGACCTGGCACAGGAGGACAGACAACTCACTCAGGAAGAAAGAGAGCTCAGGACCACTCTGAAGGCTAAGCTGCTGGGCTTTGCGGCAATTGACAGAAGCAAATGGAGACAGAGGTCTCGGCTAACTTGGATCAAGGAAGGCAGCGCTAACACTAAGCTATTTCACTTGAGAGCTAATGGAAAAAGAAGAAAGAATCACATCCCTGAGCTGGTGGGAGAAAGGGGAAGAGTGTCCACTCATATGGAGAAAGAGGAGATCCTGTACAATTTTTTCAAAGGAAGTCTGGGAGAGGCGCATGGCAGAACAATAAGACTGAATTGGGGCACTTTAAACATGCCGAGAGCTGAATTACAGAATGTTGATGAGCTGTTCACGGAGGAGGAACTGAAGGCCGCAGTTCTCGGAATGCCAGGGGAGAAGGCGCCAGGGCCTGACGGCTTCACAGCATGTTTTTTCAAGACCTGCTGGACCATTATCAAAGATGACTTGCTGGCTGCGTTTAACTGCTTCCATAGCCTACATACGCACATTTGGAAGCTTCTGAACACTGCTAATATGGTGCTTCTGCCGAAGAAGGAGAGGTCTGAGACTGCTTCTGATTATTGCCCTGTCAGTTTAATGCATAGCATCTCGAAGATCCTTTGCAAGCTGTTGGCCAACAGGTTGGCACCGGAGTTGGACAAGCTGATCTCTCGGAACCAGAGTGCTTTCATCAAGAAGAGGTCCATACAAGACAATTTCCTATATGTCAAGAATGTAATAAGAGATGCTCACTGCAAGAATTCGCCTACGGCATTTCTGAAGCTTGATCTCGCCAAGGCTTTCGATTCCGTCGAATGGCCTTTCCTCCTGGAGGTTTTGGAGCAAATGGGGTTTGGACAGAGGTGGAGGGACATGATTTCTATTCTCTTGGCCTCTTCCTCTTCGAGGGTGTTACTAAACGGAAAGCAAGGCAGGCTGTTCCGTCATAGGCGAGGGCTCCGACAGGGGGATCCATTGTCTCCTATGTTGTTCATTTTGGTGATGGAGCCACTGCAGAGGATGTTCTTGATGGCTGCAGAGCAGGGGGTGCTTTCTCCCCTTGAAAGGAACACGGCGAGGATGAGAGCAAGTTTTTACGCTGACGATGCGGCGATCTTTATCAAACCTGAGGCTGCTGCTGTGCAAGCAGTGCAAGCTATTCTGAAGCTTTTTGGAGATGCGTCTGGGCTTCGTACAAACTTGCAGAAATGTGTGGCTTTCTTTGTTGGGTGTGAAGGGATGGATACATCTAACGTGCTGACAGACTTTGGGGGATCGCAGGGAACTTTTCCATGCAAGTATCTGGGCTTGCCATTGGGGCTCAGGAAACCAAGCAGGGCTGAGCTGCAGATAGTGCTGGATAAGATTGTGAGTAAGCTGAGAACCTGGAAGGGAAAGTTGATGGACAGAGCTGCCCGGCTAACGTTGGTCAATTCTGTGATCACTTCCATTGCGGTGTACCACCTGACCGCATTTCCAGTGGACAAGTGGTTCATAAGGAAGATAGACAAGCTAAGGAGGTGTTTTCTTTGGAATGCCGAGGAGGAAACCACAGGAGGCAAATGCTTGGTTAATTGGAAACAGGTGTGCTCGCCAAAAAAGCTTGGAGGGTTAGGAGTCAAGAATATACAATGCTTCGGAAGGGCACTGCGGCTTCGATGGGAATGGTTCAGTTGGGACAGGCAAGATAGGCCTTGGAGAGGAATGATAACACCTTGTGATGCGGTTGATAAGTGCCTGTTTGCAGCTTGCACTAAGATCACCCTGGGCAATGGTGAACGAGCACTCTTTTGGTCAGATAGATGGCTGGATGGATGCGCTCCGGCAGATTTGGCCCCTGATCTGCCATGGCTGGCTTTCAGAAAGAAGCTAACGGTGAAGGCGGCGCTTGCCAATGGGGCATGGATGAGGGGTTTGCATTGTTTGACTACAGAGGTGGAACTGAATCAGTTTGTTCTGCTCTGGGAAAGAATTCAGAATATTCAACTGACCAATGAAGCTGACTCCATTGTCTGGAGCATTATTGCTGATAGTCATTACTCCGCAGCTTCGGCTTATGGGATACAATTTGTGGGGAGAATTGAGAGGCCTGATCTGGCCAAGACTTGGAAAATGCAAGCAGAAGGAAAAATCAAATTCAATATGTGGCTGCTTTTGCAAAACAGGTGGTGGACTGCGGACAGGTTGCTCAAGAGAGGTTGGCCTCACCAGGACAGGTGCAACCTTTGCGACCAAACGCTAGAGTCGGCTTTCCATTTGGTGTTTGCCTGTCCGTTTGCGAAGGAGGTCTGGAATGAGTTCTCGCAAAATGAGCCGGTGATCGCTGAGATAACAGGGAATGCTGTCTCCACAAGAGAATGGTGGCATGACATTCAGACAAGATGCACAGGGCCTGGAAAGAAAGTGAGTATTTCCACGGCCGCTTATGTAGTCTGGAATGTGTGGAATGAGAGGAATAGAAGAATATTCCAAGATAAGAGGTTATCTCCTAAGGAGGTAGCAGGCAGAGTTAGAGACGACATTTAGATAGTGTTCCTGTACTCTCTTTGATTCCTTGTGTTCTGTAATTTGTAACTTTGGGTCTTCGCTCTTCTTAATGCATAAAAGCAGAGCTCCTACTGTTCACGTCAAAAAATATATCTTGCTTTCAGTATAAATGGTTAGTTCTTTGTTAGCGTGGGATACAATTTGATCACCTCTTATCTTACACTCGGATAGTAGGTAGACATTTCTTACAGAGAAGTATTGCTTTTACTTATCAAAATGATGATTTTTTAGACAAAAATATGCAATTAAACTTCAAAAGGTATAGATGCGATTTCAACGTATCAAGTCTGAAGAACTGTCCTGATCCGTCATTGGTTATGTAGTACAAGCATGGTTTTTTTCTGGGCTTATATTTCTGGTATCCCGCCGATAATCATGTTTTTGGTACCTACCAGTATAAGAAAATATTGTCCAGTTTTTGTGGATATTCAGATAATTTGGTCAAATTTATTTTCTGTTGTAAAAAATAGGCAAACTTTTTAATATTTTTGATAAATCTCGGGCGGTATAGAGCTGTAACCAGTAATGCTAGTGTGCACCGATATATTTTTAGAACAAGAAAAAACCTTGAGTTCCAGGCTAGACTAGTAGTACCGGAAACAACATAACATAGAGAACGAGAGTTTACAAATAGATTGTTTAGTAAAACCTTTGAACACTTGGCATGAATTTCAACTCCTTCTAGGCCTCATATCCTTTCTGATAGTGTGTCCTTTCCAACTACTCTTTATGGATTTTATTCAGTAAAAGCCCTAGGTAAGTTATTCTTAACTAAGCCGTTTCTTAATCTTCTAAAGGGTCACTTATGACATTTTCCGCTAGCAATTGACATTAAACATGTTCAACACTCGGTTAACACACTGATATACCTTTTTTTTATCATTAATCAACAAAAATTCACTAGGGGTACTCATGTGCACTCGCAAACATCACGTTGTAGGCTGAAATAGCGAACGTAGTGTATTTATTAGTTTGCAAAAAAAATCATGTAATGTTTTTTCAAAAATATTTAAAATAACTTTCTCAAATGGAAAAAACATCATAAGTAATGAAACAATATGATATTATCAACTCTCTCTAAATTCAGTGAACAATGGAATGATCATTTTGAAATAAATATCTGATGTTCTACGGTCTTCTGTTTGGAGTCCATGATAAGCTCATATGGAATATCAAGAGAAATCTAAAATGCAACGGATCGCATGGCGGTGATGTGGTCTATAAGGCGTCACATTCAAACGGTTGAACCAAACCGCTTTTGAATATGCAGAATCATGATGAGTAACGAAAATACAACTTGAGTACCTAAGGGACCGACTTTGGGTCGTTTTGTACACCCTCCTATATATTCATAATAAGTGTTTTTGATTTGGTACAAAGTTATACTTAATCGGTGATAATTATTATGGATCGGAGGGGACTAGTTTAGAGATAAAAGCTTCAATAATTGAGGGACAAAAAATATACATTATCTCATCTGCAATGCCCTTGCCTTAGCTACACAATAGTGTGCACTTCACAAGTGCTAATGAGAAGGCACAACTGCTTTTGCACTACGATGCATACATACAACAGTAATATCTTCCACCGGCAAAAATAAAGGAACAAATCTCTACCGTAGCCCGAAATGGAAGAAAACAACAAAGGCAAATTTACAGTAGCCGGAATCTGGCCCAAATTATTTGGCAGCTCACTAAATCTTGATCGATACGAACCAACTCCTTTTTCTTTTGAGGTTTAGATCAAGAACTTTTTATCCTGCAACAACGCAGTTAGCAGCCGAGATTAAAGGAAAGAAACATGAGGAGCAGAGATCAAATATTGCAAGGTTGCTCACCACCCAAGCTTGGCAATGATCTTGTCCAGGTGGAACAGGTGCTTCCGCACGCGGTACACGTGCAGGGTGTACATGAGCGCGGCGCAGGTCACCAGGAAGAAGGAGAGCACGATCAGCTCGCTGAAATCCTGTTGGGTTGTACACATTCAGAATGCTAGTAGTATAGCAGTCGCATTGAGCTTGGTGTTTGGTAGCAGCAGCTAACTAAGAACAACGAGCGTACCCTGGGGTCGGAGATGATGATGCCCATGATGTAGGTGAGTAGGTCGAAGATAGACTGCAGCGAGTTCTGCACCCCGCCGACGACGCACCGGTCCGAGTCCTGGACATTGTCCTGCATCAGCTGCATCACCGCCAGGTCGAACATCCAGAGGCCGAGACGGGACGCCGCCACGCCGGCCATGAGCACCCACGCCGACGACACGCCATCGCTCACCCAGATGGAGCCGAGGCAGAGCAGCAGGCAGCACCACTGCAAGCACACCACCACACCAGAAATCCATCATTCCCTTCTTTCACTCGTGTAGCAAATACTCTACATTACAGGTGCCTATGTATGTACATTTTAGATGAAGGAAAACACAGGGGACGTGCCTGCATCCAGATGGACCATAGTCCTGTTCGAAGCGTCGAAATGTGCGAGTGCACGACAGGGTACAGCAAGGTTGCCACGATCCCGACGATGGCGCTGAACCCCCGTGCCAAACTGATTACATAGGCGGGGATGCCTTTCCAGTCCAGAGTTGCAGTCATCAGCGTACCAAAGCTGAAAATGCAATGCCAAGAAAAAGGTAAAATTATACTGATTAATCATAGACGAGAGTCGGTCGGCCATCTAAGGGAATACATCTGATTGATTAACGGGTCATGCTGCAGGATCAGCTTAATTCATTACCTTAGGACACTGAAGTAGAGAATAGCTAGAGCAACCCCTGGCAGCATCACATCCTGCCTCACGTACACAGTCCAAGACTCCCAGCAGGGCAGGATCGAGAGGTGCTTCGTCACACCGACTCTCCAATCCGACAAATCCTGGTCGTGTCTCTGCTCTTCATCGGCCGGAGCAGCAATCTCCGAAGAGGATAACGCCGCCGCGGCCGCCGACTCCCTTCTCAGCTGGACGTTCTCGCCGAGAGCGGGCACGCCATTGTACACGGAGACGAAGAGCCAGTACTGCAGCCCCACCGAGGCGACGTTCCACAGTGCCAGCGCCACCGCGGAGGCCTGTGTCGACACGAAGCTGATCACGAACCCGGACAGCACAGGTGCCAGCAGCTTGCAGCTCAGGTCGATCCTTCGGATCACCGAGTTGGTGTTGGTCAGCGCCGTTGCCGGATGCCCGCTGCAGATCACCACCACCCTGCATGCATCTCAAAGTTAGATAACGAAATCTTGTAGTGTATGCTGCTGAATATGTTGTCTCTTCCCCAATTGGCATTCTCCTCCAGCTAAGAAAATTTTAGGTGGTGATTTGTATACCATTCTCGCTCGATCAGTATGGTGCCGGCGAGAGTTGAGAGGGCTGCGAGCGCACCCGACACGTTGGTCACAACAACCAGAACGACGAAGACCGCGAAGCTTGTGTCTTTCAGGTTGTCGAAGATAAGCAGTGCGGTTACCGAGACTCCGGCTATGATAAAGGATAAGCTTTGAACTAGAAGCCACAGACCCAAAACCTGTATAGTGCAGCATATTCAGTCACTGAGGAAGGTTGAACAAAAGTGAAAGCCAAAACATAGTTGCTATATTGTGCCAAACCTATTTGCTACCACCCTTTTGCTAGTTCTAGGTTAACCGAAAATTAAGTTAGTTCTAGAGCAACTCTACAACTGTTAGATTCGTATAGTGATTTTTGCATATGGTGTGCATGCATATGGATATGGGTATGCACTTGTACATCTTTTTTCATGGCTGCAAATGAAACGGATGACCGAGAATTGAGTTAGTTATAGGTCGAATGACAACTAGCCGTGCGCATAATGCTATAGCTAAGTGATCATGTGTTGCTATAGCTAACTGATTTGTATCTGTTTGGGGCAGTTTTCGGGCCAATACTGATTGTTTTATGGGCCGAGCGTTTTGCAGTTTCAGTTGGGATTGTGTTTCATTTGTGATCATGTATGTGTTCTACAACAATAGCTAAGTGATCATGTATGGGTTCTACAACATAGCTATTAACATGTCGGTGTTGTGTTTCCTTTGTAATTCCCTCGCTTCGTCGACCAGTAGGTCCTCGTGACCTATGCATTTGGGTTTTCTCCCGATTTTTCTAATTAACTGACAACTTGTTTCTTCTAGAATGAAATGCATAAAATCCTACCGTTTTGAGGTGTTCTTGAAGAAAATGCTATGCACCGGACCCACCATAGCCGATCCATTCCAACCAACCACAATCCGAACTGTCGTGTCATTTGCCAGTGAGGCAACAAAATGGTGGACGAGTTAGTATAATTTATGATATTGTGAACTCATAGTGACTTAGTGAGGATCTAGGATTTATGTTCGTACCGTAGGTGTTCCAATCTGATTCAAAATCACAATTCACCTTGGTCACACTTGAGCTAGACAAAAAGATTTGATACATATTTAGGCACTCTTGGACTCAATGATTTTGTGTACGTTCATGCTTTTCTCCAAAAACTGTAGGAACATTTCAGCGTTATGAGGTGGGGTATACGTGATCTGTACTACGGTGTCTACATCCATGATAATGTTTTGGGGTTTTCCTATTGGGGATAGTCCCTGGAGGGAAGGACAACAGTCGAATCTTTCTATACAATCACTAGCTAGTACTAATTGTCGCCAGTAAGTTGACAATTACCACGTCCCTCTTCCCACAAGAAAATTACCTAGTCTATCAAATTAGTCAATGGATACCCAGATACCAGTGAGCAAGTTCTCATGGTCTGGAATAGAGTGCTGAGAGTACTTAAAACCTGAACAGCGCAATACTGTCGAGGAGGACGCCGACCATGGGGCCGAACCTGCGGACCATGTGAGGCTGTCGACGAGGGTCAGTAGTTGACGAACCTTCAGGTAAGTGAGCCTGTCGACGAGGGTGCCGACCATGGGGCCGAAGACGGCGACGGAGGAGGCCTCGACGACGCCGTAGACGGCGGCGAAGAGCAGCGAGTCCGGCCACATGCGGATCATGTACAGCCCCACCGAGAACTCCCACATACTGCACCACCAGTGATCAAAACATGGTCAGTTGCAGTCTTGCAGAGACATGGTGCCAGGCAGATCGGAAAGGAGATCGTCGGCGCACCGTGCGCCCCATCTGGCGAGGAAGTGGCCGACGTAGAGGCGGCGGAGGAGCGACGCGTCCAAGCCGCCGCTGCCGTGGCCGCCGAGGAGAGGCACGAGATGGCCGCCGCTCCCGACCTCCTCCGCTCCTTCCATCTACGTCGGCGGCTCGTGCTACCTAGGCCCTAGCTAGTAGGTGAGCGAAGGATCGGGGTATATAGGGTGGGAAGAAGACCCTCGCCGATGCAGAGGAGGCGTGGAGCATGCAGACATGGTGGTTGTGCCATCAGGGGGGCGGTGGCACACCAGATCAGGGATCGCCACATATGAGACGCGACCTTGGGATCCAAGATTGGTGACGTGGAGAACAACCTACGATGAGCGTTCCCCCAAACCGGCCGAGTCGTCGCTTCCAGTTTGTCCTCAGCCCTCACCCTCGTTTCCTGCCTGACTCATCGTTTGCATAGATCATTTTCCCTATATTTTCCTTCTTTCATAAGAGGGTTTTATGCGATTCTTATCTCCATGGCTGTACACCCTTGGCCTTAGTTCATTGTGTGCATTTATTATGGATGAGACTTGTATAAAATTGAAATGTAAATTAATATTCTGAAAGTTATTGTCCTTTTCCGCAAAGTATATGTTCCGAGGGCGGGCAACGGTACACATGGATGGTGATCCAGAAGCTGTTCTTTCGGCGCGTGGACGGATGCGAAAATAGGACACAACTTTTGATTTTGGAGATACTAATGCGCTGGTTTTAGGAACTGAAATATTGTTGTTTGTGAGATATCACAATAAAATTTAGATGTAAATATATGGGGAGTTATTGTTCTTATCTGAAAAAATTTAGGTTACAAGATACATCGGTCGGCTTGTGACGATATACGTGGATGGTGATCCGGCAAGTGCTCTTTCAGCGCATCGACATATATGAAAAGGGGGCATGGCTTTTTATGCTAGGGGAACTGCTACGGGGAATTTAGGGACTAAAATAGTGTTGCTTGTGTGATATTCAGGATCACGACAAAATTCAATGTACATAATTTTGCAATTTTTTAAAGTTTAGATTTCAAGATAATCGTCCGGGCGGAACATGTGGATGGTGATTCGACAAGTGTTCTTTCGGCGCATGGATGAATGCGACAAAGAGGGCATGAATTTTTTATGTAATAGACATTATTGATCTCGTTTTATGGATTGAATAATGTCGTTGATGTGGTATCCAAGGGTGCGACAAAAGTTGTATACTTACTGTGAAAAATTATCTCATACTTTCACTATGAAAGGTATTGCCGTATTGAGACCTTCGCCAGAGAATGATTTACGGAGAAACCCACTGTTTGCGGGGTACCGCAGCACACCTTAATCATTCACCGCTATTTTTTGTGTACTAATATGGCAAAGATATATCGTGCCAAGAGGAAATTTTGAGTGTGGCCAAACTTAGTAGGTATTCCAATGCTAGGATAAGAATGGTTTATGTCGACTTACTTCAGAAGAAAAGAAAATTGGGAGCCAGGATTTTTTTTTGACAGAAATTGGGGGCAGATTGGTGACGTGTAAAACACCCTACAATGAGCGTTCCCCTAAACAGACCGAGTCGTCGCTACCAGTTTGTCCTCACTCCTCTTTCCTGCCTGACTCGTCGTCTGCATAGATCAGGCCACAGAGATTCTATCGTTGGGACACCTACTAGCACTAACTCTCGATAAACTAAGACTAGATTTGGGGGGACGGTCTGCAATACCACTGCTCGACTGCGCGTAGTTTGAGTTTTATTATACGGCAGTGTCAACTCTAATCCCCCAGCTAATATAATACTATCGTCAGTCGTCACAAGTTAGGTAAGATGCGTCAGTATTGGATGGAACTAGATGGACATCGCGCGCTTTGCTGCGCCCGTTTTCAATTGTTCTCATTATTTTCCACACAATGTGTATACATTTGGCTTTTCCTAGAACGAAAGGTAATTTGGAGTTCAGATGGTTCAGTTCATAACGTCACTTCCAGGCCACGTAATTCCATCCATGAACCGATAACAGTTTAAGATTTGCCATCCATGGCTCAAAGCGATGGAGCCAGAAAAAATCTTACATCAGTCAAGACACTAAGATAGAATGTGTCCAACATCTAGACAATGGCGCGAAACTCTCGCTCCTTCTATGTGAACCTAGTTAGAACTTCCTCACATTTTTCCTTCCTAGCATGGGGTTGACGGAGAATGGTTTCCATGTAGAGATGATCAATTGCTTATAGAGCCATATGCTAAGTTGATATTTATCCCTATATCAGTTTTTGTTCAATTTGCAATCATCAATATGCATTTGAACAGAGCCACACAATTTCTACCAGGATATATATTTTCTACCTAGACCTACCAAAATAGACATTTTAGGCAAGTCGATTCATTGGAACTACACAAAACATTTAGAGCAAATTTATAACTTTGGTTGTAGTTTATGGTAAAAATATATGTTGAAAGTGCAAAGTTTGACATGCTAAAACTCTCGTATCTCCATTTTGCAAGGAGTAGAACTAATAAATGCAGGTATTCAGAGGTAGCATAACATGAACGATAAGAACGGAATTGTGGGAATCATGCGTTTGTTATGCTTTAAATCCATAGATGTTGCAAGCACAACAGGAGGTAACATGAAGATAACCCCTAGGATATGCTTGCAGTAGTTATCATGATATATTCACAAAACAAATGCAATACATACGTTAGGGTCCCTATTCGTTAAATAAACCAAAGTTATAACTCACTGCTGTAGAATGGGTGAAAAATATGGCAATTTTTACCACCATGTTCAACAGAACCATCACAGGCATGGAATTAGCAGCTAAAAGTCTTCATAAAGTGGGATACCATCGAGAGCCATATTACACCACCTTGTGGTCGGAGACCATTCCTGATGTCATCACTCTAGAGAAGAGAAAAAATAATTCAGAAATATACCATGCTGTCATTCTAGCAAGTAGTAGTGTTTGTAAAATCAAAGGGTGGCAACGACTGATATGACTTGCCTGCTCCCTGTGAGATGACAGGTGTTTTAGGGAGGAAAGATGCAGTAATAGCTGATGGTGCAATTTCTTTTTCCATGTCCCTAACTATAATGGAAAAGTGAGTCAACGTTCTAACATGAATTTTGCTATAAAGTATAGATTTCTGAAACTCCGTTATCAATTAGTCAAACCGAGAAAAAGTTCCATACCGGGCGGATAAACTGCTTCTTGCAGATGAACCAAATCTTGCATACCGGATCAGGCCTCTCCATTGTTGGTGCTACTGTCCAGCAAGTAGGTCTGTCCAAATTTTTTGAAAACAAAAAACAATAATTAAAGTTTGCATACTGATGTGCATAGAGCTTGCAACAAAAATTCAGATAATGTCTATACTCTAGACATGTCCCAAGCATCCCAGATGACCTACAATCCCTGAGCCGTAAGAGCACCATCGCTGCAGTGCGGCTTTGTGGATCGAAGAAGTTGACTGTGAACCAATACGACTCCACATGCTCTAGAATAGGCTCCTCAATTCAATGTTACCGGAGATAAGCACCACACTGCAGATAACCGAACGAATAGACAAACAAAGATAAACAAGGTCCTGGGGACATCGATGGTCAGTTGGTCACCGGTGTTCGAATGGTCGTGGGTGTCTCGTGATTGCTAAAATCGAAATAGGTTTTTTCGTAATGGAATAAGTGAACTTCACCTAATCTATCGGAGGCCTAAATTATGTCTTCCACGCACCTCACGGCTGGGTGGTGGTGGTGGCCGGGGTTGAGGAAAAAGCTCAAAATTCCGGTGAAGTGGTGGACGAAATTACAACTCAGCAACTGCACCTCTCTATTCTTCACCCACCTTTATCAAACTCGCACAATAACACCAAGATCGAGTGAGCTCAGACCAAGAAGGAGGAGACAGAGATTAGAGAGGGGGGAGGACACGGTAGAGAGGAGGGTAGTGGGGCGGTAGGCAGGGGAGAGGAAGGGCGCCACCCTGCCTGCACGCCGCTATGGTGGCGGTCGCCCCCCGTCCTCTTCTCGTTGGAGGTCGATCGTGGGGCTGAAGGGCCGAGGTGTGGTACCTCGCCAGAAAAGAAAAAGAGGGGCGGGAGGGTGGCGCAGAGGAGTACCTGCGCTGCCGCGAGGTCGTTGCTTGATCTATTGATTTCTCGTCAAGGGGATCGTCATCATCTGCGCGTGATGGATTTAGGGAGGAAGAGAAAGCAAGCTCTAAGCAGAGGGGCGCCGAGTTTTTTTTTTTGTTGACGGAATGAAGTTTCCTTCTTGTAATTGCGAACCGACAAACTGAAGAACCGTCATTCTACAAATCCATGCATGTGGAGAAGGCAAAGACTCACACGAACATGCAGTCTAAACCAAGCTAGTTCGTCCCGAGCAACCACAGGGTCTCAAACTATAGAGAGCTTAGAGCTCTTTTAAGATGACAGCATAACTGAGGAATACCATACTCTATTCGGAATCTTTGTTCTAGATGCAGGTATTGTGTTATCAGAAAACTCTTCAACTAGTGCTTGTACGATGAGCTAATCCCAAATGCTAAAAAGCGCTTGGATGCTTTTTTTTTTTCGAAATGGGGAACCCAGCCTCTACATCAAAATGATGCATATAGCCTTTATTAAATTATTAAGTCCGAAGACTATAGAAGTAACAGCAGTTCACAATTCACGGATCGCACAAAGTGGCCACATGAATAAACCATCAAAAGATGAAACAAGAGAATTGATACATTTAGTAGCAGATTCTATTATGCGATCGCCACCCGCACCGGCTGAATAAATCCCGAGCTACCGTCTCCAAACGGTTGCACCCAGAATCCATCGTCTCCCGCTGCTTCTCTTGTTGGAGATAAGACCACATAGGGATCCGGTGGATAACCATAGGGATAACCTGCAAGAAGAAGTTTTTTTTCGGTTTGTTAAACACAAAATCATTGCGGGTATTCCATAATGCCCAAATCATAGCGCAAACGCCCACTCTAACTTGAATAAGATCCTTCTTCGGGATACCCTTGAGCCAATTTCCAAAGAGATTAGTTATATTTTTAGGTGGTGCTAATCCGAATGTCATATGAACTATGCGCCATATTATTTTAGCTAACGGGCATTCAAAAAAAAGATGTTGTATGGATTCCTTGTTATCACAAAAACAACATGATTCGTTACCCACCCAATTTCGTTTTATCAAGTTATCCTTAGTTAAAATTACCTTTCGATAAAGAAATCACATGAAAATCTTGATCTTCAATGGTACCTTCATTTTTCAAATGTACTTATTTAAAAAAATTGTATCATCATCTAATAGGTCCAAGTACATAGATTTAACGGTGAAAATCCCATTAGTCGTCAACCCCCAGATAAACTCATCTTTCTCATTGTTTAGTTGGATCGGCATTAGCCGTTGCACAAGCTGCAACCATAACTGCCAACGGTTACCAGTTAGAGTGCGCCAAAACGTAATGTTAACTGAGCATCCGTTTTGTGACCATCCGATCCTCTCGGAACTCGTTAGATCGCGCAACGCGTGGAGTTCGTCCCGACAGTTTTCCACCTGACCCACGCTGAGGTGTCGTGTAGATAGTCGTAGTGGAAGAAGCGCCACTTCGCCAATCTCTCTCGCCCCGTTCCCCATTTCTCCCCCGCGATGTAGGCTAGGGTTTGATGATTCTGTTAGCGACCACGTTGGTGTGAGCGAGCTCGCGCGAGAGGGCCTCTACCTCGGAGTTAGAGAGCAAATCACGCGGTAATGCGGCGTGCTCCTCGGTAGAGAGGGAGCGCACGGAAGAAGGCGTCGACCTCGTCGGCGGAGAGCGATCCGCGTGAGAAGGCGGGGATCTCGTCGGCGGAGAGCGTCCTGCGCGAGAAGGCAGGGATTTCGTTGGCAGAGGGCGCCCATGAGCGACTGGGTCATGGAAAGAGGCTCCAAGTCGGCCGGGAGGATGTTGCAGCAGTCGTCGGCGAAGGAGCAGGCTCCCAGCACGCAGACGTGGGCCCTTGACGCAACTGGTGCAGGTGGTCCCAGCTGCTGGATGCGATGCACTGGATCCGAAAGGCGGTGGGGCTCGTCTGCATCCCGCTCGTCGGTGCCTTCTGTATCTCCCTTTGAGTGCCTGCAACTATATCTCTTCTTCCGCCTTTGGAATCAATCCATGAAGTATAGTTCTCTAGTTAAATATCTCGTGTGAGGAAATATGTGAGATCCTTGACTGAATCCATGTACCTTCTTGAGGACAACTATACTTGTTCTCGCTGCTCTCTTCAGTTAGAACCTCCTCTGTTTTCCCCTGACTGGGTGCTATAATATTGCAGTTTCTAGTTATTTTGGGACCATAAAAAATGAAGATTTCCTTCGCGTCATTTTGGTTGGGTCATAAGAATGTTGCACCTAAAAGGATAATGCGAGATATAGTCACCATAATTAAGTTGAATTTTTCTCAATTAAGTTGATTCACTGTCCCTTTTCCAAATTAAGTTGTCGTGTCACCGTAATTAAATTGCTTTTAGCATAGAACTATGTCGATTAGCCAGATTAGCCTAAGTTGCATGCTGATTTTTCACTCTCTTCTTTTCCCACTTAAGTTGTTTTGTCACCGTAGTTAAGTTGTTTGCATCATAAAACTATGTTGATATTCCAGATTACCCTAAGTTGGATACTGATTTCTTGCAGGGCAATTATTTTACTTTGATTCGGTGTCCCTTTTCCCAATTAAGTTGTCTTGTCACCGTAGTTAAGTTGTAGTACACCAAAGAGGTAATTCCACTTCCGGCATCTGTATTTGTTTACTGAGTCCCAATTTAAGAAAGATCAGTTGACGAAGGAATGCCGAATGGGCCTTCGATATTCGCCTACCTGGTTTTTCGGTCTTGGAGGGACATGTGTCGAAGGGATAGTGACAAGGCTTCATGTCTACGCACGCGTCTGTTCTTATAGACAGTGTTGGGCCTCAAAGTGCAGAGGTTTGTAGAACAGCAGCAAGTTTCCCTTAAGTGGATCACCCAAGGTTTATCGAACTCAGGGAGGAAGAGGTCAAAGCTATCCCTCTCAAACAACCCTGCAATTACGATACAGAAAGTCTCTTGTGTCCCCAACATACCCGATACACTTGTCAGATGTATAGGTGCACTAGTTCGGCGAAGAGATAGTAAAATACAAGTGGTATAGATGATTATAAGTAGTAAATGCAATCTGGAATAAAAATGGCAGCAAGCAAACAAGTAACAAAACAGCAAGTAACGGTGTGCAAAGCTTGGAAACAAGGCCTAGGGATCATACTTTCACTAGTGGGCACACTCCCAACAAATATAACATAATTGAACAAATAAATAACTTCTCTTCACTATGCTACTCTGAATTACTCTCCTATTGAATAACACTAATCATTGCGTAGGGCTACGAAGCACTCCTCAAAGTTCATCAAGTACTTGACAAACTCCACTCATAGAGATATCCAAATCAAATCACAACTCAAGATATATATTATTGCAACTTAGACCAAGTACTAACACGGTGCACACACTGTCAACATTACACCATGAAAGGAGGAATAGATCAGTTCAATACTATCATAGTGATAATTATTCTCATAATCCATCAGAGATCACAATCGTAGCCTAGACCAAGTACCACCACGATGCACGCACTGTCACCGTTACACCATGGCAGGAGGAATAGATTACTTTAATAACACACTAGAGTACACATAATGAAGAAGAGTAGCATCTACTTATTCAACATGATACAAAGCTCACGATCACATAGAGATCACATCATGGGAGAGAGAGGTGAACCACATAGCTACCGGTAGAGCCCTCAGCCCCGGGGGTGAACTACTCCCTCCTCATCATAGGAGACAGCAAGGTTGATGGAGATGGCGGTGAGGTCAATGGAGACGGCAATGGAGACCGATGGAGATGGCTCCGGGGGCACTTCCCTGTCCCGGTAGGGTGCCGGAATAGAGACTTCTGTCCCCCGAAATTTGGCTTCGACGGCGGCGCTGCGGAACTGTTCTGGAAATTTCACCGACTCCTTTAGGGTTTTCCGTCCCGAGGCTTTATATAGGCGAAGGGGCGTCGTCAGGAGGCAACCAGGGGCTCCTCACACCAGGTGGGCGCGGCCAGGGGCTGGGCCGCGCCCCCTACGTGTGAGGGCGGCCTCTGGCCCCCCTCCGGCTCTCTTTCGGTCTTCGGGAAGCTTCTGGGAAAAATATGACTTCTGGAACTTGTTTTGTCCAATTCCGAGAATATTTCCTGTGTAGCTTTTCTGAAACACAAAAACAGCAAAAAACAGGGAACTGGCACTGTGGCATCTTGTCAATAGATTAGTTCCAGAAATCGCATAAAAACGCCACGAAGTGTAACGAAACACAAGGCAAATGGTGTAAAAACAAGCATGGAGCATCAAAAATTATAGATACGTTTGAGACGTATCAGCATCCCCAAGCTTAACTCCTGCTCGTCCTCGAGTAGGTAAGTGATAAGAAAAGAAATAATTTTTGAGGTGACATGCACCATCACAACTTTGATCATATAGGTAAAGCATTGAGTGCTGAGATCAAAGAACTTAAAATATGGGCGTGAAGATATAATCTTGACAATAAAAACTTAGCAACCATGTTGTAAACATGAAAATGAACACAAACAAAAGATCATGAAAATGAAACAATGAAAGTCAAACGTGTATTCAAATCATAAGGAAAAACATACAAATGGTTTTCAGCTTGTCCTTCATGGAGAGCAAAACATAAATGCATAGGACACCTTCAACTTTAAGAGGGCGACTAGATACAAATAATTTGAGAACAAGTGAAACCAACAATATGAATCAATCAATGAAAACTTTGGGACAATGCACATTATACTAAGAATGACAACTTTGCTCTCTTATGGTGCATAAAGATAGAAGGTGGTGACTCAACACAAAAGTAAAAGAAAGGTCCTTCGCAGAGGGAAGCAGTGATTGCAAGTTTTATAGACCTTAAAAAATTATGGTACTTACCGGCTTTGAGCTCTCATTGCCCCTATCATAAGCATCTTGAATGGTTAGAGTTAATGCGAGAACAATTATGATGCATATGCTTGACAAATCATAAGTTGAAAACCTCGTGTCCCGTGAATATGAGTACCCAAACCTTATGCTACTCAACTTAGAGTCCCAAGCAAGGCTCTTGTCATTGTAAGTATATACGTATCATCGAGAACCACCAACGGGGTACCTCCATGCCCGATGACATGGAACAAGCCCACATCAAAATGACAGGACAAGCAGACAATGAACACCTCGACATCTCTTTTATTTGCCATTTGTTTAGCTTTTTATTTTGAGATGCGTCGTCGAATGTCCACTATGGGTATGCTGCAAATTTCCACAATGAATTATGCATGGCTTAGATTGGCGGCCCAGGCGTTTCCCTAACACATATACAAACTCCATGATCCCCGCAAGATTCCCAATTCATTTCACACTGCGGGCATCCATAAACAAAAGATCACGATATCAACTCAAATAAGAAGTGCAATGTTGAAAGCTTGCTCCATGACAGCATGGTTGGGCTAGTATCCAACTTACAACTTGCAAGCATAACAACTCAACATAAGAGACCACAATGTCAAAATTTTAAGAACAAGAAAAAGTAAAGTGTGCCTTCCGGTTCGTGAGAGCTTTACTAACCAATTTTCGCATAACACTGGTAAGAGTTTAATTTGAAGAGTAGATAAAAGCAAGTAAAATTTACTTGGAATAGCAAATTGCTAGTAGGTATGTATGGTGGACACTTTAGAAAACTTGGTTTTTAGGAGTTGGATGCACGAGTAGAGCTCATACTCAATACAAGGCGAGGGCTAGCAAAAGACTGGGAGCGACCAACTAAGAGAGCAATAATGGCCATAATCATGCAAAGCGACAAAGCGACATTAAAAGAAGCATAAGATGGCATCAAAAGTCAAAAACTAAATGATCATAGAGGCTATTGGCGACTTTGTAAGAGTCTAACATGTGTGAGCATGCGCCAAGTTAACACAAATAAAGCATCAAAGGAGAAAACCAAATAAATGCTTCCATATAATTAAAACAATGCATGATTTTTTCAAAGGCTCATTAAGCAATCTCAGTCATTTGAGACAAGTCATGCTACAACAAAAATCACTAAGCATACTATCAAAAAGACATCAAGCACGACATGCAAAAGCCTAAGCCGTAGTCTACACAAGCTCCTTCTTGTACCACTTTTTTGCATAAAGCTTTTTCTCTTTTCCAACACCATTCAAACCCTTTTGAGGAAACTCTTTTGAGGAAAACCAACATATACCAGAGGTACAAATACACCTTGATGCAAAGATAAAACAAGATCTGAACAAAAATCAAGGCGAAAAATGAAAGCTAAACGCAGTAGCAGAAAAAGAGAACACTCGTTGAACGATAAGAGTGAAAACTAGAGTGTTCTTGGCAAATGAAAAACGAGTTCATCTCCTCCAAAAGAAACATAATGTGATCTAACTATTTATTTCAGCAAACTAAACTAAACTAATACTGAAAACAAAAACAACTGACGCTCCAAGAAAAACGCATAGTGCATGAAGCAATAAAAATATAGTGTCTTGAAAGGTGACCTGATTTTTGCCGATGAAGAAGGGGGTGCCTCGGGGGCATCCCCAAGCTTTGACGCTTGTACTTCTTGGATATTTCTTGGGGTGATGCATGGGCATCCCCAAGCTTGAGCTTTTGTCTATTCTTCATCTCATCTCATCATTCTCCAATCCCTACACTTGAAAACTTCCTTCATACAAAACTAAACACAATTCTATTAGCAACATTAGTGTAAGCATAACATAGAATCAACCCTTTTTGCTTCAGGTTTCAACCTAAAACCACCACATATTAAGCATATACTACTATAGCAACTTCCCCAAAAGTTCCGTGATCAAAAGAACTCAAAAAGAAAGCGATAAAGCGGCAAACACAAATATTGGCAGAAATCTGTCAAAACAGAACAGCTGACAAAGGTCAAATTTTTGAGGGGTTTTCTGTTGCTCAAATCAAAAAGTGTTCAACTAATGAAAGTTTTGATATAACCTGGGGCATATGCACAAGAAATCGCAGGTCCAAAAGATATACAGAGAATTTTCACGAATTTTTACGGTGCAGCACCGAAAACTGTTTCAGGACAGCAACATCCCCAAATCTTACCTCACTCAAATTAGAGGCTTCTCTTGGCACAACAACGAAATAAAAAAAGATAAGGAGTAGTTATTACAGTAGTAATAACTTCAAAGACTCAAATAAAATAAAAAGTACTGAAAATAATATAATGGGTTATCTCCCAAGAGTGCTTTTCTTTAACGCCTTTGAGCTAGGCGCAGTAATTTGCAAAGATGCTCATGTGGGCGCCAGAAAAGAGCTTGAGGCAAAGGCGCCATATAGGAACTTAAAGCAATAGGGAGCATCAAAAAGCAAATGTGAAACACATTTAAATCTAAACCACTTCCTATGAAAAATAGTCTTGTAGAAAGACAAGTCATAAAAGCGCAAAGCAAAAAGCATAGGAAGGCAAAACAAGTACAACTTCAAGAATTGCAACATAAAGAGGGGAAACTCAATATTGTTGAGATCCATCAAACCATGTTTCCCTCTCTCATAATAACTTTCAGTAGCATCATGAATAGAACTAACAATATAACTTTCACATAAAGCTTCCCTACCATGAGCCACATGCATAAAAGAATTAATACTCCCCACATGAACAATAGTATTAGGAGCAGATTCAACAGAATAATTATTCTCATCACCATAATCATAAAAAATAGGAGGCATATTGTAATTATAACTAGTTTTCTTCTCAAAAGTAGGTGAACTGAAAATATTATACTCATCATCATGACCATCATAAACTAGAGGTTTAGTATCATCACAAGCTAGAAAACAGCTATTTCGCAAAGCATACTCATCAAACATATCATCATAAGAAGGAACATGGATAGTACTAATGGTACAACAATTATTAACCTTAGAATTGGTACCAAAAAGATTTTCAATATCAAAAGTAGAGTGCTTTTCCCAATCATGATCACTAATATAGGTAACACGCATGGGAACATCATCCCAATCAGAATTATCATAATCTATAGCAGGATCATAACGCTTAGGGGAAGATACCGTGTTCTCTCGCCTTTTACTCCTCTTCTTCTTCTTCTTCTTCATACTCTTCTTACTCTCTCCTTTAGGAGGGAGATACTTGAAGGGCATCTTCTCCACATATTCTTTAGGAGGGAAAGGCATCTTCTCCACATAATCTGATTTGCTGACAGAAACAACAGAAGAAACTTTGGAGGATTCCTCCTCTCTATTAATAAGATCGAAACATCTATTAGTCCTGTCATAGCTTGGCAAAACATCATGTTTTATAAGATCTTGTAAGTAAGTATTTGCAAGGCAATCTTTAGCACAATAGAGACGACAACCACGGAGGGTACTATTAATATCAGCATCTCTCATGTCAACCAAAGAAATCTTTCTAGATATCTCTTCAAAATTCAAAAACAAAGTAAGCTCATCATACTGATTGAAAGTAATCTTATCATCACAATACAAATCTGCGGTACTCGTTCGATTAATTGGACATTGAAAATTAAAGTGACCCTTTTCACCGCAAAATTCACAAAGAAAAGGATAAAGCTCACAAACCCTTTCACCAAGCACATCTAGATCCTTGAGCCACATACTGGTTTCTTCATTTGCGTGGGTGATGCAATAATCTTCCTTGTTGTAACTCTGTTCACAAGGTCTATGTATTCCACAAAAATTAACATGCTTATAAGAAATAGTACTCTTAGAAGTTTGAGCATGTTTATTGCAATCATCAACAACAATATCACTTTCTATGCAAGTGTCCCTAAAAGGTTCATGATACACGTCCCCATTTCCTTTAGGAAAATTCATTTGGGAAGCAAAGGCTTTAAAGCAATCAACCATAATTTGAGGATCAAGACCATACTTAGCACTAAGATCTTGAAAATCAGCAGTTTCAGCGAAAGACTTAATGCAATCAAACTCATAATTCATACCTGATCCTTTACCTTTGTCGCTATCCCAACCTTCAATATTGTTTTGAATTGTTTCAAGCAGATCCCACTTGGTGTCAGCATCCTTGCTTGTGAAAGACCCATCAAAGCATGCATCTAGATAGTCCTTGTAATATCCTGAAAGCCTTGCATAAAAATTATTAATAACAATATTACGGGGAAGATCATGAATAGGACATTTGTGCATTAGTAACTTCAATCTTCCCCATGCTTGGGCAATGCTTTCTCCCTCATGCGGATGAAAATTATAAATGTAGTTTCTATCTTTATAAACCTGATTAGAAGGATAAAATTTAGAATAAAAGAGATGTACAATTTCCTCCCAGTCAATAGATGGACCATCCTTTAGTGTTCTATACCATGCCTCAGCTCTGCCTTTCAGTGAAAAAGAGAATAGCTTCTTCTTAACTTGGTTCACTGAAATACCTGCACACTAGAACAACTCGCATAATTCATGTATATAAAGCAAATGATCACCAGGATGGACAGTTCCATCTCCTAAATAGCAGTTATCCCTGACACGTTCAACAATCTTCGTAGGTATTTTAAAAGGATGAGGAGCACAAGCATCATTGGAAACATCACATATGGGAGATAAAATATTATCAGAACAAACTTTCTCCACTAAAGCTGGGGAACTAAAAATATCATACTTAACAAAACCAGCTTCCCCAAGCTTAGACTTTTCTATAGCATTAGCAATAACGGTGTTCAAAGCATTCATACTAACAACACTATTAGCATGCAAATTAAGCTCCAAAGGTTTTTCAATTTTCTCTTCAAACACTTCATATCTAAACTCAGGAAAAAGACTACAGAACTCTTTGTTTTCCATTAAGCCTAACTAGTGAAAATAAAAACAAGAAACAAAAAGATGTAATTGCAGAATCTAAAGGAAATAACTTCGAGCACTCACACAGGAGGATGCGAGTACCTTTTACCTTACCTCCCCGGCAACGGCGCCAGAAAAGAGCTTGATGTCTACACACGCGTCTGTTCTTGTAGACAGTGTTGGGCCTCCAAGTGCAGAGGTTTGTAGAACAGCAGCAAGTTTCCCTTAAGTGGATCACCCAAGGTTTATCGAACTCAGGGAGGAAGAGGTCAAAGCTATCCCTCTCAAACAACCCTGCAATTACGATACAGAAAGTCTCTTGTGTCGCCAACACACCCAATACACTTGTCAGATGTATAGGTGCACTAGTTCGGCGAAGAGATAGTAAAATACAAGTGGTATAGATGATTATAAGTAGTAAATGCAACCTGGAATAAAAATGGCAGCAAGCAAACAAGTAACAAAATAGCAAGTAACAGTGTGCAAAGCTTGGAAACAAGGCCTAGGGATCATACTTTCACTAGTGGACACACTCCCAACAAATATAACATAATTGAACAAATAAATAACTTCTCTTCACTATGCTACTCTGAATTACTCTCCTATTGAATAACACTAATCATTGCGTAGGGCTACGAAGCACTCCTCAAAGTTCATCAAGTACTTGACAAACACCACTCATAGAGATATCCAAATCAAATCACAACTCAAGATATATATTATTGCAACTTAGACCAAGTACTAACACGGTGCACACACTGTCAACATTACACCATGAAAGGAGGAATAGATCACTTCAATACTATCATAGTGATAATTATTCTCATAATCCATAAGAGATCACAATCGTAGCCTAGACCAAGTACCACCACGATGCACGCACTGTCACCGTTACACCATGGTAGGAGGAATAGATTACTTTAATAACACACTAGAGTACACATAATGAAGAAGAGTAGCATCTACTTATTCAACATGATACAAAGCTCACGATCACATAGAGATCACATCATGGGAGAGAGAGGTGAACCACATAGCTACCGGTAGAGCCCTCAGCCCTGGGGGTGAACTACTCTCTCCTCATCATAGGAGACAGCAAGGTTGATGGAGATGGCGGTGAGGTCAATGGAGACGGCGATGGAGACCGATGGAGATGGCTCCGGGGGCACTTCCCCATCCCGGCAGGGTGCCGGAATAGAGACTTCTGTCCCCCAAAATTTGGCTTCGACGGCGGCGGCGCTGCGGAACTGTTCTAGAAATTTCGCCGACTCCTTTAGGGTTTTCCGTCCTGAGGCTTTATATAGGCGAAGGGGCGCCGTCAGGAGGCAACCAGGGGCTCCTCACACCAGGTGGGCGCGGCCAGGGGCTGGGCCGCGCCCCCTACATGTGAGGGCGGCCTCTGGCCCCCCTCCGGCTCTCTTTCGGTCTTCGGGAAGCTTCTGGGAAAAATAAGACTTCTGGAACTTGTTTTGTGCAATTCCGAGAATATTTCCTGTGTAGCTTTTCTAAAACACAAAAACGGCAGAAAACGGGGAACTGGCACTGTGGCATCTTGTCAATAGGTTAGTTCCGGAAATCGCATAAAAATGCCACGAAGTGTAACGAAACACAAGGAAAATGGTGTAAAAACAAGCATTGAGTATCAAAAATTATAGATACGTTTGAGACGTATCAAGGGTGTAGATAATAGAGCCCGTCAGTTAAAGTACCCCTGAGGCCTGTTAAGATAGGCCCAATTGTAATACTAGTCGATATACGAGTTCATGTCGTATGTCGATACTATAATCTGTATCGGACCCCTCCCGATCCTTGAGACCTGGCCGCCTATATATAGGGGCCAGGAGAGGACGGTAAGGGACAGATTGAGAGCAAGCCAAGATTATTCTTACGTTTACTTTCAACGCACACCTTGTTTGACTGAGTTTACCTTCGAGTTCATCCGACGCCCTACTCCCAGGATCCTAAGTCCTTCATCTAGGACATTTATCGAGTTAACCCTCGTCAATTGGCGCCGACCGTGGGGACTCTGGGCGTTGGAATCATGAATTCGATAGCTTTTTCGCTTATAGCCAACATCAGTCCAGAAGTCGACGAAATCCAGATACCCTTTGGAACCGTCGATTTTCAACCTCACCAGTCAAGTTTCACGCAAGTATTCGAGAGCATGGATCAAGATATGGATTTGACAATCGGAAGTCTAAACTTTCGCGTCGGATCATTGGGTTCGATTCGCCTTTCAGATCCGACGAAATCGGGTCCGTCGGCAAGCAAGTCCAAGACAGAAACAACGTCAGAATCGTCAGAGGGCTCCTCCAGCGAAGTAAATTCGCCGGTCAGCTTCGCAGAAATAGAAACAGAAGAGAGAAAATTCGCAGAAGGCGACGAAATCATGGAAAACTTTGACTTAGAAGTACAACTCGAAGACCTGATGATCTGCCATGATGATACTTTAGATAAATCAACAGACACCTAGAAGACAGGGTTAGAGCTTCATGAGGATGACAATTCAATCTTCTCAAGCTTCGATAGTAAGTTCGACAATCGGTACCAAGTACTCGCTATTACAGAGGATAACTCAGAAGAGCTCGACGAAAACAACAATCCAGTGCTCAACCCAGCAAACATAAACAGGGGAGCAAACCACCTGGCAGAAGGAGAAACTGTAGACTCCCTGGCAAACCGGGAAAAGTTCGACTATCAGTTGATGAGTGGAGGACAATCAAAACAGCCGTGGAGCACTGCACGCCAATACCAAATAACGCTAGCAAAAATATGCTTTTGGGGTACCACTACGCCCTAAGACAGCAGTCAAAGCAACTAGCGAAAGAAAGAATTGAGATACAGAAAAGAAGAGACTCAGCCATTGCAGCAAGCGATGCTTATCATAGAGCACGTAGCGACGCATCGTACATGAACAACAAAAGGCATCGTCGACATGGATCAAGGTACGAGAACCTCGAATAATCAGATAGGCAAAGTCTCTCAAAAAACCTCGACTCATCTTTCTTATCAGTCGATGAGCAAGGGAACATTATACCAAAGACACCCGAAGCAGCACTGGTGGCAGCTCAAGCATACCTGCACACAACGCGACCAAATCCAGGAGATCCAAGGGAACATATGCACCGGGCAGCACTGCAAGGATTAAAGATGGTAGGCAACAAGCTATCAGCAAAAGAGGAGGACGCATAACGCAACAAAGGAATTCACAAACCAAGGTCACCACACCGTCACAATAGTCCTCGGCACAGAAGTGGTAGTCGACGATCTAGAATGCCATCACCAGGGCGACACAACAGTCCAAAGCATAAAGGAACCCGAAGATCCAGAACTCCCAACAAATCATATGACTACGAAGACGACGAAAAGGAGATGGGGGCGTCATGCTTTACCCATAGGGTTCGCATCACGCCAGTACCCAAAGGTTTCAAACTACCCCATGATCAGCAAAAATATGATGGATCTCAGGAGCCACAGTAATGGCTTTCAGATTATCTACAGGCAGTAAAATTACTAGGAGGAACCAGGGAAACAGCAATGCAAAGTTTGCAATTACACCTCACCGGCGCAGCAAGGTCATGGTTGAGCAAATTAGGAAAAGAAACAATTGGAAGCTGGGAGGAGCTCACAAAGCAATTTATGAGCAACTTCAAGTCGACATACAAACGGCCAGCATCCATAGAAGAAGTTAAAGCCTGCGTACAGCAACACAATGAGACATTAAGAGCGTATATCCAAAGATGGAGCATTATCAAAAATTCAGCAGTCGAAGTCTCAGATGAAAGAGCAATAGATGCATTCACACTCGGGTTGCGGCGAGGAGACCTAGTCGAAGAGATGGGCAGGCTTAAGCCAAAAATAGTATCAGACTTAATGGATATAGCAAACAGGTTCACAGATGGAGAAGATGCATGCAATAACAAATGGACACGATCACCAGAAGATGATAGAGGGAACATATATGGAGGCCAAAGGAGGAGATCTCACAATTATGACAACTACGGCTCCCACAGCCAAGTAGCTGCAGGGTACAAAGACAACAACTACCAAGGGAACGACCGTAGAAGCTCAGGGTACCGTAGCTACGGAAAAGAAGACTACGGAAGCAATAGGAAATCTCATACAAGAGAACCCAGAGAATACAACTCATCACCAGAAGATATGCTAAACGGACCATGTCACATACACTCCGCGTTTGTTGATGGGAAACGAGTATCTAGACAGGCAATGAAAGATTGCACGACATTCTTGAAACTCCAGGAAGCAGCACTAAACTAGCAAGCCGAAGCAAAACAGAAAGGATATGAAGGAAACACAAACAGCGCGCCTACAAGTCAACGAGGAAACAATGGAGTCCTACAAGGTCAAGACCAGCCAAACCAGGGACGCGACGACGATGAAGGATATGTTCCATCTAAAGGGCATATCACAGCAATGATACAACCAGTGCCCAAGTCGAACAAAGAAGAGAAAAGCATAACTCGCCAAGTTAACCTCGCAGTAACATCGCCTCCAGCAACAACAGAGTATCTGCACTGGTCAGAGCAACCCATAGAATTCAGCAGGGATGATCACCCTATAACAGTACCTTGGCCAAGAAACGCGCCTCTGGTACTCAAAGCCCAAATTGGAACATACGACGTCGACAGAGTATTTATGGATGGAGGAAGTGGAATAAATCTGATCTACGCGAAGACTCTATGAGCAATGCACATTTCATTGGAGTTCCTGAAGCCAACTGATTGTTTCTTCCACAGAATAGTCCCAGGGAGTGCAAACTATCCACTAGGTCGAATAGCACTCAATGTTTGTTTCGGGAATCGACAAAACTACAGAAGAGAGAAGCTCGACTTCGAAGTCATGGACTGGCCATCACAATATCATGCGATCCTCGGGCGACCCGCGTTTTCGCGATTCATGGCAGTACCTCACTACACATACCTGGTACTAAAAATGCCAGGACCCAATGGAATTATCACAGTAAAAGGAAGCTTCGAGCTATCAGATCTATGCGATAAGGAATTTCACAAGATGGCCCAAAACTTCGGGATGATGGCAAGCTACGGAGAACCCAACTACAAAGCAAAAAGCGCGACTACAGGAGTCACACAGCAACTCGAAGGACACCCAGCAGAGCCAGAAGTGAAGAAACCTTGGGTACAGCCGTCAGACCTAGAGAAACCTACAAGAGAAGAAGAGAAGACCGAGGCGACATAGGCGACAAGAACAACAAAAGAGTAGAGTAGAAAAATAAGGCTGTAAAAGCCACGAGCTATTCCAGGGCAATGCCCTCTAGATCCAAAACACAGGTCATAGGCCGGATATCTTGGGACACCCCATGTATCTTACATTATAAGTATAAATAAAGACAAAGTTCCTCCTGTTTGAGTTTACACATCTTTAAACAAAATTGCGGTAAACGCACTAAAAACGGGAAAGTAAAACGCCTTGAGAACAAAATGAAGCTTCTGATAAAAGGATTCAGAAACAAAAACTCTCACGTTCTACACACAAAAATATACAAGCGTCACAGCATTGGCTGATCAAAATCATCTACTCACAAAGGATTCAAGTAATGATGCTCGCGGAAAAATGCGGCATTCTCTCGAAGCAACCTAGCTATGAGCCTCCTTGCTGGTTGAAGGGTAGCATCCATGTGAACTCGCAACCTAGCCCCCCTGGAGGCATACTTAGTGACATAGAACTATAATTCAGCCTTGGATGCCACTTACGTGTCCACCCAAGAGCAAAATTGGCACCAGCCACCAAGTTAAGCTCTATGATGCGGACGGTGTTGATATATAGATCACCGACCAGTTGGGAACCCCAAGAGGAAGGTATGATGAGCACAGCAGCAGTTTTCCCTCAGTAAGAAACCAAGGTTTGTCAGTCCAGTAGGAGAAAGCCAAACTTAAGAAGGTGATGCTTGCTAGCTTCGTGACACTCCAACAAGGGCGCCGTTTACGACAATTGTTAGTGCGTCTTCAACTAGTAGCAACGCGGAACCTGCACACAACACAACAAGAACTTTGCTCCCAACTTACGATGAGGTTGTCAATCTCACCGGTTTGCTGTAAACAAAGGTATGAGTGTATCGAGTGGAAAGCAATAGTAGTATGCGAGAAAGTAAACAATGTGATTAATAGTAAACATGTGATAGCAATGTAAAGGAAATTGGACCAGGGTCCATAGTTCACTGGTGGTGTCTCTCCATAAAATAAATAACAACATGCTGGGTAAACAAATTACAGTTGGGCAATTGATAGAATAAAGATAACGTGCATATGTCGCGAGGATCACTATGAGATTTACTCTGGGCATTATAACAAAATACATAGACCGCCATCCAACTGCATCTATGACTAATAATCCACTCGTGGGGAATCATCCGAGTACCCCTTGAGTATTAAGTTGCGAACAATAGATAACTGCATTAAGCAAAGTGTGTAATGTAAACAAAATGAATGTCCTTGGACACAAGAATGTTGTTTTCTCCCTAGTGGCAACAACACATCTACAACCTTAGAGTTTTCTGTCACTCCCCCAGATTAAATAGAGGCATGAACCCAACTATCGAGCATAAATACCCCCTCTTGGAGTCACTAGTATCTACTTGGCCAAGATAGCTACTAACAACGGAGAGCATGCAAGATCATAAACAACATAGAGATAACATAAGATATATGATTCAGCACATCAACTCAACATAACACCAATATTCATCGGATCCCAACAAACACAACATGTAGAATTACATAACGGTGATCTCGATCATGTAAGGCAGCTCATGAGATCTAAACATGAAGCACATGGTGGAGAAGACAACCATCTAGCTACTGCTATGGACCCATATTCCAAGTTAGACTACTCACTCATCGCGCCGGAGGCAAGCATGGCGATGATGAAGACCTCCGGTGGCGATTCCCCTCTCCGGCAGGGTTCCGGGAAGAGCTTCTGGACCCTCCCGATCTCGGGTCGATGACGGCGGCGGATCGCGATGTGTTTCTGGAAAATTGATCATGTACTTAGGTTTTTCCCGTCGGGGGTCTTTATAGGCGAAGGGGCAGCGTCGGAAGTGGACCAAGGTGGTCACACACGTAGGGGGCGCGGCCAGGGGCTGGGTCGCGCCGCCCTACTGTGTGGCCGGCCCGTGGCCCCTCTCCGTCTCCTCTTCGGACTTCTGGAAGCTTCGGTAAATTTCTGGATGTTTGGCTTTTGTTTTGTCCAATTCCGAGAATAGTTCCTGTGTAACTTTTCTGAAACACAAAAACAGCAGAAAACAGGGAACTGGCACTGTGGCATCTTGTTAATAGGTTAGTCCCGGAAAATGCATAAAAATGCCATGAAGTGTAACGAAACACTAAGCAAATGGTGTAAGAACAAGCATGGAGCGTCAAAAATTATAGATACGTTTGAGACGTATCAGCATCCCCAAGCTTAACTCCTGCTCGTCCTCGAGTAGGTAAGTGATAACAAAAGAAATAATTTTTGAGGTGACATGCACCTACACAATCTTGATCATCTATATAAGCATTGAGTGTTGTGATCAAAAGAACTTAAAACATGGGCATGAAAGATATAATCTTGATAGTAGAAACTTAGCAACCATGTTATAACATGAAAAAGAACACAAACAAAAGATCATGAAAATGAAACAATGAAAGTCAAACGTGTGTTCAAATCATATGGAAAAACATACAAATGGTTTTCAGCTTGTCCTTCATGAGAGAGCAAAACATAAATGCATAGGACTCCTTCAAGTTTAAGAGGGCGACTAGATACAAATAATTTAAGAACAAGTGAAACCAAAATCATGAATCAATCAATGAAAACTTTGGGACAATGCACATTATACTCAGAATGACAACTATGCTCTCTTAGATGGTGCATAAAGATAGAAGGTGGTGACTCAACATAAAAGTAAAAGAAAGGCCCTTCACAGAGGGAAGCAGTGATTGCAAGTTTTATAAACCTTCAAAAATTATGATATTTACTAGCTTTGAGCTCTCATTGCCCCCATCATAGGCATCTTGAATGGTTAAAGTTAATGCGAGTACAATTATGACGCATATGCTTGACAAATCATAAGTTAAAAACCTCGTGTCCCGTGAAGTACGAATACCCAAACCTCATGCCCCTCGACTTAGAGTCCCAAGCAAGCTCTTGTCATTGTAAGTATACACGTATCATCGAGAACCGCCAACGGGGTACCTCTGTGCCCAATGACATGGAACAAGCCCACATCAAAATGACAGGACAAACAGACAATGAACACCTCGGCATCTCTTTTATTTACCATGGGTATAGCTTTTTATTTTGAGATGTGTCGTCGAATGTTCACTATGGGCATGCTGTAAATTTCCACCATGAATTATGCATGGCTTAGATTAGCGGCCCAGGCATTTCTCTAACACATATACAAACTCCATGATCCCGCAAGATTCCCAAATTATTTCACATCACGAGTATCCGTAAACAAAAGATCACGATATCAACTCAAATAAGAAGTGCAATGTTGAAAGCTTGCCCCATGACGGCATGGTTGGGCTAATTTCTAACTTACAACTTGCAAGCATAACAACGCAACATAAGAGAGCCACAATGTCAAATTTTTAAGAACGAGAAAAGTAAAGTGTGCCATCAGGTTCGTGAGAGCTTTACTGACCAATTTTCGCATTACACCAAAAGAGTTTAATTTGAATGATAGATAAAAGCAAGTCAAATGTACTTTGGAATAGAAAATTGCTAATAGGTATGTATGGTGGACACATTGGTACAACTTGGTTTTTGGGAGTTGGATGCACGAGTAGAGCTCATACTCAGTACAAAATGAGGGCTAGCAAAAGACTGGGAGCGACCAACTAAGAGAGCAATAACGGCCATAATCATGCAAAGCGACAAAGCAACATTAAGAGAAGCATAAGATGGCATCAAAAGTCAAAAACTAAATGATCATAGAGGCTTATGGCGACTTTGTATGAGTAAAACATGTGTGAGCATGCGCCAAGTCAACCCAAATAAAGCATCAAGGAGAAAACCAAAATAATGCTTCCAAATAATTAAAACAACGCATGATTTTTTCAAAGGCTCATTAAGCAATCTCAGTCATTTGAGACAAGTCATGCTATAGCAAAACCACTAAGCATACTATCAAAATGACATCAAGCATGACATGAAAAAGTCTAAGCCGCAGTCTAAACAAGCTCCTTTTTGTACCACTTTTTTGCATAATTTTTTTTCTCTTTTCCAACACCATTCGAACCTTTTTGAAACAACTCTTTTGATGAAAACCAACATGGAACAGAGGTCAAAATACACCTTGATGCAAAGATATAAGAAGATCTGAACAAAAATCAAGGCGAAAAATGAAAGCTAAACGCAGTTCTAGAAAAAGAGAACACTCGTTGAACGATAAGAGTGAAAAATGGAGTGTTCTTGGCAAATGAAAAGCAAGGCAACTTCTCCAAAAGAAATTTGTTGGGGTCCAACCATTTATTACAGCAAACAAAACAAAACAAAACTTAAAACTAAATACAAGACGCTCCAAGAAAAACGCATAATGCATGAAGCAATAAAAATATAGTGTGTTGAAAGGTGACCTGATTTTTGCCGATGAAGAAGGGGTGCCTCGGGGGCATCCCCAAGCTTTGATGCTTGTACCTCTTGGATATTTCTTGGGGTGCATGGGCATCCCCAAGCTTGAGCTTTTGTCCGTTCTTCAGCTCATCTCATCATTCTCCAATCCCTACACTTGAAAACTTCCTTCATACAAAACTAAACACAATTCTATTAGCAACATTAGTGTAAGCATAATAATGAATCAAACCCTTTTTGCTTCATATTTCAACTCAAAACCACCACATATAAAGCATATACTACTGTAGCAACTTCTCCAAAAGTTGCGTGATCAAAAGAACTCAAAAAGAAAGCGATCGAGAGGGAAACACAAATAGTGGCAGAAATCTGTCAAAACAGAACAGGTGACAAAGATCGATATTTTTAAGGGTTTTCTGTTGCTCAAATCAAAAAGTGTATAACTAATGAAAGTTTGGATATAACCTGGGGCATATGCAAAAGAAATCGCAGGTCAAAAAGGTATTCAGAGAATTTTCACGAATATTTACGGTGCAACACCGAAATCTGTTTCAGGACAGCAACATCCACAAATCTTACCTCACTCAAATTAGAGGCTTCTCTTGGCACAAAAACGAAATAAAAAGGATAAGGAGAGGTTATTACAGTAGTAATAAATTCCAAGACTCAAATAAAAGAAAAAGTACTGAAAGTAAAACAATGGGTTATCTCCCAAGAGTGCTTTTCTTTAACGCCTTTGAGCTAGGCACGGAAAGTGCGAATCAAATAATATCAAGTGATGAAGCATCAAGCTCATAATTTGCTCTAACAATAGAGTCAAAAAGTAATTTCTTTCTCTTTCTAGGGAAGTGTTCCATACCTTTCTTGAGTGGGAATTGATATTTGATGGTGCCTTCCCTCATATCAATGATGGCACCTACAGTTCGAAGAAAGAGTCTTCCCAAAATAATAGGACATGAAGCATTGCATTCAACATCCATGACAAGAAAATCAATGGGAACAAGGTTATTGTTAACCATAATAAGAACATCATTAATCCTTCCCAAAGGTTTCTTCTTAGCAACATCAGCAATAGGAACATCATAATAACACTTTTCATGTGGTGGTAAATCAAGCATGTCATAAATTTTTCTAGGCATGATAGAAATACTAGCACCTAGATCACATAAAGCATGGCAATCAAAACCATTAACATGCATATCAATGATGGGTTCCCAACCATCTTCTAACTTCTTGGGAATAGAAGCTTTTTGCTTCAACTTTTCATCCCCAATTTTCATAAGAGCATTGGTAATATGCTTAGTAAAAGCAACATTTATAGGACTAGCATTAGGAGTCAAAGCAAGCTTTTGCAAAAAAAAATAACTTCAGATATATTGCAGCCATCAATATCAAAATGATTAAAAGAAATAGAGCTATCATCTCCTACACTCCAAAAAATTTCAGCACTCTTTTGAGAAAAAGTTTTAGCTATTTTGGGATTTTTAACACAAGGAGTAGGAGTTTTCTCTACACCAATCAAAGTAAGAGGATTGCTAGCATTAAGAACAACATCATTAGAGGTAGTAATGATACATACCTTCATCTTTCTGGCCATCTCATCTTCTCTTTCCCACCTGGCATGCAATTCTGCTAACATCCTAACATTTTCATCAATTCTAACTTGGATAGCATTAGCAGTGGCATAAGTATTGTTCTCCTTCACATCATTAGGCAACACTTTTAGTTTCAGAAGTTCAACATCATGAGTAAGGCTATCAACTTTAGAAGCAAGAATACCAATTTTGCCTAACTTTTCCTCAACAGACTTATTAAAAGCAGTTTGCTTACCGATGAAGTCCTTGAGCATGACTTCAAGCTCAGAGGGCACGGCCCTAGTGTTGTTGGAGGAATTACCATAAGAGTTACCATAACTATTACCATTGGTAGAAGGATATGGCCTATAATTGTTACTAGCAAAATTGTTCCTATAAGCATTGTTGTTAAAATTATTATTTCTAATGAAGTTTACATCCACATGCTCTTCTTGAGCAACCAAAGAGGCTAAAGGAACATTATTAGGATCAACATGAGTTCTATCATTAGAAAGCATAAGCAAAATGGTGTCAATCCTATCACTCAAGGAAGAGGTTTCCTCAACAGAATTTACCTTCTTACCTTGTGGAGCTCTCTCGGTGTGCCATTCAGAATAATTTACCATCATATTGTCGAGAAGCTTGGTTGCGGCGTCCAAGGTAAGGGACATAAAAGTGCCTCCAGTAGCTGAATCCAATAGGTTTCTTGAAGAAAAATTCAGTCCTGCATAAAAAGTTTGGACAATCATCCAAGTAGTCAGTCCATGAGTAGTGCAATTCTTTATCATAGATTTCATTCTTTCCCAAGCCTGAGCAACATGTTCATTATCAAACTGGTTAAACTTCATAATATTGCTACGCAAAGCTATAATCTTAGCAGGAGGATAGTATCTTCCAATAAAAGCATCCTTACACTTAGCCCATGAATCAATACTATTTTTAGGCAAAGAAAGCAACCAATCCTTAGCTTTTCCTCTCAAAGAAAAAGGAAACAACTTAAGCTTAATAATATCACTCTCTAGATCCTTATATTTCTGCATCTCACATAGCTCAACAAAATTGTTGAGATGAGCTGCAGCATCATCAGTACTAGCACCAGAAAATTGCTCTTTCATAACAAGGTTCAATAAAGCAGGTTTAATCTCATAAAAATTGGCAGCAGGAGCAGGTGGCGCAATAGGAGTGCAGATAAAATCACTATTATTAGTGCTAGTAAAATCACACAACTTGGTGTTCTCATGAGTACTCATTCTAGCAAAGCTAAAAGTAGACAAGTAAAAACAACTATAAAGGGAACTAATTTTTTGTGTTTTTGATAAAACGATGCAAGCAAAAATAAAGTAAAGCAAAATAATAAACAAAGTAAAGGATGTGCATGCGAAACTCCCCTTGCAGAAGTCTTCTTCCTCCCCGGCAATGGCGCCAGAAAATAGCATGATGCGGACGGTGTTGATATATAGATCACCGACCAGTTGGGAACCCCAAGAGGAAGGTATGATGAGCATAGCAGCAGTTTTCCCTCAGTAAGAAACCAAGGTTTGTCAGTCCAGTAGGAGAAAGCCAAACTTAAGAAGGTCATGCTTGCTAGCTTCGTGACACTCCAACAAGGGCGCCATTTACGACACTTGTTAGTGCGTCTTCAACTAGTAGCAACGCGGAACCTGCACACAACACAACCAAGAACCTTGCTCCCAACTTACGATGAGGTTGTCAATCTCACCGGTTTGCTGTAAACAAAGGTATGAGTGTATCGAGTGGAAAGCAATAGTAGTATGCAAGAAAGTAAACAATGCGAGTAATAGTAAACAGGTGATAGCAATGTAAAGGAAATTGGACCGGGGTCCACAGTTCACTAGTGGTGTCTCTCCATAAAATAAATAACAACATGCTGGGTAAACAAATTACAGTTGTGCAATTGATAGAATAAAGATAACGTGCATATGTCGCGAGGATCACTATGAGATTTACTCTGGGCATTACAACAAAATACATAGACCTCCATCCAACTGGATCTATGACTAATAATCCACTCGCGGGGAATCATCCGAGGACCCCTTGAGTATTAAGTTGCGAACAACAGATAACTGCATTAAGCAAAGTGTGTAATGTAAACAAAACGAATGTCCTTGGACACAAGAATGTTGTTTTCTCCCTAGTGGCAACAACACATCTACAACCTTAGAGGTTTCTGTCACTCCCCCAGATTAAATAGAGGCATGAACCCAACTATCGAGCATAAATACCCCCTCTTGGAGTCACTAGTATCTACTTGGCCAAGATAGCTACTAACAACGGAGAGCATGCAAGATCATAAACAACATAGAGATAACATAAGGTATATGATTCAGCACATCAACTCAACATAACACCAATATTCATCGGATCCCAACAAACACAACATGTAGAATTACATAACGGTGATCTCGATCATGTAAGGCAGCTCACGAGATCTAAACATGAAGCACATGGTGGAGAAGACAACCATCTAGCTACTACTATGGACCCATAGTCCAAGGTAGACTACTCACTCATCGCGCTGGAGGCAAGCATGGCGATGAAGAAGACCTCCGGTGGCGATTCCCCTCTCCGGCAGGGTGCCGGGAAGAGCTTCTGGACCCTCCCGATCTGGGGTCAACGACGGTGGTGGATCGCGATGTGTTTCTGGAAAATTGATCAGGTACATAGGTTTTTCCCGTCGGTGGCCGGTGCGTGGCCCCTCTCTGTCTCCTCTTTGGACTTCTGGAAGCTTCAGTAAATTTCTGGATGTTCGGCTTTTGTTTCGTCCAATTCCGAGAATATTTCCTGTGTAACTTTTCTGAAACACAAAAATAGCAGAAAACAGGGAACTGGCACTGTGGCATCTTGTTAATAGGTTAGTCCCAGAAAATGCATAAAAACGCCACAAAGTGTAATGAAACACTAAGCAAATGGTGTAAGAACAAGCATGGAGCATCAAAAATTATAGATACATTTGAGACGTATCACTCTATCAGCCGATGAATTCGCTGACTAGACCTAAAAGCATCGAGTAGCTGCGGAAAGCTTCCAGGCAAAGGATTGCGAGGAAGCGTGACAGAATACATGGTCGTCAAAGATCTTTGACAACCATCAATCGCTTCCCCAATATGCTGAGCACGATCCTGCAGAAGCACAATGGCACGACGACGCCGGGGATCAGACCACAAACTATCGACTCCCTCTGATGATTTCTCGAGAGCCGCGTTTCGTTCAGAAACCCGACGCGTCTCACCTACAAAGTCCAAGCAAGTACCTGAGATAATGAAAAGGTATTAGCCAGCAATAATGGAGTAAAAAGAAAAAGAGGAAGGCTGCAAGGAACCTTACATCGCAACATCTCACAGACAGATTCGACAATACCAATAAGAAAGGAGTCGCATTCTTCAAAATACACGATTTTGGCCGTAAGACCCGATACCTTATCCTCGAGTGTGGATATCTGTGACGACCTCAAATTTGATAACAAATTCGAAGTGCCCGTTATGCATTCCACCGCAATCCCAGAACCATTGTTGCGATATACATAACGTAGTTGGTAACCAGTTCCATAGACATTACAATACGAGGGTTCAAATACAATGGTCATAGAGACCAAGTTCATATTACAACACAATATAGCAGCGGAAATAACGTCTTCGGGTGCATGCCTTCACCCTACAGGCAATGGCGAGTCATGGAGACGAGCTTAGTTCTGGTACTCTTCTTCATACCCTTCCTCCTGGTACTCCTCCCCATAGTCTGGCCACGTTGATAGCCAGGGACACAGCCATGAGTACATTGGATGCACTCGCAAACCATCTTATAAACGAAATGATGAAGTAGATATGCAAGTTTGGTATAGTGGACTAAGCACTAAGTTTATTTGCAAAAGCTAGTTTTATTTCCCAAGAATGTTCATTGGTAGAAAAGAGGTTTAGTTCTCTAAGTTCAATCTAAAGAAGAACTTCAAGTGTGTCAACCTCAAGGTCAAGTCCAGTCATTCACCAAGTTCACCGTTGTTATTTTTATTCTTGACATAAGTCAAGTACAGCTTGCCAACTGTCCATGACCGTGGACGCGGCTATTCGAATAGTTTGAAAACCTCTGCAGAGGGGTACACTTTACCCACAAGATTCGATACATCTGCCGGGAGAAATCCATGGATCGTCATACACAAGTATGCGGGGTTCAGATAATCAAACAAACTCTTTCACTTGCTCACCCTAGTATAGGATCCTTCCCTAGAGCCCGGGGTACGGAATCCCCGCTCCGGCGCCTCTAGTTCTGGCCGCTCCGGGATGCCGGATTAGTGGAATCCACTCGGTTCAGAAGTAACCGCTCACGGTGTCCTTCCATAAAGGTTTGATACAAGGCCTCCCATACTAAGGTAAACAAGCTACGGACTAAGCCCCTTCCCATATAGGGGTAATGTGGTCGTACGGTATGGTTGGCTCACATAGTACATCACTTAGTATCATTTAACAAATACATTTCATAGTTCTTAGTCACGATTATTTTCCTTCATAAAACCATCATGTAGTAGTGGTTTCCACATCAAGTTTTCAAGTTCAATTCACCAGGTTCAAATGGGGTTCCTCTAGAGATAGCATAAATTTTATTAGCGACTAAGCAACTACATTGAGGGATGATACCACTAAGTAGAGTTGGATAAACTCCGCTTGATGCTCTTTCTAAACAAGACATCACTACACTTCTATCATCCTACTCTAGCAATTCAATCATGCAATTTACTTAAATCAAGTAGAATGCAATATTAAAACTAGGCATTGGGAGTATGAATCAAAAGATGGCTTGCCTTGGTTGGCAAAGTGTCCGGGGTACTCTTCTTCTTCTTGATAATAAAATCCCCCCTCAATATCCTCCTCAGCAACACTAGCGTCTAATAATGAAATCAACACAAAACACACAATCACTACACCATGCTAACAACACACCAAACACACATATTTGTTTGCTAACCATAGCATCCATGTTGCATTTTGTGGAGTTGGGTTGCAAGTTTTTCTTCCAAGTTTTCATTGAGTGTGCAAGTTAAAGTTTCTACTCAGTGCCATGTGTTGTTTACTTTTTGGAGTATGGGTAGGTAACTATGGTTAATAGGGCTAGTTCAAGTGGGGATTGACTAATTATGTGAATTAGTATTGAGGGCAAAAATTAATTCTAAGTGCAAGATAGAGATCTATCATTTTATGCTACAAGATAGGATGGGGTTAGGGTCTAATTGATAACACTAACAAGGTTTGAGTTGATTAAGGTTGACTAAACAGTAGGGGAGTTAATTAGTAAGTTCACCATTCAAGTTTCATAATTTTAGGAGGTTTAAACAATTCCATAGAATTTTTCTAGGAATAATAAAGCTATGGTCCCACTATTCTTATTTATTTAAATTCCTAACTCAAATTGAATTCTAACCAATTCTACAGGCTAGAGCATTTTACAAGCTTTCCAACGCATATTTATTTGCTAGAAAAGGATTTGTAAATCTCTGGGAATTAAAGTTTGAAAATCATATCTGAATCATATTTGAAATAATTCAAACGGGCGGGAAATTAAATAAAAAGGAAACAGACCGATTCTAAACAGACTGGGCCTATTTCAAACGAAACCCAAACGGGCCGGCCCAGAAAATGGTTCGCACGGCGGGAAAGAAATAAAAACTGGACCTGACAGGGGGGTCCCACTGGTCAGGTCACTTAACTTCTCCGAACCGGTACGGTACCGAACGATCTAGATCTAACGGCTCACAGCCATCGTGCTCGACGGAGAGGGGCGGAGCTCACCTGCGAGCAGTGAAGACGATGGCGGCGTGCGTAGAGGAAGGAGAACTTGACGGCGAGGGGTGGGAATGATTCCGGCGTGGCTCCTCCTCCGATTCCCAGCGGCGGCTTGCTCCAGGGTGGTCGAACGCGGCAGCGCTCTCCGCGTCCAGTACCTCGCCGGCGTTGCAGGCGTCGATGAACCAGAGCGAGAGGGAGGGAGAGATGGTGTCTGGGAGGTGGCCTGGAGTGGTGTGCGTCTCCTCGTTTGATCGGAGGGGCCTTTTATAGGCCGGAGCGTCGAGGGCGAGGGCGTCCAGTAGCTCGCCGGTGCGGGGGCCCTGGGCGCATGTGTCGAGCGACACTGGGCACGGCGGCCTTGCTCGCGTGCTGGGGGGCTTCGGTCTTGGCTGCGGCCTGCTGTGGGTCGGTGCTGGCGAGGGCAGGGTGGTCGGCGATGTGCAGCAAGCTGGGAAGAAGAGAGGGGGGTCCTGGGTGCTGTCTCCTCTTCTCCTCCCTTTCTCACGGCTCGGGTCGGGGCAGAGGGGGTTGGGCTCGACCGTGGCATCGTCCAGGAGCATGGCGACAGGGTTTGGGCGAGCAAGAACAGTGATCTTCACAGTAGCTTCGATTTGGCTCGATTTCGTCTGCCAGGTGTTCGACGAATTGCCCGCAAGAATTTCAAATTCGAAATTTTGAAAATTTCCACTTTGGGTGATCAACATATTGGCCAAGGTTTCCAGTCATATTTTTGTTCTGGAGAAATAACAGGTTTTGCAAGAATTTACATTTGAAAATAGGGTATGGTCACTGTTTCAGATTCAAAGTTTGACAGAAGTTTGAGTGATGTTCTGATTTGAATTTTGGGCAGCAACTTCTTGGTTGAGTTTGTATGTGACTTGGTGAAGCTCAACTAACTGGCCAAACAAGGAGGTGAGTTACAGATTTCTTAATCCAAGGGCTCAAAGTAGGGTAGTCAAACAGATTTCCTAGATCATCTTATTCTTCTCTTTTTCTTTCTTTCTTTTGTTTCTTCTTTCTTTGGTTCTTATAATTATTCTCACTTGCTTCTGTTGGTTAGGTTAGAATTAACTAACTAGTGCACAACCAAAATTAACACACATAAAATCATAGAAAACGTATAATGGGAAATACATGTATGCATGCAATAAGGAATAAAAGTTTTATCTTGGTCCAAAATTTGGTACTTTGATTATTAAGAAGTGGATTACAATTTTCTGAGTTGTTACAATCTTCCCCCCTTAAAAAGAATCTCATCCCCGAGATTCACTAATTAAGAACTGAAAAGATTGGGAAACTCTTTCTGTAGGTAATCTTCTCGTTCCCAAGTAGCTTCATCTTCGGTGTGGTTACTCCACTGAATTTTCAGAAACTTGATGCTTCGGGTTCGAGTGGTTCGATATGCTTCCTCGAGGATACGGATAGGTACTTCACGATAGGTCAAATCCTTGTTGATGTCCACAGAACGATGATCAATATTCTTGAAGATTTCTGGCTTCTCCGGCACTTCAAGACATTTCCGAAGTAAAGACACGTGAAAGACATCGTGTACTTCAGACAATTCAGGGGGCATTTCCAACTGATAAGACACTTCTCCTCTGCGGTCTAGTATCTTGAAGGGTCCAATATATCTTGGTGCAAGCTTTCCTTTTACTTGGAATCTCTGCATTCCCTTGAGGGGTGATACTCTGAGATAAACAAAATCTCCAATCTGGAAGGTCAGTTCTCTACGTCTCTTGTCGGCATAACTCTTCTGTCTAGACTGGGCTGCCTTGAGGTAATCACGAATCATGCGAACTTTCTCCTCGGCTTCTTGCAGAATGTCAGGTCCAAATATCTGGCTATCTCCGGTTTCTGACCAATTCAAAGGGGTACGGCACTTTCTTCCATACAAAGCTTCAAATGGGGCCATTTGCAGACTGGCTTGATAACTGTTGTTGTAGGAAAACTCCGCGAAAGGCAGACAATCTTCCCACTTAGCCCCATAGGCTAGAACACAGGCTCTCAACATATCTTCAAGGATTTGATTCACTCTTTGAGTCTGTCCATCAGTCTGAGGGTGGTAAGCTGTGCTAAAGGCTAATTTGGTTCCCAAGGCTTGATGTAAGCTTCTCCAAAATCTTGAGGTGAATTGGGTTCCTCGATCGGAAACTATGGTTTTAGGGACTCCATGCAAACTAACAATTCTGGATAGATACAGATCTGCTAGCTGCCCTGAGGTATAAGTGGTCTTGACAGGAATAAAGTGGGCAACTTTGGTGAGTCTATCCACAATGACCCAGATAGAGTCATTTCCACAGCTAGACCTTGGAAATCCAGTGATGAAATCCATTCCAACCGATTCCCACTTCCATTCCAGAACTTGCAAAGGTTGCAGCAATCCCGCAGGACGTTGATGTTCAGCCTTGACTCTTTGACAAATATCACACTTAGAGATGAACGATGCAATCTCACGCTTCATTCCATGCCACCAAAATTGTTCCTTTAAATCTTGATACATCTTAGTTCCACCGGGGTGAATGGAGTAAGGTGTCTCATGGGCTTCCTTCATAATAACTCCCTTCAATTCTGAGTCGGCGGGCACAGAAATACGTCCTTTATACCAAAGAACTCCTTGATCATCTTCCTCAAATTCCGGCACCTTGCCGGAACTAATTCGGCGCTTAATTCCGTCGATACTCTTATTTCCCTTCTGTGCTTCTTTGATTTGGCTCATCAAGGTGGGTTGAAACTCAAGGTTGGCTAGGAATCCTCGACTGACTAGTTCCAATCCAAACCTTTCAAACTCTTGGTGCAACATGGGTTGCTCCTCTTTGATCATCATATTCAACGAGCACGGCTTCCTACTCAATGCATCGGCCACTACATTGGCCTTACCGGGGTGATAGTGAATTTCCAGATCATAATCCTTAATCAACTCTATCCATCTTCTTTGCCTCATGTTCAACTCCTTCTGGGTGAAGATATACTTCAAACTCTTGTGATTAGTGTAGATCTCGCAACGGTTGCCCATCAGATAGTGCCTCCAGGTCTTTAGAGCTAGCACTACGGCTGCTAACTCCAGATCATGAGTTGGATAGTTTTCTTCATGAGGTCGAAGCTGCCGAGAGAGGTAAGCTATGACCTTGCCTTCTTGCATCAATACACAACCAAGTCCAAGTTTGGAAGCGTCGCAATAGACATCAAAGTTTTTGGTGATATCGGGCATGGTTAGGACAGGGGCGGTCACCAGTCGCTTCTTGAGCTCTTGAAAACTCTCTTCACACTTAGGGGTCCATTCAAATTTCTTGTCTTTCTTCAATAGTTGGGTCATTGGCCGGGCAATGCTTGAAAACCCTTCAACAAATTTGCGGTAATATCCGGCTAATCCGAGAAAACCTCTAACTTCAGTTTGAGTGGTAGGAGCTTCCCATTCCATGACTAATTTGATCTTCTTGGGGTCCACGGATATTCCTCCCGCTGATAATACATGGCCTAAGAATCCAACTTCCTTCAACCAGAACTCACATTTACTGAACTTGGCATACAGCTGATGCTCTCTTAAGGTTTCTAAGATTAATCTCAAATGGGTTGCATGCTCTTCTTCGGACTTGGAGTAGATAAGAATGTCATCAATGAAGACAACAACAAACTTATCCAAGAATTCCATAAAAACCTTATTCATGAGGTTCATGAAATAAGAAGGGGCATTGGTTAATCCAAATGACATTACGGTGTACTCATACAATCCGTATCGGGTAGTGAAGGCTGTTTTGGGGATATCCGTTGCACGGATCTTCAGTTGGTGGTATCCAGTTCTAAGATCTATCTTCGAGAAGACTCTAGCTCCAGTCAATTGGTCAAACAAATCTTCAATCTTTGGGAGAGGATACTTGTTTTTGATGGTCACATCGTTTAGCTTGCGGTAGTCAGTGCACAGTCGGCTAGAACCATCACTTTTATCCACAAACAGAACGGTTGATCTCCAAGCAGAAGAACTTGGCTGAATCAATCCTTTACTCAAAAGGTCATCCAATTGCTTCTTCAACTCTACTAGTTCAGCTGGGTTCATACGATAGGGTCGTTGGGCTATAGATCCAGTTCCGGGGATAAGCTCAATGATAAACTCAATATCCCAATCCGGTGGCATTCCGGGTAGCTCATCGGGAAAAACATCCGGGTATTCACAGACGATGGGAACTTGCTCTAAAGTTGGTCCGGAGATACTCTTATGACATCGGGTGGTTTGGGGTGGTTTTACGGACACATGCTTTACTAAAATTCCATGGCTACTCCTCATGGTGATGGTCTTCTTGGCACAATCTATTACTCCTTGGTGTTGAGACATCCAATCCATACCTAGGACTACTTCCAATCCTTTGGTTCCTAACACAATCAAACTGGCTAAGAATGAGATCCCATGGATTTCTATGGGCACTGCCAAGCAGGTACAACTGGCTTTGGTTATTGACCCAGGGATTTGCACAGACATGATATCTTTCAAGGGTGTGGGTTGAAGTCCACTTTTATCAACGAATAATTGGGTAACGAATGAGTGTGAAGCTCCAGAATCAAATAGAACTCTTGCAGGAACTGAGTTAACAGGGAACATACCAAGCACAACGTCGGTTGCTTCCTGAGCTTCTTCAACGTTCATGTGATTCAGACGGCCTCGAGAATGAGGCTGGTTCCTTGGTGGATAGTTCTTGCCATTTCCCACACGGCGCTGTTGCTGAACAGGAGCAGGGGTCTTGGATGCATCATTCAGCTTCTTGGGGCACTCATTGGAGTAGTGCCCTTTGAGTCCGCACTCATAACAGGTAACACCAGACTTGTCACCAGGCTTGGGTAACACAGGGGCGCCATTTGGCCTTGGAGTATTGGTGTTGAAGTTGTTGCCACTAGGTCTTGGAGGTGCATGGTTGAAGTTGTTGCCGGGCGGACGGTTGGGATAGTTGGGACGTGGAGCAGGTGCAGATGGCCTCATAGGTCTTGGGGCGAAACCCATGGGTGGATTTCCCCTTGGCTTCTGCGAGTTGCTTGAGTTGCCTTGATACATCATACGGCGCTTGCGGTTCTCTGCAGCTTGCTTGAGTTTGCCTTCCATCTGAATGGCAGAGTCAACCAGTGACTCTAGGTCGGCAAAGTGAATGCTGACCAAGACACATTGCATCTCATCATGAAGTCCATCCAGAAACCTTTCTTGCTTCTTCTCAGTGGTGTTAGTGTCATCTGGGGCATACCTAGACAAGGTAAGGAACTTGTCACGGTAATCCACCACAGATAGGGAACATTGCTTTAGATTTCTGAACTCATCTCTCATCCTTTTAACCAATCCCAAAGGAACATGGGCCTTGCTAAACTTGCTCTTGAACTCCTCCCAAGGCATCACATACCCTTGGGCTTGCATTGCACGAGTGCTATCCCACCAAGCTCTTGCGGCTCCCGCAAGGTAGTGGGTGGTGTACAAAACCTTCTCATTTTCACCAACTTCGGCGACTGCCAAATTGTTTTCCATAGTGCGAAGCCAGTCATCGGCATCTAAGGGTTCTTCAGACTTAGTGAATATAGGTGGATTGGTGTTTTGGAAACTCCTTAACTTGGATCGGTGATCACCATGGCCATTGTTTTCTCCTTCATGGCCATTTCCATTGCCATTGTTGTGGTTCATGGCCATCTGGGTTAACTGCTGAAGAGTGGCCAAGTTAGCTTGGCGCTCAGCTCGGGCTGCTTCCCGGTCTTCCATGATCAACCTTAGCAGCTCTGCCATTTCCGGGTTCGGGGGTGGGGGTGCTCGCGGCAATCTAAAGATAATGTTTTTAAGACAAGAGGGAAAGCTAATTGCTAAGATTTTAATTGTAACATGGATGATGTAATTTTTGTCTTACTAAGGCTTTAAGAGCCAAATTCATATTTCATTCATCAAACATCAAACATACCACACATACGAGTTCACACATTTACAAATGGTTTACATCAAACCATGGCGACTCGTCTACTAGAGAGGGGGATACAACTCACACCTACACGAAGTGAAAATAAAGTGGAACTCATAACTAGATAACACTTGGATCTCTGATCAACACAGCGGACTCCTCGGGGTCTTCCTCCTCATCACTCACAATGAATCCATTATGCCCACCATCTTCCGGATCATCAAGGTCCTCCATGAAGTCATCCTCATCACTAATGAGGGCATTATCCTCCTTGCGGAGATCAATGCCTTCCTCCTCACCAAGGTGATCCTCAAGACTCTCAATGTACTCAGTCAGCTCAGCCACATTGGCCTTCAACTCCTCAATGTCCTGATCCTTCTCATCGCGCTGGCGACGAAGGCTCTTGCGCTCCTTCGCAAGTATCCTGATAGTGCTCCTCGCCTCTACCAGTGCGAAGTGCTCAAGGTTGGCCTTGGTACAGGCATGATCGGCCTCCTGCTGAGTGGAGTACAGCAAGAAGTCCATGTGATCGATGTAGGTACTCGGCTCATTCTGCCCGGGCATGTTTGCGGGACGCCCATCCGCATCATGCCGAGCAAAGTTCCTAAAGTGCTCCCCCTGGACCTCCTCAACATGCAGTCCGCATAAGCGGGCGTGCATCTCCTGCATACCTTGGACCAAACCATCGGCCCAAGTGTTCTCCACAAGCTCAAACTTGATCCTTGGAGAACTCAAATTCCCCTTCTTGCCACGGCAACTGGCCCTGATAAGCCACCGTAGCTCTCCATCTGGGTGCTCATTGAGCACGGCTCCCTTGAACTCCGGATACAAACGATCCAGGAACAAGGTCAGGGTGGTGAGGTCGCGCTCGAAACAAAGGCTGCCACCATGGCCCAACTGGTAGTGCTCAGTGAATACCGGGGCCATCTACAAAATTTTAGATTAGCTTAAGTTAGTGATCGACTCAAGTGTGCAAAATTTTAAGTAGGCAAAAACTGAAGTATGTATAAAACTTTGCAAATAGAGAGGAAAGACTAAGCAATTTTGCAACCATTACTTATATCTTTGCTTTTATCAAGGTTTCATTTCACGCCCATTCTAACTAAGGTCTCCTATGGTCAGCCTTGGCTCTGATACCAACTTGTGACGACCTCAAATTTGATAACAAATTCGAAGTGCACGTTATGCATTCCACCGCAATCCCAGAACCATTGTTGCGATATACATAACGTAGTTGGTAACCAGTTCCATAGACATTACAATACGAGGGTTCAAATACAATGGTCATAGAGACCAAGTTCATATTACAACACAATATAGCAGCGGAAATAACGTCTTCGGGTCCATGCCTTCACCCTACAGGCAATGGCGACTCATGGAGACGAGCTTAGTTCTGGTACTCTTCTTCATACCCTTCCTCCTGGTACTCCTCCCCATAGTCTGGCCACGTTGATAGCCAGGTACACAGCCATGAGTACATTGGATGCACTCGCAAACCATCTTATAAACGAAATGATGAAGTAGATATGCAAGTTTGGTATAGTGGACTAAGCACTAAGTTTATTTGCAAAAGCTAGTTTTATTTCCCAAGAATGTTCATTGGTAGAAAAGAGGTTTAGTTCTCTAAGTTCAATCTAAAGAAGAACTTCAAGTGTGTCAACCTCAAGGTCAAGTCCAGTCATTCACCAAGTTCACCATTGTTATTTTTATTCTTGACATAAGTCAAGTACAGCTTGCCAACTGTCCATGACCGCGGACGCGGCTATTCGAATAGTTTGAAAACCTCTGCAGAGGGGTACACTTTACCCACAAGATTCGATACATCTGCCGGGAGAAATCCACGGATCGTCATACACAAGTATGCGGGCTTCAGATAATCAAACAAACTCTTTCACTTGCTCACCCTAGTATAGGATCCTTCCCTAGAGCCCGGGGTACGGAATCCCCGCTCCGGCGCCTCTAGTTCTGGCCGCTCCGGGATGCCGGATTAGTGGAATCCACTCGGTTCAGAAGTAACCGCTCATGGTGTCCTTCCATAAAGGTTTGATACAAGGCCTCCCATACTAAGGTAAACAAGCTACGGACTAAGCCCCTTCCCATATCGGGGTAATGTGGTCGTACGGTATGGTTGGCTCACATAGTACATCACTTAGTATCATTTAACAAATACATTTCATAGTTCTTAGTCACGATTATTTTCCTTCATAAAACCATCATGTAGTAGTGGTTTCCAAATCAAGTTTTCAAGTTCAATTCACCAGGTTCAAATGGGGTTCCTCTAGAGATAGCATAAATTTTATTAGCGACTAAGCAACTACATTGAGGGATGATACCACTAAGTAGAGTTGGATAAACTCTGTTTGATGCTCTTGCTAAACAAGACATCACTACACTTCTATCATCCTACTCTAGCAATTCAATCATGCAATTTACTTAAATCAAGTAGAATGCAATATTAAAACTAGGCATTGGGAGTATGAATCAAAAGATGGCTTGCCTTGGTTGGCAAAGTGTCCGGGGTACTCTTCTTCTTCTTGATAATAAAATCCCCCCTCAATATCCTCCTCAGCAACACTAGCGTCTAATAATGAAATCAACACAAAACACACAATCACTACACCATGCTAACAACACACCAAACACACATATTTGTTTGCTAACCATAGCATCCATGTTGCATTTTGTGGAGTTGGGTTGCAAGTTTTTCTTCCAAGTTTTCATTGAGTGTGCAAGTTAAAGTTTCTACTCAGTGCCATGTGTTGTTTACTTTTTGGAGTATGGGTAGGTAACTATGGTTAATAGGGCTAGTTCAAGTGGGGATTGACTAATTATGTGAATTAGTATTGAGGGCAAAAATTAATTCTAAGTGCAAGATAGAGATCTATCATTTTATGCTACAAGATAGGATGGGGTTAGGGTCTAATTGATAACACTAACAAGGTTTGAGTTGATTAAGGTTGACTAAACAGTAGGGGAGTTAATTAGTAAGTTCACCATTCAAGTTTCATAATTTTAGGAGGTTTAAACAATTCCATAGAATTTTTCTAGGATTAATAAAGCTATGGTCCCACTATTCTTATTTATTTAAATTCCTAACTCAAATTGAATTCTAACCAATTCTACAGGCTAGAGCATTTTACAAGCTTTCCAACGCATATTTATTTGCTAGAAAAGGATTTGTAAATCTCTGGGAATTAAAGTTTGAAAATCATATCTGAATCATATTTGAAATAATTCAAACGGGCGGGAAATTAAATAAAAAGGAAACGGACCGATTCTAAACAGACTGGGCCTATTTCAAACGAAACCCGAACGGGCCGGCCCAGAAAACGGTTCGCACGGCGGGAAAGAAATAAAAACTGGACCTGACAGGGGGGTCCCACTGGTCAGGTCACTTAACTTCTCCGAACCGGTATGCTACCGAACGATCTAGATCTAACGGCTCACAGCCATCGTGCTCGACGGAGAGGGGCGGAGCTCACCTGCGAGCAGTGAAGACGACGACGGCGACGGCGGCGTGCGTAGAGGAAGGAGAACTTGACGGCGAGGGGTGGGAACGACTCCGGCGTGGCTCCTCCTCCGATTCCCAGCGGCGGCTTGCTCCAGGGTGGTCGAACGCGGCGGTGCTCTCCGCGTCCAGTACCTCGCCGGCGTTGCAGGCGTCGATGAACCAGAGCGAGAGGGAGGGAGAGATGGTGTCTGGGCGGTGGCCTGGAGTGGTGTGCGTCTCCTCGTTTGATCGGAGGGGCCTTTTATAGGCCGGAGCGTCGAGGGCGAGGGCGTCCAGTAGCTCGCCGGTGTGGGGGCCCTGGGCGCATGCGTCGAGCGACACTGGGCACGGCGGCCTTGCTCGCGTGCTGTAACGCCCCAAAACTGGCACCTTGCAGATTATAGCGATCAAGGCACAATCTACAGGATGTCGCTTTGGAAACGCACCACCAAGCGTCTCGTGCACGTTGCAACATGCACGTGATGCGGGTGGAATCAAGGTAGCAACAGTTACACAAGTTCACGATGGAACCCACAAAAGAATATAATATATCGACGAAGAGTCCAACGAGTCAAGAATCCAAATATACAATACAAAGATCCAAATCATACATAAAGCAAATAGCATCCGAGTACGGACAAGAATACAAATGGGCCTAAGAGGCCTGAAGATAAACGATGGCGTCCATAACCCTGCCCAGGCCAAGCCGGAAGGGTAACCTTGCTAACGTCGTTGCTCCCATACCTGTGAACATCGTCGGGCCAATGGTTGCCGAACAAGGAGGGAGAAAGAGAAAAGGAAAAAAAAAACGAGGGTGAGTACCGAGGCACGTACTCGCGAGACTGGAATTCAGCTGTGCTCGCCTACAGGCTATATGGTGGACTTAGCGGCAACAAAAGCACTAAACTACAGGGACACACTACAACTTTCGTCTAAATAGAATCAGATAAGAGAGCGCATAAAAGTAACCAACTAGAAACTAACACCAAACATAACCCAGCCGATGAATCACCTCCTCGTGACCAAACGAAGAAGCAAGTATCAAAGGCACTCACACAGTTACCAAGTTTTATTGCAGGTTTATTATTGTAGTTGTGCTAGCTTACTACACAAGTTTATTAGTATTGAAATAGCAGGTGCAAGTTGTTCTATGATCGAGTAGTGCAGCTCCAAGTCGTCCATAACCGCGGACACGGCTTTTCGAAAAGATTTAACCCTACAGGGGTGCCCAAATGTACCCACACGTACGATCAATCCCTCCGGCAAGTCTCGCACCCTTAATAAAAACAGGTGCACCATTAGGATAGTCACGACTCGCACTCTCCTTCACTACAAGAAGTCCAGAAAGCCACCTAACTAAGTTGAACCCGTATCGAGAGTCCGGCCGAATCTCCGAACGGACTTAGCTGTTTGCGCCTACTCTGCAGAGCGAACCGGAGCCTCTCTTCGGGGGAGGTTGTCCGCTTGCAGTCATACCGCACCTATATGGACGTGCAGAACAAGGGGTTACAAGGCTCACTGGGCTTCCCCCAAATAAAATCGGACCATAAGATACAAGCTGCACGCCCGATAAAAATCAAATGGAAACATCTCGAACTAGTTGTGGCCACTGGACAAGTATGTAGATTCCGGCAGTGATCAAGGGGAGGCCCGTAAACGTACCCACGTGTGATTAGAGCGCTCAGTCTCAGAACAGTTCATGCGATCTCGGGGTCCTAGGGGACACAAGTGAGCCGTCGTAAAACTGGCAAAATGACTCACCGATGCCTCTGCTTAATTCAATTTTAATTATTAACAATAAAGTAAGCCATGATTATCTCCAACAACATATATTCATGAAGTAGAGCATGTGATAACTTTCCCAACCCGATAAGATAAAACCACTTGAAACAACCTGAACATGCCTACGACTCGCAGGGCTAACTCAAACAACAAGCATATGGTTAATAGGAGGTATGGAAGGTTCTACGGCTTTGCTTTGGATAAACAAGTGGATCGAACACGTGACTTAAACAAAAGCATCGCGACACAACGCTAGAAGATAGAGCTAGCGAGAGCAAAAGTATTAAATGGGTAGAGAGAAAAGGGCTCGCCTGAAAAGATGGTCGAAGAACACCTGAAGAACTTGTCGTTGCTCACATCACCACGAAGCGTCCTATCCGAGAAGAAGCAAAACACTACAACAAACAACGGATGCAACACTTACTACTACGGCAAAATAATCGGCATGATCATGTGATGGTATGCATGGCATGGCAATTATGATGCAATGCAACTTATTCAAAATTAAGCGGAATCGGAATCCCGGCACACATAGATATGGTTCAAGTTGTTTTACTACACGACAATTTAAATGTTTATTAGCATGGCAAAACAAGGCAAGGGTGAGCTACACAAAAATTAAATGAAGCGGGGAACCATATTTGGTAATTTCCCAAGTGCTCCATATGTTGTTTATTAGATGAGATACAAACTATCACTCCATGACATGATGCAAGATGCAAACAAGCATATGGATGGCATATTCAAATTCTATGCATTTTTCTGATAAACTTTCATATAAAATACTTTTGATTTCGAGTTATGGATCAAAAGATATGAATTTAGCAAAATTTAAACACTTGCAGCAATTTTTCAGAAAACAGAGAAACGAGTGGGATCTTTTCTCACCCATAGGGATCCAGCTGCAGAGGCTGACACGCGGGGCCGGATCGCTGACTGGGCACTGACGTGGCAGAGGCATTGAGACGTTTTGCACCAGGAAAGACCTACCAAGAAAGAATGACCGGTGGGGTCCAGGCCCACGTGTCAGCTGCACAAGAAAATAGAATAAAAAGGTGAGGCTTTGCCTCGGATAGAACTCGAACACAAGATCTGGAGCGGCTGAACAAGGAACGAACTGCTTAGGCTACTGAATGGATGTGAATATAATAGGAAGCCATAGTTTATATTGAGACGAAGTCGATGTTGTTTCTGACGAAACTGAAGACAGTTGCCTTCACAGGAGCTCGGGGACGGAGAGCGACGGGGACCCCAGACCGGAGCGCGGCCAGGACGCCTGGAGAGGAGCTGCAGAGGACGGCGACCATGCAGAGGACGCGCTTGGGGTAGAACGACAGGGACGGCGACGGGAACGGAAGACGGCGAGGTGAAGGAGAACTGGGCGACTGCCTGCTTGGCCGGAGGATGACCGGAGTGTACCGGCGCCGACGACCTGCGGAGGAAAGCGGCGGTCAACGCCGGCAGAACAACTGAGCGGGGGAGGGAGACCATGGAGAGATGGAGGAGGCTCGAAATCTCACCGGGAAGATGATGGCATGCTCGGCTTGTTGGCGTCCGCTCCGGAACGGCCGCGCGACGGTAAATTGGAGGCAGTGACGAGCTTCGGTTGTTGGGGAAGAAGGGGAGCGAGAGGGAGCGATCTGGAGATGAGAGAGGGCGGCGGCAGGGATGGAATGGAGAGGGGACTAGGGTTTCTGGGGTGCCCTCGGGTTGGAGATAAGGAGGAGGAAGCGCACGCGAGCTGCGTGGGCGCAGGCGGGCAACGTGAGCTGAGCGCTCATGCTCTACTCGTGAGGAGAAAGACCACAAGAAAATAAAGGAGGCACGGAGGAGGTCAAGTGCACCTGCAGAACTGCTTTCTTCTTTTCTTCCTTCTTTTTCTCTATTTCTTCTCTTCTTTTCTCGCAGCGCACTTTAAGGGAAGAACTAGAGGGGAGGTTTGAGATGATTTGCAAACAGATTTCAAGACAGGTTTTCAAAGATTTTGAAAGCTGCACTTTTTGTCTCAAGTCAATTTTACAAAGATTTGCAAATATTGTAGTTTTAGTTGAAAATATTTAGGAAAAGAAAGTGGGAGGGTTTACGTTAAACCGTATGAGAAAAAAAATAGAAATAATAGATTTTATTGCAAATTATTTTAAGTTCAACAAAAATACGCAAAGGTTATAGATGCATGATGATTCACACGTCACGATGACGCGAAAAAGAAAATAACAAACAATTCTAATAGGGGTAATTTTCCGGGTCGTTACAATCGACACCACTAAGAAGGGATCTCGCCCCGAGATCCACACTCATGTAGGGGGAAAGAGTTGATGAAACTATCGAGTCTTCGCGCTTCATTTGACATTCCCGGACCTTAACGTGGATCTATTTTTCTCGACACCACTAACAAGAGGTTTCTTCTCGACATCACCAACAAGGAATTGTTGCTCACGTTGATGATGAACTTCCGAGGAACGGACCTATTAGGATAAAAGGCAAGAGATCGTCCACCCACGCGGGAACCTAAAACTCAAAGGAGAAGGTAAGAGAGAGGACTCAAACTCGCGAAGGTAAGAGAGGAGAAGCACAAAGGTAAGGAGAAAAATGCAGAACTAGTCAGAACTATTCAACACATTTTTATTAAAGTAGTTTTGACACTAGACTCAACTCGTCCGTTGGCAAGGTTATCCTACAAGCAGACTGGACCCGTGGGTATCGACAAAACCTGGGCTCTGATACCACTTGTAACGCCCCAAAACTGGCACCTTGCAGATTATAGCGATCAAGGCACAATCTACAGGATGTCGCTTTGGAAACGCACCACCAAGCGTCTCGTGCACGTTGCAACATGCACGTGATGCAGGTGGAATCAAGGTAGCAACAGTTACACAAGTTCACGATGGAACCCACAAAAGAATATAATATATCGACGAAGAGTCCAACGAGTCAAGAATCCAAATATACAATACAAAGATCCAAATCATACATAAAGCAAATAGCATCCGAGTACGGACAAGAATACAAATGGGCCTAAGAGGCCTGAAGATAAACGATGGCGTCCGTAACCCTGCCCAGGCCAAGCCGGAAGGGTAACCTTGCTAACGTCGTCGCTCCCATACCTGTGAACATCGTCGGGCCAATGGTTGCCGAACAAGGAGGGAGAAAGAGAAAAGGAAAAAAACGAGGGTGAGTACCGAGGCACGTACTCGCGAGACTGGAATTCAGCTGTGCTCGCCTACAGGCTATATGGTGGACTTAGCGGCAACAAAAGCACTAAACTACAGGAACACACTACAACTTTCGTCTAAATAGAATCAGATAAGAGAGCGCATAAAAGTAACCAACTAGAAACTAACACCAAACATAACCCAGCCGATGAATCACCTCCTCGTGACCAAACGAAGAAGCAAGTATCAAAGGCACTCACACAGTTACCAAGTTTTATTGCAGGTTTATTATTGTAGTTGTGCTAGCTTACTACACAAGTTTATTAGTATTGAAATAGCAGGTGCAAGTTGTTCTATGATCGAGTAGTGCAGCTCCAAGTCGTCCATAACCGCGGACACGGCTTTTCGAAAAGATTTAACCCTGCAGGGGTGCCCAAATGTACCCACACGTACGATCAATCCCTCCGGCAAGTCTCGCACCCTTAATAAAAACAGGTGCGCCATTAGGATAGTCACGACTCGCACTCTCCTTCACTACAAACAAGTCCAGAAAGCCACCTAACTAAGTTGAACCCGTATCGAGAGTCCGGCCGAATCTCCGAACGGACTTAGCTGTTTGCGCCTACTCTGCAGAGCGAACCGGAGCCTCTCTTCGGGGGAGGTTGTCCGCTTGCAGTCATACCGCACCTATACGGATGTGCAGAACAAGGGGTTACAAGGCTCACTGGGCTTCCCCCAAATAAAATCGGACCATAAGATACAAGCTGCACGCCCGATAAAAATCAAATGGAAACATCTCGAACTAGTTGTGGCCACTGGACAAGTATGTAGATTCCGGCAGTGATCAAGGGGAGGCCCGTAAACGTACCCACGTGTGATTAGAGCGCTCAGTCTCAGAACAGTTCATGCGATCTCGGGGTCCTAGGGGACACAAGTGAGCCGTCGTAAAACTGGCAAAATGACTCACCGATGCCTCTGCTTAATTCAATTTTAATTATTAACAATAAAGTAAGCCATGATTATCTCCAACAACATATATTCATGAAGTAGAGCATGTGATAACTTTCCCAACCCGATAAGATAAAACCACTTGAAACAACCTGAACATGCCTACGACTCGCAGGGCTAACTCAAACAACAAGCACATGGTTAATAGGAGGTATGGAAGGTTCTACGGCTTTGCTTTGGATAAATAGGTGGATAGGACACGTGACTTAAACAAAAGCATCGCGACACAAGGCTAGAAGATAGAGCTAGCGAGAGCAAAAGTATTAAATGGGTAGAGAGAAAAGGGCTCGCCTGAAAAGATGGTCGAAGAACACCTGAAGAACTTGTCGTTGCTCACATCACCACGAAGCGTCCTATCCGAGAAGAAGCAAAACACTACAACAAACAACGGATGCAACACTTACTACTACGGCAAAATAATCGGCATGATCATGTGAAGGTATGCATGGCATGGCAATTATGTTGCAATGCAACTTATTCAAAATTAAGCGGAATCGGAATCCCGGCACACATAGATATGGTTCAAGTTGTTTTACTACACGGCAATTTAAATGTTTATTAGCATGGCAAAACAAGGCAAGGGTGAGCTACACAAAAATTAAATGAAGCGGGGAACCATATTTGGTAATTTCCCAAGTGCTCCATATGTTGTTTATTAGATGAGATACAAACTATCACTCCATGACATGATGCAAGATGCAAACAAGCATATGGATGGCATATTCAAATTCTATGCATTTTTCTGATAAACTTTCATATAAAATACTTTTGATTTCGAGTTATGGATCAAAAGATATGAATTTAGCAAAATTTAAACACTTGCAGCAATTTTTCAGAAAACAGAGAAACGAGTGGGATCTTTTCTCACCCATAGGGATCCAGCTGCAGAGGCTGACGCGCGGGCCCGGATCGCTGACTGGGCACTGACGTGCCAGAGGCATTGAGACGTTTTGCACCAGGAAAGACCTACCAAGAAAGGATGACCGGTGGGGTCCAGGCCCACGTGTCAGCTGCACAAGAAAATAGAATAAAAAGGTGAGGCTTTGCCTCGGATAGAACTCGAACACAAGATCTGGAGCGGCTGAACAAGGAACGAACCGCTTAGGCTACTGAATGGATGTGAATAGAATAGGAAGCCATAGTTTATATTGAGACGAAGTCGATGTTGTTTCTGACGAAACTGAAGACAGTTGCCTTCACAGGAGCTCGGGGACGGAGAGCGACGGGGACCCCAGACCGGAGCGCGGCCAGGACGCCTGGAGAGGAGCTGCAGAGGACGACGACCATGCAGAGGACGCGCTTGGGGTAGAACGACAGGGACGGCGACGGGAACGGAAGACGGCGAGGTGAAGGAGAACTGGGCGACTGCCTGCTTGGCCGGAGGATGACCGGAGTGTACCGGCGCCGACGACCTGCGGAGGAAAGCGGCGGTCAACGCCGGCAGAACAACTGAGCGGGGGAGGGAGACCATGGAGAGATGGAGGAGGCTCGAAATCTCACCGGGAAGATGATGGCATGCTCGGCTTGTTGGCGTCCGCTCCGGAACGGCCGCGCGACGGTAAATTGGAGGCAGGTGACGAGCTTCGGTTGTTGGGGAAGAAGGGGAGCGAGAGGGAGCGATCTGGAGATGAGAGAGGGCGGCGGCAGGGATGGAATGGAGAGGGGACTAGGGTTTCTGGGGTGCCCTCGGGTTGGAGATAAGGAGGAGGAAGCGCACGCGAGCTGCGTGGGCGCAGGCGGGCAACGTGAGCTGAGCGCTCATGCTCTACTCGTGAGGAGAAAGACCACAAGAAAATAAAGGAGGCACGGAGGAGGTCAAGTGCACCTGCAGAACTGCTTTCTTCTTTTCTTCCTTCTTTTTCTCTATTTCTTCTCTTCTTTTCTCGCAGCGCACTTTAAGGGAAGAACTAGAGGGGAGGTTTGAGATGATTTGCAAACAGATTTCAAGACAGGTTTTCAAAGATTTTGAAAGCTGCACTTTTTGTCTCAAGTCAATTTTACAAAGATTTGCAAATATTGTAGTTTTAGTTGAAAATATTTAGGAAAAGAAAGTGGGAGGGTTTACGTTAAACCGTACGAGAAAAAAAATAACAAAATAGAAATAATAGATTTTATTGCAAATTATTTTAAGTTCAACAAAAATATGCAAAGGTTATAGATGCATGATGATGCACACGTCACGATGACGCGAAAAAGAAAATAACAAACAATTCTAATAGGGGTAATTTTCCGGGTCGTTACACGTGTTGGGGGGCTTCGGTCTCGGCTGCGGCATGCTGTGGGTCGGTGCTGGCGAGGGCAGGGTGGTCGGCGACGTGCAGCAAGCTGGAAAGAAGAGAGGGGGGTCCTGGGTGCTGTCTCCTCTTCTCCTCCCTTTCTCACGGCTCGGGTCGGGGCAGAGGGGGTTGGGCTCGACCGTGGCATCGTCCAGGAGCATGGCGACAGGGTTTGGGCGAGCAAGAACAGTGATCTTCACAGTAGCTTCGATTTGGCTCGATTTCGTCTGCCAGGTGTTCGACGAATTGCCCGCAAGAATTTCAAATTCGAAATTTTGAAAATTTCCGCTTTGGGTGATCAACATATTGGCCAAGGTTTCCAGTCATATTTTTGTTCTAGAGAAATAACAGGTTTTGCAAGAATTTACATTTGAAAATAGGGTATGATCACTGTTTCAGATTCAAAGTTTGACAGAAGTTTGAGTGATGTTCTGATTTGAATTTTGGGCAGCAACTTCTTGGTTGAGTTTGTATGTGACTTGGTGAAGCTCAACTAACTGGCCAAACAAGGAGGTGAGTTACAGATTTCTTAATCCAAGGGCTCAAAGTAGGGTAGTCAAACAGATTTCCTAGATCATCTTATTCTTCTCTTTTTCTTTCTTTCTTTTGTTTCTTCTTTCTTTGGTTCTTATAATTATTCTCACTTGCTTCTGTTGGTTAGGTTAGAATTAACTAACTAGTGCACAACCAAAATTAACACACATAAAATCATAGAAAACGTATAATGGGAAATACATGTATGCATGCAATAAGGAATAAAAGTTTTATCTTGGTCCAAAATTTGGTACTTTGATTATTAAGAAGTGGATTACAATTTTCTGAGTTGTTACAATATCTGTCTCATAAAGCCGCAAGATTTGCTGGCCTTGTCCATAGCAATCTGTGCCTGGCGCTTCATCAAGGATAAACGGCCTTCAAGGTCCGAAATTCACAATGAGTATTCAGAACATCGACAAGAAGGATGAGGAGGCGAAGAAGCTCCGGAGTCGAACATATTGGCGGGAGATGAAGCCCAATCACGACCCGATGACCCACCAGCATGCATAGGCTGGAATCCAAAAGAAAGAAAAAGACAGCATCTCAGAAACTAAATCAAGCACGACATTTCATAAGGGAAGAATATTTACAAAGAGCACAAGTCCTCTGACTAGTTCTCGGGCAAAATAAGAACAAAGTTCACTACATCAAAAGAAACGAAGACAACAAAGGAAGACTAAGTCTACGCCACCTCAGCCTCAGGGTCCGTGGCAGAAGTAGGCGCGGAAGAGGTAGCACCAGTGTTGGAAGGAGGCATTGGCCCACTTGTCGCCGGAGTCGAAGAAACTGGTATAGCAGAGGTCGACGAAGCCGCTGAAGGAGAAATAATAGACACGATGCCTGGCACGTACTTCTTTGCCTTCTCGAAGAAACCCCGTAGCTCTGAAAGAGGTCGACCGCAGGAAGATCTCACCTTCTCCCAGTTAACCTCCTCGCCATGCGCATAGGTAAGTGCAATGGTCCCCTTCACGCCTCGCTTCATGGAGCGGCTCTTCATCAGCAGGATAGGATCTTCATGGGTGTCAAAAGCCGTAGCAAGCTTCTTCAGATCAGCAGCTGGCACGTCCGCTTTCTGCTTAGGCCACAACCAGACAAAAATTCGCGTTAGCACGCGGTTAGCCAGCTCGAAGATCTCTTGGATAGATATCCAATTCGACTCCAGCAAGTTCACTGCACCTATCAGAGGATCATCGTCCGACTGCAAAGATGCCGAAGACAACCCAGTATGTTCTAAACAACCAAGAAGACAAAGACAGAGACCAAGCACACATCAGCAAGTATAAGAATTTTGCAACTCAACAAGTAAGGGCAAAGCTTGGTATTTACCTCCAGCAAGAGCCAACATTTTATTAAGGCGTTCAGTTACGGCTTGCTCCCGCTGGATACGCTCCTTATTAGCATCAGCAAGGGTTTTCTCCGCTTTCTTTGCCCTAGCCAATGCTGACTTAGTGGACTTCTCAGCAGTGGTTTTGACAGCAGTGGCGGCATCCCAAGCTTTTCTGGAAGCTTTGAGTTCAGCTTCCAGAGACGAAATGCGAGCATTAGCTGCCGCCAAGTCATCTGCAGCGTAAGAAGAGGAAAGAAAACTCGATAAAAGAGTCATAGAAGCACAACGATAGGCAAATAAAAGATGCAGGATGGCAAAAAGCTTACCATGCGAAGACCTCGTCGCTTTCAAAAACTTGACACATTCATTACCCAAGGAGACGAACTTTTTCATCAAAGTCTGTCCAAGGCAGGGCATGAGAGGAGTAGTTCAAAGCTAGTAAACAACAGAAATATATAGTACTTACATCATCAGTGGGGATAACTGGCCGAGGAGCGTCGAGAGAAGTACTCGCAGCTAACGCTTTCTTTAGGCGTTTGGAAGCACGAAAACCAGCCTTCTTGGCAGCAGCTTCTGGTGATTTAGGCACCACAGCTGCCTCTTGTGAAGGTGGTTCATCGACAATAGGAGCATCAGTAACAGGAGTAGTGGCAGCAAATTTCTTCGGGTCCTCATTATCACTGAAAAAGAAGCAAAAAAGTAAAGCATTCTGTCCAAGTCGACAGAAAGAAGAGTATATGAAAAGTCAGCAAAGAACTCACGAGTCCAGGGCATCGAAAAGCTCTTCTTCTTCCTCTATAGAAGAGGCCTCCCCGGCCACATTCTTGTGAGCGGAGGTCCTCGAAGAAAGGAGCTCCTGCATGCGTTTCCTCTTCTTACCGAGACCAAGGTCTTCGGAAAGTGCAGGAGGAGGCGACATAGTCGAACTGGTCCCTTCTAGCAAATCTTGAACTTCATCTCCGTCTTGGCTGTCCTCAGCCTCGGGGGCTTCGGTGGCAGCAAAAACGGGCACATCCTAAATGGCTCCTCCCTCTGGAAGAGGAGGGCAAGAAACAAGGGACTGGTGATCCTGGAAGGAAAATAAGCCGAAAGTTATAAGAAAAACAGTGATAAGATAGAAGAAGGCGAATAAATGAAGATAGTGCATGTACCGCAGGCAAGGGATGCTCGGAGTCAAAGTAACCAGCGGCCAAATCCGCAATTTCATGATCTTTCGTGAGAGTAGTAAGAGCTCTCACTCGTTTGTCGAGATCCTTCTTCTCCATAAGATCGTCAGATACTCGAGAAGAATCTCCCAAGCCAGAAAATGACCAAAGTTTTGAAAGACGATGCTGAAGAGGTTGAACTCGCTGTTGCAGGAAAAACGCCATAAGTTGAGTACCCGAAAGCACACCTCCTCTACCACTCTTCAGAGCTTGGATGCGGGCTAGCAGTGGTTTGATTTCCTCCATCTCAGCTTCCGTGGGAGGCGAATCCCACGAGGCCAATTTCTTCACTTCTTTAGAAGCATCAAAAGGGGCAATGCCGTACTGGTCAGAGGAAGAGACTTATCGGTCTTTGATATAAAACCACTTCTTCCTCCAACCTTGTACTGAGGCAGCCATGGAAAACTCCAGGTACTGAGATTCAGCACGGATAGAAACAACAGCCCCGCCCAGCTCAGGATTTCTTGATAAAGCGACACTGGGGCGGAGCCGAAAGAGAAATTTCCAGAGAAGAAAATGGGGTTCGATCCCCAGAAAGGACTCACAAAGGTTAATGAAACAAGCAATGTGAAGAATTGAATTTGGTGTGTGCTGGTGAAGCTGCACACCGTACACGAAGAGAAGCCCACGAAGGAACTCGTGGGCAGAGAAAGAGAGACCGCGCAAGAGAAAGGCAAGAAACATCACCCGGAAGCCGCTCGGGGGCTTGGGGATGCGCTCGGTGCTAGGAAAGATGACCTGATCATCATCGGAGATGAGACCATCCGCTTGGGCCTTGGTGAGATCCTTCTGCTTGAAATCAGAAGGCACCCAGCTGGTCGCGGAATTGGCAGTGTTGCTCTTCCCCATCTTGTTCTTCTGCGCAAGGGTCTTGACGCACATCTACGAGTTGCGCACGGGGGCTGTGCAGGGGCTCAAAGGCGCGCAAGGTCTGCAACAATGGTGGCGGCGGCAGAAGCGAGGAACTAGTAAACAGTAAATCCCCACTCTCCCCCTTATATAGCTTCCTGATGAAGGAACATGGGCTGAGACATGGCGTAAGGAGCGGAAACGGCAGCCCACTAACGGGCAGGAAAATTGCAAAATTACCGCGCTGCCCAGAAGTAACGGTCAGTGCCCAGTCAAATTACATACAGAGAAATTATATTAATGACGTCACGAGAATTCGAGTAACGGGAGATAAGAATATGACAGTGGTGGACACTAATAGGAAAACATTCAGCAAAAGTCTGGTGTAACATTTTCCGTATTGGTGATGACCAAGGAAGTCGACAAAAAATTGTTATGAAAGACACAGAGGAATCAAGGAAGAAAAACTCATTTTTTGAGCCTATACCCGAAAAGATTCGACTATAGCCTCGGGGGCTACTACCATCGGGAGCGCTGGCCGCGCACCCGACGATATTATCAAATAAAGCTATTACCTGATGAGAAGAAATAATTTATTTGAGGCTATACTCGAGACATGTTTTCGACTATAGCCTCGGGGGCAACTCCCATCGGGAGCGCTGGCCGCGCACCCGACGAAACTTTCACATGCATAAAGAGAGTCAAGAAGAAGAAAGAAGACTTGGATAGCATCGTTACTCCCATTGGGAGGGAGTTTATGTTAATCAAGGTTGAATAACCCGAGTATTTTTAGATCCGAAACAGTCAAAACAAGGCTGCGACGTGTAACGCCCCACCTTTGGATTAAGGTGGAACACCTGTGTTAAGTGCTATTCCCTGGATCAGTGATAGCACCACAGTACAAAATATAGTATTCATTGCATAGTATCAAATATTACAACGTGGATCCAGATACATAAGTCTTCAAATCTTACAAACCAGCTTAGTCTCATGGACTAGCTCAAATAACAGAGTTCAACAATACATAAACACAACAGAAAACTTGGGTAGTAGTGAGCCTTCATCTTCACCATGTGCCACAGGCAGTCATGTTGGTATGTAGGCTCAAATCCTATCAACTTACTCATCATCTGAAGAACCTGCACATTTGAATATGCAGCCCCATAAATGGGGGTCAGTACAATGATGTACTGGCAAATGACACATATTTGGTGGCTGTTGTGAAACAACTAGCTACATGATATTTGGCTGGTGGATTTCTTGGCTAATTTGCATAAAGCCAATTTTGTCCTATTCCTTCCCAAAACTTTCTTTCAAAATTTTATTTTTCAAGGGTCGAGATAACCCCCAAATACTACATAGTTGCAAGTTATGTAGCACTGGGCGAAATTCAACAAAGTCGGAACAACAGAAACCACCACCCCTCGGAGTGTATGGTCCTGAGTCCCCAACCTAGGGGTTTCTAGTCAAGTTTTAATCATTCAGAAATTGTGATGAGACTCTTCCGTACATCCATGTCTAGGAACTCAAATTGTCCATAACCGGGGACACGGCTAATCGATTAGTTTGGCACCCTGCAGGGGTTGTGCACTTTCAACTTAAGACCCATTCTACCCAGAGAGAAGAATGAGACAAGACCTTTCAGAAGGAGAGAACAACCATACTGGCAAGATCTGTTCCCACCTATAATTATGCTACCAGCTAATATCTTGCCCACAAGTTGAACCCTCACATCCTAGTTAGTCAAGACAGAGCCCATATTGTCATAAGGCTACACTGGAAGCTCACTAAGCAAGGAAGACATGGTAGTCTCTTTGTTCCTGGGTGGCCATCCACAAGTGTACCCTCAGGTGAAAACAACCACACAAATCCTGGGTTGATAGCCAGGTTTGTAGCCCTGGGTAGCCACTCAACATAAACCAAGCAATGCCATTTCCACCCAGGTGTTTCATTTTAGTTGAAGTTCTTAATTTGTTCACAAAACACTTTTAACAAGTGATCATAGCATTGACATCAATTCTTCAACTAATACTACAACCTAACAGGGGTGGGTTCAGGGTGGCTATACACTACTAGGATCTAGCATTGCAAAACTTCACTTTGAAATCCAGCCTATCATGCACTCTACTATAAAACACTAATGCAATAATAAAATGGGTATAAGCATGTGTGTCACTTGCCTTGGTAGCAACCAGCACACTCATAGCAGTCACAGGAGTTGTTCAGTTCCTCTTCACAATCTATACAAGCAACAAGTACACAAGCATAAATACACTATTTCTAAATGGCAATCATAGACATGTATGCATGTATGCAAATATCAATTTAATTTCACACACTAAGTTAGTGTGAGAAAATGTTGTATTTAGTAAACCTTACTATTTAGAAAACAAGTGGGGTGTTGGAAAACCTTTTAATTATTTTTGCAAAGCAATAGACAACTTGGTTATTTGGAAAATGAGCAAATGCTTCCCAAAAATGCTTCTAGTTTGGCATTGCTCTGAAAAATTTGGGTTATGAACCCACTGGATAGAGGACAGTAATATGAAGCTACTGGAAGTGGTTTCACTCCAAAATAGTTTTTAGAATTCAAATGAGGTCCAAAATAGTGATTTGACTAAATTTAACAGTAGCAAGTTTGTGCATGTTTCAAGTTTGAATTTTTTTTGATTTCAGAGTGTTCTAAAAGTTCTGGGGAATCCATAGACTAGAAATTTGCAGCAATTAGATTTACAGAACAAAAGTTATGAATTTTATGGTGTTTATAAGTCATTTTTGCTATTTTATTTTCACTTCAAAACTTTATACAGAACCACTATGATTTCTCTGCAGAAATGGATTCTACACATTTGTAGGATTCCACAGATACCAAGTTTGCCAAATTTTGCCAAGTATATTAATTTCTATGGATTTTACAAGTTCTGCACATAATCTGATGTTTGAAAATCAAAATTCAAATGGATTTTGACTAGGTTGACCGGGGCTGACTAGGCTGCGCAACATGGCAGCGTGTTATTGGCCTATACCGATTCGGGGGGGGGGATCTTCTATTCTCGGCCATTGGATCTTGATCGAATGGACAGAGAGAAGCAAGAGAGGAACTGCTCACCGATGGGGGCTAACTCCGGCGAGGCGGTCTTGGAGGTTGTCGACGGCGAGGATTCCGTGGTCAGCGACAGCGAGGGAGATGAGGACGGGGCACGGACGGTGATGGAAAACTTGGAAACTTGGTCAGCGACGTGGCTCTCCTCCTGTGGCTCGTCCAAGACGCGGCTGGAGACGGCGATGGTGTCGGGCGCTCCGGCGATCCCTCTACCGCGCGGTTCTATGGAGAAACAAACCACTCTTCGTGGTTAGAAGACTCTCCAGAGAGAGGAAGGAGTAGTAGGGCGAGAGAGAGGATACTGTGGCCTCTACCGAGCCGGAATCCGGCGACCAACGTCAGCGGCGTCCTCGGGCTTTGGCTCTAAAATTGAAGACTCCGGCGGTGGTTTCTCCAACGAGGAAGGAGAGAGGGTAGAGAGGGGGAAATGGGGGCTCTGAGAGGGAGAATGCCGAGGGGGTCTCGAGGAAGGAGGGAGTGGGGGCGGTTTCCCTCACGCATGGCGGTTCCAGGGAAAAAGAGGAAGCAGTTGGGGAAGAGACATATGACATGTGGGCTAGGGGTGGTAGTGAGAGAGAGGGGTAAGGGCTGCGGGTTTGCTACTCGGGCTGGTCTGCTAGGCCGCTGCCTCGGGCCGGCCCAGTTAGGCTGGTTTCCTTTTTTCTGTTTCTTTTCTATTTTCTATTTTCCTGATTTGTTATTTGGTTTGTTTGAGACATTTCTATTTAGTTTCGGTTCAACTTTTATTTTGTAAAACTTTTGTAATTATGCCAAGATATTTGGCATACCAATTGTGTGATGTTTGAAGAAGTTTGAAAATAAAACATTTGTAAGAAAATATGAAGTTTGTCCCCACTTCTATTAGGGTTATTCAAAATAATTCTTTATAGTTTCCCACTTGAAACCAAGTTCGATGAAATCTTACTAAAACAGTAGGGTTTTGAATAAATAACATTTTGGTATATTGTAAAACCCCACAATGTGAAGTTTTAAAGATAAAGATATTTACTAGAAAATATATATGGTATAGCTTCCATAAACAAATGGAGCTATTTAAACAAATAACTTTCTAAAATCTTTTTATTTCAAAACTTTGTATAAAAGGTAAATGTGACAGTAATATTTGATAAAATATGTTTCAAAACTTTATATGAATCACAAATATGCAGTATGCCATGTATGCATGATGGATTTTTTGTATTAAAAACTTGGGATGTTACAGACTAACCCCCTTAAGATGAAGCTCGCCCTCGAGCTTCGGAAAGGCTAGCAAATAGGTGAGGATGATCTTCTCGAAGGTTATCTTCACGTTCCCAAGTAGCCGCTTCCTCAGTGTGGTGACTCCACTGAACCTTGCAAAATTTGATGGTCTTGGTACGCGTATTTCTTTCTGCTGTCTCTAATATCTTGATAGGCTTCTCCTCGTAAGTCAGATCACTTTCTAGTCGTACTTCCTCGAGGGGCACTGTATCTCTCAACGGTGTCTCAGACATCTCTGGATGACATTTCTTCAGCTGACTAACGTGGAACACATTGTGTATAGCTGAAAGAATCTCGGGTAGTTCCAATTCATATGCTACTTCTCCCTTGCGAGATAAGACTTTTAATGGTCCTATGAATTGTGGTGCTAACTTTCCTTTGATCCCAAATCTCTTGACTCCATGAAGGGGCGATACTCTGAGATAGGCTCTATCTCCTACTTCATAAGTGACGTCCCTGTGCTTATTATCAGCGTAGCTATTCTGTCGAGATTGTGCTATCTTCAATCTATCCTTGATTAACTTAACCTTCTCTTCAGCTTCTTGAATGATGTCGGGTCCGAAGGAACTTCTTTCTCCTACACCACTCCATAGTAGAGGTGTAGTACACTTCTTGCCATACAATGCTTTGAATGGTGCCATCTCAATACTAGCTTGATAGCTGTTGTTGTTGGAAAACTCTGCGTAAGGCAAGTTGTCATCCCAACTAGACCCATAGTCAAGGGCACATGCTCTCAACATATCCTCCAAAATTTGGTTCACTCTCTCAGTTTGACCATCTGTCTGTGGGTGAAATGCTGTGCTGAACTCTAACCTAGTTCCCAAAGATTCATGAAGTTGCTTCCAGAAATGAGAGGTAAATTGGGTTCCTCTATCAGACACAATACTCTTTGGAACACCATGAAGACAAACAATTCTCTTCATGTAAATGTCAGCCAATTTGGCACTAGTGTAGGTGGTCTTCACTGGTATAAAGTGAGCTATCTTGGTCAAACGATCAACTACAATCCAAATAGAATCATACCCTGATTTTGTTCGGGGTAATCCAGTGATGAAGTCCATTCCAATCTGATACCATTTCCAGTCTGGCACTCTCAATGGATGAAGTAGTCCTGCTGGTTTTTGATGTTCAGCCTTTACTCTACTACACACATCACACTTGGCTATATATTCAGCGATGTCTCACTTCATATTACTCCACCAGAATCTTTCTTTCACATCCATGTACATCTTGGTATTACCAGGATGAATTGAATACGGTGTCTCATGAGCCTCTTGGAAGATCAATTTCCTAAGATCAGAATCATTGGGCACACAAATGCGCTTCTCGAACCAGATGGTTCCTTGTTCATCTTCACTAAAGCCGTTAGCTTTGCCTTCCTTCAAGTCTTCTCTAATCTTCTCTAACTCTTTATCTCCTTTCTGAGCTTCTCTAATTTTGTCCATCAGTGTTGGGTGTATTACCAGTGAGGCTACAAATCCTTCCGGTACTACTTCCAAACTGAGGTCTCTCAAACCATTACACAAATCTTCTGGTAATACTTCTGTCGATAGACAATTCACATAGACTTTATGAATCAAGGCATCGGCTACCACGTTTGCTTTACTAGGATGGTATTGTAAACTCAAATCATAATCCTTGATGAGTTCTAACCATCTTCTTTGTCTCATATTTAGGTCTTTCTGAGTAAAGATGTATTTCAAACTTTTGTGGTTGGTGAAAACTTCACATCGCTTTCTTATACGTCTCAAACGTATCTATAATTTTTGATGCTCCATGCCTGTTTTTACACCATTTGCCTTGTGTTTCGTTAAACTTCGTGGCGTTTTTATGGGATTTCCGGAACTAACCTATTGACAAGATGTCACAGTGCCAGTTCCTTGTTTTCTGCTATTTTTGTGTTTCAGAAGTGATACACAGGAAATATTCTCGGAATTGGATGAAACCAAAGCCAGAAGTCTTATTTTTCCCGAGAGCATCCAGACATCCGAAGAGAGGAAGGAGAGGGGCTATAGGCCAACCTCACACAGGGCTAGCATGGCCCAGGCCTTGGCCGCGCCACCCTAGTGTGAGGAGGCCTGGGGCCACCCCTGACATCGCCCCTTCGCCTATAAGAAGCCTCGGGACGGAAAACCCTAGGGGATTCGACGATTTTTCCAGAACAGTTCCGCAGCTCCGCCGCCGTCGAAGACAAATTTCGGGGGACAGAAGTCTCTGTTCCGGCACCCTGCCGGGATGGGGAATTGCCCCCGGAGCCATCTCCATCGGTCTCCATCGCCGTCTCCGCCGTCTCCATCGACCTCACCGCCATCTCCATCAACCTTGCTGTCTCGTATGATGAGGAGGGAGTAGTTCATCCCCGGGGCTAAGGGCTCTACCGGTAGCTATGTGGTTCACCTCTCTCTCCCATGATGTGATCTTTATGTGATCGTGAGCTTTGTATCATGTTGAACAAGTAGATGTTATTATTCAGATATTATGTGTACTCTAGTGGTGTTATTAAAGTAATCTATTCCTCCTGCCATGGTGTAACGGTGACAGTGCGTGCATCATGGTGGTACTTGGTTTAGGCTATGATTGTGATCTCTTGTGGATTACGAGAATAATTATTGCTATGATAGTATTGAAGTGATCTATTCCTCCTTTCATGGTGTAATGTTGACAGTGTGTGCACCGTGTTAGTACTTGGTTTATGTTGCAATAATATCTATCTTGAGTTGTGCTTTGATTTGGGTATCTCTATGAGTGGTGTTTGTCAAGTACTTGATGAACTTTAAGGGGTGCTTCTATAGCCACTACACAATGATTAGTGTTATTCAATAGGAGAGTAATTCAGAGTACCATAGTGGAGAGAAGTTGTTTATTTGTTCAATCATGTTATATTGTTGGGAGTGTGTCCACTAGTGAAAGTATGATCCTTAGGCCTTGTTTCCAAGCTTTGCACACCGTTTACTTGTTGTTTTGTTACATGTTTGCTCGCAGCGATTTTTATTCCAGATTGTATTTACTACTTATAATCATCTATACCACTTGTATTTCACTATCTCTTCGCCGAACTAGTGCACCTGTACATTTGACAAGTGTATTGGGTGTGTTGGGGACACAAGAGACTTTCTGTATCGTAATTGCAGGGTTGCTTGAGAGGGATAGCATTGACCTCTTCCTCCCTGAGTTCGCTAAACCTTGGGTGATCCACTTAAGGGAAACTTGCTGCTGTTCTACAAACCTCTGCACTTGGAGGCCCAACAAGTGTCTACAAGAATAGAAGTGCGTAGACATCAAGCTCTTTTCTAGCGCCGTTGCTGGGGAGGTAAGGTAAAAGGTACTCGCATCCTCCTGTGTGAGTGCTCGGAGTTATTTCCTTTAGATTCTGCAATTACATCTTTTTGTTTCTTGTTTTTATTTTCACTAGTTAGGCTTAATGGAAAACAATGAGTTCTTTAGTCTTTTTCCTGAGTTTAGATATGAAGTGTTTGAAGAGAAAATTGAAAAACCTTTGGAGCTTAATTCACATGCTAATAGTTTTGTTAGTATGAATGCTTTGAACACTATTATTACTAATTCTATAGAAAAGTCTAAGCTTGGGGAAGCTGGTTTTGTTAAGCATGATATGTTTAGTTCCCCAGCTTTAGTGGAGAAAATTTGCTCTGATGATATTTTATCTCCCATATGTGATGTTCCTTCTGATGATGATATGTTTGAAGAATATGCTTTGCGAAATAGCTGTTCTTTAGCTTGTGATGATACTAAACCTCTAGTTTATGATGGCTATGATGATGAGTATAATATTTTCAGTTCACCTACTATTGAGGATAAAATTAGTTATGATTACAATATTCCTCCTATTTATGATGATTATGGTGATGAGAATAATTATTCTGTTGAATCTGCTCCTACTACTATTGTTCCTGTGGTGATTATTAATTCTTTTATGCATGTGGCTCATGATAGAGATCCTTTATGTGATAGTTATATTGTTAATTCTATTCATGATGCTACTGAAAGTTTTTATGAGAGAGGGAAACATGGTTTGATGGATCTCAACAATATTAAGTTTCCCCTCTTTATGTTGCAAATCTTGAAGTGGCACTTGTTTTATCTATCCATGCTTGCTACTTTGTGCCTCGTTGATTTATTTTCTTACAAGATTCCTATGCATAGGAAGTGGTTCAGATATAAATGTCTTTCATATATGCTTTTTGATGCCCTCTATTGCTTCAAGTTCCTATATGGCGCCTTTGCTTCAAGCTCTTATATGGCGCCCACATGAGCATATTTGCAAATTACTGTGCCTAGCTCAAAGGCGTTAAAGAAAAGCACTCTTGGGAGATAACCCATTGTTTTATTTTCAGTACTTTTTCTTTTATTTGAGTCTTGGAAGTCATTACTACTGTAATGACCGCTCCTTATCTTGTTTATTTCGTTTTTGTTCCAAGAGAAGCCTCTAATTTGAGTGAGGTAAAGATTTGGGGAAGTTGCTGTCCTGAAACTGTTTTCGGTGATGTACCGTAAAAATTCGTATAAATTCTCTATTTATCTTTTGGACCTGCGATTTCTTGTGCATATGCCCCAGGTTATATCCAAACTTTTGTTAGTTGAACACTTTTTGATTTGAGCAACAGAAAACCCCTCAAAAATTCGACCTTTGTCAGCTGTTCTGTTTTGACAGATTTCTGCCAATATTTGTGTTTGCCGCTTTATCGCTTTCCTTTTGAGTTCTTTTGATCACGGAACTTTTGGAGAAGTTGCTACAGTAGTATATGCTTTATATGTGGTGGTTTTAGGTTGAAACCTGAAGCAAAAAGGGTTGATTCATTATTATGCTTACACTAATGTTGCTAATAGAATTGTGTTTAGTTTTGTATGAAGGAAGTTTTCAAGTGTAGGGATCGGAGAGTGATGAGATGAGTTGAAGAATAGACAAAAGCTCAAGCTTGGGGATGCCCATGTCACCCCAAGAAATTTCCAAGAAGTACAAGCGTCAAAGCTTGGGGATGCCCCCGAGGCACCCCTTTTTCATCGGCAAAAATCAGGTCACCTTTCAAGACACTATATTTTTATTGCTTCATGCACTATGTGTTTTTCTTGGAGCGTCAGTTGTTTTAGTTTTCTTTATTAGTTTAGTTTTGTTTGCTGCAATAAATGGTTGGATCACATCATGTTGGTTTGGAGGGAGACATACTTCACTTTTCATTTGCCAAGAACACTCCGTTTTTCACTCTTATCGTTCAATGAGTGTTCACTTTTTCTGCTACTGTTTTTAGTTTTCGTTTTCGCCTTGATTTGCGTTTCAAAAGAGGTGTCTTTAAAAATTTCAAATGGTGTTGGAAAAGAGAAAAAGCTTTGTGCAAAATAGTGGTACAAGAAGGAGCTTGTGTAGACTGCGGCTTAGGCTTTTTCATGTCATGCTTGATGTCTTTTTGATAGTATGCTTAGTGGTTTTGCTGTAGCATGACTTGTCTCAAATAACTGAGATTGCTTAATGAGCCTTTGAAAAAAATCATGCGTTGTTTTTATTGTATGGAAGCATTATTTTGGTTTTCTCCTTGATGCTTTATTTGGGTTGACTTGGCGCATGCTCACACATGTTAGACTCTTACAAAGTCGCCAATAGCCTTCATGATCATTTAGTTTTTGACTTTTGATGCCATCTTATGCTTCTTTTAATGTCGCTTTGTCGCTTTGCATGATTATGGCCATTATTGCTCTCTTAGTTGGTCGCTCCCAGTCTTTTGCTAGCCCTCGCCTTGTACTGAGTATGAGCTCTACTCGTGCATCCAACTCCTAAAAGCCAAAGTTTTCCAAAGTGTCCACCATACATACCTACTAGCAATTTGCTATTCCAAGTAAATTTGACTTGCTTTTATTTTCTCTTCAAATTAAACTCTTACCAGTGTTATGCGAAATTCGGTCAGTAAAGCTCTCACGAACCGGAAGGCACACTTTACTTTTTCCTGTTCTTAAAAATTTGACATTGTGGTCTCTTATGTTGAGTTGTTATGCTTGCAAGTTGTAAGTTGGATTCTAGCCCATCCATGCTATCATGGGGCAAGCTTTCAACATTGTACTTCTTATTTGAGTTGATATCGTGATCTTTTGTTTATGGATGCCCGCGGTGTGAAATGAATTGGGAATCTTGCGGGGATCATGGAGTTTGTATATGTGTTAGGGAAACGCCGGCCCGCTAATCTAAGCTATGCATAATTCATGGTGGAAATTTGAAGCATACCCATGGTGAACATACGACGACGCATCTCACAATAAAAAGCTAAACAAAAGGCAAATAAAAGAGATGCCGAGGTGTTCATTGTCTGCTTGTCCTGTCATTTTGGTGTGGGCTTGTTCCATGTCATCGGGCACGGAGGTACCCCATTGGCGGTTCTCAATGATATGCGTATACTTACAATGACAAGAGCCTTGCTTGGGACTCTAAGTAAAGTAGCATGAGGTTTGGGTACTCGTATTGATGGGGCACGAGGTTTTCAACTTATGATTTGTCAAGCATATGCATCATAATTGTTCTCGCATTAACTTTAACCATTCAAGATGCTTATGATGGGGGCAATGAGAGCTCAAAGCCGGTAAGTACCATAATTTTTGAAGGTTATAAAACTTGCAATCACTGCTTCCCTCTGCGAAGGGCCTTTCTTTTACTTTTATGTTGAGTCACCACCTTCTTTCTTTATGCACCATTAAGAGAGCATAGTTGTCATTCTTAGTGTGATATGCATTGTCCCAAAGTTCATTGATTGATTCATATTGTTGGTTTCACTTTTTCTTAAATTATTTGTATCTAGTCGCCCTCTTAAACTTTGAGGTGTCCTATGCATTTATGTTTTGCTCTCTTTGAAGGACAAGCTGAAAACCATTTGTATGTTTTCCTTATGATTTGAACACACGTTTGACTTTCATTGTTTCATTTTCATGATCTTTTGTTTGTGTTCATTTGCATGTTTACAACATGGTTGCTAAGTTTCTTATTGTCAAGATTATATCTTCATGCCCATGTTTTAAGTTCTTATGATCCCAGCTCACAAATGCTTACATACTTGATCAAGATTGTGTAGGTGCATGTCACCTCAAAAATTATTATTTTCTTATCACTTACCTACTCGAGAACGAGCAGGAGTTAAGCTTGGGGATGCTTGATACGTCTCAAACGTATCTATAATATTTGATGCTCCATGCTTGTTTTTACAGCATTTGCCTTGTGTTTCGTTACACTTGGTGGCGTTTTTATGCGATTTCCGGAACTAACCTATTGACAAGATGCCACAGTGCCAGTTCCCTGTTTTCTGCTGTTTTTGTGTTTCAGAAGTGATACACAAGAAATATTCTCGGAATTGGATGAAACCAAAGCCAGAAGTATTATTTTTCCCGGGAGCATCCAGACATCCGAAGAGAGGAAGGAGAGGGGCCACAGGGCACCCTCACACAAGGCTGGCGTGGCCCAGGCCCTGGCCGCGCCACCCTAGTGTGAGGAGGCCTGGGGCCACCCCTGACATCGCCCCTTCGCCTATAAGAAGCCTCGGGACGGAAAACCCTAAGGGATTCGACGATTTTTCCAGAACAGTTCCGCAGCTCCGCCGCCGTCGAAGACAAATTTCGGGGGACAAAAGTCTCTATTCCGGCACCCTGCCGGGACGGGGAAGTGCCCCCGGAGCCATCTCCATCGGTCTCCATCGCCGTCTCCGCCATCTCCATCGACCTCACCGCCATCTCCATCAACCTTGCTGTCTCCTATGATGAGGAGGCAGTAGTTCATCCCCGGGGCTAAGGGCTCTACCGGTAGCTATGTGGTTCACCTCTCTCTCCCATGATGTGATCTTTATGTGATCGTGAGCTTTGTATCATGTTGAACAAGTAGATGTTATTATTCAGATATTATGTGTACTCTAGTGGTGTTATTAAAGTAATCTATTCCTCCTGCCATGGTGTAACGGTGACAGTGCGTGCATCATGGTGGTACTTGGTTTAGGCTATGATTGTGATCTCTTGTGGATTACGACAATAATTGTTGCTATGATAGTATTGAAGTGATCTATTCCTCCTTTCATGGTGTAATGTTGACAGTGTGTGCACCGTGTTAGTACTTGGTTTATGTTGCAATAATATCTATCTTGAGTTGTGCTTTGATTTGGGTATCTCTATGAGTGGTGTTTGTCAAGTACTTGATGAACTTTAAGGGGTGCTTCTGTAGCCACTACACAATGATTAGTGTTATTCAATAGGAGAGTAATTCAGAGTACCATAGTGGAGAGAAGTTGTTTATTTGTTCAATCATGTTATATTGTTGGGAGTGTGTCCACTAGTGAAAGTATGATCCCTAGGCCTTGTTTCCAAGCTTTGCACACCGTTTACTTGCTGTTTTGTTACATGTTTGCTCGCAGCGATTTTTATTCCAGATTGTATTTACTACTTATAATCATCTATACCACTTGTATTTCACTATCTCTTCGCCGAACTAGTGCACCTATACATTTGACAAGTGTATTGGGTGTGTTGGGGACACAAGAGACTTTCTGTATCGTAATTGCAGGGTTGCTTGAGAGGGATAGCTTTGACCTCTTCCTCCCTGAGTTCAATAAACCTTGGGTGATCCACTTAAGGGAAACTTGCTGCTGTTCTACAAACCTCTGCACTTGGAGGCCCAACAAGTGTCTACAAGAATAGAAGTGCGTAGACATCACTTTCCCATCAAATAATGTCTCCAAGTCTTCAAGGCATGAACTACTGAAGTTAACTCAAGGTTATGCGTGGGATAGTTAACTTCATGTTTCTTGAGTTGTCTTGAGGCATAAGCTGCTACTCTGCCTCCTTGCATCAATACACTACCTAAACCCTGACGTGAAGCGTCACAGTACACTTGAAACTCCTTCTCTAGATCAGGTAAGCACAGAACAGGTGCAGACACCAATCTTTTCTTCAATTCTTGGAAACTGTTTTCATATCCTTCAGTCCATTCAAACTTCTTCTCTTTCTTCAATAACTCAGTCATAGGTTTGGCTATCTTTGAAAAGTTCTCGATGAACCGCCGGTAGTATCCGGCCAATCCTAAGAAACTACGAATTTCTCCAACATTCTTGGGCGATTCCCATTCTGTCACTGCGGTCACTTTGGCTGGATCAACTGCAATTCCATCTTTGGTTACGATGTGTCCAAGAAATCCTACTTCGCTGAGCCAAAATTCACACTTGCTGAACTTAGCATACAGCTTGTGCTCTTGAAGCTTCTCCAATATTGCACGAAGATGTTTTTCATGTTCTTCATTGCTCTTTGAATAGACCAGTATGTCGTCAATGAAGACAACGACAAACTTATCTAGAAATTCCATAAACACTTTGTTCATCATGTTCATGAAGTATGACGGTGCATTGGTTAGACCAAAGGGCATCACCGTATACTCATAAGATCCATATCTAGTGACAAAGGCTGTTTTGGGGATATCATGTTCCCTAATTTTGAGCTGAAAATATCTAGACCTAAGATCGATCTTGGAAAACACACTAGCTCCTTCCAACTGATCAAACAAGTCATTGATCCTTGGTAGTGGGTATTTGTTTTTGATTGTCACTTCATTTAGTGAACGGTAGTCCATAACTAAACGCTGACTTTTGTCCTTCTTCTCAACAAACAGGACTGGTGCTCCCCATGAGGATGAACTTTCTCTAATGAATCCTTTTCCTAACTGTTCCTCCAGTTGCTTCTTGAGTTCTTTCAACTCATCAGTAGACATAGGGTAAGGTCTCTTTGCTATTGGGCCAGTGCGTGGTAGCAATTCAATAAGAAACTCTACATCTCTATCAGGTGGCATTCCTGGTAGCTCATCAGAGAAAACATCTGGATATTCTTTCACTATGTGCACTTCCTCTAGGCTAACCCCCTTAAGATGGTTTAGCCTAATATCCTGAAATTCCAAATTAGACTTGTATCTAATTCTTTTCCCTTCTGGAATGGTGAGTGTAATTGCTCTATTCACAGAATCTATGACTCCTCCATAGATAGTCATCCAATCCATACCCAAGATGACATCTAAACCTTGCGAGTCTAGAATTACTAGATGGCTTGGAAACTTATATCTACCAATTTCTAAAATCAGTTGCCTGCATCCAGCATTGACTAACATTTCTCCACCTGGGGAACTCACTTTAATTGTCTTCCCTATAGTTTCAATGGGGAAACCATTTTTTGTTGCAAAAGTTCTTGATATGAATGAATGAGATGCTCCAGTGTCAAATAAAACCAATGTTGTAATTGAGTTTAAAGGAAACATACCCATTACTGCATCAGGTTCATTCATCACTTCTTCCACATGGATGTGGTTCACCTGTCCTTTCTGAAATGGATTTGGCTTGGCAAGCTCATTAGACTTCTCAGGGCAGCTGTTAGCATAGTGTCCAGTCTTCTTACACTTGAAGCAAGTGACCTGTGAAAGATCCCTCTTGGCCTCTGAGTTGTGGCGGTGCTAACCATTGTGATGACCATTGGAGTTGTTTCCCTTGAATCCTCCATTGTGCCTATGGCCATTGAAGTTACTACCAATTCCCTTGCTGAAACGGCCCCCATGCTTGTGCGAACCACCATATCCACTGCTCTCAGATGAGTGGTGCTTCTTGTGGAATGGTTCCACATGGTTCTTGCTGTTGCTGAACTTCCTTTTGCGGTTCTCTTCCTTCCTGATGTTGTTGTCCAGTGTAATAGCCTGATCAAGCAGACACTGATAGTTGGGTGCATAGGCCACTGACAAGGGTATCTTTAGTTCACCCTTGAGACCATTGAGGAATTTTTCCTTTCTCTTTGCATCAGTATCAATATCATCAGGTGCATACCTAGACAGAGCACAGAAGTCATCCATATACTCTTTCAGAGTCCTTCCACCCTGCCTTAAGCTGCGGAACTCCTCCTTCTTCACATTCATAGTGCCCAAAGATATGTGGGCATTATGAAAGCCTTCTCTAAAAGTGTCCCAGTCCAGTCCATCTATTGGATGAGTGATCTGATAAGTCTCCCACCACAAAGCCGCTGGCCCTTCAAGCAAATGGGCAGTGAATCGCACCTTCTCAGCATCGGTGCACTCACATGTGAACAAGTCCTTGTTAACTGAACGCAGCCAGTCATCAGCCACTATTGGCTCAGTGGCAGATGAGAACTTGTTGGGCCTAAGCCTCAGAAATCTAGCCAACCTATCCACTTGAGGTGGGGGTGGTGGTGGTGGCGGTGGTGGATGGTTATTGTTGTTGTTTGCACTAGCCTGGATGAACTGGGTCATCATCTGCATCAGTTGCGCTTGCGCTGCGACTAGCTGCTGGATCACATCGTTGTTGTTGTTGTTGTTGTTCTCATTCTCATTGTCATTGTTGTTGTTGTGTGCACGGCGAGGCGGCATCTGAGGTGATTTATAGTATAGATGAGTAATAGATAGATAGAACTAAGGAAGCAAAATTCCTACCCATGCACAATACAACAAGCCAATCAACAACAAACAATCACACAACCATGGATAAAATTCTAAAACTTCAAACTGATTTTTTTTACAAGTTTAGAAACAAATACTAAAGGTTCGGAAAACAAATGGATAATGGTACTGTCATACCAACATGGTAAGACAATACAAACACGTGAACTTAAAAGATACAAATACTAAGGTGGTGGTCGTCTAGCCCCTCTTGAGCCTCTTAAGACAAGTGGGAGATAAGGGGTCTCTACACTCCTCCTCCTTCAGGCGCTTCAGCTCCTTGGCCTCCCATTCCTCATAGGATAGCTCTTCACTTGAGGGGTACACAATCCTCTCCTCGGGGTCCTCTTCTTCCTCGGACTCCTCTTTCTTCTGATTTACTTCCAACTCAGCAATCTTCATCTTTTCATTCTCATTTTTTAGCTCATCGTTGTCCTTCTCGAGCTGCCTCTTCTCATCTCCCAACTTCTGCATGTTATCATACTGAAGCAGTAGTGTCTTCTCAAGAAGATGTGACCAGATGTCATCGTGAAGGATCTTCTCCCCCAACTTCAAAGGTCCTTCAACAATCTTGAGCTTATTCTCCAGCTGGGTCTTCTTCTCACCCATCAACACAAGTGCAGATTCGGTCTCCATGATTCTTTTAGTGGCAAGATCCATGAGCCCTCTGAACTGGTCCATGTTGTGAATCTGCTTCCTCAGCATGTCCTCCAGGTTGACTGAACAACACTCTCTATCAGAGAGGTAGGCTCGCAGCAGTGAGTGGAACTCCTGTCCCCTACGGTCAACTGGGTATCCTCCTTCAGAACGCTCTCCAAATATCCCATAAGCTGAGGTCAATGGGATGAGGTCTCTATACTTGTGGCATATGCGAGCTATGGCGCCCTGCATGGCAATCTCCACAGAAAACTTCCAGTCCACGTTTGCCTCGGTGTACTCCATTGTTGATTCTCCATCTTCATCCAGTCTTCCTTGGATAGTGGTTTGGATCAACCACTTCTCCATGCCGTACTCCTTGTACTGCAACTTTCCACAGAAAACTGGAGGTGGAATCCCAACAAGAGTGGCAAGATCAAGCAGTATCTCAGTGAAGTGGTGCTCTCCCTGACCAGCAACAACTCTCTCGTCATAGGTGTCCATCTAGAATTTTGAAAAGAATGGGAGAAGGTCAGCACAAGATCAAGAGGTACAAGTATGAAATGAAATGATTAAGACAATAGGATCATGAAAATTTGTGCATATCTTTTAGAAATAAATTTTGAGTCCTATGGCTTTCCAATCCTAGGGTCTTGATCCTACAGGCAACACTATGCTCTCATACCATTTTGTAACGCCCCACCTTTGGATTAAGGTGGAACACCTGTGTTAAGTGCTATTCCCTGGATCACTGATAGCACCATAGTACAAAATATAGTATTCATTGCATAGTATCAAATATTACAACGTGGATCCAGATACATAAGTCTTCAAATCTTACAAACCAGCTTAGTCTCATGGACTAGCTCAAATAACAAAGTTGAACAATACATAAACACAACGGAAAACTAGGGTAGTACTGAGCCTTCATCTTCACCATGTGCCACAGGCAGTCATGTTGGTATGTAGGCTCGAATCCTATCAACTTACTCATCATCTAAAGAACCTGCACATTTGAATATGCAGCCCCATAAATGGGGGTCAGTACAATGATGTACTGGCAAATGACACATATTTGGTGGCTGTTGTGAAAGAACTAGCTACATGATATTTGGCTGGTGGATTTCTTGGCTAATTTGCATAAAGCCAATTTTGTCCTATTCCTTCCCAAAACTTTCTTTCAAAATTTTATTTTTCAAGGGTTGAGATAACCCCCAAATACTACATAGTTGCAAGTTATGTAGCACTGGGCGAAATTCAACAAAGTCGGAACAACAGAAACCACCACCCCTCGGAGTGTATGGTCCTAGTCCCCAACCTAGGGGTTTCTAGTCAAGTTTTAATCATTCAGAAATGGTGATGAGACTCTTCCGTACATCCATGTCTAGGAACTCAAATTGTCCATAACCGGGGACACGGCTAATCGATTAGTTTGGCACCCTGCAGTGGTTGTGCACTTTCACCTTAAGACCCATTCTACCCAGAGAGAAGAATGAGACAAGACCTTTCAGAAGGAGAGAACAACCATACTGGCAAGATCCGTTCCCACCTATAATTATGCTACTAGCCAATATCTTGCCCACAAGTTGAACCCTCACATCCTAGTTAGTCAAGACAGAACCCATATTGTCATAAGGCTGCACTGGAAGCTCACTAAGCAAGGAAGACATGGTAGTCTCTTTGTTCATGGGTGGCCGTCCACAAGTGTACCCCCAGGTGAAAACAACCACACAAATCCTGGGTTGATAGCCAGGTGTGTAGCCCTGGGTAGCCACTCAACATAAACCAAGCAATGCCATTTCCACCCAGTTGTTTCATTTTAGTTGAAATTCTTAATTTGTTCACAAAACACTTTTAACAAGTGATCATAGCATTGACATCAATTCTTCAACTAATACTACAACCTAACAGGGGTGGGTTCAGGGGTGGCTATACACTACTAGGATCTAGCATTGCAAAACTTCACTTTGAAATCCAGCCTATCTTGCACTCTACTATAAAACACTAATGCAATAATAAAATGGGTAGAAGCATGTGTGTTACTTGCCTTGGTAGCAACCAGCACACTCACAGCAGTCACAGGAGTTGTTCAGTTCCTCTTCCCAATCTATACAAGCAACAAGTACACAAGCATAAATACACTATTTCTAAATGGCAATCATAGACGTGTATGCATGTATGCAAATGTCAATTTAATTTCACACACTAAGTTAGTGTGAGAAAATGTTGTATTTAGTAAACCTTACTGTTTAGAAAACAAGTGGGGTGTTGGAAAACCTTTTAATTATTTTTGCAAAGCAATAGACAACTTGGTATTTGGAAAATGAGCAAATGCTTCCCAAAAATGCTTCTGGTTTGGCATTGCTCTGAAAATTTGGGTTATGAACCCACTGGATAGAGGACAGTAATATGAAGCTACTGCAAGTGGTTTCACTCCAAAATAGTTTTTAGAATTCAAATGAGGTCCAAAATAGTGATTTGACTAAATTTAACAGTAGCAAGTTTGTGCATGTTTCAAGTTTGAATTTTTTTGATTTCAGAGTGTTCTAAAAGTTCTGGGGAGTCCATAGACTACAAATTTGCAGCAATTAGATTTACAGAACAAAAGTTATGAATTTTATGGTGTTTATAAGTCATTTTTGCTATTTTATTTTCACTTCAAAAATTTATGCAGAACCGCTATGATTTTTCTGCAGAAATGGATTTTACACATTTGTAGGATTCCACAGATACCAAGTTTGCCAAATTTGTCCAAGTATATTAATTTCTATGGATTTTACAAGTTCTGCACATAATCTGATGTTTGAAAATCAAAATTCAAATGGATTTTGACTAGATTGACCGGGGCTGACTGGGCTGCGCAACGTGGCAGCGTGTTATTGGCCTATACTAATTTGGGGGGATCTTCTATTCTCGGCCATTGGATCTTGATCGAATGGACAGAGAGAAGCAAGAGAGGAACTGCTCACCGGTGGGGGCTAACTCCGGCGAGGCGGTCCTGAAGGTTGTCGACAGCGAGGATTCCATGGTTAGCGACAGCAAGGGAGACGAGGACGGGGCGCGGATGGCGACGGCGAACTCGGAAACTTGGTCGGCGATGTGGCTCTCCTCCTGTGGCTCGTCCGAGACGCGGCTGGAGACGGCGATGGCGTCGGGCGCTCCGGCGATCCCTCTACCGCGTGGTTCTGTGGAGAAACAAACCACTCTTCATGGTTAGAAGACTCGCCAAAGAGAGGGAGGAGTAGTAGGGCAAGAGAGAGGATACTGCGGCCTCTATCGAGCCAGAATCCGGCGACCAACGTCGGCGGCGTCCTCGGGCTTCGGCTCTGAAATTGAAGACTCCGGTGGCGGTTTCTCCAATGAGGAAGGAGAGAGGGTAGAGAGGGGGAAATGGGGGCTCTGAGAGGGAGAATGCTGAGGGGGTCTCGAGGAAGGAGGGAGTGGGGGCGGTTTCCCTCGCGCTCAGCGGTTCCAGGGAAAAAGAGGAAGCAGTTGGGGAAGAAACATATGACATGTGGGCTAGGGGTGGCAGTGAGAGAGAGGGGTAAGGGCTGCGGGTTTGCTACTCGGGCTGGTCTGCTGGGCCGCTGCCTCGGGCCGGCCCAGTTAGGCTGGTTTCCTTTTTTCTGTTTCTTTTCTATTTTCTATTTTCCTGATTTGTTCTTTGGTTTGTTTGAGACATTTCTATTTAGTTTCGGTTCAACTTTTATTTTGTAAAACTTTTGTAATTATGCCAAGATATTTGGCATACCAATTGTGTGATGTTTGAAGAAGTTTGAAAATAAAACATTTGTAAGAAAATACGAAGTTTGTCCCCACATCTATTAGGGTTATTCAAAATAATTCTTTATAGTTTCCCACTTGAAACCAAGTTCGATGAAATCTTACTAAAACAGTAGGGTTTTGAATAAATAACATTTTGGTATATTGTAAAACCCCACAATGTGAAGTTTTAAAGATAAAGATATTTACTAGAAAATATATATGGTATAGCTTCCATAAACAAATGGAGCTATTTAAACAAATAACTTTCTGAAATCTTTTTATTTCAAAACTTTGTATAAAAGGTAAATGTGACAGTAATATTTGATAAAATATGTTTCAAAACTTTATATGAATAACAAATATGCAGTATGCCATGTATGCATGATGGATTTTTTTGTATTAAAAACTTGGGATGTTACACGACGTATGATTCTCGAGTTGCATCATCGCGACAAATTCGAATGCCATGATTGAAATATATCGTGAAGGTAAGACCCCAGGATTCGTCCTGTGTGGCCTGGTATACGCACCTGGATGCGCTCTGCTAGAAATTATCCGTGTCAATGATGCGAAGAAAATCCTGGTGGACGCACTGGGTACCCTGAGAACCATTGGGATTCGTTCTTTGGAAGTCCTAACTGCGGCAAAATAATGAGTTTGACCGGTTTCCCGAATTCAAGTCCAAGGGGATTGAATTTGAAGTAGGTGACAAGTATCTGTTCCAGCAGTTAACTGGCCTCTTGATCCGTCAGAGTTGTCAGGCTTGCTCATCAAAACCCCTTGTGAGACAATATAGCGAAAGATATTCGAAGTCGGAGATTTGATGGTATGAAGAAGTCGGAGATTAATCAAGTCGAAGAAATAAAGATTTGAGATTCAACCCGAATCTGCAATTCTGGTAGAATCTCGGGGGCTACTGACAAGGGTATAGATAATAGAGCCCGTCAGTTAAAGTAAACCTAAGGCCCGTTAAGGTAGGCCCAATTGTAATACTAGTCGATATACGAGTTCATGTCGTATGTCGATACTGTAATCTGTATCGGACCCCTCCCGATCCTTGAGACCTGGCCACCTATATATAGGGGCCATGAGAGGATGGTAAGGGACAGATTGAGAGCAAGCCAAGATTATTTTTACGTTTACTTTCAATACACACCTTGTTTGACTGGTTTACCTTCGAGTTCATCCGACGCCCTACTCCCCCGATCCTAAGTCCTTCATCTAGGACATTTGTCGAGTTAACCCTCCTCAGATAGCAAGGCCCATGAAGTTAATCGACTGGCGCGGCCCAGGAGCGAAACTTGGCGTGCAATGCAAGACTCGAAGGACAAGACCTAGTCGAATTAGGATTTGTCTAGGGTTTATTCGAACCGCCTCTATATGTAATTAGCTTGGAGAACAATCCTGAGACCCAACCTTCGCATATAAAAGGTTGGGAGGGAGATCCAAGAACCTCTCTAGCCACTTTTCGCCACCATCCACCTGAGCACTCGTAATCTCTAGAACTCTCCACCTTTCGGCTAGATCGCATCTATGCCACCATTGTATTCGACCATTGTAGCCACCTCATCAATAAAAGTCAGACAAGCAGGATGTAGGTCTTTACCCTACAAGGGGGCCGAACCTGGGTAAAACTTGTGTTTCCCTATGTCGTTTGATCGCCGTCGAGTTCGCCGGATCCCACAAGCTCTTCATGTCTCGAAAGCCCTCAAGCATGGGCATTGCCGGGGTCGAACCTCGTCAATTGGCGCCGACTATGGGGACGACGGGATCTGGATCTATGGATTCGCTGGCTCCTTCACCAACCATCACCGATCTCTCCACCTCAACAAGGGTCAACGGCTCGTCATCAGCAATGGCTGTCGATTCTGCACCACCGATTGGCATCGACATCGACTCGCCCACCACCAACTTCGACATCAACGCCAACATCGACGCCGACACTACATCAACCATCATCATCGGCATTGCTGTGCCGACCGTCATCAACACCACTCCACCAGAAACTGAGGTCGACATCGCTAGATCGACCATCATCGACACCACATCGCCAAGCATCGCCGATATCACTCCGGCCGCGACCTCCATCGACCCCGCCTCAAGCCCGGCTGGAGCAGTTTTGGCGAGGACCGGAGGTTTCGATATGGCCTTCGGGCTGTTCAAATTTTGCGTCGACGACGACAGAGTTGCTGAGCTGATCTCCGTCAGTGACTCGACCCCGCCCGCAGCGGATCCAAGCATGTCACAAGCTATCGGGGACGCTCCCTCGACAATAACACCGCTGGCGCCATCGGAGGAAGAACCAAGGCTGGAAACTTCGACCCCATCAGTTGGGTCGAACGACTTTCAAGATCCACCTCCATCCCCAACCACCGCCTACTACGTCGAGTGCGACGCTTACCACTTCATGGGTGCTGGAGACTTCTCGTCCCACGAGATCGCCGGCTGTGAAGACCCTCGGGGAGGCATTGCTGTTGTCTACCCGACGATATCCGAGTGCGAATGGGCTCTCAATGCCCTCATGCTCCGTCCTACGCCTTATGACTCTGATTATGCCGAAGGGCTCTACTCAGACTACACATGCTCAGACGATGACGTCTACCCCGAGGCCAAGGGGAAAATCAGCAATTCGGCTAGCTCATATTCGAGCAAATCCGCTATGTCCAACGACGGATACGTGATCGATTACGACTCTGACACCATGTTCGAGGTCGGATCGTGCATCGGAGATGACGACATCTACCCTCTCGCGCTGGGCGAAATCAGTGATGATTCTATCCCACCGTTCGGAGGGCACTGCATGATGGCTTCGTACGGAGACGGTAATGAACACAGAGCCACAACAATCGAGACCGGCCAAATACTGGTCGATTCATCACTCAAGACCAGATCCGTCACGCAAGGAAGGTCTATTCAGGCAAGGCACCTTTGGGTCCTAATCCAAGCCCCGAAGAGGTAGCCGCGCTCCGATTCATCATCCAGGAGCGGAAGGACCAGATTAATGCTAATAAGCGAATCTTGGAACGACGCAGATACGAAGCCGATGCGTCCAGCAGAAGACAGGACAAACGATCGTCACACTATTCGTCGAGCGTCCAGCATAGGACGCGGTCACATATCCCGCTCGGGGGAGAAGCGCGCAACATCACGAGAAACTTGGAGGCAGAATTCAATGAGGTCAAATTGCTGCCCAGAACCAAAGAGGCCGCCATCATGGCAACGGCAGCATATATCGATGCCAATGCGTCCAACAATGATGAGCATATGCGGCATCTGCGGAACCTTGCACTCGAAGGAGTCAGGGTGCTTCAAGGCACCAACGAGCAAGACCGTGAGGCAACGCCAAGAAGAAACATCCCTCCAGTCGAGCCATCTAGGCACCAAGCAGCAGCGCCAGCAATAGCGCCCAGGACTCAAGTGGTGGAGCCTATAAACGGTGAACTTCGGCATGGCTTGGCTCAAAATAGAGTCGATTCCACACGTGCGCGACGTCACGCGCGTCACTTCGAGGAAGAGGCCGAATTTGAGGCATTCGGGAACAGTCGTCATGGACTGTGTGGCGCGGAGTGCTTCAGTTTTCTGATTCGCTCCACACCGCTACCAAAAGGGATAAAGCTCAGCGACGGGGTAGTCAAGTTCAACGGGCAGCAGGACCCTCGAATTTGGCTCGACAACTTCATCACCGCCGTTACCATCAGCGGTGGATCCAGAGACAATGCCGAGTAGTCTACCTTGGACTACGGGTCCATAGCAGTATCTAGATGGTTGTCTTCTCCTCCATGTGCTTCATGTTTAGATCTTGTGAGCTGCGTATCATGATCAAGATCATCGTTATGTAATTCTACATGTTGTGTTTATTGGGATCCGATGAATATTGAGTACTATGTCAAGTTGATTTGTGATTTATCATCTCTATGTTGTTTATGATCTTGCATGCTCTCCGTTGCTAGTAGATATCTTGGCCGAGTAGATGCTAGTGACTCCAAGAGGGAGTATTTATGCTCGATAGTGGGTTCATGCCTCTAGTAATCTGGGAGAGTGACAATAACTTATAAGGTTGTAGATGTGCTGTTGCTACTAGGGAGAAAACAACAATCTTGTGTTCAAGGACATTTGTATTGTTTACATTACACACTTTGCTTAAGGTGATAATCTGTTGCTTGCAACTTAATACCCAACGGTTATTCGGATGATATCCGGAGGGTGGATTATTAGTCATAGATGCAGTTGGATTACGGTCTATGTATTATGTTGTAATGCCCAAGTGAATCTCATAGTGATCCTCATGACATGTGCATGCATTTGTTTGCATTCTTTATTCTGTCAATTGCCCAACTGTAATTTGTTTACCCAGCATGTTAGTTATCTTTATGGAGAGACACCTCTAGTGAACTGTGGACCCCGGTCCATTCATTTACATTCTTATTACCATTTACTTTTACAAGCATTATTTACTTTCTCGCAAACAAATATCTTTTACCACACGATACGTTTAATCCTTTGTTTACAGCAAACCGGGGAGATTGACAACCTCACTGCTAGTTGGGGCAAAGTACTTTGGTTGTGTTGTGTGCAGGTTCCACATTGTTGCTTGTGCAAATCTATGCCCCAGATAAGGCGCCATATATAAATTGTCTGGAGCTGTCGCCAAGCCAGTTAGCTTCAACCTTTGGAAGTTGGTTCTTTCTCCTACTGGTTTGATAAACCTTGGTTTCATACTGAGGGAAACTTGCTGCTGTGCTCATCATACCTTCCTCTTGGGTTTCCCAACTGGGTGCCTACTACGCACCATCAAAACCCAAGAGTAACAAGCAATACTTGATGAACACAAGGGGGATGTGATTTGGCTTGGTAGAAACATAGATCGAGGTCTCCTCTATCTTTCTACCAAAGGAATTTGAGTTTGGATGGGTAGAATGGGAGATCCTCTAGCTTTGAGAGCTCATGAATGGAGGAGAGATAGAGAGTGAAGGAAAAGATGTGATTTGAACAGCAACCTTCTCCTCTCCAAGGTAGGTGAAGGGGTATTTATAGTCCGGGGGGAGAAGTAGCCATTTGGAGCAGAAATCATGCGCCCAGCCGATGTAACTTCATATCGATACTATAATTTTTGTTTCCTTGAAGAATGGAGGTATCTTTCTTGCAAAAAGAAACACATATTTTAGATGACACCGAATACCAGAGGGAGAGCAGCAATTCTCCCAACGGGTGTGCTTTGGAAGGAGACTCTGCATTAGCTAACGAGACAGATAATCAAGATGACATGGACGGTGTTGACTCAGAAGTCATGCCTCAGCACCAAGCTAAGTAAAGGTAGCGCAAAAAAGGAAATCCAACGAGTTGTCAAACAATATCCATGTGATAACCCAAATTGATGGCAAAGGCATTCCTGTCAGTCCAGTAAAGAGTTCAGGTGGGTACAACATTTCCGTTGGCATAATAGTGCGGGAAAATGTGCCAATAACATGCATGGACTTGAGGGCTAAACAGTATAAGAACCTGACGGGATTGCGCCTGCAAATGTTGTTCAACCGTTACGTGTTTGGGAAGGATGAGGGTGATAAAGAATTAAAGAAAATCAAAGAGAAAGCCATGTGAATGATGGTTAAAGCATTGAGCACATGGCAGAACATGGCAAATAAATTGAAGGATGAAGATTTTGAAACTGTTATACAGAAGAAATGGCCTCAAATAACAGAGGAGCAATGGAAGCAGTTTATTGAATCTCACAAGTGCCCTGATTTCAATAAGAAGAGTGCATGGGGAAGGAAATGTGGCGCAAGATCACGATGGACCACAACCTCAGTACCTGTGGTTACATTAGGAAGAAGAAGGTTTGGGGGCCTTGCAAGACGGAGCCGAGGCTAAAGCTGGCAGACCTGCACCTTTATCGTACATCGATGATGGGTGTGCAAAGGATTTTGTGAGGGCCCGTTCATAGTATGACAAGGTGAGGGGGGAAACACGCTTCAAAAGCAAAGAAGCCAAAGATGTGCATGATACTTTGGTAAGCTGTTACATATAAGTTTTCAGTACTTATTTCTAATCATGCGTGTTCATTGGTAAAATCTATATTTCTTAGGATAATTTTAGTGATTGTCCATGTTTTATACTTTGTTCATGCTATATATATGCTCTACATGCATGTTACTACATATTAATTCCTGAATCAAATGTTACTTGCAGAAATAACAATGTGGGTCTTCATATCAAAGCTCCCAGGAGTCAGGCAATAGCGAGAGGTGGGAAGATACTCTCGGTGAGATTCTTGGCGGGACAGATGCTCGTGGCCGGCTGAGAGGCATCGGCTATGGGGATCCATGGAAGGAATATCTTCCAGAATCCCCCCAGCTTGCCAAGTAGAGGAGGAGATACAAGAAAGAGAGCGACCTTGAATTCAAGGAGATGGTTCAAGATGCAGTCACACGTGCATTGCTAGCAAGAGGTCTGGTACAAGGACTTGCACCCTTGCATCGTTTTGCTTAGATTGTGTGTGGATCAACCGAGAAGTCCCCATCCTCTATCTAAGGCTCCCAACATGGGTTTCCACGTCCAATCAATGATATCACTAATAAGCGTTGTCAGCTCAATCCCATATTTGGATTAGTACCTGTTTAGCCATTTCACTATTCTAGGTATGATTTTCCATGATAAATGGTCTGCAGGACATCATGACGTGCAATCTACTAGGAGGAGGGCTCCTCCATGGCACCAGAAAAGTGGTAGCAGAACAAGATCAATTGCGTGGATTTACCAACACACATGGTGATGGTGGATCTGTTTGATCACTTCTACAATTTGCAGATAGATGACCCCCCCCCCCAACCCAGAATGTGTCACACTCGGTCAATGCAAGGGCTATTGCATGATGGGGCCAAAGAAGGAGATTAAGTTGATCTCCACATCCAATGTTGGTATTTCTTCGGTGAAAAGGGAAAAGTTGGATCAAAGTTCCATAAACTCTGCAGAACTGACAGTAAAGAGTCGGTGAGTGGAAGGCCATTTCCGTGGATTCCATATCCTGGGTAACCCCTTGGTACCTAAGGATGAGTACGTGCTCCTTCCCATCGAAATGAGGACTCTGCATGACAACATTATGGCCCTTGAAAATGATGGCAGCAATACCTCACATTTCACGGGGTTGGCCCCAAAGGATTACAACTTCACTGCAGGCAAGCTCACTCTAGAGTCTGCAAACATCTTATGCATGTTCAACCTAGGTATGTTGGGTGCCTCACTGATAAGGCTTTGGGATCTGTACCAAGCTAAAGAGGCCACATGGAACATGGAGCCCATATTTGCAGTCATTGATCTGTTTCACTTCCACAAGGACAACCTTAAGAAAGGATCCGTAGCTATGGAGATGATTGCACAGTGGCTGTGCAATGCAATGCAAATTCACAAGGACAAGCAGTACCTACATGTGCCCTACAATCCAGCGTAAGTCCATGGTGCTCTTAAGTTATAGTTATTTTCTTCTCAGCTGACTGATATATTTGCTGGAAACAAACCTATATGATTGTACTTAATAGAGATGAAACAAGCAACACAACTATTATTCTTAGTTATTAGAACATGCATATACTAGCGTATACATCCATGTGCTGATTTAAGAAGATCACTTGCATACCCATCTATGAAAAAATATAGAAAATAACATACACATGATTATTTCTTAACTTCGCCTTTTGTCACTTTAGCGCAACTATGATCGACTTGGTGTGAAGTTTTCTGGATTCTCTATATGTTTGATAGGTAACCTTGTCTGAAACATCATTTTAGTTATTTGGTGCCCTCATATCCAAATGCAGCCATCTGTAATGTATTTATTTGAACTATGCATGTAGTCATTACAATCTAGAAAGTATTTTTCCTATGCATAATTGATTAGATATTATGTTGGTTAATACATTTCATTCACATTTTTGCGCAGCAACCATTGGGTCCTTATAGTTCTTGCGCCCAAATAGCGAAAGGCCTATTACTAGGATTCCTTGAAAACCCAAGGAAGATTGGATACTGAACTTCTCGAGTCGGTTCTCGATGACGCACTAAACAGGTTTGTGTGCATGGCAGCAAGTGATCTGCCAAATACAGGGAAGAGAACCAGGAGTGGAACACAAATTCGAGCACGTGACCAATATATCCTATGTTCAGAAGCATATGGGTAGTATCCGTGCTGAATACTACCTCTCCTGGCATATGGATGCCTTAATACGGTTCCAGGACCATATCCGTAGAGCTGAAGACTTCCAGAAGTATTCTCTTCACATGGGCGCTGCAGAGTTTGATTATCATCAAGAGTTTGCACGCATCCAGAAGATCTTCGCATCTGTCATCATCAAGGAGGTCATTCCGGATACTGGGCATTTCTACTTTGGATAGACCTCTCATTGAACGAGATGCCTTTCAATTCAGGTAGCCCTCCTTGACCACACATTTGTTGTATCCTTAATAGATGAGAAGAAAGAAGACCCCATGTTTCTTTATTATTGTTATAATTAAACTGATCATGACTTGCTATATTTTTTGTGCACTCTAACTCTATTCCAGTCGATATGTACAAAGTGATCTCATGACATACATTTCTCAAAGGATGATAGCATTGATGATCTATTTCATAGCTACTTTTTTTGTGTCTCATGTTTCTACTCTGAACGATTTCTAGTTCCTCGGAAGCATGCTCTTTTTTATTCAGTTATGTCATGCTGAATATCATCTTGTAGCCTATTTAGTTAACTACTTGTGTTCTCATTATTACATGCTCAAGGATTTTGTTCAGTTTTTCTTGCAACAGTGATGCCATGTGAAGATGCGATATATGAATATCTAGGCACATGAAGAAGAGGACCATACTGATGCCATATTTTATTACAACAAATTGTAAGTGACAAGGGTATAGCTAGTAAGGCCCATTATCTTAGTACCCCTGGGGCCCGTTCGGATAATAGTCTAGTGGGAATTACGCCCGATCATAACTATAGCCAAAATACAAGATGATATCACACTTTGTTGCAATAGAAGATTTTCTTTGTTGCAATAGAAGATTTTCTTGCCACATTTTGGTTTTCGTGGCAATAACCTATTACCATGCTTGCTATTGGAACGCTTGGCAACAAACACAATGTCGTGGCAAAGGAACCTATTGCGACAATTTGCCACTTATTGCAACGAATGATGTTGTTGCAATAGACCGGAATCCTTGTAGTGTCATATACAAACATTGTAATTTGTATCGAACCCGACCGGATCCTCGAGACCTGGCCACCTATATATAGGGGCCAGGAGAGGCCGGCCAGGGACAGATTGAGATTGAACCAATTGTCTACTAGCTTATTCTCAACACGCACCAAGTTTCCCCTTGTTTGTCTAAATCTTTACCTTTGAGTTCATCCGACGCCCTCTTCCCCCGATCATAAGTCCTTCATCTAGGACATTTGTCAAGTTAACCCTCATCAATTGGCGTCGATTGATACGTCTCAAATGTATCTATAATTTTTTATGCCCCCTGCTTGTTTATACACCATTTGCTTTGAGTTTTGTTACACTTCATGGCGTTTTTATGCATTTTCTGGAACTAACCTATTAACAAGATGCCACAGTGCCAGTTCCCTGTTTTCTGCTATTTTTGTGTTTCAGAAAAGTTACACCGGAAATATTCTCGGAATTGGACGAAACAAAAGCCGAACCTCCTATTTTTACCGAAGCTTCACGAAGACCGAAGATGAGACGGAGGGGGGCCAGGAGCCAGGCTCACCACAGGGGGCTAGGCCCAGCCCCAGGCCGCGCCACCCCATGGTGAGGCCAGCTGGCCCCACCTCTGACGATGCCCTTTCACCTATAAAGTTCCCTCGACGGGAAAAACCTAAAGGACGGATCACTTTTCCTCGAAACATACTGCAAGCCGCCGCCGTTGTCGAAACAAGATCGGGAGGATCCAGGAGCTCTTCCCGGGACCCTACCGGAGAGGGGAATCACTGCCGGAGGCCTTCTCCACCACCATGTCACCTCCGGAGTGATGTGTGAGTAGTCTACCTTGGACTACGGCTCCATAGCAGTAGCTAGATGGTTGTCTTCTCCACCATGTGCTTCATGTTTAGATCTTGTGAGCTGCCCTACATGATCAAGATCATCTTTATGTAATCATCTTTATTCTATCAATTGCCCAACTATAATTTGTTTACCGAGCATGTTGTTATTTATCTTATGGAGAGAAAACCACTAGTGAACTGTGGACCCCGGTCCAATTTCCTTTACATTGTTACACCGTTTTACTTTTACTCGCACTGTTTACTTTCTTGCATACTATTATCCTTTTACCACTCGATACGCTCAATCCTTTGTTTACAGCAAACCGGTGAGATTGACAACCTCATCGTAAGTTGGGAGCAAAGTACTTGTTTGTGTTGTGTGCAGGTTTGATGTTGCTGCTGGGTGAAGACACACCAACAATATTCCTGGCGCCATTGTCCGGAGTGTCACGAAGCTAGCAAGCATCACCTTTTGAAGTTTGGTTCTTTCTCCTACTGGTTCGAGAAACCTTGCAACCTTGGTTTCATAACTAAGGGAAGACTTGCTGCTGTGCTCATCACACCTTCTCTTGGGGTTCCCAACTGGTCGGTCATCTACATCAACACCGCACCATCAACAAGTTTTCTGGCGCCGTTGCCGAGGAGAAAGAAGACTTCTGCAAGGGGAGTCTCTCACGCACAATCTTTTACTTTGTTTTTAGTTTTGCTTTATTTTATTTTTGCTTGCATCATTTTATCAAAAATACAAAAAAAATTAGTTCCTTTGATAGATTGCATTCCGTTACTTTTACCTTTAAGTTCATCATGTTGTTCCCTAAGTATGTTTTGGAGGACCTTACAATAGGCACCCGAAGCAGCACTTGTAGCGGCATAAGCATATCTATACACCACACAGCCAACACCAGGAGACCCGAGAGAACACATGCATCGGGCAGCATTACAAGGATTAAGATTAGTGGGAAGCAAATTGATAGCCAGAGAAGAAGAGATGCGTCGCAATGAAGGCACCCATAAACCCAGGTAACCACGCCGTGACAACAGTCCTCGGCATAGAAGCAGGAGTCCACGATCTCGGTCACCATCACCAAAACACCACAACAGCCCAAGGTACGAAGGAACCCGAAGATCCAAGTCACCCAAACAAGTGTTCGACTACGAAGACAACGAAAAAGAAATGGGAGCACCATGCTTTACTCGTAGAGTTCGCAGAACCCCCATACCTAAAGGATTCAAACTACCCCATGATGAGCAGAAGTATGACGGGTCCCAGGAGCCACAATCATGGCTCTCAGACTACCTACAAGCAGTAAGAATACTGGGGGGATCAAAAGAGATAGCAATGCAGAGCCTGCAGCTACACCTCACCGGCGTGGCGCGGTCATGGTTAGGCAAGCTAGGGAAAGAAACAATTGGAAGCTGGGACGAGCTCAAAAGGCAGTTTACAAGCAACTTCAATTCGACTTAAAAGCGACCAACATCAACAGAAGAAGTCAAAGCCTGCACGCAGAAACACAACGAATCACTTCGGTCATACATACAATGATGGAGCATCATCAAAAACTCGGTAGTCGATGTTTCTAATGAAAGAGCAATTGACGCTTTCACAATTGGATTACGACTAGCAGATCTAGTCGAAGAGATGGGACGGATCAAGCCAAAAAATGGTACTCCCTCCGATCGGAAATAACTGTCGGTGACTTAGTACAAACTTTGTACTAAGTTAGTACAAAATTACCGACACTTATTTCTAATCGAGGAGAGGAGTAGCAGAATTAATGGACATAGAAAATAGATTCGTGGTCGGTGACAGAGGGAACAAATATAGCTATCAGAGGCAAAGGTCCCGCAACTATGATAAATACGGCTCCCATAGTCAAGTAGCCGCAGGATACAAAGAGAGCAACTACCAAGGAGATGACCGCAAGAACACATGATATCGCAACAACAACAGACAAGACTCAAGCAACAATAGGCAATTTCAGGCAAGAGGATCAAGGGAATACAACTATTCACCAGATCATATGCTTAACAGGCCATGCCATATGCACTACGCATACATAAATGGCAAGAAGTATCACGGCATGCGATGAAGTATTGTAGGACATTCCTCAAACTTCAAGAAGTAGTAGGACATAAACAAGCCAAGGTAAGAAGGCAACGATACAACGGAAATGCGAGCAATGTAACGCCAGCAATCAGCAAGTAACAAACAAAGCCGTGCAAGGACAGAATCAGCTGAGTCAAGGAAACAAAAAACGATGGAGGATACATCCCATCTAAAGGGCACATCAGCGCAATGATACAATGAGTACCAAAGTCAAACAAAGAGCAGAAAAGCATCTCTCGACAAGTTAATCTAGCAATAACATCGCCTCCAATGTCCGTAGAGTATTTGCACTGGTCCGAACAGCCGATAGAATTCAATAGAGAAGACCACCCAATAACAGTACTGTCGTCGTGGTGAAACAACATATGCCATAGGATGGCTTAAATGGGGGCCGAACTAGATGCTGGAGGATTCGGGAGAGGGGAACGAGCTAAAAAGCACGACAGAAAGAGACACTGATCTACCCAGGTTCGGGGCTCTCGTAAGGAGATAACACCCCTACTCCTGCTCTACTGATTGTATATATGGGTCGATGTAGTACACCACAATGGTGCTTCCAAGCTCTCTGCTAGAGAAGGAAGATGAACTGCTAAGTGTAGGAGTACAGTGTGACCAATCTACCTTCAACCTTTCAACCTTCTTCCAGCGACCAACCTTCCAACCCTTTGCTAGGACTCCCTGTGCCACCTTATATAGTGGTGGCCAGGGTTACAACGGTCATACAAGACCACAGACAAGGGCTACACTCCAAACAGGAGCTGGTGGCGATGGCAGAGACCCTTGACTTCGCCCCTGATTGCTCTCGATGGGACGCCATATCCCTGTACCTTGTACCTCTTGAACTGTGGACTTACCTCTGTGCGGTAAGCTCGTACTTGTGCACAGTGAGGGTAGGTAACCTCCACTGTGCACCCTGCCATCTTACTCTGCTACCATGCTTGGATGTTTTCTTCCTTGATTGTAGGGATGTGACACCTTGGTTGACTTAAGTATCCCGGCTATGACCGTTGGCCATACCCCAGGACTTATATGCCGGACCAACGACCTACGGGGTCGGGTAATCCGGCCTCCCCTGCTCCTGCACAACACACAAAATAATTAGGCCGGCATATCCCAGTATATGCCGGCACACCTATACTAGTATTCCGCTATACCGGCAATCCAAGTTCAGCCGGGATACACATTATATGCCGGCCTGGCCGATGCTCCTATATTCCGGCCCCAGGCCTTTTCTTGGTCAACCGGCATAAAAGTCAACCATAGACCTTGTGTCTTTCTAGTCTCTTGACCCTACCGGGGGTCATCCCCCGACACTAGTCCCCGAAGCTGCCGAGGTTCCCCAGTCATAACTGTGGAGCCTTGAAGGTTTCAACATACCTTCTTCATTATGCCCCGGCGATCAGATTTATATGCCGGCACATCTGCACATATCCCGGGCCTCTGTTCCTGTTCCAAAACTTTTCCGGCCGGTCCGAGGGTATTCCGGACGGAACATATACATCGGGCAATTAATCCGACATATAGACGAGTCTTCCTCGAGAAGCCATGCCTGACAGCTTTGCATCGAAACTTGTAACTGCCCTGCCACCTCGAACGGTCACCCACGATGCGACGGTTTACAGTGCAGCAGTTACTTCTTGCCATCATTGCGTCATGGCACGGTTACAGGAACCGCCGCCCCACTCTGTGCCGCCACGTGGCGCCTCGCCGCAGAAACGGTCGGGGGAGTGGAGCACTATCCTCCCCACGACCCCCACGACGGCCTCCTCGGTATAAATATGGGGTGGGGGTAACTTATTCTTTTTACCCCCGCCACAGTGCCTTCTTCCTCAGATCCTCTGCCCCTTGCGCTTCGCCGCCGGACCAAGAAATCGAGAAGGGAAGCTGCCGCCGTCGTCCACCTGCACGCCGGCGCCTCCGCTTGCCGACGTCCGGCGTCATCGTCGACGACGCCACCGCCGCCTCTTCTCCCCGCAGTCTGCAGGGAGATTGGATCTTCCTCTGCACACTTGCCGCCGCCGCTCCATTGCGTAGGCCAAGCTCCGGTGAGTTCCTCTTCCTCTGTTCTTCCTTTCCCTGCTCTTCTGCACTAGGCTGCGGTAGCCTCACTTGGTTTGTATCATGGTAGTTCCTTTGCTGGATATTTCGTTGCTTCGATTAGCATTGCTAGCAGTGTTTCGTAAACAGCTCACAGGTGTTCTTCCGCGAAATTATATCCCTGCTTATTTCCGTATTTTAACTGCCTCGGTAGATCTTCTATTCCTGCTAACATCTGTGAGAGTGGTATGCCGGAGAGACTAACCTCCCTCTTTTCTCCGGCCTTGATAGGAATAACATCACGGGACTCCGGCTCTCACGCCTTATCCCGGCCACTAAGATGGCATCTTCAAGCATGACGGCTACCTCGGCCTCTGAGGAAGATACCTCGGCCCGAGCCCAAGGACGCTCCGGCTGGGGGGGTCGGAGGTTACTCCGGCCGACATATCCTGGTCACCTCCACCAGGAGAGTCCCGGAGGGCGTAGCATGCCGGCTACCAGCGGGAGAAATTGTGCCGGCACCTGAACCCGGCGAACGCGTCGTCTTCATCGCCCACTTCGAGCGGGGCTTCGGTCTGCCGGCATCGGACTTCTTCCGGGACTTCCTCAAACACCTATGATCTCTTCAACCTCATCAATCCCGGCCAATGCCGTGATGATCCTCTCCGCCTTCGCTGCTTTTTGCGAGGGCTATGCCGGCATAGAGGCCCTTACTCAAGGCTGGGCGAAGTACTTCCAACTGCGGAAGCAAGTCGTCCAAGAGCCGCCCCGGAGCAAGGACGACCCGCCGGAGACGGCCCCAGGAAAAGAAGGACCGCCCCATGACCCTCTGCGGCGCGGCCACCATCATGTCCCGAAAGGGCTCGGACTTCCCCAAGGTGGAACTCCTGGAATCTTGCAAGAAGTGGCAGAAGAAAGCTTCTTCTACGTCAAGAACACACCGACGAGGATCTGCTCAACCTGCCGCCATTTGTGGACGAGCCACCCTTGGCCATGACGAACTGGACCTACTAACCCGAAGAACTCGGTGATGCCGGTGAATGCGCTTCACCGGGTTAAGGGCGGAGCTCCTGGATGCCGGTCTTACTCCTCAAGACCTGGTGGCCTGCTATATAAGCCGGCGCGTCTCCCCTCTGCGCGCCGGTCGCACAAGATCTGTCAGATGAGCGGGCCAATGGACCCCACCCGGCACTCCACACCACCCGAGCTGACTCCGGCCGACATTCTGCGCCGGATTAAGGATGTCTGCAAGTCCTCTCAGGCCACTTTTGCCTGGGGGCTAGAACCATACAGCCGGGATAGGCCCGCCCCAACGGTAAACCATCTTATCCGATACATAAAGTCCATGTCCGGCACATAGATACTTAAGCCGACACATGTCTATTTGCCGCACACATCATATTGATCCGACATACCTCTTCCACCGGCATATTTCCTTGTCTGAACTATGACTTTGCTGTTTATACAGAAATTCAGCTTCCAAACCATGGAGAACTCCCGGATCAAGATCGCGGCGGATCGCACCGTTGCAGATGTTGAAGATCCGGATCATTGGGATAAGCTTCCCAGGAGCACCCGTGCTGCAGCTGCCATGGGTAAGGGCTCTTCATCCCGGCATTATACTCAAGACCGGAGTGAGATTGATTCTGACGAGGAGATCCTGCTGTACTATGACCCGTATGCCACTTGCGTACGCCTTTCCAGAAACACCTATTGCTCCGAGTTTGCAATGCCGTCCTCAGCTATCCCGGACGATATGGTTATCGACGCCGCCCCTCTGAACCAGGGACCTCTTTCCACGGCGGACGTTGCCGGCCGGAAGCGAGGTGTGAAGCCCCGTCCGACATACCTCAGAGGTCGAAAAGGCAGAAGGTCGGCGTGCCCAAAAAGAAGAAACAGAGGCCTGTTGCCTCGGGGTAAATTTCCTTTTCTTTGCATTTCCTCCGACATATCTCTTGTTTGTATTACTGACTTGGTGTTTTCTCTCTTTCAGTTGCTCCTCTTGAGCCGGAACAAGCTTCTGGCTTGAGCGGCGACCGAAGGTTACCAAGCCCGCTGCCCCTGCTACCTCCGACATTCCCTCTGCCAGTCACACGGCTCCCCGGCGCCGGCATCCTCGCCTGCGCCCGACAAGACCTCCTCCCCGGCGACGTTCCTCCGCCGTAACAAGACACCTCTGCCCCCGACGTCCACATGGACTCGGGGGCTCAACAGGAACCTCCGGCTCCTGATGTCCACATGGACACAGGAGCCCACCAAGAAGCACCAGACTCGGCGCGCCCACCGCGACGCCGGCACAACTGAAAACGCCGGAGCAGACATCAAGGGTAAAGGCCTTTAGTGCCGGACAGTCCGGACTATTCCGGATCCTGCCTCTGCTGGCCAAGATGCACCGGCCGCGCCGGAACAGCCCGCACCCGAGACTCCTTCAGCTGACAAGACCCCAGCACCGGCCAAGACCACTGCACCGGCCAAGACCACTGCACCGGCCAAGTCCACTGCACCGGCCACCACATGCACCGGCCAAGTCCACTGCCCCGGCCAAGACCACTGCACCGGCCCAGACCGGCACGTTGAAGATTCAGCCGGCCAAGTCCGGCACACCATCTGCCGCAACTGCTCCTCCTAAGGCAGCGTTCCGGACCAGCTCTGCTCTGGCCCTGCCTCTTGGCAGGGCAGCAGCCCGGCCGGGGTACCGGACCAGCTTTTTCGACACCCCAGAACTCGAGGGCCTCGTCCCTCTTGCGACGAAAAGTGATCAGAGCCTCGGCTCTCTTAAGGAGCAGTGCATCAAATGGAACGACGCCAGCAACATGGACACTGCGGACTCAAGGAGCAAGAAGCTGGCCGAAGCCAAGACCAGTGGCGACCCAAGCGACTTCCTGGCAGCGAAGCCCATACCGATCGCCAGCGAGCTCCTCAGCATCCAGCAAAGACTTCACAAGTTGGCCTCTGCCACCAACGTAAGTCCTCTCTATTTACACACATATCCCCAGTCCCCGAAAATGTCGGCTGTCCGGGATATGGACATCCGGGATTTTCTCATAGTCCTTTAGCTAGCTTCTTTTGAATTAACTGCCGACATATGAGCTCGATCCGAGCTTCAAATCCTAGTCACCGAGGGCCGGGATAGGTGCGCAGCACCTGTGCCGGGTCTTTAACAATTTCACATCTCTATTATCTTTCAAATCCTCTTGACCGGGATATAAGCTCGATTCGAGCTTCAAATCCTAGTCACCGAGAGCCGGGATAGGTGCGCAGCACCTGTGCCGGGTCTTTAAAAGAATGATCACTTGATAAAATCTTCACTTTAATTATCATGTCAAATTTCTCTGCTGACATTTCAAATCCCGGCATTTTTGCAGCGCATGAACAACACCCGGGCCGACATGTTCCATGAGTTGGTGTGCGAGCACCGGAAGCTATCTGACGCACACAGCAAGCTTCAGCAGGAGCTGTCCCAGAAAGGTAATCTTTGCCGACATACTGCTGTATGCCGGATATCTTTCCTCTCTTTACTTTGCAATGCTTACCTTGCCGACACGTAACCTTGTGCCGACATTCTTCAGCTGGTGCCGAAGCGCAAGTCACCGAGCTTCTCAAGAGGGTGAAAGAGCTTACTGGTATGCCGGATCCTGCTGTTACCCGGATAGCTACTTTATACTTCAAATCCTTTACTCTTTGTCACTTTTTCTTTCTTCAAATCCTTTTAACTTGAAATCTTTGCAGATGAGAAGGCTGCACTGGAGGCACGCCACCAGGATTGTGTGTCCTCGGTGGATGTGGCCAAGCAACTGGACGACCGGGATGCGCGTCACAAGGCCGAGGTTGAGCAGTTGAAGGGCCGGATCACCGAGCTGCTGGACGAAAAGGAACAGAGGGAGGGCCTACTGAAGAAAACCCAGACCCTGCTTGTTACCTCCGAGACTGATGCCTCCAACGCCCACGCTGAACTGGATAGCCTGAAGGAGCAGGCCACCAAATGGGAGGTTACAGTTGCACAGCTGAATGCCGACCTTGCCCGTAAGCTTCAAATCCTTTCCCCTTTTATCCTTTCCGACATAGTGTAATCTTTTTCGGCATAGCATCTATGCCGACATATTTTCCTTTTGCTAACATTGTTTCTATTCTGCAGGCATGTTTCCCGCTTCCGTCGCTGACGTTGAGAGGGCTTTGCAGTTGGACCGAGAAAACCGGGGTGTCCGGTTGACTCGCCCAACTGGGACATGTCGGAGCAGCTGCTGGCCCTGCAGTCCCGGAAGGAGGCCATGACCCTTTACACTGAAGAGCTCTTCTACGGCGCCCAGGAGGCATTCTCTGCCCTCTGGCCGGGACAAAGGACTCCCACTGACCCGGTTGACCTCGGCAACGACCTGCAGCTTGCCAAGGTTCGCCTCCGGGAGTGGCGAGATTCCGGCGCGAGGGTTGGAGCTGACGAAGCCCTCAGCTACTTCTTGTCTTGGTATGAAAAGGCAGACTTGGAGACTTTGCGCACCGTGCGCGAAGGATCCATCTGGACCATGGATCCGGATCATATCCGTCGCCGCAAGGAGTTGGCCCATAGTTATGTGGACTATGCCGACACCGACAAATTCGTCCGGGACATCCGCGAGCCGGAGAAGAATGACGATGCTGGGACATCTGCTGCTGCTGAGGGTTCCGACTCCAGCCAAGATGAAGATGAAGCTGAGGAAGCCGACACTGAAGCTCCGGAACAGGCATCTGCCCCGGGCGGAGGCGACGGCTCCATTCCATCTGTTGGGTCCGGCACACCTGAGGCCGACATCTCGACTGCTACTGCTCCACCTGCTGGCGGCCCCGCGTCTGCCCCTTGAATCTTTGCACCAAAAACACTTTAAGCTTTATCAGATCCCCGGTATGCCGGGTGCAGTTGTAAGATATACGTTTTAATTTCCTTTGGTTTGCTTCCTGAACAAGTTTTATCTTGGTTTGCTTGTTACTAATGCCGGATCATCTTTTGGCTAAGTCACCGAGTTGTTTTCCTGTTTCCTCAATTTCACAACCTTGGCTGCTTGTCTACCTCAATTGGCTTTCGACGTATGAGTCTCAAGGTTGCTTCCTCGAACATACAGTACTTTAACTTTGAGACTTAGACTTCAAATCATCCGACACTTTAAATTTTAACTTTAGCTTTAACGAAAATGTCGGTTCGCTTGCTTTGTATTTCCTTAGCCGTTTTCCATGTGTAGACAATCTCCGGCATCTACTCTTGCTAGCCATGAATCCGGGTTTCGGATAGCAGCTGAGTCGAAGAGTGGCCTTTGGTGCCGACACATTACTAGGCCGACATAGGAAACATTCAAATACAGCCAGCCGGCATATAACAAAAAACTGTAAATAAACAACAAATATACCTCAGAGCTAGTTACCCGGCTTCTTCGGGATGCCGGTATTTCATTCATTAGTCTTGTGCTGGCACAACACGCCGGCATACAAAGGAAAATATGGAAATACATACATTGTGTTGCTCAGGAGTAAAAGGGGCGCAGTAGAGCTATGTTCCATGGCCTCTTGGTTTCTTCTCCGGACCTGTCCGCCTTATTCTTCTTGGGGTCCTGCGCATCTATAAGATAATAGGCATCATTGTGCAGAGCTCTGCTCACAATGAATGGCCCCTCCCATGGAGGAGTTAACTTATGCCGGCCTTCTGTTCCTTGCTTTAGCCGGAGTACTAGATCTCCCTCTTGAAATCTCCTTGGATTTACCTTCTGCGCATGATAGCGTCTGAGGTTCTGCTGATATACTGCTGTTCTTGACAGAGTTATTTCCCTTGCTTCCTCTAGCAGATCAACATCATTTTCTCTGGCTTCTTTAGCCTCTTCCTCAGTATATAGCACTATTCTTGGTGCATCATGTATTACATCTGTTGGAAGCACAGCTTCTGCTCCATACACTAGGAAAAAAGGTGTGTAGCCTGTTGATCTATTCGGAGTTGTTCTTAAACTCCACAGCACTGCTGGCAGCTCATCTAGCCAACATCCCGGAGTTTTCTCCAGGGGCTCTATCAGCCGGGGTTTTATGCCGGATAATACTAGCCCATTCGATCTCTCTACTTGGCCATTGGCACAAGGGTGGGCAACCGACGCAACGTCCAGCCGGATTCCCACCTCCTCACAAAATCTGGCAAATGGCCCTTGGGCAAAGTTTGACCCATTGTCAGTGATGATGCTATGAGGAACACCATATCTCAAGATTATATCCTTTAAGAATTTCACTGCTGTGTGACCATCACACTTGCTTATGGGCTTCACTTCAATCCACTTGGTGAACTTGTCCACCATGACCAGGATATGGGTCATTTTCCCTCTGGCCGGCTTAAAAGCCCCGACCATATCCAGGCCCCAAACAGCAAAGGGCCAGGTTATTGGGATAGTTTTCAGGGCAGATGCCGGCTGATGAATCTGGTGGGCATATCTTTGACACCCATTACATTTCCGGACCAAGTTTTCTGCCTCTTGCAGTGCCGTTGGCCAATAGAAGCCATGCCGGAATACCTTTGCCACCAATGCCCTGGACGAAGCATGGTGACCACACTCCCCCTGGTGAATTTCCCGGAGCATCTCCAGACCCTCCGCAGATTCGACACATCTCTGCAATACTCCGGTGGTACTTCTCTTGTATATTTCTTTGTTGATGATGGTATACGCTTTGGATCTCCTTATAACCCGGCGGGCCTCGGTTTCATCCGCCGGCACTTGACCATCCACCATGAAGTTCAAGATAGGACGTGCCCATGAGGGCACTTCCCTGACAGTGAACACTGCCTGATCTATTTCCATCATTTCGACCGACACATAATCGATCTCCATGGGCTGCGAAGTCCCCGGGACTGAAGAATCAGTCCCCGGGTATGCCGGAGCAGTCCCCGGGTATACCGGCACAACCTCTTGGCACATTTTACCCTTGCCTTTAGTTTTGCTCCGGAATACTGTACTAACAGCATATGCCGGCCCAGTCCCCGGGACTGAGGAAACAGTCCCCGGGTTATCCGTCCTGGCTCCGGCATCTATCTCCATTGGAACTGCTTCGTCTGGACCTGGCGGGACATAAATGGAGGATGACTCCGGCGAGGGTTTGATCGATGGCTTCCTCAGATGCTCCAGCGAAATGCCGGGCGGGATTGAATCTCGGGAAGACCCCAGCTTGGATAATGCATCGGCTGCATCGTTCTGAGCCCGGAGAACGTGCCGGAACTCACAACCTTCAAAGTAACCACTTAACTGCTGCACTAGGAAACGGTATGATGCCATGTTAGCATCATGCGCGTCCCATATGCCGGAACACTGCTGAATCACTAAGTCAGAATCCCCGAAGCACATAATCCGGCGAATTCCTATGTCCTTAGACACCTTCAGGCCATGCACAAGTGCCTCATATTCCGCCACATTATTTGATGCTGCAAAGTGAATCTGCAGGACGTATCTCAGCTGGTCATTCTTTGGTGAACTGAGAACTATGCCGGCACCCAAGCCATGGATTGTCTTGGACCCATCGAAATGCATCCTCCAATAATTGGCATCTGGCAATGGTGGCTCATACTGTATCTCGGCCCAGTCAATAAAGAAATCCGCCAAGACCTGGGACTTGATTGTATCCCTCTTATCGTACTGTGGTGTATATGGTGAAAGCTCTATTGCCCACTTTGCTATCCGGCCGCTGGCATCTTTGTTGCCTATAATTTCCGAGATAGGGGCCTCGGCCACTACCCGGATTGGATGCTCTTGGAAGTAATGCTTGAGCTTCTTAGCCGCCATATAGACACCATAGGTCATCTTCTGATAGTGGGGGTAATTTTGCTTTGAGGTGGAGAGGACTTCACTCAGATAATATACCGGCCGCTGCACGGTTTTGCCTCCTTCCTCTCGCTCTACTACCACCACAGTACTGACAACTCGGTTGGTTGCCGCTATATAGAGCAACATTGGCTCCCGGGGCATCGGAGACGCTAATACCGGCGCTGTTGACAACAATTGTTTCAATTCCTTGAAAGCTGCATCTGCTTGCGTTGTCCAGACAAATGTGTCGGACTTTTTCATCAACTGATATAACGGCAGAGCTTTCTCTCCCAGCCGGCTTATGAAGCGGCTCAGGGATGCGAGGCACCCAGTGAACTTCTGTACTTCCCTCAAATCTGTCGGCGGCTTCATCCTTTCTATGGCACGAATCTTGCCGGGATTCACCTCAATACCCCGGCTGGAAACAAGGAAACCGAGCAACTTGCCCGCCGGCACACCAAAGGTGCACTTAGCCGGATTCAACTTCATCCGGAATCTCCTCAGGTTCCCAAAGGTTTCCCGGAGATCATCTATGAGAGTCTTGCTCTCCTTGGTTTTTATGACGATATCATCGACATATACCTGCACATTTTTATCTATCTGATCGTGCAAACACTTTTGCATACACCTTTGGTAAGTTGCGCCGGCATTTCTTAAACCGAACGGCATAGTGAGATAGCAATAAGCCCCGTACGGGGTAATAAAGGATGTCTTTATTTGATCTGGCTCATATAAAGGGATCTGGTGGAAACCAGAATAGGCATCTACAAATGATAACAGTTCACATCCGGCTGTGGAATCAATCACTTGATCGATCCGAGGCAGCGGGAATGGATCTTTAGGACATGCCTTGTTCAAGTTGGTGTAATCAACACACATCCGCCATACTTTCACTATGACGGGCTCATCTTTCTTCTTTTCCACCAAAACCGGATTAGACACCCAATCCGGATGAAGTACTTCCTTGATAAAGCCAGAGGCTAAGAGCCTGGCCACTTCCTCCCATATGGCTTTCCTTCTATCGCCGGCATTCCGCCGGAGCGGCTGCTTCACTGGCTTAGCATCGGGTCTCACGTGCAATGCGTGCTCAGCCAGCTCCCTCGGCACACCTTGCAGGTCCGAAGTAGACCATGCAAAGATATCCCGATTCTCACGGAGGAAGCTGATGAGCTCGCTTTCCTATTTGGGATCCAAACTTGCCCCAACCAGGGCATGGCGCTCCGGGAAAGCTTCATCCAGCGGCACCTTTTTGACTTCCTTGCCTACTTGAAAAGAAGCACTGCCGCCGGGATTTGTCATGCCCGGCATATATTTGCCGGCCACGACCGTTTCAGCAATCTCCACTGCTCGCTTGAGCCTCTTCCTCTCCTCTGCAATGATCAGAGTCTCGGCCAGATTGGATCCGGCGGTGGCACATGCCATCGAACGCTTGTAATCACCAATGATGGTGATCACCCCTTTGGGTCCCGGCATCTTCATCTTCAGATACGCCACATGCGTAGAGGCCATGAATTTTGCCAGTGCCGGTCTACCCAGCAAAGCATGGTAGGGGCTCTCCAAATCAACCACCTCGAACATGAGGTTTTCCACCCTGCAGTTATCCCGGCTGCCAAACATGACATCCATCCGGATCTTGCCCATCGGCGCACACGAAAGTCCCGGCACAATGCCGTGGAACGTGGTCTTGCTTGGTTCCAGCATATTTTCCTTGATTCCCAGCTTCTCCATCGTATCTCGATACATGATGTTGATGCTGCTTCCATTATCAATGAGGACCTTGCTGAATCTTACGTTATTAGCCGGCCCGATGAATGTCGGATCCATCACCAGAGCATATCCGCCGGGATTTGGCATGATCCGGGGATGATCTGCCCTGTCCCAACCAACTGCCTGGTCAGACCAGTACATCAGCTTTGGCACAGCCGACATAACGGCATTCACCTCCAGACTCCGCCGGTACAAGCTCTGCTTGTCTGTTCTCTCGGTCTCAAAGACCATATAGCTCTGATCATACTCCTTGTACTCATTCCGGCCCGCTCCTGGGCCTCCGGCGTTATATTCCGGATTATAGCTCTGGTCAACTTGATTTACGCCGGCATTTCCGGCGTTGCTCTGATTCCCAGGATTAACCGGCCTAGGTGGGACTGCAATTGTATTAGCACCTGTCAACGGCGATGGAGCTGCCGGGACAGAGGGTCTAGCCGGTCCCCAGGGACCTGCACGACCTGCTAATATGTCGTCCAGCCACGAACAGTTCCTTGTCAAATGGTTTGCCGGCTTTCCCGGCTGGAATGTGTGAAACACACAAGGCTTGTCCATGGCAAGACCCACAGTATACTTCGGCCACTGCTTCTTCTGGCCGGCGGCTCCGCCGGCATTCTTGTTGGTCCAGACATTCTTCTTCTGGAACGGCTGTGCTTGCTGCTGCGGCTGCTGCTGAGGCTGCTGATAGTTCTCATATCTCGGACGCTGGCTACTGCCGGCGCCCCCTTGCTCTTCCTCCACGGCTGCAACTTGTGCTGCCCCATACCGGTAATCCGGCCGCTCATCTCTCCTCTTATTCCGGTTATCCGGGCGATAGTATTGCCCTGGTCTACCGGCATTGCTGGTGTTCCCCTGGGTTTGCCCCTGTCCTTGTGAATCGAGACTGGGCTGCTTGGGATCTCCCAGAGCATAACTATCAGCGATCTTGATTGTTTCGGCCAGCGTGGCCGGCATTTGCCTCTGAAGCTTTTGCCATAGCATGGTGCCATGCTGGCACCCATGAGCGAACCACATGATGGCCTGCTGCTCATTGATTCCTTCGCAGGAATTGCGCAACGTGCACCACCTGGTCAGATAGTCACGGTCAGTCTCATTCACTCCTTGCCAGTAGTTAGCCAGCTGCTGCGGACGGTTGGGCCTCTTGTATGTACTGGTAAAGTTCGACACAAACTGCTCTTCGAAATCAATCCAGCCGTTGATACTCCCGGCCGGCAAATTATTCAGCCATATCCTGGCTGGACCTTCCAACATCTGCGGCACATATCGTACCGCCCATCTGAGGTTTCCTCCAGCGATGTTCACTGCTGTGGAGTAATCCTCCAACCAATCTTCCGGCTTCGTACTGCCATTATATGTCCTCGCGCCACGCGCGAGCTGGAAGAAGTAAGGCACCGGCTCCCCCATAATCCGGGGTCCGAAACACATAGGGCCCGGAGCTCCTTGTCTCTCCACCAACTCTGATTGGTGGAGCTTGTCCAGCTTGAAACGTGCATCATTGGCTTCCAAGGACCGAGGTCCAAGCCGGGATGCTATTGGGCCTGCGATCATCTGCTGCTGCTGCTCCGGCTGATGCTGCTCACTATGCCGGCCTTGCTGATGCTGCTGCTGATATCCCGCCCTGGCAAGGGCGGAATTGCCGTCATCCTCTCGATGTCCCGGATGGCCTGCACCCTGCTGCTGCGCTGCACCTCCGGCGCCCTGTTGCTGACGTCGGGCTGCACTGTTACTCCGGCCACCAACGGCCGCTGCTGCTTCATGCCCGGCCGGCACACTCTGGCCGGGCTTCTTGCTGCCGACATACTTGTCAGCTTGGTCGACATTCTTCTGCACCATCGCCTGCTTTCCGGCGGCAGCCGGATCGTACACCTGGATCTGCTTGTCCCGGCGGCCAGAGGTCACACTTCTGGCACGCCGGGCGCTAGGATGCGGGGACGACGCTTGGCCCCTCGACCTCGCGCCGGCACCTCCCGCCGACACAATGTACTGGGATGCCCCGGCACCTGGGTTTGCCTTCTTAAAGGCCTCCTGCTGCTTTGTAGCTTCAGACAAAAGTTTGTTAAGCCGGGCTTGCTGCTCACGCAGTGCTTCGCCGGATAAACAAGATAAATCCTTAGCTACCTCGGCCGCCGCTCTAAGGTTCTTTACTGGCGAACTATAGACTACCTTAGGCACAGTACTAGTTGCGGTATGACTCTTATCTCTAGCATCTTTTCCTATCTCAGCATTAAGATTTCTGCCTCTAGTTCTAACCTCTTCTATCCGGCTAGGCCGGATTACTACAGGAGTAAAACCATGGGCTGCCTCATACTCACGGAGTTGCCGGTTAAACCGTTCGCGCTCCTGGTTCATGGCCAGGGCCTCGTCGACGAGGGCCTGACGAGATCCCTCCAGGACCTCCCTTGTCTGCTCCGGATCAACGCCGGATCGCACCGGCTCGAGAAGCCGGTCGATGATGGGAAGAAGAACCTCGCCCCTAGCCGGCACACCGGAAGTGCCGGCCAGGTTCTCCGCACGCTCCAACGGAGGACGCGCCGACCTCTTGACCTTCGGCGGCTCCGGAGGAGAAGCTCCGGCCGCTGCTGCTTTGTCGGCATCTTCCGCCGGCGGCACGGATGTGCCGGCCATCATCACCTCAGCCGACTCTACTGAGCGAGCGCTACGCCCAGCGTGAGCCAGCCGATGTGACGGAGGATCCGACGCCACCAGCACCTCCTTCCTGCAAATTCTCTCAGTTCCCACGTACACCTCGTGGGAACCGAAAGACATAATCCGGCCATCCCTAGGGAACGGCCGGCCACCGAGACAACCGGCGTTGTCACTGACGAAACTGAGCGAGCCTAGCCTCTGGACGAGGCCAGAGACCACGCGCACTCCCGAAGCTGCTATCACAGACCCCGTCCGAATGAACACTCCGCCCAGCATATCGATCTGATGCCCCACGGTGGGCGCCAAATGTCGTCGTGGTGAAACAACATATGCCATAGGATGGCTTAAATGGGGGCCGAACTAGATGCTGGAGGATTCGGGAGAGGGGAACGAGCTAAAAAGCACGACAGAAAGAGACACTGATCTACCCAGGTTCGGGGCTCTCGTAAGGAGATAACACCCCTACTCCTGCTCTACTGATTGTATATATGGGTCGATGTAGTACACCACAATGGTGCTTCCAAGCTCTCTGCTAGAGAAGGAAGATGAACTGCTAAGTGTAGGAGTACAGTGTGACCAATCTACCTTCAACCTTTCAACCTTCTTCCAGCGACCAACCTTCCAACCCTTTGCTAGGACTCCCTGTGCCACCTTATATAGTGGTGGCTAGGGTTACAACGGTCATACAAGACCACAAGACAAGGGCTACACTCCAAACAGGAGCTGGTGGCGATGGCAGAGACCCTTGACTTCGCCCCTGATTGCTCTCGATGGGACGCCATATCCCTGTACCTTGTACCTCTTGAACTGTGGACTTACCTCTGTGCGGTAAGCTCGTACTTGTTCACAGTGAGGGTAGGTAACCTCCACTGTGCACCCTGCCATCTTACTCTGCTACCATGCTTGGATGTTTTCTTCCTTGATTGTAGGGATGTGACACCTTGGTTGACTTAAGTATCCCGGATATGACCGTTGGCCATACCCAGGACTTATATGCCGGACCAACGACCTACGAGGGTCGGGTAATCCGGCCTCCCCTGCTCCTGCACAACACACAAAATAATTAGGCCGGCATATCCCAGTATATGCCGGCACACCTATACTAGTATTCCGGCTATACCGGCATATCCAAGTATCAGCCGGGATACACATTATATGCCGGCCTGGCCGATGCTCCTATATTCCGGCCAGGCCTTTTCTTGGTCAACCGGCATAAAAGTCAACCATAGACCTTGTGTCTTTCTAGTCTCTTGACCCTACCGGGGGTCATCCCCCCGACAAGTACCTCGGCCAGGTAATGCGCCTCTGGTACTCAAAGCACAAATAGGAGGATACAATGTGGAAAGAGTGTTTATGGATGCAGGAAGTGGTATAAATCTTATATACACAAAAACGCTCCGAGCAATGCACATATCGCTGGAGTTCCTCAAGCCAATAGATTGTTCATTCCATGGAATCGTACCCGGAAGCGCGAACTACCCATTGGGTCGAATAGCACTCGATGTTTGCTTAAGTAACCGCCAGAACTACAGAAAGGAGAAGCTGGACTTCGAAGTCATGGACTGGCCCTCTCAGTATCACGCGATCCTCGGACGACCCACGTTTTCGCGTTTTATCGCAGTGCCTCACTACACCTACCTGGTACTCAAAATGCCAGGACCCAATGGAATCATCATAGTGAAATGAAGCTTTGAGCTCTCAGATATATGCGACAAAGAGTTCCATAAAATGGCGCAAACATTTGGCATGACGGCCGAATATGGACAACTCAATGGAAAATTGAAAAGGAGACCACAACGACTACAAGGCAACCGGAAGAAAACAAAGCAGGCAGCATTGAGCCAGAAGCGAAGAAACTTCAAGTCCAAATGGAGGATCTGAACAAACCTGCAAGGAACGAGTCAGGGACTCCTGCAACCTAGGCGATGAACTCTTAAAGCAAATAGATAGTAGAGTTAGTGAAATAAGGCTATTCAGCCATGAGTTATAAGGGCAAGACCCTCTGAACTCAGAACACAGGCGACCGGTCGGGTTCCTTGGGCCACCCCGTGTATCTTTACATTCAGTATAATAATAAAAAAGACAAGTTCATCATTCTTTGAGCTTACAAAGTCTACCATACCAGTGACTCCATACAGAGAGTACGCAAAAATACCAAAACTGCGGCAAACACACACAAAAAATCACAACATAGCTTCTTGAGTCGAACATTCTGATACAGTCGATAAAGACATCAGAACAACTAAAACTCTCACGCTCAAGAAACAGTCCAAGACAAAGTGAATAAATTACAATGAGTAAATATTTCTTACAAAGCCAGCTGATCTGATGAATCAACCATGAGTGGGTTCAAATAGTGGTACTCACGGAAGAAATCATCATCGGCTTCAAGCAGCTTAGTAATCATCCTTCTTGTAGGCTCAAGTGTAGCATCCATATGGACCCGCAGCACCGAGGATCTAGATCTTTATGGAGGAGGCAAACCCCAAGAAATAGTATTAAATTTCAGCTTTGAGTGCCACTTTCGCACCCAGCCAAGAGCAAAATTGGCACCAGCAACCAGGTTAAGTTCTATAAGCCGATGAATACACGACTCGTCTTGAAAACTTTGAGTAGCTAGCCAAAATTCTCCGGGAGAGGATTTTTGGGCAGCATGACTGAAAACATAGTTGTCAAAGACTTCGACAACCATCAACAGCTTCTCCAACATGATGAACCCAATCCTGCAGCAGAACAATAGCGCTACGACGATGAGCATCCACCCAGAAAGTGTTGGTATCTGAAGAAACCCTCTCAAGAGCCGCTGACGAGGGTTAACTCAATAAATGTCCTAGATGAAGGACTTAGGATCAGGGAAGAGGGCGTCGGATGAACTCGAAGGTAAAGATCAGTCAAACAAGGCGAGGTTTGGTGTATATCGAGAACAGGCATGGTCCTCAATTGGCTCAATCTCAATCTGTCCCTGGCCGGCCTCTCCTGGCCCCTATATATAGGTGGCCAGGTCTCGAGAATCCGGTCGGGTTTGATACAAATTACAGTGTTTGTATATGACATCATCTCATACTTGATTACATCTATACTTAGGACTATCTAACGGGCCTTGGGGGTACTAAGAGAACGTGCCTTATTAGCTATACCCTTGTCAGCCGTGGTCCGCACATTTACTCGACGATCTTCGGCAACAGGATCCAAGCAAATACCTGGGAAGCAAGAGTCAAGATAAATCAAAACAAGAGCGACAACAAAGACACTCGGGGGCTCTGAGCAGCTTACATTGCAGTTGCTCGCATGTTGTCTCGATAATCTTAGTCATATAAATATCGCATTCTTCGAGTTGAACAATTTTCGCCATCAAGATGGACATCTGCTCCTACAGAGAGGACACCTTCTTCAATAAATCATATGATTTTTTGGCTTGTTCCATTGCAGTCCTAGTTTGATGTTTTAAGGATAACAATCGACCTTCAAGATCCGCAATCCTTGACAAATGCTCAGCACAACGGTCAGGCGAACCATGTCCAGAGGGAACCTCGGGAATTTGTGAACCTGCTATATTCATTGGCAATGAGCCACGCTCAATCTCAGGCATTTCGACCTCACAATTAGGCTGGACAAGGAATAAAAAGACAACTTCAAACACAGAATGAGCGGAAGTCATAAATCATTGTACAAAGTATTTACAAGAAATAACTCCGGACAAGACAACAGAGCAAAGTGTTTTGATTATAGCAAAAGAGACAACACAGAGCATCATCAAAGAGGACAAGCAGAAATCTGTGCCACCTCAGTAGGAGAGGGATCTGTAGGAGCAGGCGCACTCGATGAAGGCACAGAAGCCAAAGGTGTTGGCGCAGGGAGAATCAAGGACATGAACTTGGGTGCGTACTTATTCGCCTCCGCAAAGAACTCCTTCATTTCTTCCGGGCGTCGAGCATAAGCGGAGCTCACCTTTTCCCAGTCCACATTTTCACCATGTGACTGAGTCAGGGCAATCGTCCCCTCAACACCTCTCCTCATAGAAGAAAGCTTCTGGATCCTCCAAGGTGTCGAAGGCCTAAACCAAATTCCTAAGATTGCCGACAGGCATATCATTCTTCTTCTTCGGGAACAACTCGACGAATAGGCGAGGAATCACGTGGTGAGTTCCCTGGAGGATATTTCTAACATTCCTCCAGTTCGACTCCAGGACGCCAACAGTATCCAACAGAGGATCCTTCATGCCATCAAGACGAAGTTTAATGATTTCTCCAAGCTATTCTGCTGCATCACAAAAAATGCAACTAAGTTAAAAGAGGCATCTCGACAGATTAGAATAACACAGTAGAAGACAAAAGCAAGAAGAAGAACTTACTGCCAACAGATGTGAGAATATCATCGAGTCATTTTGCAACATCCTCTTCGCACTTGGCGTGCCTTTGGGAAACCTCGGCCAATTTTTTTTGGCTTTAATAGCCCTGGCTTCCGCTACCTTAGCCGTTTTGTCGGTAGAAACTTTGGCAGCAGATACTTCCTTGGTGTGTTTTTCATCAGCCTCCTTAAGAGCCTTGGAGGTGGTTGATGACCCACAAGTATAGGGGGTGTATCATAGTACTTTCAATAAATAAGAGTGTCGAACCCAATGAGGAGCAGAAGGTGTTGACAAGGAGTTTTGATCAAGGATTCACTGTAAATACTAGCAAACGAGTTTTCAGGGGTATTTGATAATGCAAGTAAATAAAGTATGAGTAAATAAAAGACAATAATAATAATTGCTGCGAGTGGCCCAATCCTTTCTAGAGCAAAGGACAAGACGGTTGTGTTACTTATGATTACCAAACGTTCCTGAGGACACATGGGAGTTTCTGTCAAGCGCTTTTGCTTCATATAGCTGAGTAATCATCATTTGTTTGATAAGTGTTATGGGGGTGAACCTATGCTAATGCACTACCCCAACTTGGACTAATACACACTTGTGATTATACCCCTTGCAAGCATCCAGAACTATAAAAAAGTAATTAAGATAAATCTAACCATAGCCTTAAACTCTGAGATCCTACACTCCCTGGTGCACTGGTTTCCTAACGGGGGTTTAGGTTTTTGTCGCTCCGGCAACCCCACAATTAGTAGCCAAATACACAATGCATTCTACTAGGCCCATAAAGGTGAAGTATCATGTAGTCGACGTTCACATGACACCACTAGTAAAACAGCACCACAACATCTAGATATCAAACCAATTAATATTACTCAACATAGTTCCACTACTAACATCTTGACTTCTCCCATGTCCTCAAGAACTAAATGAATTACTCACAAGACATCATATGGATCATAATCAGAGGTGAAATAATGATAAATAACAATCTGAACATAAACCTTAATTCAACGGTTTCACTCAATAACATCAACTATAGGAGTAATCAACATCGGGAAAGTTTCCCCTATGAACTGGACAAGATTCACCCCAAGATGTTACAACGGGATGGTGTGGTGATGAAGATGATGAAAGTGCTGGTGATGATGGTGATGATGATGATGATCCCGATGAAGCCCAACTCGATGATGATGACGATGGCGATGATTTCCCTCCTCCGGGAAGGAATTTCCCTAGAAGATTTCTGCCTGCCGGAGAGCTTTCTCTCTCTATGTGTTTTCTGCCCCGCAGAGGCGGTGGAGTCTATCTGCGACCCCCCCCCCCCCCGAGTCTTAGGTTTTCGGGGAGACGATATATGCGAGGGGGGTGATGGCAGAGGTGGGCCAGGGCGGCCACACCACCAGGTGGTGCGGCCTAGGGCTGGCCCGCGCCACCAGGTGGTGTGGGCCCCTAGTGGCTCACTTCTGCCTTTCCTTTTGGCTACTTTCGTCTTCCGACGAAATATAAATTTCTGGATATTTTCCTGGAAGTACTGGTCTTCAGAAATATTGTATCTTGACGGTCCTTTTTCTAGCAGAATCCTAACTCCGGCAGTGAATTCTCCAATAATCATCAATCATGCAAAAATGGAGGAAATAACATAAGTATCATCTCCAAATATGAAATATATCAATGAATAATAGTAAATTGTGATATAGAATAGTGATGCAAAATGGACGTATCAACCCCCCAAGCTTAGACCTCGCTTGTCCCCATGCGAAAACTGAACTCGGTTAACATGACCACAGGTTTATGGAGTGAAGTGTCGATAAACAAAATACGGACAAGAAGCATCACACTTACCAAGGCACAAGTCATAATAGATAGCAACTTCCCTTCATATAATTTAACTTGCAATGAGCAAAGGGAATCACAATAAAGGTTCACAAGGTAAATCATGATTGGTGATGGCAAACCTTTGTTCTTGGTCAGAGAACAATGAACAGATTGTACTTATATTTCGATCGGAGCCTTTTATATCAGAGCTTACATAGCAAAAATCACATGCTCAATCATAGCAATCTCTTTACAGTCATTGATAGCTTCCAAAGATATATTCATTCAGATAAAAGCATCATACTAAACAAAGGAAGATAGGAAACATGATTGAATAAATCAACATATGGATGGTTGGATCACAACAACTCAAATGCTTGCTTGAGATAGAGGGGAATAGGTTGACTCAACATAAAGTAAAAGATAGGCCCTTCGCAGAGGGAAGCAGAGATTAAACATGTGCTAGAGCTTTTCATTTATAAAATAGAGATAAAATTGTTTTGAAAGGTGGTTGCTCCTGTCAACGACTAGTAACAGAGTTCTTGCTATCTTCCATACTAAACAAGTGAGAGCGGTTCCGAGTTCTATGAAAAATTGGCACTTTTGTGCTCTTTTATAAAGCTTGGCACTCCTCCCCACTTTTCTTTTCACAAACCATGGCTAATCGAATCCTTCAGGTACCCACCAACTTTCACATACCATGGAGGAGTGCCTTTTTCTTTTCTTTTTTTTCTTTTTTTTGTTATAATGGTCTGACCAGCTCCCTTGCAAAATTAGTGACGAGCAGATGAAGCATGCAAGTCAAGGGGTACTTAATTTAGTATGGAAGATAACAAACCCAACCACTATGTCCTCATGAGCTAAAAACAGTGTCACAAAATGAGAAGTATTCGAAGGTTTTTGAAAGGTAGCACATGAAAATTTACTTGGAATGGCTTGAAATACCATACATAGGAATTTATAGTGGACTCTTTGGAAGTGACTTGGTTTTTGGGAGTTGGATGCACGCGAAGTATTCCCTCCCAGTACAGGTTTTGGCTAGCAAGGCTGGGTAGCAAGCATAAGAGTTGAATGAAACAAACAAACATACATACATGTGATAGAAAACAATCATGCAAACTTCCTTGAAAGTACAAACGATCTTAACTTGAGAATACTAATGCTTATGAGCCAATCATAAGGGAAAGATGATGAAATAATGTATCTACATGTGTTTCCCTCTTTTCTACTCAAGCCTCAAAGTATTGTTGCTACTGACCAATGCTAAGTTTGCCAAAACCAACTAGATTTACTCATGCTCCCAAAGTGATACCAAAACTAATCAACAAGATCAATCATGTAAGACAAATTTCAAACTAAAATAAAGTGTGCAGAAAGTAAATGATAAAACTTCTCATTAATATTTCATAACCGCAACTCACACCAAGGGATACATAGGTAACCAACTAAAGGAGAGATACTTCCACATTGCAAACTATCCTATAAGATAACTTCTCTATTCATGATATGACTCTACTTGAAAAGTAAATGGGTAAAAGGTAATGATGTGATACCGCGGCACTCCCCCAAGCTTGGAACAAGCCAAGGGGATGCCAATACCAATGATGAATTACTCCTTCGGTGGTGGTGGTTAGTCTTTATCATCATCAGACTTCCAAGGCAGAGGCTCCCCATCAAGAAAGGATGACATGGTCTACAAAATCCTAAAACTGGCAGCAACACTTATTTGTTTAAACCTAGCCTCATACTCACAGTTTTGATTTTGCAAGTCATGGAGTTGTGCTTGTAATTTGTTGGTGGTCTCATGGAGTGACAAAATGTCATCCCAGAGCTTGGCAGTCTCCTTCTTGTGCTTGGCGATGAGTTATTGATTAATCCTATGGATAATGTCCACTTCGCGTTCCACCATCTTCTTGTATCTGAAGACTTTTTGCTCTAGCTCTTCCATCCTAGCTTCAAGACTGCCCTCTCCTTTAGGACCCCGAACATCTTCTATCTGCACCTTCCCATCCTTGAGCGACAACTCCTTGGGATGCATCTCCAGCTCCCTTATGTATGGTTTAATGATGTCTGCAAGGGAGTTCTCCTCGGACCAACCAGAAGAAGACATGGTGGCTCTAAAACTGAGAATAGCTCCTGACAGAAACAGATCGAAACTAAAACACGACGAGAACACAATATACAGACCTCGGGCAATCTGGGGGGTTATATAGGCGAAAATTAAACAACAAAACGAAAGCACAGGAGGAAACCAGGACGGAATTGAGCTCCGAGGCGACCACACCACCAGGTGGCGTGGCCTATAGGGGGTCGCACCACGGTGTGGTGTGGAGCCTCTGGGCTCTATTTCCTACTCATTTTCGTCTCATGATTTTTCATATTTAATAAAAACAACAAAAGTATAAGCAAAAAAGTTTAACGCAAACCTTTTCTGACTAGAACTATTACCTATTCGAAAACAGACTCTATAGTTTCCTGCATTTGTTCTTTGATGAATTCTTCCGGAGTCACCACTTGAATAATATCAATATCTTTATTATAAGAATCTCCAAAAATATAATGCTTGAGTCTTTGCCCATTCACGACTTGCGTAGTGTTATCTTTAAGCGAAGCAATTTTATCGCACCTGAACAATACACCTCTTCAATAATAAAGGGTCCTTCCCATTTCGAGAGTAATTTTCCTGCAAAAAATCTGAGATGAGACCTATACAATAGTACTTTCTCACCAACATGGAATTCTCTCTTAAGAATTATCCTGTCATGCCACTACTTGACTTTCTCTTTAAAAAGTCTGGCATTTTCATAAGCTTCACTTCTCCACTCATCTAAAGAACTCAAATCAAGCAACCTTTTCTTACTAGCAAGTTTAAAATCTCTATTAAGCTCTTTCACCGCCCAAAAAGCTTTGTGTTCTAATTCTAAAGGCAAATGACATGCTTTTCCATAAACCATTTTGTAAGGAGACATGCCCATGGGGTTCTTATAAGCAGTTCTATAAGCCCACAAAGCATCGTTTAACTTGCTAGCCTAGTTTTTCCTAGATCTATTAATAGTCTTCTGCAAGATAGACTTTATCTCTCTATTCGATAGCTCTACTTGCCCACTAGTTTGTGTCGATGGATTTCGTGTCGCAAGAACACGGGGTACCACGCAATGGACCCAAAGATTCGAATGCAGGGGGCTGAACGTGTGAGATCTTGGATCGCAATGAAACACGGTGACGGAAGCCTTGAAACGTCGAACGCACAACGCACTGCAGAGAGGGAGACGCCGAGCTTTACCCAGGTTTAGGGCCCTCGTGGTGAGGTAAAGCCCCTACTTCCTGCCTTATTGTATTACGACGCGATACCTACAAGGAGTACGAGGTCTTGGTTACAGAGCTCTAACTGGCTGGAGGTAGAAGAACCAACTTAGCCTAGCTAGGAGCCCGGAGAAGAAGATCAGATCCCCTCTAAGGGGTGGCCTCCCCTCCTTTTATAGCGCCCTGGTCCTCCTTCCCCTTATCATCTTGGGGAAGGGGTTGCCACACATGACCAAGGAGGGAGGACAGCTGTCGACGTGGGTCTTCTGTGGACGTAGTCTTCGTAGAGTGGTGGCGTCGGTCCACGGGAGTGGGTGGAGGAAGCTGACGTCCTCCTCTGGCGCCCTGCACCGTCCACCCTATTTTTAGGGGGGTGTCCAACAACCACTGTGCAGCTTTATGCAGGCACGGCGAAAGTTGGTCTCCTCCCTGTCGGGGGTAGCGTGGATGCTACGCGGTCTTCCGCCCTTATCTTCTTGCTCAGCACGGAAACGTGTCGAGCTGACGTCGATGTGGTCCTTCCCCTCACGAGGAACAGCTCGTGAGGAGGTCTTCTGGTCCTTAGCCGTTTAGCTGTCTTTCTCCTCATGAGGCGCCTCCTCATGAGGGTCTTCTCCACTGAGCTTTGGTCGTCGTTCCTCCCCTGAGCCGAAGTTGGGCCGTTGAAGGGGCCCAGGAGCAGGTGGACCGGGATACCCCGGTATCCAGAACACCGACAGTAGCCCCCGGGAGCCTGGCCCACGAATGCGCCCTCCTGAGGGAGCGAAGGGCCAGGGGCCCCCAGAAGCTGCAGGGCCCTCCAACGGCACGCATCAACCGTGCGGTCAGAGGACCATATGAAGATGCAGAGGCAGTGGACGCGTGGCGCCCCTGCAGTTGGCGAGACGAAATGGCGGGCGATGCTGCAGTCCCCGAGGCGTCAACCGTCATGATGGCGCATCGCTTCGCTGCAGAGTGTTGTGCCAACACTCCGGTTCCCGCGCTGAGATTTGACGCAATGACGCCGGCCGCGCCCCTTAAATAGAGACTCCTCGAGACCTCCGGCAATTCACCCTCCTCCTCCAGTGCCACTTCTTCCTCAACGACCACCAAGCCGATGGACCCTTCCGCTTCCTTCGCCGCCGCCAGAATGAGCTCAGGGGCAAAGCGCCGTGGGCGCCCCTCGGGCAGCAGGACCAACGAGAAGGTCCCCGCCCGGTGGACGCCTGGCGCCGGCGGTCCCCTGCGCCTTAGGGCGCCAATGCGGGGCGCGTCAAATTGCGCCGCCCCGGGGACCTCCAGCGCCCTGACCCTTCGGGGTCCAGCGCCTGGGGGTGCCCTGAATGCGCCGTCGCCCCTGGCGGCGGCGCCGGCTCCCCGCGCCTCGGGAAGCATCGATCGGGTTATCAGGGAGGTGGAAGCCACCCTGGGCCCCCCCCACTCGTGGACGGCCCGGGGCCACAGGAGGTGGCCCCGCCAGCGAACGGGGTGGTCGCCACTCCCCGCCGCCTGGCGGCGGAGATGCTGGGTCCCCTGGTTGCCCCAGGGTCCCAGTTCTTGGAGCTCCTCGTCGCCTTCAACGTCTTGAGCTTCGACTCCCTCCGGCTGCCCAACACAGTCCGGAGGGTGATCTACGCCCCTGGCGCTTCCTCCGGAGAGGTCGTGCTGGTGGAGCAGAGCAGGCCAGATCTCCTTTGGCCTGTGGACATCCTCCTCGGAGAGGGCGGCAACGTCGTCCTCTCCGAGCGCCGGAGGGCCTTCGTCCTCGGCCACCGCCTCCGCATCGGTGACCACCTCGTCTTCCGCTTCAAGCTGGGGACGCTGGTGGCCTCGGTGCGGATCTTCACCACTGCCAGCGTCCGCCGCACCTACCCCCAGCCCACGGCGGTGTAAAGGGGCGGCCTTGCCGCGGTAGTCTTCTGGGGAGGGGAGCTAGTCTCCTCCCCTCTTTTGCTATGTAGCTTGCGCCGGCGGGGTATGCCCCGCCATGCCTCCATTTCCTCCCCTCCTGGGGTTTGTTAATGAAACCTTCTTCACCCTTTGTTGTTCGTCGTAGTCCTGGTCGTTCGCACGCTCGAGAGCCCTAGCGAGTTGTTAGCGCCGACGGGAGGCATCCCTGCGCCTCAGAGCTCATGACGGGGTCAGCGCCGGCGACAACATTGGACGATTCCCGAGACAAGAAGTTGAAGAGAGTGTCGGAAAACAAAAAACCCCAAATCCCCGAAAATGAAAAACAAGTCGATAAAACAAAACAAAAAAATAAGGTGATAAGATGCCCCTGTGACCGGCACAGGGACCTTCCTCGTCGTGAGGGAGCGTGGCACTATCTGTGCCAGCAGCTAAGAGCAAATTGCCACGCGTGGCAATTCACGAGGCCTTCCTCATCGTTGAGGGAAGCTGGACCCTCACGGACGTGAAAACGTCGACGCTTAAGAGAGCCCAGAGGCCATCGACACCTCGTTAAGGGTTGCTCACGAGGTGAAGTGCCTGGCGTGGACCTCCGGATCTGCGTCTCCTTTGCAAGATGATCGGAGCGGCCTTGGTCTTCAATAGTCCTGCCGCGTTTGGCCTTCCTCGATAGAGGGAAATCTTCCCGCAGATGCTTTATGCATCGATGCGTCCTTGCACCCTCCTGAGGGATGCTCACGAGGGGCTGGTCTTCAGTAATCTTGCCATGCTTGGCCTTCCTCGATAGAGGGAAATCTCCCCGCAGATGCTTTATGCATCAACGCATCCTTGCACCCTCGTGAGGGTTGCTCACGAGGGGCTGGTCTTCAGTAATCCTGCCATGCTTGGCCTTCCTCGATAGAGGGAAATCTCCCCGCATATGCTTTATGCATCAACGCGTCCTTGCACCCTCGCGAGGGTTGCTCATGAGGGGCTGGTCCTTAGCGGGTGCCTTGGGCACACCTTGGACTTTCCTCGAAGATTTCTTATTTTCTGGTGTACTTTGCGAGGAACCAAGAACCACGGGCACGAGGAGGTGATCAACAATGAGCCGTCGCCCCTGATCAGAGCTCAGTCCCTTCGGGTTTTTCGGGCTTGCTGTTTTCCGGGCGAAGGCCCTAGCATAGACACCGTGCCTAGCCCCCTTCCGCGTGGAGTACAACAGAAAATAAATGGACTTCATGCCATTTTAATATCATGCCGAAGCATAGGCGCTTTAATGCGCTTTAACTTGATATCAGTGCTGAAGAGCAGTTTGAGCTGATACAAAGTGCCGTGACAACGGTCTTATCTCCTCGCGAGGAACCTACGGGTAGAACTTTCGTAGATGAGCTATGTTCCACGGGTTCCCCACCAGTTCGCCCTCCGCGGTCTCCAGCCGCGCCGAGCCCGGCCTGGCGATGTGCGTCACCTTGAAGGGGCCTTCCCACATTGGAGACAGCTTGTGCAGGCCCTCGCGAGAGAGTATTCTCCTCAGCACCAGATCACCGACCTCCAGGGTCCTTGCTCGAACATGGCGGCTATGGTAGCGGCATAGTCCTTGCTGGTACCTTGCGGCGCGAAGCGCCGCTTGGCACCTGGCTTCTTCGAGCTGGAGGAGGCGATCCTTGATGAGGTCCTCTTGACGCACCTTGTTGAAGGCGAGAACTCTTGGCGACCCGAATTTGACGTCGGTGGGAAGAACAGCCTCCGCCCCATAGACCAAGAAGAAAGGAGTCCGAATGGACCATAGGATGGATTGGAGGTTGTCTAACCATTTTTTGCCACATGCTTCGAGTTTGGCGTTGAAGCTCCTCATCTTTAGTCCTTTGAGGACTTCGGCGTTGGCACGCTCAGCTTGACCGTTGCTTCGAGGGTAGGCGACTGAGGCGAAGCAGATCTTAATGCCGGCCGATGCACAGTACTCCCGGAACAGCCTGCTGGTGAACTGGCTGCCATTATCGGTGATTATGAGATTGGGCACACCAAAACAACAGACCAGCCCCCAGATAAACTTGACTGCGGACCTGGCCGGAATGGTGCACACCGGTTCCACCTCCACCAACTTGGTGAACTTGTCGATGGCGACGTAGAGGTAGCGGTAGCCCCCTTGTGCTCTAGGGAATGGACCAAGGATGTCCAGCCCCCAGACAGCAAAGGGCCAAGTGAGCGGGATGGTTTGTAGCTCCTGCGCCGGCTGATGAATCTGCTTGGCATGGAATTAGCATGCCTCGCACCTCTTGACCATCTCAGCTGCGTCCCCATGAGCTGACGGCTAGTAGAAGCCGCTTCGGTACGCCTTTGCAGCGAGAGTTGAAGCAGAAGCATGATGCCTGCACTTGCCCGCGTGGATATCCCAGAGAAGCTCTCGGCCCTGGTGAGTAGATATGCACTTCAGAGCGACGCCATTTGGGCGACGCCGGTACAAGTCACCGTCCTTGACGCAGTATCCCGAAGCTTGGCATACTATCCTCTCGGCCTCTGATTCATCTTCTGGGAGCCTGCTGCTGACGAGGAAGGCCTTGAGCTCGAGTATCCAATCCACTCCCTCCTGCCGCGCCAATGCCAGAAGGACGCGGTCACCCGAAGGAGGCCCGCAATCCAGAGCTCCCTGCTCCGTTGGCAGTGACAAGGCAGGCGGAGGGTCAGATCCCACCGATGTTGGAGAAGCGGATGGCTTGAAGAGGCGCTCCTCGAAGATGCCGGCAGGTTGTGCCAGGCGATAAGAGGCGCGCTTGGCGATTTCGTCCGCTTCCACATTTTCTCCTCTTGGAATGTGCTTCAGCTCCAATCCTTGGAAGCGTTTTTCCATCTTTCGAAGCTCTTCAAGATAAGCTGCCATGTGCTTATCCTTCGGAGTGTAACTCTTGTTCGAGAAGTTCACGACCAGCTGTGAATCCCCCTTGATGATGAGGCGTTTGATGCCCAAAGCATTTGCTACCCTTAAGCCAGCGAGCAGCCCTTCATATTCCGCGATGTTGTTGGAGACCTTGTGCTCTGGTTTAAAGCAGAGCTGGATGGCGTAGAAGAGCTTGTACCTAGAGGGAGAGGTGAGAACGGCTCCAGCCCCCGCGCTGGGAAGGTTGAAGGCGTCGTCGAAGTGCATGACCCAGAGGCCTGGGGCTTCCTCTCCTAGAAGCACTGACTCCACCTCTGGAGGCTCATCGGCGAATGGATCAGTCCGCTCGGCTGTGAACTCTGCCAATGCTTTGCTCTTGATCACCTTGGTGGTTTCGAAGGAGATCTCGAAGGGCTGAAGCTCCACGGCCCATTCTGCCACCTGCCCGGTGACGTTTGGGTTGCATAGAATGGTCTCCAGGGGCCGATCAGTGACCACCTTGATTGGGTGACCCTAGAAGTAATGTCGTAGTTTCCTTGAAGCGATCAACAGGGTGTAGAGCAGCTTTTGCTGCATGGTGTAGCACTCCCGCGCATCGCGTAGCACCGTGCTGACAAAGTACATGGGCTTTTGCACCTTGGTGGTGCCCTCGGGAGTTTTCTCCTCGTGAGGTTCAGGAGCATCGCTCTGCGAGAGCGGCTCGGTCGGCAAAGTTGCAGCAAGCAGCTCCTCTTGTGGAACAGAAGAGACTACTGCTTTTTCCTCAGGAGGAGCCCCCGGGCAAGGAGGATCGATTCCCTCTTTGGCGATTAGCTTGGCGTCCTGCTCCGCAATAAGAACAGCGCTTGCAGTTCTCGGAGTCGCTGCGATGTAAAGCAGCAAGGGCTCGCGGAACGTTGGGGCAACCATGATCGGTGGGCTCGTGAGATACCTCTTCAGCTCAACGAAAGACTTGTCAGCTTCCGGAGTCCACTTGAACTTCCCAGTGCACTTCATGAGCCTGAAGAAGGGTAAGGCCTTCTCCCCACTCCTTGCGATGAAGCGCCCTAGGGCTGCCATGCACCCCGCGAGGCGCTGCATTTCTTTACGATTGCGCGGAGGACGCATTTCTTTGATGGCCTTGACCTTGTCAAGATTTGCCTCTATCCCACGATGAGACACGAGGAACCCCAACAACTTTCCCGACGGTACGCCAAATGCGCACTTGGCGGGGTTGAGCTTGATGTTTACCTTCCTTAGGTTGACGAAGGTTTCCTCCAAATCTTCGATGAAGGTGTGACTCTCGCGAGTCTTCACGACGATGTCGTCGATGTAGGCTTCCACATTCCTTCCCATCTGAGCCCCCAAGGCCTTACGCATGAGCCTCTAGAAAGTGGCCCCTACGTTCTTCAGGCCGAAGGGCATACAGACGTAGCAGTACACGCCGCAGGGTGTGATGAAGGCAGTTTTCTCTTCGTCCTCCCTTGCCATCTTGATTTGATGATAGCCAGAGAAGGCATCCAAGAAGCAAAGGAAGTCACAGCCGGCAGTGGAGTCGATGATTTGATCTATCCTCGGGAGTGGATAAGGATCCTTGGGACAGGCTTTGTTGAGACTTGTGAAGTCCACGCAGAGATGCCCACTGCCATTAGCATTTGGGACAACCACTGGATTTGCAATCCAGGTGGGGTGGGCTACCTCGCGTATTAACTTAGCCTTCTTCAGCTTCTCTATCTCTTGGACGATGAAGTCTTGCTTCTCTTGTGCTTGCTTCCTGGTCTTCTGCTTCACGGGGTGTGCCTGTGGGCACAAGGCTAGGTGGTGCTCAATCACCTCCCTGGGAACGCCAGGCATATCTGATGGAGTCCAAGCGAACATGTCAGAGTTTGCCCGCAGGAAGGTGACGAGCGCGCTTTCCTATTTTGGGGAAAGCCCTGCCCCGATGGTGACGAAGTTCTCGCAGCCCCCAGCCTGGAGCGGGACCTTCTTTGTAGTAGAGCGCTCTTGGGTGAACTAGGGCCTCCTCCCCGAGGGTACCACAGCTTCCCCAATGCTCATGTCCAGCATCGGATGGACTAGGTCCTCACTTGGAGTGGGCGACGCAGAGGCTGCGAGCTTCTTCCATGTCGAGCCCGGCAGGAGGGGCTCGAGAGAGGCCTTCTTTGCAGCAGCCCGTTACTGAGACACGAGCTGCTTTTTCCTCGTGAGGTCACCGGAATGTTCCAATCTTCGTCGGCGGGGAACATGGCGGCGGCCTCACGGTAGACATGCTCCACAGATCGGAGAGCGTCCTTTTCGTTGCAGTGCATGGTGATCGTGCCATTGGCGCCTGGAATCTTGAGGACGTTGAAGCCATGATGTGTTGCCGCCATGAATCTTGCCAAAGCGGGATAACCAAGGATGGCATTGTACGGCGGCGCGATGTAGGCGATGTCGAAGTCGAGACTTTCTGTCCTGTAGTTGTCCCGAGTGCCGAAGGTGACCGGCAGGCGCACCTGCCCGATTGGCATTGTAGAACCCTCTGTCACCCCGAAGAATGGTCGGGTGGGCATGAGCCGATGGTACGGCACCTGCATCTTCTCGAACACCTCGACGGAGATGATATTGAGCCCGGCCCCTCCATCAATGAGGGTACGGTTCACGGCGATGTTATTGATGGTAGGCGTGCACAAGAGAGGTATTGTGCCCACGGCCTTAGTGGAGGTCGGATGATCCTCCTCGTCGAAGCCGATCTTGCTAGTGGACCACTTCATCAAGCGATTGTTGGCGCTGGGCTGCGCCGCCGTGATCTCTCGCGACAGCTGCTTGATGTGGCGATTAGACAAAGGAGCCTGGGCTCCACCCAGGAGGCAAGCGGCAAAGCCTCGCGGCTCTTGATAGCCCCCCTGGTTCTCTTCCCGATGATCATTCGCTGGTGGAGGCAGCGGTAGCGGCTCGGGATCTGCGCGAGACAGACCATCACGGCGGCGACCCTCATCCCGGTCGTCGTCGCGGCGATCGCCCCGAGATCCGCCCTTGCCGTTGCTACGGCTACTCCCACGACGCTTGGTGACACCATTTTCTTCATGAAACTTCTGGACAATCCAACAATCATCGGTATTGTGGGTGTCCTTTTTGTGGAGGATGCAGTAGCGACGACGCCGACCTTTATCGCATTCGGAGCGGTCCCCGCGGCGCTACTTATGATCAGGCTCCGCCGCGAGGATTGCGGCCTCCTTGCGCTTGGGTTCCTTAGACTTCGGCTTTGGGGGAAGCGCCTCTGGCAGGTTGTGCACGAAGAGCCTCCCCTCCTCGGCCTTGGCGCATCGGTCGGCGATCTCGAAGAGCCTGACGATGGAAGTTAGGTCATCATTCACGGATAGCTTCTCTCTCATCTTGATGTTGGAGACACCCGTGGAGAACGCGGAGATGACCTCCTCGTTGGAGATCCTGGGAATCTTGTTCCTCATCTGGCTGAAGCGCTAGATGTATTGACGAAGCGTCTCGCCCTTGTACTGACGCACCACCTTGAGATCATTCTTGGTGGCGGGGCGCTCATACGTGGGCATGAAGTTGGCGACGAACTGACGGCACAAGTCCTTCCATGAAGTCACGGATTCGTGAGGAAGATTCATGAGCCAAGTTCGCGGAGCATCCTTGAGGGCCATGGGGAACCAATTGGCCATCGCATGCTGATCTCCACGCGCGGCCTGGACGGCGACGACGTAGAGCTAGAGGAACTCGACGGGGTTGGTGGTCCCATCGTAACGCGCGCCGATGTCCGGCTTGAACTTGTCAGGCCAGACCACATAGCGTTGCTGGCGAGTGAGAGCAAGGCACCCGGGGTTGTAGATCGGGTCCCCGGGGGTCTTGACGTTCTTGCCAGCTTCGCCGATGTCGTCCATGGCGCGGTCATTATTTTCACAGCGGCGCTCAAGGGAGACGCGTGCGTCTTCCAGAGCGCGTTGGACGATTTGGCAGCTGGCCTCCCCACGCGGCAAAGATGCGGCGCGGGAAGCCACCTTCTTGGCCTTGGTGGCCTTCCCATCTCCAGCGCCCGGGGCGCGGCGCCCCGCAGCCGGATCTGGTTCCCCCGCGCCCTGGGCTCCTCCCTGGGCTGGGTCTTTGTTGGCGATGGTGACGAGCTCGGTGATTCGAGCGCGGCACTCCTCACGCCCGTCATCAGTGGGCTGATAGCGCAGCAGCTCCTGCGCCATGACGAGAGCCTGCGCAGGGGACAGCTGACTCCCAGAACGAGCGCGAGAAGTGGCGGTGGCGGTGAAGGAGAGCGAAGGCTCTGTACGCCCAGACGGGAGGTAGGAGGACTCCAAGTCTTCCTCTTCTTCCTCCCCGGCCGAGGCATCTCGATGATGGAAGATGGGCTCGGTCTGCCCCCGAACGGCATTGCGGCGGCGAAGACGCTCGAGCCTTGCGTTGGCGTCGGCCATGTTGAAGCAGATCTAGAAGAAATCACACCACAGCCCCCTACCTGGCGCGCCAAATGTCGATGGATTTCGTGTCGCGAGAACACGGGGTACCACGCAACGGACCCAAAGATTCGAACGCAGGGGGCTGAACATGTGAGATCTTGGATCGCAACAAAACACGGTGACGGAAGCCTCGAGACGTCGAACGCACAACGCACTGCAGAGAGGGAGACACTGAGCGTTACCCAGGTTTAGGGCCCTCGTGGTGAGGTAAAGCCCCTACTTCCTGCCTTCTTGTATTACGACGTGATACCTCGTGAGGAGTACAAGGTCTTGGTTACAGAGCTCTAACTGGCCGGAGGTAGAAGAACCAACTTAGCCTAGCTAGGAGCCCGGAGAAGAAGATCGGATCTCCTCTAAGGGGTGGCCTCCCCTCCTTTTATAGAGCCTTGGTCCTCCTTCCCCTTATCATCTTGGGGAAGGGGTTGCCACACATGACCAAGGAGGGAGGACAGCTGTCGACGTGGGTCTTCTGTGGACGTAGTCTTGGTAGAGTGGTGGCGCCGGTCCATGGGAGTGGGTGGAGGAAGCTGACGTCCTCCTCTGGCGCCCTGCACCATCCACCCTATTTTTAGGGGGGTGGCCAACAACCACTGTGCAGCTTTATGCAGGCACGGCAAAAGTTGGTCTCCTCCCTGTCGGGGGTAGCGTGGACGGTACGCGGTCTTCCGCCCTTATCTTCTTGCTCAGCACGGAAACATGCCGAGCTGACGTGGATGTGGTCCTTCCCCTCACGAGGAACAGCTCGTGAGGAGGTCTTCTGGTCCTTAGCCGTTTCGCTGTCGTTCTCCTCATGAGGCGCCTCCTCATGAGGGTCTTCTCCGCTGAGCTTTGGTCGTCGTTCCTCCCCTGGGCCGAAGTTGGGCCGTTGAAGGGGCCCAGGAGCAGGTGGACCGGGATACCCCGGTATCCAGAACACCGACAGTTTGGGGATGATAAGCAGAAGCAATTCTATGATTAACATCATATCTAGCAAGAGTCTTCCTAAAACCACCCTGAATAAAATGAGAACCTCCATCAGTCATAAGATATCTAGGCACACCAAAACCTAGAAAAAATAACATCCTTAAGCATTTTTAACAAGGTCTCACCATCGGCACTCTTCGTAGGTATAGCTTCTACCCACTTAGTAACATAATCAACAGCAACAAGTATATGAGTATAACCTTCTGAAGGAGGAAAAGGACCCATAAAGTCAAATCCCCAACAATCAAATGGTTCAATAACAAGAGAATAATTCATAGGCATTTCATTGCGTCTAGAAATAAACTTTCTTGCATCTTTAAAAAGAGTAGGCCAATAAAAACCTGATTGTAGAACCTTTTGTGCAGTTCTATCTCCAGCATGATGTCCTCCATAAGCACTACCATGACATTTCCTCAATATCTCTTGTTGTTCATATTCTAGAACACATCTTCACATAATACCATCCACTCCTTCTTTATATAAATGTGGGTCATCCCAAAAATAATGCCTCAAGTCATAAAAGAATTTCCTTCTCTGCTGAGCTGTAAAGGTTGGAGGCAAATACTTGGAAACAATAAAATTAGCATAATCAGCATACCAAGGACTCTCTCGCGAGGTTACCTTTATTGCAGCCAACTGTTCATTTGGAAAACTATCATTAACAGGAATAGGATCAAAAGAAATGTTTTCCAATCTAGACAAATTATCAGCAACAGGATTTTTAGCACCTTTCCTATCCACAATATGCAAATCAAACTCTTGTAAAAGCAACACCCATCTAATAAGCCTGGGCTTAGCATCTTTCTTTTCCATTAGATACCTAATAGCAGCGCGATCAGTAGGAATAGTAACTTTCGAATCAACAATATAAGGTCTAAACTTATCACAAGCAAAGATAGTAGCTAGGAACTCTTTCTCAGTAGTAGCATAATTCTTTTGAGCAGCTTCAAGAGTCTTACTAACATAATGAATAACATTCAACTTCTTATCTACGCGTTGTCCAAGAACATCACCTACAGCAAAATCACTAGCATCACACATAATTTCAAAGGGTAAATTCCAATCAGGTGTTTGGATAATAGGAGTAGTAGTTAAAGCCTTCTTAAGAGTTTCGAAAGCTTCCTTACAATCAACATCAAAAACAAAAGGTACATCTTTTTGAAGAAGACTAGTAAGAGGCTTTGAAATCTTAGAGAAATATTTAATAAACCTCCTATAAAAACCAGCATGACCAAGAATACTACGAATACCTTTAACATCCCTAGGATAGGGCATTTTCTCAATTGCTTCAACTTTTGCTCTGTCAACTTCAATACCTCTTTCAGAAATTTTATGTCCAAGAACAATTCCTTCATTCACCATAAAGTGGCATTTCTCCCAATTAAGAACAAGATTAGTTTCTTCACATCTCTGCAAAACTTTATCAAGATTGTGCAAACAATTATCAAAAGAAGTTCCATAGATGGAGAAATCGTCCATGAATACCTCCACAATTTCTTCACAAAATCCATGAAAAATAGCAGACATGCATCTTTGAAACGTAGCAGGAGCATTACACAAACCAAAAGGCATACGTCTATAGGCATAAGTTCTATAAGGACAAGTAAAAGTGGTTTTCTCTTGATCTTGCTTTTTAACAGCAATCTGAGAGAAACCAGAATAACCATCAAGAAAACAAAAATGAGTTTTCTTAGATAACCTCTCTAACATTGATCTATAAACGGTAAAGGATAATGATCTTTCTTAGTAACTTTATTGACCTTTCTAAAATTGATGCACATCCTATAACCAACTACTACTCTTTGAGGAATACGCTCATTATTCTCATTAGGCACAACATTAATTCCTCCTTTCTTAGGAACACAATGAACAGGACTAACCCATCTACTATCAGCAATAGGATAAATAATACCAGCATCAAGGAGTTTCAATACCTCATTTCTTACCACTTCCTTCATCTTAGGAATTAAACGGCGTTGATGTTCAACAACTGGCTTTGCATCTGGATCCATATTAATAGCATGCTAACATATAGTGGGGAAAATCCCCTTTAAATCATCAAGAGTATATCCCATAGCTCCTCGATGTTTCCTCAATATTTCCAATAACCTTTCTTCTTCCTTCCCTGAAAGTTTAGAGCTAATAATAACAAGATATATTTTCTTATCATCAATATAAGCATATTTAAGATCATCAGGTAAAGGTTTTAAATCAAAACAGGATCTTCCTTTGGTGGCAAAGTGGTACCCAAATCCTCCACAGGTAAATTGTGTTTTAGCATCGCTGGTTGACGAAGAAGAATCTCGTCAATCTCATTTCTTTCTTACCTGAAGATCTCACTTTCGTGGTCCTCCATGTATTGTTGCAAAGCATCGTTAGGAGCAAGAGCAATAGAGGCAAGCTGTTCAACTCTAAAATCTTCATTAGGCAATTCAGTTTCATAAGGAGCTTTGGTAAACTTAGAAAAATTAAACTCATAAGATTGTCCATCCAACTTAGTCAAATTTTTCTCCTTCTTACAATCTATTACGGCGCCACAAGTATTCAAGAAAGGTCTACCAAAAATGATAGGACAATTTTTATTAGCAGCCGAACCAAGTACTAGAAAATCAGCAGGATATTTAGTCTTACCGCATAAAACCTCCACATCTCTGACAATACCAATTGGAGAGATAGTTTCTCTGTTAGCGAGCTGAATAACCACATCAATATCTTCAAGTTCACAAGAACCAATTTCATGCATGATTTCTCTGTAAAGCTCATAAGGAATAGCACTCAAACTTGCACCAATGTCGCATAAACCATAATAGCAATGATCACCTATCCTGACAGAAAGCACAGGAACACTTGTTTTCCTAGATCTACTAGGACGTGAAACAATATTAGAAGCATCTTCACAAATGATAATATGTCCATCTTCTACATTTTTAGTAACAAGATCCTTCACTATGGCTACTGCAGGTTTAATAGTTATTTGCTCATCGGCTTCTAAAGCTTTCTTTGCACTTTTATTAAGCACACTAGTTAACATAGAATGCTCTTTTACCTTAGCAGGGAAAGGTGTTTTCTCCAAATAAGGCTCAGGCAAAATACGATCAACAGTACAAACTTCAACATTTCTAGCAGGAACACAACTAATAGTATCTTTATAAGGCGCATGGTACTTGTTCCAATCCTTCTTTGGAACATCAAGATAAGAGGCAAAGGCCTTAAAATAGTTGGCAATTATTTGAGAATCAAGACCATAAACAGCACTAACATTATGAAAGTCATCGGTTCCCATAAAAGACTTAATGAATTTATAATCATAATTTATACCTGACTTTCTACCTTTGTCGTTCTCCCATCCTTCAGTATTTTCCTAAATACGGTCAAGAAGATCCCATTTAGCTTCTTCTTTCATACGTGTAAATGATCCAGAACAAGAAGCATCCAATAAATCCTTGTCATGAAGAGAATGCCTTGCATAGAAGTTATTAATAACAATATTACTAGGGAGCTCATGAATGGGACATTTGAGCATTAGTGACTTCAATCTCCCCCACGCTTGGGCAATACTCTCTCCATCATGAGGCCAAAAATTATATATTTGGTTCCGATCTTTATAAATCTCACTTGGAGGATAGAATTTAGAATAAAAGAGAGGTATAATTTCCTCCCAGCCAATAGATCGGCCATTCTTCAGCAGCTTATACCATTCCGCAACTCTGCCCTTCAGTGATAAAGAGAATAGCTTCCTCTTAACTTCACTTGTTGAAATACCTACACACTTGAACAACTCGCATAATTCATGTATAAAGAGCAAATGATCACCCAGATGGACAGTTCCATCTCCTGAATAGCAGTTATTCATAACACGTTCAACAATTTTCATAGGTATTTTAAAAGGATCCAATTGAGCAGGCGGTGGTTCATCTACTACCATAACAGTGGCAGTAGTATTCCCAAATATGGAACCAAATGGAGACTTCTCCATAATAAAATAAAATAAAAGACAAAAATAAAAACAATACTCACAGTGAAAGTTACCTTTACCAATTCCACTCTTCAACAGCGCTTCACTCCCTGGCAATAGCACCAGAAAATAGTCTTGATGACCCACATGTATAGGGGGTGTATCATAGTACTTTCGATAAATAAGAGTGTCGAACCCAACGAGGAGCAGAAGGTGTTGACAAGCAGTTTTGATCAAGGATTCACTGTAAAAACTAGAAAACAGGTTTTCAGGGGTATTTGATAATGCAAGTAAATAAAGTACGAGTAAATAAAAGACAATAATAAATTGCTGCGAGTGGCCCAATCCTTTCTAGAGCAAAGGACAAGCCGATTGTCTTACTTATGATTACCAAACGTTCCTGAGGACACACGGGAGTTTCTGTCAAGCGCTTTCGCTTCATATAGCTGAATAATTTTCATTGGTTTGATAAGTGTTATGGGGGTGAACCTATGCTAATGAACTACCCCAATTTGGACTAATACACACTTGTGATTATACCCCTTGCAAGCATCTGCAACTACAAGAAAGTAATTAAGATAAATCTAACCACAGTCTTAAACTCTGAGATCCTACACTCCCTGGTGCACTGGTTTCCTAACGAGGGTTTAGGTTTCTGTCGCTCTGGCAACCCCACAATTATTAGCCAAATACACAATGCATTCTACTAGGCCCATTAAGGTGAAGTATCATGTAGTTGACGTTCACATGACACCACTAGTAAAATAGCACCACAACATATAGATATCAAACCATTAAATATTACTCAACATAGTTCCACTACTAACATCTTGACTTCTCCCATGTCCTCAAGAAATAAAAAAATTACTCACAAGACATCATATGGATCATAAATCAGAGGTGAAATAATGATAAATAACAATCTGAACATAAACCTTAATTCAACGGTTTCACTCAATAGCATCAACTACAAGAGTAATCAACACCGAGAAAGTTTCCCCTATGAACTGGACAAGATTCACCCCAAGATGTTACAGCGGGATGGCGTGGTGATGAAGATGATGAAGGTGTTGGTGATGGTGGTGATGATGATGATGATCCCCGATGAAGCCCAGCTCGATGACGATGACGATGGCGACGATTTCCCCCCTACGGGAAGGAATTTCTCTGGCAGATTTCTGCCTGTCAAAGAGCTTTCTCTACCTGTGTGTTTTCCGCCCCGCAGAGGCGGTGGAGTCTATCTGCGATTCCCCCTCCCCCCAGGTCTTAGGTTTTTGAGGCGACGATATACGCGAGGGGGCGATGGCAGAGGTGGGCAAGGGTGGCCACACCACCAGGTGGTGCGGCCTAGGGCTGGCCCGCGCCACCAGGTGGTGTGGGCCCCTGGTGTCTCACTTCTGCCTCTCCTTCTGGCTACTTCCATCTTCCGACGAAATATGAATTTTTGGGTATTTTCCTGGAAGTGCTGGTCTTTAGAAATATTGTATCTTGACGGTCCTTTTTCCAGCAGAATCCTGACACTGGCAGTGAATTCTCCAATAATCATCAATCATGCAAAAATGGAGGAAATAACATAAGTATCATCTCCAAATATGAAATATATCAATGAATAACAGTAAATTGTGATATAGAATAGTGATGCAAAATGGACGTATGAGTGGTCTTAAGTTTGGCTTCCAACTAAGCCATGCGCACAAGGGCATTGACCAGAGAAATTATCGATAAGAGGACAACAAAGAAACTCAAATCAAAAGCAGCAATACAAGAGAACAATGGAAAACCCATGGAAATAAAGATATGTACCCTTGGATTCATCTGCAGTTTTATGAATCTCGAGACATTCAGCACCAAGAGATAGGAATTTCTGCATCAAAGACTGCAGAACCAAAAGACATAAGTAAAGTTACTATATCATAAAACTAGAGCGCATGGCATACTCACATCACTCGAAGAAGAAGCAACCTGATGCGCCTCGAGAGGGATAGATACAGTTTGCGTCATCTTCTTGCGATGCTTCATGACCAGCGCATTGATAATCTGTCGATGGATTTCGTGTCGCAAGAACACAGGGTACCACGCGACGGACCCAAAGATTCGAACGCAGGGGGCTGAACGTCTGAGATCTAGGATCGCAACGAAGCACAGTGACGGAAGCCTCGAGTTGTCGAACGCGCTACGCACTGCAGAGAGAGATGCCGAGCTTTACCCAGGTTCAGGGCCCTCGTGGTGAGGTAAAACCCCTACTTCCTGCCTTCTTGTATTACAACGCGACACCTCGCGAGGAGTACAAGGTCTTGGTTACAGAGCTCTATCTGGCCAGAGGTTGAAGAACCTGCGTGCCCAGCTAGCAGCTTGGAGAAGATCGGATCCCCTCTAAGGGGCGGCCTCCCCTCCTTTTATAGCGCCAAGGTCCTCCGTCCCCTTATCTTCTTGGGGAAGGGGTTGCCACACACACGGCCAAGGAGGGAGGACAGCTGTAGACTACACTCTTCTGTGGACGTAGTCTTCGTAGGGTAGCGGCGCCGGTCCACAGGAGTGGGTGGAGGAAGCTAACGTCTTCCTCTGGCGCCCTGCACCGTCCACGCTATTTTTAGGGGGGTGGCCAACAACCACTGTGCCGCTTTGGGCAGGCACAGCGAAAGTTGGTCTCCTCCCTGTCGGGGGTAGCGTGGGCGGTACACGGTCTTCTGTTCTTCATCTTCTTGCTCTGCACGCCAACGTGCTGAGCTGTCGTGGACTTGGTCCCTCTCCTCACCAGCGGGGGCTCGTGAGGAGGTCTTCTTGTCCTTAGCAGTTTTGGCCATCGTTCTCCTCATGAGGCGCCTCCTCATGAGGGTCTTCTCCGTAGCTTGGGTCATTGATTCTTCCCTGGGCTGAAGATGGGCCGATGACGGGGCCCAGGAGCAGGTGGACCGGGATACCCTGGTATCCAGAACACCGACAGTAGCCCCCGGGAGCCCGGCCCGCGAACGCGCCCTCTTGAGGGAGCGAAGGGCCGGGGGCCCCAGAAGCTGCTGGGCCCCCCAACGGCATGCGTCAACCGCGCGGTCAGAGGACCATGTGAAGAAGCGGAGGCTGCGGACACGTGGCGCGGCCGCAGCTGGTGACACGAAACGGCGGGCGACGCTACAGTCCCCGAGGCGTCAAACCTTCATGATGGCGCGTCGCTCCATGATACGTCTCAAACGTATCTATAATTTTTGATGCTCCATGCTTGTTTTTACACCATTTGCCTATTGTTTCGTTACACTTAGTGGTACTTTTATACATTTTCTGGGACTAACCTATTAACGAAGTGCCACAGTGCCAGTTTCCTGTTTTCTGCTGTTTTTGTGTTTCAGAAGTGATACACAGGAAATATTCTCGGAATTGGACGAAACAAGTTCCTGAAGTCATATTTCACCGGGGAGCTCCCAAACATCCGAAGACCTGATGGAGGGGGGCCACGTGGCCCCCACACACAGGGGCGGCGCGGCCTGGCCCCTGGCCGCGCCACCCCCTTGTGAGGCCGCGTGGCTCCACCTCTTGCAGCCCCCCTTCGCCTACATATACCCCCTGACGAGAAAAACCTAAACCCGATCAGTTTTCCAGAATACATCGCGATCCGCCGCCACCGTCGACCCGAAGATCGGGAGGGTCCAGAAGCTCTTCCCGGCACCCTGCCGGAGAGGGGAATCGCCACCGGAGGTCTTCTTCATCGCCATGCTTGCCTCCGGAGCGATGAGTGAGTAGTCTACCTTGGACTATGGGTCCATAGCAGTAGCTAGATGGTTGTCTTCTCCACCATGTGCTTCATGTTTAGATCTCATGAGCTGCCCTACATGATTGAGATCACCGTTATGTAATACTATGATGTTGGTTTGTTGGGATCCGATGAATATTGGTGTTTATGATTAAGTTGCTGTACTGAATTATATCTTTTGTTATCTCTATGTTGTTTATGATCTTGCATGCTCTCCGTTGTTAGTAGCTATCTTGGCCGAGTAGTTGCTAGTGACTCCAAGAGGGGGTATTTATGCTCGATAGTGGGTTCATGCCTCTATTTCACCTGGGGGAGTGACAGAAACCTCTAAGGTGGTAGATGTGCTGTTGCTACTAGGGAGAAAACAACATTCATATGCTCAAGGGCATATGCTTTGTTTACATTACACACTTTGCTTAATGCAATTATCTGTTGTTCGCAACTTAATACTTTTGGGGTGTTCGGATGATATCCCCGAGGGTGGATTATTAGTCATAGATGTAGTTGGATGGCGGTCTATGTATTTTGTTGTAATGCCCAGAGTAAATCTCATAGTGATCTTCTTGACATATCACGTTATCTTTATTCTATCAATTGCCCAACTGTAATTTGTTTACCCAGCATGTTATTTATCTATGGAGAGACACCACTAGTGAACTGTGGACCCCGGTCCTATTTTAATCATATTGCAATCACCTGTTTACTTTTCCCGCACTGTTTACTTTACTCGCATATTAATACTGTTTTCCACTCGATACACTCATAACCTTTGTTTCAAGCAAACCGGTGAGATTGACACCCTCATCGCAAGTTGGGAGCAAAGTATTTGTTTGTGTGTGTGCAGGTTCCACATTGCAGCTAGCAAGCAAAGCTTGGACGAGGCGCCATATATAAATTGTCCGCTGCTGTCGCAAACTAGTCCGCATCACCTTCAGTCGTCACCGTCCCTCTTCTTCAAGAACGATATTAAACCTTGGTTTCTTAACTGAGGGAAAACTAGCTGCTATACTCATCACACCTTCCTCTTGGGGTTCCCAACGGGCTGGTCATTCACCACGCATCAAGCTAATTTTCTGGCGCCGTTGCCGGGGAAGAGAGAAGACTTCTGCGAGGGGAGTTCTTCGCACACACATTCTTTACTTTGTTATTTGTTTTGCTTTACTTTATTTTATTTTACCTGCATTGCTTTTTATATCAAAAACCCAAAAAAATAGAATCCTTGGTAGTTGTTATTTCTTTACTTTAGTTTATCATGCTGTTCCCTAAGTTCGTTCTAGAGGACCTCTCAGTAGGTAGTGGTTCCATTATTGGAAATAGAAACATTGAGGAGTTCTTTAATCACGTTAGTATGCATGAGGAAGTTGAGGAAAAGTCTTTGGTTGAGTTAGCTCCTAGTTATGAAGTTGCTTCTGCTCATTTAGTTCACATGTTAGAAGCTAGGTTTGCTAGTCTTAATTCCTCTTTGCAATACATGTTTCTTAAGCTTCATGAAATTGAGGATCCCGAAAAGAAAGATTTTATCTTAGAAACCTTGCGCACGGAATTTAGAGATGTTACAATTTAGAGAAGTTTAATAAGCTTGGCTCGCCTGTTAAGGTTGTTGGTACGCCCAATGATTCTAAGATGCCAATACCTTGTAAGCTTGTAGGAATTCATGATGCCTTGGAAACTAATTTTAGTTGGATTTGTCCTGAAAATCTTTTTGATGAAAATAGTGTACCAAGGCGTGACTACAAGGGGTACTCAAAACCTCAATTGGATAGTATTCATTTCTTTGTTCCTGCTGATCCTAGCACTACATCTATTGATAATACTTGATTCGCAATTTTCTGCGCCTAGCTCAAAGGCGTTAAAGAAAAGCACTCTTGGGAGATAACCCATTGTTTACTTTTCAGTACTTTTTCTTTTATTTGAGTCTTGGAAGTCATTACTACTGTAATGACCGCTCCTTATCTTGTTTATTTCGTTTTTGTGCCAAGAGAAGCCTCTAATTTGAGCGAGGTAAAGATATGGGGTTATTGCTGTCCTGAAACTGTTTTTGGTGCTGCACCGTAAAAATTCGTGAAAATTCTCTGATTATCTTTTGGACCTGCGATTTCTTGTGCATATGCCCCAGGTTATATCCAAACTTTTCTTAGTTGAACACTTTTTGATTTGAGCAACAGAAAATCCCTCAAAAATTAGTCCGTATCAGCTGTCCAGTTTTGACAGATTTCTGCCAATATTTGTTTTTGCCACTTTATCGCTTTCTTTTGAGTTCTTTTTGATCATGGAACTCTTGTGGAAGTTGCTACAGTAGTATATACTTTATATGTGGTAGTTTTGGGTTGAAACCTGAAGCTAAAAGAGGTTGAATATATTTTATGCTTGCACTAATGTTGCTAATAGAATTGTGTTTAGTTTTGTATGAAGGAAGTTTTCAAGTGTAGGGATTGGAGAATGATGAGATGAGTTGAAGAATGGACAAAAGCTCAAGCTTGGGGATGCCCATGCATCACCCCAAGAAATATCCAAGAAGTACAAGTGTCAAAGCTTGGGGATGCCCCCGAGGCACCCCTTCTTCATCGGCAAAAATCAGGTCACCTTTCAAAACACTATATTTTTATTGCTTCATGCACTATGTGTTTTTCTTGGAGCGTCAGTTGTTTTAGTTTTCTTAGTTTGTTTAGTTTGTTTGTTTGCTGCAATAAATAGTTGGACCCCAACAAATTTCCTTTGGAGGAGATGTACTCGTTTTCATTTGCAAAGAATGCTCTAGTTTTCACTCTTATTCAAAATCGAGCATTCTACTTTTTCCGCTACTGCTTTTGGTTTTCGTTTTCGCCTTGATATGCGTTCAGATCTTGTCATATCTTTTCATCAAGGTGTATTTTTGCCTCTGATCTTTATTGGTTTTCATCAAAAGAGGTGTTTATAAAAATTTCAAATGGTGTTGGAAAAGAGAAAAAGCTTTGTGCAAAATAGTGGTACAAGAAGGAGCTTGTGTAGACTGCGGCTTAGGCTTTTTCATGTCATGCTTGATGTCTTTTTGATAGTATGCTTAGTGGTTTTGCTGTAGCATGACTTGTCTCAAATAACTGAGATTGCTTAATGAGCCTTTGAAAAAATCATGCGTTGTTTTTATTGTATGGAAGCATTATTTTGGTTTTCTCCTTGATGTTTTATTTGGGTTGACTTGGCGCATGCTCACACATGTTAGACTCTTCCAAAGTCGCCATTAGCCTTCATGATCATTTAGTTTTTGACTTTTGATGCCATCGTATGCTTCTTTTAATGTCGCTTTGTCGCTTTGCATGATTATGGCCATTATTGCTCTCTTAGTTGGTCGCTCCCAGTCTTTTGCTAGCCCTCGCCTTGTACTGAGTATGAGCTCTACTCGTGCATCCAACTCCTAAAGCCAAGTTTTCCATTGTGTCCACCATACATACCTATTAGCAATTTGCTATTCCAAGTAAATTTGACTTGCTTTTATATTCTCTTCAAATTAAACTCTTACCAGTGTTATGTGAAATTCGGTCAGTAAAGCTCTCACGAACCGGAAGGCACACTTTACTTTTTCTTGTTCTAAAAATTTGACATTGTGGTCTTTTATGCTGAGTTGTTATGCTTGCAAGTTGTAAGTTGGATTCTAGCCCAGCCATGCTGTCATGGGGCAAGCTTTCAACATTGCACTTCTTTTTGAGTTGATATCGTGATCTTTTGTTTATGGATGCCCGCTGTGTGAAATGAATTGGGAATCTTGTGAGGATCATGGAGTTTTTATATGTGTTAGGGAAACGCCGGGCCGCCTATCTAAGCCATGCATAATTCATGGTGGAAATTTGCAGCATACCCATGGTGAACATTCGACGACGCATCTCACAATAAAAAGCTAAACAATATAGCAAATAAAAGAGATGTCGAGGTGTTCATTGTCTGCTTGTCCTGTCATTTTGGTGTGGGCTTGTTCCATGTCATCGGGCACGGAGGTACCCCATTGGTGGTTCTCAATGATATGCATATACTTACAATGACAAGAGCCTTGCTTGGGACTCTAAGTAAACTAGCATGGTTTGGGTACTTGTATTCACGGGACACGAGGTTTTCAACTTATGATTTGTCAAGCATATGCATCATAATTGTTCTCGCATTAACTTTAACCATTCAAGATGCTTATGATGGGGGCAATGAGAGCTCAAAGCCGGTAAGTACCATAATTTTTGAAGGTTATAAAACTTGCAATCACTGCTTCCCTCTGCGAAGGGCCTTTCTTTTACTTTTATGTTGAGTCACTACCTTCTTTCTTTATGCACCATTAAGAGAGCATAGTTGTCATTCTTAGTGTGATATCCATTGTCCCAAGGTTCATTGATTGACTCATATTGATTGGTTTCACTTGTTCTTAAATTATTTGTATCTAGTCGCCCTCTTAAACTTTGAGGTGTCCTATGCATTTATGTTTTGCTCTCTTTGAAGGACAAGCTGAAAACCAAGTGTATGTTTTTCCTTATGATTTGAACACACGTTTGACTTTCATTGTTTCATTATCATGATCTTTTGTTTGTGTTCATTTGCATGTTTACAACATGGTTGCTAAGTTCTTATTGTCATGATTATATCTTTCATGCCCATGTTTTAAGTTCTATTGATCCCAGCTCACCAATGCTTACATACTTGATCAAGATTGTGTAGGTGCATGTCACCTCAAAAATTATTCTTTGTTATCACTTACCTACTCGAGGACGAGCAGGAGTTAAGCTTGGGGATGCTTGATACGTCTCAAACGTATCTATAATTTTTGATGCTCCATGCTTGTTTTTACACCATTTGCCTATTGTTTCGTTACACTTAGTGGTACTTTTATACATTTTCCGGGACTAACCTATTAACGAAGTGCCACAGTGCCAGTTTCCTGTTTTCTGCTGTTTTTGTGTTTCAGAAGTGATACACAGGAAATATTCTCGGAATTGGACGAAACAAGTTCCTGAAGTCATATTTCACCGGGGAGCTCCCAAACATCCGAAGACCTGACGAAGGGGGGCCACGTGGCCCCCACACACAGGGGCGGCGCGGCCTAGCCCCTGGCCGCGCCACCCCCTTGTGAGGCCGCGTGGCTCCACCTCTGACAGCCCCCCTTCGCCTACATATACCCCCTGACGAGAAAAACCTAAACCCTATCAGTTTTCCAGAATACATCGCGATCCGCCGCCACCGTCGACCCGAAGATCGGGAGGGTCCAGAAGCTCTTCCCAGCACCCTGCCGGAGAGGGGAATCGCCACCGGAGGTCTTCTTCATCGCCATGCTTGCCTCCGGAGCGATGAGTGAGTAGTCTACCTTGGACTATGGGTCCATAGCAGTAGCTAGATGGTTGTCTTCTCCACCATGTGCTTCATGTTTAGATCTCATGAGCTGCCCTACATGATTGAGATCACCGTTATGTAATACTATGATGTTGGTTTGTTGGGATCCGATGAATATTGGTGTTTACGATTAAGTTGCTGTACTGAATTATATCTTTTGTTATCTCTATGTTGTTTATGATCTTGCATGCTCTCCGTTGTTAGTAGCTATCTTGGCCGAGTAGTTGCTAGTGACTCCAAGAGGGGGTATTTATGCTCGATAGTGGGTTCATGCCTCTATTTCACCTGGGGAGTGACAGAAACCTCTAAGGTGGTAGATGTGCTGTTGCTACTAGGGAGAAAACAACATTCATATGCTCAAGGGCATATGCTTTGTTTACATTACACACTTTGCTTAATGCAATTATCTGTTGTTCGCAACTTAATACTTTTGGGGTGTTTGGATGATATCCCCGAGGGTGGATTATTAGTCATAGATGTAGTTGGATGGTGGTCTATGTATTTTGTTGTAATGCCCAGAGTAAATCTCATAGTGGTCTTCTTGACATATCACGTTATCTTTATTCTATCAATTGCCCAACTGTAATTTGTTTACCCAGCATGTTATTTATCTATGGAGAGACACCACTAGTGAACTGTGGACCCCGGTCCTATTTTAATCATATTGCAATCACCTGTTTACTTTTCCCGCACTGTTTACTTTACTCGCATATTAATACTGTTTTCCACTCGATACACTCATAACCTTTGTTTCAAGCAAACCGGTGAGATTGACACCCTCATCGCAAGTTGGGAGCAAAGTATTTGTTTGTGTGTGTGCAGGTTCCACGTTGCAGCTAGCAAGCAAAGCTTGGACGAGGCGCCATATATAAATTGTCCGCTGCTGTCGCAAACTAGTCTGCATCACCTTCAGTCGTCACCGTCCCTCTTCTTCAAGAACGATATTAAACCTTGGTTTCTTAACTGAGGGAAAACTAGCTGCTATACTCATCACACCTTCCTCTTGGGGTTCCCAACGGGCTGGTCATTCACCACGCATCACTCCATTGTGGAGCGCTGCGCCAATGCATTGATTCCCGCGCTGAGATTTGACGCATCGACGCCAAACGTTCCCCTTAAATAGAGCCTCCTCGAGACCTCCGGCACTTCACCTCCTTCCTCCAGCGCCACTTCTTCCTCCACGCCCCCAAGCTGATGGATCCCTCCGCCTCCGCCGCCGCCGCTGGATCAAGCTCGGGGGCAAAGCGCCGCGGGCGCCCCCCGGGCAGCGGGAATAAGGCGAAGATCGCGGCCCGGTGGACGCCCGGCGCCGACGGCCCCCTCCGCATTGGCGCGCCGAGGCAGGACGAGGCGAACCGCGCCTCCTCAGGGACCTCCGGCGCCTTGACCCTTAGGGGTCCCGCGCCCGGAGGCGCTATGAACTTGCCGTCGCCGCTGGCGGCGGCGCCTGCTCCCCGCGCCCCGGGGAGCATTGACCGGGTACTTCGGGAGGTGGAGGCCGCCCTGGGGCCTCTTCCCCCCGCTGCAGATCCTCCGGCCCCGCCGGCGAACGGAGTGTTTGCCACTCCGCACCACTTGGCGGCGGCGATGCTGGGACCCCTCATCGGCCCGGGGTCCCGCTTCCTGGAGCTCCTCGTCGTCGTCGACGCTCCGGGCTTCAGCTCCCTCCGGCTGCCCGACGTAGTCCGGAGGGTGGTTTACGCCCCCGGCGCGGCCGCCGGGGAGATTGCCCTGGGGGAGCAGAGCAGGCCAGATCTCTTCTGGCCTGTGGACATCCTCCTCGGAGCGGGCGGCGGCGCCGTCCTCTCCGGCCGCTGGAGGGCCTTCGCCCTCGGCCACCGCCTCCGCGTCGGCGACCACCTCGTCTTCCGCTTCAAGCTGGGGACGCTGGAGGCCTCGGTGCAGATCTTCACCGCTGGTGGCATCCGCCGCACCTACCTCCAGCCCGCGGCGCAGTGAAGAGGAGGTCCTGGCGCAGTAGTCTTCTGGGGAGGGGAACTAGTCTCCTCCCCACTTTTGCTGTAGTCCTCGCCGGCGGGGTATGCCCCGCCGTGCCTTTGCTCATCCCCTTGTTGGGGATGCTTCAATGGAATCTGCTTATTAGCTATCTTGCACTTCGCTTCTCATTGCTCTTCATTGTCCTAGTCATTCGCACGCTCGATTGCCCTAGTTAGCTGTTTGCATCGACGGGAGGCCTCCCTTTGCCTCAAAGCTCGAGATGGGGTCGGCGCTGACGACACATTGGACGATCCCTGAGACAAGAAGTTGAAGAAAGAGTTGGAAAAGAAAAAACCCCAAATCCTCGAAAACGGAAAAACAAGTCGATAAAACAAATGAAAAAAGAAGGCGAATAAGATGCCCCTGTGACCGGCACAGGGACCTTCTCCGTCGTGGAGGAGCGCGGCACTATCTGTGCCAGCAGCTAAGAGCAAATTGCCGCACGTGGCGATTCACGGGGCCTTCCTCGTCGTTGAGGGAAGCTGGACCGTCACGGACGTGAAAACGTCGACGCTTAAGAGAGCCCAGAGACCGTTGACACCTCGCAAGGGTTGCTCACGAGGTGAAGGGCCTGGCGCGGACCTCTGGATCTGCGTATCCTTCGCAAGATGATCAGAGCGGCCTTGGTCTTCAATAATCCTGCCACGTTAGGCCTTCCTCGGTAGAGGGAATCTTCCTGCGGATGCTTGGTGCATCGACGCATCCTTGCTTCCTCGTGAGGGTTGCTCATGAGGTGCTGGTCCTTAGCGGGTGCCTTGGGCACACCTTGGACTTTTCCTCGAAGATTTTTTATTTTCCGGTGTACTTCGCGAGGAACTAAGCACCATGGGTATTTGGAGGTGATTGATAACAGGGCCGTCGCCCCCGACCAGAGCTCACTCCCTTCGGGTTTTTCGGGCTTGCTGTTTTCCGGGCGAAGGCCCCAGCATAGACACCGTGCCTAGCCCCATTCTGCGTGGAGTACAACAGAAAATAAATGGACTTCATGCCATTTTAATGTCATGCCGAAGCAGAGGCGCTATGTTGCGCAATAACTTAATATCAGTGCTTAAGAGCAGTTTGAGCTGATACAAGTGCCGTGAAAACGGTCTTTATCTCCTCGTGAGGAACCTAAGGGTAGAACTTTCGCAGATGAGCTATGTTCCACGGGTTCCCCACCGGCACGCCTTCTGCGGTTTCCAGCCGCGCCGAGCCTGGCCTGGCGATGTGCAGTCACCTTGAAGGGTCCTTCCCACATTGGAGACAGCTTGTGCAGGCCCTCGCGAGAGAGTATTCTCCTCAGCACCAGGTCACCGACCTCCAGAGTCCTTGCTCGAATATGGCGGCTATGGTAGCGGCGTAGTCCTTGCTGGTACCTCGCGGCGCGAAGCGCGGCTTCGCATCGAGCTTCTTCGAGCAGGAGGAGGCGATCCTTGATGAGGTCCTCTTGGCGAATTTCGTCGAAGGCGAGCACTCTTGGCGACCCGAACTTGACGTCGGTGGGAAGAACAACCTCCGCCCCATAGACCAAGAAGAAAGGGGTCTCTCCAGTGGGTTTGGTGGCGGTAGTCCTGATGGATCACAAGATGGATTGGAGGTTGCCTAACCATTTTTTGCCACAGGCTTCGAGCTTGGCGTTGAAGCTTTTTGTCTTGAGTCCCTTGAGGACCTCGGCGTTAGCACGCTCGGCTTGGCCATTGCTCCAGGGGTAGGCGATGGAGGCGAAGCAGATCTTGATGCCGGCCGATGCACAGTACTCCCAGAACAGTCCGCTGGTGAACTGGCTGCCGTTGTCGGTGATTATGCGGTTTAGGCACACCAAAGCGACAGACCAGCCCACGGATGAACTTGACTGCGGACCTGGCCGGGATGGTGCACACCGGTTCCACCTCCACCCACTTGGTGAATTTGTCGATGGCGACGTAGAGGTAGTGGTAGCCCCCTTGCGCTCTGGGGAACGGACCAAGGATGTCCAGCCCCCAAACTACAAAGGGCCAAGTGAGTGGGATGGTTTGCAGCTCTTGCGCCAGCTGGTGGATCTGCTTGGCATGGAATTGGCACGCCTCGCACCTCTTGACCATCTCCGCCGCATCCCCGAGCGCTGAAGGCCAGTAGAAGCCGCTTCGATATGCCTTCGCGGCTAGAGTTGGAGCGGAAGCATGATGACCGCACTCGCCGGCGTGGATGTCCCAGAGAAGCTCTTGGCCTTGGTGAGTAGATATGCACTTCAGAGCGACGCCGTTTGGGCGACGCCGGTATAAGTCACCATCCTTGACGCAGTACCCCGAAGCTTGGCGCACGATCCTTTCGGCCTCCTCTTCATCCTCGGGAAGCCTGCTGCTGGTGAGGAAGGCCTTGAGCTCGAGGATCCAATCCACTCCCTCCTGCCGTGCCAATGCCAGAAGGACGCGGTCACCCGAAGGAGGCCCGCAGTCTGGAGCCCCCTGCTCCGGCGGCGGCGGCAGGGCAGGTGGTGGGGCTGATCCAGATGACGATGGAGAAGCGGACGGTCTGAAGAGACGCTCCTCAAAGACGCCAGCAGGTTGTGCCATGCGATGAGAGGCGCGCTTGGCGATCTTGTCGGCTTTCACATTTTCTCCTCTCGGGATGTGCTTCAGCTCCAAGCCTTGGAAGCGTTTTTCCATCTTTCGATGCTCCTCGAGATAAGCCGCCATGTGCTCATCCTTTGGAGTGTAGCTCTTGTTTGAGAAGTTCACAACCAGTTGTGAATCTCCCTTGACGATGAGGCGCTTGATGCCCAAAGCGTTCGCCGCCCTTAAGCCGGCGAGTAGTCCTTCATATTCCGCGATATTGTTGGAGACCTTGTGCTCATGCTTAAAGCAGAGCTGGACGGCGTAGAAGAGCTTGTCTCCAGAGGGGGAGGTCAGGACAGCACCAGCTCCCGCGCCAGGGAGGTTGAAGGCGCCGTCGAAATGCATGACCCAGAGGCCTGGGGCCTCCTCTCCTGGGAGTGTTGACTCCACCTCTGGAGGCTCGTCGGCGAATGGATCGGTCCATTCTGCAGTGAACTCGGCCAAAGCCTTGCTCTTGATTACCTTTGTAGTTTCGAAGGAGATCTCGAAGGGTTGAAGCTCCATGGCCCATTCTGCCACCCGCCCGGTGACGTTGGGATTGCGTAGGATGGTCTCCAGGGGACGATCGGTTACCACCTTTATCGGGTGACCCTGGAAGTAGTGGCGTAGCTTCCGCGAAGTGATGAGCAGGGTGTAGAGCAGCTTTTGCTGCATGGTGTAACGCTCCCGAGCGTCGCGTAGCACCGTGCTGACGAAGTATACGGGCTTCTGCACCTTGGTGACACCCTCGGGTGCTTTCCCCTCAGGAGGCTTTTGAGCGTTGCTCTAAGAGAGCGGCTCGGTCGGCGGAGATGCAGCGGGCGGTTCCTCTTGAGGGACGGGAGGTGCAGCGGCCTCTTCCTCGCGAGGAGCCCCCGGAGGCCCGGACCGGGAGGACCGACCTCTTCCTTGGCGACCACCTTTGCGTCTCGCTCCGCGACGAGAACGGCGATTGCAGTCCTTGGAGTTGCCGCGATGTAGAGTAGCAAGGGCTCGCGGAATGTTGGGGCAACCATGATCGGTGGGCTCGTGAGGTACCTTTTCAACTCAGCAAAGGCCTTGTCGGCTTCCGGAGTCCACTCGAACTTCCCAGTGCGCTTCATGAGCTTGAAGAAGGGCATGGCTTTCTCCCCACTCCTCACGATGAAGCGCCCCAGGGCTGCCATGCATCCCGCGAGGCGTTGCATCTCCTTGAGATTGTGCGGTGGATGCATTTCTTCAATGGCCTTGACCTTGTCAGGGTTCGCCTCTATCCCGCGATGGGACATGAGGAACCCCAACAGTTTTCCCGACGGTACGCCGAAGGCGCACTTGGCGGGGTTGAGCTTGATGTTTACCTTTCTCAGGTTGACGAATGTTTCTTCCAGGTCCTCGACAAAGGTGTGACTCTCGCGAGTCTTGACGACGATGTCGTCGACGTAGGCCTCCGCATTCCTTCCCATCTGAGCCCCCAGGGCCTTACGCATGAGCCTTTGGAAGGTGGCTCCTGCGTTCTTCAGGCCGAAGGGCATGCAGACGTAGCAGTACACACCACAGGGCGTGATGAAGGCGGTCTTCTGCTCATCCTCCTTTGCCATCTTGATCTGATGATAGCCGGAGAAAGCATCCAAGAAGCAAAGGAGGTCACAGCCGGCGGTGGAGTCGACGATTTGATCTATCCTTGGGAGCGGATAAGGATCCTTGGGGCAGGCCTTGTTGAGACTTGTGAAGTCCACGCAGAGGCGCCCACTGCCATTTGACTTTGGGACGACCACCGGATTTGCAATCCAGGTGGGGTGGGCTACCTCGCATATTAGCTTGGCCCTCTTCAGCTTCTCTATCTCCTTGACTATGAAGTCCTGCTTCTCTTGCGCTTGTTTCCTAGTCTTCTGCTTCACGGGGTGTGCCTGAGGGCACACGGCTAAGTGGTGCTCAATCACCTCCCTGGGAACGCCGGGCATATCTGACGGAGTCCAAGCGAACATGTCAGAGTTTGCCCGCAGGAAGGTGACAAGCGCGCTTTCCAATTTGGGGGAAAGCCCTGCCCCGATGGTGACGTAGTTTTCGCAGCCCCCAGCCTGAAGCGGGACCTTCTTGGTTGCAGAGCGCTCTTGGGTGAACTGGGGCCTCCTCCCTGAGGGTGCCGCGGCTTCCCCAATGCTCATGTCCAGCATCGGATGGACCAGCTCCTCGCTTGGAGTAGGCGAGACAGAGGCGGCGAACTTCTTCCCTGTTGAGCCCTGCAGGTGGGGCTCAAGAGAGGCCTTCTTCGCAGCAGCCCGCTCTTGGGATACGAGCTGCTTCTTCCTCGTGAGGTCACCGGAGTGTTCCAGTAGATCTTTGTCGGCGGGGAACATGGTGGCGGCCTCACGGTAGACATGCTCCACCGATCGGAGAGCATCCTTTTCATTGCAGCGCACGGTGATCGTGCCGTTGGCGCCCGGAATCTTGAGGACGTTGAAGCCATGATGCGTTGCTGCCATAAACCTTGTCAGGGCTGGGTAGCCGAGAATGGCATTGTACGGCAGCGCAATGTAGGCGACGTCGAAGTTGAGGCTCTCGGTCCCGTAGTTGTCCCGGGTGCCGAAGGTAACGGGCAGGTGTACCTGCCCAATTGGCGTTGTAGACCCTTCAGTTACCCCGAAGAATGGTCGAGTTGGCATGAGCCGGTGGTACGACACCTGCATCTTTTCGAAGATCTCGACCGAGATGATGTTGAGGCCCGCCCCTCCGTCGATGAGAGTGCGATTGACGGCGACGTTGTTGATGGTAGGCGTGCACAAGAGAGGAATTGTGCCCACGCCCCTGGTGGAGGCCGGATGGTCCTCCTCGTCGAAGCCGATCTTGCACGTTGACCACTTCATTAGGCGATTGCCGACGTTGGGCTGTGCCGCCGCGATCTCTCGCGACAGCTGCTTGAAGTGTCGGTTAGACAAAGGAGCCTGAGCTCCACCCTGGAGGCAACCGGCGAAGTCTTGCGGCTCTTGATAGCCCCCCTGGTTCTCCTCCCGACGATCGTTTGCTGGTGGGGGCAGCGGCAGCGGCTCGGGATCGGCTCGAGACAGACCCTCGCGGTGGCGAACTTCCTCGCGGTCGTTGTCGCGGCGATCGCCCCGGGATCCACTCTTGCCGTAGCTGCGGCCACCCCCGCGGCGCTTGGAGACACCATTTTCTTCATGAAACTTTCGGACAATCCAACAATCGTCGGTATTGTGGGTGTCCTTCTTGTGGAGAATGCAGTAGCGGCGACGACGACCTTTGTCGCGTTCGGAGCGGTCCCCACGGCATTGCTTATGATCTGGTTCCGCCGCGAGGACAGCGGCCTCCTTTCGCTTGGGGTCCTTGGACTTTGGCTTTGGGGGAAGCGCCTCCGGCAGGTTGTGCACGAAGAGCCTCCCCTTATCGGCCTTGGCGCAGCGGTCGGCGATCTCGAAGAGCCTGACGACGGAAGTCAGCTCATCATTCACGGATAGCTTCTCCGTCATCTTGATGTCGGAGACGCCCGTGGAGAACGCGGAGATGACCTCCTCGTTAGAGATCCTAGGGATCTTGTTCCTCATCTAGCTGAAGCGCTGGATATACTGACGAAGCGTCTCGCCCTTGTACTGATGCACCACCTTAAGATCGTTCTTGGTAGTGGGGCGCTCGTACGTGGGCATGAAGTTGGCAACGAACTGACGACATAAATCCTTCCATGAAGTCATGGATTCCTGAGGAAGATTCATGAGCCAAGTTCGCGGAGCATCCTTGAGGGCCATGGGGAACCAATTTGCCATGGCACACTGATCTCCACGCGCGGCCTGGACGGCGACGACGTAGAGCTGGAGGAATTCGACGGGGTTGGTGGTCCCGTCGTAACGCGCGCCGATGTCCGGCTTGAACTTGTCAGGCCAGATGACGTAGCATTGCTGGCGAGTGAGAGCAAGACACCCGGGGTTGTAGATAGGGTCGCCGGGGGTCCTGACGTTCTTGCCAGCTTCGCCGATGTCGTCGATGGCGCGGTCATGATTTTCGCGGCGGCGCTCGAGGGAGACGCGTGCGTCTTCCGGAGCGCGTTGGACGATTTGGCAGCTGGGCTCCCCGCGCGGCGAAGATGTGGCGCGGGAAACCACCTTCTTGGCCTTGGCGGCCTTCCCATCTCCGGCGCCCGGGGCGCGACGCCCCACCGCCGGATCTGGGTCTCCCGTGCCCTGGGCTCCTCCCTGGGCCGGGTCTTTGTTGGCGATGGCGACGAGCTCGGCGATTCGAGCGCGCCACCCCTCACGCCCGTCATCAGTGGGTTGATAGCACAACAGCTCCTGCGCCATGGCGAGAGCCTGCGCAGGAGACAGCTGACTCCCAGAACGAGCGCGAGAAGTGGCAGTGGCGGTGAAGGAGAGCGAAGGCTCTGTACGCCCGGACGGGAGGTAGGAGGACTCCAGATCTTCCTTCTCTTCCTCCCCGGCCGAAGCTTCACGACGATGGAAGATGGGCTCGGTTTGCCCCCGAACAGCGTTGCGACGGCGAAGACGCTCGAGCCTTGCATTGGCGTCGGCCATGTCGAAGCAGATCTAGAAGAAAACACACCACGGCCCCCTACCTGGCGCACCAAATGTCGATGGATTTCGTGTCGCAAGAACACGGGGTACCACGCGACGGACCCAAAGATTCGAACGCAGGGGGCTGAACGTGTGAGATCTAGGATCGCAACGAAGCACGGTGACGGAAGCCTCGAGTTGTCGAACGCGCTACGCACTGCAGAGAGAGACACCGAGCTTTACCCAGGTTCAGGGCCCTCGTGGTGAGGTAAAACCCCTACTTCCTGCCTTCTTGTATTACAACGCGACACCTCGCGAGGAGTACAAGGTCTTGGTTACAGTGCTCTAGCTGGCCAGAGGTTGAAGAACCTGCGTGCCCAGCTAGCAGCTTGGAGAAGATCGGATCCCCTCTAAGGGGCGGCCTCCCCTCCTTTTATAGCGCCAAGGTCCTCCTTCCCCTTATCTTCTTGGGGAAGGGGTTGCCACACACACGGCCAAGGAGGGAGGACAGCTGTAGACTACACTCTTCTATGGACGTAGTCTTCGTAGGGTAGCGGCGCCGGTCCACAGGAGTGGGTGGAAGAAGCTGACGTCTTCCTCTGGCGCCCTACACCGTCCACGCTATTTTTAGGGGGGTGGCCAACAACCCCTGTGCCGCTTCGGGCAGGCACAGCAAAAGTTGGTCTCCTCCCTGTCGGGGGTAGCATGGGCGGTACGCGGTCTTCTGTTCTTTATCTTCTTGCTCTGCACACCAACGTGCTGAGCTGTCGTGGACTTGGTCCCTCTCCTCACCAGCGGGGGCTCGTGAGGAGGTCTTCTGGTCCTTAGCAGTTTTGGCCGTCGTTCTCCTCATGAGCGCCTCCTCATGAGGGTCTTCTCCGTAGCTTGGGTCGTTGATTCTCCCCTGGGCTGAAGATGGGCCGATGACGGGGCCCAGGAGCAGGTGGACCGGGATACCCCGGTATCCAGAACACCAACATAATCTTCTCCAGGGCATCCTCCGGTGGAATTTCCACTGCATTCTCTTCCTGCGAGTTCTTTTCCACAACTATAGAAGCCGAGGAAGGAGGAACTATAGCAGATGTCCCCTTTGGATTATCATCATGCCTGAGAGAAGATATTTAGGTTTAAAAATAAGGGAATAAACACAAGCAAATGAATGGCCAGAAAATAAAAACTTACGAGTCAGCTTCAAGGAAGTCGAACAGAGAGGCAGAAGGATTATTGGAAATTGTTTGCTCCAGCGGTTCATCTTTCGGCTTAGATGAACCCGAGGAAGTCAAGTCCTCTAGACGTTTCCTCTTATTGCCTCCACCTTGGTTTCAGACTCAGCTGGGGGAGGTGACTGAGTGGAGTCGCTCCCCTCTAGAGAACCTTTGGCTCCATCCCTGTCCTGATTCTCAAAAGCCTCGGGGGCTTTGAAATCAGCAGGAGAAACTTTAGCATCAATGGGCCCTTCTTCGGGAAGGGGAGGACGTGAAGTCAGTATACGGTGACCCTATAACAAGGCAAATACAAAGTATCAGCAATGGATAACCAGGATTACATGGAAAGCAGAACATCTTTTTTGGGTTGTAAGTCTAGTACCTTTGGCAAAGGATGAGTCGAATCGAAGGGAACAGCTAGAAAGGAAGGAACTACCATCTTTGCAATAAGGGTAGTCAGTGATTTAACCCTTTTCTTGAGGTCCTTTTTCTCTAGATTTGTCAGGGACACTCGAGAATGATCTGTCAAGCCCGAGTATGTCCACAATTTGGAAACTCTAGCTTGTAGCGGTTGAATTCGGCTCTGAGAAAGAACACCATGAGCTGTGTCCTAGTGAGTTCCTTCTCCGCTGCATTTTTCAGCTCCTAGATACGAGCCAACAATGGCTTGATGTCCTTGATTTCAGCATCTGATGGCAGGGCATCCTAGGGAGTTGCTAGAGAGAATGAGCGCGAGGAAGAATAAGAAGCGGTGGTGGCGGCGGAGCAGAGAACTTGTAAACAATAAATGTAAAATGATTTCTCCTTAAATAGTTTCCGCATGATGGAACGTGGGTTGCGATGTGGCGTGAAAGCGGAAGCGGCAAGCCCACTAACGGGCGAAAATTTCAAGAAATTACCGCGCTAACCATGTGCAACGGTCAGCCTTTGGTCAAATCATTGCAGTGAGTGATCATGTCAATGACTTCATACTTCTGGTATGCACAGGTTTATACATACAAGCCAAATTGAAGAAATGCAAGTCGAAGAATTTTTGAGCCTATGATCGCCTCCAAGTACCTGCTACTGGCGCGTAGTTGACGTGGGAGCGTGTAGTTGACATGGGAGCTTCTTCTTCTTCAATCCCCAGCAACAGCGCCAGAAAAATTGCTTAATAGTGCTTGTTAGGCACCCAGTTGGGAACCCCAAGAGGAAGGTATGATGAGCACAGCAGCAAGTCTTCCCTTAGTATGAAACCGACGTTTATCGAACCAGTAGGAGAAAGAACCAACTTCCAAAGGTTGATGCTCGCTGGCTTGGTGACAGCTCCAGACAATTTAAATATGGCGCCTTATCTGGGGCGTATCTTTGCACCAGCAGCAACATGGAACCTGCACACAACACAACCAAAGTACTTTGCCCCAACTTGCAGTGAGGTTGTCAATCTCACCGTTTTGTTGTAAACAAAGGATTAAACATATCGTGTGGTAAAAGATAGTAGTTTGCTAGAAAGTAAAATAATGCGAGTAAATAGTAAACGGTAATATGAATGTAAAAGAATGGACCGGGGTCCACAATTCACTAGAGGTGTCTCTCCATAAGATAAATAACATGCCGTGTAAACAAATTACAGTCGGGCAATTGATAGAATAAAGAATGCAAACAAATGCATGTACATGTCATGAGGATCACTATGAGATTCACTTGGGCATTACAGCATAATACATAGACCGTAATCCAACTGCATCTATGACTAATAATCCACCCGCTGGATATCATCTGAACAACCGTTGGGTATTAAGTTGCAAGCAATAGATTATCGCCTTAAGCAAAGTGTGTAATGTAAAAAATACAAATGTCCTTGAACATAAGATTGTTGTTTTCTCCCTAGTAGCAACAACACATCTACAACTTTAGAGGTTGTTGTCACTCCCCCAAGTTACCAAAGGCATGAACCCACCATCAAGCATAAATACTCCCTCTTGGAGTCACTAGCATCTACTCGGCCAAGATATCTACTAGCAACGGAGAGCATGCAAGATCATAAACAACATAGAGATGATAAATCAATAAATCAACTTGACAAAGTACTCAATATTCATCGGATCCCAACAAACACAACATATAGAATTACATAACGATGATCTTGATCATGATAGGCAGCTCACAAGATCTAAACATGAAGCACATGGAGGAGAAGACATCCATCTAGCTACTGCTATGGACCCGTAGTCCAAGGTAGACTACAAACACATCACTCCGGAGGCAGGCATGGTGATGAAGAAGGCCTCCTGTGGTGATTCCCCTCTCCGGCAGGGTGCTGGGAAGAGCTTCTGGACCCTCCCGATCTCGCGTCGATGATGACGGCGGCTTCCAGTATGTTTTATGGAAAATTGATTGGGTCTTTAGGGTTTTCCGGTCGAGGAGAATATATAGGTGGAAGGGTGGTGTCAGGAGGTGGGCCAGGTGGCCACACCACCTGGTGGCGTGGGCTAGGGGTAGGCCGCGCCACCCTATGGTGCGTCTGCCTGCTGGCCCCCTGATACGTCTCAAACGTATCTATAATTTTTGATGCTCCATGCTTGTTTTACACCATTTGATTCATGTTTTGTTTACACTTTGTGGCATTTATGCGATTTCCTAAACTAACCTACTAACGAGATGCCACAGTGCCAGTTCCCTATTTTCTGCTATTTTGTGTTTCAGAAAAGCTACATAGGAAATATTCTCGGAATTGGACAAACCGAAGACCGAAACTCCTATTTTTCCCAAACGAAGGACGAGGACCGAAAGAGAGCCGGAGGGGGGGCAGAGGGCAGGCTCACCATGAGGGGGCGCGCCCCCCTCCTGGCCGTGCCCAGGGGTGGTGAGACCCCCCCGGTGGCCCCCTGATGCCGCCTCTCCGCCTATAAAGAGCCTCTCGACAGAAAACCCTAAAAGAATCGGCATTTTTCCCATAACAGTTCCGCAGCGCCGCCACCATCGAAGACAAATTTCGGGGGACAGAAGTCTCTGTTCCGGCACCCTACCGGGACGGGGAAGTGCCCCCGGAGCCATCTCCATTGGTCTCCATCGCCATCTTAGCCATCTCCATCGACCTCACCGCCATCTCCATCGTCGTTGCTGCCTGCGATGATGAGGAGGGAGTAGTTCTCCCTCGGGGCTGTGGGCTCTACTGGTAGCTATGTGGTTCACCTCTCTCTCCCATGATGTGATCTTTATGTGATTGTGAGCTTTGTATCTAGTTGAATTGGTAGATGATATTATTCAGATATTATGCTACTCCGTGCTTTATTATTGTAAACTCCGGAGACACCTTGTATCATAATGTGAAGGTGACTAGTGTGCACATTATGTGTGTCTTTTGGTTAATGTCTCTATGAATTGTTGGTGTTTGTTGGAACCATCTAGTGCGTTCATGGTGATAGTGTGGGACAATCTAGTTTGGAGAAATGTGAACTTTGAGGAGTGCTTCGTAGCCCTATGCATGATTAGTGTTTGTTTTCCATTGGAGAACTGTTTAGAGTGGCATATTGAAGTTAGTATCTATTGGTTCAATTATGTTATTTTGTTGAGAGTGTCCACTAGTGAAAGTATGATCCCTAGGCCTTGTTTCCAAGCATTGAACACCATTTACATTCAGTTTTGTTACATGTTTGCTCGCAGCGATATTTATTTCAGATCACATTTGCTACTTATAATCATCACTACCACTTGTATTTCACTATCTCTTCGCCGAACTAGTGCACCTATGCATCTGACAAGTGTATTGGGTGTGTTGGGAACACAAGAGACTTTCTGTATTGTAATTGCAGGGTTGCTTGAGAGGGATAGCTTTGACCTCCTCCTCCCTGAGTTTGATAAACCTTGGGTGATCCAGTTAAGGGAAACTTGCTGCTGCTCTACAAACCTTTGCACTTGGAGGCCCAACACTGTCTACAAAAACAGACGTGTGCGTAGACATCAAGCTCTTTTCTAGCGCCGTTGCCGGGGAGGTAAGGTAAAAGGTACTCACATCTTTTGGTTACTAAGTCTTTTAGTTGGTGGTGAGTGCTCGAAGTTATTTCCTTTAGATTCTGCAATTATATCTTTTGTTTCTTGTTTCTATTTTCACTAGTTAGGCTTAATGGAAAATAAAGAGTTTTATAGTATCTTTCCTGAGTTTAGATTTGAAGTGTTTGAAAACCTTTGGAGCTTATTTCGCATAGCAATGTTATTTGTATGAATTCTTTGAACACCGTTATTGCTAATGCTATAGAAAGGTCTAAGTTTGGGGAAGCTGGTTTTGCTAAGCATGATATTTTTAGTTCCCCGGCTTTAGTGGAGAAAGTTTGCTCTGATGATATTTTATCTCCCATATGTGATGTTTCTAATGATGTTTGTGATCCTCGTTCCTTTAAAATACTTATGAAAATTGTTGACTGTGCTATGAATAACTGCTATCTAGGGGATGGAACTGTCCATCCTGGCAATCATTTGCTCTTTATACATGAATTATGCGAGTTGTTCAAGTGTGCAGGTATTTCTATAGGTGAAGTTAAGAGGAAGCTATTTTCTTTATCACTGAAGGGCAGAGCGGTGGAATGGTATAAGACGCTGAATGATGGCCGACCTATTGGCTGGGAGGAAATTGTACCTCTCTTTTATTCTAAATTCTATCCTTCTCATGAGGTTCATATTGATAGGAATTATATTTATAATTTTCATCCTCATGATGGAGAAAGCATTGCCCAAGAGTGGGGAAGATTGAAATCACTAATGCTCAAATGTCCTATTCATGAGCTTCCCCGTAATATTGTTATTAATAATTTTTACGCAAGGCTTTCAGGATATTACAAGGACTATCTAGATGCATGCTTTGATGGGTCTTTCACAAGAAAGGATGTTGACGTTAAGTGGGATCTGCTTGAAACAATTCAAAACATTATTGAAGATTGGGATAGCGACAAAGGTAAAGGATCACGTATAAATTATGAGTATGATTGTATTAAGTCTTTCGCTGAAACTGCTAATTTTCAAGAGCTTAGTGCTAAGTATGGTCTTGATCCTCAAGTTATGGTTGATTGCTTTAAAGCCTTTGCTTCTCATATTAATATTCCCAAGGGAAATGGGGATGTGTATCATGAACCTTTTAAAGACACTTGCATAGAAAGTGATATTGTTATTGATGATTGCAATAAACATGCTCAAACTTCTGAAAGTACTACTTCATATAAGCATGTTAATTTGTGTGGAGTACTTAGACCTTGTGAACAGAGTTACAACAAAGAAGATTATTGTATCCACCACAGGAATGAAGAAACGAGCTTGGTAAAAAGGTTTGTGAGCTTTATCCTTTTATTTGTGAACTTTGCCATGACACGGGTCATTTTATTTTTCAATGCTCAGGCCATAATAGTGACCCGTCTAATCGAATGAGTACCGCAAGTTTGTACTGTGATGACAAGATCACTCTCAATCAACATGATGAGCTGACTTTGTTTTTGGGGTGTGAAGAGTTATCTAAGAAAAACTTCTTTGGTAGATATGAGCGTTTTTTAAAATATTAGCATCCTGCAGGGTTGTCGTCTTTATTGTGTTAGATTGCCTCACAAATACTTACATACAAAATGTTATAAAACATGATGTTTTGCCAAGCTATGACAGGACTAATATATGTTTCCATCTTATTAATAGAGAGGAGGAATCCTCCAAAGTTTCTTTTGTCGTTTCTGTCAGTAAACCAGATTATGTGGAGAAGCTTCCTTTCAAGCCTCTCCCTCCTAAAGAAGAGAGTAAGAAGAAGAAGAAGAAGAAGAAGAAGAGGAGGAGTAAAAGGAGAGAGGAAACGGTATCTTCACCTAAGCATGTTGCTCCTATTATAATTTTTGATGAGTCTGAACTTGATGATGTGCTTATGCCTGTTACTTATGTTAGTGATCATGATTGGGAAAAGCACTCTACTTTTGATATTGAAAATCTTTTTGGTACCGATTCTGGAAATTATGAGGTTAATAATTGTTGTACCATTAGTGCTATTCATGTTCCTTCCAATGATGATATGTTTACATATGAACACACTTTGGAAGATAGTTATTCTATTGCTTATGATGATTACCATGATGAGTATAATATTTTTGGCTCACCTACTATTGAGGAGGAAGAAAGGTATGATTACAATATGCCTCCTATTTTTGATGATTATGGTGATGAGAATAATTATGTTGGTGAATTAGCTCCTACTACAATTGTTCATGTAGGGAGTATTAGTTCTTCTATACATGTGGCTCATGATAAGGATGTTTTATGTGATAGTTCTATTGTAAATTCTATTCATGATGCTACTGAAAGTTATTATGAGAGAGGGAAACATGGTTTGATGGATCTTAACAATATTAAGTTTCCCCTCTTTATGTTGCAAATCTTGAAGTTGCACTTGTTTTGCCTTCCCATGCTTGTTACTGCGTGCCTCGTTGATTTATTTTCTTACAAGATTCCTATGCATAGGAAGTGGTTTAGATTTAAATGTGTTTCACATTTGCTTTTTGATTCTCTCTCTTGCTTCAAGTTCTTATATGGCGCCTTTGCCTTAAGCTCTTTTATGGCACCTACATGAGCACTTTTCAAATTATTGCGCCTAGCTCAAAGGCGTTAAAGAAAAGCACTCTTGGGAGATATCCCAATGTTTTACTTTCAGTATTTTTTCTTTTATTTGAGTCTTGGAAGTTATTACTACTGTAATGACCTCTCCTTATCATTTTTATTTTGTTGTTGTGCCAAGAAGAACCTCTAATTTGAGGGAGGTAAGATTTGGGGAAGTTGCTGTCCTGAAACAGATTTCTGCGCTGCACCGTACAAATTCGTGAATATTCTCCGAATATCTTTTTGATCTGAAATTTCCTGAGGATATGCCCCAGGTTATATCCAAACTTTCATTAGTTTTGCACTTTTCGATTTGAGCAACAGAAGGTCCTCGAAAAAATCGACCTTTGACAGCTGTTCTGTTTTGACAGATTCCTGCCACTATTTGTGTTTGCCTCTCGATCGCTTTCTTTTTTAGTTCTTTTGGTCATGGAACTTTTTGAGGAAGTTGCTAAAGTAGTATATGCTTTATATGTGGTGGGTTTGAGTTTGAAACTGAACCAAAAAGGGTTGATTTACTATTATGCTTATGCTAACATTGCTAATAGAATTGTGTGAAGTTTTGTATGAAGGAAGTTTTCAAGTGTAGGGATTGGAGAATGATGAGATGAGATGAAGTATGGACAAAAGCTCAAGATTGGGGATGCCCATGTCACCCCAAGAAATATCCAAGAGGTACAAGCGTCAAAGCTTGGGGATGCCCCCGAGGCACCCCTTCTTCATCGGCAAAAATCAGTTCACCTTTCAAGACACTATATTTTTATTGCTTCATATTCTATGTGTTTTTCTTGGAGCGTCAGTTCTTTTTGCTTTCAGTTTTCTTCCGTTTTGGTTGCTGCAATAAATGGTTGGATCACATCATGTTTGTTTTGGAGAGAGACTTACTCTGCTTTTCATTGCCAAGACACTCTAGTTTTCACTCTTATCGTTCAACGAGTATTCTCTTTTTCTCGAACTGCGTTTAGCTTTCGTTTTTCGCCTTGATTTTTGTTCAGATCTTGTTTTATCTTTGCATCAAGATGTATTTAGACCACTGGTCTATGCTGGTTTTCATCAAAAGAGTTGTCTCAAAAAGGTTTGAATGGTGTTGGAAAAGAGAAAAAGTTTCATGCAAAAAAGTGGTACAAAAAGGAGCTTGTTTAGACTGCGGCTTAGACTTTTTCATGCCATGCTTGATGTCGTTTGGATAGTATGCTTAGTAGTTTTTGCTGTAGCATGACTTGTTTCAAATGATTGAGATTGCTTAATGAGCCTTTGAAAAAAATCATGCGTTGTTTTTATTATATGGAAACATTTATTTGGTTTTCTCTTTGATGCTTTATTTGGGTTGACTTGGCGCATGCTTACAACATGTTTGACTCTTACAAAGTCGCCATAAGCCTTTATGATCATTTGGTTTTTGACTTGTGATGCCATTTTATGCTTCTTTTAATGATGTTTTGTTGCTATACATGATTATGGCCGTTATTGCTCTCTTAGTTGGTCGCTCCCAGTCTTTTGCTAACCATCATTTTGTACTGAGTATGAGCTCTACTCGTGCATCCAACTCCCAAAAACCAAGTTATTCCAATGTGTCCACCATACATACCTATTAGCAATTTGCTATTCCAAGTACATTTGACTTGCTTTTATCTATCCTTCGAATTAAACTCTTTTGGTGTTATATGAAAATTAGTCAGTAAAGCTCTCATGAACCTGATGGCACACTTTACTTTTCTCGCTTTTAAAATTTTGACATTGTGGCTCTTTTATGTTGACGTTATGCTTGCAAGTTGTAAGTTGGAAATTAGCCAAACCGTGTCGTCATGGGGTAAGCTTTCAACATTGCAATTTCTCTTATTTGAGTTGATATCGTGATCTTTTGTTTATGGATACTCGCGATGTGAAATAAGTTGGGAATCTTGCGGGATCATGGAGTTTGTATATGTGTTAGAGAGACGCCTGGGCCACTAATCTAAGCCATGCATCATTTATGGTGGAAATTTACAGCATGCCCATAGTGGACATTCGACGATGCATCTCAAAATAAAAAGCTATACCAATGGTAAATAAAAGAGATGCTGAGGTGTTCATTGTCTGTTTGTCCTGTCATTTTGATGTGGGCTTGTTCCATGTCATTGGGCAACGAGGTACCCCATTGGCGGTTCTCGATGATACGTGTATACTTACAATGACAAGAGTTTGCTTGGGACTCTAAGTCGAGTAGCATGAGGTTTTGGTATTCGTACTTCACGGGACACGAGGTTTTCAACTTATGATTTGTCAAGCATATGCTTATAATTGTTCTCGCATTTACTTTAACCATTCAAGATGCCTATGATGGGGGAAATGAGAGCTCAAAGCTAGTAAGTACCATAATTTTTGAAGGTTTATAAAACTTGCAATCACTGCTTCCCTCTGTGAAGGGCCTTTCTTTTACTTTTATGTTGAGTCTCCACCTTCTACCTTTATGCACTGTCTAAGAGAGCATAGTTGCCATTCTGAGTTTAATGTGCATAGTCCCAAAGTTTATCATTGATTGATTTATGATTATGGTTTCACTTGTTCTTAAATTATTTGTATCTAGTCGCCCTTTTAAACTTGAAGGTGTCCAATGCATTTATGTTTTGCTATCCCATGAAGGACAAGCTGAAAACCATTTGCTATGTTTTTCCATATGATTTGAACACACGTCTAACTTTCATTGTTTCATTATTCATGATCTTTCGGTTGTGTTTCTTTTCATGTTATAACATGGTTGCTAAGTTCTTATTGTCAAGATTATGTCTTTTATGCCCATGTTTTAAGTTCTTTGATCCCAGCACTTGATGCTTTACATAGATGATCAAGATTGTGATGGTGCATGTCACCTCAAAAATTATACTTTTGTTATCACTTACCTACTCGAGGACGAGCAGGAGTTAAGCTTGGGGATGCTTGATACGTCTCAAATGTATCTATAATTTTTGATGTTCCATGCTTGTTTTACACCATTTGCTTCATGTTTTGTTTACACTTTGTGGCATTTTTATGCGATTTCCTGAACTAACCTACTAATGAGATGCCACAGTGCCAGTTCCCTATTTTTTGCTATTTTGTGTTTCAGAAAAGCTACACAGGAAATATTCTCAGAATTGGACAAACCGAAGACCGAAACTCCTTTTTTCCCGGACGAAGGACGAGGACCAAAAGAGAGCCGAGGGGGACCAGAGGGCAGGCTCACCATGAGGGGGCGCGCCCCCCCTCCTGGCCGCGCCCAGGGGTGGTGAGGCCCCCCTGGTGGCCCCCTGACGCCGCCTCTCTGCCTATAAAGAGCCTCTCGACAGAAAACCCTAAAACAATCGGTGTTTTTCCTAGAATAGTTCCGCAGCGCCGCCGCTGTCGAAGACAAATTTCAGGGGACAGAAGTCTCTGTTCCGGCACCCTGTCGGGACGAGGAAGTGCCCCCGGAGCCATCTCCATCGGTCTCCATCGCCGTCTCCGCCGTCTCCATCGACCTCACCACCATCTCCATCGCCGTTGCTGCGTCCGGTGATGAGGAGGGAGTAGTTCTCCCCGGGACTGAGGGCTCTACCGGTAGCTATGTGGTTCACCTCTCTCTCCAATGATGTGATCTTAATGTGATCGTGAGCTTTGTATCTAGTTGAATTGGTAGATGCTATTATTCAGATATTATGCTACTCCCGTGCTTTATTATTGTAAACTCCGGAGACACCTTGTATCGTAATGTGAAGGTGACTAGTGTACGCATTATGTGTGTCTTTTTGGTTAATGTCTCTATGAATTGTTGGTGTTTGTTGGAACCATCTAGTGCGGTCATGGTGATAGTGTGGGACAATCTAGTTTGGGGAAATGTGAACTTTGAGGAGTGCTTCGTAGTCCTACACATGATTAGTGTAGGTTTTCCATTGGAGAACTGTTTAGAGTGGCATATTGAAGTTAGTATCTATTGGTTCAATTATGTTATTTTGTTGAGAGTATCCACTAGTGAAAGTATGATCCCTAGGCCTTATTTCTAAGCATTGAACACCGTTTACATTCAGTTTTGTTACATGTTTGCTCGCAGCGATATTTATTTCAGATTACATTTACTACTTATAATCATCACTACTACTTGTATTTCACTATCTCTTCGCCGAACTAGTGCACCTATACATCTGACAAGTGTATTGGGTGTGTTGGGGACACAAAAGACTTTCTGTATCATAATTGCAGGGTTGCTTGAGAGGGATAGCTTTGACCACCTCCTCCCTGAGTTCGATAAACCTTGGGTGATCCACTTAAGGGAAACTTGCTGCTGCTCTACAAACCTCTGCACTTGGAGGCCCAACACTATCTACAAGAACAGAAGCGTGCGTAGACATCACCCCCCCCCCCCTCCGTCTCTGCTTTGGACTCCGTCTCGTATCAGGAAAAATAGGAACTTCGGTTTTTGTTTCGCCCAATTCCGAGAATATTTCTTGTGTAACTTTTCTGAAACACAAAACAGCAGAAAACAGGGAACTAGCACTGTGGCATCTCGTTAATAGGTTAGTTCCGGAAAATGCATAAAAACACCATGAAGTGTTACAAAACACAAAGCAGATGGTACATAAACAAGCATGGAGCATCAAAAAATATAGATACGTTGGAGACGTATCAGTACCCTGACCATAGCCTCGGGGGCTACTCCCATCGGGAGCGCTGGTCGTGCACCCGATGAAATATAAAGATCGAGAAGAAAAAGGATTCAGAATTGTTTTGTGCAGGTTATGATGAAAGAAGACAAGAAAGAGAATACGCTTTTGAGCCTATACTCGAAAAAATTCGACTATAGCCTCAGGAGCTAATCCCATTGGGAGCGCTGGTCGCACACCCGATAAAGATGGAAAAATTGGCTTCATAATAGGAGTAAAATATTTACTTCGTCAGCAATCATAGAACACTTGATGATAAAATTAACAATTCACTCCCATCGAGAGGGATATGCGACTAGTTGAAGAAAACAACCCGAAGATTTTGGGTATTGAAACAACAAAACAAGGCTCACGAAAAAATTATGATTCGCAAGCCACGTCATCGCGATAAAAAGCTTGAATACCGTGGTCGCAAAGATCATGAAGGTAAGACCTCAGGATCCGTCCTGCATGGCCTAGTATGCTCACATGAATGCGGTCTGCTAGTAAATTTCTGTATCCACGATACGAAGAAAAATCCTGGTGGACGTACTGGGTACCCTAAGAAATACTAGAATCCATGTCTTTGTAAGTCCAAAATGCGGCAAAAGACTGTGTTACGCCACGTACCGAATTCGAGTCCGGGGACTTGAGTTTGAAGTAGGTAGCAAGTTTTTTCTCTGACAATTAGCTGGTTTCCTGATCCATCAGAAGCACCAGGCTTGTTAACCAAAATCCGCATGGAAATTTAAGAATATAAAATATTCAATGAAATTGAGAAAGAAAAGAAGACGAAGATTGATCAAGTCAAAGATTACAAGTTGAAAATATGAAGATTTGAGATTCAACCCGAATCTACGATTCTGGTAGAATCTCGGGGGCTACTGACAAGGGTATAGCTACTAAGGCCCATTATCTTAGTACCCCTAGGGCCCGTTTGGGTAATAGTCCAGTGGGAATTATGCCCAATCATAACTATAGATTAAATACGAGATGATATTGTATATAAATATTGTAATTTGTATCGAACCCGACTGGATTCTCGAGACCTGGCCACCTATATATAGAGGGGCTAGGAGAGGCCGGCCAGGGACAGATTGAGATTGAGCCAATTGTCTACTAGCTTATTATCAACACGCACCAAATTTCGACTTGTTTGTCTGAATCTTTACTTCGAGTTCATCTGGCGCGCTCTTCCCCCGATCCTAAGTCCTTCATCTAGGACATTTGCTGAGTTAACCCTCATCAGTAAGCATGAACCTAAGAATTTGTATGCAGGCCAGTCTGGAATGTATTAATCCGGATTATGTGAGGATTTATATATATGCCAACCAATAATATATTAATTCTGAATGTGACAATTTATGCGTATGCCGCCTTGGAATGTATTATTATGGAATACAGATTATTTCTTGTTTCAGAAAATAGAACTAGCGATGGTCGGCGGTACAACAGGCCATGTCACTGGTAGCTTACTTATGACAAAACAAACAAACAACAAGCCGTCATCGGTTACTTATAATGTGACGAGAACAAAAATAATAGCCTGTCGCTACCATCCTTGAGTTGACGTGAATGAAAATAATAGCCCATCGCTGGCAACTTTGAGTTGACGTGAACATAAATAAAAGCCCGCCACTGGTAACCTTGATCTGACAGAGCAGGGAGAGAAGGGCGGGGCTGGCTCTTCAGATCAAGGAGTACCGGTGACATCTCTATTTCTAAATATCATCGCTGCCAACCTAGATCTGACAGGAATGAAAATAGAAGTCCGTCGCCGGTAACCTTGATCTGACAGAGCGGGGAGAGAAGGGCGGGGCTGGCTCGTCAAATCAAGGAGTACCGGTGACGTCTTGATTTCTAAATATCATCACTGCAGTAGTTACTAAGGACGCGTGACTTGGCCATCTATGGTACACATTACCAGTGGCTGCAAATCGATGACGAACGCCTCAATCGTCAGTGTACGGAAAAACACGCCCGTCACTGCTAGGCCTTTTTGGCGTAGTGGGAGTTTGACTGGGGCAATAGGACCAAGGACGTTTGTGGGAAAAGTAGCACCTCTCGAGAGTGTAAAAATGTGACATGTTACTCCCTATCCTGGGAAAGGATTGCAAATGCAGCGAGGAAAGGAACTAAACAGAAGTTCTAACAACTCGTGAAGACTAATGAATTTAGATTTTGATAAAACTCTAAAACTTACCTTTTCTAAAAAACTGTTTTCGAAAACCAAACCTTGGATACAAATCTATGGTTACATAGCACACGCCACTTTTTAGAACTTGCTGAGTATATTTGTACTCAATCTATCATCTTATCTCTTTCTAGAATTTGAACTGTAAAATACCGAGGAAACCGAAGCTAACCAACAGGAGGACGATGAGGTATACTACAAAGAGCCAGATCTTTCAGGAGGAATAGAAGGCATAGATTACATAATAGAATATGGAGTGAACAGTGAGGACAACGATGAAGAAGCGTAGACATAGGATATAATAGATGAGATTCGCAACATAGACTTACCTAAATAAAGTTGCGAGGCTCCGATGGTACTTAACATAGTAGTACCAATGATTAGAAGATTAGCTAGTTTGAATTTAAATTTGAATTTGAATCCTCAATGGACCAATGAGGATCTTGAAACCTTTGTACATTATTGGTTGTTAATTATGAACATGTAAAGTTGCGAACCCGCAATGTTTCTGTTGTACCACTCTGAGGGATGCAATATTTGTGAATCGTTACTTCGTGAGTGTTATGTCAACGACTTGTACACTACAACATGCAGTGGTGTATTGGGTCACCGCAAGAGAGTATTTTGTAACCCTCTCTATGTGAAGATTCATAACTCTCAAAATCTATAAGTTAGGCTAGCAACATGCCTTAATGTTTTTCTGTTGGCTATGATTAGCACAAATGTTTTCCTATAGAGCATTCTTGAGAGAAACCACCTATATGAGCCCGATTGTTAAATTTGCAGTCTATGAGATTTGCGTGATCTCTAGTACACTCACGAAGAGACCAGGGAGTACAACGCATATGCTCCACCCGCAGGGTAGGCTACTGGAAGCCAGGTACTGGTAATGACTTTTAGTGAAATATATTCGCACCAAAATTGTGATTCAAGGCGTAGTCCATTGTTCAAGTTGCTGATACATGTAGCCTAAGGTTATAGGCGAAAGTTTAACTTAACAGTCTCCGCTGAAACACTGGTATATAAATAAGTAGCAAGGTTTGACAAATCTCTAAATGGGTATTTGAGATATGATGGGGGATTGTTGAAATATTGGGCCTAAACACTAGTGGCCCATATTAGATTTCAGAAATTCCTATAAATCTCAAAGCCCATGTGCGTGAGCCATTGTGAGAGGCAGTCCAAGTTTTTGGCTGCACAAAGCCAAGAGGTGGGAGCTAAGTTTAGTCTCACATGGAAAGTTGGGAAAAATATAGACCAACATATAAGATGGTTTGTTCCACTACTTTATAAGTGAGTGAGAGTAGGTGTGGTACACGCGCGCTCCTCCTCCTCCTCCGCGCTCGCTTGCTTGTCTCAGCACCTCACGCTCGCGTGCTACGCTCATGCTGAGAGGACTGAGCCTCGAGTCGAGCTTATTTTTCTGCTGGTCATGAAAATATGAGTCTTTGACATATGCTTCATAGCTAGTCGGTTTTGGCCGCTCCCGGATCATGGGCAGTAATCGACTCGGGCATGCGACGTGGACTTGTCCCATGTTTCTAGGGGGGTTTTCTAAGCCGCGCCTATATAAAGTCTTGCCCGGCTACCGTCGCATACACACAAAAAACCAATCTAGATTTTGCCTCTCGCTGCTTGCGTCGTCACCGTAGTCTACTCCATCTCGAGTGCCGTCTTGCACCCACGAATGGTAGAGCACGTCTCCGGAACCACTCGCTTTTGTGATCCTATACAGGAGAGGGCGAATTACGTTTTTTGGAAAGCACTATGCGTGACTGATCGTGATCTTCATCATGTCTCCTCTTCAACCATCTGTTGCGGCTAGGCTTCGACTTCGTTGTCATCTCGCCGCTACTGCTGCTGCGAGAACTCCTGCTACACCTGTAAACAAATGGTACATGTGTTATGTTCCTATTTGTTTGTTCATTGTATTATGCGAGTACATGTTAAGCTATTGCTTGTTTTCATTCATCATGTTATTTAGTACATCTAGTATGCTTGAGTTACATATGGTAGTAGCTACTGTTGTCATGTTTATTATTCTAAAATTAATCATGAAAATTATGCCTAGTTATCCAACATCTTGTGCATTGTTACCGTCTTGGAGAAGTCACTTTGGAGAGCCCTGGTGACAAGGGTATAGATAATAGAGCCCGTCAGTCAAGTACCCCTGAGGCCCGTTAAGCTAGGCCCAATTGTAATATTAGTCGAAATACGAGTTCATGTCGTATATCGATATTGTAATCTATGTCGGATCCCACCCGATCCTCGAGACCTGGCCATCTATATATAGGGGCCAGGAGGGGACAGTGTAGGACAGATTGAAAGCAAGCCAGGTTCTACACCCACGTTTACTTTCATAGCCACCTTGTTTGACTGAGTTTACCTTCGAGTTCATCCGACGCCCTATCTCCCTGATCCTAAGTCCTTCATCTAGGACGTTTGTCGAGTTTAACCCTCGTCAATTGGCGCCGACCGTGGGGACTCTGGGCGTTGGAATCATGAATTCGATGGTTTTTTTCACTTTTAGCCAATAGCAATCCAGAAGTCGACGAAAATCAAGAGATGGAATTGACGTTCGGAAGTCTAAGCTTCTACATCGGACCTTCGGGTTCAACTCGCCTTTCGGATCCAACGAAATCAGTTCTGTCGGCAAGCAAAACAGAGAGAATCACAGCATCTGGATCATCTGTAGGCACTTCTAGCGAGGCAAACTCGCCAGTCAGCTTAGCAGCAACAGAAAATTTGCAGGAAAAATTCGAGGAACCCGACGAAACCGGGCAAAAGACCATTGTGGAAGCAGTAGGGGACAAATCAAGGGACATCGCCAGCAGAAGCAGCGGCGTCTCCAGAAGCATACACCAATTATGCATCATCATCACTGAAGCATCATAAGAAGAAAACAATCACACTGGCAACGAGGAGGTCGACATGCAAGTCGACAAAATAAGGAGCAATGGCAAGAAAGAGAAGGAGAAAGTGCATGTTTCGGCTAGAGAGTGGAGAATGATCATGATAGCTATCAACCACGGGACTGATGTACCCGCAGATTCAAGAAGAGAAGTTTTAATGGGATACCAATATGCACTACACCAGCGTAAAAAGAAGTTAAGGCAAGAAAGAGACATGATTATGAGAAGCCCAGATTACAACAGCACACCAAGTGAAGGATATTGGAGTGAATATAGCAATTCATCAGAGTCTAGCATGGAGAGACATAGAGACCCAAAGCACAACAGGAGGACAACAGCATAGATAAGAGAGGAGAGCTACGCAAAAAGTCAAAGCCTGCAGTAGTCAGAAGAAGAGGAAGATTTCGTTCAAGAAACACCAGAAGCAGCGTTGGTTGCAGCACAAGTGTCGTCGTGGTGAAACAACATATGCCATGGGATGGCTTAAATGGGGGCCGAACTAGATGCTGGTGGATTCGGGAGAGGGGAACGAACTAAGAAGCACGATAGAAAGGAACAAAGATCTACCCAGGTTCGGGGCTCTCGTAAGGAGATAACACCCCTACTCCTGCTCTACTGGTTGTATATTTGGATCGATGGAGTAGACAACAATGGGGCTTCCAAGCTCTCTGTGAGAGGAGGAAGATGAACTATCAACTGAGAGACTAAGGAATCACCAACCCTTGGCTAGGGCTCCCTATGCCACCTTATATAGTGGTGGCCAGGGTTACAACGGTCATGTATCGACACATGACAATGGCTATAGTCCAAAATAGGATGAGGTGATGATGGCTGCCACCCTTGACTTTGCCCCTGATTGCTCTCGATGGGACTCACCATCCATGTACCTTGTACTTGCTTTGACTGTGACCTTATCACTGTGAGGTAAGGACTGTACTTTGGCATAGTGATAGTTGTTAGACCACCACTGTGCACCCTGTCACCATGATCCTCCTCCATACTTGGATGTTTCCTTCCTTGATTGTAGGGATATGACCCCTTGGTTGACTTCTGTATCCCGGATATAGCCGTTGGCCATATCCTGGACCTATATGCCGGACCAGCGACCCCCTGCTTGGGTAATCCGGCCTCCCCTGTCCCTGCACAATATACCAACTAGGTTAGGCCGGCATATTCTTACATACGCCGGCATATCTCTTCATGTATCCCAGATAAACCGGTATATCTGAACACCAACCGGGATACTCCTTATATGCCGGTCTGGCCGACACTTCTATATTCCGGCCAGACCCAGCTTTGGTCAACTGACATAAAGTCAACCTTATTGCTTATATCTTTCTAGTCTCTTGACCCTACTGGGGGTCATCCCCCCGACACTAGTCCCCGAAGCTGCCGAGGTTCCCCAGTCTCAACTGAGGAGCCTTGACAGGTTCAACATACCATCATTTCATTATATCCCGGCCCTTGATTATACGCCAGTGATTGGGTTATATGCCGGACCTTTGCATATATTCCGGCTCCTCCTCCTTCTCAAAAAGTTAACCCAGCCGGTCCCGGAGGTATTCCGGATGGAACCTTTTCCACGAACAGTTACGCCGGCACATGGCTGAGACTTCCTCGAGAAGCCAAGTCCGACAGTTTCCATCGAAACTTGCAACTGCCCTGCCACTACGAACGGTCACATGAAGTGACGGTTCATAGCGCATTTACTCTCTGCCATCATTGCGTAGTGGCATGGTTACAGGAACCGCCGCCCCACTCCGTGCTGCCACGTGGCGACTTACCGCAGAGATGGTCAGGGTAGTGGAGCACTACCATGACCCCCATGACCCTGGTCCCGCGGTATAAATATGGGGGCGGGGATTTACTTGCCCTTTTTACCCCACCTCATCTTCTTCTTCCTCCGCTCCTCTGCCTCTTGCGCTCCACCGCTGGACCAAGGAACAAAGAACGAACGCCGCCGCCGTTGCCTTTCTTCACGCCGGCGCCTCTGCTCGTTGATGTCTGACATCCTCGCCCTTGATGCCGCTGTTGCTGCTCCTCTCCCGGACATCACCGGGGGAGATTGGATCTCTGCCTGTGAGCTCGCCGACGTTCCATCGCTGCCGCTCGAGCTTCGGTGAGTTCTTCGTTCTTCTCTGTTCTTCCTCCTTTTCTGCCTCGGTAAATCTATCTGCTTAGATCTCCGGTAGTTTCTTTGCTTAGTATCTCATTGACTCGATTAGCATTGCCAGTGATGTTCTTCGGTAGTTCACAGGTGTTCTTCCCGTAGGATTTTATCCATAATTATTTCCGATTTTAACTGCGATGGTAGATCTTCTCTTCCTACTAACTTCTGTGAGATTGGTATGCCGGAGAGACTAACTTCCCTCTTTTCTCTGATCTTGATAGGACTAACATCATGGGACTCCGGCTCTCACGCCCTGTCCCGGCCACCAAGATGGCATCATCGAGTATGACGGCCACCTCGGCTTCGAAGGAGGATAACTCGGCCCAGCTCCAAGGATGCTCCGGCTGGGAAGGGTCGGAGGTGACCCCGGCCGACATATCTTGGATTACCACCACCAGAAGAGTTCCGGACGGCGTTGCATGCTGGCTACCGGCGGGAGAGATTGTGCCGGCACCTAAACCCGATGAACGCGTCATGTTCGTCGCCCACTTCGAGCGGGGCTTCGGCCTGTCGGTATCAGATTTCTTCCGGGACCTCCTCGACACTTACGACCTGCAGCCTCATCACATCCCGGCCAACGCGGTGATGATCCTATCTGCCTTCGCCGCTTTCTGCGAAGGCTTCGCCGGCATAGAAGCCTTCACCCAAGCTTGGGCGAAGTACTTCCAACTGCGGAAACAAGTTATCCAAGAACAGCCCCAGTCCAAGGACGACCCGCCGGAGACGGCTCAGGAGAAGAAGGACCGCCCCATGACCCAATGTGGCGCGGCCACCATTATGTCTCAGAAGGGCTCAGACTTCCCCAAGGTAGAGCTGCTTGAGTCTTGTAAGAAGTGGCAAAAGAGCTTCTTCTACATCAAGAATACCACGGACGTTGACCTGCTCAACCTGCCGCCGTTCGTGGACGAGCCACCCTTGGAGATGAAGAACTGGACCTATAACCCAAAGACCACCGTGGCGCCGGTTAACGCCCTCCACCGGGTTAAGGGCGAATTGCTGGACGCCGGCCTCACTCCTCAAGACTTGGTGGCTTGCTTTATCAGCCGGCGCGTCTCTCCTCTCCAGCGCCGGTCACATAAAATTTGCCAGATGAGCGGGCCCATGGACCCCACCCGGCACTCTACCCACGAGCTGACTCCGGCCGACATCCTGCGACGGATCAAGGACATCTGCAAGTCCTCTCAGGCTACCTTTGCTTGGGGGCTAGAACCTTACAGCCGGGATCGCCCCGCACCGATGGTAAATCCCTTAGTCCGACATATAAGCTCTTGCCCGGCATATAGATATCTAGGCCGACATATTTCTATTTTCCGACACTTATCATGCATGATCCGACATACTTCTTGTACCGGCATATTTCTTGTTTCTGACCAATTGAGTTTTTCCTTATGCAGAAATTTAGCTTCCAGAAGATGGAGAATTCCCGGATCAAGATCGCGGCAGACCGCACTGCTGCGGACGCAGAAGACCCAGATCACTGGGACAAGCTACCCTGAAACACCCACGCCGCCTCTACCGCGGGTAAGGACTCTTCCTCCCGGCATTCCACTCAAGCCCGGAGTGAGGATGACTCTGACGAGGAGATCCTGATGTATTATGACCCAACGCCACTTGCATATGCCTTTCCTACCACACCTCTTGCTTATGCTATGCCGTCCTCAGCTATCCCAAACGACATGGTTGTCGACGCCGCCCCTCTGAACCAGGGACCTCCTTCCACCGGCGGATGTGCCGGCTGGAAGCGAGGCGTGAAGCCCCAGCCCGACACACCCCAGCAACCAAAAAGGCAGAAGATTGGCGTGCCCCAGCCCAAAAGGCAAAGACCTGTCACCTCAGGGTAAGTTTCTTTCCTTTGCATTACTTCCGACATATTTCTCCTTTCGATTATTAACTTGGTGTTTTCTCTCTTTCAGGGCTCCTCTTGCGCCGGAACATGCCTCCAGCTCGAGTGCCAGCCCTAACGTTGATAAACCGGCGGCCACAGCGCACCCCAACATACCGTCTGCCAGTCACACCACCTCTCCGGCACTGGCATCTTCGCCTGCGCCAGAAAAGGCCTCTTCCCCGGTGAAGGATGATCCTCCGCCAGAACAAGACAATTCTGCCCCCGAAGTCCACATGGACTCGGGGGCTCAACAGGATACCTCTGACACCGGCGCGCCCGCAAGCGGCGCCGGAACTGCTGAAGACGCCGGCGCAGGCAATACGAGCGCCGGCATAGATAAAGGAAAGGGCCCCGCAGTACCAGAAGTCCGGACTGACCCGACACCTGCTTCTGCTGGACAAGCTGCACCTGCCGCGCCGGAACAACCAGCGCCCAAGACTCCAATAGCTGAGAAGACCACCGCCCTAGCCAAGACCTCTGTCCCGGCCAAGACCGGCACACTCAAGATCCACCAGATCATCAAGACCGCAGCATCTCCTGCTACCACCGCGCCGGCATCTGCTAAGCCCGCGCGCACCAGCTCAGCTATGACTCTTCACTATGGCAAGGCAGCAGCCCGGCCCAGTTTCTTCCAGACGCCGGAGCTTGAGGGCCGCGTCTCCCTGTTGACCAAGAGTGACAAGAGCCTTGGCTCCCTCAAGGAGCACTGCATCAAGTGGAACGACGCTGACTACATGGACAGTGCCAGCTCCAAGAAGAAGAACCTGCCCGGAGTTCCAGCTGCTAATCCTGAAATTGCGGCGGCCAAGCTAGCGGCCAAGCCCATTCCCATCGCCTGTGAACTTCTCAGCATTCAGCAGAGGCTTCACCTCTTGGCCGACTCAACCAATGTAAGTGCTCTTCTTACACATATCCCCAGTCCTCGAAAATGTTGGTTGTCCGAGATACCGTCATCTGGGATTTTCAACTATGCACTTAGCTCTTTTCAAATTCATTTATCCGACATATAAGCTCGATCTGAGCTTCAAATCCTAGTCACCGAGGGCCGGGATAGGTGCGCAGCACCTGTGCCGGGTCTTCAAAAAACTAAAACCTGATATAACTTTTAAATCCTCTTGACCGACATATAAGCTCGATTCGAGCTTCAAATCCTAGTCACCGAGGGCCGGGATAGGTGCGCAGCACCTGTGCCGGGTCTTCAAAAAACTAAAACCTGATATAACTTTCAAATCCTCTTGACCGACATATAAGCTCGATTCGAGCTTCAAATCCTAGTCACTGAGGGCCAGGATAGGTGCGCAGCACCTGTGCCGGGTCTTCAAAAATGAACATTTGGTAGAACTTTGCACTTAACAGATATGCTAGATTTTCTCATAACACTTCAAATCTTGATACTTTTGTAGCGCATGAACAACACCCGCGCCGACATGTATCATGACCTGGTCTGTGAACATCGAAGTTATCCGACGAACACAGCAAACTTCGCCTGAAGCTGACCCAGAAAGGTAACCTTGCCGACATACTATCATATGCCTGATTATTCTCCTCTTCTTTACTTCATAATACACCTCTTGCCGGCACATCTTAATATACCGACACATAACCTTTTACCGACATTTGCAGCTGTTGTTGAAGAACAGGTCACTGAGCTTCTCAAGAGGGTGAAGGAGCTCACATGTATGCCGAATCCTGCAAACCCCCAAACAAACACTTTGTACTTTAAATGGCAGTGATTTGCAGCTTTCTAAAGTTCGCCTTAGGCAATGGCGGGATTCCAGCGCAAGGGTGGGAGCTGATGAAGCTCTCACTTACTTCCTCTCCTGGTACGAAAAAGCTGATTTGGAGACTCTGCGCACCGTGCGCGAAGGATCTATCTGGACCACGGATCCGGAACATATCCGGCGTCGGCAGGAGTTGGCCCACAGCTATGTGGATTATGCCGACACCGAAGCCTTTGTCCGGGACATCCATGAGCCGGAGAAGGAAGCCGAAGCTGAGGACGTCGATGGCTCAGACTCCAGCCAGGACGAGGAAGAAGCTGAAGACACCAACACCAAAGCTCCGGAGCAAGGATCTGCTCTGGCCGGAGGTGATGGTTCTATTCCCTCTGCTGGATCCGGCACTCCTGAAGCCGACATCTCCACTGCCACAGCTCCACCTGTCGGTGGCTCTGCTTCCGCTCCTGCTTCTTGAACTTTGCATCAAAAAACTTTAAGCTTTATCAGATCCCCGGTATGCCGGGTGCAGTTGTAAGATATACGTTTATTTCCCTTTGGTTTGCTACCTGAACCCGTTTTAATTCGGTTAGCTTGATTATGAATGCCGGATCATCTTTTGGCTAAGTCACCGAGTTTGTTTTCCTGTTTCCCTAACTCCGCAACCTTGGCTACTTGTCTACCTCATTCGGTTTTTGACTTATGAGTCTCAAGGTTGCTTCATTAAACATACAGTACTTAAACTTTGAAACTTAGACTTCAAATCATCCGATACTTCCAATTTTTACTTTTGCAATAGAAAACATGTCGGTTCGCTTGCTTTATCTTTCCTTAGTCGTTTTTCATGTGCAAACAATCTCTGGCATCTACTCTTGCTAGCCATGAAGCCGGGTTTCGGACAGCAGCTAAGTCAAAGAGCGGCCTTTGGTGCCGACACATTACTAGGCCGACATAGGAAAGATTCAAATCAAGCCAGCCAACATATAAATGAAATCTGAATTTAAACAACAATATATACTGGAGGCAGTGCCCGAACTCCTCGGGGTGCCGACATTTCATTCATTAGTCTTGCGCCGGCATATAGTGCCGGCACACAAAGCAAAATGGAAATACATACATTATGCTGCTCAGGAGTAAAACAGACGAAGTAGAGCTATGTTCCATGGCCGCTTGGTTTCTTCTCCGGACCTGTCCACCTTGTTCTTCTTGGGAGCCTGCGCATCTATAAGATAGTAGGCATCATTGTGCAAAGCTCTGCTCACAATGAATGGCCCCTCCCATGGCGGAGTTAACTTATGCCGGCCCTATGTGCCTTGCTTTAGCCGGAGCACTAGATCTCCCTCTTGGAATCTCCTTGGATTCACCTTCTGCGCATGATAGCGTCTGAGGTTCTGCTGGTATACCACAGTTCTTGATAGTGTTATCTCTCTTTCTTCTTCCAGCAAATCAACATCATTTTCTCTGGCTTCTTTAGCCTCTTCCTCGGTATATAGCACCACTCTTGGTGCATCATGTATTACATCTGTTGGAAGCACAGCTTCTGCTCCATACACAAGGAAAAACGGCGTATAGCCTGTTGACCTATTCGGAGTTGTCCTCAAACTCCAAAGTACTGCCGGCAATTCATCTAGCCAACACCCCGGAGTCTTCTCCAATGGCTCTATCAACCGGGGTTTGATGCCGGATAATACTAGTCCATTTGATCTCTCTACTTGGCCATTGGTACAAGGGTGAGCGACCGATGCAATGTCTAGCCGGATTCCCATCTCCTCACAATATCTGGCAAATGGCCCTTGGGCAAAGTTTGACCCGTTGTTAGTGATGATGCTATGAGGAACACCATATCTCAAGATTATATCTTTTAAGAACTTCACTGCTGTGTGGCCATCACACTTGCTTATGGGCTTCACCTCAATCCACTTGGTGAACTTATCCACCATGACCAGAATATGGGTCATCTTTCCCCTTGCCAGCTTAAAAGCCCCGACCATATCCAGGCCCCAAACAGCAAAAGGCCAGGTTATCGGGATAGTCTTCAACGCTGATGCCGGCTGATGAATCTGGTGGGCATACATCTGACACCCATTGCATTTCCGGACCAAGTCTTCTGCCTCTAGCAGTACCGTCGGCCAGTAAAACCCATGCCGGAATACTTTCGCCACTAATGCTCTGGACGAAGCGTGGTGACCACACTCCCCCTGATGAATTTCCCGGAGCATCTCCAGGCCTTCAGCAGATTCACACATCTCTGCAACACTCCGGTGGCGCTTCTCTTGTATATTTCCTTGTTTATGATGGTATATCCTTTGGATCTCCTTGTAACCCGGCGTGCTTCAGTTTCATCCGCCGGTACTTGACCATCGACCAAGAAATCCATTATGGGACGAGCCCATGAGGGTACTTCCCTAACGGTGAATACTGCCCGATCTATCTCCATCATTTCGACCGACACATAATCGATCTCCATGGGCTACGAAGTCCCCGGGACAAATGGATCAGTCCTTGGGTATGCCGGAGCAGTCCCCGGGTATACTGGCACAACCTCTTGGTACATTTTGCCTTTGCCTTTATCTCTGCTCCGGAATACTGCATTCACTGCATATGTTGGCCCAGTCCCCAGGACTGAAAGAGCAGTCCCCGGGTTATCTGAACTAGCTCCGGCATCTATCTCCATGGAACTGCATCCTCTGGGCTTGGCGGAACATATATGGACGATGACTCTGGCGAGGGCTTGATTGATGGCTTCCTTAAATGTTCCAGCAAAATGCCGGGCGGAATTGAATCTCTGGAAGATCCCAGCTTGGACAATGTATTGGCCGCTTCGTTCTGAGCCTGGGGAACATGCCGGAACTCACAACCTTCGAAGTAACCACTCAACTGCTGCACCAGGAAATGGTAGGATCCCATGTTTGCATCATGCGCATCCCATATGCTGGAGCACTGCTGAATCACCAAATCCGAATCACCGAAACACATGATCCGGCGAATGCCTATGTCCTTAGACACCTTCAGGCCATGCACAAGTGCCTCATACTCCGCCACATTATTTGATGCTGCAAAATGAATCTGCAGAACATATCTTAATTGGTCATTCTTGGGCGAACTGAGAACTATGCCGGCACCCAAGCCGTGGATTGTCTTGGACCCATCAAAATGCATTCTCCAATAATTTGCATCTGGCAATGGTGGCTCATATTGTATCTCTGCCCAGTCAATGAAGAAATCAGCCAACACTTGTGACTTGATTGTATCCCTCTTATCATACTGAGGTGTATATGGTGACAACTCTATTGCCCACTTGGCTATCCGGCCACTGGCATCTTTGTTGCTTATAATTTCCGAGATAGGGGCCTCGGCCACTACCCGGATTGGATGCTCCTGAAAATAATGCTTCAGGTTCTTGGCTGCCATATAGACCCCATACGTCATCTTCTGATAGTGTGGGTAGTTTTGCTTCGAGGTGGAAAGGACTTCACTCAAATAATATACCGGCCGCTGCACGGTTTTGCCTCCTTCCTCTCGCTCCACTACCACCACTGCACTAACAACTCTGTTAGTCGCCGCTATATAGAGCAACATTGGTTCCCTGGGCATCGGAGATGCTAACACCGGCACTGTCGACAACATCTGTTTCAACTCCTTAAAAGCTGCATCTGCTTGCGTCGTCCAGACAAATGTATCGGACTTCTTCATCAACTGATATAACGGCAAAGCTTTCTCTCCCAGCCGGCTTACGAAACGGCTCAAGGATGCAAGGCATCCTGTGAACTTCTGTACTTCCTTCAGATTTGTCGGCGGCTTCATTCTTTCTATGTCACGAATTTTGCCTGGATTTACCTCAATACCCCGGCTGGAAACCAGGAAACCGAGTAACTTGCCTGCCGGCACACCGAAGGTGCACTTAGCCGGATTCAGCTTCATCCGGAATCTCCTTAGATTCGCAAAGGTTTCCCGGAGGTCATCTATTAGAGTCTTGCTCTCCTTGGTCTTTATGACGACATCGTCGACATATACCTGCACATTTTTATCTATTTGGTCATGCAAACACTTTTGCATACACCTCTGGTAAGTTGCGCCGGCATTTCTTAAACCGAACGGCATAGTGAGATAGCAATAAGCCCCGTACGGGGTAATAAAGGATGTCTTTATTTGATCCAGCTCATACAAAGGGATCTGGTGGAAACCAGAATAGGCATCTACAAATGATAACAGTTCACATCCAGCTGTGGAATCAATCACTTGATCGATCCGAGGGAGCGGGAATGGATCTTTAGGACATGCTTTGTTCAAGTTGGTGTAATCAACACACATCCGCCATACTTTCACTATGGCGGGCTCATCCTTCTTCTTTTCCACCAAGACCGGATTAGACACCCAATCCGAATGTAGTACCTCCTTGATAAAGCCGGCAGCTAGGAGCCTGGCCACTTCCTCCCAAATTGCTTTCCTCCTATCATCCGCATTCCGCCGGAGCGGTTGCTTCACTGGTTTTGCATCCGGCCTTACATGTAGTGCGTGCTCAGCCAGCTCCCTCGGCACACCTTGCAGGTCAGAAGTAGACCATGCAAAGATATCCTGATTCTCACGGAGGAAGCTGATGAGCTCGCTTTCCTATTTGGGGTCCAAACCTGCCCCGATGAGGGCATAGCGCTCCGGGAAAACCTCATCCAGAGGCACCTTCTTGACTTCCTTGCCCACTTGAAAAGAAGCACTACCACCTGGGTTCGCCATGCCCGGCATAGATTTGCCGGTCGCGACTGTCTCAGCAATTTCCACTGCTCGCTTGAGCCTCTTCTTCTCCTCTGCAATGATCAGAGCCTTGGCCAGGTTAGACCTGGCTGTGGCACACGCCATCGAGCGCTTGTAATCACCAATGATGGTAATCACCCCTCTGGGCCCCGGCATCTTCATCTTCAGATAGGCCACATGAGTAGAGGCCATGAATTTGGCCAATGTCGGCCTGCCCAGCAACGCATGGTAAGGACTGTCTAGATCCACCACCTCGAACATGAGGTTCTCCACCCTGCAGTTATCCCGGTTGCCAAACATGACATCTATCCGGATTTTGCCCATCGGTGCACATGAAAGCCCCGGTACAATGTCGTGGAATGTTGTCTTGCTCGGCTCCAGCATATAATCCTTGATGCCCAACTTTTGCATCGTATCATGGTACATGATGTTGATGCTGCTTCCATTGTCAATGTCGAATCCATCACTAGAGCATATCCGCCGGGGTTTGGCATGATCTTGGGATGATCTGCCCTGTCCCAGCCAATGGCCTAGTCAGACCAGTACATCAACTTTGGGACTGCCGACATAACGGCGTTAACCTCCAAACTCCGCTGGTACAAACTCTGATTGTCTGTTCTTTCGGTCTCAAACACCATATAGCTCTGATCGTGCTCCTTGTATTCATTCTGGCCCGCTCCTGGGCCTCCGACATAGTACTCCGGATTATAGCTCTGATCTACTTGATTTACGCCGGCGTTTCCGGCATTGCTCTAGCTTCCGGTATTAACCGGTCTGGGCGGGACTGCAACTGTATTTGCAGCTGTCAACGGCGATGGAGCTGCCGGGATAGGTGGTCTGGCCGGCCCAAAAGGACCTGCACGACCCGCCAATATGTCGTCTACCCATGAACAGTTTCTGGTCAAATGATTCGCCGGCTTACCGGGCTGGAATGTGTGAAACACACAAGGCTTGTCCATGGCCAAACCCACTGTATACTTTGGCCATTGCTTCTTCTGGCCGGTGCCGTCGCCGGCATTCTTGTTGATCTAGACATTCTTATTCTGGAAGGGCTGTGCTTGCTGTTGCGGTTGTTGCTGCTGCTCCTGCTAAGGCTGCTGATAGCCCTCATATCTCGGACGTTGGCTACTGTCGGCGCCCCCTTGCTCTTCCTCCACGGCCGCTACTTGTGCCGAGCCATACCGATAATCCGGCCGTTCATCTGTCCTCTTGTTTCGGTTATCAGGGCGATAGAACTGCCCCGGTCTCCCGGCATTGTTATTGTTCCGCTGGGTCTGCCCCTATCCTTGTGAATCAAGGGTGGGCTGCATGGGATCCCCCAATGCATAACTGTCGGCAATCTTGATTGTTTCGGCCAACGTGGCCGGCATCTCCCTCTGAAGCTTTTGCCACAACATGGTGCCATGCCGGCACCCATGAGCGAACCACATGATGGCCTGCTGCTCCACAACTCCTTCGCAGGAATTGCGCAACGTGCACCACCTGGTCAGGTAGTCACGATCGGTCTCATATTCTCCTTGCCGGCAGCTAGCTAGTTGCTGCGGGCGGTTGGGTCTCTTGTAAGTACTGGTGAAGTTTGACACAAACTGCTCTTCGAAATCAACCTAGCCGTTGATACTTTCGGCCGGCAGATTATTCAGCCATATCCTGGCTGGTCCTTCAAGCATCTGCGGCACATATCGTACCGCCCATCTGAGGTTTCCTCCGGTGATGTTCACCGCAGTGGAGTAGTCCTCCAACCAATCTTCCGGCTTTGTACTGCCGTTATATGTTCTCGCGCCACGCGCGAGCTGAAAATAGTAAGGTACCGGCTCACCCATAATCCGGGGTCCAAAGCACATAGGACCCGGAGCTCCTTGTCTCTCCACCAATTCTGACTGGTGAATTCTGTCCAACTTGAAGCGCGCATCATTTGCGGCCAAGGACCGAGGTCCGAGCCGGGATGCAATTGGACCCGCAATCATCTTTTGCTGCTGCTGCTCCGGCTGACACTGCTCATTCTGCTGGCCTTGCTGATACTGCTGCTGCTGATATCCCGTCCTGGCAAGGGCGGAATTCCCATCATCTTCCCGATGTCTCGGCTGACCTGCGCCTTGCTGCTGCGCCGCGCCTCCGGTGCCCTGTTGCTGACGCCGGGTGGCACTGTTACTCCGGCCGCCACCGGCCGAACCTGCTCCTTGTCCGGCCGGCACATTTTGGCCGGCCTTCTTGCTGCCGACATTCTTGTCAGCTTGGCCGGCACTCTTCTAAACTATCGCTTTCTTTCCGGTGATTACCGGATCATACACTTGGATCTGCTTGTCCCGGCGGCCAGAGGTCACACTTCTGGCACGCCGGGCGCTTGGATGCGGGGACGAAGCTTGGTCCCTCGACTTCGCGCCGACACCTCCTGCCGACACAATGTACTGGGACGCGCCGGCACCTGGATTTGCCTTCTTAAAGGCCTCCTGCTGCTTGGTAGCTTCAGACAAGAGATGGTTAAGCCGGGCTTGCTGCTCACGCAGTGCTTCGCCGGATAAATTAGACAAGTCCTTCGCTACTTCTGCTGCTGCTCTAAGGTTCTTCACTGGTGAGCTATAGATTACTTTAGGTACAGTACTAGTTGCACTATGACTCTTATCTCTAGCACCTTTACCTAGCTCAGTGTTAAGATCTCTACCTCTAGTTCTAACCTCATCTATCCGGCTAGGCTGGGTTACCACAGGAGTAAAACCATGGGCTGCCTCATACTCACGGAGCTGCCGGTTAAACCGTTCGCGCTCCTGATGCATGGCCAGGGCCTCGTCGACGAGGGCCTGGCGAGATCCCTCTAGAATTTCCTTCGTCTGCTCCGGATCATCGCCGGATCGCACCGGCTCAAGAAGCCGATCGATGATGGGGAGAAGCACCTGGCCCCTAGCTGGCATGCCGGAAGTGCCGGCCAGGTTCTCAACACGCTCCAACGGAGGACGCGCCGACCTCTTGGCCTTCGGCGGCTCCGGGGGAGTATCCGCTGCTGCTGCTGCCTTGCCGGCACCATCTGCCGGCGGCACGGATGTGCCGGCCATCATCACCTCTACCGACTCTACTGGGCGAGCGCTATGCCCAGCGTGAGCCAGCAGATGCGACGGAGGATCCGCCGCCACCAGCTCCTTCTTCCTGCAAACTCTCTCAGTCCCCACATACACCTCGTGGGAACCGAAAGACATGATCCGGCCATCCCTGGGGAACGGCCGGCCGCCGAGACATCCGGCGTTGTCGCTGATGAAGCCGAGCGAGCCTAGCCTCTGGACAAGGCCAGAGACCACGCGCACCCCTCATGCCGCTATAACGGACCCCGTCCGAATAAACACTTCGCCCAGCATATCGATCTGCCCCACGGTGGGCACCAAATGTCGTCGTGGTGAAACAACATATGCCATGGGATGGCTTAAATGGGGGCCGAACTAGATGCTGGTGGATTCGGGAGAGGGGAACGAGCTAAGAAGCACGATAGAAAGGAACAAAGATCTACCCAGGTTCGGGGCTCTCGTAAGGAGATAACACCCCTACTCCTGCTCTACTGGTTGTATATTTGGATCGATGGAGTACACAACAATGGGGCTTCCAAGCTCTCTGTGAGAGGAGGAAGATGAACTATCAACTGAGAGACTAAGGAATCACCAACCCTTGGCTAGGCCTCCCTGTGCCACCTTATATAGTGGTGGCCAGGGTTACAACGGTCATGTATCAACACATGACAATGGCTATAGTCCAAAATAGGACGAGGTGACGATGGCTGCCACCCTTGACTTTGCCCCTGATTGCTCTCGATGGGACTCACCATCCCTGTACCTTGTACTTGCTTCGACTGTGACCTTACCACTGTGAGGTAAGGACTGTACTTTGGCACAGTGATAGTTGTTAGACCACCACTGTGCACCCTGTCACCATGATCCTCCTCCATACTTGGATGTTTCCTTCCTTGATTGTAGGGATATGACCCCTTGGTTGACTTCTGTATCCCGGATATAGCCGTTGGCCATATCCTGGACCTATATGCCGGACCAGCGACCCCCTGCTTGGGTAATCTGGCCTCCCATGTCCCTGCACAATATACCAACTAGGTTAGGCCGGCATATTCTTACATACGCCGGCATATCTCTTCATGTATCCCAGATAAACCAGTATATCTGAACACCAACCGGGATACTCCTTATATGCCGGTCTGGCCGACACTTCTATATTTCGGCCAGACCCAGCTTTGGTCAACCGACATAAAGTCAACCTTATTGCTTATATCTTTCTAGTCTCTTGACCCTACCAGGGGTCATCCCCCCGACAACAAGCGTACCTACTAACCACACAACCAGAGCCTGGAGATCCACGAGAGCACATGCATCAGGCCGCAATACGAAGTCTCAGGTTGGTAGAAGACAAATTAATGGGAAAGCTTCTAGAGGAAAAAGTGACACATCGAAAAGAAAGGCGAAAAGAAGAATTCAAGCGCAAATCCTCGTGAAACGAACCCAATGATTCATCAGAAGATGAGAAGCGGCAAAAAAGGAGGGAGGACGCAAGGAACATAATAGCACAAGCACGAGTAAACAACTCACGCTATGCGTGGAGAGAGGAAAACTATGAAGACGATGAAAAAGAGATGGGCGCGTTATGTTTTACCCATAGGGTTCGCAAAACGCGGGTACCCAAAGGTTTCAAGTTGCCACATGATCAAGAAAAGTATGATGGGTCGCAAGAGCCCACTCTATGGTTGTCAGATTACCTGCAAGCAGTACAGATACTAGGAGGAACAACAGCAACAGCCATGCAAAGTTTGCAGTTACACCTCACCGGCGCAGCGCGGTCCTGGTTAAATACCTTACCCAACGATTCCATCGGAAGTTGGGGGAATTAGAGAGTCAATTCGCAAGAAATTTTTGCTTAACATATAAGCGACTAGCATCATTGGAAGAAGTCAAATCGTGCATACAGAAAAGAGACAAAACTCTGCGCTCTTATATACAACACTGGAGTATCATTAAAAACTCTGCAGAGGACGTCTCCGATGAAAGAGCAATAGACGCCTTTTCAGCCGGACTTCGTCGTTCAGACCTCGTGGAAGAGATAGGGAGAATAAAGCCAAAAACAGTTTCAGAACTAATGGAGATAGCCAACAGATTTGCCGACGGAGAGGACGCGTATAACAACAAAAGGGGACGGTCACCAGAAGTCGATAAATCAAGCAGGCAAAGGCGATGATACCGCAACGGCGACAACCATGGAAGGCAAAATCAAATAGCCGCGGGATACGATGGAAGGAATGAGGAAGACTACGAAAGCAAAGAGTTTTAAGCAAGAGATAACAGGGGAAAGGAGAAATCAAGGTACTCGGGTCCCTCGGCAGAAGATATGTTGTATTGTCCTTGTCGCATCCATTATGCGTACCTGGACGGGAAAAGAGTCTCCAACCATCAGATGAAGGATTGCAGAACCTTCCTAAGGCTACAAAGCGCCATGGATTCAAGCCAAGGAACACGACAGAGAGGAAAAATCACGAGTCAAGGATATCAAATGCAGCAACTCGCAAAACAACTGTAGTCAAAGGTATATATATCAGCAATGATTCAACCAGTACCAAAGTCAAAGAAAGAAAGGAAGAGCATATCCAGACAGGTCAACCTGGTAATATCATCACCACCAGCTACTACAGAGTATCTAAGGTGGTCCGATCAACCGGTTAGATTTAGCAGAGCAGACCACCCAAGGAAAGTTCCCATGCCAAGGCACGCACCAATGGTACTAAAGGCGCAAATAGGGGGATACAACATCGGGAGAGTATTCATGGATGCAGGAAGCGGCATAAACCTGATATATGCAAGAACTTTGAGGGCAATGTGCATTTCACTGGAAAGTCTAAAGCCAACAGATTGTTCTTTCCATGGAATAGTACCAAGAAGCGCAAATTACCCTCTCGGGAAAATAGAACTCGACGTTTGCTTCGGCAGCAGCAACAATTACCGCAGAGAAAAGCTGGAGTTCGAAGTTATGGATTGGCCTTCACAGTATCATGCAATCCTGGGATGCCCAGCATTTGCAAAATTCATGGCAGTACCTCACTACGCATATCTCACGCTCAAAATCCCAGGACCCAAAGGAACGATCATGGTACAAGGCAATTTTGAAGTATCCAACACCTGTGACAAAGAATTCAATAGACTGGTGCAAACCTTCGGCATGACAGCAGAATACGCGAGACTAAAAGGCAAAACTGACCACAACGTGCTACCCGACGTCAGGCGATCCCTGCCAGACCAGGCTTTTGATGCAAATCAAGACTCGAAGAAAATCCAGGTCCACCCTACGGACCCGAACAAGACTACCTCTATAGCAGTAAACCTAGATCCCGCATAGGAAAGCGCGCTCATTGAGTTCCTCCATGAGCGCTGGGAAATATTCGCCTGGTGTCCTTCAGACATGCCAGGGGTTCCCAGGGAACTCGTCGAGCACGCACTAAACGTTGATCCCAAAGCGAAGCCAGTCAAACAACCGTTGAGGAGATTTGATGAACCCAAAAGGAAAGCAATAGCATCCGAGCTACACAGACTCGAAAACACAGGGTTCATCCGAGAAATCAAAGCATCGACTTGGGTATCTAATCCAGTTATAGTCCCCAAGAAAAACACAGATATGTAAAGAGTGTGTGTCGACTACACATCTCTCAACAAGCATTGTCCAAAGGATCCCTTCCCTCTACCTCGCATTGATCAGATTATTGACTCAACAGCAGGGTGCGCAAGGCTTTCCTTCCTGGATGCATACTCTGGCTACAACCAGATAAAGTTGAAGAAAGAAGACGAGGAAAAAACATCTTTCATAACACCTTACGGCGTGTTCTGCTACCAAGTCATGCCTTTCGGCCTAAAAAACGCAGGAGCAACCTACCAGAGGATGATGCAAAACTGCCTCGAAAGCCAAATAGGACGAAACATCCAAGTCTACATCGACGACATGGTCATTACCACAAGAAAAGAGGAGTCCTTAATCAGTGATTTAGCAGAAACCTTCGACAACTTAAACAGGTACAAGCTCAAGCTCAACCTGACAAAATGTTCATTTGGGGTATCTGCAGGACAACTCCTAGGGTTCCTAGTATCTGCAAGAGGAATAGAAGCAAATCCAGAGAAGATCCAAGCGATATTAACAATGGGCAAGCCCACAAAGTTTCACAATGTACAGAAGCTCACAGGACGCGTTGCGGCACTAAGTCAATTCGTTGCAAGACTAGGGGAAAAAGCACTTTCCTTCTATGCACTGATGAAAAAATCAGACGATAAATTTGAGTGGACAGAAGAAGCAGACATAGCCTTTGCACAATTGAAAAAAGTGCTTTCCACACCGCCGGTGTTGGTCGCACCAAAGGAAAAAGAGCCATTGTTACTCTATATTGCAACAACGCATCAGGTGGTGAGCACAGTATTAGTAGCCGAAAGAAGTCAAGAAGGGAAAACCCATGGAGTTTAGCGGCCAGTATATTTCATCAGCGAGGTACTATCTCCAACAAAGCAAAGGTACCCGCACTACCAGAAACTTGCATACAGCGTATTCACAACAGCACGAAAACTACGGCAATATTTTGCGGTACACTGAATCATAGTGGTCAACGAAGCACCACTATCCAATATATTGAACAACCCTTCAGCAACAGGGCGTGTCTCCTTATGGGGAATTGAGTTGTCACCCCTGGACATCACGTACGAAAAGCAAAAGGCGATCAAATCACAAGTTTTACCAGATTTTACAGCAGAATGGTTGGAGTTACAAAGCACAGGACCGCCAGATCTATCGAGTGTATGGACAATGTACTTCGATGGATCAAAAAGGGTCCAAGGCGCAGGAGCAGGAGTAGTCCTGATATCGCCACAAGGCGACAAATTGAAATATGTGCTAAGGATGAGCTTTCCTCAAGCTTCCAATAATGAAGCCGAATACGAGGCACTACTCCATGGGATGAAAATGGCTAAAGCGTGTGGAGCAACTTGACTAAAGATATTTGGAGATTCAAATCTCGTCGTCCAACAAGTGATGAACAAGTGTGATGCCATCAGTGACAACATGACAGCATACAGAAATCTATATTATTATCTCGAGGGAACATTTGATGGATGCGAAGTTTTGCATGTCAGCAGAGCAAGCAACGAGGAAGCCGACAATTTAGCAAATATCGGGTCCCAGTGTTTACCCGTACCACAAGGAGTTTTTTGGGAGGAAATCATAGAGAGATCAATAAAAAGCACCAAAGTCTCGACTACAGGAGAGCAAGCCCAGCACCAAGCAACAGGCTGGGGGGCTGGTAGCAGCGGGACAGCTGAACCCAAAGAAGTCATGATGATCGAGGAAACTTGGATGCAACCATACTTGGCGTACATGGTAAACAAAACACTACCCAAAGACACAGTACAAGCAAAAAGGATAATACGACGATCCAAGGCTTTTGTCGTGCTGCAAGGAAAATTATACAAAAGAAGTATAACAGGCGTCTTACAATGATGCGTCACCCCTCAAGAAGGGCAAGAAATCTTAAGGGACATCCACGCAGGCGTATGTGGACATCACGCTAGCAGCAGATCCATTGTAGCCAAAGCTTTTCATGCAGGATTTTACTGGCTAACAGCCATTGAAGACGCGAAAGACATAGTAAGAAAGTGCAAGGCTTGCCAACGTTTCGCATCTCGACCGCACGCGCCAGCAGTAGAGTTGCAACCAATACCATTATCTTGGCCCTTTGCACAATGGGGTCTCGATATGGTAGGGAAACTACACAAATCCTGGCCAAGAGGGCATGTTTATATGCTGGTAGCAGTCGACAAATTCACCAAGTGGGTAGAAGCAGCCCCAGTGACAACCCAAGATTCCACAGCCGCGATTAACTTCATCAAGTCCATAGTTTTTTGCTTCGGAGTACCGCACACCATAATCACAGATAATGGGACAAACTTCACATCGAAAGACTTCAAGAACTACTGTGAAAGTCTGGGAATCAAATTGAAATTCGCATCTGTAGCGCATCCGAAGTCAAATGGGCAAGTCGAGAAAGCCAATGGCCTAATATGCAATGGGATAAAGAAAAGGCTGCTAGCGCCCCTCGAGAAAGCCAAACACGCTTGGGTAGATGAGCTACCCTCCGTACTATGGAGTCTACGAACTACACCTAACGCAGCTACTCAAGAAACGCCCTTTTTCTGGTCCATGGCGCAGAAGCCATGCTCCCAGTCGAAATAACTCATGAAGCTCCAAGAATCGCAGCATATGATGAGGCAGCTTCTACAGAAGCACTTCAGGATGATGTCGATGCACTTGATGAAGCAAGAGATGTCGTGCTTGCCAGATCTACTCAATATCAGCAAAATCTGTGAAACTACCACAGTAGTCGAGTTCGCCCACGATCCTTCGTGGTGGTAGATCTAGTTTTGCAACTCAAACAAGACGGTCATGGAAAACTCGAGTCCCCATGGGTGGGACCTTACACAGTCACAGAAGTGATACCAGGAGGAGCATATCGACTACGAGACAAGAAAATGGGGAAAGACGAGAGTAACCCGTGGATTGCAGAGCAATTATGACGATTCTACGCATAGGCGACAAAGAGTTTTTCAAGTTATGACCCTCTGAACCCAGAACATGAGGCCATAGGTCGGGTTCCTTGGGCCAAGTCGACAATATGTATAAATATTTTACTATACACTCGGGGGCTCAAACCCTCGAGTTGTACGAAATAATATTAATAAGTTATCGAGATTTGTGATTCTCTGAGGAAAACTACAAGGATGATTGCAACCCGATATTTCGTCTGCGGCGTAAACGGTTCAAAGGAACCTGATAAATATTAATACGCACACCTCGGAACCATGATTCATTCCCATGGTCTATTAATAAACACATAATTCCGATATGATTATTTATTACAGATAAGCACGAGGAAGAACAACTGGATTACATAAAGGAGAAAACTAGTGAAACTACACTTCGGCTTCATACTCCTTCTGGCACTGGGTGCCGTCGTAGATTCTCACGTCGAACTTCGATGTGCCAACATGGAAATCAAAGGTCATGAAAAACCCCTGATGGAGGTCGTAATCCTCCGCAAATCGCGACCAGCCGCCCTTGAAGAATTGCTCACCGGCGCCGTCGTACCACACCTCCACTTCGTATGGAGTTCCTCCACCAGAGTGTTCACGGAGAACTGCTTCACGTAGTTCTCGCCCATCCATGAACTTGGTAAATTTCAGTGGCAGACGCTGAATTTCGCGGCACTGCGCGTTGCAGATGCAGAAGAAAGAATAGATTCTGGGCGAAGAAGAAGAAGCATCAGGGGAAGGAGCACTTGGACCTAGCGCAGCAGAGGACACCTTGGGTTTATTCTTGCTCCCGGTCGGATGGCCGGGGCGTCGCTTCACCAGAGCAGAAGACGATGCTACTGCAGCTGCAGCGGTAGTCTTGTTCTGACTACCACGAGGACAGCCGCGGCCCCGTTTCTCCACCGGGGCATCGATGTTCAAGCGAGATTCACTTGCATCGGCCATGGAGACAAGCGTCAGGGATGAAAAACCCTAGATGGGGTGAGAAGCCGATGCGGCGGAGAAAGGCTCTAATGGAGGAATTAGGGTTTTTACCCTGGTCAAGCGTGTTTTATTTATAACCACGTGCTAATGGGCCCCTGGAGCGGCAAGGCCCAAAGTATACTTCTGGATTTTTTACAGTGCAAATAGCACAGAGGAATAAATGTATCAAGAAAAAGGACGCGTATAAAAAAAGAAGAGAGAAGGGAACAGGGAATAAGAAAATATCTGTCAAGACACACAAGTTCACCTCGTCTTCGGCTCGGGGGCTTGCAACGTACACAGGGGAGAAATCCACTACAAAGGTGAGTAAAGTTGACAAATGATACAAGAAGAAGTATATGGAGCAGGTTTATCTATTCTCTTAGTCCTATACCCGAAAATTTCGGCTATAGCCTCAGGGGCTACTCCCATCGGGAGCGCTGTCGTGCACCCGATAGAAAGAAGTCGACAAAAAGAAAAGAGCAAGGAACTTTGGCTACATTGCCAACAAAATAAACATTGATTACTCCCATCGGGAGATATTCATGAAAGTTAAAAAGGATAACTCGAAAAATTACATATATTGAATCAGTCAAACAAGGCTGCAAAATATAATTCTCGAGTTGCGTAATCGCGACAAAACTTGAATGTCATGGTTGAAATATATCACGAAGGTAAGACCCTAGGATCCGTCCTGTGTGGCCCGGTATATACGCACATGGATGCGCTCTGCTGGTATGTATCCGTGTCTACGACGTGAAGAAAAATCCTGGTGGACGCACTGGGTACCCTGAGAACCACTGGGATTCATTCTTTGTAAGGCCTAAATGCGGCAAAAGAATGGGTTTGACCGGTTTCCCGAATTCAAGTCCAAGGGGATTGAATTTGAAGTAGGTGGCAAGTATCTGTTCCGGCAGTTAACTGGCCTCTTGATCCATCAGAGTTGTCAGGCTTGTTCATCAAAGCCCCTTGCGAGATATTATAATAAAAGATAAGTCGAAAGACCAAGTCGAAGATTTGAAGATTTGAAGAAGTCAAGTATTGATCGAGTCGAAGAATTTAAGGTCTAAGATTCAACCCAAATCTGCAATTCTGGTAGAATCTCGGGGGCTACTGACAAGGGTATAGATAATAGAGCCCGCCAGTCGAGTACCCCTGAGGCCCGTTAAGCTAGGCCCAATTGTAATATTAGTCGAAATACGAGTTCATGTCGTATATCGATATTGTAATCTGTGTCGGATCCCACCCGATCCTCGAGACCTGGCCATCTATATATAGGGTCTAGGAGGGGACGGTGTGGGACAGATTGAAAGCAAGCCAGGTTCTACACCCACGTTTACTTTCATAGCCACCTTGTTTGACTGAGTTTACCTTCGATTTCATCCGACGCCCTATCTCCCTGATCCTAAGTCCTTCATCTAGGACATTTGTCGAGTTTAACCCTCGTCACCTGGTACGCAGGCTAGGTGTTGTCATTGATGGTGGTTTGTCCGTGTTGCTGCGAGCCTCTAATTGCTTTGGTGGGGTTTTTTTCTTTTTTTTACTCCTTATTTTTTTCCTTTTTGTCTGTGCACATCCTTGATGTCTGGACTAGTTTTGAACATTTTGTTGTTACAGAGGCTGTGTATGGGGTATCTTTTTTATATTAATATATTCTCTTTATAAAAGAAACGGCTTGTTCTAAGCTGTTAAGGTTGTTTCACTTGTTTTACGTAGAGGCTGGAATCAGAATTTGCCTTTATCTCAAAAGACGTTTAGCCACAATACATCACCTTTAATATTTTGAAAGGAGACGGAGGCACTCATGATCGCAGGATCTCAGTTTTGGAAGAATCTGAGGAGGGCTTGCAGTATCAGGACCATGCTGCGTGATCATATTCTTCCTCCACTACACATGCAAAAGCTCTCTTGTAACTTCAATCGTACCAGGATGCCAGCACCTAAATGGACACATGAATGTCGTGTGCATGGGGAGCATTCAGTTCTACAATTAGCCGGCCGTGGGCCAATCAACTGTTTTTACAAAAGCTCCAAAAGAGGATAAGCGAAAAATATAATATGAGGTGACAAAAAGCTTTTTCGTTTATAGCAAGCGACATGACAAGCTTTTTCGTGCCACTAGCTAGCTCTCTTTTTTAGCATGTGACAGTATCTCAAGAGAATACGGGTAACATTTATTCTCCCTCATGCATGACACCGAGAAAATATTGGAACCAAAGATATTCCTCAAAGAAAAAGGAAGATTTTGGAACTAAAGCCCCATCACCTTACTTTTCCATCTTTGTACTTTCCTTGGAGATGGAATATTTTATCACAGATATATGTGTATCTCGTAAAACAATTAGATAATCAAAAGAAATGGACCAATTCAATTGAACATATGCTAGCTTTACAAAGGTATACTTTCATTCTTTTCCAAAATGTTAGCTTCTTTGCTCAAATATGTGACAAAAAAAGTAAAATGGTGTACACAATTAACCAATGAAGAAATAATACAATCAGAAAGCAAAAAAATGTATGGTATACTCCTGATTAATTTATACTAACAGGCTGACAATTTGACCAAAAAGACCACGGTAAACGATGATTGTCTCAATGATTTTGCATTGATCAGCGTGAGCAACCGACTGTTATGACCTCCCCTTGTGATGTCACCTTTGTTTTCTGTACTCTCCTTTTTCTTTTCTATTTTTCTGTTCCTCCCTTTTGCTTTCCCTCCAATACCATCTTTGTCTCTTTAGACATGCAAATGTAAGCACTCAAATGAAACTTCCATCCCGTTATCTACACACATTGGGTGAAGAGAAAGGTAAATCTAGATAGAAGTGGTTTGTGTGTGTTGCCGGTGGTGGGGTGGGCTGGGGGGGGTAAAAGCTGGGTTTCGATTTTGTTGGAAACTTTGCCTTTTGGGTGTTTCTTGGAAGCCACTCCTCCTATGCTGAAATACCTGTGCTTTTTAGTCTTGTAGCCTATTGGTGTATGTATGCTAATCCTATCATGGCAATGATGATGGTTTCAGTGTTTTGGCTGGCCTTTGCGTAGTACCTCCCCGAGACTGGCTACTGAACAAGGTACATGTCAGATATGTTTGCTCGCTCACCCATGATGATCCTGGTTTTCAGAAGGCCAGAAGGATGGGTACCATTCTGTGCCCTCCTTGCCACCTGATGTTTCCTGAAAAAAGGTAAAAAGTTAGAAATGCTCGAGACATGAGATAGTTAATTACTTGCTTATGACAGAGATTAACTGAATCTATCTGTCGGAGATCAATAATGCATTTTTAACCATGCATAGTATAACTTTTTTGGCTTTTCGGTAATGTGATATAAATCGTTTTTAAAATCATTAAGGATTCTGACAATTCTGATTATTTGAAGACAGTTGGAGGTATTTCTATTTCTTTTCCTTTGTTTTATTCTGGAATGAGACATTTATATATATATATATATATATTACCATTTGTTTATAATTCAGTATAATCGGTGAAAAATATTTTCACATCATGTGCTACCAAACATTCAAAACAGAAAAGGATGTCCAACTATGTGGTAAGTGCATGCTTCTATTGTTGTGTAACATATGCATGCCGAACAAGATACTAATAGTAGATCATCAATTTGACCAACATAATAAGATGTTTATATATATTACAGAATATATCATTAGAAACTTTAGATTTTATATTTATAGTTCATAACTTTTTATACAATATATATTTTATTGATAAGATAGATGATCTAGCGAAAGGTGTGACCTATAAACCCGCCCGGAGGGAGTAGAAAATAAAACAACATTCAAAGTTTTTTTATGAGACCACGTCCATATATTAGACGTCATGATTTTTTGGAGCTCAAGGAGTATGGCATAACTCATTGACATCTTCGAAAGCATTAAAGTAGACGTACTTTTAAAATATATATTGCATTGACTAGACTCTCAATTTCTTGATAGACGGATCAATATTTTGGAAAGGACTAATGGAAGTATATAGAGAAACGAAGTGAGTACAATCAAATTTATAGAATGTGATCTTAGAGAAACTGTAGCTGTAGTCCCCAACTTAGAGCACTAAAATCCAAGTAGTCCCCAAATTTATTCGGATTTTTCTCTTTGGGCTTATAAAGTTATACCAAGTCTAGTAATATACCCTATTTTGCAACCCATATTTTTTCTATACTTAGTGGCACATTTTTTTATAAGAGAATATATTAATACCAAGCATATATAAATAACACTCGGCCTTAGCAACAACATAATATCAAGAGCGGTCAAGACATCAAGGATGCACACTGCCAGAAGAAGAATAGAAAAATAAAAAGGGAAAAATCCATGCTAAACTTATCAGTGAAGCAACATGAACTACCCACCACCATTGGCCACACCTGGACTACTAAAAAGTTTCTTCAAGAACAACGCCTCTGGGAAGGGAACAGTGTGCAAACACTGTGCCTAATCATCAAATCATGGATTATATCCTAGAGAAAAATCCGAATAAACTTCAAAAAGTGCCTTCAGCAAGAAAACAAATAGAGATCTGTCATTGCTAGATACAAAGACTGAATGTCATATCTAGGGGTTTCTCCCGAAAATCGATACTTGATGCCCAAAGAGCACCACCAAAAATATGGACTCGTTTTTCAGAGCCGGCAGCATGCCCTTGGTGGGACCGACGGATACATGCGGCGGATCGGCGGTCGCAGCGGTAGCATGACGGCAACGACGTGCTAAGGGATACACAACGAACGTGTAGAGACTAGAGGGAGCTCTTGTACCAAGGGTTTCCACGGACTTTTGGGGACCTCCCTGTTTTAGGGACCCTAATAGAGTTGCTTTGTTTGCCTTTTTGCGTAGGGACCCTGTTGAGTTGCTCTAACACAATAACATATTTATACTAATGTAAAATAGTGATCTACATGTCCGATCTGGAGATAGTGATGATCCCAAAATTGAACTCTTTCTAGAGTCGTTTGCTGTCACCCTAGCTTGCTACTACCCTATGACCAAACCCAGGTGGAATCTTGTAGTGGTACCCAGGTAAATGGACAGATTTGTAACCAAAAGGAGCTAGTACGTATACATGATGCATGGAAAGAATCAGCTTGACTAACCATGGAGAGAAATGGCACGATAAACAAGAAGAAATCAGCTAGCTGTGTAGCGCCGGATATAATATAGCATATAGTTTCCATAGATATATATATGTGCGTCATCGATACGACCTTCGCACGTTCAACTGGAACAAAATATATGTGGAGAGAGGGGGAGAGAGTTCTTACTTTTCCTTTTGACCTCCTGGATGTGCATTCCATGATCACCTCTTCGAGTCCAGAAGTCGACCGTCCATCAAACTTCCGCGTTTGGTGTGGCTGCTCATCCTCCTAGTTACGTTCGTTTTGGTGTCAAACCAAACCGTAAGACCAAACTGTATATATACTTAGGTACAACGCCAAAGAACTGCATGGAGAGAATTGTTGCTGAGCTACCTGATGATGGTAGCTCGCTGCCCCATGATCGTACGGCTCTCCCACTGGCGCCGTGAGAACGACCGAGCCCTGGTGAGCCCGCGGCACCGGCATCAATGTGGTCATGGGATCAGGGGGCATGCTGACGTGGAACACCGCCGCCGCCGCGTGCTGCTGCTCCTGCTGGAGGCCGGCGTAGTGAAGATGGCGGCGCCGGTGATCGTGCTCGTTGACGAGGTGCTGCTGGTGAACCCTAGCTTGCACCACTTGGTGATCTGATCCTCCCATTCCCACCTGCATGTCGTTATACACGTAACACGTCAATTAATTGATCACTTGCATGTATGGTACGTGTAAATTGTACATAATAATTAGCTTCCTTCACAAGTAGGAGTATATAGTAACCATAACTTAATTATGTTACACTCAAGTGCTTAGTGATGAGTAAACGTCTGTCACTGTTTGATAGATGAGGAAGCTGAACAAAATTAATTACTCCCTGCGAACCATATTACTTGTGTTGATTTTGTACAAAGTTTTGCGGTAAGTAACATGGGTCGGAGGAGTAAAAAGAACACGGTATGTATTCTTGTTTATATCATGTATCCTTGTGTAAAAACATATAGGTGATGAATAGATCGATCATGCATGCCCATAATTAGGGTTGCTTGCTGTTTGGACAAAGTGATGCCTAATTAAGTACAGTATTTGATACTGTGCAGATTGTGTACTACTAGGTGCGTGGTCTCTGTGCGTATGCCTTCTTTCAACAGAATTAATTGCATGACATGAAAATATATGTCCAACAGTGTATGCATGCATGTAGGTCACAGACATCCATCAATTTAGGTAGATCTCAACCCTAGCTCGTACTGTTTCTTCAGGAATTTCTTCCTCACCTTACCATTAGCTCATTTATCAGATTGTTGTGGTAAATGGACACATTTGCCTTCACACCCACAACCCTCAAAAACAAAAACATGGCATCCAATTCCGAGCTACATTTCATTGATCAAGAAAAAAGGAACCTTTCATCTGAAAGAAACTTCCTATGTTAAACCCAAAAAATATGATTATGACTTTTACAACATCAAAATTTCAAAATAAGGAATCTAGACGAGACTCGGACATTTCTTGGGTTAGGTATAGAGGGAACTAGAATCCTTTGATGCCACGTTGTGAGTTTGGTCATAATCTTGTGCTATGATGCCTTACACGTTCCCATGCTACCATATAGCTCGGAAAATGATATACTCCTCTGTTTATCAGTACAAGGCCACTTCAATATTTTGGTCTGATTTGACAATTGATTCTAGAAGAACAAGATGTGACTCATGTGCCCCAAAAAACTATGACATTGCATCCACATTTGAATGAACTCTCGGATGACATTTCTGTCACATAAAACTCGTATTTTGTTAACCAGATTTAGTAGTCAAAGTTTGGCACGAAAAATAAGTGGCCTTGTATTAAAAAATGAAAGAAGTACTGAGTCTCAAAAATTCCCAACCCAAAGTGAAAATGTTCCGCAAGTTTTAAATTCCAAATTATATCTTGTGTCAAGAAAAAATATACTTTTTAAAACACATATGTGAAATGGCCTGTTGTAATTATATTTTTTCGAACATGACTATTTGGTTGGCTTGTGTGCTCTACTAAATATGCTCTCATGTGGTCAGAAATTTAATATTTATAATTAATTCTGAAGATATATATTTGGTTTCATGTCGCTCTCGCGGGGGGGGGGGGGGGGGGGTTGTTTGGATTTCACGCCCGTCTAACCTAGAAATATATTTCTCACAAATTTTGGATTAAAAACCCTCCTTGAAACTATGATTAATATTTTAGTGCCTTTGAACCTAACTGCATTGTGACGATTTTTCCTCTTATCGCCTTGCCCTTGCAAACCACACCATCCCCCTCCCTTCCCCAGACACCTGCTCCTCCTTCCCACCTCTCCTCCCTGCAGGCCATGGCTCCCCCAAGTTGTCCTATGTGCATGCATAAAAATAAAATTAAGATAACTTTTCTAAGAATACACCGTTTGTCCAATTGGCCTCCTCTAACTCCAATGTCAGGCTTCACCCATGTAGACATCTTTTCTCCTCTTGGTAGCGGACACTGCCTATGGGAACCATCCTGATAAAGGAAACTTGGTTGGCATTATCCATCATGTGTCGATGAGCCCGAGGGGCGGAGGGGAGGGGCTCCCTCCTCTCTGTTTTTTGTTATCATCCTTCCTCTCCATTCTTTATCACTCTCACAAGCCATCATCTGCCCACCTCGTTCCTCCTCCGCTCAGATTGACGACGGTTCAAGTGAGTGAGTTAACTTCCAAAGATGTTCAATGTGAAGATTTTCCCTTGATATTTTGTCTATTTTTGGACACCGGTGCATAAATGTTCTCTTTCTCTCTCTCTCTCTCTCTCTCTCTCTCTCTCTCTCTCTCTCTCTCTCTCTCTCTCTCTCCCTCTCTCTCTCTAGCTCCATTTTTCTCTGCTTAATCCAACCATACACATTAGATTGAACGGCCAAGGCAAAGCTGAATGAAAGCCTATCTAACGTTCTTCCATAAGAATGAAATCCACACCTATGTTGCAAAACTGCAAGTTACATGTGTGGTTTGGGGCCACCTGTCAATGACCCAAGGTATTATGGCATTGGTGTCAAAGTACAAACGAAGTGTGGTATTTTGTCAAAACCTGCATATACCTTTACTCTCGTAGGGCGAGTCTCCGAATACTAATAGTACTACTAGTAGAAGAGATTGATCAAAACTCACCTCCTCGAAGCTGTTCCTGAACTGTGTGAAGCTGAAGTCTTCAATGCCAGCAGGGGCGCCGCCGAGCACTGCGCTGATCACGTCGGACGAGGTCATGCGCGGCACCACCGGTGTTGCACCCGCACGGTCGAGCCTTCTCCTCCTCTCCACGGCCGACACGCTAGTGCTAGCCGCCGAGGCTGATGCCGAGGCTCCGCCGTCGCCGACGCCGCACTGCCTCGGCTGCGTCTGGTAGAAGATCTTCGAGACGACGAGCTCGCCCTCGCGCTCCTCCTCAAACTCGCCGAGGTGGTACTGGTGCATCACCCAGTTGGTCTTCTCAGGCTTCCGGTGCTTGCCGAAGTTTGTGTAGAGCACTAGGATCTTCTTGCACCCCCTCTGCCGGCCGCCCACCGCCACCGGCCGCGTCTTGCCGGTCTTGTGCCACCGCGTCTCGCTCCGCTGCTGCTGCTGCTGCTGCTGCGCGGCGCCGGCGGCTGCGGAACCGCCGGCGGAGGAGACAGCGGAAGCATCGACCGTTGCCGGCGGTTGGATCTTGCGGCGCTTGCGGGTGCCGGTGGTATAGGCCTTGGACGGCCGGTGGAAGAAGTGCCTGCTCAGGCCGTCCTTGGACACACCTGCACGAGCATAGCCATGGATGTCAGCACGTGCATGTGAAGATTGGTCATCTCTGTTTTGGTTGCTCCACCTTGGAAAAAAGAAGATAGAGAGAGAAAAGAGACAGTGATGCAACTGTGCAACATCAGACCGTCGGCTGTTGGAGAATATAACAACCTTGAGAGGAGGACAAAACCTAACTTTGGACGCTAGGGGCAGATCTCATGTCACATTTCATTCTAGCCTAGAGAGAGAAAGAGAGGGAAATGTGCCACGACAACATTAATGGCGTACGTGGTGCAGTACGTACCGATCGAGAGATTTGGGTGTACAAACTTCTTTCCTTTTGTTTCAAGATTCCTACAGCTAGTGCACTTGCAAATCTACCACAGTAATAGTTTCTATATATACATGGAGATATGATTCAAAGTATTCAAATGTCATTGAAACAAATCCAAAAGCACGAATAAAAGTATATCAGAATATGGTGAAGAATGTATATTAGATGAACGAGGAGTTCAAAAAGTACTGAGCTAGGAAAGAAGAAACTGAAGTTGCACAAGTCCAAAAAAATAAAACAATGTATTCCAGAAAAGAGAAGAGAGTAAAGAACACTTCTCAAGAGAGATTGGTAACGCACGGTAGCTACCTAGAAACAGATGTTTTAGAATTAAAATTAAGCTAGAAAATGAACTCCCCAGCAGTAAAAAAGAAAAGCTAGAAATTAACCTGGCAGTTTCTCTGGGTGGGTGTAACAGATGCCATCCTCCCCCTCGATGGTAGGTATGAACTCGTCGATCAGAGGGTGAGACGGAGTTTCCGCCGCCGTCGTGCCGCCGGACCGGACTTTCGCCTCCAGGTGCTCGATCAGCTCCTGATCCGTTGGGTCGAACTTCACCCCGGCCGGCAACCCCACCCAATCCTGCGCGCACGCAACATATACATGATCAATCAATCGAGAAATGAAAAACCTAGCAGAAGAGATGTCACCCGGCCGAGGTCCTGCTTACCAGTTCTCGGTCGATCTTGTGGCCGCACCTGGGGCAGCAGCTCGACTCCGACATGTACTTGCGGTGCTGCTCGATCCTAGAGCCGATGAGGTGGTGGCTGCCGCCGGCGCCGCCGCAGCTACTGGTTCCTCCTGCTGCTGCACCATCGTCCATGTCCTGCAGTCACCTCGATCACTGCCAGGAGGACTGTCGTACCACCCTTCCCTATCTCCTCGGCCTATGCATGATCACATGTAAGAGAGAGGATTACTCACGAGGAAGAGGAGGGCAGGAAGAAGGGTGCGGATGGGGACAGGCGAGAAATGGGAGAGGAAAGGGGAGACCGGGCGGGGGAAGAGGGGGTGAAGGGGGTTTTGAGCAAGTAATAAAGAAGATTTGGAGACCGGAATTCCATGTGTTGATCGCTTTAACGGAAGGGATAGAGAGAGAAAGGAAAAGGTTCTCCAGGTACACACGAAACACCTTTGGACATACGCTAGATCAAGCTGTCCCTCCCTAACACCTATTCCCTTCGATCGGAAATAACTGTCGGTCACTTAATACAAACTTTATACTAAGTTAGTACAAAATTGCCGACAGTTATTTCCGATCGGAGGGAGTATCTCACATCAAAAAAATGCAAATTATAATGAGCGAACGTGAGAATTTTAGTCCCACTGAGCGAACACATCAGGAGCCGTCGGATCTTCAAGTGTACCATTATGGTGATTTCTGTTTTTTAATCCCACAGAGCGAACACGTCGAGAGCCGTCAGATCTTCAAGTGTACCGTCATGATGATTTCTTTTTTTCCGTGCCACGTAGCAAAGTTGCCAGGGTCCACACTGAAATTTTGCTGGCAACTTCCATAGACAGTCATGCCGTCTATCAAAAAAAATATTAATACTGGTGAATGTAGCTTCCATAGGCAATCGCACTGGGACACAAATCATATCATCGGAACGTTCTTGTGATATAGCGTAAAAAAAACTACATATGTCTCTAGAGCGAGAGCTTCGCATGCACACTTCCCTTTCTACTTAATACTGCTCCTAAATACAAAATAAATTCAGTAGATACTCAAATAATACTCAAAATAAATATGACTTGCAATTTAAGAGTTATACTTTCTAAATTTAGGACATTTTTTATTGCTTGTCCTAGTATAGATTTTAAAAGCAGTAGGATATTTTTTTCTATATGCGATATTTTGAACTCTTAAGCAAATGTTGCATCTTGTAAGTAGTCTTAATAGGAAATATTGTAGGCAAAACAGTTAACAAAATCACATGTTGCATGCTCGCAAGTGGTATATGCATTTTTGTTTGAAAAGTGTTATAAACATTTTTTTTCCTGTGTGTCTGAAACTCATCATTGCCTTTCACATATTCCAACTCAAACTTTCCGTTACATGGCTACATGCTATAAATTCTAAGTCTCACTCTGCTGGGTAATACTATAAAGTATATGTGTTAGCCAATGCTTGTCTTTTGGCAATAACTAGCTCAAAAATATGTGGATATCCACCTATGCTTGCAAGAAATTATTTATAATTCTATACGCATGTTGATGGTACTTCTTATCATACTGTTTTCATAATGGTCTGATGAACTAACTATTTATCAAACAAGTATAAATCATGAAAAGAGTGTGTGTATTACATTTTCGATAGAGAAACTATTAGGAACTATATTTACTCACAATGGATATATCCATCAAATTTCAGAAAGAGAAGTTTAAGCACCAAATTATTGGTTGTACATACAAAGGGGCAACTATTCATGGGATTTACTATGCATAGTAGTGAAAACTAGTGAAATTTAAAATTAATTAAAATTTTGTAAATTTGAAAAACTGATCAAATATCTATATATAAAACCTAAAAACGCGTACAACAAATTTAATTTTGATGCATAAGCTTGGTATTAGAGTTGTTGGAAAATCCTAGGGATAAATTCGATAATCCAACATGCCACTCGGAAAGTGGAAATTGTAGCCATGATTCTTCATCTAACTAAGATCGTCTACATTCACTTCACACGCAGGCTCGACCTCCTTCTTAAGCTGCATGTTTCTCGACACGTAGCCTTACAAACACTCATCTTCTGACGTACGGTACCCTAGGATAGATTTTAAAAAGGTGTGGGATATTTTTATTGTTTGCGATTTTTTTAAAATGGTACACTCTTGTAAGCAGTCTAGCTCATTGACAAATAATGTAGGGGAAATAAATAAGTATTGGCAAAAAGACTTTTTTCATGCTTGCAAGTGGTTTAGGCATTTTTGTCTCAAAAGTGTTGTAAGCATTTCTCCCATGTGTCTGAAACTCCTCCTTGCCTTATATTTCACATATTTTAACTCAAACTTTAGGGTAGATTTCTACATGCTATAAATTCTAACTGTCCCTACATTGGGGTAATATTGTGAAGTGTGTGTGTGTGTGTTTGCCAAGATTTGTCTCTGGCCAATAACTAGCTCAAAATATGTGCATATGCCTTGCAAGAAAATGTTTATAATTCTATAAGCATTTCAATGGTATTGCTTTTTATCTAATTATCTTCATAATGATATTTAGGAAGTGAGCCTAGCTCACTTGGTTAGGAAAGTGGATGTATAACTCAGCCACACAGGTTCAAGTCAACACGGGTGCAGATTTGGGTTCTTGTTATTTAAAAAACATTGTAGGGGTTCCCTACCATATTCCCTTAAAAAATCTTCATGGTGATAAAAAAACTATTGATCAAACAAGTGTAAAACACAAAAAGAGTGTGTGTATTACATTTTTTTGGCAGATGAACTATTGTTGAACTATATTTTACTCAACAATGGACCTATCCATTCCATTTGATCAATAAAAGTTGAAGCACTGAATTATTAGTTGTACCTCACCCTGCCTATGTCACAGGATCCCCTTCCGTAGTGTAACACCCTTATTTTCATTCACTATGTCACCACATTTGTCTTTCAGCTTATGGAAAATGTCATTTCAATTGTCACTTTAACCTCTGAACTAAAAAAACCAAATAAGTCGAATGAGTATGTATAGAAACTTAAAGTTAAACAAAACTTGTCAAATCTGAGTTAATAAATCAGTCAACTTTGTGCTCCCTAAACCAATTTTTAATAGCAAACAGTTGGGCACATGGAGATACATGCACTCACCTTCTTGGATGTCAGCGTTGTTGGTAGGTGGGACCACTCACACTTGAGATATCTTGCCCTCTCACAGTGTTATCGGTGTAAGGAAAAGCACCACAAAAGATTTGGAGGAACCGGTGGCCATATGAATAGGGAAGAGACCTAAGCCAGGTGGATAACAATGAGGTAAGTATTGAATGACGACATAAATTGGGTGCATCCTCTAATGGTGAGAAGCCCAGAAATTCGAACCCGGCGTGATTTGAACCCTTGTCAGCCAGGTCTGATTTTATCTACAAATATCTTTGTATTAAATATTTTATTTTATAATATTAATTACATACTCATAAAACGTATATTAATCAGCACCTATCAAATAGCCTAATATTAGCATCATTTTGTTTGCAGGGATAATTTTAGTATTGCTTTCATTTCTTTGTCAAAACACCAAGCCATAATTGTATGATGGCATGTGCAAAGATCGTTGTTCATCCTCCCATGCAAGAATATTATTGAGGTAGAGGAGAAAGAAGAGAATAGAAGGGTCTTAGACTAGTCACAATGGGAGGTATCATACACTAATATCATGCATATGATATTAGTTTATGATACCACATCTGTAATGCATAATATCATCAAATAGTATCATATTTAATATTTTGTAGCTAGAATCTCAATGCAAATTTGTGGACAAGATGCATTGCCCATTAAATTTTCTAGTTCTTTGTGTCATGATACAGTATCATATTATGATGCCACTCTTACCTCTCTCCTCCTTAATTATTATGCCACATAATATTTTTGCCTATGTGGCATGCATGATACTGGTTATGATAATACCATTGTGGCTAGCCTTAGTCATCCCAAACATTCTTTTTGGCATAATGATTATGCTATCAAAGTGATTACAGATGCTAATGTGAAGTTTGTTAGAGATATTTAGTTATTTCAGACCAGTCTTATCCGAGAACAGTTAAGATACAACAAGTAACAATGAAAAAAAGGAGAACCCATCTCGCAAGTGTGAGATATAACTTTGAGGAACACGCGCGATGAATCTTTATGAATATTCATACTACACTCGGGAGTCCTAAGGAATTGAGACTCTAGAACTGACTTCAAATGGGCTTTCTGAGTGTATCCCAACCTCGACCATCTTATATCGCCTGATATCTTGTCCAGCTTGATCTTTTCTTTTCATCGTTCCCCCCTTTTATATCGCTTACTTTTCATATTTCATTTTTACTTTTATTTATATTTTGACATAAAGCTATCTGTTCAACCATAAGAAGTTCAAGAAGGGCTCCTCACTCGATAGTGGGATCATCTAATATGATATTTTTTTTACTCTAGAACAAGGTTATGGGTTCCGGCGAGGAACAAATACTAAGGGTCACTCGCTCTAATCGAAAAAACAAGCAGCCCATCACACGATAACCAAGCGCTAGATATGGCCCTTGAAAATGCGCCAGATACGTGTGCTTAATACTGCGCAAAATTTATTTAAATGTGGGCCATAGGTTAGCTTACACATCACGAGTGTTGATGCAGCTACCACACTGATTCATCTTTTCTGACATGTTAAAAGGCTTTGCTAGGAAAACAGAAAGCAAAAGGAAACGAAGAAAATGACACATCACAGCTATAAAAGAGCAAATGTGGTAGTATATTGGTTGGATAATCACCAGAATGTTCCCAACATAAATTGTAATCATTGAATGTGAACCCTCGGAACCAACATGGTGGCCAAGGCCAATAGATGGATACAACTACGTCTACAAGATCATGCCTACTAGATATTTGGTGTTTGCTTTGCTGGCCCTTTGCCTTGAAAGTAAATCTCGTTTTGGAATACTTTCCTAAATACGCTGCATGCAAAGTATCAGTTTTTACCACATGCATGGATCATGCCATAGCCATACATCGAATCGACTTCACAGTTGGTGAGTTAACAGTCATTGTAAGTTTGTGCAAATATGAAATGTTTTATCTTGGAATGAACAACTGTTATTGGTTTCCCATCATCCATATAAAATGCGTTTAACTTGTTCCTGTTGCCTTTCCACATGTTCAAAAGAGGACGCTGACTCATGAAACGTGTTGCTACAGTTACTCTGTCACTGTATCAATTAGAGAGTTTGTGTCCAAATTGTGAAGCTTCCTGCTGTTGTGCGGTCGTTGCATCAATATTTATCATAACAATTCTTATTATTACTCCCTGGAATTACGTTGGTAGAGAATTGAACCACAGAGGTATGTTTATTGTCCTGTATGTTGGACATGGATGTGTGCACTTAAGCCTGCAGTGCCAGAACTTACGTACCTGCCACTGCCAGGAACATTTTAGCTAATGAACATTGAAATTCTACATGCCTTGGTGTTCATGGGAATATTTCTTTAAATCGTTCAACACAAGTAAATGGATAGTCAATACTTAGGAAATAACAGTTCAGACAGTGATAATACAGAGTGCAGTCCTCAAAGTTTGTCAGTGGAGAGATTTATTGTTGTAGGTGGGCAGTTCCACCGTCCTCAGACTATCTTGTGAGCACCCAGATGCAATTTGGCCACCATATAGTTCTCATCAACTTCTGCCTTCCCAGGTAAACTGATAAGGTGGATGGCTGCAACTTAATTGCAGAAATAGCTGATAAGGTGGAGGCCTGGTTCTCATGGTGCTCAAGCTTAACTAACTGAATCACTTCAGAGTTGATGATGCTGGAGGCTTTCATAGTCAACACAATCTAACCTAACGTTAAGACTCGGACTGCAGAAGATGGATGGCTGCTAACTTTACTGCAGAAATACCCCCAGAAGATAACCAAAAGTCCACTGGATAACTCAACAGGAGCTGGAGGTTTTTGTTAGGATTTAATTAATTACTTAATTAAAGATTAATCCCTGCTATTAGTCCCGTATGTGCGGTTACCATTTTGGCAACCGACACGGCGGTTCCTTGTATCTCTCCCGAACAGACGTGTCTTTAGATAGTGTCTTTTGGCCTTGTATAAATATGTTCCTCATCAATAAAGAATCACACAGTTGAATCGTTTATTGTCTCTCTCGATTGTCTCTCGTTCTTTACAATTCTACTCGCAACACGTTATCAGCACGATTCAAGAGATACAGAAAAGGTACCAAATTTCTTGCCTGAACGCCATCATCGTCCCAGCGCTCGCCGCGCCTACCATGCCCGCGGCGTCGCATACTTGCGGGCCACTACAACTCCGGTGCGATTTCCGGCGATTGGGCCGGAGACATGGCCGATTACGGCCGCGGTGGCCAACGGCACCCTCCGCGGTGGCCAGCGCCCAAACTTGCGTCGGTCGTGGCGCCACGCCCACGGCGTTGCCCTGCACGCATCCTTGCGTTACGCCGGCGCAGTACCGCGTCTCCCGCCCTCGACAATCGCGACCCCGCCTCCTTCACGGTGTGCGGGTACGCGACGACGGCGATGCGGTCTGCATCCTCGCGGAGCAGCGCCGCCCGCGACCGGCCACACAAGGCAGCGCTCCTCCGAGCGCGGCTGCCGACGCTGTCGCACCGCCGACTGCCGTCCCCGACGCCCGCTGCCTTCACCGCGCTCCGGCGCTTGCCGCGGCCTCGTGGCCATCGGCCTGCCGCTTCTCAGCCCGCCGTCGAGCGCACTTGGAGCCCGACCGCGCTGGGGCCCGATGACAGCGTCCGCCTCCCCGAAGACTCCGACGAGGACGCCCGCAGCGGGAGCGGCTTCGGCCGCCGGTGCAGACCGCCCGTGCGGCGGTGGTGGTTGGAGCTGGCCACCGCGTTGACGGAGTTAGTGGATTGGGGATTGATGAGATCGATCCCCATCTACTCCCAGGCGTTAACCGCCCCCGCCCGGGAAGTGGACCGGCCCACTAGGCTGCCTATTGGGCTGAATTGGTGGAGTCTATTTTTAACAAATTTCGCAATTTGTGTTTATTTTTAACAGCAGTTCTAACATAGATTTAATTCAGTTTAAACTCTGTTAATCACTATATTTCAGTTTGAGTACTATGTGTATTCCTGAAAATATGTGTGATGTACTATATATTTCCATGTTCCCTACATGTTGAGATTAGTTGCATCTAATATTTGCAATGAGTTTTTCAAATTCTTGCAAATAAAATCAATTCATCGTCTTAATTGAGCCTTCGGCTTAATACGAGCACGAGTTGATATGCAAAATTCTAAGTGATTACTTCAAGTTGATGTTTGGGATCAAAGGTAGTGCTCGGATCTACTGCATGCATTGCAGATTATCTCTGCTACCGTGATTACTTATGAAGTGATCTCCCATACATTTTAATTAAATCATGACATAAGGTACTAGAAACATGAGTATCTACTGATTTCATCAGATTATACTCTCTAGTGCTGAGAGATGGACCCTAAAATTCTTTTTGGGGAGTATCTACAATGTATCATGCTTAACAACTTGAAGTCCACACTAATGGTTTCAAGCCCACTTCTTGAAATTACCATGAATTTTGCATTGTTCATTACAACATAACCATGATGGTTTTTGATTTACCATGCGTAAATTAATAATCTCTGGTTTACCCATGTAGGTAACTGATGGCTGGAAAAGAGTTCGATCCTCTCGAGCTCGATGGCCGCAACTACCCTACTTGGGCCATGGACATCAAGATCGCTCTTGCATCCCGTGGATTAGTGCGTGCAATCCAGAATCCGGAGGACCCTCTTCCGGATGGAGTCACACCGCTGAGAGATGAGCAGAAATATTCTGCCTTATACATCATAAGGCACCATATTCACCAAGATCTTAAGTCCGAGTATTTGGAGGAGGAATCCCCATTTACTTTGTTTCAGGCCCTCAAAACGAGGTATGAACAGCAAAAGGCAGTTGTCTTGCCTGAAGCACTACATGATTGGACCCATCTTCGACTCCAGGACTTCAGGTCCATTAGAGAGTACAATCATGAGGTTCATAAGATAAGTTCTAAATTGCGTTTTTGCGGGAAGGAACCTACTGATGCGGAAAAGATAGAAAAGACTTTGTCTACTATGCTCCCATCTGAAAGGCTCCTCCAGCAGCAATACCGTGCTCGCGACTACCAAGTCTATTCTGACCTCATTCATATCCTACTTTAGGCTGAAAAGCATGATGAGCTACTCGCTAAGAATGGCTCTCAGCGCCCGGTTGGTTCCCAACCTCTCCCTGAAGTTCATATGAATGTTGCGAATGGACATAATTTTGATGGTGCTTCCAAAGGCAACTCATCGAAATTCAATGGTAAGCGAAAGCGCAAGCGGAACAAGAAGCCTAGAAACTCGGACTGTGGGTACAGCACCACAAAGCCCAAGTTTGAAAAAACTAAGCTTTGTGATAGGTGTGGGTGCTACACGCATCCTACTAACAAGTGCAAGACCCCGAAGCATCTGGCCATTCTCTACCAGCAATCCCAAGGATGCAAAGGACCTCAAGGGAAAAGGTTTGAAGCCAACTTCAACCTTCATCCGGATGACACCGATGGAGCTGGTTGCTCGCAAGAAGTTCCTTCGGGACCTAGCAGCACTATGACCCTCCAGAAGTCAGAGGACCCTATGGGCACGGAGAACATGATGGTTGAGTACGCCTCAACGGATATGTTTGGAGACTTTGACTAGCTAGTCCCATTATCTCCTTAGTGATCGCTTTATATATCTATGTCCATGTGTGAAGTTGTATTAGAACATAAGTATTGTTGTCATGTATATTGTATCAGCACTTTGATATAATAAGATTGTATGAATTCTATATATCTGAGAAAGATTTTTCAATCCTGGAAATCCTTTAACTCGATATATAGATTTCTACGGGAAGCAATCCGATGGATGAGGAACAAGTATTTGAAAAAGTACCATCTCCATCGTTTGGATTATACTACACGTGCATCCACCCCATAGCACATGTTGCATATAAAGCAATTCCATTGGTCACAACTTGCTCGAGTTCAAATTGCCTCACTGGAATGTGTGTGCACCTCGTGCGCCACTACTGGGAAGCCAATTTTGAGGCCTTCGCACCTCAACATACAAGATGAACCACTTCAGTTCCTTGAACTCATTCAGAGGGACATTTGTGTTCATCCAATCATTGTGTGGGCCATATTAGGTATTTTCATGGTATTCATTGACGCATCTACACGATGGTCACACGTGTGCCTTATGTCCACACGAAACCATGCATTTACCACGATAATGAGGGAAGTAATAAAGTTACAGGCCCATTATCTTGAAAGTCAAATTTTATCAATTCGCATGGACAATGATGCAGAATTCTCCTCATGTGACTTCAATTATATGCATGGCCTTGAGGATTGAAGTTCAGCACTATATCCCATATGTGTCCATACCTAAAATGGTTTGGCTAGACCCATTATCAAGAGGATCAACTCATTGCAAGACCTTTGTTAATGAATTTGATGTTGTAGTCATGCAGCTTTACACACTGCTCAATGACTAACTGCATATCGCAGTACTCCTTCTCTGAAATTGATACGTGGAAATCCTCCGAGCATTTCCCATCTGCGTAAGTTCGGATACGCTTCACGCGTACCGATCTCACCACCGCAGCATACATCATTGGGCCCATAGACTAAGGATCTATGTGGGGTTCAGATCTCCGTCGATCAACACGTACCTTGAACCCCTCATTGGAGATTCATTCATAGCCTAGTATGCTGATTGCTTATAAAGGATGGATTATTTCCAGGCATTAGGGGGAGATTTCATGTACCACAAATAATGCCAGGAAATAAATAGGGACTCCACGTCCCACATTATATCCACATATTCAAGAATTTGGACTACGTCCAGAATTCACATATTTGCAACACATTGCAAATAACCTGCCATATTCATTTGCTGATCTCAAAGGTGTTACAAAATCCTTTAGTCCGGCTAGAAATGCGCCCGAAAGAGTGGAGGTACCAATAAAAACCACTCAACTCCCCTTACCTAAAAAGAGGGGGAGTAGTACGGCCTCTAATCAGGATCTAGCTTCATGCAAGCAACAAAGTAAATTGAGGAGATATCCTCTAAATCAGTAAATGCAAGTCAACCTTGCGTTGATAAACACCTTATGGGTAGTATACACCCAGTGGAAGGGAAACCTCCACAACCCCAGCTTCAGTTTGCACACACTGGCTGGGACATCGGAACACCTGGACTCACGCGTATTGGGAAATCACGAAGAGTCATCATAGGTGCATGAGATTTCCTCCTACAATATCGATTCTAGAGAATCATAACAAAAGCCTACAATTGTCGACAGATATCTCTCTTGTATGATTGCGTACATCCTTCAAAATATTCAGATCCAAAGACCATGGCCATGGCAGAGTGTAAACCACTCGCTCGGACTGAAACAAACAAAGGATGCAATCCAAGTAGAATTAGCCTCGCTCCTCCAATTGAATTCCCTACGGGAATCAATATGTTTTCTTCTAGAGAACAACAAGGTGGTGAGAAAGCAAGGCTTGTAGCATAAGGTCGGGTTTCCGCAGAGATCCGAGACCTACTCTCTAGAAAGGATTGGAATCCTCAAAATTTTCCGATAATTATATAATTGGCAGTGCAAAATCATCTATCTATGCAGTTGATAGATGTAGTGACTACATTTCATGTGGATCACTAGGTTTGGACATGTATGGTTCCTGATGGAATCTCTATCCGAATCGAAATATAAACGCAACATGTATTGTGTAAAATCAATGAGTCATTACATGGCTTATTGTGTCGGTATATTTTGGTACAACCGACGTAGTGAGTTCCTTATACACAAGGATTACTCCTCCAATGATGATTACCCATGCGTGTATGTCATACACAAGGATACTCCTCTAATGACAAAGCACGTGATCATCTAAAAGACGGAATTTGAGATGAAGGATTTGGTTAAACCCAAATAGTGCTTGATACTACAAGTTGGGCTACTTCACTCAAGTATTATGGTACACCAAGCTGCCTATATGATAAATATTGGAGAAACCTAAAATGGACAAGTTATATTCATCTCCCATGTTGGTTCTTCGATCTCTAGATGTAGAGAAAGATTAACTCAAACCGCGGGATGATATAGAAGGGATGTTGGGACTTGAAGTTCCATATCCTAGTGCCATTGGACCCATCAAAACAACTGGTTGGGAATCAAGAATATCTTCCGATATCTCCAAGGCACCACACATTACTTGACCTATTCTAGTAATTTCAGAGAAATCTGAACTCCAATATCATTAGGATACACTGATGTTGGCTACTTGAATGATCCTCACAATGTGTACCTACATGGTAGAAGTGTCACTCCATTGATGTCTTCGAAACAGACTTCAGTGACTACACCTACCAATCATTCTGAAATACGAAGCCGCGTTACACGTGTAGCTTTACGGAATGATAAATCACATACATAAGTCATGTGGTATTGATTCTCTTGAATCATCGACCATTATCTACACAGATAATGTTGCTTGTGTTGCATGGATGCAAATAGGATACATCAAGAGCAATATCATTAAGCATATTGCCTCTAAATTGTTTTATCTCCATGAGCTCCTTAATAGCCGGAGAATAAACATCTTGCAAGTCAAAATCATGCGATAACCTCGTTGACCTATTCACGAAGTCTCTACCAACTTTCATATTCCAGAAATATTTTCATGGAATTGGTATTCGACGGCTTCAGGATTTGCAAGAATCAGGGGGAGTATCTCCCTGGACTATCCTGTTCAAAGCATCATATTACACTCTTTTTCCCTTTATGAGTTTACTATCCAGGTTCTCATCAAGGTTTTTAATGAGGTAATATCAACACAAGATCATATGTCATACTTTCTGTTTTCCCCATCGGGGTTTTTAGGAAAGTATTCACGACATATATATTGTTCTCTAAACTCTATGGGTTTTCCCCTTTTACAAGGTTTTTCTCATATGGAGTTAACAGAGGCAATAATCATTATATGCTGTATCATTTTCTCCTTATTTTCCCACTGGGTTTGAAGGAGTTTTAATAGCATATCCCACCATTATATGTTGCACAATTTTCTCCTAAATTATCCCACTGGGTTTAAAGGAGTTTTAGCAATATATCAAACACCACTCCTCATATTTTTCCCACAGGGTTTTTTGGAGGAGACTTCACCAAGATGATGGGTATGTATACAAGGACAAGCAGTGATTAGGGGGAGTGTTAGGATTTAATTAATTACTTAATTAAAGATTAATCCCTGCTATTAGTCCTATATGTGCGGTTACCATTTTGGCAACCGACACGGCGATTCCTCATATCTCTCCCGAACAGGCGTGTCTTTAGATAGTGTCTTTTGGCCTTGTATAAATATGTTCCTCATCAATAAAGAATCACACAGTTGAATCATTTATTGTCTCTCTCGATTGTCTCTCGTTCTTTACAATTCTACTCGCAACAGTTTTCAAACTCCGAACCTCAGATCAAAAGGACTAGTTTGCACATTCGCAAAAAAAAAGGACCAGATCAAATAACATTATTAACATAGCTCAGATCAATTCCCCAGAGCACAATCTGAGGAAAACACATAATTTATTCGAACAAAAAACATGCATGGAAGGCAAAATGCCCTATTACCGCATTTGCAATAATGTCAGGAATTCTTCAATAGGGCCTTACCTGGAATATTTACCACGGCTTGGCAAGAAACAACTTAAATAAATTATTTAAAAAGAGTCAATGGGAAGAAAAACATGAGTAAACAAGAATACAAAATAAAAAAGAATCGTGCGACCCAATAACCCTCTTGTTTGACTTGCATTTTTACAGGAGAAAACGAATTAAGATTACACATAGGCTCTGAATGGCAGACCACCTAGGGAGGCAGGGTATTACAATGTTGTATGAGTGGGATAAAGAAACCCAATCGTGAAAACAAACCGGCCAAAATAAATATCACTACTAGAATTTAATAGAATGGGCACGTTAAATTTTCAAATACAAAAATTACAATGTACAAATGAATGATAAACTGCACATTGAACTATTCCGTATGGCTTAACTTTCACCTGTGGACTTCCTGTACAATTGCATTTTCAACAAAAGAAGATTGTGGAAGTAGATGTTTGTCTTCAAGGTCATCATCTTCACTGGGGTCCTTCATGGTTAGATTGGAGTTGGAGCCATCTAGTCAAAGCCATTCATAAAAATAAACATGAGAGTGCACATTGAGCATAGCATAAACAGTGAAAAGGAACAAATAAATATGGAAAATGTGTATCTACCAGAGAAACCATAGTCTGTGAGGTTCTTTGTCTCAGTAGACTCCAACCGCATACTTTCTGGTAGAAGGCAGTTGCAAAACGCACCTGAAGTAAATTGGATATTATCTTTCATGACATTCAAAGAATGAAAATGCAACTTTATGTAAGATATGATATCTCCTTGAAACAGAACAGAAGATGTATACTCCCTCTGTCCATTTTTATAAGACCTTGTAGCAAGTGGACTAGATACATACCAAAATGCATGTATATAGATATGTTTTATGTGTAGGTTCACTCATTTTAATTTGTATCTAGACTATATTAAAATTTCTACAAGGTCTTATAAAAGTGGACGGAGGGAGTATGTTTTTGACATAAAGCATAGTAAACAGAAAACATGGGGACAACGATGGCCTTGTGCCCTTGTGTCTCACTGTCTCTTGCCTCTTGCCACATACAGTTCTAAATGGCATTCCTCATCGTGGAAGACATTGGAGTGATCAATTGAAAGCTTATGTCCAACAACACTATAGATGTATGGCTACAAATGTAAATACCATATGTCATGTGGTGCCAATGTCGACACAAGGCACTGTAGTGTGAACGTGTGAAAAGTACTTGCATTTGTTGAGAGATCAATTATTTAGCTACAACAAGTGGTTTGCTTATATTGCATCCTAGTTTTACTTGGTTTGTTTCTAATTAAGTTTATCTTCAGAATTTGTTTGTATAAAAAAGGTGTTATCTATATCCACTGTTATCGAATTAGAGGATACGATCTTTTAATAAGGGATAAGACCTCATTAGAGAAAGTAATAGTAGTTTCTTAGGAGCCAACTTGTTTGTCACCATGTACCCCATATCAGTAAAGCAATGGATTAAGCAACTTTTGAACAGATGCAATAACGCAAATCATTTATTCTCAATGAATTATCTTTTAGGTGAGGAAACTAATTCAACGGGCTACCAGCTGATAACGTACCATGTGGCTACTCCATGTTTCATGCATAAAACATGTTCCTCCCATGTCTAAGCGTTAAGCACTATAACAGTTCCATGCTTACTCTCCTTGTCTCAATTTCCCCCATCCTTGCAGATATCAGATATTACTACTCTCCTACACTCCTACATAAATTTCCCCACAGCCATATAGCAAGCCCACCCTCTCTTGCCCAAGACGATGTTTCCCTACCTTCCCAACTTATCTAGAACTCCAACTCTGCCTAGCTGATTACTCTACAAGTGCTGATCAGAGCATGTGACGAATACAATTTTGGCATAATGTGAATATACCCTTAGCAGCATAAAATCATTAGAAGGCTGAAATAAATCGATGCACAAGGAGAAGACTTATTACCTAGCTTAGCGAGTCGGTTAACCCAACCGGGAATTGGCTTTCCCGTCAATCTGGTGCTAAGATCATCAGTGAAGTGGTTACAATTCTTGGAAATGAGGTGGTATGTATCCCCATGATATTCCGAGGCCATTCTCTGAATGAAATCTCGAAATTCCAACGGTTGTAGACTTGTACAGCCTACGAAAATCGAAGATCTGTACAAGAAGCCTGGGCAGTTCTTTGGTTCCACCTCAAAAACACCACTTGTGGGATAATCATGAGCTCCAAAGCTGTACTCTGATCCGTGGACTGTTCAAGGTAAATAAGATAAACCATTAACATTCTGTAGAGTTGAATGGAAAACATTATGCTTACTGACAAGGAAATAACTTCACACACGTTACTACAACTAGAATTTTTGTACTGCATGAGTAGATCTACCTCCTCCTGATCTCACCTACTTTTCTGTGATCAATTGACCACACATGAGTTTGCCAACAAGTGTCACATGTACAGCTGGGTTGTTGTGACATGTCAAATTGCTTCTACACCAAAATACTTCCAAAAAGGTTATGTTGTCATCATAGAAGGATGGCAAGTAATAACAAGCATAGTTGTATATTGGAACTTTGGAAGGCTAAAAGTTCTACTGCTATGCATTTTCATTCCTAATAGATCAATGGTACTGGCTCAAACTAATAATAAATTTCCACTATTTCTTTGGTATTTCTTTGGTAGTAACAGCAGCTATAGAAGTGAGTAGTTTATTTAAATATGTCAAAAGAACGCTCTTTCTGAGAAAAACAAACAGCTTCATCAGATCAAAATTCACAGAGAAGAATGTATATATCAAACCAGGGTTAGGTCTACAAGATCACAATAAAGTTTTTCAATTAAAAAGTTGGCTCTCAATACAAATAATGACTAGAAGGCATAAGTAGTGCTCCGGCTATGTTCGTCTTAATTTATCACAAATTACAAAAGACAATTTCAAGATACTCCAATAAAGTATAAACCTATACACTGAGAACTCTAAAGATGTCCCGTAAAACACAAGCCTAAGGTAGACCATTTGGATTAGTACGCATCCACAATAAAATCTGTCTTATGTTACTCGAGAAGGACCGATCAAACTATAAAATCATACTCCCTCCGTTCCAAAATATAAGATGTTTATGTTTTAGTCTATCATTGCCATGCAAGTATCCAGACATCTTTTAGTGTATAGGTTAGAAGCAAAAGGAGTGAACCTATATACTAAAAAGTATCTAGATACATGTATGTCAATGATAGGCTAAAACATCTTATATTTTGGAACGGAGGGAGTATTAATTATGGCAGTGAACCGGAATCTTCTCCAGCTGAATTAACAGAACAGATAATGACAAAGATGCCTGGAGTCATCTTGGCATCTTCAAACTTCAAAGTAACAATTGCCATGTCGGCTTGCCCCATCTCAACCTCGAACCCTATAGATTACAGGTCGCAATTGCACGGCTAAATACTCCTACCACAAGTAAAAACTACTAGATAGCACCTACAGAAGACTTTGCGACTTGCCACTGTTCTGAATCGGGTCCTTCAACCATGTAAAATAGAAACACTCAAACATCCCTAAATCTCCTACCGCTGTCAGTTCGCCTAATAAACCTACACAAGTCAATCGAGATCTAGTAGATACCCTGCCAAAGCTAACTACGCCCAAAAAGGACTCGCTTTTCTACAAAACCGAGAGATGCCATGACTCCAAGCATGCCGTACTCTTCATCAATTATCAAAATCGAGAAATCGGTGGTATGGACCCCATATCTTTCCCCAGCCGAATCAATCTCATCTGCTGATACACCCAAATTCCATAGAATCAGCCGGACAGGGTCGAGCTGCCCCGCTCACCTTCGACGGCGGAGTGGAAGATGCCGAGCCCGCACCAGTGCATGTAGTTGTTTATGGGCGTGAGGTCGTAGACGTTAAGCACCACCGGGAACTCCCCCGCCGGCGCGACGCCGCCGGAGACCGCCCCGCCCATCGCCTCCCCCCCTTCCTAACCTCCGAGAAGATCCGAGCGGGCTAGCCCGGAACGCGAACCCTCCGCCGGCGAGGCCCTAGGTGCTCCTAGGGCAGGCTAGGGTTTTGATCCGGGGCGGAGGCGGGGAGGCGATGCGGAGGGAGCTGGGAGAGAGGGGGCACGGTGACGGGAATGAGCGACGAGCCGACGACGAGCGTGCGAGTCAGAGGCGGGTCCGTCCGGAAAGAAATAATTTCCGTCGGGTCAGGTGGTGGGTTGCACGGCCTGGTGGGGTCGACGGCTATATGGGCCCACGTGTCATGGGGCTGCTCCGTCTCCGTATGGCGGAAGGTGGCGTGTCAGCGTTTGGACAGGCAGGATCCGTCACGGGAGGGGTGAGATGGACACGTCGGATCTCGCTGTTCTGTGGGACCGGATTGAGTTGCTCAGGAGATTTTTTGGGCGGAAATCCTCGACGACAGCAGAGGAGTCTGGTACGGTTTTTGTCCGGCTTGATCCCGTTTGAATTCTTATTTTTTGAATAGGTGTTTGAATGTATGTTGAAATTGAAGATGACGAAACAAACTTCCTATGATTTTTCTAAAGAAATTTCCTACTGCCTCCTCTAACTTATATTATTTGTCGTTATTAATAGCAATGTATCTAGCAAAGCCTTGCACGTGCGTTTCTCCTCTCGGCCGGCCTGGTAGGCAAGGAAGAGGATGGCGATGGTTGCGTGTCTATGTCGTTCAGGTTGGTCGAGGGCTATGACCTTGCAGCAGCTCCCAAGCGACGACAAAGTATCGCCGCCGCTATCTCGGCCATGAGGGAGGCCCTGCTTCTCTCGGCATACGTGGCCTGAGCTCCTTCTTCCTCCTTGACTGGAGGATCTTCTCTTATCTCAGTGTGACGCTCATCGTCGTTGCTTTCCCAAGTGGTTTTGTCCCCAACGGAAGCAGGGATGGCCGCGTGTGGAGGTCCTGGATCATCGTCGACGATGTTTGACTTGATTGCGTTTCTGCAAACTCTTGCGGTGTTGTAATTTCTATTTTCTTTAGGGTCCTTTCGATATTTTGTACACCCACCATTGATTAAATGCAGACTCTAGGTAATTCAGGGCCTTTTCCATTTAAAAAATATATATTTAGCCACTAAAATATATCTAGATATATACATATTGGTGACACGTAAATGGGTCGAAGGGAGTAAGAAATTGAGACTTGGGCAACGCACTTGCTTCTCACGGCACTAAAGGCCTCTTTAATTCATATGATAGGAAAATAATAGGAACAGGAAATGGTGGTAGGTGTAAAATATACGTATTCCTTGTGCATAGGAACCGAAGCATGAGGTCCGAGTGAATTTTTCATTTTCTCTATGTTTTGACTTAAAAGTGAAATCTGACGGGAAAGTTCATCTGGTTTTCCTAGCACCATTCATGTGAATCAAAGGAGTGAACAGTATCATCTCCGGAATATTTCCTTATCTTTTACATTTCTCCTATATTTCCTCCAAATAAAAGGAGCATAAGACGTGTCTAATTGTATGTGCCGCCAAGTTGCACGCAAGAACTTCAATGTCGCCACTTCCTCGATTCTAGGTCATGAGTCTAGCTAAACAATAGAAAAGATATGACACACTATACAACATGTATTTTGTTCAACCAATTTGATAGCAATATAACAATGGGATTACAAAATCCATCCTCCATTCTTTAAGTGGTTGCATCAAGAGTCCAACAGCGCCCCATCTTCGCGCAGGTAAATAGAATCACATATGGATCCATTGTGTTCCATAATAAGAAGGTTCTTTCCTCTTTAGGTTATACTCATGGGCATATATTACTTTCCATTGTTCTATGTTATAGCTTGCTTTGAAAACAAGGAGATCCGCAACTAGCTAGAGGCTAGAGCAAATATCCAAGGAGGCCTTTAGCCACAGTTTAGTTATCAATCGGATCGCTCCTCTAGAACCATAGACTATCCTTATTTTATCAAACTTTGTCCTCTCACCAGTTCAGTTTGTACTGAAACTTGTTGGGTTGTGTACATTTTTATTATCTAAATGCTGAGTATATAAATTGTATAGAATGGTACAAGCTTGGTGCAACGTTTGTCTTAATAAAATCGCTTTCACACAAGTAGCAACCATTGTTTTTCTCCAAAAGGGACAGCACCGGCATTTGCATCAATCGGTGCATATGATCTTTCTTATTTCATTACTATGTACACCTCCTCCATTCCACCGCTTATTAGGATTGGACAAAGACAAGTTTTGTAATGTTTAACCAATTATATAAGATCAAATATCAACATCTCTAATACCAAATGCATAATCTCATAATCTAACAGTTTACTTTATCTCATGGTTCAAAAATATCAATTTCATATAGTATGTCTTAATACTTTTTGCCTTATATATTTTATTTTTATTTGCGAATAAGCCACTGGCATTAAAAGAAACAACGAACAGTACAAAGCACCCCAAGAAAAACGAAAATTACAACGAAATCCTTGAGAAGCCCTTCATCTTCAACCTCCAGACCGTGTCGACGGCGCGCCGCCGCTGCCGCTCCTCCCTGAGTCGGCCTGACGTTGTTGGTTGCGGACGGGAAGTCGCCGAATGGGTCAAGGAGACCACATCCGTCCCGGAGACGAAGAAGAAGGAAGAACTCACTAGTGGAAAACGGGCCTTTGGCCTAGACCCTTTAGTCCCGGCCTCCATCTGGGCCGGGACTAAAGGCCCGGCCACGTCGCCCCAAAATCGCCTAGCCGCCCAGGAGGCTTTGGTCCCGGCCCGTAACGAGCCTTTAGTCCCGGTTTGTGTCTCAAACCGGGACTAAAGGGCTATGCGGTGTGCAGCCCGCATGTGCCCCCCTTTAGTCCCGGTTTGTGTCTCAAACCGGGACTAAAGTCCTTTGCCTATATATATGGCCGCAGCCCCTCTCTCCCCTCTTCCTTGCATTTTTCTTGGATGGAAGAGTGTGGGTGTGTGCTAGCTCTCCATTTTTTTTGGATGCACTAGAGGTGTTTGTTAAAATGTGTGTTAGAGCGATGCCGCTTCAGTTCACCGAACACAACTACGATATGAGATGCCCGAGCCACGCTTAAACCTCTTCCTCTTTATTTCTACTTATTCTAAAAGGTTAGCAACTATATTTCCTCGTTTAGACCGTGCGGTACTAATTTTTAGGATTGTGATTGTGTTTGATATACTGTCGTATAACGCAGATGAGCCATCCATAGATGTACGGTGATCGACGCACAACCGCTTACAGAGAAGGCGTGCATTCTTTTCGAGATGCGGCCGATGCGAACAAGCATGGTGGTGGCTATATGTTTTATCCATGTGTTGAATGTCGGAATGAGAAGGATTACACTTCCTCAAGAGTCATTCAGAGCCACCTGCTTCGGTCTAGTTTTATGTCGGGCTATAATGTTTGGACCAAGCACGGAGAAAGAGGGGTTATGATGGAAGACGACGATGAAGAAGAAGAGAACGATGATGAGAACTACCGATCTATGTTCCCTGAGTATGCTGATACCGCAATAGAAGACAATGAAGAAGAAGATCAGGGTGAAGAACGGGAACCAGATGAGCCCGCTGATGATCTTGGCCGGGTCATTTCTGATGCACGACGAGGCTGCAACACAGAAAAGGAGAGGTTGCAGTTCGAGCAGATGTTACAGGACCACAAAAAATTGTTGTACCCAACTTGTGAAGATGGCCAGAAGAAGCTGGGTAGCACACTGGAATTGCTGAAGTGGAAGGCAGAGACCGGTGTGACTGACTCGTCATTCAAAAAGTTGTTGGTACTGATGATGAAGATGCTTCCAAGAAAGAACGAATTGCCCGCCAGCACGTACGAAGCAAAGAAGCTTGTCTGCCCTCTAGGATTAGACGTGCAAAAGATACATGCATACCCTAATGACTGCATCCTCTACCGCGGTGAGAAGTACGAGAATATGGATAAATGCCCGGTATGCACTGCATTGCGGTATAAGATCAGAAAAGATGACCCTGGTGATATTGAGGGCGAGCCACCCAGGAAGAGGGTTCCTGCCAAGGTGATGTGGTATGCTCCTATAATACCACGGTTGAAACGTCTGTTCAGAAATAATGATCATGCGAAGTTGTTGCGATGGCACATGGAAGATCGTATGAAAGACGATAAGTTGAGGCACCCCGCTGATGGTCGGCAGTGGAGAAAAATCGAGAGAGAGTTCCCGAGATTTGCAGGTGACGCAAGGAACTTATGGTTTGGTCTAAGTACAGATGGCATGAATCCTTTTGGGGAGCAGAGTTGCAGTCACAGCACCTGGCCCGTTACTCTATGTATCTACAACCTTCCTCCTTGGTTGTGCATGAAGCAGAAGTTTATTATGATGACAGTGCTTATCCAAGGTCCAAAGCAACCCGGCAACGACATTGATATGTACCTAAGGCCATTAGTTGATAAACTTTTACAGCTGTGGGCCGAACCAGGTGTACGTGTGTGGGACGAGCACAAACAAGAGGAATTTGACCTTCGAGCGTTGCTTTTCGTAACCATCAATGATTGGCCTGCTCTTAATAACATTTCAGGACAGTCAAACAAGAGATACAATGCATGCACGCACTGTTTGGATCAGACAGAAAGTATATATCTGGACAAATGTAGGAAGAATGTGTACCCGTACAATCGTCGTTTTCTTCCGCCCAAGCATCCCTTAAAGAAAAAAGGCAAGCATTTCAATGGCAAGGCAGAACCCCGGGGGAAGCCTGTCACCCGTACTGGTGCTGAAGTATTTGATATGGTCAAAGATTTAAAAGTAATCTTTGGAAAGGGTCCTGGCAGCCAACCTGTTCCTAACGGCCCTGATAAGCGCGCACCCATGTGGAAGAAAAAATCTATATTTTGGGAGCTACCCTATTGGGAAGTCCATGAGGTCCGCTCCACAATCGACGTGATGCACCTGACGAAGAATCTCTGCGTGAATATTCTAGGCTTCTTGGGCTTGTATGGGAAGTCAAAAGATACACCGGAAGTACGGGAGGACCAGGAACGTCATAAAGGAAGAGATGGCATGCATCCAGGGCAGTTTCAAGGGCGTGCCAGCTACGCTCTTACCAAGGAAGAGAAGGAAATCTTCTTTGAAGTCCTTTTCAGTATCAAGGTCCCGACTGGCTTCTCGTCGAATATAAAGGGAATCGTAAATACGAAAGACAAAAAATTCCAAAACCTAAAGTCTCATGACTGCCACGTTCTTATGACGCAATTGCTTCTGGTTGCATTGAGGGGAATTCTATCGGAAAATGTTCGCCTGGCAATTGTGAAGGTATGTGCATTCCTCAATGCAATTTCTCAAAAGGTAATCGATCGAGAAAGTCTATCAGGGTTACAGATTGATGTGGTCCAATGTCTGGTCAGCTTCGAGTTGTTGTTCCCGCCATCCTTCTTCAATATAATGACACACCTCCTAGTTCATCTAGTCGAAGAGATTAGAATTCTCGGTCCTGTGTTTCTACACAATATGTTCCCCTTCGAGAGGTTCATGGGAGTCTTAAAGAAATATGTTCGTAACCGTGCTAGGCCAGAAGGAAGCATCTCCAAGGGCTATGGAACAGAGGAGGTCATTGAGTTTTGTGTGGACTTTCTTCCTGACCTTAAGCCGATTGGTGTTCCTAAATCTCGGTATGAGGGTAGGCTGACAGGAAAAGGCACACTTGGAAGGAAAGCAAAAGTATGTATGGACGGGTATTCTTTCTCTCAAGCACACTACACAGTTCTACACAATTCCACCGTGGTGGCTCCGTATATCGTGAGACACAAGAATATTCTACGCTCCGAAAACCCGGGGAAGTCTGACTCTTGGATTAAAGGGGAACACGAGAAGACTTTCGGCAGTTGGTTGCAGACACATCTCATGAATGACGACACCGTTGGAGATCAGCTGTACTGTTTGGCCAGGCCACCATCTTCAACTATATGTACTTTCCAAGGGTACGAGATAAATGGGAATACATTTTACACGGTTGCCCAAGATAAAAAGAGTACCAACCAAAACAGTGGTGTCCGCTTTGATGCAACAGACGAGAATTGGCACTGTTTGGAAACATATTACGGGTACATAGAGGAGATATGGGAACTTGACTATGGACCTACTTTTAAGATCCCTTTGTTTCGGTGCAAATGGGTGAAGCTGACAGGAGGCGGGGTAGTTGTAGACCAAAAGTACGGCATGACAACAGTGGATCTCAACAATCTTGCGTACATGGATGAACCATTCGTCCTAGCCAACGATGTCGCTCAGGTTTTCTATGTGAAGGACATGTCTATAAAAATGAGAAAAAGAAATCAGCAAAAGAAGACATCGTCCGATGAGCCAAAGCGCCACATAGTTCTTTTAGGGAAAAGAAACATCGTGGGAGTAGATGACAAGACAGACATGTCAGTAGATTATAATAAGTTTCATGAAATTCCGCCCTTCAAAGTGAAAACTGACCCAAGCATCCTACTGAATGATGAAGATTCTCCATGGCTACGACCCAGAAGAAAACAGAAATAATAGATAGGAATGTTGGTGCAATAATGTAATAATGTATTAAACCTTTTATGTAATGCATGTATGGAATGTACTAAACCTTTTATTTAATGAGCATTTATGTATGGCAACCTTTAGTCCCGGCTAGAGGGTGCAACCGAGACTAAAGCTGTCGGCAGGGTAAGGGCGCATGGGTAACCTTTAGTCCCGGCTGGAGGGTGCAACCGAGACTAAAGCTGTCGGTAGGATAAGGATGCATGGGTGGATGCACTGCTCGATGAGATAAAGCATGTAGCGCACGACGCCCCTGTCGGAGGAACAAGACAAAAGTAGAAGCGGCGCCGTGCCTATAAAAGGAGCATCGATACGCCATGGCAAGCACAGCTCGAAGGCAGGGAGAGTTTCATCCCCATGGATGGAGGAAAGGGTTGGGAAATCTCCCGTGGCAGAGCTTCTCGAAGATGTCGTTGATGCTCACGCCCTACGGCATCTTCGGAAGCTCTGCCTCGGAAAAATTTCCCTGCAAGCCCGTGAAAGACTCCATCTCCTCTAACAGTTATGGAGGAAAGGGTTGGGAAATCTCCCGTGGCGGAGCTTCTCGAAGATGTCGTTGGTGCTCAAACCCTACGGCATCTTCGGAAGCTCCGCCTCGGAAAAATTTCCCTGCAAGCCCGTGAAAGACTCGGAATAATTAATTTTGAAAATAGAAAAAAAATTGAATTATTTATTCAATTTCAAACACTTTTCATTTTCATAGTTTTGTTAAATTCTCAAATATGCAAAAAGAATATTAATAAACATAGTTTTTAATTGAAAATGGCAAAATAGTTAATAGTTTGGATTGTTAAAATAATTAATTTTGAAAATAGAAAAAAGTTTTGAGTTATTTATTCAATTTCAAACACTTTTCATTTTCATAGTTTTGTCAAATTCTCAAATATGCAAAAAGAATATTAATAAAAATAGTTTTAAATTGAAAATGGCAAAATAGTTAATAGTTTGGATAGTTAAAATAATTAATTTTTAAAATAGAAAATAGTTTTGAATTATTTATTCAATTTCAAACACTTTTCATTTTCATAGTTTTGTCAAATTCTCAAATATGCAAAAAGAATATTAATAAAAATAGTTTTTAATTGAAAATGGCAAAATACTTAATAGTTTGGATAGTTAAAATAATTAATTTTTAAAATAGAAAATAGTTTTGAATTATTTATTCAATTTCAAACACTTTTCATTTTCATAGTTTTGTCAAATTCTCAAATATACAAACAGATAACTATTTATAAAACAAATAAAACAAAAAAACAGAAAATAGGCCTTTAGTCCCGGCCCGGGCCACAGACCGGGACTAAAGGCCCTGGTGCTGGAAACCCCCCGCCGAGGCCTTTAGTCCCGGGCGGTGGCTCAAACCGGGACTAAAGGTCTTTAGTCCCGGTTTGAGCCACCGCCCGGGACTAAAGGCCTGGGGGTATAAAACGGCTCTCCTTCGTCCCAACCGGCCAGGACTTACGAAAAATCGCGCGCGAGGAGCTTTGGGACGCCGCCAGGCTGCCGAAATCGAACTCGCCGCCGACGTCCGCGTGCACGCCTGCCTGCGACACCGCTGCCGCCCGACCGCGTCGCCGCCGCCCGCACCCGCGCCCGACCGCGTCGCCGCCGCCCGATCGACCGCAGCGCCGCCGCCGCCCGAGCCCCGCCGCCGCCACCTCCCCGCGCCAGCCGCCGCCCCGCCCGAACATCTCGCCGGCGCCCCCTGCAGGTTAGTTAATTAGTTAGGTTTTAGTTAGGGTTTAGTTAGTTAGGGTTTAGTTAGTTAGTTAGAATTTATTTGCAAATAGAAATAAAATTATTTAGTTAGAATTATTTAGTTAGAATTTATTTGCAAATAGAAATAGAATTATTTAGTTAGAATTATTTAGTTAGAATTTATTTGCAAATAGAAATAGAATTATTTAATTAGAATTATTTAGTTAGAATTATTTAGTTAGAATTTATTTGCAAATAGAAATAGAATTATTTAGTTAGAATTATTTAGTTAGAATTTATTTGCAAATAGAAATAAAATTATTTAGTTATAATTATTTAGTTAGAATTATTTAGTTAGAATTTATTTGCAAATAGAAATAGAATTATTTAGTTAGAATTTATTTGCAAATAGAAATAGAATTATTTAGTTAGAATTATTTAGTTAGAATTTATTTAGTTAGAATTTATTTGCAAATAGAAATAGAATTATTTAGTTAGAATTACATAGTTAGAATTATTTTGCAAATAGAAATAGAATTAATTTGCAAATAGAAATAGAATTAATTTGCAAATAGAAATAGAATTATTTTGCAAATAGAAATAGAATTAATTTGCAAATAGAAATAGAATTAATTTGCAAATAGAAATAGAATTATTTTGCAAATAGAAATAGAATTATTTTGCAAATAGAAATAGAATAATAATCTAGCATCATATATTGTTAGTATTTTTAAGTTTGTTAGTTTATTAGTTAATCAAATGTCCGTATTTTGCAGAAACTATGGATCCACATAGCAGGAACCTCGAAGAGGAAGAACTTCTCGAAGATATAATCAAAGACGCCCCCGACGTTGAACCAGCTGAATCTCCGTCGTCATATCTAAACCCCTCCGGAGATGGAATGGAGGTCGACCGACACGAAGATGAAGCCGATGGGGCAGGAGATGGCTCCAATGACGGAGAAGGTGATAGCTCCACTGATGGAGAAGCCGGTGGATAAGCCGGTGGAGAAATAATAAAGTCCGGCGAGGTATACATATGAAGTTCGACAATTACTTGTAATATGTGAAAAATATTGGAGATAGATCTATATTGTATACATATACATTCATTTGACGAATGTTTCTCTCTCTTAGGCCTCCACATCGAGCAAAGCTACGAAACGAGGCCCGACTAAAAAGTTGGATGCACGGACGCATTACACCTTTGAGGTGATATTGCCTACGGGCGAACCCAAGCTTCCTAAGAATGCTGCTGACACATTCAAGAAGCAATGCGGAGTTCTCGTTAGGGATCACGTCCCGATCAGCGTTCGGGAGTGGAACAAGCGCAAAGGGGCAGTCGATAGTGACTATGTCGCCGACAGGTACAAAGATAATCATTGGAATGATCTCATGTCACATTTCAACCTGCCAGAATGTGAGAATGAAGACGCCGCAAAAAAACTGAGGGCCAAAGTCAAACAGTGGACTCTAAAGAAGATGGCCGAACTGTTCCGTAGCTGGAAGAAGAAGCTATGGAAAAACTATCGGAAGACAAAGAAAGTGCCAGTATTCGAGGGGTATCTAGCCAAGCAGGCGAATCACTGGAAGGCATTTCAGGAGTACAAGGAGTCAGAAGATGCCAAGGCATTACCAGAAAAGAACAAGAAAAATGCCGACAAGAAGAAATATCACCACACGCTGGGGCCAGGGGGCTATGAGACTGCCATCCCAAAGTGGGATAAGAAAGAGCAAGATATGCTAGCTAAAGGCATCATACCTGAACCCATCCGTGATGAGTGGGAATTGAGAGCAAGAAATTGGTTCCTTGCGTATGGTGGTTCGTACGACGAATAAACAGGGGACCTTATCTGCAGTGACGGTCTTAGGATACCCAGGGAGAATTGGAAAAAGATAGTGAAAGAAATTAAAGAGGGAAAAAGACAGTTCACTCCAGATAGAGAGAAAGATTTGCTCACACTGGTCCTCGGCAATGACGAACATGGAGGACGAACGCGAGGCTTCGGTCCTTCTTACCCGTGGTGGCTTGGGTTTGCCAGAGACCAAGACACTTACAGAAGCCGAGCGAGAGCAAAGAAGCGACAGCAGGATGAGGAGAATGACAAGTTCAACCAGTTGCTTGCCAGGCTTAACGAGCAACAGTAGCAGATTGACGAGCTTAGAGGAGTAGCGCGCCAGGAAGATCTTGCACTCGATATTACCGGCGCCCCATCTAAGCGGAAAAGCAGCGTGGCTGAATCTGAGGCCCCGCCCGACGATGCACGGAGAATGATAGAGGGCGGTCCCGGCTACCCCGTGGATGGAATCAAGGAGTCAACATCATGTGAACTCCATCAGAGATTCAAGAACATATCCACGAAGGTGGCCGTCGGACAAGCTTTACCTTCTGGCCCTGATGTACGCTAGCATGGCCGTGAGATTCCAGCTGGCTTTGCTAAAGTCGGGGTGGATGAAATCATGTCGGGGTTTCATGATATGGAGCTCGACATAGCTGGACCCGAAGATGAGAGGACACTCGGAGAAGTACTGGGTGGAGTCATCCTATGGGACAAGAACTACATCAAGCTTCCAGGCTCGGCCCCAAGGACAACACCGCCTCCGAGTCATCGCAGGTCACCCACACCTCCATCACCTCCAAGCCCTCCACATGACGACGGCCACCACAACACGAGTCCATCTTGATCACCGCCGCCGGACTTGGGTCGGCCATCTCCGCCGTCGCCCGCTAAGGATACTAAGCGGAAGCGTGCCAGCAAGAACGCTCCGTCGATGAGTTCTAAGCGACGGAGCTCCCCAAAGCGCAAACTGTCGCCCCTCCCAAAGGTACCTCATGCTAATCTTCCTATCAGACCTGATGATCATACCGACGAGGAAAACGCCAGGATAGCAAAGGAACATTATGATGCGCAGATGAAAAAGAAGGAACCCAACAAATATAAGTTTGATGATCTCCCAACAAATATGCGTTACTTGCATATATGGTACTTAAGTGAAGCAAAGAATGGGAGAACGATGATCGTGGCGCGTGTCCCACGGGAGTACTACGGCCATCCCGAAGACATCCATATCGACTTTGATGAACTCTTCCAGATGTACAATGCCGACGCCCTCGACAAATCGCTTATGAGTTGCTATTGTCTGTAAGTTTTACAATTCGTTGTCTACATATAACTTGTTCAGTTATTTCAATTCATTGTCTACATATAACTTGTTCCGTTCTGACTTGTACTCTATTATGCAGAATGAAGATTCTGGAATGTAAAAGTAGGAACATCCTAAATATTGGGTTTATTGACCCAGATAAAATACATATAACAACGCTAACTGATAAACCCAAGGAGACGGAGGAAAACCTTCTAAGGTTTCTAACAGATCAAAATTTCTGTGACCACATACTATTTCCATACAACTTCAGGTGAGGGTCTTACTCTGTTGTGTCCATTCACTTATAAGTGTAATTGATAAGTTACTGACACATATATATATACATGTGCAGCTACCACTGGATTCTGTTGGACATTCAAATTGATAAGGGAAGAGTTGATGCCTTCGACCCATTATCGAGACCCTTGGAACAGTTCCAAAGCCTGCAGGACATGCTCCAAGGGTAATTTCAATCATTCTTGCGCTCTATCGGTCTCTTTCGATGATTTTCTGATATATCAATTAATGAAAAACTTAGCAAATCATTATCCTTGTCGGGCAGGGTTTGGAAGCGGTTCAAGTGCGTGACTGACGGTATCCAGCATGAGAAGCTGACCTTTAGAGCGGCTCAGGTAAGTAGTAGTATGATATACTTCTATTTTCAATACATTTATGATGCTAGATTATTATTTTGATTATATATATTCTATTCTCGTAAAGTGCGACCAGCAGCCACGGGGGACGCATCTATGTGGATACTACGTTTGCGAGACCATTCGCACGTTTACCTCTGAGCACAAGGATTATAGATACGACGTAAGCAATAAACATTCACACCTCTATTTTTACCCGTCATTCTTTGTTATCATGATTGATATTCATATTCATCTCCTCTTCTTATATAGTACACGGCCATGCGGGAGAAGTACCTACCAGAGCAACGCGCGATTGCTGTTGCAGAGGAGCTAGCGACCTTTCTGAGGACGGAAGCTATAGACGACAAAGGACGATTTAGTGTAGCTAGGGGCCATTACTGATGTTGGTCCATGTAATCGAATAGACGGGCTCTAGTCCCGATAATTCTGATCTTCATATAATTGTATATATATGCTCGCTTGTAAGATAAGTTAATCTTATATATATGCATAAACATGTATATTTAGAATTATACGAAAACAAATTCCCGAACACCAAACAAGGCACCAAACGAGGCATCACGTTAATCCCCCGAACACCTAAACCCTAAAACCCTAAAACGCTAAAATAAACAAAATCTGCAGAAAATCTTTAGTCCCGGTATGTGTTATGAACCGGGACGAAGGAATGGCAAACGGGCCCCCGATATTCGCCTACCTAGTTTTCGGTCCAGAAAGGGTGTCTCATGAAAGGCTTTCGAGGCCTATTAAGGCAGTGGCCTGACACGGCCCAGGAGCAATACTTGGTGCACAAGCAAGATATCGAGGAGTCCAAGTTAGACTAGTTCTCGGTCGATCCGATCTGTACTTGGCTTGAGAAACACTCCTGAGACCTAGCCTTAATTTATAAAAGGCTGGGAGGGAGGTCTCGAAGCCCTAGATTCACTTCCACCCACCTCACGCCGGAGCGTTCGATAACCTAGAGCTCTCTGCCTCGGCTAGATCCAATCTACGCCTCCATTGTAACACCATCATCGTCATCACCACATCAATACAAAGTCAGACAAGCAGGACGTAGGCCTTTTACCTTTCGAGGGGGCTGAACCTGGGTAAATCCTCGTGTCCCACTGCTTTCGTCTGATCGCCGTCGAGTTCGCCAGGTCCCCAATTCGCTTCCTAGATCGAAAGCCCTTCGACATGGGCATTGCCGGGGATAAACCTCGTCAGGTGTCTTTAAAAATTTCAAATGGTGTTGAAAAAGAGAAAAAGCTTTGTGCAAAATAGTGGTACAAGAAGGAGCTTGTGTAGACTGCGGCTTAGGCTTTTTCATGTCATGCTTGATGTCTTTTTGATAGTATGCTTAGTGGTTTTGCTGTAGCATGACTTGTCTCAAATAACTGAGATTGCTTAATGAGCCTTTGAAAAAATCATGCGTTGTTTTTATTGTATGGAAGCATTATTTTGGTTTTCTCCTTGATGCTTTATTTGGGTTGACTTGGCGCATGCTCAAACATGTTAGACTCTTACAAAGTCGCCAATAGCCTTCATGATCATTTAGTTTTTGACTTTTGATGCCATCTTATGCTTCTTTTAATGTCGCTTTGTCGCTTTGCATGATTATGGCCATTATTGCTCTCTTAGTTGGTCGCTCCCAGTCTTTTGCTAGCCCTCGCCTTGTACTGAGTATGAGCTCTACTCGTGCATCCAACTCCTAAAAGCCAAAGTTTTCCAAAGTGTCCACCATACATACCTACTAGCAATTTGCTATTCCAAGTAAATTTGACTTGCTTTTATTTTCTCTTCAAATTAAACTCTTACCAGTGTTATGCGAAATTCGGTCAGTAAAGCTCTCACGAACCGGAAGGCACATTTTACTTTTTCCTGTTCTTAAAAATTTGACATTGTGGTCTCTTATGTTGAGTTGTTATGCTTGCAAGTTGTAAGTTGGATTCTAGCCCATCCATGCTGTCATGGGGCAAGCTTTCAACATTGCACTTCTTATTTGAGTTGATATCGTGATCTTTTGTTTATGGATGCCCGCGGTGTGAAATGAATTGGGAATCTTATGGGGATCATGGAGTTTGTATATGTGTTAGGGAAACGCCGGGCCGCCAATCTAAGCCATGCATAATTCATGGTGGAAATTTGTAGCATACCCATGGTGAACATTCGACGACGCATCTCACAATAAAAAGCTAAACAAAAGGCAAATAAAAGAGATGTCGAGGTGTTCATTGTCTGCTTGTCCTGTCATTTTGGTGTGGGCTTGTTCCATGTCATCGGGCACGGAGGTACCCCATTGGCGGTTCTCAATGATATGCATATACTTACAATGACAAGAGCCTTGCTTGGGACTCTAAGTAAAGTAGCATGAGGTTTGGGTACTCGTATTCACGGGGCACGAGGTCTTCAACTTATGATTTGTCAAGCATATGCATCATAATTGTTCTCACATTAACTTTAACCATTCAAGATGCTTATGATGGGGGCAATGAGAGCTCAAAGCCGGTAAGTACCATAATTTTTGAAGGTTATAAAACTTGCAATCACTGGTTTCCTCTGCGAAGGGCCTTTCTTCTACTTTTATGTTGAGTCACCACCTTCTTTCTTTATGCACCATTAAGAGAGCATACTTGTCATTCTTAGTGTGATATGCATTGTCCCAAAGTTCATTGATTGATTCATATTGTTGGTTTCACTTGTTCTTAAATTATTTGTATCTAGTCGCCCTCTTAAACTTTGAGGTGTCCTATGCATTTATGTTTTGCTCTCTTTGAAGGACGAGTTGAAAACCATTTGTATGTTTTTCCTTATGATTTGAACACACGTTTGACTTTCATTGTTTCATTTTCATGATCTTTTGTTTGTGTTCATTTACATGTTTACAACTTGGTTGCTAAGTTCTTATTGTGAAGATTATATCTTCATGCCCATGTTTTAAGTTCTTATGATCCCAGCTCACAAACGCTTACATATATGATCAAGATTGTGTAGGTGCATGTCACCTCAAAAATTATTCTTTTGTTATCACTTACCTACTCGAGGACGAGCAGGAGTTAAGCTTGGGGATGCTTGATACGTCTCCAACGTATCTATAATTTTTGATGCTCCATGCTTGTTTTTACACCATTTGCCTATTGTTTCGTTACACTTCGTGGCACTTTTATGCATTTTCCGGAACTGACCTATTAACGAGTTGCCACAGTGCCAGTTCCCTGTTTTCTGCTGTTTTTGTGTTTCAGAAGTGATACACAGGAAATATTCTCGGAATTGGACGAAACAAGTTCCTGAAGTCTTATTTTACCCGGAAGCTTCCAGAGATCCGAAGGAGAGTAGGAGGGGGGCCACCAAGGCCCCACACGCAGGGGTGGCGCGGCCAGGCCCCTGGCCGCGTGGGCCCCGCGTGAGGGCGCCTGGCTCCTCCTCTGACATCGCCCCTTCGCCTATAAAGACCCCCCGGCGGAAAAAACCTAAGTACCCGATCACTTTTCTAGAACACATCGCGATCCGCCGCCGCCGTCGACCCGAAGATCGGGAGGGTCCAGAAGCTCTTCCCGGCACCCTGCCGGAGAGGGGAATCGCCACCGGAGGTCTTCTTAATCGCCATGCTTGCCTCCGGAGCGATGAGTGAGTAGTCTACCTTGGACTATGGGTCCATAGCAGTAGCTAGATGGTTGTCTTCTCCACCATGTGCTTCATGTTTAGATCTCATGAGCTGCCCTACATGATTGAGATCACCGTTATGTAATTCTACATGTTTGGTTTGTTGGGATCCGATGAATATTGGTGTTTATGATTAAGTTGTTGTACTGAATATTATCTTTTGTTATCTCTATGTTGTTTATGATCTTGCATGCTCTCCGTTGTTAGTAGCTATCTTGGCCGAGTAGTTGCTAGTGACTCCAAGAGGGGGTATTTATGCTCGATAGTGGGTTCATGCCTCTATTTAACCTGGGGGAGTGACAGAAACCTCTAAGGTTGTAGATGTGTTGTTGCTACTAGGGAGAAACCAACATTCATATGCTCAAGGGCATATGCTTTGTTTACATTACACACTTTGCTTAATGCAATTATCCGTTGTTCGCAACTTAATACTATTGGGGTGTTCGGATTGATATCCCCGGGAGTGGATTATTAGTCATAGATGCAGTTGGATGGCGGTCTATGTATTTTGTTGTAATGCCCAGAGTAAATCTCATAGTGATCTTCTTGACATATCACGTTTATCTTTATTCTATCAATTGCCCAACTGTAATTTGTTTACCCAGCATGTGTTATTTTATCTATGGAGAGACACCTCTAGTGAACTGTGGACCCCGGTCCTATTTACATCATATTGCTATCACCTGTTTACTTTACTCGCACTGTTTACTTACTAGCATACTTTACTATTTTCCACTCGATACACTCATAACCTTTGTTTCAAGCAAACCGATGAGATTGACAACCTCATCGTAAGTTGGGAACAAAGTACTTGGTTGTGTGTGTGCAGGTTCCGCGTTGCTACTGGCCGAAGACGAGTCAACAAGTGCGCCCTTGTTGGAGTGTGCTTGCTGCTATTTGATGGTGCCGAGTTGACGGGAGAAAATATAGTTGATGTAGGAGTTTCGTTCCCCGGCAACGGCGCCAGAAAAAGTGCTGCTGACTGGTGAAAGCAGGCGTCCTTGTGCGTGGTAAATGACCAGCCCGTTGGGAACCCCAAGAGGAAAGTATGATGAGTGCAGCGGCAAGTTTTCCCTCAGTTATGAAACCAAGGTTTATCGATCAGGAGAAGGGAGACGGTGACGACTGAAGGTGTTTGTGGAACCTGCACACACACAGACAAATACTTTGTTCCCAACTTGCGATGAGGTTGTCAATCTCACCGGTTTGCTTGAAACAAAGGTTATGAGTGTATCGAGTGGAAAACAGTAGTAATATGCTAGTAAAGTAAACAGTGCGGGAATAGTAAACAGGTGATTGCAATATGATTAAAATAGGACCGGGGTCCACAGTTCACTAGTGGTGTCTCTCCATAGATAAATAACATGCTGGGTAAACGAATTACAGTTGGGCAATTGATAGAATAAAGATAACGTGATATGTCAAAAAGATCACTATGAGATTCACTCTGGGCATTACAACAAAATACATAGACCGCCATCCAACTGCATCTATGACTAATAATCCACCCCCGGGGATATCATCCGAACACCCTAGAAGTATTAAGTTGCGAACAACAGATAATTGCATTAAGCAAAGTGTGTAATGTAAACAAAGCATATGCCCTCGAGCATATGAATGTTGTTTTCTCCCTAGTAGCAACAGCACATCTACCACCTTAGAGGTTTCTGTCACTCCCCCAGGTGAAATAGAGGCATGAACCCACTATCGAGCATAAATACCCCCTCTTGGAGTCACTAGCAACTACTCGGCCAAGATAGCCACTAACAACGGAGAGCATGCAAGATCATAAACATCATAGAGATAATATAAGATAAAATTCAGTGCAGCAACTCAATCATAAACACCAATATTCATCGGATCCCAACAAACCAACATCATAGTATTACATAACGGTGATCTCAATCATGTAGGGCAGCTCATGAGATCTAAACATGAAGCACATGGTGGAGAAGACAACCATCTAGCTACTGCTATGGACCCATAGTCCAAGGTAGACTACTCACTCATCGCTCCGGAGGCAATCATGGCGATGAAGGAGACCTCCGGTGGCGATTCCCCTCTCCGGCAGGGTGCCGGGAAGAGCTTCTGGACCCTCCCGATCTTCGGGTCGACGGCGGCGGCGGATCGCGATGTATTCTGGAAAACTGATCTCTCCCTTAGGTTTTTCTCGTTAGGGGGTATATGTAGGCGAAAGGGGGCTGTCAGAGGTGGAGCCACGGGCCCTCACACGGGGGTGGCGCGGCCAGGGGCTAGGCCGCGCCGCCCCTGTGTGTGGGGGCCTCGTGGCCCCCCTCCGTCAGGTCTTCGGATGTTTGGGAGCTCCCCGATGAAATATGACTTCAGAAACTTGTTTCGTCCAATTCGGAGAATATTTCCTGTGTATCACTTCTGAAACCAAAAACAGCAGAAAACAGGGAACTGGCACTGTGGCACTTCGTTAATAGGTTAGTTCCGGAAAGCGTATAAAAATGCCACTAAGTGTAACGAAACAATAGGCAAATGGTGTAAAACAAAGCATGGAGCATCAAAAATTATAGATACGTTTGAGACGTATCAAGCATCCCCAAGCTTAACTCCTGCTCGTCCTCGAGTAGGTAAGTGATAACAAAAGAATAATTTTTGAGGTGACATGCACCTACACAATCTTGATCATATATGTAAGCATTGATGAGCTGGGATCAATAGAACTTAAAACATGGGCATGAAGATATAATCATGACAATAAGAACTTAGCAACCATGTTGTAAACATGCAAATGAACACAAACAAAAGATCATGATAATGAAACAATGAAAGTCAAACGTGTGTTCAAATCATAAGGAAAAACATACAAGTGGTTTTCAGCTTGTCCTTCAAAGAGAGCAAAACATAAATGCATAGGACACCTCAAAGTTTAAGAGGGCGACTAGATACAAATAATTTAAGAACAACTGAAACCAACAATATGAGTCAATCAATGAACCTTGGGACAATGCATATCACACTAAGAATGACAACTATGCTCTCTTAATGGTGCATAAAGAAAGAAGGTGGTGACTCAACATAAAAGTAAAAGAAAGGCCCTTCGCAGAGGGAAGCAGTGATTGCAAGTTTTATAACCTTCAAAAATTATGGTACTTACCGGCTTTGAGCTCTCATTGCCCCCATCATAAGCATCTTGAATGGTTAAAGTTAATGCGAGAACAATTATGATGCATATGCTTGACAAATCATAAGTTGAAAACCTCGTGTCCCGTGAATACGAGTACCCAAACTATGCTAGTTTACTTAGAGTCCCAAGCAAGGCTCTTGTCATTGTAAGTATATGCATATCATTGAGAACCGCCAATGGGGTACCTCCGTGCCCGATGACATGGAACAAGCCCACACCAAAATGACAGGACAAGCAGACAATGAACACCTCGACATCTCTTTTATTTGCTATATTGTTTAGCTTTTTATTGTGAGATGCGTCGTCGAATGTTCACCATGGGTATGCTGCAAATTTCCACCATGAATTATGCATGGCTTAGATTGGCGGCCCGGCGTTTCCCTAACACATATAAAAACTCCATGATCCTCACAAGATTCCCAATTCATTTCACACAGCGGGCATCCATAAACAAAAGATCACAATATCAACTCAAATAGGAAGTGCAATGTTGAAAGCTTGCCCCATGACGGCATGGTTGGGCTAGAATCCAACTTACAACTTGCAAGCATAACAACTCAGCATAAAAGACCACAATGTCAAATTTTTAGAACAGGAAAAAGTAAAGTGTGCCTTCCGGTTCGTGAGAGCTTTACTGACCGAATTTCGCATAACACTGGTAAGAGTTTAAGTTGAAGAGAATATAAAAGCAAGTCAAATTTACTTGGAATAGCAAATTGCTAGTAGGTATGTATGGTGGACACAATGGAAAACTTTGGCTTTTAGGAGTTGGATGCACGAGTAGAGCTCATACTCAGTACAAGGCGAGGGCTAGCAAAAGACTGGGAGCGACCAACTAAGAGAGCAATAATGGCCATAATCATGCAAAGCGACAAAGCGACATTAAAAGAAGCATACGATGGCATCAAAAGTCAAAAACTAAATGATCATGAAGGCTAATGGCGACTTTGGAAGAGTCTAACATGTGTGAGCATGCGCCAAGTCAACCCAAATAAAGCATCAAGGAGAAAACCAAAATAATGCTTCCATATAATAAAAACAACGCATGATTTTTTCAAAGGCTCATTAAGCAATCTCAGTTATTTGAGACAAGTCATGCTACAGCAAAACCACTAAGCATACTATCAAAAAGACATCTAGCATGACATGAAAAATCCTAAGCTGCAGTCTACACAAGCTCCTTCTTGTACCACTATTTTGCACAAAGCTTTTTCTCTTTTCCAACACCATTTGAAATTTTTAAAACAACCTCTTTTGATGAAAACCAATAAAGTCCAGAGGCAAAAATACACCTTGATGAAGAGATATGATAAGATCTGAACGCATATCAAGGCAAAAACGAAAACCAAAAGCAGTAGTAGAAAAACTAGAATGCTCGATTTATAAGAGTGAAAACTAGAGCATTCTTTGCAAATGAAAACGAGTTCATCTCCTCCAAAGGAAATTTGTTGGGGTCCAACCATTTATTGCAGCAAACAAACAAACTAAACAAACTAAGAAAACTAAAACAACTGACGCTCCAAGAAAAACACATAGTGCATGAAGCAATAAAAATATAGTGTTTTGAAAGGTGACCTGATTTTTGCCGATGAAGAAGGGGTGCCTCGGGGGCATCCCCAAGCTTTGACGCTTGTACTTCTTGGATATTTCTTGGGGTGCTGGGCATCCCCAAGCTTGAGCTTTTGTCCATTCTTCAACTCATCTCATCATTCTCCAATCCCTACACTTGAAAACTTCCTTCATACAAAACTAAACACAATTCTATTAGCAACATTAGTGTAAGCATAAAATATATTCATCCTCTTTAAGCTTCAGGTTTCAACCCAAAACCACCACATATAAAGTATATACTACTGTAGCAACTTCCACAAGAGTTCCATGATCAAAAAGAACTCAAAAGAAAGCGATAAAGTGGCAAAAACAAATATTAGCAGAAATCTGTCAAAACTGGACAGCTGATAATGGACGAATTTTTGAGGGATTTTCTGTTGCTCAAATCAAAAAGTGTTCAACTAAGAAAAGTTTGGATATAACCTGGGGCATATTCACAAGAAATCGCAGGTCCAAAAGATAAACAGAGAATTTTCACCAATTTTTACGGTGCAGCACCGAAAATAGTTTCAGGACAGCAATAACCCCAAATCTTTACCTCACTCAAATTAGAGGCTTCTCTTAGCACAAAAACGAAATAAACAAGATAAGGAGCGGTCATTACAGTAGTAATGACTTCCAAGACTCAAATAAAAGAAAAAGTACTGAAAAGTAAACAATGGGTTATCTCCCAAGAGTGCTTTTCTTTAACGCCTTTGAGCTAGGCTCAGTAATTTGAGAAGATGCTCACATAAGAAATATGAATTGAAGCAAAAGAGAGCATCAAGGAGCAAATATAAAACACATTTAAGTCTAACCCACTTCCTATGCATAGGAATCTTGTAAGAAAATAAATTAAAGAAGCACATAGTAACAAGTATGGGTAGATAAAACAAGAGCAACTTCGAAACTTCCAATGTAAAGAGAGGTGTTTTAGTACCATGAGAATTCCAACAACCATATTTTCCTCTCTCATAATAATTTTCAGTAGCATTATGAACAAACTCAACAATATAAATATCACACTCACCCTCCTTTGTTAAGCATGGAGGGCGATCAAATAAGGTATTAGTTAAAGAGTTACTCTTATTGGGAGGTAGACATGGGCTCCATTCTTCCTCCTCTTGATCATCACTCTCCTCCTCTTTTTCATCCAATGAGCTTCCAATTTCTTCTTCCATAGGCTCCTTCAAGGTATTAGTATCTTCCGTTGGAGAGCATCTATTAAGATATTTAAGAATATAGCCATTTCCTTCCTTGTAATTATCAAAGCAAAATGTGAGTATATCATAAACCTCATATTTATATGGTGCATCATCAGTATTTTGAAGCAAATAAGCAAGTTCGAATGCACCCTTCCAAGCAATAAATTCTTCAATTTGTTCCACATCATAAAAGTCATAATTTCCATTAATATAAGAAGATATGGTAACATCATCATTATACTCACATTGAAAAGGGAGGTGTTTATACCTCCTATAGCAACAAGATTCATCAAAGCAATAAGTAACATTATAAGTAGAGCACACATTTCTAGCAATGATATATAATCTATTGATTTGTTCCCATAAGTGTTTCCCTTTTTGTGACAAGCGGTGTTCATCATAATAATTTTGCTGCTCTTCCGTGAACCCACCTTGCCAAAAAGATTTAGTTTCAAAAAAACCAACCATTGATAGAAAGCATGATAAAGCAAGACAAGTAAAAACAACTACCAAGGATTCTAATTTTTTTTTGGGTTTTTGATATAAAGCAATGCAGGTAAAATAAAATAAAGTAAAGCAAAACAAATAACAAAGTAAAGTATGTGTGTGCGAAGAACTCCCCTCGCAGAAGTCTTCTCTCTTCCTTCCCCGGCAACGGCGCCAGAAAAAGTGCTGCTTGCTGCTATTTGATGGTGCCGAGTTGACGGGAGAAAATATAGTTGATGTAGGAGTTTCGTTCCCCGGCAACGGCGCCAGAAAAAGTGCTGCTGACTGGTGAAAGCAGGCGTCCTTGTGCGTGGTAAATGACCAGCCCGTTGGGAACCCCAAGAGGAAAGTATGATGAGTGCAGCGGCAAGTTTTCCCTCAGTTATGAAACCAAGGTTTATCGATCAGGAGAAGGGAGACGGTGACGACTGAAGGTGTTTGTGGAACCTGCACACACACAGACAAATACTTTGTTCCCAACTTGCGATGAGGTTGTCAATCTCACCGGTTTGCTTGAAACAAAGGTTATGAGTGTATCGAGTGGAAAACAGTAGTAATATGCTAGTAAAGTAAACAGTGCGGGAATAGTAAACAGGTGATTGCAATATGATTAAAATAGGACCGGGGTCCACAGTTCACTAGTGGTGTCTCTCCATAGATAAATAACATGCTGGGTAAACGAATTACAGTTGGGCAATTGATAGAATAAAGATAACGTGATATGTCAAGAAGATCACTATGAGATTCACTCTGGGCATTACAACAAAATACATAGACCGCCATCCAACTGCATCTATGACTAATAATCCACCCCCGGGGATATCATCCGAACACCCTAGAAGTATTAAGTTGCGAACAACAGATAATTGCATTAAGCAAAGTGTGTAATGTAAACAAAGCATATGCCCTCGAGCATATGAATGTTGTTTTCTCCCTAGTAGCAACAGCACATCTACCACCTTAGAGGTTTCTGTCACTCCCCCAGGTGAAATAGAGGCATGAACCCACTATCGAGCATAAATACCCCCTCTTGGAGTCACTAGCAACTACTCGGCCAAGATAGCCACTAACAACGGAGAGCATGCAAGATCATAAACATCATAGAGATAATATAAGATAAAATTCAGTGCAGCAACTCAATCATAAACACCAATATTCATCGGATCCCAACAAACCAACATCATAGTATTACATAACGGTGATCTCAATCATGTAGGGCAGCTCATGAGATCTAAACATGAAGCACATGGTGGAGAAGACAACCATCTAGCTACTGCTATGGACCCATAGTCCAAGGTAGACTACTCACTCATCGCTCCGGAGGCAATCATGGCGATGAAGGAGACCTCCGGTGGCGATTCCCCTCTCCGGCAGGGTGCCGGGAAGAGCTTCTGGACCCTCCCGATCTTCGGGTCGACGGCGGCGGCGGATTGCGATGTATTCTGGAAAACTGATCTCTCCCTTAGGTTTTTCTCGTCAGGGGGTATATGTAGGCGAAAGGGGGCTGTCAGAGGTGGAGCCACGGGCCCTCACACGGGGGTGGCGCGGCCAGGGGCTAGGCCGCGCCGCCCCTGTGTGTGGGGGCCTCATGGCCCCCCTCCGTCAGGTCTTCGGATTTTTGGGAGCTCCCCGATGAAATATGACTTCAGGAACTTGTTTCGTCCAATTCGGAGAATATTTCCTGTGTATCACTTCTGAAACCAAAAACAGCAGAAAATAGGGAACTGGCACTGTGGCACTTCGTTAATAGGTTAGTTCCGAATGCGTATAAAAATGCCACTAAGTGTAACGAAACAATAGGCAAATGGTGTAAAACAAAGCATGGAGCATCAAAAATTATAGATACGTTTGAGACGTATCAGAGTGCTATTAAGCCAGTCTGCATCACCTTCAGTCGTTTGTCTCTCCTCTCCAAGATCGATATTAAACCTTGGTTTCTTAACTGAGGGAAAACTAGCTGCTATACTCATCATACCTTTCTCTTGGGGTTCCCAACGGGCTGGTTATTCACCACGCACAAGGAATCAACTGGGGGCCATCAAACGCCATCAAAGCTCCTTGACGATCCAAAGATCCCCACAGCCAGACGAAAACCTCGAAGACCAGACCACTCCCACAAGCCTCTCGACATTATCGCCGAGATGGGGTTGAAGCTGGGGAGACCTTATTGCACGAGGCACCGCCACCACCACCTGAGCGCCGCCTCTGCAAACCTTGACCCTAAAAACTGAGAACGAAGCCCTCAAAACAGGGGGCGGAGCCCTCCCACCGACGAGGACCGAGATCCACTGTGTCTCCATGGCCCTAAGGCCACAAAGACCGGTGACCTGCGGCGGCGCCGGCGGGAGGCAACGAGATCCAATCGCCCCTGCCTGGAGTCTCCTAGGAACAGACGTAACGTTTAGCCTTTGATTTGGACAAGTACATAACCTCTTTTTTGCCTTATAATTGGTAAAACTATGCACGGCTTGATTTCAACCTAACCGACTATGCAGAGTAATATGGAACTGAGGGAGTACGAAAACTATTGTGGTAGCATTTTCACAACATTGGTTCAGATTGACTTTTGGCTTCATCTCCAGACAAGAGCCAATTTAGTGCTTGGAACAACCACACTGGGTGGGTGACTTAGAGAGATGTAAAATTTGAAATTGTTTCCCTAGGCAGGCAACATTTCTTCAAGACCATTACATGCAACATTTGCTCGGGCAGTCAGGCTGCATCTCACTTTACTCATGCCTACATGCGAATCAACCACACATCTCTTAAGACATGGTCCATCATACCCGGCCGCCTCCGCCAGCACCGCGCGCTCATACCATGGGACTCTGATCCATACATAAACAAAAGCTTTCTGAACACGAGAGTATCCCCACTTCACAGCACTCCGGAGCAAAACCGGGAAGTTCCTGCTCAAGACGAATGCTCGGTCAAGTGTCCATTGAATGCCAACAACGGTCTTGTCACCTGCCTATCCACCTGCTCGAAATATCATACCGCTCCTTGCACAGAATTAGGGACTGAGATCAAGGCACCAATGAACAGTCCCATGCCTTGCACCCCTATTTTGGCGGTTGGATCAAGAATTGATGGGCCAGATGATATGAACAGTCCTGCGCTACAGTGTCTGGCTACAGCACATGCGGTACAGTGATTTGTCTACAGTGAGTCTGGTACAGCGACGTGTACAGTGCTCATGCTACAGTATTTAGTATTGGCCATCTATTTTTTATCCAACGGCTGAGTCCGCAAGGTATGGAACTGTTCATTGGTGCCTTGCCCACAGCGAGGCACCGGATCTCGGTCCCAGAATTAGAACCTCCTCGGTAATTGAGCTGCTTGCTCGCGGCAGAGATCGATGCTCAAATACACGCGGTAAAATATCAGTACTCACTCCGACCCATATTACTTTTCGCGAATACAGATATATCTATCATTAAAATATATTTAGATATATCTATATTAGGAAAAAGTATTATGAATCGGAGGGAGTAGCAATGTTGTACTACACGATCAATATCCTCGGCTGGTTCGCAGCAGCAGGCAGCATCAATTTTTACCGTACGTAACTGCATGCAGATCCATGGATCGATCTCCGTGTCTGCCGATGCACGGACCTACCCGCATTCAATCGGTCCGTCAGAGGTTGCAGTCACGCACGCCGGTACGCCACCGCCGTCTTTCCCCTATAAATAGCACCATTGCTGACCTGATGTCAAACAGATTAGGAGTAGCAAAGCAAGTAAGCTCAGGATCGAGTTACTGCTCCTGCCGAAAATGGCGACGGCCAAGCTCGTCGTGGCATCTCTCTGCCTCTTCATCCTGCTTACACAGTACGAAGCTCCAGCTGCCGCTGTTTCTGCTTCGAGGAGCTGCCACGGCGGGAGGGCTGCGACGGCGGTGGAGGCGATGTTCGTGTTCGGGAGCTCGCTGGTGGACAACGGCAACAACAACTTCCTCAACGGCTCCGGCGCCGTGCGCGCCGACTACCCGCCCTACGGCGTCGACTTCCCGCTCGGCCCCACCGGCCGCTTCTCCAACGGCCGCAACACCATCGACGCGCTCGGGGAGCTCCTCCGCCTCCCCGCCATCCCGCCGTTCGCCGGCCCGGCCGCCAGGGGCCGCGCCGCGCTGCGCGGGGTCAACTTCGCGTCCGGCGGCTCGGGCATCCTCGACACCACCGGCAAGGACCCTGTGAGTAGTAGATTTGATACCCTACTGTTCTCGAGTTCGTTGCTGCACTGTGGCATTCTGCACACTATACCTGTATTAGTGATGTGGGTGTTTCAACTGCGATTGATACCGAAATGTCCAGCTCACCATGGTCCATGGAATTGCTACAATGGTACTAATAATTGCAAACAGTATCTTCTTTGCTTAAAAAAGTAATGTGAGATTACCATTATCCAGAAGCACAAAAATGTAGTACTAGCACAAGTACTGTGCACCGAGATACTACATTTTAGTAGATACCTGTACCTGATCCTGATGTGTGTACGTGTTGCATATTTAGGGCGAGGTGTGGAGCCTAGAGCAACAAATCACCAACTTCGAGGCGGTGACCCTCCCTGACCTGCGGGCCCAGCTGCAGCGAGGCCGCAAGATGACGGGCCGAGATTTCTTTGACCGGTGCTACCTGCCCAAGAGCTTGTTCGTGATCGGGACAGGTGGCAATGATTACCTGCTCGACTACTTCCGGCCCAGAAGTAGCGGGGATCCCGTGCCCGCCTTGTCAGACTTCACAAGGTCTCTCCTCGCCAGGCTCTCGGCCCACCTCCAGGTATTTTTTTCCCTCTTCGTTGCAAACTGTTTCGAAAGCGCTACTGGCTGGAGAAGCACAGTTCCTAGCACATCTGTGAAAATTAGAACAATTGAATTGAATGAATAGGCACTTGAATCATTGAATTTGAGTAGATCAAGTGGCCAATGTGGACCATTTGGCATCAATTTCCTCGTGGTACAGTACTTTTGAACAATTGAATTTGCTGCTGCGGCTTACGGACGTGCACAGGACGTTTAATGGCGGAACGATTTTATGCATTTGCAGAGGCTGTACGCTCTGGGGGCGAGGAAGTTCGTGATCTTCTCCATCCAGCCCAGCGGGTGCGCCCCGGTGGTGAGGGCGTCGGTGAACGTCACCGGACCAACCTGCGTCGGGCCGGTGAACGCGGCGGCGCTCCTCTTCAACTCGGAGCTCCGGTCGCTCGTCGACGCCGCGCCGTCGCGTATGCCCGGCGCGAGCTTCTCAGTGATCGACCAATACAAGATCATCACGGACGTGCTGGACCACCCTAGCAAGCACGGTAATTCAGCCGATCGATCAGTCACGTTTTTCATGTGGATCTGTTGATGGAGTGTGGCTGATGGTGCCTTTGATCTTTCAGGCATCACGGAGACGTATAAGGCTTGCTGTGAGATAGGGCCGTCGGGGGTGCTGTGCCGGAGAGGAGGGCCCATCTGCAGTGACCGGACCAAGTATGTCTTCTTCGACGGGCTCCACCCGACGGACGTGGTGAACGCCAGGATCGCGCGCAAGGGGTACGGCTCCGCGTCGCCGCAGGAGGCATACCCCATCAATGTCAAGAAGTTGGCCATGTTGTAGCTAGGCCGTGATCTTTCGGTTTCGGAGGACATGTAAACCAAGTTTGTACTCCTACCAGTATGGTATGTGGAAATGGCAGCTAGCTAGTGATCTGGCAATGCGGCATGTAGCACTGTACATCTGTACTAGCGTTCTATTATTTGATCATGATTCATCTGCTGCCATTGGTGCCTCTGTAGTACTTCTCTGGCGGTCTAAGCAGGTACTCCGTCATAGGTTTGGTGTGCATTTTTTTCTTGTGAGGCAAAATGCAATAGTTATGGAGTTCTCCCAATTCATTACAAGAACAAAGTATAATGACATTGGTACTCAATAGGCTCAGGGGGCAAGAAAGAAGAACCGTACAACTGGCAAAAACAAAATCGAGAAAAAAAGTTCGCACAACACGAGGTGCGGAAAGGGAGTATAATTTGGTTGGATTTAAAGAATCATCTATGTACATTTTTCACTTGCTAGTCCCTTTCCTGAACTCACACTTGATAGCATTTTGTACAATATCTGTACTGGAATCTACTCTCATGTCTCAACACAGTCAAGCAGGTTGCTTTCTGCAGCTAAACAAGAAGTTATCTTCTTGACTATCCTAACACGCACCATCTTTCTTATGTGCCATGTTCAGGGCGCGAAAACGATCACAAAAGAAAAACGAACGACACACCATCTTTCTTATCATGCGACGTGATTTCTCGTTCCATGGTGAAGTCATCTAGCGGGGAATGTCATGGCTACCGAGTCCTGGAGAATTGCATTGGTTGTTTGAGTCTTTGTGGCAAAGAGGAACTTGCTTCGTGATTCGTGACTCGTAGCAGCGACATGGCTAGTGGGGGGGACAGTACAGGAGAAGTTCAAGGTCCGACCTTGCAGCGTGAAAACCCAAGGTCTGGCCTTAATTGGTTGTGCCTGGCAATTGCCTTGTTGAAGGCATTGTTTTGTAAGCGCGGACTTTTCTCCAGGGTGAAAACCTAAGATCTATGATCGGGCGACGACGGTGTTAGTGCACTATTCCCTTCTTGGAGGCGTTGCTTTTTGGAGATGTTGGACTTTTGGTGCTGTCTTGGTGGTGTTAGTGTTGCTGCTACAAGGAATTTATCACTGTAGCGGGCCTTTTTCTTTTTCTGTAATTCTTCTTCTTTTTTTGGCTGTGTGCATCCGTATTGCCACTAGGGCACTGCGTTGTTGCAGAGGCTGGATGTAATTGGTATCGGCTTAATATTAATATATATTCTGTATCTAAAAAAAACATTGACAAGATCCATTCGATCGCGCATGCTCGCAGAATGTGGATTTTCATAATATGGACATTGAGATGCTGACGTGATCTTCATCCCACAAAAGAAGAATGCCCCCCTAGTGCCAATAGCCGGGCGATGCGCGAAGGATTGTAGATGAAAATCTCCAATATAACCCACCAGACGATGATCAATAAACTCAAGCTTTGTTTCTTGGATGCAGGCGATGAGGCATGAAGTTTGCACTAGCGTAGCTCGTTGAGGCCACGAACGTTCCAACTCATGATGTCGAGGAGAAGGCCTATCATGTGTGCGAGTTTGCAGTCGAGGGACACGTAGAGGGAGGCGAAGATGCCGATCCTGAGAGTTTATGAAAGCATAGATGTTGAAGTTGTTGATACATAAAGGCGTAGACGTCGCCGACGGATTTGTGCAGGAGTAGCCGATATAATAAGCCGAAAAAGAAGAAGATACAAGCCGAAGCGCGTGGAGTGGGGGGGGGGGGGGGGGGGGGTCGACACGTAAGTTTTGCAAAATTCTAAACTGATGATGAAACGGGCTAGGTTATATATCCCCCACATCTAAGCAGAAATTTTATAGAAAATAGTGTGTTAGTCGGGGTTTAAACTAACAAAAAAGACTAGGCTATATATTTTAACTGTGGAAATAACTTAGTATCTTTTTTGTTGGATAGAAAGAATCATCTACGTATGTTTTTCACTTGCTAGTCCCTTTCTGGAACTCACAATTGATAGCATTTTGTACAATATCTGTACTGGAATCTACTCCGAACACAGTCAAGCAGGTTGCTTTCTTCAGCTAAACAAGATGTTATCTTCTTGACTCCCCTAACGCACACCATCTTTTTTTTATGTACCATGTTCAGGGCGCGAAAAGGATCTCAAATAAAAAAAATAAACGAACGGCACACTAATATACTATTGACAGGATCCAGATCGCGCTTGCTCGCAATATGTGGATTTTCATATCCTATACGGTGTCACTTGATTGTTTTGCAGCTTCCTTTGTTTGTTTGTTTGTATGCACTAACCTGGGCAGAGAACCTTCAAAGCTCAGCAATTGAACAGCAGGTGCTGCCAACAATATACTACTATGAGTCTCGCCTCACACACAACTCTCGAGGCGATAGCACGTTCAGTTTGACCAATGTTAGTTGGCATACGTGATACACGAGCACATACGCATGGAAGGCCTGAAGCAGGGAGCTGCGTCAGCAAACAGATGCATGTAGAGCAGCAGCTATATGTTAGCTGTACCCAAGCCAAGCTACTTGACAACTTGGACTTGGAACACTCGGTGTATAGATAGCTTCCGCGCGTGCATATAACATCTTCAACACCACATGTCCCATCTGAAGATGATCCATCACGCACACTGCATGTGGTGCCACAAAGTTCACTGAAGAAGGTAGTTTCTTAAATCGGAAAGAAAGAAGAGGATAGTCTCTACCCGCCGAACCCACCGTGCGGTTCCATACCATTGCTGCAACTTGCTTGCTATCACTCAGGAACTCCCATGGACAGTGAGCATACATCCCCGATGCCTTGTCTATTCTAGTCTATTCGAGGGGATTAGAGGGAGAAGATGAGAGGAATTTGGTGTTCATCCAATTTGCTCAAATACTTTTTCTATAAAATACACTAGTATGGTGTTTAATTTAGATAAAAAATACACTAGTATTGGAGAGAACTTGTAGGGATATCTCTTGATTATCCCATAAAAACTCAGCGTGATAAACGGACTACTGGGGATTTTTCGGAATTTGGAATAATCCCTTCACATCCCCTCAGATACACTAGAAGTAAACAAGGCCTAAATCAGCATTTCAAGTGGGTGCAACTGACCAAACGCCGGCTCACATCGCTTCGATCGCAGCAGGTGCATTGGTTTCTTGATGCACGAGAGGGACGCTGGCCTCTAATGCTCCAACTCATCGGGGGGAGCGGCGAGCCCAAACCCTTCGAAAGACTAAAGGGGTAGCGGTTCGGAGCCCGATAGGAAAGACAGAGCGTGTGTATGGTTTTCTGCAGCCATGTCTAGATGCCACCACCGCCGCCTATGAACACAAACAAGAAGAAGGTGGCAGTGTATCTATGGCAGCATGCGGCGGTGCACGGACTCGACGACCCGGAAGACCCGCCTGGGTTCGCCAAGGCGAACACCGTGTGGTGGCGACCACGAGGAGTACGCCAAGTGGTGTTCCGCGACGAACACTGGCGTCGTCATTGACCTAGATGAGGATGCCAGTGGGCAGGACGCCGACGACAATGACACTGTGTGCGGCAATGAGTGTATTCAACCGCCACTACAACTAGATCTAGGTTAGGGTTAGGTTTAGTTTAAAGTTGTTGAGTTGTTTAAATCCTAAATAATTAAATAAATGTCATCATTTTAATATAATATAAATATTTAAAAACATTATGAAATGCCGACTATATTTCTCCAGCGCTTTTGTCGGGCGCCATTTTAGGGGCCCCGGTGGGATGCTCAGCATCGCCAGTCACAAGCCACACAGATGGCTTCCAACGTTTCGGAGATGTACCACGTGACACCGACACGCCGCAAGAATCCCTATCTATCAGCACATGTGGCACGGTGTCACGACGGCTGGTGGTACCGGAGGACAGACCCTACGAGCTACTGTGCGAGTCTACGACGGCGAGCCTGAGAAACACGTGTTTATGCCTGGATGGCGACCTTTTATCCACGAGAAACAAACCACCGACAGGTCGCATGGAGAGGATAGGATAGGGGCTACACCGCTACAGCGAGCGAGTCGGATCCAACGTGCCTACGTGCGCCGCCCAGCCAAAGAGACGCGATCTCTTCTGGCGCGGAGAAGCTGCGATATTCCCATCCATCTGCTGATCGGAGCGAGCGTGGATACGGTCGTTGCACGCCACACGGCGAGAGGCAAGCTTGGATACCACCGTCGACCGGCCTCTCCAATCTCCATCCCAGCAGCGTGTGTCCCATGCAGCAACAACAACAAAATGAAGATTCAAAGCTGACAAGTCAACAGCGAGGAGAGCCCATATAAAATTCGTTTTTTTTTTCGAAATGGCCATATAAAATTCGTAGTATCACATATCCAGTCCAGGTGCCACTTCTATAGTTCTATTTATTCTCCGGTTTTGATAACTATAACCGAATTGCGATAATGAGTGCTCCCCCAATCCAGAGCTACTTTCTCATACTAGTAGCACGTGCAACACGTATTTTCAATATATCCTGATCCATATATTCCATGGCCTTTAATACGTACTCCCTCTGTTTCAAAATATAAGATGTTTTAGCTTTGTGAAGCAAATGTATTTAGACATTTTTTAGTGTGTAGGTTCACTCGAATATACACACTAAAACATGTCTAGATACATTTGCTTCACAAACCTAAAACATCTTATATTTTGAAACGGAGGGAGTAGAAACTACACCTGTTAAGAAAAATAGACTGAACTAACATCGTCGACCATTCATTCTCGATGACTGAGTACATAAATAGTACGGACTCCCAATTGACTGAAGATTCATGTAATTTACCTGGAAAAGAAAAAATAACTCTAGGCTAGAATTATGGCTCATAGAATGCATATCTAGCTACTTTGAGAAAGAATGGACTATATCATCCCGTCCAACAATTGTAAAACCAAACCGATGTCAAATAAGTTAACTTTTTTTTTGAACGGTAAAACTAATATATTGATAGCTAACAGAATACAAATAAGCTCTTACAAAGGCTGCTCAGAAGATCGGAAATGAAGCTAGAGCCAAACCCTACACTGGCAATAGACATTGCTATGACAACAAGTTGTCGACGCGGAAGAACACAGTCGGAGCCTGCCAGGGGGTCCGTCGAGAACACGGACGATATAAACCTACAACTGTGAACTTCAGGGGCCTCCAACAGCCTCTCCATCCGTAGAGCCAGCGGCTCAACCAGCAATCGAGATGGCAGAGACCAACGAGGTTGAAGATTGAGCTGTAGATAAGGGGTAAGCATCACCGAGCTCAATACCGAAGGATCTTCTCCGCTGAATCTGGGGAGCGACATCGGAGACGATCTCAACTGTCTCCGGCGAATACACCCGAGTGGCAAGAAGGCGCAGACAACGTTGATAGCAATTCTCAGTAGACCCGCGGTGTAGTTGCTAGACTCTCTTCTCGGAGCAGCAGAACTGGGATGTCGGCATAGATCAGCAATCTTTTCATCCGGCATCGCAGTTACCCTGGAGATCTGCTGAACTTCAGTAGATGCAGGCACTGGCAGAGCCAGCGAGCCAATGCACCTATAGACCATCAGAGCCAAATCACCAGCAGACCCTGAGAACCATCCCCAACTGAAAACATTGCCAGCGACACCGTAACCTTCTCCCTCGCCACCAAGGTCGACCGAGGAGGTCAACGGTGGCTCCCAACAGATAACCTGGGGATGGCAGCGCTCATGAGGAAGGGGGATCTCACGCCCCAGGGGTTCCAGAAGCTTCCTCCACGGAAGCTTGACGAAGCACCAGGGAGGAGGGCGACCCGCGCCGCGCCGAGACGCAGAGGTCGAAGCAAATCCTCACCCGCCATCAGATCCACAGGGACCTCCGATACTCTTCCTCTTCCTCTCGCCACCTTGGCAAGCCGGCAGGAGGTAGAGCAGCAGCGGACCATCTGAGATCGATGCAGACGCGCACTTATTGAAGAAGCTTCCGCCGACATCGTCGGCCGCCAGGACACCCCACCATGGGGCCTCGCCGGAGGACAACGCGGGCCGCCACCCGACGCCGTGCGTGGACGCCAGCAGCAGAGAAGCCAGCAGGCAACGAAGAGGGAAAGGGAGATTGCCAACAGCCCTCCTTCCCCGGCCGCCATGGCCGGTCAAAGAAGGGAGGAGACAGCCTCCACCGCCCCCGCACCTGCGCTGGGTCTTATTTGAGGACCCACTGGACGCCCTCCATCCCAGCATCACACGATGGACGGCAAGGAGGAAAGAGGACCAGTGATGGCAGATCTAGACCCGAAGATCCACCGGAATCCTTGCAGCAAAAAGCTTAAAACTGGCAAGCAACCTACTTCTACTCTGTACAGCAGGGTCGCCGTCACCTCTCCTCCGCCTCACTCGACCGGCAGCGCCGATGAGCTTGGCATCAGATCGGGCCGGCGTACGAAGAGCAGCGCTCAGCTACAGTAAACGGGGGGAGAGGGGGTGGGAGGAAAGGACCGTCCTCGAGGTAATTATTGGTCCTGACGACCGTCTGGTCACTCTGGTGTATGAACACCCAATAAGTTAACTAGGAAGGGTGGCATAGTCAGTCTTGGTTACTTTATCACGCACATACAATGAAATAATAGTTGTGATTTCTATCTTAGAAAAAGGTTACTATACATTGCATAAAGTCGAGTTCAGTCATCTTGATTTTAAAAAATAAATCATCTAATACGTACAAATTAGATCATCATCTACTGCTGCCTCGAATAGCTTTACGCCTTTACCTATCAATATTTTTCATCGAAAAAATTAGTGAGGGCCAGAGGGGGCCATGCCCCCACCCCTCCCCCACCTCTTGCAATTTTCTTTTAATAGTAGTTCACAATTAGTATTATTTTACATCGTATAAGCATAATGCTTCGTGTTTGTCCCCTCGGCTATGGTTTTTCCCCCTCTCAATTCAAGACCAAGCACCGCCACTGATCATGCATGCTCGTCGTTTCACAAGAGAAACATTGAATGTATGTTAAAAAAATGAAATTAGTCATAGTGATAAATTGGATTATCCAATTAGCAAAATTAGATATCATATACAACCATGTATTACTAATCACACATCATCAACAACGGGATGTAATTAGATTGTGTCGGGATGTAAAAAATCTTTACATATTTTGGTACCACTAAATCCATAAAATAGTTTCGATCGGTAATTATCTTACAAACTTTCACTCCTAAAAGAAGCTGGTTTAGAAAATAGAAAGCATCACATACTCTATGTTCTCACGTTTATAGATTGCAATGGTTGACAGTAAATTTCAACCACACGGAGATGTCACTTTTTTACAACGAATTGCTGGCTATTAGTAGATATGAATTTGTAATCAACGGGAGATTGAACGGTAAACTTTTGATGATTTTAGGCATTAAACCCTAAGTTTGATGACCCATATAACTGGAATAGTCTTTCGGTAAGAAGTCGACGTTTGGTCGTTTGAAAGGCACATGTGGTGGGTTCGCCAATCATGAAACTCGAAATGTTGTGCATACTTTTGTTTGTGAGCCTATAATTATTTCTTGAGTGAATTCCAACTTTTACCCCTAATTTATCTCATTTGTGCCACTAATCATCATATTTAACAGATCTTCACCCTAACTATCCATCTAGTAAAAGTTTTGCTATTTTTACCCCAATTACGGCCTCTTTGATTCGCATGATAGGAAAACACAGGAAAAGAAAAATATAGGATTGCAATGTTATGTCCACTCAGCCGTACATGATTTTGTATGCACCAAAAGATGTTTGATTCCATCACATGAAAATAAAATAACTCTAAAATAATGGTTTGGGTGGATGTTAAATTTTCTATGAAATCCAGTGGAAAATTGCCCTAGCTATTAGTAGATATGAATTTCTAATCAACGGGAGCTTGAACGGTAAACTTTTGATGATTTTAGGCATTAAACCCTAAGTTTGATGACCTATATAACCAGAATAGTCTTTCGGTACGAAGTTGATGTTTCGCCATTGCTGGCGTTATTAATTTAACGTCGGGCCTTTGGCCTTCTGTTTAAAGTTGATGTTTGGTCGTTTGAAAGGCACATGTGGTGGGTTCGCCAATCATGAAACTCGAAATGTTGTGCATACTTTTGTTTGTGAGCCTATAATTATTTCTTGAGTGAATTCCAACTTTTACCCCTAATTTTACTCATTTGCGACACTAATCATCCTATTTAACAGATCTTCACCATAACTACCCATCTATTAAAAGTTTTGCTAATTTTTACCCCTATCAGGGCCTCTTTGATTCACATGATAGGAAAACACAGAAATAGAAAGCCAAAGGATTGCAATATCATGCCCACTCAATCCTACAGGATTTGTATGCACCAAAGGTTGTTTGATTCCATCACAGGAAAAAAAAATAACTTAGAAATAATGGTTTGAGGGAATGTTATATTTTCTATGAAATCTAGTGGAAATTTGCCACTAGAATTCAGTCATGCAAATAAAAAAAGCACCATATGAAAATTTCCAAAGAATTTGAATCCACCAAAATTACTATGCAAATCTTTTGAATCAAAGAGGCCCATAAAAACTTTTACTAAATGTCTAATTAGGATAAACCTTGTTAAATGGTGGTAATTAATATCTTTATTTTTCCATACAGCTAACTTGGGCAAGAAAAATGGTAAGCATCAAAACAAATGTCGGCCTTCAAGGCAATGAATACAGACCGTCGGAATCGGAAGAGCAAGCTGTCGCTGTCATCCACAGCTATGGCTCCACGCCATGGCTGAGTCACTCGGACACTCGCCCACTAAACAAATCCAAAATCCCCAAAGGATAGCACCATAAATTACGTCGTCACCATTTTACTTTTCGTATCTTCCTACGCCTCCGCTGCCTATACCGCGGTACCACCGCAGCAAACGGGTCGCTGACACTGGGGCCCCACCGCCCCAAGCCCCAGCTATAAATAGGGCTGGAATTTCTCCTCCTCCAGAGCACAGACGCCATTTCCGTCTTCTTGGACTCTTCTCTTCTCCGCTCCGTTACAAGACGAGACAATCGCGGTTGGGATCGGCAATCTTGCTTGTTTCCGTGCAAGATGACCATCATCATCGAGCAGCCTCAGTTTGGTGAGACTCTCTCTTCTTCGTCATCTCATTTGTGTGATCCTCTTCTTGTTGAGTTTCTGTTCGTGTTTCGTGGAGGTTGAGTGCATAAACAGAACACTGGGAACCTGGGATTGGAACGATGCTGATAAAGGTTGGATTTGTTGTGATGGTTGCAGATGTGGTGGCGGAGAGGAAGGTCGCCGGCGACCCAGCGGAGCTCGTGCTCGACGGCGGCTTCGCCATGCCGGACTCCAACGCCTTCGGGCAGACCTTCAGGTAAGCAGTCATGGCCTCTCGGTCATCTACACGAGAACAGTGGAGTATTATGTGGCATCAAAATTTAAATCAATTCAAGCTGAATTATGCACGCATTGGTATATAGTTCTAAGTTGAGCACACCTCTATTTTCGGCTGGAAATCGAACAAATTTTGATTCTGCTGTTAACGGGGCTTCCATGTCACATTTTATTTGCTAGCTGGAGGAATATAATCACATCTCGAAATGAAAGAGATATGATGTGTCATGTGTTGCGATGTTGCGAATTAACTTCACAGAACGACTAAACAACAGTTTGTCCTCCTAGCAGAAAAAGAAGAGGAGAAAAAACACTTTTCCCTACCGTCCCACTCCCTAGTGCCTCTGCTAGTCTGCTCGTAGTCCTCTCAAGACAAACTTTTTAGCGAAAACTCTGAACTTTACTCATAGTTAAATATACGTACCAGAACTTTCTTTTGTAGCTAAACTTGGATTAGAGCTGAAGCTTGTTTTGTCAAGCTGGTCCAGAATCCCCACATGTACTCCGCGACACATGCTTCAGTTATACCATTTTCCTGCTTCCGTTCCCTTTCTTCAGGAGAATTGTGCTTTGACCTTTAGAAAAACTCAAACCTGCTTCAAAATTTGTTTCTTCAGACAAACGAAATGAACTATAATGACCCTGTAGCTGGACACGCCGCTGAACTTGCAGGAACTACGAGGCTGAGTCGGAGCGCAAGGAGACGGTGGAGGAGTTCTACCGGATCAACCACATCAACCAGACCTACGATTTCGTGAAGCGGATGCGGGAGGGTTACGCGCGGCTGGACAAGACGGAGATGGGCATCTGGGAGTGCATCGAGCTGCTCAACGAGTTCATCGACGACAGCGACCCCGACCTGGACATGCCGCAGATCGAGCACCTCCTCCAGACCGCCGAGGCCATCCGCAAGGACTACCCCGACGAGGACTGGCTCCACCTCACCGGCCTTATCCACGGTAACTAACTGCATATGAATGAACTCACCTCGTATACTCACAGACAGACCTGCCCTGGCACACGATTCTTTTTTCTTATCTGAATTTTCACGATGTGCAGATTTGGGCAAGGTGCTGCTGCATCCCAGCTTTGGAGAGCTTCCTCAGTGGGCAGTCGTAGGTAACCAAAGAATTCCCCTCCTGCACATTGAACCGGCCTGAACAACTGCACCTCTGAATTTCTGATGAATCATGGTATCTTTTCATCAGGTGACACCTTCCCTGTCGGCTGCGCTTTCGACGAATGCAACGTCCACTTCAAGGTAAGCATTGAGCCAAGCTATGGAATGTTCCTGCTAAAAAAAGAACAATCGCTGATTGAGCCAATAGACGATCAGAGCCTGAAGCTTACTCTGCACCTGCAACTGTGTGCAGTACCTGAAGGAGAACCCTGACTACCACAACCCGGCGTTCAACACCAAGTTCGGGGCATACTCCGAGGGGTGTGGGCTGGACAACGTGCTCATGTCATGGGGCCATGACGACTACATGTACCTGGTATATATGTTAACCCTCATTCATCGCTATTTCATAAGCATCTGAATGCAATGATGCAATTGTTCATTTCTTGCATTGCTCCTGCCCTGTTCTCTGAAAACTGTTTGCCCTTGTCCGTCTCAGGTTGCCAAGGAGAACAAGAGCACCCTTCCTTCTGCAGGGTTGTTCATCATCAGATATCACTCTTTCTACCGTAAGTCGTGCACCGTCATCTCATACCTTCCAAGGTAGAAGTTTCACTTTCATGTGAGGTCACTGAATGTCTTGCCATCATTGGTATGATTCAGCTCTTCACAAGCATGGAGCCTACATGGACCTGATGAACGAGGCGGACAAGGAGAACCTCAAGTGGCTGCACGTGTTCAAGTAAGCCTACAAATATACACAATCAATTACTGGTGCAGCCAAAATAAAATACTCGTACAGTAGTAGATTTTAAAAGATAAGAAATTACAGCAGCTGAATACGCTCTTTATGCATGATTCTTGCAGCAAGTATGACCTGTACAGCAAGAGCAATGTCAGGATCGACGTCGAGGAAGTGAAGCCCTACTACATGTCGCTCATCGAGAAGGTATATGCCTGTGTTCTAGATCAGCTGATAATGGCTTCTTTTTCCTGAGTGATTACGCTGACATGTCTTTCAACTGTTCTGTAAAACAAAATCTCTGACGCGATGTTTCCTGTATGAAATTTCCCAGTACTTCCCGGACAAGCTGAGATGGTGAGAAGACACGAAGAAGAGGGAACAGAGACAACGTATCAAAAGATTGCTCCAACCTCCAAACTTGCCTGCAAAAAGAAAAGGAAAAAGTTGCTCCAAGCTGTAGTTTATACTGTGTGATACCATGATGTTCTTATGTCACATCAGAGTTGAGTGAGCATTGCTACTAGAGTGGACTCCACGAGAGCCATTAGCCATGTGTATTGTTGCGTACCTAATAAAAAGTTACAAGTATTTGTTTGCGAGTGTGCTCTGTTCTGCAGTTTGGAAATGAAACAATTCCCTTAAAGTCAAAGGGCTTGTGCAAATATCAAAAGCTCCAAACGGAGGCCGACCTACGTGTAGGCTTGTTGCCCTTTATTTTATTTTATTTTATTTTAAAAACATAGTATGAAGTTTAATTTTTCCCTAGATGTATACTACCAATGTGCAAAATCTCAATACGAACTACTTTATATTTTAGACTACAAACAAATAAGAATGTAGATCCGAGTATAGTGAATATTGCAAGAATATAAAACTTGGAAACGAAAGAATTTCTGAAAGTCAAAACACGTGTGCAAATTCCTTTCGGGAGATGCAAAAAATTGTCTGAGGTGAGCGGACCTTGTCTATTGTGGAATGTTTGCATGGAGTAATAAAGAATTGACACTTTGACAGGTCTTGCTCTCTGGTTTTCCATTTCTGTTTCTCCACTTTTTTTTAGCTGATTTCTCTTTCTCTACTAGGCTAGGCCCATGGGCCAAATACCTTCGTAACTCAAAAGTAGGGGCAACATTAAATCGGCTTCATTTCAGATATTATTGGACTGGACCAGTAAGGCATCTGCGAGCAGGTAGGGGACGGGAGCTCCTATTTGCTGCCCGTAGCATGTGCTACGGCCGCGCTCCTTGAATGACCTTTCTGCTGGCCCACACCCATTTATCCCAGTTTCTATGTTTCTTCCACGTGCATGAGTCTGCTCTGGCTGGCAAATCCTATATGCCATCTTGGTCGGCGTGGACGAGGCGCTGCACACCCCCACGCGGCTGTGAGCCGGGGCCCGTTAAATGTTGCTAGGGAGGGAGGTGATGACCGGGAGTCTAAAAAAGGAGATGGGGGAGATGACAAGGTGACCGGGAGGGGCTACCGCGGACACAAAGATGTCGACGCCGCGGCTGGCCACGGTGGAGGCGGCGGAGCAAGCTCTGGAACTTAGGGTTTGGGAGTGCGGGGCGCCGGGTCTTAGGGTTGGAGGTGGAGGGCTCGCCAGCGTGCAGGGAGGGTCTCCGATGATGGAGGAGGGGGGGGGGTTAGAGGGAGGTCGGTGAGGGGCGGCGGACCTACGGAGATGGCGGACAGAGGAGGCCGAGGCGGCGAGGTGGGGTTTGCGCCACTGACTGCACATGCTTGGGCCAGCCGCGGAGGCAGCGGCACTCTGAGGAAGAAGATGGCGGCAAGGTCAGGAGGAAGAAGACAGCGGTGCATCGAGAGAAAGAAGATGGCGGCACCATCGGGAAGAAGAAGGAAGATGAAGAAGGAGACGGTTGTTGGAGGGCCAGCCCACTAAGGCACATATGCCCTTGCGGCGCTAACCAGATCGATACATAGGTGCCCCCTAGCTACTCCGGTTTATTGCTCTCTTTTCCTTGGTTTTGTGTTACTTCCTTTTTTAATGGTTTTCCTACTTTACTTTTTATCTTTTTCATTTTCATTTCCTTTTTTTTCTATATTCGATTTTCGATTTCATGTGTATTTTTTATGTGAATCCAATGGTATAATTTTTATGACAAATAATTTATAGTATTAAGTTAATTAAATATAAGGTTAAACTTTTTCTTGAACTATGTGTCAACTAATAAATCGTTGAGGGAGTAATTAATGTTAGTTTTAATTTTATGTGGTGTTGGTTCTGTTTTTTTATTGTTGTTTGTCATCGAGACTAAAAGATACAAAATTCAAGGAATGTATGATGTCACATGAACACACGTACCCTTACCTCTGTTTCGGAACTAGGAGAAGTATCTTATGGAAACCCTGACAACATGAATATGAATCAAAAATTATATCATCGAAGATTAAGTCGGTTGAGATTGTGTGTACTATACCACCCTAATTGATTTCAACATACCTATATAATTATCATGTGTGTAGTTTACAAAATATACATATATACAGACCAGAAATAATATAAAAAAGTAGCCATCCAATGTCCTCAAGGGTTCTTGTTGTAACCCAGAGTGGACCCACATGTTATCTTGGGTGCGCTATGACATACCTTGTGGTCCACACAGGCAACTACAATAAAAAACGTACCAAAACATGCCAATGCACAACACATGTATCGCCTTGGATAGCGATCCGAAAATTGACCATACAATATCAGTTTTATTTGTTCTCTATTAATTTAAGGTCACCTCGCAACGAAGTCAGGAGAAGACAGAGAGCGTCAATTTAGTGCTCGGGCACCATGGAAAAAAATCAAATTTGAAGATTCAAAAAAATCTGAAAAAAATACCGGGATGTAGAGAATAATTTGTAATACTCACGTGGTAAAAATCATGTGAAAATATCTTGTATTCTATCCTCAGAAAAAAGAGAAAATTTTAGATGTAGCCATGAATAGTGCAATTTTGAATGGGCCCCAATATTCCTAAAAATATCCGTATTTGTCTTTTTTGTTGTGCCCGAAATACAAGGTATTTTTCTTTAAAAATTTGCAGATTTGTAGTGCTCGTCGTTTTCTACATGTAGATTTTTTTTCAAAAATATTTAATGAAGTTTTGAAAAATTCAAAACGGGCTCTATGGTGCGTGGGCACCAAATCGATTTTCCGGGAGAAGACAGCACATTGCCGTTTCTTTGTTTTCAGGAGCAGGCCAGTCGGAGTTGCTCTTTGTCGGCAGCTGAGGCCGATCAGGTCTGGTCCATAGATTTCGTGGGCTTTAGGGCAACACAACACTAAGGCCCTTTGTTCGCAGTGGCGGAGCTTCTCTAGGCTAAGGGGGCCAATGCCCCCCTACTCCAAAAAATTATTTAAAAATATCTCTAATATTCTATGTTGAACTTTAGCATAATACTCAAAACTTTAAGCATTGTTGGTGTTCTTGAACCCCTCAACAATTTTTCCGCACATTTGACAAATTTCTTAATAGGGGTCGGTGTTGTTCTGCACATTTGGAAAGGTCGGTTCGAAATCGTGCCATTGGCAACAAATATTTAGAAATGTTGAATTATTTAGTTTTGCATGATATGAGTCATAATAGAGACATTATAGGCTGCAGCTTGCGTCAAGAGTGAAATGTACAAATATAAGTATGCGAACAAATCATGCACACCGGAGCTTAGGGTGACCGCCCTATGGGGCGGCCTTGGAGTCGATGACCACATCACCACGACAATCGACGTCGCCACACAGAGAAATTGCACGACGATCATCCTTGTAGCCGATACTACTTAAATTTTGAATGTATACATATATATATGATAATACATTATCAAAACAAATAATACATCCGATTACATAATTCTTGACGTGATCGTAGTTAAAATTTATTCAAATTCAAGCTACAATCACGTAAAAAGAATGGAACAAAGGGAGTATACGACTAAGCATCTTGAAAAGTGGATGGAGATGATGTAATCAAGACTTTCATGTCCTTGAGAAATCGTAGGCCAGATGAGTCAAACGAGCAGTACTCTGAGTTTTCTTTTATGCGTATATGTTTTGAACTATATAGGTGCTACGGTGTTTGAACTATTTGCCGGGTAGTAGTTTATGCAACGTTCCAACTTAAATCTTGCAACGACATAGTCTACTGAACTGGCAAATGGATTTTACCAAAGTGCACATTAACATTTTGGTGCAGCGTTTCAATTGGCGATTGTTCTCACTTGCCGAACCAACCACTGGAGACAAACAGTTTTGTTGTTCCTCCGCAGCAGCGCAATTTAAAAACACGGCCATATACATCACCTACGGCGACCAACGTCGATTCGTTTGAAAAGGAAGGAGCAGCTACGTCCAAAGCACGGTAACAGTCAGAGAGGAGAAAAAGGTTGGCCAGCGTCCAATCAACGAGGACAGTTTCCCTCCTGACGCAACGCGGACCGGAAAGCCAACTCCGATGAGCTCTGGAAATGTGATTCGCACTCCCGCGTTTTGTTGTGCACTGCACAGCCGATTTGGCGTTTGACCGGCCGGACAGCACCGGCGAGCGGTGCGCGATGGCCGACCCCCCACCCCACCCCACGTGATCCGATTCCGATCCCTCCACTCGATCGAAAGGGAGAAAACAAATCTTGGCTAAATAATGGTCAGAATGTCAGTCAGATCCTGCTAAAATAATGGTGGCAGGTCAGGTGAGGTGAGGTACGCTCCCACCACCAACACCAAGGATAGTGTCCTGCTATCAGCTGCTGCAAGTTGGTGCCTCCTTTCGTTTCGGAAAGGCTGTCGCCGTCGCCGTCGCCGTCGCCATTAACATAGGGATTTCATTCCTTTCGACGTGAGCTTCCATGTTCGCGGAGGGGTCTATGTTGTGGTTGATAATGATTCTCACAATACTACAATTAGCTTCGTACATCTCACTCTCACCGGTTTAAACACAATTAGCTTTTGTGTGCCGCAAAACTAGAGCCCTTCTGGTTCTTAGGAATAATAGAGCAAATATAGAAATAGAAAATTTGCTTGGTGACATGAAACATTCGTATGTTCAGAGAAATGAAGAAGATGAAAAAAATAAAAAAGTGTAAAGCTTTTGACAATTCACTTGGATATCTTATTAAAAAAATTATATGCATGAAATACTAAACCAAGGTATTCAATGGCATAATATCATCCAAACTATAAATTTGAATATGACTTCACAATGCTTATTAGGCTTCCTGTATTTTCCTCTATGTGTGAACCAAACAAACATGTCTACAAATTTCGGGCCCCTTTTTATTTGAAGTACTATGAAAAGCTACTATTGTATAGAAAGAAATACAATTGGAACACATGTGCACAACAGAGAATTAGAAAACCGCAATTATTTTTGTAAACTATTCCATGAGTTTTAATCAATATTCCCTCCGTTCCATAGAACTTCTCGCTAGTACATCCATTTTAGCGACAAGTTTTATGGAACGGAGGGACTATGTGGTCTTATACTCTCATATAGTACTTGAACTCCTATAAAATGTGTTTCACTCTACAAACTCCATTAAGATCAATGGATTATGCGCTTCCAAGAAAAATAAGGTTATAAATTATGGCTTTCATGCAAGTGAAATATTACATCCACCGCTCCCGGTAACATTTTACACAGCTTGACCTAGTTTGAATCATAAGATGGCTGGGATAAAAAAGAATCAATACACAAAACATTCAAACTAAGATATCTAGAAGTAAATTTCATGGATGTGCACCTTTTAAAACAAAATTGTTGCAACATCGATTCCAAGAAAACATTTCAAATTTGAGAACCGCACCTTTTGCATGTACCATCCACACAAATACAATCTGAAAAATTGTACTACACAATCCTACATTTTAAGTATGTACTTCCTTTGTTTCAGTTTACAAGGCACGCCCATAGTTTAAAAAAAAACTTTGATCACCGATTTCGATAACAGAATATGAGATATATGCCATAAAAATTATACCATTAGAGGCATATAATTCATGTTATGTTGAATACTACCTCCATTCCAAAGAATAAGACTTATATTTTTATGAAAAGTCAAGCAGAGTAAAGTTTGACCAAAGTTTTAGAAAAAACTATCAACAACTAGAATGTCATATGTATATCATATGAAAATATATTTCATTTTGTATCTAATGATATAGATTTTATAATGTACTATGTGTTAATGATTTACTTTAAAAACTTGATCAAACTTTACATAGTTTGACTTTTCAGAAAAAAATATATAAACCTTATTTGTTGGAATTGAGGTAGTAATCGCTAAGTATTTTTTAAACTACATGCATACCTTATAAACAGAACCGGAGGGAGTACATTTTATTCTTGTAGAACAGATTCCACAACCCTACATCAATACAATTCTCTAAAAAAATTCCACATAAAAACAAGGATTACATTATATCACTGTGAGTTCAGTTGACTCACTCTTCTTGATTAGTAGTATTATACAGTAGAGTTTTCAGTGCTGTGTAATCAATTAATGCAATGTCAGTACTACACACATGGCCTAGTAGTTGGATTCACCCAACACAACAGCTTGATCTAGCAAGTGATCCCATAACTGACCCCATTACCAAAAGATCCTCTACAAATTTCCACTCCAACTTCTGCTGGCTGCACCTGCACAGTCACGCACGACTCACGCATTCCCATCTTCTCTCTCCGTTCGCGCATTTCCTTCTCTCTTCCCCGACACGCACGCACGCGCGCTCTGGCTTCCAAAATCTAAACCCCACCGCGCTCCGACCGCCTCTTCTCCGCCGGCGATGCTGCCGACGCGCCGCGGCCGCCGCCCGGGCCTCCTCGCCGTCCTCCTCCTCCTCCTGGCCTCGTCCCTCGCGCTCTCCCGCGCGGCCGGGGACGTGGGCGACGAGGAGCGCGTGGGCGAGGCGGCGGCAGCGGTGGCGCGCGGGGAGGGCGTGGCGGCCGCCCTCGGAGCGGCGGAGGCCGGAGGGGAGGTGGCGCTCCAGGGCAATGCGACCAACAAGGAGGGCAGCCTCGCCGACATGATCGACCGCGCGCTGGAGAAGGAGTTCCCCGACTCGGAGGGCGAGCAGGGCGGCGGAGGTGCGTGGATCTGAACTCAACCCCTGTACCCCGCGATCCGCCTCCAGGGTTCCGCGGCCCGCGCGGGATCTGGCCTTGGCGCGACGTGGCCTGGCGTGCGTCGGTGGCCGACCGCCTAGATCTCGGCCTCGGCGACTCCGCTGCTAGCAATTTGGCCGATTGCAGCGTGTGCGTGTTTTTGGCGTTTGGGTTGAACTAGCCTGTGCTGACCTCTTCTGCTGTGGCTTTGCAGAGACGGACCCCGGCAGCTTCAACAACACGGTTGCCGAGAAGCAGGTGATTCGTCTGGACACTTTATTACTAGTTCGTTTTTATTAATTACGGAATCTGGTTAAAAAGATTGCATTTGTGATGCTCATGGAGTGTTCCAAAGGTTCAAATGTTCAGGTCTTGCTGACTCACTCTAGGATTTAGAGATTGGCTCATTATATGTGCAGTTTAGTTTCTACATATAACGACTGTAGATATGATTAGATACGTGTTGCATACTTGGATGTGCGGAAATATTTGATATCATGAATGTCTAAACTGGACGGCATTGACATTTGGACAGAGGTTACACCAGAGATCATCATGAAGCTTCACAAGCTTCCGTGCTGTGTTGACCTTTTCTGCGTATTCAGTTGTTCTTCTGTATGTCAGATTGTCAGTATGTAGAGTTTGCGCGTGCTGACCGATTCTGCTGCTTCCGTGCCTTTTGACATTTTTCAAATTAATTAAAGTTGGTGTCGTCCTAGTGCTGACTACAATACTTTGAATGGTAGTTACTGTGTTAGCTTAGATTATAAATTACTACTGTATGGTACCTGACCAACTTCGCGGTACAATTAGTATTTGTTTGTGGTGAACCTAAGCTACTAACCTACTATATATAACTCATTCGAGTTTTGCGTGAAAGCCTTTGTCCTGTATCCCAGCTCACATTCAGTTAGACATTCGATCTTCAGCATTGCTTACACTCATGAGCTGCATTAACTTGCATCCCCTTCTCCTGTCATATTTCTCAATTTCGAGTCACATATCCGGTTACATTCTCAATTTGTTAATGTACTACCCTTTCCATTTGAAGCTGATCTGAGTATGCACATATGGCTCAAGACAAAATTGAAACACTTATTCATCAGATAATTTTGTGGTTTGATGTGGATAAATTGTAAAAATTGGTGCACTTGTACTCTATATCTACTGTTGCGGTGCACTTCATATGTGTTTTCTACTGTCTAGTATTGGTGGTTATACACCACAAAGATATGCAGTGCTCATCTTGTTCTGTGCTACTCTGCCAGGGTGTCCTGGAAACTGTGGCCAGAAGAGTAACAAAGAAAAATGAGACCAAAGACAATAAGTATGTTCCTTATCTACATTTGACTCTTAAGTTTTTTCACTTTTAGTGAGTTAACCTGGATTTATTTCTCGATCGCTAGTAACTATCCCAAATTTTTGAATTCATCCCTAGCTCGTTTCCATTTAAAGAAGTTTTCCTTGACCGGTCAGAGCAAGAGGATGTTCCCACATTGATTGATCGGAAGGTATGGATGCTATAAGTGTCTGCAGATTTTATAAGCTACATCTGTGTTCTGGTATATGGCTCTGTTTCCCCTTTGTGTTGTATTGACACAACTGCAATTCCAGGATAATGTATTTATTATATCAAACCGGAAGTCAAAGTACCCTGTACTGCAGCTGGACCTTACGTACGTTACCTAATTATCGCAGATGATGAGCAAAGATAAAGCATCTGCACTGCATCATAACTTGGTTTTTTGAATTACTGTAGGTTGATATCAGATCTTGTTGTTGTTATTGTATCTGCTACATGTGGCGGGATCGCCTTTGCTTGCCTTGGGCAACCTGTGAGTGCTTCTTTTGTCTTGATCTCATTTCTGCCCAATTATCCGTATGACCGGTGTAAGACATAATTCATACGGCTCTTTGTGTTGTGATGTACCTCATAATATTATAGGCGACCTAAAGAAACTCCATATTGCAGGTGATCACAGGTTATTTACTTGCAGGATCCATAATTGGCCCTGGTGGTTTTAGCTTTGTCAGTGAAATGGTGCAAGTAAGGTGCTTTTGTCTTTGTTGGCTCTTTTTCTTGATGCTTAATCCACTTTAAATTAAAGTTGCATACGCTATTACATGCAATTAACCTTAAGCAAAGAATAAATGTGTACTTTCGACATGCTTCTCCTCTTAAGTTTTCATTCCCTGCCAAGTTTATGGAAACATTTCATAACAAGTAAATGGCTTGTATTTACTTCACACTATTAATAATATGATTTCTTCTTTTCCTTCCAGGTTGAGACAGTAGCCCAGTTTGGTGTTATATTTCTCCTGTTTGCTCTGGGACTTGAGTTTTCTACAGCAAAAGTATCCATCTTTGATTTTTAAATACATTAATCATTTACTAGGTATTTGCATCCAGGTCAATATGCACCAATAACATAATAATAAGTGATGTTTCTACTTTTTCTCAGCTCCGAGCCGTACGTGCGGTTGCTGTTCTTGGAGGATTGCTCCAAATTATACTGTTTATGTTCCTTTGCGGCATTTCTGCGACGGTATGTTTCTTTTTTTCCCTGTTGATGTTATGATATTTGATTACTTCAAATGTGTAATTATATGTCTATATGTTCAAGCATCTAGATTCGTAGTAATGTATCAATGAAAAATGATTAGAATAACAATTGTTTAGTACTTTAGTGCATCATAGAACTTATCGTTGAGAGTCATTTGAGTATTCTATTATTCTTCAACTGAAAGTGAAGAGATCAACGATACCCATTTACACAGTCAAGCTGTACAAAAAATCACCATATCAGTTGGGTAGCTTTTGGCTCCAATATTTGTTTGATACAATTTGAACCTGGTTTAGCCTGTTAGGCTTTTCTTCTTTTCCAGCGATTCCATAGTGCTTTGATTTTCTAATTCTGACTTTGAAAACATGCTGAGCAGTTCTATTCTATTTTGCTTATTCTCTATAATGTCAAATTGCAGCTATGTGGAGGCAAAACTAAGGAAGGCATTTTCGTTGGTGTTCTTCTTTCTATGTCTTCGACAGCAGTGGTAATTGCTAAATATCTGATGTTGCGTCATCGAATTTACACCTCTTATCGATGTTAGGAATTGATATGTTGTAACTGATCTGTGATAAATCAATGTTTTTGTACACGACCACGTGAATTTTAATTTTTGTGTATTGTGCCATGTATCTTCTCGATTGCATGCTAGCTCTGCTGTAAAAAAACTTGCTCTTTCTGGTTTCTAGTGGAATCAGTGCCTGTACGATCCATAACAGATGATATGCGGGTTTCACTTTGATACTTATTTGGTATATGATGTTTGACCCTCTCTATTTAATAGGTTTCTGAATATTGTATCACTTACTATTTGATGATGTTCATGCTGTATATCCATTTGCCTTTTTTCAATGTTAGTGAAACTTATTTTGGCGCAGGTGTTAAAATTTCTGATGGAAAAAAATAGTATTAATGCCCTGCATGGTCAAGTGACGGTTGGCACACTCGTATTACAGGTATGCTAGACATAGACACCATCTTGATGTGTATTGGTGAGATGAATTTGTAAGGATACATATTAGTTTGCTTGTTGGTATGGATAAATGTCTAAAGCCTGGTTCAGAAATGATGAAAATTTGTCTGAGTTATGTCATTTTCAATGTTTTTTTTTGAGAAATTGTCATTTTCAATGTATTGACATGCCGTACTCTCAGGATTGTGCTGTTGGTCTTCTTTTTGCACTTCTTCCAATTTTGAGTGGCACATCTGGTCTTCTCCATGGTGTCGCATCAATGGCAAAATCGTAAGTGTAGTGCATTTCCCCTGAAACTTCTATTAATCAATATGTAATTTTATCTGAACTCGAATATGTTGACAATAGATAATGATTATAGTACGTTTTACCACAAATTTTCACTGTCTAAATGGTGAGTGTACTTGACATAGCACTATAGCAGTGCCTGCATGTGCCTCGTATCGGCAATAGCTTATGACTTTCCTCATATCTTATCACATGACTTATCATATTCTCATATGGATATTTGATTTACCCGTACTCATGTAGAAATTTCTTACCAACATAATCAGGTATTGGATTAAAATAATTGTGACACAAAACTTCCAATATTCTCAGGCTTGTGATGTTGATATCATTCCTTGCAATTCTCTCTATCCTCTCCCGGACTTGTGTGCCTTGGTTTCTTAAGCTGATGATAAGTCTTTCGTCTCAGGTGAGTATAAATTGCGGGCAAACAGACAACGTGATCTTTTTGAAATATTAATTTTAGTTTCCTTTAGAACATTACACTGACCTTATACTAATGCTCTGATTTCTGCATTTTTTGCAGACAAATGAACTTTACCAGTTGGCAGCGGTTGCATTCTGCTTGTTATTTGCTTGGGTGAGTTCTGTATTGCTTGTAGGATACTGTATTGTGTAATAACAATGAAAAAATGATTAGTTTGCATGTAGAAGGTGTACTAAAACCTGGCCATAAGTTGCTTCCTAAATGTATGTAGTAAAATAGGGGTGAAAATAGCTACTTTAGCCAGAAACTAGACAGCAGTAAAAATTGAAGTCTTTTGCTGGATTTGACTTTAATCAACTATACTTCGAAGATTTGTTGCATGGGTTTTGATGGATATGTAGCTGATATCCGTCCAACACCGCCTCCCGTGTTTCCTTAATCACACTTTTTTGTACATGCTTCTTCAATTTTCACCAACGTTATCTTTGTCGTTATTGGTTTACTTACATTTCTTAAGAATAACATGCATTTGTAGTACTCTTCAATTTTAAAACCATCTCTTGTAGTAGTATGTTAATATTCTAATTATTTATATGTGTCCTTCCTTCTATCATGCAGTGCAGTGATAAGTTGGGCCTGAGTCTAGAGTTGGGATCATTTGCAGCTGGAGTGATGATATCAACAACTGATCTTGCACAGCACACTCTTGAACAAGTAATTCCTTTCTGTTATCTTATACTCTTTTATTGCTTCACAAGGTTTGCTACCTTTATAGTTCAAAGGGCAACTACAAAATAGTATCTGATTTCATGTTTCTCATACTGCTTTAGTCAAACTCATAGCTAGACTCTTGTAGTTAGTAATTCATTATATGCTCTCTTATTTCAGGTTTGTTCTTTCTGCAGATTGAACCTATTCGAAACCTCTTTGCTGCTCTATTCCTTGCCAGCATTGGGATGCTAATTAATGTTCATTTCCTGTGGAACCATGTGGATATACTTCTTGCAGCTGTTATTCTGGTGATAACTATAAAGACATTTATTGTATCTATTGTTGTCAAAGGGTTTGGCTATAGCAACAAAACATCTCTTCTTGTAAGTATTCGTTATGCTTGTTTACTATAGCTCTCATTTCGTCACACACTAAACTCGTGTTTTTGCTACAGGTCGGCATGTCTCTTGCACAAATTGGGGAGTTTGCTTTTGTTCTTCTTAGCCGTGCTTCAAGCATCCATCTGATTGAGGTTATTTCTTCATAAATTGTTCCTGATGTAGTTACAAGTTCAAAACTTAATATGACAAGCATAACATATCTGCATGACATCGTTACTTCAACTCTTCTCTTCTCAGCATAGTTTGCTGGTACTACTTGTATTGTCTTGTTTTGTCCAAGTGACACTACTCAGTTCACAGCTATGCGTACTTCAGTTTGACACCTGCATTGCTGTTTCTTCAGGGCAAGCTTTATCTGCTTCTTCTTGGAACCACTGCACTTAGCTTGGTACGTATCTGATCTCTTGATTCTTTGTAAGCTTATTGGTGTCAAATATGCAAAGTAGATACTCAAATGAGATTGTGGTCATTAACGCATTATACCTACTGTTTATTCATTTGATTCACTGACTGTCTCTAGCTTTGATGACATTATGTTGTCATGAACTATGTATGGTGAACTTACTGCTTTGTGTGTAACTCTGAAGGTGACAACACCCCTGCTATTCAAAATGATCCCAGCAGTTGTCCACCTTGGTGTTCTTTTGAGATGGTTTTCTGTTGATAGCAATCAGGTGGAGGTATACGTTCATCTCAACTGAGTTTATCTATCGATTGTTTCACTCTGGAAATGGTTGCCAATCCATTCATCGTTTCTTCCTTTTCAGTTGGGCCTAAAAGGTGATGTCATTCGCATCGATAGCGGCAAGCGCATAAATGTAATAGTCCAAGGCCCGCATGACTCATGACATACTTGGACACTGCAAACTACTTTTAGTATGGCGTAAGTTAACAAGTTCTGTAAAGTGTATTCACAGCATGTACCTAAGAGTTTATAGCACATATGCTACCAGGAGGGAGTGGAGGCAAAGATAGTAGATCGCGTTCAAGATGGTCGAAAACTATCCTTAGTTCGCATAGTTCTGTGGGCTTTGGAAGAGCGGTGTCTTGGATGGTTGGCGCACTGTGTTGCTCGCAGCTGAAGGTGTGATCCCTCTAATGAGGGTTTTCTGTAGTATAAGAATGCATAAGGATTAATTGTTTGGATTAGCGTGATAGGATTAGGCTTGACCCTTACACCATTGTATTCATTCCACAAAGTGTATGCAGAAAACCACCTGATCATGAATTTTGCTGTAGCGAGTTTGGTAAGATTACTTCACCATGTGTATGTTCCAACATCGCTGTTCAGGGGTTGACATGAAATCATTTTGTATGTGTTCTCACTCTTTGCAAGATGCCTTATTTGGGCTTCCTTGATTCAACAGAATCTCATAGGATTATTCCAGGATATGAATCCTTGGGTTTTTTGGTTGTTTCATATTCGAATTAAAGTGTAGAATAAGCTTGTCCTTCCAAACAGGCATGTTCATTAAGTTTGAAGAATAGGGAACTCAATTCATTGCACTTGTGCATCAAAATTCCTACTTTGTGCCAAGGGCAGACTAGCAATTCGACACAAAGTCTAATTTCTTGCTTAGACATTAACCATTACGTTATTTAACTGAGAGTCATTGCTTATGTGGCCAACACATAGATCTGTACCAGTAATTCCCCCAGGCATCTTTTTATTTTATTTGTGGTCAATGACGTGAAAGTACACAGTGATATCCCTTTGGGTCGTTTGAGAGAAGAGGGCCAGCTCACTATTTTTGTAGAAAGAGGTGCAAAACTACAAAGTCTCCCTCACGTGGAGAAATTTTCTACTAGTATTGGACTCCCCGGAAAAGATAGATCAGATCACGATCTGCATTAATTTGCGTCGGGATCCTATTGTCAAGTGCAGTAGGAGGATATGGTTTGCTACTTTATGTTGTCAGTTTGTCCGTTTGTTTTGATTCCCAGTGGAAAGCTGTGTAGGTAGCTTGTGCAAAAACCGCGAACTCCAATAGATATTCCAAAGCATTGATAAAATCGTGTTTTCACTCTCCGTAGAAGGCACGTCTCCCCTTCCAAGTTTTAACTTCATGTCAGTTGTGTCTTGTCTTGGCCCATCCCCATCTGGTTGGTATTTCCTTCATGTGCACAGTGATCGCTAACAGAGTGACCACAGGTACAATAGGCACAGGCTGCTCCGAAAAGTCATCATGGAAGCTGGGCTGCAGAGAGCCCGTTTTTGAAATATTTAAAATTTAATTCCTAAAATTTTAAAAATCTGGAAAGTACTTAGATGTATTCAACTATGTACGCTACGAGCGCACTAAATTTCGATATCAACTACCTTGTATTTGGGGCTCAACAAAAAAGACAAGTTGGACAACTTTTGGAAGATTTGAAATTTTGTACCGTTTACATCCCTAGATCTGCACATTTGTAATTTTTACAAAAGGATAGAATATGTGCTAGTTCATATTGAAAATTCAAAATTTGCACAAGGGTACAATAAAGCATTGACTACATCTTAGTTTTTTTCTATTTTTTGAAGCTTCAAATTTGATTTTTTTAAGATACAAAAAAACATGCTACATGAAGCCGGGGAGCCATATGGCTGCACCCCAGGCTGCTCCTACTTCTCCTGCAAAGCCGGTGCATAAACAGGGCGAACCAAAATCTCCAAGGAAAAACCTCTTGTTTGACGGTTTTCCGACAATGGGAAAGTACTTCTTTGACTTTCTGACAATGGAAAGATACTTCTTTGACAGCTTCATTACAAGTAGGTTGCTCAAATTTTGTGGGAGGCCAGATTCAGTAGACCTTGCAGTGAACACATAAACTCAGCTTACAAGTTATTACAAGTACTACAAACAATTGAGTCCCATTACTACATCCAGAAACGTAATTCTTGTTTAGAATTTACCAGCCCAATAGTTTTAAATTTGACCATCAGTACAAGAAGAATCACTGGCATATAAAGCATCAATACTTCCTCCTCCTCCGTCCACTATCATAAGATCTTAGAGATTTTTCAATCTGAACTAGAAACCAACTCGAATGAGTAAATATACACATTGAAAAACGTCTAGATACATGCATTTTTTTTTTAAAAAAATACCTTATGATAGTGAACGGAGGGAGTAGTATATAGTTAATATAAATATATACTTCTTATTTTGCAAGCTACTATACTTCTATAATGTACGATTTGTTACCCGGTGCAACATGTCCTCACATAAATTTACAGTGGAAGTTTCTAAGATCTTGGACCTAGAAGACAATATTATGTCAGTACTATATAAGATCCAAGATAGTGTCATGTGAAGATTTATATTTTGGACTGGAGCTCGTTTGCTCCTCCCCCAAACTAGAAAAAACAGAGTGCTCCCAGGTGTGCAATCTTGTTTTGAAAAGGTTGTGGTACCAAAGAGTGGACCAGTTGTATAATCGAAAATGTTAGAGCACCTCCAGCCGTCTCCCCGACTAGGCCCCCGGCAGGCTTTTTTTTCTTCATCCGGACGGTGTTATTCGGCTCAGCCGCGTCTCTGGTTCCTCGTTTTCCCCCGGAATAGGCTCTTAATCCATCCGGAGAGCCCAGGCCATCCCCGCCCCCCCGGGGTGCGTTCGGGGACTCCGGACGAGAGAAAAGCGGGGACGGGCCCACTCTATCGGTGAGAGAACACGCGAACCCCACTTTTTCGTTGCAAATCCCCCCTCCCCGCTCGTTGCTCTGTCGCCACCGGCACCACCCCTCGCCAATCCGTCGACTGGTTGCCTGCACTCCGCCGTCCCTCCTCCCACCACCCTATATTCCACCGTCCGTCGTGCCGTCTGCCTATATTCCGCCGTCGGGCAACTCCTCGCGTCGTGCCTCGTCGACACGCCCGGCAGGTGTTCGTCCATTTGCCTGGGCGGACATGGACTCGGACGACGAGGAGGAGCAAATGTTCGCCGAGCTTTTTGAAGAAGAGATGGCAGCCGCCGCCCAAGACAAGGAGCACATGTTGATCCTAGCCTGCCTGTCCGGCTTGTACACGGAGAAGGCCACTGGTCGCCATGGTGGATCGGCACCATGTCGCCGGAAGTGCAAGCCGAGGCAGCGAATGGAGGGCTACTGCATACTCTACGCCGACTACTTCGTCGACAGTCCATTGCACGGTGAGACTGTTTTTAGGCGTCGTTTCAGGATGAGCCACAAGCTCTTCCTGAAAATTGTGTATTCCCTTCGAGAGTACGACTCCTATTTCATATGCAAGTTGGATTGCACCAGCATGACAGGGTTTTCCGCCCTCCAAAAGTGCACGGTGGCTATGCGGATGCTGGCATATGGAGCTCCTGGTGATTCATCTGATGACTATCTTCGGATGGCGGAGTCCACCGCCTTTGATTGTTTCTACCGGTTCTACAGGGCGGTGATAGCAGTGTTCGGGGACATCTACTTGAGATCTCCCACTGTCAAAGACACTACTCAGATCCTCGCTTTCAATGAAGCTCGAGGATTTCCGGGGATGCTTGGAAGCATTGATTGCATGCATTGGAAATGAAAGAACTGTCCGTTTTCCTGGAAATGTACAAGGGTCACAAAAAAGGCTGCACTGTGATACTTGAGGCAGTGGCTACCCATGATCTCTAGATTTGGCACTCCTTTGGTATGTCGGGATCCAACAATGACATCAACGTCTTGCTGTGCTCGCCGATCTTCTCCAAGCTTGTTGAGGGTCATGCTCCCCCGATTGACTTTGTGATCAATGGCCGGCACTACAACAAGGGATACTATCTTGCAGACGGTATCTATCCAAAGTGGGCAACATTTGTGAAGACTATCTCAAGCCCCGTCCTCCCGAAGGAGGTGGAGTTTTTCAAGGCACAAAAAGGTTGCCAAAAGGACGTCGAGCGTGCATTTGGTGTCCTCCAGCAGAGATTTGCTGTAGTCCGGTTCCCCGCTATGACTTGGTCCAAAGATCAGATGTGGGAGGTGATGAACTGTTGTGTGTGCTTACATAACATGATTATTGAGAATGAGCGAAAGTATCTGGTTCCTCTGAGCGAACAAGCTGCACCATATGACAGAGAGGGTCCTCTTGCACAGCGTAATCACCAGGTGCCGGCATCATGGGATGCGTTCATCGCTATACGTCAGGAGATTCGAGACTCCACAATACATCAACAGCTGCAGGATGATCTGGTGGAGCATATATGGAGGCTTTGAGGCAACACCAACTAGTTTCCATTTGATTTGTTTGAAAACTTGTCAAATTATTTGCTTGTTTTGTTGAACTGTAACATTTATTTATAAAAATAAGTCAAATATTGGTAAAATTTGTCAAATTCGTCGAAATGTAAATTTATTTGTGAAACTAAGACAAAAACGCCGATCTCCGGATGTCTACCTGGGAAGATGGCTGGAAGTTCGACGTTCCCCACACCAAAGTTTCGTCCAATCCGACGCTATTTATCGCTGGATTTGGCTATGGAGAACGCCGATGGGTGGAGGTGCTCTTATGAGGACCTACGCTACGCGTATCTGTGTGCAAACTGAGCCAAACAAACTTGTGATGGAATCTACGAGTAGTAGAATAAACCGGTAGCAGACAAAGGCTGCCGTGATCTGCAGGCTCCACATGATATCTGCAGCGAAGAATAGATAAAGATCAATGATGGTTGCCTACCACACAAGATTTCTCCGTTTGTCACCACGTACAGCTTACGTAAACAAAGCCAAAACTCGAGATTTGGCTATTCCCAACGGTGAGTCAGTGACCGTGTATTTGGAATTGTTTCAGCACATGCCTATCACGGATATGAGCAAGTAAGATCCGTGGTTGTTGAAAACATGCCTATCGACGTACTACAAGACATTGCAAGGTATTGACTTTTGGCTGATAAAAACTTCATCAGGACAAGTGGGGATATGGCATTAGGTTGAGATTGCTCACTTGTCTGGAAGGGAAATAAACAAACGGTTTTGCTACCTAACTAAGATTTAGATCAATGCTCCAGTCAACTCCATCACCGTTAGATCTTTGTGCCAGCATTCGTGCAAGTAGGTCCCCATCCAGCCTTATCTCTTCCCCCACCTCACATACCGCGTGGCCCTAAAGAAAAGAGAGATAGACAGTTTGAGAGAGCCTATCAACTGGCCATGTCGGAGTTAGGGTCGACACGGCTGGCCGGACTCCGACAGGGAATAAACTTAGGGTTAGAGATGCGGGTATTCGAAGACCGAAAATAAGGTGGCTCTCCGGCAATGGCTATGGGCCGCGTCTCGCTGAAGAGGAAGAGGGAAGTCTTACCAGATGGAAGGCACAATGATAACATCAGTCGAGCGAGAACTAAGCTAGTTCTAGTCGACTTCGCTCTGAGGAACCCATAAAATAAGCATGCAAAATACTATGTTATTCCTAGTGACAAGTGCCACAGTAATCTTCTATGCATGATATTACTATATGATATTATACGCTATGATCAGTCTAAGGACAATCAGCCAGACATAACACTGTATAAGAGTCGAGGCATCACACAATATGAATGGCAACAAGGCATGCCAAACAAACAACAGAAACTTCGTCGGTAGCTAGCTAGACCTATCAGACCCTGAACGATGGTGTTCCCGTCAACTCTAACCACCAACTATTGTCGTGATAGTTGCATAAATTATGAGATTCAGCCAAAAATTTGTGAAGTTTTAAAAATATAAAAAATCTAGACAAAAACTAGTAGGAGTAATTGATATGATATGAACTACCTAGCATGTCAAAGTTTGAAACAATTTTGACAGTCCGTTTGAAAGTTTAGTCACATTTTGTGAGATTCTGCAAAACTTTTGTTATATTTTTAATTTTGTTTTTGAACTTTTCTAAAGTTCTGAGACAACGAGCTGATGACAAGTGGACACCCAATGCCACATCATCATGTCTCGTGGGACCAGGTCGTCAAATCTGCTGTTAATTAGCTTAATCTTGAATTTGGATCTATATATGCAAACCATTACACAAATAGTTTGGTGCTTTGTGTAAAAAACATGTAAAGAGTACTTTGCGCAACACCGACAGCAATAGTCGGTAGTTTCTGCAGTTTCTTCCTCTACATTGAGTTTAGCATCACCATATCTAAAAAGGACGCTAGTCTAACCGGCTTCTCACGATGGTTGCGCTCGCGAAAAGGATTTGGTTCGTTCGATGGCTCTGACTCTGTGCGTTTTGACTGCGTGGCATTTCTACCGTCGTTGGATGTAGTAATTCTCTTTCTCACCTTTCATATTGTATTTTGGCTAGCTGACATATGGGTCCAGGTGCATGGGGGTCCTGCATGCCAGAGGCAGTGTTTTGGCCTCGTCAGTGTTGCTCGGGCTTGTCGATTTTGCGTGCGTGTCGATTGGTGGTTTGTAAGACGTGCGTTCCTTGCTTTTGACAGCTCCTGGATTTTGCATGGATTTGGGGCCACCTGAAAGTGGGGTAGATTAATCAGTCAGCGGGCGTCTCCTCGTTTAGGTGAATGCACGAGTTTGGACGGTGGGTGGAGACCGGGGTGTACGCTGCAAAGACTGTGCTTCCGTCAGCCCTGTCGACTCCGGTGCATGTCCTCTGTCTGGATTGCTTTCTCTTTGATACGTGTCCTCACCCATCTACGGTGCCTGCAGGTGGACCATTGAAAGGTAGGGTCCAGAGTCAAGTAGAGGCTGAGGGTGAAAAGCTGGGTGAGTGGCTTCGTGGGTATGCAGGATGGGCGTCGTGGGCGGACAGTGTGGGCGTCGTGCGTAGGGCCTGAGGTGGACCACTACCCAATCCGCTCACTCCTCTCTCTGCAACCCCCGCCTTCTCCAATGCGATTTCTCTCGCCCACTCCAGGACACAGAGCGGCGCCGAGCGACGGAAGCGTCTGGACGCAGGATCCGGCGGCAGCAGGGAGCGTGCGCCGAGCCCCCACGACAGCTAGACGCGGTAGCGGCGGTGGCAGCCCATGCCGAGCGAGCGGGCCGACTGGAGGCGGCAGTAGCAGCGGCAGGGAGCTCCGCCCGCGCGAAGACGACGGCTGGATGTGCCCTTGGCCTCGACCTCGGCGCCGGCCGCCTCCGTCTCCGCCGCGCCCCGCCCCTGTCTTTCTCCATGGTGGCCTCCTCCAGCGGCGATACACCCATACAGCGGGAGGATATGTGCACAGGCCGGCGACGACGACGGAGGTAGTCAGCAACGAAGCGCCGGTGGCAGGCGACGGGACCAGGCAAGTCCATCCCCTCCCTTCTCCACTCAGTCTCTCTCTCGTGCGGTGGTGGTATCTGGCCTAGCGGGCGGCCCCGTCAGAGCCGGCAGCATCTGGGAGTGGTGGACGCACGACAGCACGCTCCAAAGCGCGTGGCAGCATGCTGCAACCCGTCCATGGCTGCAAAACTAGCTTTGTTTTAGCAAAGTATCCAGATCGGGTCGATACTTCTTTTCTTGGTAGAAATAGCACACAAGGCATGTATCTCTGATCGATTACATTCTCTTTTTCTTGGTAGCAGTAGCACACAAGGCGAAATTCCTCTATGTCTAAGAGAGGGAATTGCAGATGCTGATTGTTTGAGGGTGCTAGATTTTTCTAATTTTGGATCTGTGCTGTGGCATCAATGTTGGCACAGCTTTGCATTTTCCCAACCTTTGACCTCGAGATGGTTCTTTGTTTTGGACAAACAAAAATTCATATTGATTCATGACTGAGCTACCAGCCATTGTTGCTTGCTCACATATAGGTCTTCCTGTATTATTTCCCACAAGTTCGTTTTCTTGATGTGAGGAGGGATAATGGTAGTTAAATGTGCAATTAATTGTGAGTGGTTGCCATTTGCTTTGTTCTTTGCCAACAGACAAATACCACACATTAAACTGTTCTTGGTGATGTTGCGTTGTGTTGTGTGTTACTGAAAAAATTACTACAGCGCAATTATGGAAGTAGTATAAACTGTCATTGTAATTCAGTCTCTATTTTGGTTTGCGAAGTCTCTCTCCTACTCATGTGTTTCTTCTCAGGCCCGTGTTTCTGTGCTTGCTGCATTGCTCTGCATTGTTTGATGCTTTTATGTGACTGCTTCTATGCCATAGTTGCCTCACTAAAGTTGAAGAGGGCTTGCGTGATGGTGGTGTATGTCGGCATAGGTTCAGTTCCTTGATGCTTTTCTGTGTGTTTCTAAGCTCCGTGAGATAGATTCGGTTATTTTTGTTCAAGATTTACTTCAATCTAAGGTGCCTACAACAATCTAAGATATGTCTGACAGCTTAATGTTGTTTCTTCAGGTTTCTCTATGATGATCAAGCTCAATTTTGTAATGATGAGAACCATTCGGACCTGAGGCATTCAAAAACTGGTGCTATTGCTATGGTTGTGATGCCTCATGGGTACAATAATACAATGCTGCCGATCATTCATTTCTGGGGGCCTTGCTGCTGATTTTAATCTTCAGATATTTATTGATATTTTTAGTTCCACTACACCTAGCGGGATGACATCGACCAACTCTTCCATTAAGCACACTGTAGGAGTACTTTATTCCTCTGTTTTCCCGGATTGATGGGGGGATGGTAATAATTGCTTTATCTTCAATGATTTTATCTCTTTGTTCTGTTCATTTGCATGTCTTTGGGGCAGTTGCTTAAGGTAAATGTTTTGACACACTAAAAAAGATAAATAAAGCATATGTTGATGAAAAAGGACAAATCTGCCAAAGAATATAGCGGTTTGCCCTTAGAGTTTACCAGCCTTCTTAAATTATGCATGCTTAATTTATTTTGTCTCACGGTTCATTTTTTTGGAGACAAATATAGCAAAAAAAAATTGAGATGCCAATTTGATCTGCAAAATTTAGCTTGGTTTCCATGGGCTCCTTTTAGGCACAAACCAATCAGGACTTTTTCTTTTGCAAAATTTGTTTGCTTTCTTTGTTTCTGCCTTCTCATTGTTTGCTAATTTCATTATGTATAGGATTAAACACACATATCTTGGATGATCCTTTTGAGGGTCCTCAGCTTGCTGAATTTATTCATGAGAATTCTCCGTCAGGAAAGCCACATGATGAGGTGCTTTTGAGTCATGCCATTTGTGTATACACAGTTAACAAAAGAGCTTATTTTCATATGATGCCCTCTTGTCTCTTGATGTGAATATCTCATGTTCTTTTTTCAGTTTCAAATACACCAGTGGCAGAAGAACGCCTAGAATACAACTGGGTCCCTTTAGATAAAAAAGTGTATCCTGATTAGCTGAGGAGATGATCCTTTCTAAAGAAGAACATGCTAATGCAGTGCTCTTTGAGAACGTAGGTCTTGGTGCATATCAAAGCCATCAGCTTAATCGTAATATTCTTTCTAAATAAACATTACTATTCTTAGTTAATCATGTGGTGTGTTCATGATTGATGAAATATCTGTTGTTTATTTAGGTTGGAGACATTCCAGCTGAAGACTTGGGGGAGGCTGCAGTCTTCCCGCCGGCGGTGAGCTCCTGGAGGTGGCGGACTGCAGGGCAGCGGCGGACGGCGGACGGTGGGAAGGTGAGAGACGGAGAGAAGATTTCAGTTTGAGGGAGGGCTAACTTGAAAGGCTTTACATGTGTGGAGGGGTTTTCTGCAAAACATTATTTATACTAAGGCCACATCACTTAATTCGGGACGGAGGGAGTACATGTTCATTAGCATCACATGTATAGTAGCCGTGCCACCCCTTGTTGAATTCTTAGCTTACTTGCAGTTATAAACTAATCCCCTTTGCTAGCATATGAGGTAATATACTTGGTTATGTTCATTTCCATCTTCTAACCATTGGTGGCAGCGATTTTCCCCCTTTTTCATGGCAATTGAGGCATTCTGACAATCTATTTTCCACTTTATTTGTATGGTTTTGTAATCACAATTCTTCATATTTGCAACATGCATTATTTTGTAGGTTTGTATATGCTTGCTTGTGTGGCTTAATTGTAATTAATCATAATGAAATAGGCATTTCACGGTCCTTGCAGACTATGAATCTATGGGTGCTTTCAAGTTTAATTTACGGGCGTTATAAAATTGTATCACTTACTTTCTTACTTTCCATGTTTCTGTTCAGGACGTTGCATTGGCCTATTCTTGTTGTCTGATTCATGGCTGGCTGTTTCTGCGTGCAGCGCCATGAGGTGGGATCTTAGGTTTAAGCTACTGTAAAGAATCAGGTGGTCATTTACCCTTGCTGAAGTACGGGATGTATCTTAGGTTTAAGCTACTGTAAAGAATCAGGTGGTCATTTACTCTTGCTCGTTTATTACTTCATTTCCTCTGGTAAGTGTTTTCTTGCCGCAACTTCTCTGGTAATTTTTCAGTCCATGAGGTGTGTATCTTAGGTTTAAGCTACTGTAAAGAATCAGGTGGTCATTTACTCTTGCTGAAGTACGGGATGCAAAAGCCATAACTTTTTTGATACATAATTGATATACTAGGAATGTGTGCTTGTTTATGTGGCTGGCAATAATTTCTATCTATATTCTCTTACCTGAAGTTATGTATAAATTGTTGGTGCAAAAAAATATGAATAGTTATGAAATGAGAAATGAGCTATGGGTAGTCTTGTTCTGCTTTTTTGTGGCCTAATAAATAAATGTAATCAAATGAAATGGTTTCTCCTGCAATGACAATGTTACACTGATGAACTTTTGTATAAAAGGAGTAATAGACTTGCTATGCACCAATTACCAATGTGTGTGTAGTACCCGAGCGTAAAAATGCATGTTAAATAGCAAGCATCTATCAGTCTTGTGATTATATCTTTTGCATAAAGGGATGACACAAATATGGTATTTTCAGAATATTGGTGACGATGTAGTTGCCTAACTTTTTGTACAACTATTAGAGTCCAATGGAGGCCATAACTGAAAGATAATTTTCTATTCTAAACAATTATATATCTAACTTTGGGTTTAATTTCATAATTTGATACAAATAACTATGGTTGGCTAAATGCAAGTAACGTACGCAATATTTCCTTACCGCTGTCATACTCATATTTCCCGATGGCCTGGTCAGTTCATACAATGCTAAGATAGGTATATCATGGATAGAAATTACATAGTTATGGTGAAGCTGCCCCTTGGCTGAATATGCCACACCTTATTATGCGGCTTACCTGAAGAATCTATACATGATAATACCATGCGGGCAATTGATATTTGTTGAATATACCAAGCTGACTTTGTTAAATTGGTAAAATTATGAAAGAAGTTGTATACTCATGTGTTTGATTCTCTGTAAGCATTGCAAGCATTGCAGATTCAATGTAATGATGAAAAAATGATTCATGTTATCATGTGAATACCCAGGTTGAGATTACCAGTAATTTTTGATAATTCATCAGTTAACTGGATCTCTCTTATAAGACTCTACTATGTTGCAGGCAATGATTTTGTGGATTCAGGCACGAGCTACTACAATGTGAATAAGATTATTGTTTCTACAATGTTGACTAACAATACTGTTTGTTAATCTTCTTGGCAGTGAATATTTGTACTCTATTTGCTTGGTGGCTCTGCTGCGTGTATGCATTGTCGTTGAGCCTTTCTACTAAAGAAAATTTGATGTATACTATACACTTCCAGAGAATTCTTTGTTCCTGTACTACATGCTAGAAGAAAATAATCTCCTTACGTGGTAGAACATCAATAATTTCTCATATGCTTGATTTTCCCTCTTAATAGCCATGTTGACTATTTTCGGTCAATTGGATCAGGTGTGTTCATAACCAGTTTGAAGCCAAACAGTGAAGACTGGCAATGACAGGGGCAGTTTATTTTGCTTCAATAGCTGCCACCATGCTGCTGGGTAGTATATAAAATGAACTTTGGGCTTCATGGGTTCAAGTGGAACGAGTAATGAAAGAAATGACCTATTTCGGATGTTAGTTGTGTCTAAAAATAATCTGAGCTCCCGTTTCTTACCCTTTTACAAAATAGAACTTTAGATGGATTTCTTGAATACATCGTTTTGGGACTGTTTGAGTAGTGAACCATGTGGATGTGGTCACGATGACATTTAACCATTTGTATTGTTTTAACGTCTTTTTGAGATGAGATGTCTATGTTTTTCTTTCCTATCTCCTTGGCTATTGAATTACATATTATAGTGTTTCCAACGGGAATTGTAGATACACAAGTTACTGTCAGTCTGGGATGTGTTGAAAAAAGACTATTGATCACTTGGGTTGCATGCCATTTGTATACGAACTCTTTCAGTGAGTTGCAAGTACAACAGTTGCATGCCACTTGAACTGACAAAGTTAATGCCACAATGTGTGTCAACTTGGGTTATTGTTTCATCATAGAACTTATAGCTAACAAATAAATCTTGTTCTATGCACCCACAAACCATTAGATACAACATAGATTTACACTAAGCATAGATTTCCTATGGAAACAAATTCAAGCATAATTTTGAGACCTGCGCCAGTGGCGCAACGGGTCATCTAGTATATTTAATGAGATAAGACGCGGATCTTGTCTGAGAAAACTTGGTAGCTCGCGGAACACGAGCAGCGGATCGACAGCTAAGCTCCAAATCGGGATCAGCCGTACGGGAAGACGTGATACGAACAGGAATACCGGACAGCGAGTCCCGGTGTGTAGTATATACGCTCACTTGCATTGAATTTTGAGAGCAACAGCTGAAGTTTGGTCGTTGGCGAGATGCGTGGTGCGTAGTAGGCCACACTCCATGAATCGATGGACCCTGTCTCCTTCAATTCTGTGCGGCCAAGCTACACAGACACGTCATGCATGTTTGCTGTATAATTGTCCTTACATGTCCGTAAACGTACCTCTCATGTCCGTTTTGTTTACTAGAACAGGTCCTTTCCATGTTATTTATATTTTTGAAATAGTCTTTTGTCCTGCTATATTAATATAGCAACTATACGATACAGGTAAAGAGTCTCAAAACAAAATAAAATGCTGAGGCAACAATAAAAACATGTCCAAAAGAAAAACAAAATGGAGACAAAGACGGATCAATTAAACAACGGCGACCCGCAACCGCTGCGCCCTCCGAAATTGAGAAAATGGATATTTCCTTTTGCTATGCGGGTACCGCACAAGCAGAAATCCAATTGAACCTAGAGTCTGATATCGTGGATACTGCTGTGAAATTACCATGGGATTATTTCGCAGCATTGAAGAACTATTTTTGAGCAATTACTGTCGGGGACTAAAAACTGAGCTGAAGATTTCTACCAACAAATTACAGGTTGAAAATCTGTGTCAAAACTTTCAAAGAAATAATGACACAAAATTGCCATCGAGGAAATCACCGATAAAAATAGTAGAGCTTTGAAGTTATTGTGAAACGAGGTGGTCATGAGACAATGGATGGAAGCATATAGTATTATTTTTTGAATAATAGAGTTCCTACGTATTCGAGGATTTTTTCTGAAGTTACTGTATGGTAACCCCTAAGCTATGGTTGAAGAAGTTCCGCCGAATAATTACAACTAGAGAATTAATGTTCGTGTATCGTTGACAAATTATTGTAGAAGAACTGTGGTAAAAGATAATTGTCAAAAAATTACCGTTGAATAACTAATGTCGACAAATTACTGGAGGTGATCAATAGGAGAAGGTAGTGGAGAAGATAAAAGAAGCGACAGAAAGTGGATTATTTTGTTTCCCAAAGTTACCGTAAGAGAACCCTGAAGATAGTGTAGAAAAAGGAAGTTATGGTAGAAAAAAGAAGTTATGTACTACGTGACGTGGGTCGATTCCTGCCAGACCAGGCTTTCGATTCTATGCGTGATGCCAAGAAAGTTCGGGTTCACCCAACTGACCTGAACAAGACTACATCCATCGCAGTTGACCTTGATCCCACATAGGAAAGCACGCTTCTCGAGTTCCTCCATGAGCGCTGGAAAATGTTCGCGTGGTGTCCTTTGGACATGCTAGGGGTTCCTAGGGAACTCGTCGAGCACCCCTAAATGTGGATCCAAAATCACGGCCGGTAAAGCAACCTCTCCAATGATTTGACGAGCCAAAATTCAAAGCCATAGCAGCCAAACTTCATCGCCTGGAAAATGCCCGGTTCATCAAATAAATCAAAGCATCGACTTGGGTTTCCAACCCAGTGATTGTTCCAAAGAAAAACACCGACATACAGCGAATCTTTGTCGATTATACAGCTCTCAACAAGCACTGTCCAAAGGATCCCTTCCCACCTCCTCGTATAGATCAGATAATTGACTCTACGGCAGGATGTGCAAGGCTTTCCTTTCTGTACGCATACTATGGCTACAATCAGAATAAACTGAAGAAAGAAGATGAAGAAAAAAGGGCGTTCATCACATCGTATGGAGTATTCTGTTTACCAGGTCATGCCTTTCGGCTTGAAAAATGCGGGAGCAACCTACCAGCGTATGATGCAAAACTGCATTGGGCAGCAAATTGGGTGCAATGCCCAAGTATATATCGATGATGTGGTAATTACCACAAGGGAGGAGGCAACGTTAATCAACGATCTGCAAGAGGACCTTTCACAATTTAGACAGGTACAAACTCAAACTAAACCCGATTAAATGTTCCTTTGGTGTTCCAGTAGGGCAACTCCTCGGGTTTTTAGTATTAGCAAGAGGAATAGAGGCCAATCCTGAGAAAATTCAAGCAATCTTAACAATGTCAAAGCCAACAAAGCTACACGAGATACAACAGCTAGCAGGGCGAGTCGCAGCCTTAAGCCGATTCGTAGCACGGATCGGTGAAAAAGCACTTCCGTTCTATGCACCTATGAAGATATTAGACAAAAAGTTTGAGTGGATAGAGGAAGTTGATCAGGCATTTGCTCATATTTTAAAAGTGCTTGCCACACCACTGATATGTCTCAAACGTATCTATAATTTTTGATGCTCCATGCTTGTATATACACCATTTGCTTTGTGTTTTGTTACACTTCATGGAATTTTTATGCATTTTCTGGAACTAACCTATTAACAAGATGCCACAGTGCCAGTTCCCTGTTTTCTGCTGTTTTTGTGTTTCAGAAAAGCTACACAGGAAATATTCTCGGAATTGGATGAAACAAAAGCCGAACCTCCTATTTTTCCCGAAGCGAGTCGAAGTCCGAAGATGAGACGTAGGGGGGGCAGGGGCCAGCCAGACCCTAGGGTGGCGCGGCCTAGCCCTGGCCCGCGCCACCAGGGGTGAGGCCGCCCGGTCCACCTCCTGACGCCACCCTTCCGCCTATATAATCCCCTCGACGGGAAAACCTAAAACCCGATCAATTTTCCTCGAAACATACAGCAAGCCGCCGCTGTCGTCGACGCGAGATCGGGAGGGTCTAGAAGCTCTTCCCGGCACCCTGCCGGAGGCCTTCTCCACCACCATGGTCGCCTCCGGAGTGATGTGTGAGTAGTCTACCTTGGACTACGGGTCCATAGCAGTAGCTAGATGGTCGTCTCCTCCACCATGTGCTTCATGTTTAGATCTTGTGAGATGCCTATCATGATCAAGATCATCTTTGTGTAATTCTACATGTTGTGTTTGTTAGGATCCAATGCGTATTGGTACTATGTCAAGTTAATGTGCTAAATTATTATCTTTATGTTTGTCGATGGATTTCGTGTCGCAAGAACACGGGGTACCACGCGATGGACCCAAAGATTCGAACGCAGGGGGCTGAACGTGGGAGATCTTGGATCGCAACGAAACACGGTGATGGAAGCCTCGAGCTGTCGAACGCACAACGCACTGCAGAGAGGGACGCCGAGCTTTACCCAGGTTCAGGGCCCTCATGGTGAGGTAAAACCCCTACTTCCTGCCTTCTTGTATTACGACGCGATACCTCGCGAGGAGTACAATGTCTTGATTACAGAGCTCTAGCTGGCCGGAGGTAGAAGAACCAACTTAGCCTAGCTAGGAGCCCAGAGATGAAGATTCGATCCCCTCTAAGGGGTGGCCTCCCCTCCTTTTATAGTGCCAAGGTCCTCCTTCCCCTTATCATCTTGGGAAAGGGGTGGCCACACACGGCCAAGGAGGGAGGACAGCTATAGTCTTGGTTCTTCCGTGGACATAGTCTTCGTAGAGTAGTGGCGCCGGTCCACAGGAGTGGGTGGAGGAAGCTGACGTCTTCCTCTGGCGCCCTGCACCGTCCATGCTATTTTTAGGGGGGGGGGGTGGCCAACAACCACTGTGCCGCTTTATGCAGGCATGGCGAAAGTTGGTCTCCTCCCTGTCGGGGGTAGCGTGGGCGGTACGCGGTCTCCTGCCGTTATCTTCTTGCTCTGCACGCAAACGTGCCGAGCTAACATGGACATGGTCCCTCCCCTCACCAGCAGAAGCTCGTGAGGAGGTCTTCTGGTCCTTAGCAGTTTTGGTCGTCGTTCTCCTCATGTGGTGCCTCCTCATGAGGGTCTTCTCCGCTGGCTTTGGCTGTCGTTCCACCCCTGGGCCGAAGCTGGGCCGTTGAAGGGGCCCAGGAGCAGGTGGATCGGGATACCCCGGTATCCAGAACACCGACAGTAGCCCCCAGGAGCCTGGCCCGCGAACGCGCCCTCTTAAGGGAGTGAAGGGCCAGGGGCCCCAGAAGATGTTGGACCCTCCAACGGCATGCGTCAACGTGCGGTCAGAGGACCATGTGAAGATGCAGAGGCCGCAGACGCGTGGCACGACCGCAGCTGGCGAGACGAAACGGCGGGCGACGCTGCAGTCCCCGAGGCATCAAACCATCATGATGGCGCGTCGCTTCACTGCAGAGCGCTGCGCCAACGCTTCGATTCCTGCGCTAAGACTTGACGCATCGACGCCGGCCGCGCCCCTTAAATACAGCCTCCTCGAGACCTTTGGCACCTCACCCTCTTCCTCTAGTGCCACTTCTTCCTCAACGCTCCCCAAGCCCATGGATCCCTCTGCCTCCTCCGCCGCCGCAGAATCGAGCTCGGGGGTGAAGCGCCGCGGGCGCCTCCCGGGCAGCAAGAACAAGGCGAAGGTTCCGGCCCGTTGGACGCCCGGCGCCGGCGGCCCCCTGCGCATCGGTGCGCCGAGGCAGGGCGAGGCGAATCGCGCCGCCCCGGGGGCCTCCGGTGCCTTGACCCTTCGGGGCCCTGCGCCTGGAGGCGCTCTTCAAGCGTCGTCACCGGTGGCGGCGGCGTCGGCTTCCCGCTCCCCGGGAAGCATCGACCGGATGCTCCGGGAGGTGGAGGCCGCCCTGGGCCCCCTCACCCTGGCCGCAGATGGCCCGGGGCCGCAGGAGGCGGCCTCGCCGGCGACCGGAGTGGTCGCCACTCCTCGCCCTTTGGCGGCGGCAATGTTGGGACCCCTCATCGCTCCGGGGTCCCGCTTCCTGGAGATCCTCATCGTCATCGACCTCGGGAGCTTCGACTCCCTCCGGCTGCCCGACGTAGTCCGGAGGGTGATCTACGCCCCCGGTGCTTCCTCAGGAGAGGTCGTGCTGTCGGAGCAGAGCAGGCCGGATCTCTTCTGGCCTGTGGACATCATCCTCGGAGCGGGCGGCAACGCCGTCCTCTCCGAGCGTTGGAGGGCTTTCACCCTCGGCCACCGCCTCCGCGTCGGTGACCACCTCATCTTCCGCTTCAAGCTGGGGACGCTGGAGGCCTCGGTGCGGATCTTTGCCGCCGCCGGCGTCCGCCGCACCTACCCCTAGCCCGCGGCGCAGTAAAGGGGCGGCCTTGGCGCGGTAGCCTTCTGGGGAGGGGAGCTAGTCTCCTCCCCTTTTTTGCAATGTAGCTCGCACCGGCGGGGTATGCCCCGCCGTGCCTTTGTTCCTTCCCCCACTGGGGGTTATCAATGAAATCTCCTTTGCTTTTCCGTTTCTTGTTGCTCGCCATTTGTCCTGGTCGTTCGCGCGCTCGAGAGACCTAGTGAGTTGTTAACGCCAACGGGAGGCCTCCCTGCGCCTCAGAGCTCATGACGGGGTCGGCGCCGGCGACGACATCGGACGATTCCTGAGACAAGTAGTTGAAGAAAGAGTTGGAAAACAAAAAACCCCAAATCCCCGAAAACAGAAAACAAATCGGTAAAACAAACGAAAAAAGAAAGCGAATAAGATGCCCCTGTGACCGGCACAGGGACCTTCTCCGTCGTGGAGGAGCGCGGCACTACCTGTGCCAGCAGCTAAGAGCAAATTGCCATGCGTGGCGATTCACGGGGCCTTCCTCGTCGTTGAGGAAAGCTATACCCTCCTGGACGCGAAAGCGTTGACGCTTAAGAGAGCCCAGAGACCGTCGACACCTCGTTAAGGGTTGCTCACGAGGTGAAGGGCCTGGCGCGGACCTCCGGATCTGTGTCTCCTTCACAAGATGATCAGAGCGGCCTTAGTCTTCAGTAATCCTGCCGCGTTTGGCCTTCCTCGAGCGAGGGGAATCTTCATGCGGATGCTTAAGCGCATCGACGCGTCTTTGCACCTCATGAGGGTTGCTCACGAGGCGTTGGTCCTTAGCGGGTGCCTTGGGCACACCTTGGACTTTTCCCGAAGATTTCTTATTTTCCGGTGTACTTTGCGAGGAACTAAGCACCATGGGTACTTGGAGGTGATCGATAACGGGGCCGTCGCCCCTGATCAGAGCTCATTCCCTTTGGGTTTTTTGGGCTTGCTGTTTTCCGGGCGAAGGCCCCAGCATAGACACCGTGCCTAGCCCCCTTCCGCGTGGAGTACAACAGAAAATAAATGGACTTCATGCCATTTTAATATCATGCCGAAGCAGAGGCGCTATATTGCGCAATAACTTAATATCAGTCCTGAAGAGCAGTTTGAGCTGATACAAGTGCCGTGACAACGGTCCTTATCTCCTCATGAGGAACCTACGGGTAGAACTTTCGCAGATGAGCTATGTTCCATGGGTTCCCCACCGGCGCACCTTCTGCGGTTTCTAGCCGCGTCGAGCCTGGCCTGGCGATGTGTGTCACCTTGAAGGGGCCTTCCCACATTGGAGATAGCTTGTGCAGGCCCTCGCGAGAGAGTATTCTCCTCAGCACCAGGTCGCCGACCTCCAGAGTCCTTGCCCGAACATGGCAGCTATGGTAGCAGCGTAGTCCTTGCTGGTACCTCGCGGCGCGGAGCACGGCTTGGCACCGAGCTTCTTCGAGCTGGAGAAGGCGGTCCTTGATGAGGTCCTCTTGGCGAATCTCGTTGAAGGCGAGCACTCTTGGCGACCCGAACTTGACGTCGGTGGGAAGAATAGCCTCCGCCCCATGGACCAAGAAGAAAGGAGTCTCTCCGGTGGGCTTGGTGGCGGTAGTCCTGATGGACCACAAGATGGATTGGAGGTTGTCTAACCATTTTTTGCCGCAGGCTTCGAGCTTGGCATTGAATCTTCTCATCTTGAGTCCCTTGAGGACCTCGGCGTTGGCACGCTCGGCTTGGCCATTGCTCCTGGGATAGGCGACTGAGGCGAAACAGATCTTGATGCCGGCCGATGCACAGTACTCCCGGAATAGCCCGCTGGTGAACTGGCTGCCGTTGTCGGTGATTATGCGGTTTAGGCACACCAAAGCGACAGACCAGCCCACGGATGAACTTGACTGCGGACCTGACCGGGATTGTGCACACCGGTTCCATCTCCACCCCCTGGTAAACTTTTCGATGGCGACGTAGAGGTAGCGGTAGCCCCTTGCGCTCGGGGAATGATCGGAATGTCCACCCCAAATGGCAAATGGCCAAGTGGGGTGTGCAGCTCTGTGCCGGTGATGAATCTGCTTGGCAGGAATGGCATGCCTCGCACCTCTTGACATCTCCGCCGCATCCAGAGCGCCGACGGCCAATAGAACCGCTTCGATAGGCCCTTGCGCGAAGTGAAGCGGAGCTGATGCCCACATTCGCCAGGTGGATTCCTCCTTGCCTGTATGAGAGCGTTGATCCACCTCTTGCGCAGGCTTGTCGGGCGAATGGATCAGTCTCATTCCACCGGTGAAGTCAGCGCCAAAGATTTGCTGGCTTGATCGACGGACTTAAGCGTGAAGTCTTTTGAAGGAGGATCTCGACAGGGCGAAGCTCCATCTTTCGGTCCTCACGATTCTGCTCACCGTTCCGGTGAATGACGTTGGGTTAGGTGTACATTGGGATTGTGAGAGATGGTAAAGGCTCCAGAGGGACGATCAGGAGTCGACAACCGAGGCTGTCTAGCGTTGACTAGGCCAGTCTAGGAGTACACTGAGGACTCGTTAAGCTTAGGCCACATTGAAGAATGATCAGTGACGATAGTTACGGTAGTAGTACCCTCGTGTTTACTCTTATTACGTATGTCGATCTTCTAATCTTACGAACCCGACCCGATCCTCGAGACCTGGCCATCTATATATAGGGGCCAGGAGGGGACGGGGGAGGGCAGATTGAAAGCAAGCCAGGTTGAACACCCAAGTTTACTTTCGATATATACCTATTTCGACTAACCTTACCTTCGAGTTCATCCGACACCCTATCTCCCCGATCCTAAGTCCTTCACCTAGGACATTTGTCGAGTTAACCCTCGTCAATTGGCGCCGACCGTGGGGACTTTGGGTGTTGGAACTATAAATTCGACGGCTTTTTCGCTTTTAGCCAACAACAGTCCAAAAGACGACCGAAGTCAAGAGGTAGAACTGACAATTGGAAGTATGAGCATCCTCATCGGGCCATCGGGTTCATCCCGCCTCTCGGAGTCGACAAAGCCAGATCCGTCGGCAAGCAAGCCCGAAACAGAGGAAGCATTGGAATCATCAGAAGGCTCTTCCAGCGAGATAAACTCGCCGGTCAGCTTAGAAAAAGCATTAATCGCAGAAAGCGACGAAAGTCAGGAAAAATTCGACTCAGAAGAAAAAGCGTGTCAGATGCACAACAACGCAAGGGACTTCGCCGTAGGAAGCAGCGGCGTCTCCAAAGTACATCAGTTATGTGTTATCATCACTGAAGCAGAGGAAGAAAATAACAGCGAAGAGAATAAAAGGGTCGACAGGCAAGTCGACAAAGTGAAAAATCACAACAAAAAGGAAAAAGAGAAAGTCCACGTCTCGGCTGGTGAATGGAGGATGATTACGTCAGCCATTAATCATGGTACAGAGGTACCCGAGGGATCACGAAGAGAAGTTCTAATGGGATATCAGTATGCACTATACCAACACAAGAAGAAACTAAGGGAGGAAAGAGACATGATGTTTCAAGACAACAACAACATATCAAGGGAAGAATACTGGGAAGACCATAGTGAAGATTCAGAATATAGCAGAGAGAGGCGTGGAGATCCAAAACACAGAAGGGGGGGTAACAGCACGCAACAGAGAAGAAAGGTACTCGAGGAGCCCCACCCCACAGTTAGAAGAGGAGGAAGATGACCTGATACAAAAAACGCCAGAGGCGGCATTAGCAGCAGCACAAGCGTATTTACTAGCCACAAGACTAGAGCATGGGGACCCGCGAGAAGATATGCACCGAGCCGCGATACGAAGCCTTGGAATAGTAGAAGGTAAAATCAGGGAGCAAGTCCCAGAGGTGAAGTCGACAAGCTACAAGGGAAGTCGCAAGGAGAAGTTCAGGTATAAGTACTCAAACGATGACTATATTGAATCATCGGAAGAGAAAGAGCGACAGAAAAGGAAGGAGGATGCAAGAAGTATAATAGCACAAGCTCGAGTAGATAAATCACGACATGCTTGGAGGGAAGAAAATTATGAAGATGATAAAGATATGGGTGCGTTATGCTTTACTCGTAGAGTTCGCAGAACGCGGGTACCCAAAGGATTCAAACTACCATACGACCAGAATAAGTACGACGGGTCGCAGGAACCCACCTTATGGCTATCAGATTATCTACAAGCAGTGCAGATATTAGGGGGAACAAAGGCGACTGCAATGCAAAGTTTGCAGCTGCACCTCACCGGCGCCGCCCGGTCTTGGTTGAACACGCTACCCGACGAATCTATTGGAAGCTGGGGAGAACTCGAAAGTCGATTCACAAGAAATTTTCGTTCCACCTACAAACGCCTAGCATCACTGGAAGAAGTTAAAGCATGTATGCAAAGGAAAGGCGAAACGCTACGTTCTTATATACAACGCTGGAGTATAATTAAAAACTCAGCAGAGGACGTCTCCGACGAACGAGCAATAGACGCTTTTTCGGAAGGACTTCGTCACTCAGATCTTGTGGAAGAAATAGGAAGAACAAGACCTACGACAGTAGCTGAGCTAATGGAACAAGCCAACAAATTTGCTGATGGACAGGACGCGTATAACAATAAAAGAGGACGTTCGCCAGAAGTCGACAGAACAAGTCGACAGAGGAGACGATACCGCAGCGGGGGTAACCAAGGAAGGCGAAATTAGGTAGCCGCAGGTTATGTACTAGAAGAAGAGGAAGGATACGAAAGTAGGAGGTTTCAGGCAAAAGGGACAGAAAAATCAAGATACTCTGGTCCTTCGGCTGAGGATATGCTATACGGACCTTGTCGAATCCACTACGCGTACCTCGACGGGAAAAGGGTCTCCAATCACCAGATGAAGGATTGTCGAACATTCCTAAGGTTGCAAGGTGCCATGGGCTCGAGCCAAGAAGGAAGGCAAGAAGAAAAACGTAGAAGTCAAGGATATCAAACTCAAAGATTATCAAAACACCTAGAGTCGCAAGTATACATATCAGCCATGATTCAACCAGTACCCAAGTCGAAAAAAGAGCGAAAGAGCATATCCAGGCAAGTGAACCTAGCAATATCATCACCACCAGCTACCACAGAGTATCTACGATGGTCAGAGCAACCAGTCAAGTTCAGTAGAGCGGATCACCCACGGAAAGTTCCTAGGCCGGGCCACTCGCCTATGGTTCTAAAAGCGCAAATAGAAGGATACGACGTCGGAAGAGTGTTCATGGACGCAGGGAGCGGCATAAACTTAATATATGCTAGAACACTAAAGGCTATGTGCATATCGCCGACGAGTCTGAAGCCAACAGATTGCTCTTTCCACGGGATAGTACCAGGAGAAGCAAACTACCCTTTGGGAAGAATAGAACTCGACGTCTGCTTTGGTAGCAGCGAAAACTATAGAAGAGAGAAACTGGAGTTCGAAGTTATGGATTGGCCGTCACAATATCATGCAATCCTGGGGCGCCCAGCATTTGCAAAATTCATGGCAGTACCGCACTACGCGTATCTCATGTTAAAAATTCCAGGGCCCAAAGGAACAATCACAGTACAAGGGAGCTTTGAAGTAGCCAACACATGCGACAGAGAATTCAACAAGATGGCGCAAACCTTCGGCATGACAGCAGAATACGAGAGGTTAAAAGGAGAAACAGATCATAATGTGCTACCCGACGTTGGACGATCCCTGCCAGATAAGGCTTTCGACACAACGCAGGATTCAAAGAAAATACAGGTCCACCCTACGGACCCAAGCAAGACGACGTCAATTGCGGTCAACTTGGATCCCGCATAGGAAGGCGCGCTCGTCGAGTTCCTCCGTGAGCGCTGGGAAATCTTCGCCTGGTGTCCATCGGACATGCCAGGGGTTCCCAGGGAACTCGTCGAGCACGCACTAAATGTAGATCCCAAGGCGAAACCTGTCAAGCAACCACTGCGACGATTCGATGAACCAAAGAGGAAGGCAATAGCGTCAGAATTGCACAGATTAGAAAGTGCTGGATTTATCAGAGAAATCAAAACTTCGAGTTGGGTATCGAACCCAGTAATAGTACCCAAGAAGAACACAGACGTACAAAGAGTATGTGTCGACTACACATCTCTCAATAAGCACTGTCCAAAGGATCCCTTCCCTTTACCCCGCATCGATCAAATAATCGATTCAACAGCGGGCTGCGCAAGGCTTTCCTTTTTGGATGCATATTCTGGCTATAACCAGATCAAGTTGAGGAAAGAGGACGAGGAAAAAACGGCCTTCATCACACCGTATGGGGTGTTTTGCTACCAAGTGATGCCATTCGGCCTAAAAAATGCAGGAGCAACTTATCAAAGGATGATGCAAAGTTGCCTCGGGAGCCAAATAGGGCGCAACATACAAGTCTACATTGACGATGTGGTCATCACTACAAGAGAGGAGAAATCTTTAATCAGCGACTTGGCGGAAACCTTCGACAACCTGAACATGTTCAAGCTTAAGTTGAACCCGACAAAGTGTTCCTTCGGAGTTTCGGCAGGGCAACTTTTGGGATTCTTGGTATCAGCACGAGGAATAGAGGCAAATCCAGAGAAAATTCAAGCAATTCTAACAATGGGGAAACCCATGAAACTCCATGACGTACAGAAATTAGCAGGACGAGTCGCGGCATTAAGTCGTTTCGTTGCTCGACTAGGGGAGAAGGCGCTTCCTTTTTATGCACTTATGAAGAAGTCAGACGACAAATTTGAGTGGACAGAAGATGCAGACGCAGCGTTTGCGCAATTGAAAAAAGTGCTTTCCACGCCGCCAGTGCTGGTCGCACCTAAAGAAAAAGAGCCACTACTACTGTACATCGCCGCAACCCATCAGGTGGTAAGTACAGTTCTAGTAGTCGAAAGAAGTGAAGAAGGCAAAGCTCATGGCGTCCAAAGACCGGTATATTTCATCAGTGAAGTACTATCTCCAACCAAACAGAGGTACCCGCATTATCAGAAGTTGGCGTACAGTGTCTTCACTACTGCACGTAAATTACGACACTATTTTACTGTGCACCCAATTATAGTGGTCAATGAAGCACCACTATCAAACATATTGAACAACCCTTTAGCAACAGGCCGTGTCTCTTTGTGGGGAATCGAGTTATCTCCCATGGACATCACGTATGAAAAAAGGAAGGCGATCAAGTCGCAAATTTTGCCAGATTTTACAGCAGAGTGGCTTGAGCTGCAAAGCACGGGACCACCAGATTTATCGAGTACTTGGACAATGTACTTCGATGGATCAAAGCGAGTCCAGGGAGCAGGCGCAGGAGTAGTATTAATATCGCCTCATGGCGACAAATTAAAGTATGTCTTAAGGATGAGTTTCCCGCAGGCTTCCAACAATGAAGCGGAGTACGAGGCTTTGTTGCACGGAATGAAGATGGCTAAAGCTTGTGGAGCAACTCGCCTAAAGATATTTGGAGACTCTAACCTTGTCGTCCAGCAAGTTATGAACAGGTGTGACACAATCAATGACAACATGATGGCCTACAAGAATCTGTACCATTATCTAGAAGGAACGTTCGATGGATGCGAAGTCTCTCACGTCAGCAGGAACAGCAATGAAGAAGCCGACACTTTAGCAAATATTGGATCACAATGCTTACCTGTACCATCTGGAGTATTTTGGGAAGAAATAGCGGAAAGATCAATAAAAAGTGCTAAAAGTTCGACTACCACGGCAGACTCGGGGGCTATGACAGAGCCAGAGGAGGTCATGATGATAGAGGAAACATGGATGCAGCCATATCTTGCGTATATGATAAATAAAAAGCTACCAGAAGATGCAGTGGAGGCTAAGAGGATAACTCGAAGAGCGAAAGCATTTGTCGTGATTGAAGGAAAACTATACAAAAGAAGTATTACAGGCGTTTTACAACGCTGTGTCACACCCCAGGAAGGGCAAACAATATTGAAAGACATACACGGCGGAGTATGTGGCCATCACGCCAGCAGCAGAGCAATAGCGGCAAAAGCTTTTCGAGCGGGATTCTATTGGCTAACAACCATCGAGGACACAAAAGATATAGTTCGAAAGTGTGAAGCATGTCAAAGGTTTGCATCTAGACCGCACGCACCAGCAGCGGAGCTACAAACAATACCATTATCCTGGCCCTTCGCACAATGGGGTCTTGACATGGTGGGAAAGCTGCACAAATCTTGGCCAGGGGGGCATGTTTACATGCTAGTAGCCGTCGATAAATTCACCAAATGGGTGGAAGCAGCTCCAGTAACAACTCAAGACTCTACAGCAGCAAGCAGCTTCATCAAGTCGATAGTTTTTCGTTTTGGTGTACCACATAGCATCATTACAGACAATGGGACAAATTTTACTTCAAAAGAATTCAAAAGTTACTGCGAAGGATTGGGGATCAAACTTAAGTTTGCATCTGTGGCGCACCCGAAGACAAACGGGCAAGTCGAAAAAGCCAATGGGTTGATCAGTAGTGGAATAAAAAAGAGGCTTTTAGCACCTCTCGAGAAAGCCAAGAGCGCTTGGGTAGAAGAATTGCCCTCCGTTCTTTGGAGCCTAAGAACTACGCCTAATGCAGCAACTCAAGAAACTCCTTTCTTCCTGGTCCATGGCGCAGAAGCCGTGCTTCCAGTCGAAGTTACACACGAGGCTCCAAGAGTGACGACATATGACGAGGCGACGTCGACAGAAGCATTGCAAGACGACGTCGACGCACTAGATGAAGCAAGAGACAAAGCATTAGAAAGGGCTACACAATATCAGCAAAGCTTACGAAACTACCATAGTAGTCGAGTTCGTCCACGATCCTTTGTGGTAGGCGACCTCGTTTTGCGACTCAGGCAAGATAGCCATGGGAAATTGGAGTCCCCGTGGGTGGGACCTTACGTCGTCACGGAAGTAATACCAGGAGGAGCATATCGACTACAAGACAAGAAGACTGGGAAGGACGAAAGCAACCCGTGGAATGCAGAACAGCTACGACGTTTTTACGCGTAGACTAAGTATAGAGATATCAATATATTCGAGTTAACCTTCTGGACCCAGAACATGAGGCCACAGGTCGGGTTCTTTGGGTTGAACTCGACAAAATTGTACGATTCTCGTGTCACTTCTCCGCTCGGGGGCTTCAACCCCTGGATCGTACGAAAAAATCGTTATGACAAGATGGAGGGGTTTTTCTTCACTATAAGGTTGTTTACACAACCCGATAAATACAGAGAAAACTTGGTTTATAAAAAGAACCCGATATTATCCTTACATTTATTGGTTCGCAAAGAACCCGACATATGGAAAGCGTATCTCAGAGCATGACTTGTTCTCATGGTACTAGTAAACGATATCGACACAAAGTACGAATATTTATTGCAAATATCATTGCAGGAAGGACATTGTCAAACGAAATTACATGGATAACAGATCCTAATAAAAGAGGGCTTCAAGCTTCATACTCCTTCTGGCAAAGAGTGCCATTGTAGATCTTCACGTCAAACTTCGACGTACCGACGTGGAAGTCGAAGGCCATGATGAAGCCTTGATGGATGTCGTGGTCTTCAGCAAATTGCGACCAGCCTCCTCTGAAGTACTGTTCGCCGTCGCCATCATACCACACCTCCACCTCATAGGGGACGCCACCGCCAGACTGTTCACGAAGAACCGCCTCTCGCAGTTCGCGGCCATCCATAAACTTCGTGAAATCTAGCGGCAAGCGCTGAATTTCACGGCACTGCGCCATGGCAATGCAAAGGAAAGAAAAGATACGGGGAGGTGCAGAAGGAGCAGCTGGAGCAGCAGATGGAGGAGCGATTGGACCTGGAGTGATGTTAGTCACTTTGGGTTTGTTCTTACTACCAGGTGGGCGGCCAGGACGGCGCTTAGCCGGAGCATCTGACGAAGTCCCTGCGGCGGCCGGCGCGCTGTTCTTGTTCTTGCTGCCGCGAGGACGACCCCGACCTCGTGGTGTCGCCGGGGAACCAAGGTTCAGATGGGAGCCTGCAGCATCTGTCATGGGTGCGAGAGAGAAACCTCAGAAAAACCCTAGATGGAGGAGAGAAGATGATGCGGCGGAGGAAAGGATCTGATTAGGGTTTTTATCCGAAACAGATGGTGCTTTATTTATAAGCGCGTATTATTGGGCCCCCGTGCTACGGCGCAGCCCACAAGCAAATTTTAAAGTACGAATTAAATTCTGCGTAGAGCAGACGATAATATCAATAAAGAAAAACAAGACAGGAGGCTATGATCGCGCGATATGGAAACCTCGACTTGGACTCGGGGGCTCATCAAATAGTAAAAGGTCCACAGTAGAAAGAAGAGCTGATCTTTGAGCCTATGCTTGACTACAAGTTGCCAAACATAGCCTCGGGGGCTACTCCCATCGGGAGCGCTGAGCGCGCACCCGATAGAGATGAAATAGTCAATATTGAAATTGCAGAAGGATAAGCATACAAAACTTCGACTATGTAGTCGACAAATTGAAGAGAAATTACTCCCATCAGGAGCGAGTTTTATGGTTGCAGAAACCTAAATATTTTCAGTCAAAATTTGACTGCGACATAAGATTCTCGAGTTACGTTATCGCAATGAAACTCGAATGCCGTGACTTGTCGCGAAGGTAAGACCCCGGGATCCGTCCTGTGTGGCCTGGTATACGCACATGGATGCGCTCTGCTGGTATGTATCCGTGTCTACGACGCGAAGAAAATCCTGGTGGACGCACTGGGTACCCCAAGAACCACTGGGACTCATTTTTTGTAAGCCCTAAATGAGGCAAAAGAGTGAGTTTGACCGGTATCCCAAATTCAAGTCCAAGGGGATTGAATTTGAAGTAGGTGACAAGTATCTGTTCCGGCAGTTAACTGACCTCTTGATCCGTCAGAGTTGTCAGGCTTGTTCACCGAGACCCCTTGCGAGCAAATTATCATCAATATAAGTCGAAAGACCAAGTCGAAGATTTGAAGATAAAGTCGAAGAATTAATCAAGACGAAGATTTGAAGATTAGAGATTCAACCTGAATCTGCAATTCTGGTAGAATCTCAGGGGCTACTGACAAGGGTATAGTTACTAGAGCCCGTTAGTTGAGTACCCCTGAGGCCCGTTAAGCTAGGCCCAATTGTAATGATAGTCGAATACGAGTTATTACCGTATGTCGATACTTCTAATCTGTATCGAACCCGACCCGATCCTCGAGACCTGGCCATCTATATATAGGGGCCAGGAGGGGACGGGGGATGGCAGATTGAAAGCAAGCCAGGTTGAACACCCAAGTTTACTTTCGATATATACCTATTTCGACTAACCTTACCTTCGAGTTCATCCGACGCCCTATCTCCCCGATCCTAAGTCCTTCACCTAGGACATTTGTCGAGTTAACCCTCGTCAATCAGTGACCACCTTAATCGGGTGACCCTGGAAGTAGTGACGTAGTTTCCTTGAAGCGATGAGCAAGGTGTAGAGCAGCTTTTGCTGCATGGTGTAGCGCTCCCGCGCGTCGCATAGCACCGTGCTGACAAAGTACACGAGCTTCTGCACCTTGGCAGTGTCCTCAGGAATCTTCTCCTCTTGGAGTTCAGGAGCGTCGCTCTGAGAGAGCGGCTCGGTCGGCGAAGTTGCAGCGGGCGGCTCCTCTTGAGGGACAGAAGGAATATCTGCCTCTACCTCGCGAGGAGCCCCCGGGCAGGGAGGATCAATTTGCTCTTTGGCGATTACCTTGGCATCTCGTTCCACGATGAGGACAGCGCTTGCAGTTCTCGGGGTTGCCGTGATGTAGAGCAGCAAGGGCTCGCGGAATGTCGGGGCAACCATGATCGGTGGGCTCGTGAGATACCTCTTCAGCTCGGCGAAGGCTTTGTTGGCTTCCGGAGTCCACTCAAACTTCCCAGTGCGCTTCATGAGCTTGAAGAAGGGCAAGGACTTCTCCCCACTCCTCGCGATGAAGCGCCCTAGGGCTGCCATGCATCCCGCGAGGCGTTGCATTTCCTTGAGATTGCGCGGAGGATGCATTTCTTCGATGGCCTTGACTTTGTCAGGGTTCGCCTCTATCCCGCGATGAGACACGAGGAACCCCAACAACTTTCCCGACGGTAAGCCGAAGGCGCACTTGGCGGGGTTGAGCTTGATATTTACCTTTCTCAGGTTGGCGAATGTTTCCTCCAGATCCTCGATGAAGGTGTGACTCTCGCGAGTCTTGACGACGATGTCGTCAACGTAGGCTTCCGCGTTTCTTCCCATCTGAGCCCCCAGGGCCTTACGCATGAGCCTTTGGAAGGTGGCTCCTGTGTTCTTCAGGCCAAAGGGCATGCAGACGTAGCAGTACACACCACAGGGCGTGATGAAGGCAGTCTTCTCTTCGTCCTCCCTTGCCATCTTGATCTGATGATAGCCGGAGAAGGCATCCAAGATGCAAAGGAGGTCACAGCCGGCGGTGGAGTCGACGATTTGATCTATCCTCGGGAGAGGATAAGGATCCTTGGGACAGGCCTTGTTGAGACTTGTGAAATCCACGCAGAGGCGTGATGTCTACGCACTTCTATTCTTGTAGACACTTGTTGGGCCTCCAAGTGCAGAGGTTTGTAGAACAGCAGCAAGTTTCCCTTAAGTGGATCACCCAAGGTTTATCGAACTCAGGGAGGAAGAGGTCAAAGCTATCCCTCTCAAGCAACCCTGCAATTACGATACAGAAAGTCTCTTGTGTCCCCAACACAGCCAATACACTTGTCAAATGTATAGGTGCACTAGTTCGGCGAAGAGATAGTGAAATACAAGTGGTATAGATGATTATAAGTAGCTAACGTGATGTGAAATAAATATCGCTGCGAGCAAACAAGTAACAAAATAGCAAGTAAACGGTGTGCAATGCTTGGAAACAAGGCCTAGGGATCATACTTTCACTAGTGGACACACTCCCAACAATATAACATGATTGAACAAACAGATAACTTCTCTCCACTATGGTACTCTGAATTACTCTCCTATTGAATAACACTAATCATTGTGTAGTGGCTACAGAAGCACCCCTTAAAGTTCATCAAGTACTTGACAAACACCACTCATAGAGATACCCAAATCAAAGCACAACTCAAGATAGATATCATTGCAACTTAGACCAAGTACTAACACGGTGCACACACTGTCACCATTACACCATGAAAGGAGGAATAGATCACTCAAACTATCATAGCAATAATTATTCTCATAATCCACAAGAGATCACAATCATAGCCTAAACCAAGTACCACCATGATGCACGCACTGTCACCGTTACACCAAGGCAGGAGGAATAGATTACTTTAACAATCACCACTAGAGTACACATAACATCTGAATAATAACATCTACTTCTTCAACATGATACAAAGCTCACAATCACATAAAGATCACATCATGGGAGAGAGAGGTGAACCACATAGCTACCGGTAGAGCCCTCAGCCCCGGGGATGAACTACTCCCTCCTCATCATAGGAGACAGCAAGGTTGATGGAGATGGCGGTGAGGTCGATGGAGATGGCGGAGACGGCGATGGAGACCGATGGAGATTGCGCCGGGGGCACTTCCTCGTCCCGGCAGGGTGCCGGAACAGAGACTTCTGTCCCCCGAAATTCGTCGACGGCGGCGGCGGAGCTGCGGAACTGTTTCTGGAAAATTGCCGAATCCTCTAGGGTTTTCCGTCCTGAGGCTTCTTATAGGCGAAGGGGCGATGTCAGAGGAGGGGCCAGGCTCCCTCACATGGGGCCCGCGCGGCCAGGGGCCTGACCGCGCCGCCCCTGTGTGTGGGGCCCTGGTGGCCCCCCTCCTACTTCTCTTCGGATCTCTGGAAGCTTTCGGGTAAAATAAGACTTCAGGAACTTGTTTCGTCCAATTCCGAGAATATTTCCTGTGTATCACTTCTGAAACACAAAAATAGCAGAAAACAGGAAACTGGCACTGTGGCAACTTGTTAATAGGTTAGTTCCGGAAAATGCATAAAAGTGCCACTAAGTGTAACAAAACAATAGGCAAATGGTGTAAAAACAAGCATGGAGCATCAAAAATTATAGATACGTTGGAGACGTATCAAGCATCCCCAAGCTTAACTCCTGCTCGTCCTCGAGTAGGTAAGTGATAACAAAGAATAATTTTTGAGGTGACATGCACCTACACAATCTTGATCATATATGTAAGCATTTGTGAGCTGGGATCATAAGAACTTAAAACATGGGCATGAAGATATAATCTCGACAATAAGAACTTAGCAACCATGTTGTAAACATGCAAATGAACACAAACAAAAGATCATGATAATGAAACAATGAAAGTCAAACGTGTGTTCAAATCATAAGGAAAAACATACAAGTGGTTTTCAGCTTGTCCTTCAAAGAGAGCAAAACATAAATGCATAGGACACCTTCAAGTTTAAGAGGACGACTAGATACAAATAATTTGAGAACAAGTGAAACCAACAATATGAATCAATCAATGAAAACTTTGGGACAATGCACATTATACTAAGAATGACAACTATGCTCTCTTATGGTGCATAAAGATAGAAGGTGGTGACTCAACATAAAAGTAGAAGAAAGGCCCTTCGCAGAGGGAAGCAGTGATTAAACATGTGCTAGAGCTTTTCATTTATAAAACAGAGAGATAAAAATTGGTTTTGAGAGGTGGTTGTCTTTGTCAACTACTAGCAATGGGGTTCTTACTATCTTCCATACAAAAATGAAGCAAGTTTTTGAGAGAGAGATTGGCACTTTTGTGCTCTTTTATAAAGCTTGGCACTCCTCCCCACCTTTTTTCCTTTCACAAACCATGGCTAACCGATTCCATCGGGTGCCCACCAACATTCACTTTCCATGGAGGAGTGCCTTTTTTCTTTCTTTTTTTCTCTTTTTTTTGGAATAAGCAATATGGAAGATAGCAAATCCGACCACTACGTCCCCATGAGCTGAAAACAGTGTCACAAAATGAGAAGTGTTTTGAAGGTTTTTTGAAAGGTAGCACATGAAAATTTACTTGGAATGGCTTGCAAATACCATGCATAGGAATTTATAGTGGACACAATAGCAAACTTGGTTTTTAGGAGTTGGATGCACGAGTAGAGCTCATACTCAGTACAAAATGAGGGCTAGCAAAAGACTGGGAGCGACCAACTAAGAGGGCAATAACGGCCATAATCATGCAGAGCGACAAAGCAACATTAAAAGAAGCATAAGATGGCATCAAAAGTCAAAAACTAAATGATCATAGAGGCTATTGGCGACTTTGTATGAGTCTAACATGGTGTAAGCATGCGCCAAGTCAACCCAAATAAAGCATCAAGGAGAAAACCAAAATAATGCTTCCAAATAATTAAAACAACGCATGATTTTTTCAAAGGCTCATTAGGCAATCTCAGTTATTTGAGACAAGTCATGCTACAGCAAAACCACTAATCATACTATCAAAAAGACATCAAGCATGACATGAAAAAGCCTAAGCCGCAGTCTACACAAGCTCCTTCTTGTACCACTATTTTGCATAAAGCTTTTTCTCTTTTCCAACACCATTTGAAATTTTTTATAAACACCTCTTTTGATAAAAACCAATAAAGACCATAGGCAAAAATACACCTTGATGAAAAGATATAACAAGATCTGAACGCAAATCAAGGCAAAAATCGAAAGCTAAACTCAGTAGCAGAAAAAGAGAACACTCATTGAACGATAGGAGTGAAAACTAGAGTGTTCTTGGCAAATGAAAAGCGAGTTCATCTCCTCCAAAAGAAACATGATGTGATCTAACCATTTATTGCAGCAAACAAAACTAAACTAACTAAGAAAACTAAAACAACTGACGCTCCAAGAAAAACACATAGTGCATGAAGCAATAAAAATATAGTGTCTTGAAAGGTGACCTGATTTTTGCCGATGAAGAAGGGGTGCCTCGGGGGAATCCCCAAGCTTTGACGCTTGTACTTCTTGGATATTTCTTGGGGTGATGCATGGGCATCCCCAAGCTTGAGCTTTTGTCCATTCTTCAACTCATCTCATCATTCTCCAATCCCTACACTTGAAAACTTCCTTCATACAAAACTAAACACAATTCTATTAGCAACATTAGTTTAAGCATAACATAGAATCAACCCTTTTTGCTTCAGGTTTCAACCTAAAACCACCACATATTAAGTATATACTACTGTAGCAACTTCCCCAAAAGTTCCGTGATCAAAAGAACTCAAAAAGAAAGCGATAAAGCGGCAAACACAAATATTGGCAGAAATCTGTCAAAACAGAATAGCTGACAAAGGTCGAATTTTTGAGGGGTTTTCTGTTGCTCAAATCAAAAAGTGTTCAACTAATGAAAGTTTGGATATAACCTGGGGCATAAGCACAAGAAATCGCAGGTCCAAAAGATATACAGAGAATTTTCACGAATTTTTACGGTGCAGCACCAAAAACAGTTTCAGGACAGCAACATCCCCAAATCTTACCTCACTCAAATTAGAGGCTTCTCTTGGCACAAAAACGAAATAAAAAGGATAAGGAGCGGTCATTACAGTAGTAATGACTTCCAAGACTCAAATAAAAGAAAAAGTATTGAAAATAAAACATTGGGTTATCTCCCAAGAGTGCTTTTCTTTAACGCCTTTGAGCTAGGCGCAGTAATTTGCAAAGATGCTCATGTGGGCGCCATATAAGAGCTTGAGGCAAAGGCGCCATATAGGAACTTAAAGCAATAGAGAGCATCAAAAAGCAAATGTGAAAGACATTTATATCTGAACCACTTCCTATGCATAGGAATCTTGTAAGAAAATAAATCAACAAGGCACATAGTAGCAAGCATGGATAGATAAAACAAGTGCCACTTCAAGATTTGCAACATAAAGAGGGGAAACTTAATATTGTTGAGATCCATCAAACCATGTTTCCCTCTCTCATAATAACTTTCAGTAGCATCATGAATAGAACTAACAATATAACTATCACATAAAGCATACCTATCATGAGCCACATGCATAAAAGAATTAATACTCACCACAAGAACAATAGTAGTAGGAGCAAATTCAATAGAATAATTATTCTCATCACCATAATCATCATAAATAGGAGGCATATTGTAATCATAACTAATTTTATCTTCAAAAGTAGGTGAGCTGAAAATATTATACTCATCATCACAAGCTAGAGATCTACTATTTCGCAAAGCATATTCTTCAAACATATCATCATAAGAAGGAACATCACATATGGGAGATAAAATATCATCAGAGCAAACTTTCTCCACTAAAGCTGGGGAACTAAAAATATCATGCTTAACAAAACCAGCTTCCCCAAGCTTAGACTTTTCTATAGCATTATCAACAACGGTGTTCAAAGCATTCATACTAACAACACTATTAGCATGCAAATTAAGCTCCAAAGGTTTTTCAATTTTCTCTTCAAACACTTCATATCTAAACTCAGGAAAAAGACTAGCAAACTCTTTGTTTTCCATTAAGCCTAACTAGTGAAAATAAAAACAAGAAACAAAAAGATGTAACTGCAGAATCTAAAGGAAATAACTTTGAGCACTCACACAGGAGGATGTGAGTACCTTTTACCTTACCTCCCCGGCAATGGCGCCAGAAAAGAGCTTGATGTCTACGCACTTCTATTCTTGTAGACACTTGTTGGGCCTCCAAGTGCAGAGGTTTGTAGAACAGCAGCAAGTTTCCCTTAAGTGGATCACCCAAGGTTTATCGAACTCAGGGAGGAAGAGGTCAAAGCTATCCCTCTCAAGCAACCCTGCAATTACGATACAGAAAGTCTCTTATGTCCCCAACACACCCAATACACTTGTCAAATGTATAGGTGCACTAGTTCGGCGAAGAGATAGTGAAATACAAGTGGTATAGATGATTATAAGTAGCAAACGTGATGTGAAATAAATATCGCTGCGAGCAAACAAGTAACAAAATAGCAAGTAAACGGTGTGCAATGCTTGGAAACAAGGCCTAGGGATCATACTTTCACTAGTGGACACACTCCCAACAATATAACATGATTGAATAAACAGATAACTTCTCTCCACTATGGTACTCTGAATTACTCTCCTATTGAATAACACTAATCATTGTGTAGTGGCTACAGAAGCACCCCTTAAAGTTCATCAAGTACTTGACAAACACCACTCATAGAGATACCCAAATCAAAGCACAACTCAAGATAGATATCATTGCAACTTAGACCAAGTACTAACACGGTGCACACACTGTCACCATTACACCATGAAAGGAGGAATAGATCACTCAAACTATCATAGCAATAATTATTCTCATAATCCACAAGAGATCACAATCATAGCCTAAACCAAGTACCACCATGATGCACGCACTGTCACCGTTACACCAAGGCAGGAGGAATAGATTACTTTAACAATCACCACTAGAGTACACATAACATCTGAATAATAACATCTACTTGTTCAACATGATACAAAGCTCACGATCACATAAAGATCACATCATGGGAGAGAGAGGTGAACCACATAGCTACCGGTAGAGCCCTCAGCCCCGGGGATGAACTACTCCCTCCTCATCATAGGAGACAACAAGGTTGATGGAGATGACGGTGAGGTCGATGGAGATGGCGGAGACGGCGATGGAGACCGATGGAGATGGCTCCGGGGGCACTTCCCCGTCCCAGCAGGGTTCCGGAACAGAGACTTCTGTCCCCCGAAATTCGTCGATGGCGGCGGCGGAGCTGCGGAACTGTTTCTAGAAAATTGCCGAATCCTCTAGGGTTTTCCGTCCCGAGGCTTCTTATAGGCGAAGGGGCGATGTCAGAGGAGGGGCCAGGCTCCCTCACATGGGGCCCGCGTGGCCAGGGGCCTGGCCGTGCCGCCCCTGTGTGTGGGGCCCTGGTGGCCCCCCTCCTACTTCTCTTCGGATCTCTAGAAGCTTCCGGGTAAAATAAGACTTCAGGAACTTGTTTCGTCCAATTCCGAGAATATTTCCTGTGTATCACTTCTGAAATACAAAAATAGCAGAAAACAGGAAACTGGCACTGTGGCAACTTGTTAATAGGTTAGTTCCGGAAAATGCATAAAAGTGCCACTAAGTGTAACAAAACAATAGGCAAATGGTGTAAAAACAAGCATGGAGCATCAAAAATTATAGATACGTTGGAGACGTATCAAGGCGCCCACTGCCATTAGCCTTTGGGACAACCACCGGATTGGCGATCCAGGTGGGGTGGGCTACCTCGCGTATTAGCTTGGCCTTCTTCAGCTTCTCTATTTCTTGGACGATGAAGTCTTGCTTCTCTTGCGCTTGTTTCCTGGTCTTCTGCTTCACGGGGTGTGCCTGAGGGCACACAACTAAGTGGTGCTCAATCACCTCCCTGGGAACGCCGGGCATATCTGACGGAGTCCAAGCAAACAAGTCAGAGTTTGCCCGCGGGAAGGTGACGAGCGCGCTTTCCTATTTGGGAGAAAGCCCTGCCCCGATGGTGACAAAGTTTTCGCAGCCCCCAGCCTAGAGTGGGACCTTCTTTGTGGCAGAGCGCTCTTGGGTGAACTGGGGCCTCCTCCCCGAGGGTACCGTAGATTCCCCAATGCTCATGTCCCGCATCGGATGGACCAGGTCCTCGCTTGGGGTAGGCGATGTAGAGGCGGCGAACTTCTTCCCTGTTGAGCCCGGCAGGTGAGGCTCGAGAGAGGCCTTCTTCGCAGCAGCTTGATCTTGAGATACGAGCTGCTTTTTCCTCGTGAGGTCACCAGAGTGTTCCAACAGATCTTCATCGGCGGGGAACATGGCGGCGGCCTCACGGTAGACATGCTCCACAGACCGGAGCGCGTCCTTTTCATTGCAGCGCACGGTGATTGTGCCATTGGCGCCCAGAATCTTGAGGATGTTGAAGCCATGATGCGTTGTTGCCATGAACCTTGCCAGGGCTGGATAGCCGAGGATGGCATTGTATGGCAGCGCGATGTAGGCGACGTCGAAGTCGAGGCTTTCTGTCCTGTAGTTGTCCCGGGTGCCGAAGGTGACGGGCAGGCGTACCTACCCAATTGGCATTGTAGACCCTTCGGTTACCCCGAAGAATGGTTGGGTTGGCATGAGCCGATGGTACGGCACCTGCATCTTCTAGAAGACCTCAACCGAGATGATGTTGAGGCCCGCCCCTCCGTCGATGAGAGTACGATTGACGGCGATGTTATTGATGGTTGGCGTGCACAAGAGGGGAATTGTGGCAACGCCCTTGGTGGAGGTCGGATGATCCTCCTCATCGAAGCCGATCTTGCTGGTTGACCACTTCATTAAGCGGTTGCCGGCGTTGGGCTATGCCACCACGATTTCTCGCGACAACTGCTTGAAGTGACGATTAGATAAAGGAGCTTGAGCTCCACCCAGGAGGCAAGCGGCGAAGCCTCGCGGCTCTTGATAGCCCCTGGTTCTCTTCACGATGATCATTCGCTGGTGGAGGCAGCGGCAGCGGCTCGGGATCTGCACGAGACAGACCATCGCGGCGACGACCCTCGTCTCGGTCGTCGTCACGGCGATCGCCCCGGGATCAACCCTTGCCGTGGCTACGGCTACTCCCACGGCGCTTGGTGACACCATTTTCTTCATGAAACTTTCGGACAATCCAACAATCGTTGGTATTGTGGGTGTCCTTTTTGTGGAGGATGCGGTAGCGGCAACGTCGACCTTTATCGCACTCGGAGCGGTCCCCGCGGTGCTGCTTATGCTCGGGCTCCGCCGTGAGGACAGCAGCCTCCTTGCGCTTGGGGTCCTTGGACTTTGGCTTTGGGGGAAGCGCCTCCGGCAGGTTGTGCACAAAGAGCCTCCCCTCCTCAGCCTTGGCGCAGTGGTCAACGATCTCGAAGAGCCTGACGACGGAAGTCAGCACATCATTCACGAATAGCTTCTCCCTCATCTTGATGTCAGAGACGCCCGTGGAGAACGCGGAGATGACCTCCTTATTGGAGATCCTGGGAATCTTGTTCCTCATCTGGCTGAAGCGCTGGATGTATTGACGAAGCATCTCGCCCTTGTACTGACGCACCGCCTTAAGATCGTTCTTGGTGGCGGGGCGCTCGTACGTGGGCATGAAGTTAGCGACGAACTGACGGCACAAGTCCTTCCATGAGGTCACGGATTCATGAGGAAGATTCATGAGCCAAGTTCGTGGAGCGTCTTTGAGGGCCATGGGGAACCAATTGGCCATCGCACGCTGATCTCCACGCGCGGCCTGGACGGCGACGACGTAGAGCTGGAGGAATTCGATGGGGTTTGTGGTCCCGTCGTAACACGCGCCGATGTCTGGCTTGAACTTGTCAAGCCAGACCATGTAGCGTTGCTGGCGAGTGAGAGCAAGGCACCCGGGGTTGTAGATAGGGTCCCCGGGGGTCTTGACGTTCTTGCCAGCTTCGCCGATGTCGTCGATGGCACAGTCATGATTTTCGCGGCGGCGCTCAAGGGAGACGCGTGCGTCTTCTGGAGCACGTTGGAAGATTTGGCAGTTGGGCTCCCCGCGCGGCGAAGAGGCGGCGCGGGATGCTACCTTCTTGGCCTTGGCGGCCTTCCCATCTCCGGTGCCCGGGGTGCGTCGCCTCGCCGCCGGATCTGGCTCCCCCGCGCCCTGGGCTCCTCCCTGGGCCGGATCTTCATTGGCGATGGCGACGAGCTCGGCGATTCAAGCGCGCCACCCCTCACGCCCGTCATCAGTGGGCTGATAGCGCAACAGCTCCTGTGCCATGGCAAGAGCCTGTGCAGGAGACAGCTGACTCCCAGAACGAGCGCGAGAAGTGGTTGTGGCGGTGAAGGAGAGCGAAGGCTCTGTACGCCCGGACGGGAGGTAGTAGGACTCCATATCTTCCTCCTCTTCCTCCTCGGCCGAGGCTTCACGACGACGGAAGATGGGCTCGGTTTGCCCTCGAACAGCGTTACGGCGGCGAAGACGCTCGAGCCTTGCGTTGGCGTCGGCCATGTCGAAGCAGATCTAGAAGAAAACACACCACAGCCCCCCACCTGGCGCGCAAATGTCGATGGATTTCGTGTCGCAAGAACACGGGGTACCACGCGACGGACCCAAAGATTCGAACGCAGGGGGCTGAACGTGGGAGATCTTGGATTGCAACGAAACACGGTGACGGAAGCCTCGAGCTGTCGAACACACAACGCACCGCAGAGAGGGACGACGAGCTTTACCCAGGTCAGGGCCCTCGTGGTGAGGTAAAACCCCTACTTCCTGCCTTCTTGTATTACGACGCGATACCTCGCGAGGAGTACAAGGTCTTGATTACAGAGCTCTAGCTGGCCGGAGGTAGAAGAACCAACTTAGCCTAGCTAGGAGCCCGGAGATGAAGATTCGATCCCCTCTAAGGGGTGTGATGTCTACGCACGCGTCTGTTCTTGTAGACAGTGTTGGGCCTCCAAGTGCAGAGGTTTGTAGAGCAGCAGCAAGTTTCCCTTAAGTGGATCACCCAAGGTTTATCGAACTCAAGGAGGAAGAGGTCAAAGCTATCCCTCTCAAACAACCCTGCAATTACAATACAGAAAGTCTCTTGTGTCCCCAACACACCCAATACACTTGTCAGATGTATAGGTGCACTAATTCGGCGAAGAGATAGTGAAATACAAGTGGTATGGATGATTATAAGTAGTAAATGCAATATGAAATAAAAATGGCAGCAAGCAAACAAGTAACAAAACAGCAAGTAAACGGTGTGCAAAGCTTGGAAACAAGGCCTAGGGATCATACTTTCACTAGTGGACACACTCCCAACAAATATAACATAATTGAACAAATAAATAACTTCCCTTCACTATGGTACTCTGAATTACTCTCCTATTGAATAACACTAATCATTGCGTAGGGCTACGAAGCACTCCTCAAAGTTCATCAAGTACTTGACAAACACCACTCATAGAGATATCCAAATCAAATCACAACTCAAGATAGATATTATTGCAACTTAGACCAAGTACTAACACTGTGCACACACTGTCAACATTACACCGTGAAAGGAGGAATAGATCACTTCAATACTATCATAGTGATAATTATTCTCATAATCCATAAAAGATCACAATCGTAGCCTAGACCAAGTACCACCATGATGCACGCACTGTCACCGTTACACCATGGCAGGAGGAATAGATTACTTTAATAACACACTAGAGTACACATAATGAAGAAGAGTGACATCTACTTATTCAACATGATACAAAGCTCAGGATCACATAAATATCACATCATGGGAGAGAGAGAGGTGAACCACATAGCTACCGGTAGAGCTATCAGCCCCGGGGATGAACTACTCCCTCCTCATCATAGGAGACAGCAAGGTTGATGGAGATGGCGGCGAGGTCGATGGAGACGGCGATGGAGACCGATGGAGATGGCTCCGGGGGCACTTCCCCGTCCCGGCAGGGTGCCGGAACAGAGACTTCTGTCCCCCGAAATTCGTCGACGGCGGCGGCAGAGCTGCGGAACTCTTCTGGAAATTTTGCTGACTCCCCTAGGGTTTTCCGTCCCGAGGCTTTATATAGGCGAAGGGGCGTCGTCAAGAGTGGCCCCAGGCCTCCTCACACCTAGGCGGCACGACCAGGGCCTGGGCCACGCCAGCCTAGTGTGAGGCTGGCCTGTGGCCCCTCTCCTTCACCTCTTTGGATCTCTGGAAGCTTCCGGGCAAAATAAGACTTCAGGAACTTATTTCGTCCAATTCCGAGAATATTTCCTGTGTATCACTTCTGAAACACAAAAACAGCAGAAAACAGGGAACTGGCACTATGGCGACTTGTTAATAGGTTAGTTCCGGAAAATGCATAAAAGTGCCACGAAGTGTAACGAAACATTGGGCAAATGGTGTAAAAACAAGCATGAAGCATCAAAAATTATAGATACGTTTGAGACGTATCAGCATCCCCAAGCTTAACTCCTGCTCGTCCTCGAGTAGGTAAGTGATAACAAAATAAATAATTTTTGAGGTGACATGCACCTACACAATCTTAATCATCTATGAAAGCATTGAGTGCTGGGATCATAAGAACTTAAAACATGGGCATGAAAGACATAATCTTGACAATAAGAAACTTAGCAACCATGTTATAAACATGCAAATGAACACAAACAAAAGATCATGAAAATGAAACAATGAAAGTCAAACGTGTGTTGATATCATAAGGAAAAACATAGTAAATGGTTTTCAGCTTGTCCTTCATGGAGAGCAAAACATAAATGCATAGGACACCTTCAAGTTTAAGAGGGCGACTAGATACAAATAATTTAGGAACAAGTGAAACCATAGTCATGAATCAATCAATGATAAACTTTGGGACAATGCACATTATACTCAGAATGACAACTATGCTCTCTTAGACGGTGCATAAAGATAGAAGGTGGTGACTCAACATAAAAGTAAAAAGAAAGGCCCTTCGCAGAGGGAAGCAGTGATTAAACATATGCTAGAGCTTTTCATTTGTAAAACAGAGAGAAAAAAATTGGTTTTGAGAGGTGGTTGTCTTTGTCAACGACTGGCAATGGTGTTCTTACTATCTTCCATACAAAAATGAAGCAAGTTTTTGAGAGAGAGATTGGCACTTTTGTGCTCTTTTATAAAGCTTGGCACTCCTCCCCACCTTTTTTTCCTTTCTCAAACCATGGCTAACCGATTCCATTGGGTGCCCACCAACATTCACATACCATGGAGGAGTGCCTTTTTTCTTTCTTTTTTTCTCTTTTTTTTTCTTTTTGGAATAAGCAATATGGAAGATAGCAAATCCGACCACTACGTCCCCATGAGCTGAAAACAGTGTCACAAAACGAGAAGTGTTTTGAAGGTTTTTTGAAAGGTAGCACATGAAAATTTACTTGGAATGGCTTGCAAATACCATGCATAGGAATTTATAGTGGACACAATGGCAAACTTGGTTTTTAGGAGTTGGATGCACGAGTAGAGCTCATACTCAGTACAAAATGAGGGCTAGCAAAAGACTGGGAGCGACCAACTAAGAGAGCAATAACGGCCATAATCATGCAAAGCGACAAAGCAACATTAAAAGAAGCATAAGATGGCATCAAAAGTCAAAAACTAAATGATCATAGAGGCTATTGGCGACTTTGTATGAGTCTAACATTTGTGAGCATGCGCCAAGTTGTGATGACCTCAAATTTGATAACAAATTCGAAGTGCCCGTTATGTATTCCACCGCAATCCCAGAATCATTGTTGCGATATACATAACGTAGTTGGTAACCAGTTCCATAGACATTACAATACGATGGTCCAAATACAATGGTCATAGTGACCAAGTTCATATTACAACACAATATAGCAGCGGAAATAACGTCTTTGGGTCCATGCCTTCACCCTACAGGCAAATGGCGACTCATGGAGACGATCTTAGTTCTGGTACACTTCTTCATACCCTTCCTCCGGATACTCTTCCCCATAGTCTGGCCAAGTTAATAGCCAGGGACACAGCCATGAGTACATTGGATGCACTCGCAAACCATCTTATAAATGAAATGATGAAGTAGACATGCAAGGTTGATAGGGGGACTAAGCACTAAGTTTATTGGCAAAAGCTAGTTTTATTTCCCAAGAATGTTCATAGGCAGAAAAGAAGTTTAGTTCTCTAAGTTCAATCTAAAGAGGAACTTCAAGTGTGTCAACATCATTGTCAAGTCAAGTCAAGTCATTCACCATGTTCACCATTGTTACTTTTATTCTTGACAAAAGTCAAGTACAGCTTGCCAACTGTCCATAACCGCGGACTCGGCTATTCGAATAGTTTTGAAACCTCTGCAGAGGGGTACACTTTACCCACAAGAATCGATACATCTGCCGGGAGAAATCCACGGATCGTCATACACAAGGTATGCGGGGTTCAGATAATCAAACAAACTCTTTCACTTGTCTACTCTAGTATAGGATCCTTCCCTAGAGCCTGAGACACGGATTTCCCCGTTCCGGCGCCTCTAGTTTTGCCCGCTCCGGGATGCCAGATGGATGGAAATCTTCAGGAAGGAAAATTTCCAATGACCACTCGGTTCGGAAGCAACCACACATGGAATACTTCTATAAAGGATGATACAAGACCTCCCATACTAGAATAAACAAGCTAGGAATAAGCCCCTTCCCATTCAGGGGTAATGTGGTCGTACGGTATGGTTGGCTCACATAGTACATCACCCGTTGTCATTGAGAAATACATTTCATAGTTCTTAGTCAAGATTAACTTCTTTCATAAGGCCATCATGCAGGAGCAATCTTCAATTCAAGTTTTCAAGTTCAAGTCACCACTTTTCAAATAGGGTTCCCCTTATAGATGGCCTCAGTTTTATTAGCGACTAAGCAACTACATTGAGTGATGATACTACTAAACATGGTTGGATAAACTCAGCTTGATGCTCTTGTTAAGCAAGATATCAAACACCTCTATCATTCTACTCTAGCAATTCAATCATGCAATTTACTTAAAACAGGTAGAATGCAATAGTAAAACTAGGCATTTGGAGTATGATTCAAAAGATGGCTTGCCTTGGTTGGCAAAGTGTCCGGGGTATTCTTCTTCTTCTTGATAATACCCCCCCTCAAAATCCTCCTCAGCAACACTAGCGTCTAATAACGAAATCAACACAAAACACACAATCACTACACAATGCTAACAACACACCAAGCACACATATTTGTTTGCTAACAATAGCATTCATGTTGCATTCTATGGAGTTGGTTTGCAAGTTTTTCTTCTAAGTTTTTATTAAGTGTGCAAGTTAGAGTTTCTACTAAGTGTCATATGCTGTTTACTTTCTAAACATTGGTATTGGTTTAGGGGTATTAGGACTAGTTCAAGTGGGGAGGGATTAACTAAGTGGATTGGTATTGAGGGAAACACTAATCTAGTGTATTTTAGAGATCTATCATTTTATGCTACAAGATAGGATTGGGTTAGAGTCTAATTGATACCACTAACAAGGTTTGAGTTGCTTAAGGTTAAACTAAACAGTAGACAAGTTGATTAGTGAGTTCACAAATCAAGTTTCAAGATTTTAGGAGGTTTAAATAATTTTCTAGAATTTTCTAAGATTAAAAAAAAGTTATGGTCACACTATTCTTATTTAATTAAATTCCTACTTCAAATGGAATTCTAACCAGTTCTACTGGGTAGAGAATTTGATAAGCTTTCCAACGCATATTCATTTGCTAAAAATGGATTTATAAATCTCTTGGAATTTTAGTTTGAAAAACATATCTGAAAGTTATTTGAATTAATTCAAACGGGCGGGAAAAATAAAAATTGAAACGGACCGAAACTTAACCGCACCGGGCCGAATCCTGAACGAATCCCGAACGGGCCGGCCCAGAAAACGTTTCGCGCGGCGGGAAAGAATTAAAACAGAACCTGACAGGGGGGTCCCACCCGTCAGGTCACTTAACTAAACCGAATCGGTATGCGACCCTCGGATCTAGATCGAACGGCTACTACGCGTCGTCTTCCTCGGCCAGGGCGGAGCTCACCGGCGTTGCAGAGACGAGTGTTCGACGGCGAGGGCGTGACGGAGAGGAAGCAGAGCTTGCCGGCGGAATAGCAGATCGACGGCGGTTGCTCGACTCCTCCACCTCGCACCAGCAGCAGCTCCAATGGTGGCCGAAATCCTCCAGAACGCGGCGGTGCTCCCGTGCAGAGCTCGGACGATTCCAAGGGAGAGAGGAAGAGAGAAGAGTGGGGATCGGTTGCGGTGGGTGTGTGCTTCCTCTGGGGGTGATCGACGGGAGGCCGGGGGCAAGGCGACCAGTGCGTGGCCAGTGCGGGGGTCCTGGCGGCGTTCGGAGGTCGCACCGGGCACGGCGGCCTCGGGGGTGTGCTGGGGGGTTGTCGCCTCGGCTGTGGAGGGCTGTGGGTCGGTGCTGGAGAGGGCATGGCGGTCGGGAGCGTGCAGAGAAGAAGAAAGACTGGGAGGGGGCCCTGGGCGCATTTCACTTCTTCCCTCCACTTCTCACGGCTCGGGTCGGGGCAGAGGGAGCGGGGCTCGACCGAGGCGCCTCCCAGGAGCATGGCTACAGGCGCTGGACGAACGGCGACAGTGATCATCACAGTAACTAAGATTTGCTCAATTTTCATCTGTTAAGTGTTCGACGAAATGCCCGCAAGAGATTTAAATTTGAATTTTTGAAATTTTCCACTTTGGGTGATCAACATATTGGCCAAGGTTTCCATTCATATTTTTGTTACAAAGAAATGTTAAGTTTTGCAGAAATCTTATTTGCATTTTTTAGTATAGTCACTGTTTCAGATTCAAAGTTTGACAGAAGTTTGAGTGATGTTCTGATTTGAATTTTGGGTAGCAACTTCTTGGTTGAGTTAGTAGGTGACTTGGTGAAGCTCAACTAACTGGCCAAACACTGAGGTGAGTTACAGATTTCTTATTCTAAAGGCTCAAAGTAGGGTAGTCAAACAGATTTCCTAGATCATCTTTTTCTTTCTTTCTTTTGTTTCTTCTTGCTTTGGTTCTTATAATTATTCTCACTTGCTTCTGTTGGTTAGGTTAGAATTAACTAACTAGTGCACAACCAAAATTAACACACATAAAATCATAAAAGACATAAAATAGAAAATACATGTATGCATGAAATAATAGATAAAAAGTTTTATCTGGGTCCCAAAAGTTGGCACTTTAATTAATAAGAAGTGGATTACAATTTCTGAGTTGTTACACAAGTCAACCCAAATAAAGCATCAAGGAGAAAACCAAAATAATGCTTCCAAACGATAAAAACAACGCATGATTTTTTCAAAGGCTCATTAAGCAATCTCAGTTATTTGAGACAAGTCATGCTACAACAAAACCACTAAGCATACTATCAAAAAGACATCAAGCACGACATGCAAAAGCCTAGGCCGCAGTCTACACAAGCTCCTTCTTGTACCACTTTTTTGCATAAAGCTTTTTCTCTTTTCCAACACCATTCAATTTTTTTTATAAACACCTCTTTTGATGAAAACCAATAAAGACCAGAGGCAAAAATACACCTTGATGAAAAGATAAAGCAAGATCTGAACAAAAATCAAGGCAAAAAATGCAAGCTAAACAGCAGTAGCAGAAAAAGAGAACACTCATTGAACGATAAGAGTGAAAACTAAAGTGTTCTTAGCAAATGAAAAGCGAGTTCATCTCCTCCAAAAGAAACATGATGTGATCTAACCATTTATTTCAGCAAACAAAGCAAAAGAAAACTGAAAACAAAAACAACTGACGCTCTAAGAAAAACACATAATGCATGAAGCAATAAAATTATAGTGTTTTGAAAGGTGACCTGATTTTTGCCGATGAAGAAGGGGTGCCTCGGGGGCATCCCCAAGCTTTGACGCTTGTACTTCTTGGATATTTCTTGAGGGTTGCATGGGCATCCCCAAGCTTGATCTTTTGTCCATTCTTCATCTCATCTCATCATTCTCCAATCCCTACACTTGAAAACTTCCTTCATACAAAACTAAACACAAATCTATTAGCAACATTAGTGTAAGCATAACATATAATCAACTCTTTTTGCTTTAGGTTTTAACTCAAAACCACCACATATTAAGTATATACTACTGTAGCAACTTCCCCAAAAGTTCCGTGATCAAAAGAACTCAAAAAGAAAGCGATAAAGCGGCAAACACAAATATTGGCAGAAATCTGTCAAAACAGAACAGCTGACAAAGGTCGAATTTTTGAGGTGTTTTATGTTGCTCAAATCAAAAAGTGTTCAACTAATGAAAGTTTGGATATAACCTGGGTCATATGAAAAAGAAATCGCAGGTCCAAAATATATACAGAGAATTTTCACAAATTTTTATGGTGCAGCACCGAAAACTGTTTCAGGACAGCAACATCCCCAAATCTTACCTCGCTCAAATTAGAGGCTTTTCTTGGCACAACAACGAAATAAAAAGGATAAGGAGAGGTTATTACAGTAGTAATAACTTCCAAGACTCAAATAAAAGAAAACGTACTGAAAAAAAAACAATGGGTTATCTCCCAAGAGTGCTTTTCTTTAATGCCTTTGAGCTAGGCGCAGTAATTTGCAAAGATGCTCATGTGGGCACCATATAAGAGCTTGAGGCAAAGGCGCCATATAGTAACTTAAAGCAATAGAGAGCATCAAAAAGCAAGTGTGGAACACATTTAAATCTAAACCACTTCCTATGAAAAATAGTCTTGTAAAGAGACAAGTCATAAAAGCGCAAAGCAAAAAGCATAGGAAGGCAAAACAAGTACAACTTCAAGAATTGCAACATAAAGAGGGGAAACTCAATATTGTTGAGATCCATCAAACCATGTTTCCCTCTCTCATAATAACTTTCAGTAGCATCATGAATAGAACTAACAATATAACTATCACATAAAGCATCCCTATCATGAGCCACATGCATAAAAGAATTAATACTCCCCACATGAACAATCGTAGTAGGAGAAGATTCAACATAATAATTATTCTCATCGCCATAATCATCAAAGACAGGAGGCATATTGTAATCATAACTAATTTTATCCTCAATAGTAGGTGAACTCAAAATATTATACCCATCATCATAACCATCATAAACTAGAGGTTTAGTATCATCACAAGCTAGAGAACAGCTATTTCGCAAAGCATATTCATCAAACATATCATCATAAGAAGGAACATGGATAGCACTAATGGTACAACAATTATTAACCTTAGAATTGGTACCAAAAAGATTTTCAATATCAAAAGTAGAGTGCTTTTCCCAATCATGATCACTAACATAGGTAACAGGCATAGGAACATCATCCCAATCAGAATTATCATAATCTATAGCAGGATCATAACGCTTAGGGGAAGATACCGTGTCCTCTCGCCTTTTACTCCTCTTCTTCTTCTTCATACTCTTCTTACTCTCTCCTTTAGGAGGGAGAGACTTGAAGGGCATCTTCTCCACATATTCTTTAGGAGGGAAGGGCATCTTCTCCACATAATCTGGTTTGCAGACAGAAACAACAGAAGAAACTTTGGAGGATTCCTCCTCTCTATTAATAAGATAAAAACATCTATCAGTCCTATCATAGCTTGGCAAAACATCAAGTTTTATAAGATTTTGTATGTAAGTATTTGCAAAGCAATCTTTAGCACAATAGAGACGACAACCACGAAGGGTGCTATTAATATCAACATCATTCATATCTATCAAAGCAATCTTTCTAGATATCTCTTCACACGCCAAGAACAAAGTGAGCTCATCATGCTGATTGAGAGTAATCTTGTCATCACAATACAAACTTAAGGTACTAGAAGTGTAACTATTAGGGCTTGAGCATTGGAAATTAAAATGACCTATATCATTGCAATGTTTACAAAGAAAAGGATAAAGCTCACAAACCTTTTTACCGATCTCACCTATATCCTTGTACCACATTTGGGTTTCTTCATTTGCATGGTGGACACAATAATCTTCCTTGTTGTAACTATGTTCACAAGGTCTATGTACTCCACAAAAATTAACATGCTTATAAGAAATAGGACTTTTAGAAGTTTGAGCATGTTTATTGGAATCATCAACAACAATATCATTTTCTATGCGAGTGTCCTTAAAAGGTTCATGATACACGTCCCCATTTCCTTTAGGAACGTTCATATGGGAAGCAAAGGCTTTAAAGCAATCAACCATAATTTGAGGATCAAGACCATATTTAGCACTAAGCTCTTGAAAATTAGCAGTTTCAGCGAAAGACTTAATGCAATCAAACTCGTAATTCATACCTGATCCTTTACCTTTGTCGCTATCCCAACCTTCAATATTGTTTTGAATTGTCTCAAGCAGATCCCACTTGGTGTCAACATCCTTGCTTGTGAAAGACCCATCAAAGCATGCATCTAGATAGTCCTTGTAATATCCTGAAAGCCTTGCATAAAAATTATTAATAACAATATTACGAGGAAGATCATGAATAGGATATTTGTGCATTAGTAACTTTAATCTTCCCCACGCTTGGGCAATGCTTTCTTCATCATGAGGCCAAAAGTTATATGTCCAGTTACGATCTTTATGAATTTCACTTGGAGGATAAAACTTGGAATAAAAGAGAGGTACAATTTCCTCCCATGCAATAGATGGACCATCTTTAAGCAGCTGATACCACTCCTCAGCTCTACCCTTCAGTGAATAAGAGAATAGCTTCCTCTTAACTTGGCTTGATGAAATACCTGCACACTTCAACAACTCGCATAATTCTTGTATAAAGAGTAAATGATCACCCAGAGGGACTATTCCATCTCCTGAATAGCGGTTATTCATAACACGTTCAACAATTTTCATAGGTATTTTAAAAGGATGAGGAGCACAAGCATCATTAGAAACATCACATATGGGACATAAAATATCATTAGAGCAAACTTTCTCCACTAAAGCTGGGGAACTAAAAATATCATACTTAACAAAACCAGTTTCCCCAAGCTTAGACTTTTCTATAGCATTAGCATTAACGGTATTCAAAGCATTCGTACTAATAACATTGCTATGCGAAATAAGCTCCAAAGGATTTTCAATTTTCTCTTCAAATCTAAACTCAGAAAAAAGACTAAAGAACTCTTTATTTTCCATTAAGCCAAACTAGTGAAAATAAAAACAAGAAACAAAAAGATATAATTGCAGAATCTAAAGGAAATAACTCCGAGCACTCACACAGGAGGATGCGAGTACCTTTTACCTTACCTCCCCGGCAACGGCGCTAGAAAAGAGCTTGATGTCTACGCACGCGTCTGTTCTTGTAGACAGTGTTGGGCCTCCAAGTGTAGAGGTTTGTAGAGCAGCAGCAAGTTTCCCTTAAGTGGATCACCCAAGGTTTATCGAACTCAGGGAGGAAGAGGTCAAAGCTATCCCTCTCAAACAACCCTGCAATTACGATACAGAAAGTCTCTTGTGTCCCCAACACACCCAATACACTTGTCAGATGTATAGGTGCACTAGTTCGGCGAAGAGATAGTGAAATACAAGTGGTATGGATGATTATAAGTAGTAAATGCAATATGAAATAAAAATGGCAGCAAGCAAACAAGTAACAAAACAGCAAGTAAACGATGTGCAAAGCTTGGAAACAAGGCCTAGGGATCATACTTTCACTAGTGGACACACTCCCACCAAATATAACATAATTGAACAAATAAATAACTTCTCTTCACTATGGTACTCTGAATTACTCTCCTATTGAATAACACTAATCATTGCGTAGGGCTACGAAGCACTCCTCAAAGTTCATCAAGTACTTGACAAACACCACTCATAGAGATATCCAAATCAAATCACAACTCAAGATAGATATTATTGCAACTTAGACCAAGTACTAACACGGTGCACACACTCTCAACATTACACCATGAAAGGAGGAATAGATCACTTCAATACTATCATAGTGATAATTATTCTCATAATCCATAAAAGATCACAATCGTAGCCTAGACCAAGTACCACCATGATGCATGCACTGTCACCGTTACACCATGGCAGGAGGAATAGATTACTTTAATAACACACTAGAGTACACATAATGAAGAAGAGTAACATCTACTTATTCAACATGATACAAAGCTCACGATCACATAAAGATCACATCATGGGACAGACAGGTGAACCACATAGCTACCGGTAGAGCTATCAGCCCCGGGGATGAACTACTCCTTCCTCATCATAGGAGACAGCAAGGTTGATGGAGATGGCGGCGAGGTCGATGGAGACGGCGATGGAGACCGATGGAGATGGCTCCGGGGGCACTTCCCCGTCCCGGCAGGGTGCCGGAACAGAGACTTCTGTCCCCCGAAATTCGTCGACGGCGGCGGCAGAGCTGCGGAACTATTCTGGAAATTTTGCTAACTCCCCTAGGGTTTTCCGTCCCGAGGCTTTATATAGGCGAAGGGGCGTCGTCAGGAGTGGCCCCAGGCCTCCTCACACCTAGGCGGCATGGCCAGGGCCTGGGCCGCGCCAGCCTAGTGTGAGGCTGGCCTGTGGCCCCTCTCATTCGCCTCTTCGGATCTCTGGAAGCTTCCGGGCAAAATAAGACTTCAGGAACTTGTTTCGTCCAATTCCAAGAATATTTCCTGTGTATCACTTCTGAAACACAAAAACAGCAGAAAACGGGGAACTGGCACTGTGGCGACTTGTTAATAGGTTAGTTCCGAAAAATGCATAAAAGTGCCACGAAGTGTAACGAAACATTGGGCAAATGGTGTAAAAACAAGCATGGACCATCAAAAATTATAGATACGTTTGAGACGTATCAGGGTGGCCTCCCCTCCTTTTATAGTGCCAAGGTCCTCCTTCCCCTTATCATCTTGGGGAAGGGGTTGCCACACACGGCCAAGGAGGGAGGACAGCTGTAGTCTTGGTTCTTTCGTGGACGTAGTCTTCGTAGAGTAGTGGCGCCGGTCCACAGGAGTGGGTGGAGGAAGCTGACGTCTTCCTCTGGCGCCCTGCACCGTCCACGCTATTTTTAGGGGGGTGGCCAACAACCACTGTGCCGCTTTATGCAGACATGGCGAAAGTTGGTCTCCTCCCTGTCGGGGGTAGCGTGGGCAGTACGCGGTCTCCTTCCCTTATCTTCTTGCTCTGCACGCAAACGTGCCGAGCTGACGTGGACATGGTCCCTCCCCTCACCAGCAGAAGCTCGTGAGGAGGTCTTCTGGTCCTTAGCAGTTTTGGTCGTCGTTCTTCTCATGAGGCGCCTCCTCATGAGGGTCTTCTCCGCTGGCTTCGGCTGCCGTTCCACCCCTGGGCCAAAGCTGGACCGTTGAAGGGGCCCAGGAGCAGGTGGACCGGGATACTGATGTCTACGCACTTCTATTCTTGTAGACACTTGTTGGGCCTCCAAGTGCAGAGGTTTGTAGAACAGCAGCAAGTTTCCCTTAAGTGGATCACCCAAGGTTTATCGAACTCAGGGAGGTTAGAGGTCAAAGCTATCCCTCTCAAGCAACCCTGCAATTACGATACAGAAAGTCTCTTGTGTCCCCAACACACCCAATACACTTGTCAGATGTATAGGTGCACTAGTTCGGCGAAGAGATAGTGAAATACAAGTGGTATAGATGATTATAAGTAGCAAACGTGATGTGAAATAAATATCGCTGCGAGCAAACAAGTAACAAAATAGCAAGTAAACGGTATGCAAAGCTTGGAAACAAGGCCTAGGGATCATACTTTCACTAGTGGACACACTCCCAACAATATAACATGATTGAACAAATAATTTCTCTTTGCTAAGGCACTCTGAATTACTCTCCTATTGAATAACACTAATCATTGTGTAGTGGCTACAGAAGCACCCCTTAAAGCTCATCAAGTTCTTGACAAACACCACTCATAGAGATATCCAAATCAGATCACAACTCAAGATAGATATCATTGCAACTTAGACCAAGTACTAACACGGTGCACACACTGTCAACATTACACCATGAAAGGAGGAATAGATCACTCAAACTATCATAGCAATAATTATTCTCATAATCCACAAGAGATCACAATCATAGCCTAAACCAAGTACCACCATGATGCACGCACTGTCACCGTTACACCATAGCAGGAGGAATAGATTACTTTAATAACATCACTAGAGTACACAAAATATCTGAATAATAACATGTACTTGTTCAATATGATACAAAGCTCACGATCACATAAAGATCACATCATGGGAGAGAGAGGTGAACCACATAGCTACCGGTAGAGCCCTCGGCCCCGGGGATGAACTACTCCCTCCTCATCATAGGAGACAGCAAGGTTGATGGAGATGGCGGTGAGGTTGATGGAGACGGCAGAGACGGCGATGGAGACCGATGGAGATGGCTCCGGGGGCACTTCCCCGTCCCGGCAGGGTGCCGGAACAGAGACTTCTGTCCCCCGAAATTCGTCTTCGACGGCGGCGGAACTACGGAACTCTTTCTGGAAAATTGCCGACTCCTTTAGGGTTTTCCGTCCCGAGGCTTTATATAGGCGAAGGGGCGTCGTCAGAGGGGGAGCCAGGCGCCCTCACACGGGGCTCGTGCGGCCAGGGGCCTGGCCGCGCCACCCCTGTGTGTGGGGCCCTGGTGGCCCCACTCCTTCTCTCCTTCGGATCTCTGGAAGCTTCCGGGTAAAATAAGACTTCAGGAACTTGTTTCGTCCAATTCCGAGAATATTTCTTGTGTATCACTTCTGAAACACAAAAACAGCAGAAAACAGGGAACTGGCACTGTGGCATCTTGTCAATAGGTTAGTTCCAGAAATCGCATAAAAACGCCACGAAGTGTAACGAAACACAAGGCAAATGGTGTAAAAACAAGCATGGAGCATCAAAAATTATAGATACGTTTGAGACGTATCAAGCATCCCCAAGCTTAACTCCTGCTCGTCCTCGAGTAGGTAAGTGATAACAAAGAATAATTTTTGAGGTGACATGCACCTACACAATCTTGATCATATATGTAAGCATTTGTGAGCTGGGATCATAAGAACTTAAAACATGGGCATGAAGATATAATCTTGACAATAAGAACTTAGCAACCATGTTGTAAACATGCAAATGAACACAAACAAAAGATCATGAAAATGAAACAATGAAAGTCAAACATGTGTTCAAATCATAAGGAAAAACATAACAAATGGTTTTCAGCTTGTCCTTCAAAGAGAGCAAAACATAAATGCATAGGACACCTTCAAGTTTAAGAGGGCGACTAGATACAAATAATTTAAGAACAAGTGAAACCATGATCATGAATCAATCAATGAAAACTTTGGGACAATGCACATTATACTCAGAATGACAACTATGCTCTCTTAATGGTGCATAAAGAAAGAAGGTGGTGACTCAACATAAAAGTAAAAGAAAGGCCCTTCGCAGAGGGAAGCAGTGATTAAACATGTGCTAGAGCTTTTCATTTATAAAACAGAGAGATAAAAATTGGTTTTGAGAGGTGGTTGTCTTTGTCAACTACTAGCAATGGGGTTCTTACTATCTTCCATACAAAAATGAAGCAAGTTTTTGAGAGAGAGATTGGCACTTTTGTGCTCTTTTTTAAAGCTTGGCACTCCTCCCCACCTTTTTTCCTTTCACAAACCATGGCTAACCGGTTCCATCGGGTGCCCACCAACATTCACTTTCCATGGAGGAGTGCCTTTTTTTCTTTTTTTTTCTTTTTGGAATAAGCAATATGGAAGATAGCAAATCCGACCACTACGTCCCCATGAGCTAAAAACAGTGTCACAAAATGAGAAGTATTTTGAAGGTTTTTTTGAAAGGTAGCACATAAAAATTTACTTGGAATGGCTTGCAAATACCATGCATAGGAATTTATAGTGGACACAATGGCAAACTTGGTTTCTAGGAGTTGGATGCACGAGTAGAGCTCATACTCAGAACAAGGCGAGGGCTAGCAAAAGACTGGGAGCAACCAACTAAGAGAGCAATAACGGCCATAATCATGCAAAGCGACAAAGCAACATTAAAAGAAGCATAAGATGGCATCAAAAGTCAAAAACTAAATGATCATAGAGGCTATAGGCGACTTATTTTGTAGTCAACATGGTGTAAGCATGTGCCAAGTCAACCCAAATAAAGCATTAAGGAGAAAACCAAAATAATGCTTCCATACAATAAAAACAACGCATGATTTTTTTCAAAGGCTCATTAAGCAATCTCAGTTATTTGAGACAAGTCATGCTACAGCAAAACCACTAAGCATACTATCAAAAAGACATCAAGCATGACATGAAAAAGCCTAAGCCGCAGTCTACACAAGCTCCTTCTTGTACCACTTTTTTGCATAAAGCTTTTTCTCTTTTCCAACACCATTAAAACCTTTTTGAGGAAACTCTTTTGAGGAAAACCAACATGGACCAGAGGTCAAAAATACACCTTGATGAAAAGATATGACAAGGTCAAAACGCAAATCAAGGCGAAAATGAAAACCAAAAGCAGTAGCAGAAAAAGAGAACACTCATTGAACGATAAGAGTGAAAACTAGAGTGTTCTTGGCAAATGAAAAGCGAGTTCATCTCCTCCAACAGAAACATGATGTGATCTAACCATTTATTGCAGCAAACAAAACTAAACTAATAAAGAAAACTAAAACAACTGACGCTCCAAGAAAAACGCATAGTGCATGAAGCAATAAAAATATAGTGTCTTGAAAGGTGACCTGATTTTTGCCGGTGAAGAAGGGGTGCCTCGGGGGCATCCCCAAGCTTTGACGCTTGTACTTCTTGGATATTTCTTGGGGTGATGCATGGGCATCCCCAAGCTTGAGCTTTTGTCCATTCTTCAACTCATCTCATCATTCTCCAATCCCTACACTTGAAAACTTCCTTCATACAAAACTAAACACAGTTCTATTAGCAACATTAGTGCAAGCATAACATATAATCAACCTCTTTTTGCTTCAGGTTTCAACCCAAAACCACCACATATAAAGCATATACTACTGTAGAAACTTCCCCAAAAGTTCTGTGATAAAAAGAACTCAAAAGAAAGCGATAAAGTGGCAAACACAAATATTGGCAGAAATCTGTCAAAACTGAACAGCTGACAAAGCTCAAATTTTTGAGGGGTTTTCTGTTGCTCAAATAAAAAAGTGTTCAACTAATGAAAGTTTGGATATAACCTGGGGCATATGCACAAGAAATCGCAGGTCCAAAAGATATATTGATAATTTATACGAATTTTTACGGTGCAGCACTGAAAACAGTTTCAGGACAGCAACATCCCCAAATCTTTACCTCACTCAAATTAGAGGCTTCTCTTGGCACAAAAACGAAATAAACAAGATAAGGAGCGGTCATTACAGTAGTAATAACTTCCAAGACTCAAATAAAAGAAAAAGTACTGAAAATAAACAATGGGTTATCTCCCAAGAGTGCTTTTCTTTAACGCCTTTGAGCTAGGCGCAGTAATTTGCAAAGATGCTCATGTGGGCGCCATATGAGAGCTTGAGGAAAAGGGGCCATATAGGAACTTAAAGCAATAGAGAGCATCAAAAAGCAAATGTGGAACATATTTAAATCTAAACCACTTCCTATGAAAGATAGTCTTGTAAAGAGACAAGTCATAAAAGCGCAAAGCAAAAAGCATAGGAAGGCAAAACAAGTTCAACTTCAAGAATTGCAACATAAAGAGGGGAAACTCAATATTGTTGAGATCCATCAAACCATGTTTCCCTCTCTCATAATAACTTTCAGTATCATCATGAATAGAACTAACAATATAACTATCACATAAAGCTTCTCTATCATGAGCCACATGCATAAAAGAATTAATACTCCCCACATGAACAATTGTAGTAGGAGCAGATTCAACAGAATAATTATTCTCATCACCATAATCATCAAAGACAGGAGGCATATTGTAATCATAACTATTTTTCTCCTCAAAAGTAGGTGAACTGAAAATATTATACCCATCATCACAAGCTAGAGAACTAGTATGTCGCAAAGCATACTTATCAAACATATCATCATAAGAAGGAACATGGATAGCACTAATGGTACACCAATTATTAACCTTAGAATTGGTACCAAAAAGATTTTCAATATCAAAAGTAGAGTGCTTTTCCCAATCATGATCAGTAACATAAGTAATAGGCATAGGAACATCATCCCAATCAGAATTATCATAATCTATAGCAGGGTCATAACGCTTAGGGGAAGATACCGTGTCCTCTCGCCTCTTACTCCTCTTCTTCTTCTTATTCTTCTTCTTCTTCTTACTCTTCTTACTCTCTCCTTTAGGAGGGAGAGACTTGAAGGGCATCTTCTCCACATATGTTTTAGGAGGGAAAGGCATCTTCTCCACATAATCTGGCTTGCTGACAGAAACAACAGAAGAAACTTTGGACGATTCCTCCTCTCTATTAATAAGATCAAAACATCTATTAGTCCTATCATAGCTTGGCAAAACATCATGTTTAATAAGATCTTGTAAGTAAGTATTTGCGAGGCAATCTTTAGCACAATAGAGATGACAACCACGAAGGGTGCTATTAAGATCAACATCATTCATGTCTACCAAAGCAATCTTTCTAGATATCTCTTCACAATTCAAAAACAAAGTAAGCTCATCATACTGATTGAAAGTAATCTTATCATCACAATACAAATCTGCGGTACTTGTTCGATTAATTGGGCATTGAAAATTAAAGTGCCCCTTTTCACCGCAAAATTCACAAAGAAAAGGATAAAGCTCACAAACCCATTCACCAAGCACATCTAGATCCTTGAGCCACATACTGGTTTCTTCATTTGCGTGGGTGATGCAATAATCTTCCTTGTTGTAACTCTGTTCACAAGGTCTATGTACTCCACAAAAATTAACATGCTTATAAGAAATAGGACTTTTAGAAGTATGAGCATATTTATTGCAATCATCAATAACAATATCACTTTCTATGCAAGTATCCTTAAAAGGTTCATGATACACGTCCCCATTTCTTTTAGGAACATTCATATGGGAAGCAAAGGCTTTAAAGCAATCAACCATAATTTGAGGATCAAGACCATATTTAGCACTAAGCACTTGAAAAGTAGCAGTTTCAGTGAAAGACTTAATGCAATCAAACTCATAATTCATACCTGATCCTTTACCTTTGTCGTTTTCCCATCCTTCAGCATTCTCTTGTATACGGCCAAGAAGTTTCCACTTAGAATCTTCCTTCATATGAGTGAATGATCCAAAGCAAGAAGCATCCAAATAATCCTTATCAGGAAGAGTAAGCCGTGCATAAAAATTATCAATAACAATATTACGGGGAAGATTATGAATAGGACATTTATGCATTAGTAACTTCAATCTTCCCCAAGCTTGAGCAATGCTTTCTCCCTCATGCGGATGAAAATTATAAATGTAATTTCTATCTTTATAAAACTGACTAGAAGGATAGAATTTAGAATAAAAGAGATGCACAATTTCCTCCCAGTCAATAGATTGACCATCCTTCAGTGTTTTATACCATTCCTCAGCTCTGCCTTTCAGCGAAAAAGAGAATAGCTTCTTCTTAACTTGGTTCATTGAAATACCTGCACACTGGAACAACTTGCATAATTCATGTATAAAAAGCAAATGATCACCAGGATGGACAGTTCCATCTCCTAAATAGCTGTTATTCCTAACACGTTCAACAATCTTCATAGGTATTTCAAAAGGATGAGGAGAACAAGCATCATTAGAAACATCACATATGGGAGATAAAATATCATCAGAGCAAACTTTCTCCACTAAAGCTGGGGGACTAAAAATATCATACTCAACAAAACCAGCTTCCCCAAGCTTAGACTTTTCTATAGCATTAGCGATAACGGTATTCAAAGCATTCGTACTAATAACATTGCTATGCGAAATAAGCTCCAAAGGATTTTCAATTTTCTCTTCAAATCTAAAATCAGGAAAAAGACTAAAGAACTCTTTGTTTTCCATTAAGCCTAACTAGTGAAAATAAAAACAAGAAACAAAAAGATGTAATTGCAGAATCTAAAGGAAATAACTCCGAGCACTCACACAGGAGGATGTGAGTACCTTTTACCTTACCTCCCCGGCAACGGCGCCAGAAAAGAGCTTGATGTCTACGCACTTCTATTCTTGTAGACACTTGTTGGGCCTCCAAGTGCAGAGGTTTGTAGAACAGCAGCAAGTTTCCCTTAAGTGGATCACCCAAGGTTTATCGAACTCAGGGATGTTAGAGGTCAAAGCTATCCCTCTCAAGCAACCCTGCAATTATGCTACTCGTGTGATGGCGCCAGAAAAGACTGTGGCGTTTAGTTGACGTGGGAGCAGTATGTCCTTGTGCGTGGTGATTGACCAGCCCGTTGGGAACCCCAAGAGGAAGGTATGATGAGTGTAGCGGCTAGTTTTCCCTCAGTTAAGAAACCAAGGTTTATCGATCAGGAGAAGAGAGACGATGACGACTGAAGGTGTTTGTGGAACCTGCACACACACAAACAAATACTTTGTCCCCAACTTGCGATGAGGTTGTCAATCTCACCGGTTTGCTTGAAACAAAGGTTATGAGTGTATCGAGTGGAAAACAGTAGTAATATGCGAGTAAAGTAAACAGTGCGGGAAAAGTAAACAGGTGATTGCAATATGATTAAAATAGGACCGGGGTCCACAGTTCACTAGTGGTGTCTCTCCATAGATAAATAACATGCTGGGTAAACAAATTACAGTTGGGCAATTGATAGAATAAAGATAACGTGATATGTCAAGAAGATCACTATGAGATTTACTCTGGGCATTACAACAAAATACATAGACCGCCATCCAACTGCATCTATGACTAATAATCCACCCTTGGGGATATCATCCGAACACCCCAAAAGTATTAAGTTGCGAACAACAGATAATTGCATTAAGCAAAGTGTGTAATGTAAACAAAGCATATGCCCTTGAGCATATGAATGTTGTTTTCTCCCTAGTAGCAACAGCACATCTACCACCTTAGAGGTTTCTGTCACTCCCCCAGGTGAAATAGAGGCATGAACCCACTATCGAGCATAAATACCCCCTCTTGGAGTCACTAGCAACTACTCGGCCAAGATAGCTACTAACAATGGAGAGCATGCAAGATCATAAACAACATAGAGATAACAAAAGATATAATTCAGTACAGCAACTTAATCATAAACACCAATATTCATCGGATCCCAACAAACCAACATCATAGAATTACATAACGGTGATCTCAATCATGTAGGGCAGCTCATGAGATCTAAACATGAAGCACATGGTGGAGAAGACAACCATCTAGCTACTGCTATGGACCCATAGTCCAAGGTAGACTACTCACTCATCGCTCCGGAGGCAAGCATGGCGATGAAGAAGACCTCCGGTGGCGATTCCCCTCTCCGGCAGGGTGCCGGGAAGAGCTTCTGGACCCTCCCGATCTTCGGGTCGACGGCGGCGGCGGATCGCGATGTATTCTGGAAAACTGATCGGGCCCTTAGGTTTTTCTTGTCAGGGGGTATATATAGGCGAAAGGACGATGTCAGAGGAGGGACCACGGCCCCTCACGTGGGCCCGGCGCGGCCAGGGGGGTGGTCGCGCCGCCCCTGTGTGTGGGGGCCACGTCGCCCCCCTCCGTCAGGTCTTCGGATGTTTGGGAGCTTCCCCGTGAAATATGACTTCAGGAACTTGTTTCGTCCAATTCCGAGAATATTTCCTGTGTATCACTTCTGAAACACAAAAACAGCAGAAAACAGGAAACTGGCACTGTGGCACTTGTTAATAGGTTAGTTCCGGAAAATGTATAAAAGTACCACTAAGTGTAACGAAACAATAGGCAAATGGTGTAAAAACAAGCATGGAGCATCAAAAATTATAGATACGTTTGAGACGTATCAAGCATCCCCAAGCTTAACTCCTGCTCGTCCTCGAGTAGGTAAGTGATAACAAAAGAATAATTTTTGAGGTGACATGCACCTACGCAATCTTGATCATAAATATAAGCATTGGTGAGCTGGGATCAATAGAACTTAAAACATGGGCATGAAAGATATAATCATGACAATAAGAACTTAGCAACCATGTTGTAAACATGCAAATGAACACAAACAAAAGATCATGATAATGAAACAATGAAAGTCAAACATGTGTTCAAATCATAAGGAAAAACATACAAGTGGTTTTCAGCTTGTCCTTCAAAGAGAGCAAAACATAAATGCATAGGACACCTCAAGGTTTAAGAGGGCGACTAGATACAAATAATTTAAGAACAAGTGAAACCAACAATATGAGTCAATCAATGAACTTTGGGACAATGCATATCACACTAAGAATGACAACTATGCTCTCTTAATGGTGCATAAAGAAAGAAGGTGGTGACTCAACATAAAAGTAGAAGAAAGGCCCTTCGCAGAGGGAAGCAGTGATTGCAAGTTTTATAACCTTCAAAAATTATGGTACTTACCGGCTTTGAGCTCTCATTGCCCCCATCATAAGCATCTTGAATGGTTAAAGTTAATGCGAGAACAATTATGATGCATATGCTTAACAAATCATAAGTTGAAAACCTCGTGTCCCGTGAATACGAGTACCCAAACCATGCTAATTTACTTAGAGTCCCAAGCAAGGCTCTTGTCATTATAAGTATATGCATATCATTGAGAACCGCCAATGGGGTACCTCCGTGCCCGATGACATGGAACAAGCCCACACCAAAATGACAGGACAAGTAGACAATGAACACCTCGACATCTCTTTTATTTGCTATATTGTTTAGCTTTTTATTGTGAGATGCGTCGTCGAATGTTCACCATGGGTATGCTGCAAATTTCCACCATGAATTATGCATGGCTTAGATTGGCGGCCCGGCGTTTCCCTAACACATATAAAAACTCCATGATCCTCACAAGATTCCCAATTCATTTCACACAGCGGGCATCCATAAACAAAAGATCACGATATCAACTCAAAAAGAAGTGCAATGTTGAAAGCTTGCCCCATGACAGCATGGCTGGGCTAGAATCCAACTTACAACTTGCAAGCATAACAACTCAGCATAAAAGACCACAATGTCAAATTTTTAAGAACAGGAAAAAGTAAAGTGTGCCTTCCGGTTCGTGAGAGCTTTACTGACCGAATTTCGCATAACACTGGTAAGAGTTTAATTTGAAGAGAGAATAAAAGCAAGTCAAATTTACTTGGAATAGCAAATTGCTAATAGGTATGTATGGTGGACACAATGGAAAACTTGGCTTTTAGGAGTTGGATGCACGAGTAGAGCTCATACTCAGTACAAGGCGAGGGCTAGCAAAAGACTGGGAGCGACCAACTAAGAGAGCAATAATGGCCATAATCATGCAAAGCGACAAAGCGACATTAAAAGAAGCATACGATGGCATCAAAAGTCAAAAACTAAATGATCATGAAGGCTAATGGCGACTTTGGAAGAGTCTAACATGTGTGAGCATGCGCCAAGTCAACCCAAATAAAGCATCAAGGAGAAAACCAAAATAATGCTTCCATACAATAAAAACAATGCATGATTTTTTCAAAGGCTCATTAAGCAATCTCAGTTATTTGAGACAAGTCATGCTACAGCAAAACCACTAAGCATACTATCAAAAAGACATCAAGCATGACATGAAAAAGCCTAAGCCGCAGTCTACACAAGCTCCTTCTTGTACCACTATTTTGCACAAAGCTTTTTCTCTTTTCCAACACCATTTGAAATTTTTATAAACACCTCTTTTGATGAAAACCAATAAAGATCAGAGGCAAAAGTACACCTTGATGAAAAGATATGACAAGATCTGAATGCATATCAAGGTGAAATCGAAAACCAAAAGCAGTAGCAGAAAAAGTAGAATGCTCGATTTTGAATAAGAGTGAAAACTAGAGCATTCTTTGCAAATGAAAACGAGTACATCTCCTCCAAAGGAAATTTGTTGGGGTCCAACCATTTATTGCAGAAAACAAACAAACTAAACAAACTAAGAAAACTAAAACAACTGACGCTCCAAGAAAAACACATAGTGCATGAAGCAATAAAAATATAGTGTTTTGAAAGGTGACCTGATTTTTGCCGATGAAGAAGGGGTGCCTCGGGGGCATCCCCAAGCTTTGACGCTTGTACTTCTTGGATATTTCTTGGGGTGATTCATGGGCATCCCCAAGCTTGAGCTTTTGTCCATTCTTCAACTCATCTCATCATTCTCCAATCCCTACACTTGAAAACTTCCTTCATACAAAACTAAACACAATTCTATTAGCAACATTAGTGTAAGCATAAAATATATTCAACCTCTTTTAGCTTCAGGTTTCAACCCAAAACCACCACATATAAAGTATATACTACTGTAGCAACTTCCACAAGAGTTCCATGATCAAAAAGAACTCAAAAGAAAGCGATAAAGTGGCAAAAACAAATATTGGCAGAAATCTGTCAAAACTGGACAGCTGATAATGGACGAATTTTTGAGGGATTTTCTGTTGCTCAAATCAAAAAGTGTTCAACTAAGAAAAGTTTGGATATAACCTGGGGCATATGCACAAGAAATCGGAGGTCCAAAAGATAAACAGAGAATTTTCACGAATTTTTACGGTGCAGCACCAAAAACAGTTTCAGGACAGCAATAACCCCAAATCTTTACCTCACTCAAATTAGAGGCTTCTCTTGGCACAAAAACGAAATAAAAAAGATAAGGAGCGGTCATTACAATAGTAATGACTTCCAAGACTCAAATAAAAGAAAAAGTACTGAAAAGTAAAACATTGGGTTATCTCCCAAGAGTGCTTTTCTTTAACGCCTTTGAGCTAGGCGCAGAAAATTGCGAATCAAGTAATATCAAGTGATGAAGTGTTAGTTACCTCAGTAGGCTCTTTGAAGGTTCCCGAAGATGATTCAACCTGCAAGTCACCCTTAGTGGAACTAAGAGTCTTACCAATCTTAAGAACATGTTGAGATTTAAGCGCAGAAACCTTGGGAACATACATAAATTTTTGCTCTTTTCCAACAAACACTTTCTCTTTCTTAAATTTAAGAGAAGAGAAGATTAAACTAAGAGTTTCCATAGACTCCTCTAATTTACCAATCCTTAAGTTTTGATTGTCATGAGTAGTGCTAGCCTCTAAAATGGTAATTCTCTTACCAATATTTTCTATTAATTCGCTAACATGGCTAGCATTTTCTAGGATACTTGGCAAACTTTTTTCTAAGGAGCTGAGCTTTTCTACCACCTCCTCCAAGGTGGTTTCAGTTTTAGCAACATGAATAGGTGGTACTCCCACTAAACATTCAATTATAGTGCATGCTTCTCCAGCGGGAGTACCCAGAAAATTACCTCCTGTAAGAGTATCAAGAACATACCTATTCCAACTGGATATACCAACATAAAAATTTCTAAGGAGGATAGTGGTGGACTGCTTTTTGGTACACCTATGATGAGCATTGTTAATACGGTACCAAGCATCTTTTAAACTTTCTCCCCCGTGTTGCTTAAAACTACGAACTTCTACTTCAGGATTACTCATTTTAACAAAACTAAAACCAGATAAGTAAAAACAACTACCAAGGATTCTAATTTTTTTGGATTTTTGATATAAAGCAATGCAGATAAAATAAATAAAGTAAAGCAAAACAAATAACAAAGTAAAGAATGTGTGTGCGAAGAACTCCCCTCGCAGAAGTCTTCTCTCTTCCCCGGCAACGGCGCCAGAAAAGGAGCTGCTACTCGTGTGATGGCGCCAGAAAAGACTGTGGCGTTTAGTTGACGTGGGAGCAGTATGTCCTTGTGCGTGGTGATTGACCAGCCCGTTGGGAACCCCAAGAGGAAGGTATGATGAGTGTAGCGGCTAGTTTTCCCTCAGTTAAGAAACCAAGGTTTATCGATCAGGAGAAGAGAGACGATGACGACTGAAGGTGTTTGTGGAACCTGCACACACACAAACAAATACTTTGTCCCCAACTTGCGATGAGGTTGTCAATCTCACCGGTTTGCTTGAAACAAAGGTTATGAGTGTATCGAGTGGAAAACAGTAGTAATATGCGAGTAAAGTAAACAGTGCGGGAAAAGTAAACAGGTGATTGCAATATGATTAAAATAGGACCGGGGTCCACAGTTCACTAGTGGTGTCTCTCCATAGATAAATAACATGCTGGGTAAACAAATTACAGTTGGGCAATTGATAGAATAAAGATAACGTGATATGTCAAGAAGATCACTATGAGATTTACTCTGGGCATTACAACAAAATACATAGACCGCCATCCAACTGCATCTATGACTAATAATCCACCCTTGGGGATATCATCCGAACACCCCAAAAGTATTAAGTTGCGAACAACAGATAATTGCATTAAGCAAAGTGTGTAATGTAAACAAAGCATATGCCCTTGAGCATATGAATGTTGTTTTCTCCCTAGTAGCAACAGCACATCTACCACCTTAGAGGTTTCTGTCACTCCCCCAGGTGAAATAGAGGCATGAACCCACTATCGAGCATAAATACCCCCTCTTGGAGTCACTAGCAACTACTCGGCCAAGATAGCTACTAACAACGGAGAGCATGCAAGATCATAAACAACATAGAGATAACAAAAGATATAATTCAGTACAGCAACTTAATCATAAACACCAATATTCATCGGATCCCAACAAACCAACATCATAGAATTACATAACGGTGATCTCAATCATGTAGGGCAGCTCATGAGATCTAAACATGAAGCACATGGTGGAGAAGACAACCATCTAGCTACTGCTATGGACCCATAGTCCAAGGTAGACTACTCACTCATCGCTCCGGAGGCAAGCATGGCGATGAAGAAGACCTCCGGTGGCGATTCCCCTCTCCGGCAGGGTGCCGGGAAGAGCTTCTAGACCCTCCCGATCTTCGGGTCGACGGCGGCGGCGGATCGCGATGTATTCTGGAAAACTGATCGGGCCCTTAGGTTTTTCTTGTCAGGGGGTATATATAGGCGAAAGGACGATGTCAGAGGAGGGACCACGGCCCCTCACGTGGGCCCGGCGCGGCCAGGGGGTGGCCGCGCCGCCCCTGTGTGTGGGGGCCACGTCGCCCCCCTCCGTCAGGTCTTCGGATGTTTGGGAGCTTCCCCGTGAAATATGACTTCAGGAACTTGTTTCGTCCAATTCCGAGAATATTTCCTGTGTATCACTTCTGAAACACAAAAACAGCAGAAAACAGGAAACTGGCACTGTGGCACTTGTTAATAGGTTAGTTCCGGAAAATGTATAAAAGTACCACTAAGTGTAACGAAACAATAGGCAAATGGTGTAAAAACAAGCATGGAGCATCAAAAATTATAGATACGTTTGAGACGTATCAAGCATCCCCAAGCTTAACTCCTGCTCGTCCTCGAGTTGGTAAGTGATAACAAAAGAATAATTTTTGAGGTATGCAAAGCTTGGAAACAAGGCCTAGGGATCATACTTTCACTAGTGGACACACTCCCAACAATATAACATGATTGAACAAATAACTTCTCTTTGCTAAGGCACTCTGAATTACTCTCCTATTGAATAACACTAATCATTGTGTAGTGGCTACAGAAGCACCCCTTAAAGTTCATCAAGTACTTGACAAACACCACTCATAGAGATATCCAAATCAGATCACAACTCAAGATAGATATCATTGCAACTTAGACCAAGTACTAACACGGTGCACACACTGTCAACATTACACCATGAAAGGAGGAATAGATCACTCAAACTATCATAGCAATAATTATTCTCATAATCCACAAGAGATCACAATCATAGCCTAAACCAAGTACCACCATGATGCACGCACTGTCACCGTTACACCATAGCAGGAGGAATAGATTACTTTAATAACATCACTAGAGTACACAAAATATCTGAATAATAACATGTACTTGTTCAACATGATACAAAGCTCATGATCACATAAAGATCACATCATGGGAGAGAGAGGTGAACCACATAGCTACCGGTAGAGCCCTCAGCCCCGGGGATGAACTACTCCCTCCTCATCATAGGAGACAGCAAGGTTGGTGGAGATGGCGGTGAGGTTGATGGAGACGGCAGAGACGGCGATGGAGACCGATGGAGATGGCTCCGGGGGCACTTCCTCATCCCGGCAGGGTGCCGGAACAGAGACTTCTGTCCCCCGAAATTCGTCTTCGACGGCGGCGGAACTACGGAACTCTTTCTGGAAAATTGCCGACTCCTTTAGGGTTTTCCGTCCTGAGGCTTTATATAGGCGAAGGGGCGTCGTCAGAGGGGGAGCCAGGCGCCCTCACATGGGGCTCGCGTGGCCAGGGGCCTGGCCGCACCACCCCTATGTGTGGGGCCCTGGTGGCCCCACTCCTTCTCTCCTTCGGATCTGTGGAAGCTTCCGGGTAAAATAAGACTTCAAGAACTTGTTTCGTCCAATTTCGAGAATATTTCCTGTGTATCACTTCTGAAACACAAAAACAGCAGAAAACAGGGAACTGGCACTGTGGCATCTTGTCAATAGGTTAGTTCTAGAAATCGCATAAAAATGCCACGAAGTGTAACGAAACACAAGGCAAATGGTGTAAAAATAAGCATGGAGCATCAAAAATTATAGATACGTTTGAGACATATCAGATACCCCGGTATCCAGAACACCGACAATGTTATCTCTATGTTGATTATGATCTTGCATGCTCTCTGTTTCTAGTAGATATCTTGGCCAAGTAGATGCTAGTGACTCCAAGAGGGGGTATTTATGCTCGATAGTTGGGTTCATGCCTCTAGTAATCTGGGGGAGTGACAGAAACCTCTAAGGTTGTAAATGTGTTGTTGCCACTAGGGAGAAAACAACATTCTTGTGTTCAAGGACATTTGTATTGTTTACATTATGCACTTTGCTTAAGGCGATAATCTGTTGCTTGCAACTTAATACCCAATGGTTGCTCGGACGATATCCAGAGGGTGGATTATTAGTCATAGATGCAGTTGGATTATGGTCTATGTATTTTGTCATAATGCCCAAAGTAAATCTTATAGTGATCCTCATGACATATGTAGGTTATCTTTATTCTATCAATTGCCCAACTGTAATTTGTTTACCCAGTATGTTGTTATTTATCTTATGAAGAGACACCACTAGTGAACTATGGACCCCGGTCTAATTCCTTTTACATTGCTAATACTGTTTTACATTTACTTGCACTATTTACATTCTTGCATACTATTATCTTTTACCACTCGATACGCTTAATCCTTTGTTTACAGCAAACCGGTGAGATTGACAACCTCATCGTAAGCTGGGGCAAATTACTTGGTTGTGTTGTGTGCAGGTTCTATGTTGCTGCTGGTGAAGAAGCTCCCACGTCAACTACGCACCAGCATTTGTCTGGCGCCATTGTCCGGAGTGTCTCGAAGCTAGCAAGCATCAACCTTCTGAAGTTTGGCTTTCTCCTACTGGTTCGATAAACCTTGGTTTCACAACTGAGGGAAACTTGCTGCTGTGCTCATCATACCTTCCTCTTGGGGTTCCCAACTGGGTGCCTACTATGCACCATCAACCACCCGTGTTGGTCGCACACAATGAAAAGGAACCTCTACTACTGTACATTGCAGCCACGCATCAGGTGGTAAGCACGGTACTAGTAGTCGAACACAGCAAGGAAGGAAAAACTCGTGGCGTTCAAAGGCTGGTATATTTCCTCAGCGAGGTACTCTCACCATCCAAGCAGTGCTACCCACACTATCAGAAACTTGCGTACAGTGTGTTCATAACAGCGCGAAAGCTTCCGCACTACTTTGCGGTTCACCCGATCATAGTAGTCAATAAGGCAGCTATGTCAAATATTCTGAACAATCCCGAGGCAACAGGGCGTGTCTTCTTGTGGGGAATAGAAATCTTCCCCCAGGACATCACGTATGAGAAAAGAAAGGCTATCAAATCTCAAATCTTGCCAGATTTCACTGCGGAGTGGCTCGAGCTGCAAAACACAGGACCACCAGATTTATTGAGTGTATGGACAATGTTCTTTGATGGCTAAAAAAGAGTCGAAGGTGCAGGAGCTGGAGTAGTTCTCATATCACCCCAAAGAGACAAGCTAAAATATGTATTGCGGATGAGTTTCCCACACGCATCAAATAATGAATCAGAATACGAGGCTCTGTTGCACGGCATGTGACGAGGGTTAACTCGACAAATGTCCTAGATGAAGGACTTAGGATCGGGGAGATAGGGCGTCGGATGAACTCGAAGGTAAAGTTAGTCGAAATAGGCGTGTATCGAAAGTAAACTTGGGTGTTCAACCTGGCTTGCTTTCAATCTGCCCTACACCGTCCCCTCCTGGCCCCTATATATAGGTGGCCAGGTCTCGAGGATCGGGTAGGGTTCGATACAGATTACAAATATCGACATACGGTATTAACTCGTATTCGACTATCATTACAATTGGGCCTAGCTTATCGGGCCTCAGGGGTATTCAACTAACAGGCTCTATTAACTATACCCTTGTTAGTAGCCCCTGAGATTCTACCAGAATTGCAGATTCAGGTTGAATCTCTAATCTTCAAATCTTCGACTTGATCAATTCTTCGACTTTATCTTCAAATCTTCGACTTGGTCTTTCGACTTTATCTTCAAATCTTCGACTTGGTCTTTCGACTTATACTGATGATAATTTGCTCGCAAGGGGTCTCGATGAACAAGCCTGACAACTCTGACAGATCAAGAGGTCAGTTAACTGCCGGAACAGATACTTGTCACCTACTTCAAATTCAATCCCCTTGGACTTGAATTCGGGATACCGGTCAAACTCACTCTTTTGCCTCATTTAGGACTTACAAAAAATGAGTCCCAGTGGTTCTCAGGGTACCCAGTGCGTCCACCAGGATTTTCTTCGCGTCGTAGACACGGATACATTCCAGTAGAGCGCATCCATGTGCGTATACCAGGCCACACAGGACGGATCCCGGGGTCTTACCTTCGCGACAAGTCACGGCATTCGAGTTTTGTTGCGATAACACAACTCGAGAATCTTATGTCGCAGTCAAAGTTTGACTGAAAATATTCGGGTTTCTACAACCATAAAACTCGCTCCCGATGGGAGTAACACCTCTCCAATCTTCAAATGTTTTGCCAATTAATATTGTCGGGTGCGCGCTCAGCGCTCCCGATGGGAGTAGCCCCCGAGGCTATAGTCGAAAAAAGATTTTCTCGAGTATAGGCTCAAGAAATAATATAGCTCGTCACACTTCAACTCGAAACACCTTACCTGCAAAATTCTTCAACTCGAGATACTTTCAAGAATATCTTGTCTTCTAGTTCAAGTCCACTACTTCAATGAAGAGTGCCACTTGATACTTATACAATTAACAGCCCCTAAGGCTTATAACCGAAAGATCCTTCGTATCTAATTCCTTCGATAAGTTTCATCATTCGTCGGCGCCATCCTTTTACCTTTATATATATACTTGATGACGTCAATAAAGACGTAACTCTTCATCAATGCAAACCGTTTTATGGGTAGCACTGTAATTTCCCCGATTTTTTGACCGTTTAGTGGGCTGCACGATTTTTGACCGTTGGTGGGCTAACGTTTCCGATCTTTGCGCCACGACTCAGCCCACAATCCTTCTCCCAGAAGATATATAACTGGCATAGTGGGGAATCGTACTGTTCACCAGCTCGTTACCTCCGCCGCCTCCATTGCCGATCTCCTCTGCCTCTTCCTCTCTTGCGGAGCCCCCAAGCACGCTTTTGTGCTGAATGCGCGTGAAGCATCTGGCCACCAAGAGCGATATGGCCAAATCCTCTGCCACCAACTGGGTTCGCTCCACCATCACCAAGAAGAAGGTGGAGAAGGCCACGGCGGACGGCCTCATCGCCGCCCAGGACTCTATCAAGTTCCCCAGTACTGAAAGGATCCCGAAGCCCCCGAGCGGTTACCGGGTAATATTCCTTGCTTTTCTCCTCCGTGGTTTGTCCCTTCCTGCCCACGAGTTTCTCCGTGGGCTACTATTTGTCTATGGTGTGCAGCTCCATCAGCTCACTCCCAATTCCCTTCTTCATATTTCTTGCTTCGTGACTCTTTGCGAGTCATTTTTGGGCATTGAGCCCCACTTTGCTCTCTGGAGATCGATCTTTCGACTCCGTCCCAATGTTTCTCTGGCAAGGAAACCCGAACTGGGCGGAGCCGTTGTTTCTGTGCGCCCTGAGGCGCAATATCTTGAGTTTTCCATGGCCGCATCTGTCCAAGGGTGGAGGACAAAGTGGTTCTATATCAAGGACCGCAAATCCTCTCCTGAAGATGAGTTCGGCCTTCCTCCCTTTGACGCTTCTCAAGAAGTGAAGAAATTGAAGTCGTGGGATTCGCTTCCCTCAGATGAGGAGGTTGCACAAATTCTTCCTCTTCTATCCCGCATTCAAAATCTGAAAACAGGCCTAGGAGGTGCTTTGTCGGGTATCCAACTCATGGCGTTTTTCATACAACGTCGAGTTCAACCCCTACAGCACCGCCTCACCAATCTTTGGACTTATTCTGGCTTAGAAGACCCTACTCGCATATCCGAAGATCTGATGTTGAAAGAAGATGTCGACAAGCGAGTCAGGAATCTCACGAAGCTCACCAAGGAGCACTCAGTTGCTGACTTGAAAGCAAATTTCTTCGACTCCGTGCACCCTATTCTTGAGGTATACATTGCTGCATCCACTTTTTGTCAAACTTCTCTTGATTTCGACTTGCATTATTCTTTGGTACCCAAACTCTGCTGATTTATTAATATGCAGGGTCACGAATTCATTGTTTCTTGCCCTCCTCTTCCGGAGGCAGGGCCCCTACCAGCTGATCTCGCCTCTCCTGCATCTGAAGCCCCCGAGGCTGACGAAAGTCAGGACGAAGATGATATCGAGGAATCAGAAGATGAGACTAGCTCATCGACGTCGCTTCCTCCCGTTCTTGCTGACGAGGTTGGTGTCGATAAGAAAAGGAAGCGTGTCGACGATATTGCTTCCTCGAGTTCTGCGGCGGCTGGTAAAGCTCCCGCTATTGTCGAAGATCTCGAATACTTCGACATGCTAGCATCGTAAGTATTTGGAATCATATATTTCAATTTCCCTTGTCTTGTTTCCATAACCTGTTCCTGTCATGTAGTGACGATGAAGAGCCGCCGGCACCTGCTGCGTCTGCTCCACCTGTGGCCCCTGATGAGCCGGCTGAGCTAGATGTTGCTCCGAGGATTACCAGGGCCTCCGTGAAGAAAATTTCGCAAACCAAAGCCCGAAATCAAAAACGTGCGAAGAAGGCTAAAGAGACCGACGTTTCTCTGGAGGCCCATGTACCGATGGTTTCTTCTGATGATGTGAGTGACTTCTCTTTGCCTGCTTTCCTTATGTCCACTCTTTTCTCTGACATGCTCTTTTCTGCAGGCTTTGGTAAAGAGATTCATCGATTTGGGCACTGAATGTGCGGGTTACCTAAAGGTTGCAAAAGCTTCCGAAGGTGCAATTTGGATGTTCAGTCATTACTTTCCCTTTGTGCTCTTGCCTTATCCTGTTTGTCTGACTCCCTTTTGTCTTCTTTTGTAGAAACCTTAGCAACAGCCAATGCTCGCATTGCGTCTCTAGAGGCGGAGCTCAAGGCTTCGCAGAAAGCTTATGACGCTGCGACCGCTGCTAAGGCAATTGCTGAGAAGTCGCAGAAATCTGCGATTGCCAAGGCGAAGAAAGCTGAGAAAGCATTAGCTGATGCCAACCTAGGAGCATGCTCAACGAGAGCAGGCCGTGGCGGAGCGTCTTCACACCATTTCTTCTGCTGCCGAAAGTAGGTTTCTTCGACTTGTCTTCTGTTGTCGTCCCCTGTTGCACTGGTGTATTTGTTGACACTTGCCTCTTCCTTTCTTTTCTACTGCTTTAGAATTCACGGGGGTATCTCCGTCGTCCCTGCAAACGGACGATGATCCTCTTATGGATGCGGTTAACCTACTCGAAGAAAACTGGATATCTATCCAGAAACTTTTGAGTTGGTTGGCCGCGTTCTGTCACGGCTATTCGTCGGGTTGTGGCCGAAGAAAAAGATGGCAATCCCGAAGGGCAACCTGACTGAACTCGCCAAGATTTTTGACAGCGATGAAGACCCTACTCTCCATCTGAAGGGGCTGTCCATTAAGCGCGGCGCCGAAGGTGCCATTGCCCTTTCTCTTGCGCATGGCACAGACTTTGATTGGGAGAAAGTTAACTCCCCCCATGGCTATACTCGCGACGAGATGAAGGTGTTTTTCGAGAAGGCGAAGAAATTGGCGCCTACATTGCTGAACACAATTTCTCCTTCGGCAGCCTCTGCTGTGCCTGCTGCACCATCTCCAGCGCCGAAGGCTCCAGTGCCACCATCGACTGCTAGCGAGGAACTGGCCGCACCCCCTTCTTCCATGGAGCACGATACTGAGGTGGCGTAGATTCAGCCTCTTTGTAGTATTTAGTTTTCTCCTTTTGAATGTAAAAGACTCCAAGTAGGTACAACCCGAGAACCTTAGTCATAGGGTTGTACTCTTATGTAAATATATCCACTTCGTAAGAAGTTTTATGCTGCCTTTCTGAAATTGCTTCTCCTTTCTTTCTTTTTGTAGTCGATGCGTGACAATGATCCTTCTTCTTATCCTCCTGCTCCTTCCTCTGCTCGCGGATTCAATCCTCAGATTTCGTCGACTCTTAGTCGATGTAGTCACTGCGAAGAATATTCTTCCAGGATTTCCGACCTTGAGACTCGCCTATCCTTGGCTAAACGCCAAGCGCAGATGGCTATTAAAAAGGCTAGCCAGGCCAGTGGCTATATGAAGAAAATCTCTTCACTTGAAGAAAAGGTCTCTAGCTTGACGGCGAAGGTTGTTCACAATGAAGAGTGCGAGTCTTTCATTCTTGGAATTGTCGAGTCTGCTGGCGAGCTGTTGCGATGTGAGTTTTCTTTCGACTTATTCTTTTGGCTGTTTGTGCACTTCTTTTGTGATATATTTGTCATTGTAGGTACTTGCTTGGATTTTGCTGCTGAAGAACGTCGAGTTGCTGAACGAAACGCTGCTTTGGAGAAGATGTCGACTGGCTATGAGACTCTGTGGTCTGATCCTCGACGCCGTAGCGCCATTGTATTACTTCAAGATCGTGCCCAGCACATTGGCGAGGCAGTTGATGGTTGCCGGCGAGCTCTTACGACTATGCACTCCATCATGCTTCCCCGTAATCCTTTGCCTGCAACTTTTCCACTTCTTCTTGATACTTTCCGATCCAGCCATCGTATTCATAGGCTAATAGAACTGAACTTAGTGGCTGGTGCCAATTTTGCTCTCGGGTGGATACGTAAGTGGCACCCGAGGTTGAATTACAGCACTATGTCCCTGAGTTTGGCTCCAGGTGGAGCTAGCCTTCGGGTTCATATGGAGAACACGCTTCAACCTGCTCGAAGACTTGTAGCTAGGCTTCTAGAGGCGGATGCTGCATTTTTCCGCGAGTATCACTATTTAGATCCTTTAGGCATAGATGATTCCGATGACCCGATGCTGTAAAGTATGTGTGCAACGCGAGAGATTTTATTTCGCGACTATATGTCTGAAATTTATTCTCAAGGCGTATTTGTATGGTTCGTGCGTTTGCCGCATCTTCTTTTTGAAAGACTCGTAAACTCGAATATGAGGAACGCTTTGTCTTTATTTATACTTTTAATGTAAGATACATGGGGTGACCCAAGAGATCCGGCCTGTGACCCGTGTTCTGGATCTAGAGGGCATTGCCCCTGGAATAACTCGTGGCTTTTACAGCCTTCATTGTTCTACTCTACTGTTTTGATGATGCTTATGTCGTCGTGGCTTTCCCTTTCTCTTCTGTGCCTGTGTCTTCTCCTGATGTTCCTGTTCGTGGCTTCTTCGTTTCGGGTTCCGCGGTGCATTCTTCGAGTAGCTTGACGCCTTCTATGGTCGCGCTTTTTGCCTTTTCTGCATGGTTGGCTATTACGCCAAAATTTTGCGCCATCTTGTGGAATTCCCTGTCGCAGAGATCTGAAACTTCAAAGCTTCCTTTCACTGTGATTATTCCTTTTGGTCCTGGCATCTTAAGTACCAAATATGTGTAGTGGGGTACTGCCATGAATCGCGAAAACGCGGGTCGTCCGAGGATCGCGTGATATTGTGATGGCCAGTCCATGACTTCAAAGTCTAGTTTCTCCCTTCTGTAGTTTTGTCGGTTGCCGAAGCAAACATTGAGTGCTATTCGACCCAGCGGGTAATTGGCACTTCCTGGTACGATTCCATGAAAGGAACAGTCTGTTGGCTTCAGGAACTCTAGTGATATATGCATTGCTCGGAGTGTTTTCGCGTATATCAAGTTAATTCCACTCCCTGCATCCATGAATATTCTGTCGACATCATACGCGCCGATTTGAGCTTTGAGCACCAGAGGCGCGTTTCCCGGCCGAGGTACTGTTATAGGGTGATCTTCTCTGTTGAACTCAATTGGTTGCTCTGACCAATGCAGATATTCTGTTGTAGCTGGAGGCGACAGGACTGCTAGATTAACTTGTCGGGTTATACTCTTTTCTTCTTTGTTCGACTTGGGCACAGGTTGTATCATTGCTGTGATGTGTCCTTTTGATGGGACATACCCTTCGTCGTCATCGTCGCGTCCCTTGTTTGGCTGGTCTTGTCCTTGAGGGGCTCCGTTGTTTCCTTGCTGGCTTGTTGAGGGATTGTTACTCCCTTCGAATCCTTGTCGCCTTGCTTCGGTTTGTTTGTTGATTGCTGCTTCTTGTAGCTTTAAGAATGTTGTGCAGTCTTTCATTGCGTGCCTTGATACTCGCTTTCCGTCGACGAACGCTGAGTGTATATGACAAGGCCCATTGAGCATATCTTCTGGTGATGAGTTGTACTCTCTGGATTCTCTTGGTGGGAACTTCTTGTAGTCCTCTCTTCCGTAGCTGCGATATCCCGAGCTTCTGCGATCGTTTCCTTGATAACTGTTGTCTTTATATCCTGCGGCGACTTGGCTATGAGAGCCGTAGGTGTCGTAGTTTTGGGATCGTCTCCTTTGACTTCCATATCTGTTTCTTCTGTCGTCCTCTGGAGATCGTGTCCGTTTGTTGTTGCACGCATCTTCTCCGTCCGCAAATCTGTTTGCTGTGTCCATGAGATCTGACACCGTTTTTGGCTTGATTCTACCCATCTCTTTGACTAGGTCTCTTCGCCTTAGTCCAATGATGAATGCGTCTATTGCTCTTTCGTCTGAAACTTCGACTGCTGAATTTTTGATGAGGCTCCATCTTTGGATGTATGCTCGTAGTGTTTCGTCGCGTTGCTGCACGCATGCCTTGACTTCTTCTATTGATGCTGGTCATTTATATGTCGACCTGAAGTTGCTTGTGAATTGCTTTGTGAGGTCTTCCCAACTTCCAATGGATTCTTTCTCTAATTTGCTCAGCCATGATCTTGCTGCGCCGGTGAGGTGTAGTTGCAAGCTTTGCATTGCTGTTTCTTTGGTTCCTCCTAGTATTTGAACTGCTTGCAAGTAATCTGCGAGCCATGATTGTGGTTCCTGTGATCCGTCATATTTTTGCTGATCATGAGGTAGCTTGAATCCCTTAGGCACTGGAGTGATGCGAACCCTACGGGTAAAGCATGATGCCCCCATCTCTTTTTCGTCGTCTTCATAGTCGCGCCTTGGGGATTGCGATTTTCGAGTTCCACCATGCTGTTTTGGTGATGGCGATCGAGATCGGTGTTTACTGCTTTTATGCCGAGGACTATTGTGACGGCGAGGTGACCTTGCTTTGTGTGCTTCCTTGTGGTGATGTGCTTCTCCTCCTTTTGCTGATAGCTTGTGACTTACCATATTGAGCCCGTTTAGTGCTGCTCTATGCATATGCTCCCTAGGATATCCTGGACTTGGTCGAGTTGTAAGTAGATATGCTTGTGCTGCCACTAGTGCTGCTCCAGGAGTTTTTGGTAGGATGTTTCCCTGCTCGTCGACCGATAGGAAGGACGAGTCGAGGTTTTTGGAAATACTTTGCCTGTCAGAATACTCGAGGTTATCGTACCTTGAACCATGTCGACGATTTTTCCTTGCGTTGCTGTACGATGCGTCGCTTCGTGCTCTACGAGCAGCTTCGCTGGCTGCAATGGCTGAATCTTTTCTTCTTTGTATCTCTACCTTTTCTTTTGCTAATTGCTTTGCTTGCTGCCTAAGGGCGTAATGATACCCAAAAAGCATGTCTTTGCTGGAGCTGGATGGTATTGGCGTGCCGTGTTCTACAGCTTCTCTTATTATTTTCCACTCGTCGACTGATAGTCGAATTTTCTCCCTGGCTGTGAGGGATTCCACTGTTTGCCCTTCTGCTAGGTGATTTGCTCCTCTGTCGATATTTGCTGGGTTTATCACTGGATTGTTATTTTCATCGAATTCTTCTGAGTTGTCGCCCACAATGGCGAGTACCTGGCACTGCTTGCCGATGTTGCTATTAAAGCTTGAATAGATCGAGTTGCTGTCTTCAGAAAGCTCTAACCCTGTCTTCCATGTGTCTGTTGAATTGTCTGAAATATTGTCGAGGCAGATCGTGAGATCGTCGAGTTGGACTTCCACGTCAAAATTTTCCTTTTCTTCGTCGTCTTCTGCGATCTTTTCTTTTTGCACTTCTTCTAGGCTGACCGGCGAGTTTACTTCGCTGGAAGAGCCTTCAGAATATTCCATCATTATTGTTGTTTCGGGTTCTTGTGCCGATGGATCTTGATCTTGTTTCGTCGGATCCGAAAGGCGAGAGGATCCCGACGGCCCGATGAGGATGCTCAAACTTCCAATTGTTAGTTCCACCTCTTGACTTCCGCCGACTTCTGGACTTCTGTTGGCTAAAAGTGAAAAAGTCGTCGAATTCATGATTCCAACGCCCAGAGTCCCCACGGTCGGCGCCAATTGACGAGGGTTAACTCGACAAATGTCCTAGATGGAGGACTTAGGATCGGGGAGATAGGGCGTCGGATGAACTCGAAGGTAAAGTTAGTCGAAATAGGCGTGTATCGAAAGTAAACTTGGGTGTTCAACCTGGCTTGCTTTCAATCTGCCCTACACCGTCCCCTCCTGGCCCCTATATATAGGTGGCCAGGTCTCGAGGATCGGGTAGGGTTCGATACAGATTACAAATATCGACATACGGTATTAACTCGTATTCGACTATCATTACAATTGGGCCTAGCTTATCGGGCCTCAGGGGTATTCAACTAACGGGCTCTATTAACTATACCCTTGTCAGCATGAGAATGGCAAAAGCTTGTGGTGCAACTCGCCTAAGAATCCTGGGCGACTCCAGCTTAGTAGTCTAGCAAGCAATGAATCGTTGTGATGCCCTAAGAGATAACATGACAGCGTATTGGAACTTATATTATTATTTGGAAGGAAATTTTGACGGATGCAAAGTATCGCACATAAGCAGATCAAGTAATGAGGAAGCCGATACACTCGAAAACATCGGGTCTCAATGTTTACCTATACTAGCAGGAGTATTCTGGAGGAGATAATCGAAAAATTAATCCAAAATATGAAACCTTTGGGTCCCAAGAAGGTCAAACAACAACCCGCGATAGACCCGGGGGCTGAGGCAGCAGAAGAACAATCGAATGACGAACCAGAGCCAAAAGATGTCATGATGATTGAAGTCACTTGGATGCAGCCGTACCTAGCGTATATGATAAACAAGCAACTACCCAAAGATGTAGTCCCAGCAAGGCAAATAGTTCGGAGGTCTAAAGCTTTTGTGGTTTGATACGTCTCCAATGTATCCATAATTTTTGATGCTCCATGCTTGTTTTAACACCATTTGCTTAGTGTTTCGTTACACTTCGTGGCACTTTTATGCATTTTCCAGAACTAACCTATTAACAAGTCGCCACAGTGCCAGTTCCCTGTTTTCTGCTATTTTTGTGTTTCAGAAAAGTTACACAGGAAATATTCTCGGAATTGGACGAAACCAAAGCCAGTCGCCCAGAATTTCACCGAAGCTTCCAGAGAACCGAAGAGGAGACTGAGTGGGGCCACGAGGGCCCCACACAACAGGGCGGTGTGGCCTAGGGGTAGGCTGTGCCACCTATGTGTGAGGGAGCCTCGGTCCACTCACGACGATGCCCCTTCGCCTAAAAAGACCCCCCGATGGGAAAAACCTAAATACCCGATCACTTTTCCAGAACACATCGCGATCTGCCGCCGCCGTCGACCCAAAGATCGGGAGGGTCCAGAAGCTCTTCCCGGCACCCTGTCGGAGAGGGGAATCGCCACCGGAGGTCTTCTTCATCGCCATGCTTGCCTCCGGAGCGATGAGTGAGTAGTCTACCTTGGACTATGGGTCCATAGCAGTAGCTAGATGGTTTTCTTCTCTACCATGTGCTTCATGTTTAGATCTCATGAGCTGCCTTACATGATTGAGATCACCGTTATGTAATTCTACATGTTTGGTTTGTTGGGATCCAATGAATATTGGTGTTATGATTGAGTTGATGTACTGAAATTTATCTTATGTTATCTCTATGTTGTTTATGATCTTGCATGCTCTCCATTGTTAGTAGCTATCTTGGCCGAGTAGTTGCTAGTGACTCCAAGAGGGGGTATTTACGCTCGATAGTGGGTTCATGCCTCTATTTAATCTGGGGGAGTGACAGAAACCTCTAAGGTTGTAGATGTGCTGTTGCTACTAGGGGGAAAACAACATTCATATGCTCGAGGGCATATGCTTTGTTTACATTACACACTTTGCTTAATGTAATTATCTGTTGTTTGCAACTTAATACTTGTGGAGTTCTCGGATTGATTCGCCACAAGTGGATTATTAGTCATAGATGCAGTTGGATGGCGGTCTATGTATCTTGTTGTAATGCCCAGAGTAAATCTCATAGTGATCCTCTCGACATATGCACGTTGTCTTTATTCTATCAATTGCCCAACTGTAATTTGTTTACCCAGCATGTATTATTTTATCATATGGAGAGACACCACTAGTGAACTGTGGACCTCGGTCCTATTTCCTTTATATTGCTATCACCTGTTTACTTTACTCGCGCTGTTTACTTAACTCGCATACTATTATCACTTTCCACTCGATACACTCATACCCTTTGTTTCAAGCAAACTGGTGATATTGACAACCTCATCGTAAGTTGGGAACAAAGTATTTGGTTGTGTTGTGTGCAGGTTCCACGTTGCTACTGGTTGAAGACGCGCTAACAAGTTATCGTTAACGGCGCCCTTGTTAGAGCATCACGCAGCTAGTGGGCATCACCTTCAGTCGTTTGTCTCTCTCCTACTGGATTGACAACCTTGGTTTCATAACTGAGGGAAAACTTGCTGCTATATTCATCAAAACCTTCTCTTGGGGTTTTCCAACTGGCCGGTCATTTTTACTTCATCAACTCGGCCCCATCAAGTTTTCTGGCGCCGTTGCCGGGGAGGAAGAAGACTTCTGCGAGGGGAGTTTTTGCACGCACATCCTTTACTTTGTTTTAAGTTTTGCTTTACTTTATTTTTACTTGCATCATTTTATCAAAAACCTAAAAAAAATTAGAATCCTTGGTAGTTGTTATCTCTTTACTTCTAGTTCATTATGTTGTTCCCTAAGTACGTTCTGGAGGACCTCTCAGTAGGTAGTGGTTCAATTATTGGGAAAGATAACATTGAGGAGTTCTTTAATCATATTAGTATGCATGAAGTTGAGGAAAAGTCTTTGGTTGAGCTTGCTCCTAGTATTGAAGTTGCTTCTGCTTATTTAATTCACATGTTGGAAGCTAGGTTTGCTAGCCTTAATCCTTTTATGCAACACATGTTCCTTAAGCTTCATGAAATTGAGGATCCTAAAAAGAAAGCTTTTATCTTGGAAACTTTGCGCATAGAATTTAGAGATGTTGCCATTGAGGCTAGGAAAGTTTTTAAGAAATTTAATAAGCTTGGCTCACCTGTAGCGGTTGTTGGTACACCCAATGAAGATTTTAGAGTGCCAATACCTTATAAACTTGTAGGAATTCATGATGCTTGGGAAAATAATTCTAGTTGGATTTGTCCTAAAAATCCTTTCGATGAAAGTAGTGTACCAAAGTGTGATCATAAAGGATCTTCAAAAACTCATTTGGACACAATTCCCTTCATTGTTGAAAAGACTCCTATAGTGGATCCTAATGCTTCTTTCATAATTACTTGATTCGCAATTTTCTGCGCCTAGCTCAAAGGCGTTAAAGAAAAGCAATCTTGGGAGATAAACCAATGTTTTTACATTCAGTTCTTTTTCTTTTATTTGAGTCTTGGAAGTTATTACTACTGTAATGACCTCTCCTTATCCTTTTTATTTCGTTTTTGTGCCAAGAGAAGCCTCTAATTTGAGCGAGGTAAGATTTGGGGATGTTGCTGTCCTGAAACAGTTTTCGGTGCTGCACCGTAAAAATTTATGAAAATTCTCTGTATATCTTTTGGACCTGCGATTTCTTGTGCATATGCCCCAGGTTATATCCAAACTTTAATTAGTTGAACACTTTTTTATTTGAGCAATATAAAACCCCTTAAAAATTCGACCTTTGTCAGCTGTTCTGTTTTGACAGATTTCTGCCAATATTTGTGTTTGCCGCTTTATCGCTTTCTTTTTGAGTTGTTTTGATCACGGAACTTTTGGGTAAGTTGCTACAGTAGTATATACTTTATATGTGGTGGTTTTAGGTTGAAACCTGAAGCAAAAAGGGTTGATTCTATGTTATGCTTACACTAATGTTGCTAATAGATTTGTATTTAGTTTTGTATGAAGGAAGTTTTCAAGTGTAGGGATCGGAGAGTGATGAGATGAGTTGAAGAATGGACAAAAGCTCAAGCTTGGGGATGCCCATGATCACCCCAAGAAATATCCAAGAAGTACAAGCGTCAAAGCTTGGGGATGCCCCCGAGGCACCCCTTCTTCATCGGCAAAAATCAGGTCACCTTTCAAGACACTATATTTTTATTGCTTCATGCATTATGCGTTTTTCTTGGAGCGTCAGTTGTTTTTAGTTTTCAGTTTAGTTTAGTTTAGTTTGCTGCAATAAATGGTTGGACCCCAACAAATTCCTTTTGGAGAAGTTGCCTTGCTTTTCATTTGCCAACAACACTCCGTTTTTCATTCTATTCGTTTCAACGAGTGTTCTTCTTTTTCTAGAACTGTGTTTAGCTTTTGATTTTCGCCTTGATTTGTGTTCAGATCTTGTTATATCTTTTCATCAAGGTGTATTTTTGCCTCTGGTCTATATTGGTTTTCATCAAAAGAGGTGTTTATAAAAAGTTTGAATGGTGCTGGAAAAGAGAAAAAGCTTTATGCAAAAAAGTGGTACAAGAAGGAGCTTGTGTAGACTGCGGCCTAGGCTTTTGCATGTCGTGCTTGATGTCTTTTTGATAGTATGCTTAGTGGTTTTGCGGTAGCATGACTTGTCTCAAATAACTGAGATTGCTTAATGAGCCTTTGAAAAAATCATGCGTTGTTTTTATCGTTTGGAAGCATTTTTTTGGTTTTCTCCTTGATGCTTTATTTGGGTTGACTTGGTGCATGCTCACACATGTTAGACTCTTACAAAGTCGCCAATAGCCTCTATGATCATTTAGTTTTTGACTTTTGATGCCATCTTATGCTTCTTTTAATGTTGCTTTGCATGATTATGGCCGTTATTGCTCTCTTAGTTGGTTGCTCCCAGTCTTTTGCTAGCCCTCGCCTTGTACTGAGTATGAGCTCTACTCGTGCATCCAACTCCTAAAAACCAAGTTTGCCATTGTGTCCACTAAAAATTCCTATGCATGGTATTTGTAAGCCATTCCAAGTATATTTTCATGTGCTACCTTTGAAAAAACCTTCAAAACACTTCTTGTTTTGTGACACTGTTTTCAGCTCATGGGGACGTAGTGGTCGGATTTGCTATCTTCCATATTGCTTATTCCAAAAAGAAAAAAAAATGCACTCCTCCATGGTATGTGAATGTTGGTGGGCACCCGATGGAATCGGTTAGCCATGGTTTGAGAAAGGAAAAAAGGTGGGGAGGAGTGCCAAGTTTTATAAAAAGAGCACAAAAAGTGCCAATCTCTCTCTCAAAAACTTGATTCATTTTGTATGGAAGATAGTAAGAACCCCATTGCTAGTCGTTGACAAAAACAACCACCTCTCAAAACCCAAGTTTTATCTCTGTTTTACAAATGAAAAGCTCTAGCACAATTTTTAATCACTGCTTCCCTCCATGAAGGGCCTTTCTTTTACTTTTATGTTGAGTCACCACCTTCTATCTTTATGCACCATTAAGAGAGCATAGTTGTCATTCTGAGTATAATGTGCATTGTCCCAAAGTTTTTATTGATTGATTCATATTGTTGGTTTCACTTGTTCTTAAATTATTTGTATCTAGTCGCCCTCTTAAACTTGAAGGTGTCCTATGCATTTATGTTTTGCTCTCTCATGAAGGACAAGCTGAAAACCATTTGTATGTTTTTCCTTATGATTTGAACACACATTTGACTTTCATTGTTTCATTTTCATGATTTTTTGTTTGTGTTCATTTTCATGTTATAACATGGTTGCTAAGTTTCTTCTATCAAGATTATGTCTTTCATGCCCATGTTTTAAGTTCTTTTGATCCCAGCGCACAATGCTTACATATATGATCAAGATTGTGTAGGTGCATGTCACCTCAAAAATTATTTCTTTTGTTATCACTTACCTACTCAAGGACGAGCAGGAGTTAAGCTTGGGGATGCTGATACGTCTCCAACGTATCCATAATTTTTGATGCTCCATGCTTATTTTAACACCATTTGCTTAGTGTTTCGTTACACTTCGTGGCACTTTTATGCATTTTCCGGAACTAACCTATTAACAAGTCGCCACAGTGCCAGTTCCCTGTTTTCTGCTATTTTTGTGTTTCAGAAAAGTTACACAGGAAATATTCTCGGAATTGGACAAAACCAAAGCCAGTCGCCCAGAATTTCACCAAAGCTTCCAGAGAACCGAAGAGGAGACGAAGTGGGGCCACGAGGGCCCCACACAATAGGGCGGCGCGGCCCAGGGGTAGGTCGCACCCCCTATGTGTGAGGGAGCCTCGGTCCACTCCTGACGATGCCCCTTCGCCTATAAAGACCTCTCGACGGGAAAAACCTAAATACCCGATCACTTTTCCAGAACACATCGCGATCCGCCGTCGCCGTCGACCCGAAGATCGGGAGGGTCCAGAAGCTCTTCCAGGCACCCTGCCGGAGAGGGAAATCACCACCAGAGGTCTTCTTCATCGCCATGCTTGCCTCCGGAGCGATGAGTGAGTAGTCTACCTTGGACTATGGGTCCATAGCAGTAGCTAGATGGTTTTCTTCTCTACCATGTGCTTCATGTTTAGATCTCATGAGCTGCCTTACATGATTGAGATCACCGTTATGTAATTCTACATGTTTGGTTTGTTGGGATCCGATGAATATTGGTGTTATGATTGAGTTGATGTACTGAAATTTATCTTATGTTATCTCTATGTTGTTTATGATCTTGCATGCTCTCCGTTGTTAGTAGCTATCTTGGCCGAGTAGTTGCTAGTGACTCCAAGAGGGGGTATTTACGCTCGATAGTGGGTTCATGCCTCTATTTAATCTGGGGGAGTGATACAAACCTCTAAGGTTGTAGATGTGCTGTTGCTACTAGGGGGAAAACAACATTCATATGCTCGAGGGCATATGCTTTGTTTACATTACACACTTTGCTTAATGGAATTATCTGTTGTTCGCAACTTAATACTTGTGGAGTTCTCGGATTGATTCGACACAAGTGGATTATTAGTCATAGATGCAGTTGGATGGCGGTCTATGTATCTTGTTGTAATGCCCAGAGTAAATCTCATAGTGATCCTCTCGACATATGCACGTTGTCTTTATTCTATCAATTGCCCAACTGTAATTTGTTTACCCAGCATGTATTATTTTATCTTATGGAGAGACACCACTAGTGAACTGTGGACCCCGGTCCTATTTCCTTTATATTGCTATCACCTGTTTACTTTACTTGCACTGTTTACTTTAGTCGCATACTATTATCACTTTCCACTCGATACGCTCATACCCTTTGTTTCAAGTAAACCGGTGATATTGACAACCTCATCGTAAGTTGGGAACAAAGTATTTGGTTGTGTTGTGTGTAGGTTCCACATTGCTACTGGTTGAAGACGCGCTAACAAGTTATCGTTAACGGCGCCTTTGTTAGAGCATCACGCAGCTAGTGGGCATCACCTTCAGTCGTTTGTCTCTCTCCTACTGGATTCATCAAAACCTTCTCTTGGGGTTTTCCAACTGGCCGGTCATTTTTACTTCATCAACTCGGCCCCATCATGGTTCTCAAGGGAGAACTCTACAAAAAGAGTATTTCAGGGGTACTACAGCGCTGTGTCACACCACAAGAAGGACAAGCCATCCTGCAAGACATCCACGCAGGAGTATGCGGTCATCATGCAACCAGTCGAGCAATAGAAGCTAAAGCTTTTAGAGCTAGATTTTATTGGTTAATGGTGGTCGAAGATGCTAAAGACATTATTTGCCGTTGTGAGGCATGTCAAAAATTTGCATCCAGACCTGACGCTCCAGCTGCCGAACTACAGCCGATACCTCTAGCATGGCCATTCGCGCAGTGAGGCTTAGATATGGTTGGCAAACTGCATGAATCCTAGCCAGGTGGGCACGTCTACATGTTGGTCATTGTTGACAAATTTACCAAATGGATAGAAGCTACATCGGTTACCACTCAAGATTCTATGGCAGCAGTGAACTTCATCAAGTCACTCATCTTTCGATTTGGAGTACCACATAGCATCATCACAGATATTGGCACAAATTTTACATCAAAGGAGTTCAAGGATTATTGTGAAGGTATGGGCATTAAACTAAACTTCGCCTCCGTTGCGCACCCGCAAACAAATGGACAAGTCGAAAAAGCTAATGGATTGATATGCAATGACATAAAAAAGAGACTATTGGCACCACTCGAAAAAGCCAAACACGCTTGGGTTGATGAGTTGCCCTCCGTGCTTTGGAGTCTGAGAACAATGCCAAATGCGGCAACTCAAGAAACACCTTTCTTTCTGGTCCGCGAAGCAGAAGCCGTGCTTCCAATCGAAATAACTCATGAGGCCCCACGAATATCTAATTATGATGAAGCTAACTCCACAAAAGAACTCCAAGATGATGTCGATGCATTGGACGAAGCAAGGGATGTTGCGCTTGCAAGGTCTACACAATATCAGCAAAATCTGCGAAATTATCATAGTCGTCGAGTACGACCTCGATCTTTCATGGTCGGCGATCTAGTGCTTCGACTTAAACAGGATGGTCATGGCAAGCTCGAGTCTCCATGGCTAGGACCTTACGTCGTCATAGAAGTGATCCCTAGAGGAGTATATAGATTGCGGGATAGGAACACCGGCAAAGACGAAGGCAATTCATGGAATGTAGAACAACTTCGGCACTTCTATGCATAAACATCCAGGCAAAAATTTACATGCTTTTCAGCCAGAATTATCGAGTTGAAGAAAATAAGGCATTATATGCCAGAAATTTTTGAGTACAGACCCTATGAACCCAGAACACAGGCCACAAGTCAGGTTTATTTGGTCGCAATATGTATTCCTATATTCAATAAATTAAAGAGAGATTATTTTCATGTGCTAGCACTCGAGGGCTCCACCCCAAGATTGAGAAATTATACAAAATTTTGAGTTCTCGGCATTTAATCACGGTAAACGCGACACAAGTATCATATTTGAGATTGAGGAACTGGCATAGCCGTAAAGGCGCCCGATTCATAAAGGATTTGCATGTAAAAGGAATAAACATAAATTAAGAAATTCAGAACCTCGGAACCATCTAGTTCCCTTGATTTTTCATGAAGCATTACACGTAAAATATGTGATATTTGGAGAAACAAACTTCGACAGGATAATAAGAGTTATGGTATAGCAGATTACAACAAACGAGATCAACTATTATTTATTACAATCAAGGAACAATCATAGATTTCATGTGTCTTCACTTTGACGCAGGTCCATATTTCTTCTGGCACTGGGTGCCATCAAAGATTTGGACGTCAAATTTTAACGTACCATAGTGATAGTTGAATATCAAGAACCAGCCTTGATGCAGATCATGATCCTCAACAAAATGTGGCCAACCTACCTCGAAAGATACACTGCCTTCACCATCATAGTGCACTTCCATTTAATATGGCGGTCCTTCGCTAGAAGCTTCTCGAAGAATAGCCTCGCTGATTTCACGACCGTCCATGAACGCATCAAACTTTAGAGGAAGGCATTGGCGCTCGCGGCATTGGGTATCAGAAAAAGCAAAGAAGCAAAAGATGCTGGCAGATGATATATGCGAAGGGATCGGTTGTGCTGAACCTGTATGTAGAGTGGCGGAAGCAATAACCACTGTAGTGGAAGATTTCTTGTTCTTGCTGCCTAATGGACGATCGCGATGGCGCTTCACTAGCATTGTCGAGGTAGATGTCGTAGTAGGGATCTTTGCCTTGTTCTTACTACCAGGATGGCGGCCACGGCCGTGCTTTTCATTGACGACCGGAGCATCATCCGGATTGATCGTTACCGCATCAGACATGCTGGCAGATGAACTAGTGCTGGTGAGAGAAAGAAACAGAAAGAGAAAAAGGTGCAAGGAAGAAGACAATGCGGCGGCGGTGATTAAATAGTAAAGAGATAGGGTTAAGAAGTAAAAAGGGGTCTCCCTTTTATAGGCTAGAGAGCCTAGGCCTAGGCCAGAGTACAACAAAGATGTGGCCCATTGACATATAATCAGTGGAGCAGTAACTGCACAACCCATCCCAAAGGCAGATGTTAACAGACTAAACAGTAAAGGAAAAAATATTAGTAGCAGTGACGTCATAAAAAGTCAGGAGAGGAGGGAAAGTGAGTTCTACCATCCGAAGAAATTCAGTTTTGAGCCTATAATCGGCTGCAAGCACCCCATCATAGCCTCGGGGGCTACTCCCATCGGGAATTTTGGTCGCGCACCCGATAGATAAAATATAAGGTAAAAACATTTTGTGCAGGAATAAGATTGCAATGACGTACAAAAAAATTTGAGTCTATACTCGAATAAATAAAATTCAACTATAGCCTTGGGGGCTACTCTCACCGGGAGCGCTAATCTCGCGTCCGATGTTAATTTTTTTTGACTACTACAAGGGAGTGAAAATTTGACTCCATCATTGGTGTTAAACACCAAAAAATGCACTCGACATTTCACTCCCATCGGGAGGGATATGTGAGGAATTGAAGAAAGTAACCCGATAATTTTGGGTATTATAACAACCAAACAAAGCTCTCGAATATATATTCTCAGACCGCGTCCACCACGATAACATGTCTGGATGCCGTGGTCGCAAAGATCATGAAGGTAAGACCTCAGGATCCGTCCTGCATGGCCTAATATTCACACAAGAATGCGCTTTGCTAGTAATTTTTTCTGTAACCACGATACGAAGAAAATCCCGGCGGACGCGTTGGGTACCCTAAGAAATATTAGAATTCATGCTTTGATAAGTCCTCAATGCGGCATAAGCTGGATTACACCTGGTCCCGAATTTGAGTCCGGGGAATCAGGTTTGATATAGGTAATGAGTATTTTCTCAGGCAATTAACTGGTTCTTGATCTATTAGTAGCACCGGGCTCATTTACCAAAATCCCTATAAAAATAGGAAGCAAAATGTATTGATAAATTATAAAGCCAAAAATTCAATCAGTCGAAGATTATGTACAAGTCAAAGATTTGAGATTAGACCTGAATCTATGATTCAGATAGAATCTCGGGGGCTACTGACAAGGATACGCCCATCAGGGCCCGTGGCGTTGATACCCTTGGGATATATTTGGGTGAAGACCCATAGGAATATAGGCCCAAGATAGGAGCCGACATATGTTGTATTCGAATAAGGAAATAATATGTAAACCGCCATAGCACGATGATTTTGTATAAGACCCAACCAAAACCACGAGACCTGGCCACCTATAAAGAGAGGCCAGGAGAGGCCGAGCAGAGGGACATCGAGATTGAGCCTGTAAAACTAGCTTTGTCTCAATAAATATCAAGTTTCACCTTGTTTGTCTGATCTTTTACCTTCGAATTCATTCGACGTCCTCTTCCCCCGATCCTAAGTCCTTCATTTAGAACATTGCTGAGATTAACCCTCGTCAGTAGCTGACCCCTTATCAGCTCCCATAGGAAGATTTTAATCTTTAGTGTTAAAGATATGTCATGATAAGTGATATAACTCCCTAGTTATAGCGGTACCCTACCGTGACATATCTCTAATATTTGGCGGTACCCTAGTTCGCCATACATCCTTGAATAGAATGGCGAAGGTACGTCGAGGTAGTCGAATAGGTCCTGAAGGGCTCCAATGACCAGGAGATTCCGTCCTCTTGGCTTGATGCCGGGAGTGCCCTCTCTTCCCTGCAGAGGTTATCCTACTCTACCGCCTCGAACAACATAAAATGGCATCGAGACGTTATTTCCCATTATTCCCCTATCCAAATAGCCTAGAGAATCTATTTTGAATTGTGCCACACAGAAGTTTTGCCACTATAAACAAAGGACCCTTAGTATCAAGTTGTCCTAGGCCCACAAAATCATAAACACTGTTGAAAAGGTTATGGTACTAGTTGTATATTCTAAAATGTTATCTTATTTCAAAAAAAAAAATTCGAAAATGTTATCAGCACACAAGGACAAAGACAAAATCTTGAACCAACGCTAGGCGAGTATCTGCGTGCAAACCAGGGCCAAACAAACTTGTGATGGAATCTAGGAGTAGAAGAAACAGGTAGCAGACAAAGTCTGCCGCGATCCGCAGTCTCCACATGATATCTGCAGCGAGGAATAGAGAAAGATCAATGACGGTTGCCTACCACACAAATCTCTCCATTTGTCTCCACATCCAACTTACGTAGACAAAGCCAAGACGAGATTGGCTATTCCCAACGGTGAGTCAGTGATCGTGTATTTGGAATTGTTTCTGCACATGCCTTTCACGGATATGAGCAACTAAGGTGGTTCGGTGTGCTGGGGATTAATGGATGAAGTTTGTCGGTTGACAACAAGAGGAATGCTTCACGATATTTCAGGACGGTTCCACCGAATCGGTGGAACGTCGCCGTTCCTCTCCACTAATCTCTCCATCACTGTGAAAAAAGGAAAGAAAAAGCCCCTGCTCCAACCCTATCCACTCCTGTGGTACTCGCTCGTCGTCCCCGCGGCGTTCAGGCAAGCGAGCGGGCGGCGGTCAGGCAAGCGAGCGGGCGGCGGTTCCGGGCTAGCGGACGGGCGGCGGCGGAGGAAGCGGGCAGGCGAGCGACCAGGGAAGCGGCGGCGGCGGGCCACGGCGCCGTCCGGGCAAGCATAGGGGCGGCGGCGACCAGGGAAGCGGCGGCGGCGGGCAAGCTTTCCGACGGCGGGCCACGGCGGAGGAAGCGGGCAGGCGACGGTGGAGGAAGCTGGAGGCGACGGCTACCAAGACGACGGGCCCGAGACGGCTGGGAATCGGTCAACGATGGACCGGAATGGATCGACGATGACATGAATTGCTCGGCGGCGACGGGAATCGGACGACGGCAAGGGGAATCGAGCTACAGCGGATGGGCAAGCATGGCGTCAACTCCAGTGAAGAAGAGAACATCTGGATTGAGAGAAAAAAAAATAGAAAAAAAATAGTCTTAGATTGATTTTTTTTTGCAATATAGCTATATAAACAATAAATTTTGGCAACATTTTGGCAAAAAATTAGTCTCAACTGAAAGTGATTAGCGTAAATTAACTTTCTAAACCGTAAAATCTAGCTCATTCCATTCCACATATTTGTCTCAACTGAACACCGGACGGAACCGTTCCATTCCACTTTTTTGACTCAACTAAACACGAGAATAGAACCAACCCATTCTAGCGGAATGGAACCGTTACATTCCATTCCACTTCGTTCTTGAACCGAACACACCCTAAGATCCCTGGTTGTTGACAACATGCCTATCGACGTACTACAAGACACTAGTACAAGGTATTGACTTTTGGCTGATAAAAACTTCTTCAGGACAAGTGGGGATATGACATTAGGTTGAGACTGTTCATTAAAAGAACGGTTTTGCTAATTCTCAGTTTTTTTTGCGGGAATCGGGGACTGTATTAAATAATAAGAAAATCGTTACAATCCCGATCAACTCGGTCCATGATAACATCTGGAACCGAACCTAACCAAACTTGGGTTTTGTTATGCAAAACCTCAAACTGAGCTAACTCATGACTAGCCTTATTACAACCTCTAGGAATTTTGAAAAAAGAAATAAAGCGATCTGAAGATAACATAGAGAAGATCCTCCACGAGATGGCATAGAGAAGATGCGTCCCTCTCATTGCTCCTGGCCATGTTAACCAATTCCAGACAATTCGACTCGACAGATATTTCTCCAGTGAACAAGTCCAAAGAGAACTTCATTCCTTCTATGCATGCCTGCAATTCCGCTTCCAACACCGAGGTGCACAGACGGAGATAACTACTTCATCTGTCTATATTTATCCTGCATTCTAGATTTAATTAAAGTTAAATTAGACAAAATTTAACCAAACATATTAAAAAATATAAAAGTCTATAATATCAAATACATATAATATAAAAATACTTTTTATGATGATTCCGATGATATCTATTTTATATTATAAAGGTTTATATTTTTTTTTTTAGTCAAAGTTTACAAAATTTAACTTTGACTGAATCTAAAATGCAGGATAATTTATGACGGATAGAGTAAGATTTAGATCAATGCTCAGTCAACTCCATCACCATTAGATCTTTGTGCCAAGATTCGTGCAAGTGGGTTCCCGCCCAGCTTTATCTCTTCCCCACCTCACATCCCGCATGACCCCAAACAAAAGAGAGAGAGAGACAATTGGAGAGAGCCGGCCAACCCAACACATCGGAGTCAGGCCGACGCGGCTGACTCTGGCAAGAAATAAACTTAGTGTTGGGGATGCGGGACCTCCGAAGCCGGAGAAGAAGGCGGCTCTCCGACGGTGTCTACGGGGGCACATCTCACCGAAGAGGAAGAGGAAAATCTTACCGGATGGAGGGCGCAATGATGACATCAGTCGCATGAGAACTAAGCTAGTCCTCGGTCGACTTCGCCTTGAGGACCCGTAAAAGAAGCACACAAAATATGTTATTCGTAGTTACAGGTCATGATGATTAAATTTTGTATGATCTTATAAATTATCATTTACTTTTCTAAAGCCACTCAGACATTGTCCTTGAAAGAAACATAGGAAATGCTCTAGCCGCTAAAAAATGGCTCCTCGCATAAATGTTCAGAAGAGATTGGCTCTGGTTATGCTCGGTTCTCAACGTTCAACAACACTCCTACTACTTCCAGCGGTCAAACAAACATGCTGAAGCACATGGTCTAAAATGACACCCCTAAGCCGACAAGAAACGATTATATAACTTCATCTTCTGCTCACTGTTGGAAATAATCACGTCGGAATCACGTCCGACGTCGGTACGGTGCGTGTGCTCCGTGTAGTCTACGTAGGTTCCTAGTGTCCTAGTGTAAACCGGATTTGTTTCCGGGTAGCGTTGTGTTGAATACAAACGTGTATCGTGTTGAACGCGGTGTCCTACACCAAGTTGGTTTTGTGTGTGCATTGTTTGCCGGTATAAATACCGAGGATCTGTACCGTGTAAACAACACCGTGAGCTGAGCAATAAAGAACAAGGTCCGATACGGGCCTTTGGCTATAGATCGATCTGTTTCCTGTGCGTGGAGCTGGTACGTGAGTAGTACTAGTTGAGAATCGAGGTCGAGGTGGGTGTCTACTCACCGAGGAACCGACGAAGTTCGAGGAGACTAGCACGGAGGAGTGTTGGTGTCGTGCTATGGATGAGGAATTGGGATCGATCCACGACAACAATACATAGAAGCTCGTCAATCTACCCAACAATCATAAAGCCATAGGGCTCAAGTGGGTGTACAAGATCAAGAAAGATGCCAAAGGAAAATTGGTGAAACACAAAGCGAGGCTAGTGGCCAAAGGATACGTGCAAGAACAAGGTGTGGATTTCGAAGAAGTGTTTGCTCCGATTGCAAGGATGGAATCGGTGAGATTACTTATGGCTCTCGCGGCTCAAGAATCTTGGAAATTACATCACATGGATGTGAAATCCGCGTTTTTAAATGGGGAGTTAGAAGAAGAGATCTATGTGAAACAACCACCGGGATACATCAAGGAGGGAGAAGAACACAAGGTTTTGAAGCTACACAAGGCATTGTACGGGCTCCGACAGACGCCTCGGGCGTGGAACATCAAATTTGATTGTACGTTGAAGTCTCTCGGATTCGAGAAGAGCCCACTAGAGCATGCTACGTATAAGCGAGGACAAGGAAGGGATCATCTACTAGTTGGCATCTATGTGGATGATTTATTGATAACTGGAGCGGATAAGAAGGAAATTACAAAGTTCAAGCTACAGATGAAGGAGTTATTCAAGATGAGTGATCTAGGTTTATTGACCTACTACATTGGAATTGAGGTACATCAAAAGCCGGGTGAGATCACATTATGCCAAGAGGCGTACGCAAAGAAGATACTCCAGAGTTGTGCTATGAAATATTGCAATCCAACTCAAGTTCCTATGGAACCTCGGCTTAAACTTATAGCAAGAGAAGCAAAGCACCCGCGGTTGATGCAACGGAGTATAGGAGTGTGGTCAGAAGTTTGAGGTATCTCGTGAACACAAGACCGGACTTGGCCTATTCCGTTGGCATTGTGAGTCGCTACATGAAAGCACCTACAACAGAGCATTGGACGGCGGTGAAGCATATACTCAGGTACATCAAAGGGACAACTAACTTTGGTGTTGTCTATTTAAAGAAAAAGGGGAAGGTGAAGATACTTGGCTATAGTGATAGTGACATGGCAGAAGATGTTGACGACCGTAAGAGTACCTCGGACGTGACATATTTCTTCGGAAAAAGCCCGGTAAGTTGGCTATCACAAAAGCAGAAAATAGTGGCACAGTCTTCCTGTGAAGCTGAGTATATTGCAGCTGCAACCGCGGCGTGTAAGGCGTGTGGCTAAGGAGGCTACTTGGTGACCTCATAAACAAGGAAGAGGAACGAGTGGTGCTCAATATTGACAACAAATCTGCAATCTCATTGTGCAAGAATCCGGTGCATTATGACAGGAGTAAGCACATTGATACGAAGTATCACTACATATGGGAGTGTGTAGAGGAGAGCAAGATTAAAGTCAACTATGTTTGCACCGATGATCAGCTTGCCGATATTCTGATCAAGTCTTTGGGTCGACTGAAGTTTTTGGAGATGCGAGGAAGGATCAGCTTCCAAGCTGTGAAGACGAGCACATGGTGCTTAGGGGGGGGTCATTGTTGGAAATAATCACGTCCGAGGCCGGTACGGCGTCGTATGCTCCGTGTAGGCTATGTAGGTTCCTAGTGTCCTAGTGTAAACTGAATTTATTTCCGGATAGCGTCGTGTTGGATACAAACTTGTATCGTGTTGGACACGTTGTCCTACACCAAGTCGGTTTCATGTGCGCGTTGTGTACCGTGTAAACAACACCATGAGCTAAGCAATAAAGACCAATGTCCGATACGGGCCTTTGGCTATAGATCGATCTGTTTCCCGTGCGTGGAGCTGGTACGATGAGTAGTATTAGTTGAGGATCGATCAGCTAGTTTGAGACTAGCTAGCTGAACGTGCGTGTTCTCGACGGAAGTGTATACGTGCGTGACACCTTGTCCGATCTTGTTGTCGTATACATCGGACTGTACTCGACGTACTGGGCTAAGCCAACACTCACTGCTATCACTCCATACGTCCATGTCAATGCATTCAGGGGGGAAGCTAGGATGAAATTTTAGAGGCGCAAAGATGTGGTAAGTGAGGCAGATCTCTTTGCTAAGCGGGGATAAATTAAATTACTCTTTATTAGCTTGGCCTATTAGTTACTGCAGGGAGAGTGAAATTTCAGTTGGCGCATCTGCCCGTGCCAATGGATACCTGTTGCAAGTCAGTTCTCATGGATCACGAGCTGCCGCGCGTATCCAGGAGGCACGGTTGCACATGCATGCTCCAGCTTCGCCTTCGCTGAAGAGTAAAGCAAGTGCCACAGTATACTCTAAGGACAATCAGTCGGACAGAATATACTGTATAAGAATCGAGGCATCAGAATATGAGTGGCAACCAGACGAACAACAGAAACTTCGTCGGCAGCTAGCTAGACCTATACTGTATATATATATATCAATCAGCGTCAGCCCTTGAGCGACGTCCTTGACGTCAACTCTCCGTAGAGTTTGGCGTCAGCAAACCTCTCGACTACGACTAATTGATTTATTGAAATATTTAACGAGATATAAGACGCGGATCTTGTCTGAGCTTGAAAACTTGCTACCTCGCGGAACACGAGCTGTGGATCGACAGCTAAGATCCAAGGAAGCAGCAGTGAGCGTGATACGAACAGGAATACAGGACAGTACTGAGTCCAGGTGAGTGCAATATACGCTCACTTGCATTGAATTTCGAGGGCAACGGCTAAAGTTTGGTCGTTGGTGATGCGTGGGCGTAGGCCACACGCCATGAATCGATGGACCTGCAGGCTCCTTCAATTCTGTGCAGCCAAGCTACACACACCTCATGCATGTGTTGCCTTGAGGCGACGCCATCTTTCGCTGTGGCCGAAGTTGAAGCTCGGTTTTCACTGGCAGTCATGGCCACCGCTGGTGGCCTGGTGCTCGATGTGGGATCCGAAGATCCGCCACAACCGGTTGACGACCTCATGTAGGAGAAGATCTTCACTGGACGCTGCAGTGTATTCAGTGGCGGATCTAAAAGAAAATTTCAGTGGGGGCCAAGCACATGAGTGGGGCCTTTTCTTTGTAAAATTCAAACAATTATAGAAATTTTCATACAAATATACAGAGATTTTACAATAATTCAGAAATTTGAGTGGGGCCAAGACCCCCACTCGGCCCTTCTTGGGTTCGCCCCAGAGTGTATTGTACGTAAGTACATCTCATCTTTGTTTGTTTTTACCCAGTAGTTTCCATGTTGTTTAAACCAAAAAATTTAATTATTATGATAGGTAACCAAACCAAATGATGTGTTGAGCTGCTGTGATTGCCATCATTGGCAACGTTATCATGGTAAGAAAGCCTCTAGGCTCTAGCTAGCTAAGGTGGCTATCTAGGCTAATAATGCTATGCTTACGGACGCCCTGTTACGGAAATGTGCTTACGGACCAATCAACTGGCCTGCAGCTATTGATCGTGGCCTTAATTAATTCTCGGAGCAACCGTTTAAACCTGCAGCAGTTGAAAGATGCCACGGTGCATCCGTAAGCTTATCCTCTATGATTCCTCCGTAAGATGCCACGGGCGTACGTAGGCCACCACACGCCATGAACCAAAGGGACCTTGGCTCCTTCAATTCTGTGCAGCCAAGGTACACACACGTTACGTCATGCATGTTGCTGCATAATTGTCCCTAGCTGTAAACGTACCTCTCATCTCCGCTTTTTGTTTATTTCTTGCCAGTAGCTAGAAGAACAAGTCCTTTCCACGTCGTTGTTTACATCAACTTTTATCTTTCGTCTAGGGACAAGGACAGGTAAAGGTAATCAGAGATCAAACCAAATTAATGATGTTTTGAGCTGGCATGCTTAAATAGCACAAGTAGTCACCATGTTTTGAGTTCGGCCCCACCGATGATGAAGCTAAAGTTGTGCGCCAAAGATTTTCGGCTACGAAATGTCTTCAATGGTTCAGTGCTATTGCTATTAACGCCGACCTCATTTCGGCATCACATGGTTTGGCGCCGATCTACGCAACTTCGGCATGCCAAACTCGAGAAATACTTTGGCCGCCCTAGGGGCTAGATTTGTGGCAAGAGAAAAGAACACTGCGGTGGCTAGCTAGCTTATAGCCAGTCATCTCAAACAATCAGCAGTCGCGTCCTTGGCCACGTCACGCCATACGTACGCCAACCAGACAGGGCCTGGATGAGGACAGTGGCAAAGAAAATGCCGATCGGGGCCGCCACCGTCCGGCTTGCTCTTCTTCCTCTCCAACGAGAATGCTGACCTTCATTCTCATAAATACCTAGAAACACATGCTAGAGCTGGCTCTTACATGAGAGCCCGCTTGCTTCCTTTCTTCAATTCTCACTCATTCAACTAAACAAAAATATAATATTTTATCTCTTATGCCTAGCTGATTGGATCTTATTGTTCTTATGGACAATTCATCCGACAGAATAAGAGAAGAGGTATCAAAATATGAATGACAAACGATGCATGTCGGACAAGCAACAGAAGCGTACTCGGTAGCTAGCTAGACCTATCAGCCCTTTGAACGACGTACGGCATTCACGTCAACTCTACATTGAGTTTAGTATCAGCAACCTCTATGTACAGTAGTACTCCGAATAATTTGATTTATTAAATGAGAGAAGACGCGGATCGACAGCTAAGCTCCAAATCGGGATCGGAGTGGAGCAGCAGCAGTGAGTACTGTGATACGAACAGGGTAGCCAGTCCAGGTGAGTGTGCAATACAGTGTACACGCTCACTTGCATTGAGTTTCGAGAGCAACAGCCATGAATCCATGGACATCATGTTCCTGTACAGTACAGTACTGTATTTGCACGTACCTTTCATCATCGTCTTCGTTTGTTTATCGTTCCCAGTAGAAGAACAAGCCCTCCCCACGTTGTTTATATCAACGTTTCTCTTTCGTTCAAGGACAAGGACAGGTAATCAAATCAAATCAAACTGAGCGATGTTTTGGGCTGCCGTGATTGGCATGCTGGGCGCGCGTCATCGTGTCTAAGAATGCGTCTACATGCACGCTAGTCTAGCTAGATACGGCGGCTAGCTAAGCTACCTCGATCGATCAGACTCACCTCACCTGCCAGCCGCGTACTTGGCCACGTCAAGCCAAACCAGCTCGCCAGAGCCTGGATGAGGACGACCGTGCCAAAGAAAAATGCCGATCGGGGCCGCCACCGTGCGACTTGCTCTTCTTCTTCCTCTTCCTCCCCTCCACGGGCTTTGGTAGTATAAACTGACATACTACTCCCTCCGTTTAGAAATATAAGATGTTTTAGTTTTGTGAAGTGAGTGTATTTAGACATCTTTTAGTGTATAGATTCGAGCGAACCTATATACACTAAAAGATATATCTAAATACACTCACTTTACAAAGCTAAAATATCTTATATTTCTAAACGGAGGGAGTACGTGCTGATGTCCCGCAAAAGGATGCATACATTTTTTAACATTTCACATGAATATGAACCTCATGTTGATTGTATGTCAAATACTTTTGGTTTTGGTTTGTACAGACTATACGACAGAGTTTGCTAGCTAGTAATGGAAAGCAAGATTTTTGGAGAATCTATATAATTAATTGGCCTGTTACTATATTTCCTTACTTGATGCCAGGCCTTAATTACAAATAATTTTCTTCCTTATTTACACACTACCTGCCGGCTGCCGTATCTTGCTGCACATCTGCCAGCCGCGTACTCGGCCACGTCAGGCCATACGCCAGCCAACCTGCAGCCAGGGCCTAGATGAGGACAGTGGCAAAGAAAATGCCGATCGGGGCCGCCACCGTGCTGATTTAGCTCTTCTTCCTCACCCCCACCCCACGAGATCGTCACCGCGCCGCGCGCGACCGGAAAGCGACGGTGGAGAAATCCGAGTTTTGCAGGGCATCCACCGGGCGCCACAGCCTGCGGCTAGCTCCTCCGTCTGTCCATATACACTCGTTCGTACTGTAGCAGCCTAGCTTACGCCAGCAGCAGTATAAACCAGTGGCTCCTCCTCGTCCTGCCCAATAATAGGCGACGCATCCGCCCCTGCATGCGAGAGGCAGGAGCAATGGCCGATGATAATAAGCTGGGCGATCCGGCCATGGCCCTTCTCGGTAAGGAGACCAACCTTCCTCTTCCTCCTGTAAACCCTTCCCGATTCTTCTTGATTCCGATCGAGTTTGATCGATGCATTGAGATCGGCTTAATTAATCAGCTTGTCGTCGTGGCAGGTTGGTCGTCGTCCTCTTGGATTTGCGGGGAGGGCGGCGGGCTCACCCTCGCGTCGCCGTGCGTGCAGAGGAGCCTGATCGACTGCGTCAATGCGGCGCTCCTCGTCGCCTACCTCTCTGCGCTGCTCGTGGCCTGCGTCAGGGGGCAGTGGGATGGCCGCGGCGCCGGAAGACGACGGTGGGAGGTGGCCGTCGTGTCCGCGTGCTGCGTGGCGGTCGCCGCCGCGTACGCTGTCGCCGGGTTCACGGCGGCGACGCCCGCCGCGGCTTCCGTCGTCAGGGGGCTGGTATGGGTGGCTCTGGCTGCTTCGCTGCACGTCCAGCCAACGAGGCCAGCAAGAACCGTGGCGGTCCTCTGGTGGACGCTCTTCTCGCTGCTGATCACCGCGTACAATGCGGAGGTCCTTGCCAGGGGGTACGATCTCGCCGTCACCGAGGCGGTGGCTTGGGCGGCGAACTTGCTCCTCCTGCTCTGCGCCGTCAGCTCGCTGCTCCGGCGGAGCCATGTCCGCGAGGACGACGACGGTCTGTCGGAGCCTTTGATCGACAGCAAGGCGGGGGTGCAGCACGACTCGGAGCTGTACCGAGCCGGCCTGTTCGGCCAGCTCGCCTTCTCGTGGCTCAACCCTCTGCTCCGCCTCGGCCGCTCCAAGGCGCTGGACCTCACCGACGTCCCGCTCATCGCCGCCGACGACTGCGCGCAGCAAGCCTCGCAGAAGTTCTCCGAGGCGTGGAGCCGCCACCGGCAGGACAAGGCGCAGAACGGGCGCGCCAACAGGCTCGCCTTCGTCCTCCTCAAGTGCTTCCGCAGGGAGATCATGATCGCCGGCTTCTACGCCTTCATGAGAACACTCGCCATAGCCGTCTCCCCCGCATTGCTCTTCGCGTTCGTGCGGTACAGCAACCAGGAAGAGGAGAGGGACCACCGCGTCGGCCTCTCGCTCGTCGGCTGCCTGCTCCTCGTCAAGCTCGTCGAGTCGCTGGGACAGCGGCACTGGTTCTTCGATTCCAGGCGCACCGGGATGCGCATCCGGTCCGCGCTCATGGCGGTCATCTTCCAGAAGCAGCTCAAGCTGTCCAGCCAGGGGAGGAAGAACCACTCCACGGGGGAGATCGTCAACTACATTGCCGTCGACGCCTACCGGCTCGGCGACGCTCTCAGCTGGCTGCACATGGCGTGGAGCTCGCCGCTGCAGTTGACATTCGCAGTAGGCACGCTCTTCTGGGCGCTCAGGCTCGGGGCTCTCCCGGGTCTGGTCCCCTTGATCATCTTCGGCTTCCTCAACGTGCCATTCGCGAGGCTTCTGCAAGGATACCAGGCCAAGTTCATGGTGGCGCAGGACGAGAGGCTCCGGTCCACGTCCGAGGTGCTCAACAGCATGAAGATCATCAAGCTGCAGTCATGGGAGGAGAAGTTCCGGACCATGGTGGAGTCCCTCAGAGACGCCGAGTTCCAGTGGCTCAAGGAGACCCAGATGAAGAAGGCCTACGGAGCCGTCATGTACTGGATGTCCCCGACCGTCGTCTCTGCCGTGATGTACACCGCCACGGCCATTTTCGGGAGCGCGCCCCTGAATGCCAGCACGCTCTTCACGGTCTTGGCCACACTGAGGGTCATGGCCGAGCCGGTGAGGATGCTTCCCGAGGTCCTCACGATGATGATCCAGTACAAAGTGTCGCTAGACCGTATTGAGAAATTCCTCCTTGAAGATGAGATCACAGAAGCTGTGGAGAGGGCGTGTTCCAATAATTCTGATGATCTCCGGGTTCATGTCCAAGATGGGAATTTCAGCTGGAATGCAAGTGGAGCCGATCTAGCGCTAAGAAATGTTAACCTTAGCATTCGTCAGGGAGAGAAGGTGGCAGTTTGTGGCGCGGTTGGCTCCGGAAAATCTTCACTCCTTTATGCTTTACTTAGGGAGATACCTAGAACATCAGGATCAGTAAGTGGCTATGTTCTTTATGAAGATGAAAAGATTAAATTATGTTCATACCTGAAAACATGTTAAATTTGTATTTTGCAGGTTGAGGTATTTGGCTCACTGGCATATGTGTCACAGAACTCTTGGATACAGAGCGGGACTGTTCGCGATAATATACTCTTCGGGAAGCCTTACAACAAGGAACTATATGAGAAGGCAATCAAATCCTGTGCTTTGGACAAGGATATAGAAAATTTCGATCATGGAGACTTGACAGAGATCGGTCAGAGAGGGCTCAACATGAGTGGGGGTCAGAAGCAACGAATTCAGCTTGCTAGAGCAGTCTACAATGATGCAGATATTTACCTCCTAGATGACCCTTTCAGCGCAGTTGATGCGCACACAGCTGCAGTTCTTTTCTATGTAAGAGATAGTGATCTTAATCTCTGTCAACAATGACAAGCTGTTTTCTCCTCGCTGCGCTTCTGATGTCAATGTTCTTGCAGGATTGTGTAATGACAGCACTTTCAAAGAAGACCGTTGTTCTTGTGACGCACCAGGTTGAATTTCTGACTGAAACTGATAGGATCTTGGTAAGTTGATCTTCTTGAACATGACTCCTCATGATTTCATAAATCAATGATTCTTCTATCAGATGATCCTTTATTGTTTTCAACAGGTAATGGAAGGTGGTCAAGTTAAACAGCAAGGAAAATATTCAGAACTGCTGGAATCCGGGACAGCATTTGAGAAGCTGGTTTCTGCTCATCAGTCCTCAATCACAGCACTGGATACTGCCAGCCAACAAAATCAAGTTCAAGAACAGGTGCTTGATGACAGCATAATGCCAAGTGCATTGTTGTCGACGCGGCAGACTAGCGACATCGAAGTCTCAACAAAGGGTCCTTCAGTGGTCCAGCTCACGGAAGAGGAGGAAAAGGGGATCGGTGACCTTGGATGGAAGCCATATATGGACTATATAGAGGTCTCTAAGGGAATTTTACCATTGTGTGGGATGTTTACAGCTCAGGTGCTTTTTACGGGTTTTCAGATCATGTCCACATATTGGTTGGCTGTCGCTGTTCAGATCAATGTCAGTAGTGCTCTTCTGGTTGGGGCATATTCAGGGCTCTCCATCTTCAGCTGCTGCTTTGCCTACTTTAGAAGCCTATTTGCTGCTACTCTGGGACTCAAGGCCTCCAAAGAATTCTTTACAGGTCTAATGGATTCCGTATTCAAGGCTCCCATGTCATTCTTTGATTCAACACCAGTTGGGAGAATACTGACAAGGGTATGGTTTCTTTACTGGCTTACTTCCAAATAAGATACCCATAGTAAGCTAATCGTAACTATTCAAATGAGAACATTAAGCATTCAAGTACTAAAAGTTTATCCTCTGCAGGCTTCTTCAGATTTAAGCATTCTTGACTTTGACATACCTTACTCCATGGCTTTTGTGGCGACTGGTGGTATCGAGGTCGTCACAACAGTACTGGTCATTAGTACTGTAACTTGGCAGGTCTTGGTTGTAGCAGTTCCAGTTGCAATCACCATGGTATATGTTCAGGTAAGTCTGCTTTGCTGTACCTTGATGCAAGAAATTAACTTTAGCCAATCAATATAGAGGACATGATAAATGAAATGTATCCTGTGAACTTATAAGCTGATGCTTTGTTTCAAAATTTTGAAGAGGTACTATGTGGCCTCAGCCAGAGAGCTAGTCAGAATTAATGGAACAACAAAGGCACCTGTCATGAACTATGTCGCAGAATCGATTCTTGGTGTGGTGACAATCAGGGCTTTTGCGGCAACAGACATGTTCATCCGCAATAATCTTCAACTTATAGACAATGACGCAACAATGTTCTTCCACACGAATGCTGCACAAGAGTGGGTGCTTATAAGAGTGGAAGCGTTGCAAAGCTTGACAATACTCACATCATCGTTGTTCCTTATTTTGATCCCTCCAGGAGCAATTTCACCAGGTATCTATGTATCCATTACAGTGAACATCAACCTTCTTTAACTGTACCCGCAGATTTGATGACCATTCTCAAATGAATTTACAGGTTTTGCGGGTCTTTGCCTCTCCTATGCTTTGACCCTGACTTCAGCACAGGTTTTCTTGACAAGGTACTACTCCTACCTAGAAAACTATATCATTTCAGTTGAGAGGATCAAGCAGTACATGCACCTTCCATCAGAGCCTCCCGCCATAATACCAGATAATAGGCCTCCAATTTCATGGCCACGGGAGGGAAGAATAGACCTGCAAGATTTGAAGGTAAATAAAAGTTCCTTTCCATATAATTGTTGAAATTAAAGAGCATTCAGAAAAGGTTGCAGTAACTAACACCTATGAGCAGATTAAATACCGTCCGAACACGCCACTTGTTCTCAAAGGAATCAGTTGCACCTTCCCTGCTGGAAAAAGAATTGGCGTTGTCGGAAGGACAGGAAGCGGTAAATCAACACTTATAAGCTCACTGTTCCGCCTCGTTGATCCAGTGGGTGGGAGGATACTTATTGACAAGTTGGACATCTGCTCTGTGGGTCTCAAGGATCTAAGAACTAAACTAAGTATTATCCCCCAAGAACCAACACTTTTCAGAGGAACTGTGCGCAATAACTTGGACCCCCTTGGCCTGCATTCCGATGATGAGATATGGGAGGTGAGAAATTGATGCACAAAAAGGATACGAGTTAGTTCATGAAAGGCGGTAACAAGTCTTATACAGCATAGTTCCTGAAAGAACCATGTTTAATGAAGTTTCTCTTATCATGGTTCACACGCAAGATCTAACCTTTTTTATATAAATAAAAATGGAAATAAAATGTTGTAAGATCTGATCATGTTTAACTTTACTAGATTGCTATATGTACAGTTAAAGTTTCGTCTATCTGATTCTGAATAGACTACTTACATTGAACATTTCAGGCCTTGGAAAAATGTCAATTAAAGAGATCAATTAGCAGCACTGCTGCTCTTCTCGATACAGTAGGTAAGTGCTGCAGAAATATAACATTCTATTGGAAAAAAATTACCGTAGAAAGCCATTTCAGTTAACAGAAGGTTAAAATGGCAGTGAGTGATGATGGCGATAACTGGAGTGTTGGACAGCGCCAGCTCTTCTGTCTTGGTAGAGTTCTCCTACGGAGGAACAAAATTCTAGTGCTAGATGAAGCAACAGCATCCATCGACTCAGCAACTGATGCAATCCTGCAAAGTGTCATCAGGCAGCAGTTCACTAGTTGCACAGTGATAACCATTGCTCACAGGGTCCCAACTGTGACAGACAGTGACAGGGTCATGGTACTTTCCTATGGTACGTTATCGAAAACAACTCAGTCATTTAACAATTGATAAAATCTCTGACCCATATTCCCCAGAGTCTCCAGTGATAAACTGGCAATGGCATGAAACCTGATCAAGTTATAAGTAAATAACTACATTTAATATATTTGATGATGAGTTTTGATGACTTGTTCAGGTAAGCTTCTAGAATATGATACACCCACCAAACTGTTGGAAGATCAAGAATCAGCCTTTGCTAAACTTGTGGCAGAGTATTGGGCTAATTGCAAGCGGAACTCAATCTGATTCTATCATTATGTGCCAGTGCATTATACCGAGATGACGAATTCAATTAAGATCTAAGGTACTGAAAGATTGACACCTCACATTTTTTTAATTGCATCTATAACAAAAATTGACCTTATCCGCTTCCCTTGTTGGTTGGTGAAATTACTGGACATATGAAGACATCAATGACAGTGTACTTTTCGTCAGCGAGGACCAATTTTTTGAGATAGGGTTGATGAAGATATCGCTGGAGATGCATTGGGTCGGGTCCTCCAAAATAAGTATACCATTATAGGGATGCGGGGTATTCATTGCAAAACGGAATAGGGATCCATTTGTAGCATTATAAATGGCACTCTTCAGCTGTAAGTCCTTATGAATAAAAAGCAAATAAGAAATTTCAAGATGCCAGTAAATACGATATTTGCTCAGGGCATGCCACACAACATTATTACTGTGTACCTTGTGTCCTAAATACTGATAAAATTCGAGATGTTGGTTGTGTGGAAATGTATTGTTTGTCCAAAAGGAAGAAATTGGCAAGAAAGTTTTAGAACTTTATGCATTGAAGTTGTGCTTTCTTATGATGTTACTAAGTACTACTTCCGTTCCAAAATATAGTATGTTTTAGAAAGCTAAATTAGCTTTCCAAAACATACTATATTTCGGAATGGAGGTAATAATCAGTAGCACCATAATTGCCTCTGTCCTGGTAAACTTTTTCCATGGCTAACATGATTGAGAGGTCATGCAGTGTTTTTCTTAGAATCCCTTTTTCAGTACCTTAGAGTGTGACAACGTCATGTCTACCAATGTGCTGATTAAAGAGCACTACGAAACCGGTTTATCATGGCCAATATTGATTTCTCCAATTAGTCTTAGTGGTTTGGACACCTAAACTCAACACATGAACAAGAGACAGACAGTAAACTGCATAATCTTCCACCTTTAAATTGTTCAGCATTTCGAATAATGCTCAATAGCACAAGTTTCTGAAGTTTGGGATTTCAAAACCACAAAAGAAACAGAATATTATTCAGCGAAGTTGTGCATTTGTAATATGCTGAACAAAAGGTATTCAAATTGTTTCGCTGATTTATTAAAAAAAATGAATCAAGACAGAATTTGAGGTTAAGAAGTTAATCCATAGTTAAGTTGTGGCAGAATTAGTGACCAGGAACACAAGAACTGTAGGTTATGCTACCAGTCTAAACAAAGTTAATACCGTTTGCAACAGTACTGATGTTAGGAAAAAAGTAAGACCTGTTTGAGTGTAGAACACTGAACTAACAAAGCTCAACAAGATATTAGGAACAAGGCCCACCTTCCTCTTAATTTCCAATTTCTTAACAAGGTGATATATAGAGGATTAAAAAAATTACCCTGGTCAGGTAGCGTACATGAATCTTTACAATTATTGCATGATTTGCCTGAATTTTTTGGCAACGTTTCTCCAGATTGAACCATTGCTAACATCGAGTTAAAGAACATTACTGGGGTAGCACTCATGATGTGGTTATTTTGAGAAAATAACAATGGAACCAGCAATTCAGCTTCTCTGATTATAAGCATCGCCCATACTGACTTACCTACTGTTATAATTATCCTCCTTGCCGACTTCAGGACACTTCTATATTACTCCCTCCGTCCGGAAAAGGATGTCGCAGATATGTCTAGATACGCATAGCTCATTCCCTGCACTGGTATATGACTTACTTGCAGACTGGAAATTTTACCTAGGAAAAAGCAGGAGAGAAGATCAAGCTAAGTGTTAAAACTAGAAAGGAGATGAAGAGCAACTAGAGAAAAAATTATTTAACCCATGTTCTAACTTGTCCATCGCATGTTCATATATTTTGCCAAGGCTACAGAGTCCAAACTTATGCCGTAGACTAAAGTAATACATTGATTGATGCTATTCTTCATACATTGATGAGAAAACCTATCCGTATGGGTTCAGTAAAACGGGGAAAACAAACTAAGGGATCAATCCCTAAATCTCTCGACTCAACAATCAGTCGAACATGTTCCTTGCAAAAGCCGGGTGGCAATCACATTTACGCTAGTGCAGCTACTGATTCATTCCACGACCGCGACAACATCCCGCGGATAAGCAAATCCCCTAGAAATTCAGAAGCGTAATGCGTGTGAGGGATGGAAATAATCTTACCGATTTCCGGCGACTAGGGACATACCGGGAGATGTCAGGAGCAAATTTTCCCCAAGAAAAAAGACGTGGGAAATCTAGTTTGGGATTTGGGAGATCGCTGACTAGCTTCGGACCCGTGCGACCTCGGGGGTTCGAGTTGCGCGAAGAGCGTCGCGGTAGCGGCCATGGAGGCGGGAATGGGAGAGACCACCTGCGACAGATCAATCTTCTCACGAGAGAAACAGGGAACGCGGTACCGGGAAGAAGACAGAGGACTCTCGTGTTTGGCCATTTTCTGACAATCTGGGGGAAGGCTTCTTTTAATCCGAGTGGGATGCTCCCAGATAGGCCCATTTAGGAAGAATATTCTATTAAACGGGCCTAGTAGCTATCATTGTGAACCAAATCTACGGTCTACAGCAAAAGCAATACAGCAATTTCTCAACAACAACAACAAAAACAAAGCAGTACAGTCCCGGTAAAATTTGTCTTCTACTCGTTTGCAAATTTTTACCAAGTGCATCAAGGAACATCGTGTAAAGACGTTGACATGAATCCACATACAGAGAAAGAGGCTGTTCCCTTATTAGCGTAGTTGCAAATCAAATATAGCGTGTAGTTTGCAAGTAAGGCAGAATATAAAGCTCGAAACTCGATGAGCTTAACAAGCACTCCTGTGCTTGTTTGACTAGTGCTCGGCTCGCTTTACTAACAAAACGAGCTAAGCAACACTTTTTGCCCGCTAACATTAACTAGTTAGACAAGCGAGCTGTGAGTCTAGCGAGCTAATTTGGATCCCATCCTATTGAATCAGCCAAAACAACCCATTTTGGATCAAGGCAAACCGAGACTAGTCCTAATGGGGCCAAGCTAGAGCGAAATAATTGAAACCCCTCCCTGACTCCTTGTGTCGTCGACCTCTAAAAAAATGCAGTTATGGCAAAGCCTAGCCCCCCCCCCCCCCCCCCCCCCATTTTGAACTTTTTTTCAAGACTACGCCAAATGCGTACCATTTTTTTTTATAGAAAGCATATGTTTGAGTACAAAAATGCTACAACTGGATGCGAACAACGAGCGTAGCACAACTCCACACCGGCTAGTATGAAGACAACCACCACAAACACAACAAACACAACATGAAAGAGCTTGTCCTAAGCTAAGCAGCAAAGTCGCGTCTCAACCGACGTCGAACGTCTCGAAAGAATAATAGCTCCCAGACTCTTCTTGTCGACGCACCATCTATAGGAGATAGATGGTGGAACTTGGTCGGCCCCGAGAAGGCATCATCTTGGACTTGCCCACCATGGTGTGTATAACACCCTTGAAGATTAACCTCGAGCAGGGGGGCGTACGCCAGAGGAGCACAACAAAGACCTCCGATCCGTGTCTCCAAACACGAAACTCCCAACAGAGGGGCGACATCAAAAGATGTCGCAGTCGTGCCAATCCGATTCCGAACATATAATGAACCGAACCAATCTTCAATTAGCTCGTTAAGGATGACAAGCTTAATAATCCGAGTCTTAATGATTACAAGTCTTAATGGGCCAAGCCTTAACGAGTTGATCAGCATGTTAGTCCAGCCCTAGTTGTAAGGCTTTCTTTCATGAGCTAGCTATATTTGTTTCTTACTCTTGTCCTCTCTTTTCCGGATGGCAATCTAATCTAGTCCAAGTCTATAACTTCCTTTAATATAGCTCCTACTCCTCTTCTCTGGCAAGGATCTCACTTATATGACATTTTTTTATTGTTTTCTTAAGCCTTGGGGTGGAGTTGGATGTTATATGTTGCTTGCTTTCTTAATTGTCTGGTTATCCCCCTATTGTACTTCATTTTGTGGCCTAACATATTTCATACGGTGTTCTCCACATTGAGAACATGATTTGGATACTTATATGCGATATAATTTTATCTCGAAAGAACATAGGATTGCAATTCGGAGATACACCTCCAATAATTTACCCAAACTTGGTGCTAACTCTCGGAGTCATTCTCCTCTTGTTGTAATCTCTTCCTCACCATGCAAATGTAACCACTGAAATATGATATGTATTTTTCACAAGAATCCCAAAAAGTTCACATAATGATCCTTTAATTTTCATATCACTTCTAACGTTTGTCTAATATGAGCTAAGCTTCATGAGCTGATACGTGACAAGCACGATAGAATAGAGATATTTGTGCTTTCCCACACTTGTGTCTCCACCATTTGAAATGTAACCACTCTTAGATTATTTTACTTATGTCAATATATACAACTAGAGATGACAACTTTGCATGTGCACTATAGCTACACTTCTGAGGGTGAAAAAAACTCGATGCTCATGGCAAAGCATGGGCACTCATCTAGTCATCTTGTAAAAGTGTATCTATTGGAAATTTGTATTTTGTTAAAAGTGTGATAATACGATGTCACTCTAGTACCAATACACAATAATACTAGGGCAGTTCATCTCTTCGCACTAAGAGCAAGTACAATAAATTCTAGTCACTAGGATATAGCATTTGCCATGTTATCATAATTCCATGTGGAATACAGAGAAAAGAGTAGAGAGAGCAAAGCGAATTCTTCTTCTACCGCTGAGTTGTAGGACATGCTTCAAGGAAAAGGAGTTTGCATGCAGCCCATGGTAGCCTTAGAGCATCTCCACTCCCCCCCCCCTCCCCAAACAGCGATCGGCGCAAGTGTTTTTGAGGCCGTTTGGGGAGGGGGGTGGCGCCGAATTCCATATGGGAGGCGGCGGTTTCCCAGCCGCGCCCCCCAAACGGCGTCCCAAAAGCCCAATGCAGCCCATTTTATTGTAGATTCAGCCCAATTTTTAAAAAATAAGCATTCCCGCGGCTTCTGCCAGAAAAGCGCCGATGTGAGCGGCAAGAAATACAGTCACCAGATTCATATAAATTATTGTTCATACACACCAATAATTGTTTGAAACTCAAAGAAATAAAATTTAAATAAAAGAAATAAAACTAGGCATTGTTTCCTTTGAGCATCCACAAATGCTCCACCAAATCATCTTGCAGCTGGCTATGAGTATTTGCATCTCGGATTTCTTGACGCATGGCAAGAAAGGCAGCTAATGCGGCGGGCACCTGGTGATCAACATTCGCAAGAGGACCTTGTATGGTTCAGGGTCGTACACCGGATGCTCCCGCTCACTTTCAATAATCATGTTATGCATGATAACACATGCATTCATGGTCTCCCACATCTGAGTCTGGGACCATGTTAGTGCAGGAAACCGGACAACAGCGAATCGAGCTTGGAGCACACCAAATGCACGCTCGACACCCTTCCTGCAAGCCTCTTGACACTTTGCGAACCAAGATTTTTTACCTCCTGATACGGCGCCACTGATAGTCTTCACAAATGTTGCCTATCTTGGATAGATGCCATCCACCAAATAGTATCCTTTGTTGTACTTATGGCCATTGATAACAAAGTTCACCGGAGGAGCATGGCCTTCAACTAGCCAGGAGAACACATTCGAGCACTGCAGTACGTTGATGTCATTGTGAGATCCTGCCATACCGAAGAAAGCATGCTAAATCCATAGGTCCTGGTCAGCGCCACAGCCTCTAATACCACACTGCAACCGCCTTTGTGACCTTTGTACATACCCTGCCAAGCAAACGGATAGTTCTTCCATTTCCAATGCATATAATTAATGCTACCAAGCATCCTAGGAAATCCGCGCTCTGCATTCTAGGCCAAAATGCAAGAAGTGTCTTCTTCATTGGGTGTTCTCAGATAATCTAATCCGAACACCAACATAACTGCCCTGCAGAATCTAGACATGCACTCCATGAACGTAGACTCGGCCATGCATATGTAATCATCCTGTGCATCACCTGGAGCTCCATATGCAAGCATCCACAAAGCAGCAGTGCACTTCTGAAGTGAGGAAAAACCAACCATACCAGTGCAATCCTTCTTGCATATGAAGTAGTTGTCGAAACGCCGAACGGCGTAGACAATGTCGAGGAAGTGCTTCCGGCTCATCCAAAAACGGCGCCGAAATACCACCTCGCCGTGCAATGGGTCGTCGGCGAAGTAGTCGGCGTAGAGAATGCAGTAGCCTTCCAACCTCAGCCGCGGCTTGCTCTTGCGGTGGCCAGGCGCCGACCCTCCGCGCCGAGGTTTCGCATCAGAGCGGGCGTACAACGCCATCAGGCACAACAGCATCATCAAGTGCTCTTCGTCGTCGCCAACGGCGATCTCGGCTTCCTCCTCCATCAGAGCGGCAAACATGGTCTCGTTGTCGGAGTCCATGAGCTCGTCCAATACGCCGAACACCTCCTGGCCGCGGTCGAGGTTGCTGGCGCTGCAGGAGAACCCGGCGATACGGCGGACCACCTCGAAATGTTGGCGAGCGGGGGCGATACGGCGTGCTACTGCCACGATTTGGTGGAAGGAAGGTGCATCGTCTGGGAATGGTGCGTCGAGGCGGCGATCTGGTGGGTGTGCGAGATGCGATGGCGGATTTTGGGGGAGAATGGTGGCGTCTCGCTGACAGGGATGGCTGATACGTCTCAAAACTATCTATAATTTTTGATGCTCCATGCTTGTTTTTACACCATTTGCCTTGTGTTTCGTTACACTTCGTGGCGTTTTTATGCAATTTCCGGAACTAACCTATTGACAAGATGCCACAGTGCCAGTTCCCTGTTTTCTGCTGTTTTTGTGTTTCAGAAAAGCTACACAGGAAATATTTTCGGAATTGGACGAAACAAGTTCCATAAGTCTTATTTTTCTCGGACGAAGGACGAGGACCAAACGAGAGCCGGAGGGGGGCCAGGGGCCAGCCTCACACCAGGGCGGCGCGGCCCAGCCCCTGGCCGTGCCCCCTATGTGTGAGGAGCCCCTGGCAGCCCCCTAACGACGCCCCTTTGCCTATATAAAGCCTCGGGACGGAAAACCCTAGGGGAGTCGGCGAAATTTCCAGAACAGTTCCGCAGCGCCGCCGCCGTCGAAGCCAAATTTCGGGGGACAGAAGTCTCTGTTCCGGCACCCTGCCGGGACGGGGAAGTGCCCCCGGAGCCATCTCCATCGGTCTCAATCGCCGTCTCCGCCGTCTCCATCGACCTCACCGCCATCTCCATCAACCTTGCTGTCTCCTATGATGAGGAGGGAGTAGTTCTCCCCCGGGGCTGAGGGCTCTACCGGTAGCTATGTGGTTCACCTCTCTCTCCCATGATGTGATCTTTATGTGATCGTGAGCTTTGTATCATGTTGAATAAGTAGATGTTACTCTTCTTCATTATGTGTACTCTAGTGTGTTATTAAAGTAATCTATTCCTCCTGCCATGGTGTAATGGTGACAGTGCGTGCATCGTGGTGGTACTTGGTCTAGGCTACGATTGTGATCTCTTATGGATTATGAGAATAATTATCACTATGATAGTATTGAAGTGATCTATTACTCCTTTCATGGTGTAATGTTGACAGTGTGTGCACCGTGTTAGTACTTGGTCTAAGTTGCAATAATATTTATCTTGAGTTGTGATTTGATTTGGATATCTCTATGAGTAGTGTTTGTCAAATACTTGATGAACTTTAAGGGGTGCTTCTGTAGCCACTACGCAATGATTAGTGTTATTCAATAGGAGAGTAATTCAGAGTAGCATAGTGAAGAGAAGTTATTTATTTGTTCAATTATGTTATATTTGTTGGGAGTGTGTCCACTAGTGAAAGTATGATCCCTAGGCCTTGTTTCCAAGCATTGCACACCGTTTACTTCCTGTTTTGTTACATGTTTGCTCGCAGCGATATTTATTTCAGATCACATTTGCTACTTATAATCATCACTACCACTTGTATTTCACTATCTCTTCGCCGAACTAGCGCACCTATACATCTGACAAGTGTATTGGGTGTGTTGGGGACACAAGAGACTTTCTGTATCGTAATTGCAGGGTTGTTTGAGAGGGATAGCTTTGACCTCTTCCTCCCTGAGTTCGATAAACCTTGGGTGATCCACTTAAGGGAAACTTGCTGCTGTTCTACAAACCTCTGCACTTGGAGGCCCAACACTGTCTGCAAGAACAGACGCGTGCGTAGACATCAAGCTCTTTTTTGGCGCCGTTGCCGGGGAGGTAAGGTAAAAGGTACTCACATCCTTTGGCTACTAAGTCTTTTAGTTGCTAGTGAGTGCTCGGAGTTATTTCCTTTAGATTCTGCAATTACATCTTTTTGTTTCTTGTTTTTATTTTCACTAGTTAGGCTTAATGGAAAACAAAGAGTTCTTTAGTCTTTTTCTGAGTTTAGATATGAAGTGTTTGAAGAGAAAATTGAAAAACCTTTGGAGCTTATTTCGCATAGCAATGTTATTAGTACGAATGCTTTGAATCCCGTTATTGCTAATACTATGGAAAAGTCTAAGCTTGGGGAAGCTGGTTTTGTTAAGCATGATATTTTTAGTTCCCCAGCTTTAGTGGAGAAAGCTTGCTCTGATGATATTTTATCTCCCATATGTGATGTTTCTAATGATGCTTGTGCTCCTCATCCTTTTGAAATACCTATGAAGATTGTTAAACGTGTTATGAATAACTGCTATTTAGGAGATGGAACTGTCCATCCTGGTGATCATTTGCTTTTTATACATGAATTATGCGATTTATTCTAGTGTGCAGGTATTTCAATGAACCAAGTTAAGAAGAGGCTATTCTCTTTATCATTGAAAGGCAGAGCTGAGGAGTGGTATTGGCTGCTTAAAGATGGTCCATCTATTGACTGGGAGGAAATTGTGCATCTCTTTTATTCTAAATTCTATCCTTCTAGTCAGGTTTATAAAGATAGAAACTACATTTATAATTTTCATCCGCATGAGGGAGAAAGCATTGCCCAAGCGTGGGGAAGATTGAAGTTACTAATGCACAAATATCCTATTCATGATCTTCCCCGTAATATTGTTATTAATAATTTTTATGCATGGCTTTTAGGATATTACAAGGACTATCTAGATGCACGCTTTGATGGGTCTTTCACAAGCAAGGATGTTGACACCATGTGGGACCTGCTTGAAACAATTCAAAACAATATTGAAGGTTGGGATAGCGACAAAGGTAAAGGATCAGGTATGAATTACGAGTTTGATTGTATTAAGTCTTTCGCTGAAACTGCTAATTTTCAAGAGCTTAGTGCTAAATATGGTCTTGATCCTCAAATTATGGTTGATTGCTTTAAAGCCTTTGCTTCCCATATGAATGTTCCTAAAGAAAATGGGGACGTGTATCATGAACCTTTTAAGGACACTTGCGTAGAAAATGATATTGTTGTTGATGATTCCAATAAACATGCTCAAACTTCTAAAAGTCCTATTTCTTATAAGCATGTTAATTTTTGTGGAATACATAGACCTTGTGAACAAAGTTACAACAAGGAAGATTATTGCATCACCCACGCAAATGAAGAAACCAGTATGTGGCTCAAGGATCTAGATGTGCTTGGTGAAAGGGTTTGTGAGCTTTATCCTTTTCTTTCTGAATTTTGCGGTAAAAAGGGTCACTTTAATTTTCAATGCCCAATTAATCGAACGAGTACTGCAGGTTTGTATTGTGATGATAAGATTACTTTCAATCAGTATGATGAGCTTACTTTGTTTTTAAATTGTGAAGAGATATGTAGAAAGATTTCTGAAAGGACACGGATGTCGCCTAGAGGGGGGTGAATAGGCGATTAAAACTTTTACGAAAGGCTTGTACAAATGCGGAAATAAACTAACGTTTAATTTGACAAGCTTACAAAACCTAATAAACTAGGCTCACCTATGTGTACCAACAACTTATGCTAAGCAAGACAAGTAGCAAGGTGATAGCAAGATATATAACTTCAAGCACGATGGCTATCACAAATGTAAAGTGCATAAGTAGTGGAGCTCGGATAAGAGTTACCGAGGCACGAAGGAGACGAAGATGTATCCCGAAGTTCACTTCCAAAGGAAGCTAGTCTCCGTTGGAGAGGTGTGGTGGCTTAATGCACTCCGAACGCCACAAAAGCCTCACCTTGAGGTGTGGTAGCACAATGCTCACCAAATGCCACAAAGGCTCACCTCAAGATGCGGAGGCACGCTACACACCAAACGCCACAAAGGCTCACCTTATTCTCCTCGCGCACTCGCACAAAGCAAGATGCCACGATCCACTATGGGACACTTGAGGGCGGTCACCGAACCCGTACAAGCTTGGGGCAATCTCCACAACTTAATTGGAGGCTCTCAAGAATTGCCACAAAGGCACCACAAAGGTTGGGGAATCTCCACAACTTAATTGGAGGCCCCAAGTATATGCCACAAAGGCCACTAAGCCGTCTAGGGTTCCAAGAACCCAAGAGTAATAAGCTCACAACTTCCACTTACCGAATCTCCGAGGAGAACTCAAACCGATGCACCAAATGCAATGGCAAGAGCACACAAAGTGCTCAAATCCTACCAAAGCAACTAATGCTATGGAGAGATATGAGAGGAAGAACAAAGGAAATCCACAAAGAACTCCAAGATCTAGATCCAATAGGTTCCCCTCACTTAGAGGAGATTTTGATTGGTGGAAAGATAGATCTAGATCTCCTCTCTCTTTTCCCTCAAGAAGATGCAAAAAACATGGGAGGGAGAGGGAGAGAGAGCAAAGCTTCAAGGTCAACAATGGAGGAGAGAGAGAATAGGAAGCCACCAGCCCAAGGAGGAAGAAGGGGGCCTTTTATAGGTCTCCCCATGAAACTAGCCGTTGCAGGCCACTTTCTCCGGAGTCTCCGGCCTTAGGAGGGCGGAGACTCCGGGCATGGGCTAAAAAGTCTCCGCCCCCATCTCTGCGCTGAGCGACACCTCGAGTTTTCGAGGTCCGGAGACTTGGGCCGGAGTCTACGGTCCCTAGGGGCCGGAGACTTTGACCTGGAAAAGTACCCGGAGGTTCCGGGCCAAATCTTCGGACGAAAAACGGCGAAAACACATTTTGGGCCGGAGTCTCCGGCCCTGGAAAAGGCAGAAACAGCTGAAACCAAAACGACCATAACTTGAGCATCTGGACTCCGTTTTCGATGATCTTGGGCTCGTTGGAATCACAACAACGAGCTCTACAAGTCTATGCATAGAAACATCATAGTCCAACCAAGGAAGGTAAAACCAAATGAAGAAAGGTTTGACCTCTCTTCAAAGATAGACCGGTAAAACCTTCAAACATCAAAAACACAATAAGAGTTTCATGCGAAATCCGTTTTTGATGAGCTAGAGCTTGTCATGGAAATAACCACAAGCTCTAAAACCTCACATGGATAAAATACAAATAAGAACCAAGAAAGATGATGCCAAGTATGCAAAGGTTTGAGCTCTCTCCGAATGATACGATTAAGTTACTCACTCGAGAGCCCCTCTTGATAGTACGGCTACCAATCCTAAAACCCGGTCTCCCAAACACTATGAGACCGGAAAGAAAGAAACCCTATCAAGATCATATCTTTGCCTTGCGCAATCCACTTGAGCTAGATAATGACGATCTTGATCTTCTCAAGTTACACCACCTTTCTTGAATGCGCTTGCTCGGTGAAGTCTTGCGGATTGCTCCCCCATACTCCACTATGGGAGAGACTCTCTTTAAGCATATCTTCACTTATCCATGATCACAATATATATGTCAAGCTTCAAGCATATGAACTCTTCTAGATTCCATCTTGAACTTGTGCTTCGGCTTGATCAATTCTCGAACCACTTCTTCTTTTTCCACAATGGTGATGTCTTGAAGATTCACATGAGGGCATACTCAATCTTATTCTTCAAGACACACTTGATATAGGCTCAACTCCCTTATGACCAATCTTCATATCACTCCTTGAATAACACCTTGGTCATCACATAAACTTCTTTATTTCTAACTCCATACAACCTTGAAACCAACAAATGGTTCAAGCATTGTCTATGGACAAGTCGTACAAATATAACTCAATGCAAACATTAGTCCATAGGGATTGTCATTAATTACCAAAACCACACATGAGGGCACATGCTCTTTCAATTTCTTTGGTTGATATGAGAGATGTTGATATTAATAGCACCCTTCGTGGTTGTCGTCTCTATTGTGCTAAAGATTGCCTCGCAAATACTTACTTGCAAGATCTTATAAAACATGATGTTTTGCCAAGCTATGACAGGACTAATAGATGTTTCGATCTTATTAATAGAGAGGAGGAATCCTCCAAAGTTTCTTCTGTTGTTTCTGTCCGCAAACAAGAATATGTGGAGAAGATGCCCTTCAAGTCTCTCCCTCTTAAAGGAGAGAGTAAGAAGAGTATGAAGAAGAAGAAGAGGAGTAAAAAGTAAGAGGACACGGTATCTTCCCCTAAGCGTTATGATCCTGCTATAGATTATGATAATTCTGATTGGGATGATGTTCCTATGCCTGTTACCTATATTAGTGATCATGATTGGGAAAAGCACTCTACTTTAGATATTGAAAATCTTTTTGGTACCAATTCTAAGGTTAATAATTGTTGTACCATTAGTGCTATCCATGTTCCTTCTTATGATGATATGTTTGATGAATATGCTTTGCGAAATAGCTGTTCTCTAGCTTGTGATGGTTATGATGATGAGTATAATATTTCCAGTTCACCTACTTTTGAGGAGAAAATTAGTTATGATTACAATATGCCTCCTGTTTTTGATGATTATGGTGATGAGAATAATTATTCTGTTGAATCTGCTCCTACTACGATTGTTCATGTGGGGAGTATTAATCCTTTTATGCATGTGGCTCATGATAGGGAAGCTTTATGTGATAGTTATATTGTTAATTCTATTCATGATGCTACTGAAAGTTATTATGAGAGAGGGAAACATGGTTTGATGGATCTCAACAATATTGAGTTTCCCCTCTTTATGTTGCAATTCTTGAAGTTGTACTTGTTTTGCCTTCCTATGCTTTTTGCTTTGCGCTTTTATGACTTGTCTCTTTACAAGACTATTTTTCATAGGAAGTGGTTTAGATTTAAATGTGTTCCATACTTGCTTTTTGATCCTCTCTATTGCTTTAAGTTCCTATATGGCACCTTTGCCTCAAGCTCTTATATGGCACCCACATGAGCATCTTTGCAAATTACTGCGCCTAGCTCAAAGGCGTTAAAGAAAAGCACTCTTGGGAGATAACCCATTGTTTTATTTTCAGTACTTTTTATTTTATTTGAGTCTTGGAAGTTATTACTACTGTAATAACCGCTCCTTATCCTTTTTATTTCATTGTTGTGCCAAGAGAAGCCTCTAATTTGAGCGAGGTAAGATTTGGGGATGTTGCTGTCCTGAAACAGTTTTTGGTGCTGCACCGTAAAAATTTGTGAAAATTCTCTGTATATCTTTTGGACCTGCAATTTCTTGTGCATATGTCCCAGGTTATATCCAAACTTTCATTAGTTGAACACTTTTTTATTTGAGCAACAGAAAACCCTCCAAAAATTCGACCTTTGTCAGCTGTTCTGTTTTGACAGATTTCTGCCAATATTTGTGTTTGCCGCTTTATCGCGTTCTTTTTGAGTTCTTTTGATCACGGAACTTTTGGGGAAGTTGCTACAGTAGTATATGCTTTATATGTGGTGGTTTTTTGTTGAAATCTGAACTGAAAAGGGTTGATTCATTACTATGCTTACACTAATGTTGCTAATAGATTTGTGTTTAGTTTTGTATGAAGGAAGTTTTCAAGTGTAGGGATTGGAGAATAATGAGATGAGATGAAGAATGGACAAAAGATTAAGCTTGGAGATGCCCATGTCACCCAAAGAAATATCCAAGAAGTACAAGCATCAAAGCTTGGGGATGCCCCCGAGGCACTCCCTTCTTCATCGGCAAAAATCAGGTCACCTTTCAAGACACTATATTTTTATTGCTTCATGCACTATGCGTTTTCTTGGAGCGTCAGTTATTTTTACTTTCAGTTTTATTTTGCTTTGCTTGCTGCAATAAATGGTTAGATCACATCATGTTTCTTTTGGAGGAGATGAACTCGCTTTTCATTTGCCAAGAACACTCTAGTTTTCACTCTTATCGTTCCACGAGTGTTCTCTTTTTCTGCTACTGCGTTTAGCTTGCATTTTTTGCCTTGATTTTTGTTCCGATCTTATTTTATCTTTGCATCAAGGTGTATTTGTACCTCTGGTATATGTTGGTTTTCCTCATAAGAGTTTCCTCGAAAAGGTTTGAATGGTGTTGGAAAAGAGAAAAAGTTTCATGCAAAAAAGTGGTACAAAAAAGAGCTTGTGTAGACTGCGGCCTAGGCTTTTGCATGTCGTGCTTGATGTCTTTTTGATAGTATGCTTAGTGATTTTTTCTGTAGCATGACTTGTCTCAAATGACTGAGATTGCTTAATGAGCCTTTGAAAAAATCATGCGTTGTTTTTATTATATGGAAGCATTTATTTGGTTTTCTCCTTTGATGCTTTATTTGGGTTGACTTGGCGCATGCTTACACCATGTTGACTACAAAAATAAGTCACCTATAGCCTCTACGATCATTTAGTTTTTGACTTTTGATGCCATCTTATGCTTCTTTTAATGTCGCTTTGCATGATTATGGCCATTATTGCTCTCTTAGTTGGTCGCTCCTAGTCTTTTGCTAGCCCTCGCCTTGTACTGAGTATAAGATCTAATCGTGCATCCAACTCCTAAAAACCAAGTTTGCCAAAGTGTCCACTATAAATTCCTATGCATGGTATTTGTAAGCCATTCCAAAGTAAATTTTCATGTGCTACCTTTCAAAAACCTTCAAAACACTTCTCGTTTTGTGACACTGTTTTCTGCTCATGGGGACGTAGTGGTCGGATTTGCTATCTTCCATATTGCTTATTCCAAAAAGAAAAAAAAAGAGAAAAAAGAAAGGAAAAAAGGCACTCCTCCATGGTATGTGAATGTTGGTGGGCACTGATGCTGTTTGATGACCAGCCTGTTGGGAACCCCAAGAGGAAGGTGTGATGAATATAGCAGCAAGGTTTTCCCTCAGTTAGAAACCAAGGTATGTCGATTAGGAGAGGAGAGACAAATGACTGAAGGTGATGCTTGCAAGCTTCGCGACAGCTTCGGACAATTTATATATGGCGCCTCGTCCAAGCTTTGCTTTGCGAGCAGCAACGTGGAACCTGCACACAACACAACCAAATACTTTGTTCCCAACTTGCGATGAGGTTGTCAATCTCACCGGTTTGCTTGAAACAAAGGGTATGAGCGTATCGAGTGGAAAGCAGTGAAAGTATGCGAGTAAAGTAAACAGTGCGAGTAAAGTAAACAGGTGATAGCAATATGATGGAAATAGGACCGGGTCCACAGTTCACTAGTGGTGTCTCTCCATAAGATAAATAACACATGCTGGGTAAACAAATTACAGTTGGGCAATTGATAGAATAAAGATAAACGTGATATGTCAAGAAGATCACTATGCGATTTACTCTGGGTATTACAACAAAATACATAGACCGCCATCCAACTGCATCTATGACTAATAATCCACTCACGGGGATATCATCCGAACACCCCATGAGTATTAAGTTGCGAACAACAGATAATTGCATTAAGAAAAGTGTGTAATGTAAACAAAGCATATGTCCTCGAGCATATGAATGTTGTTTTCTCCCTAGTAGCAACAGCACATCTACAACCTTAGAGGTTTCTGTCACTCCCCCAGGTTAAATAGAGGCATGAACCCACTATCGAGCATAAATACCCCCTCTTGGAGTCATGCTACTTGGTGATGGCGCCAGAAAAGAGGCTGCTGGCGTGAAGTAGTAAGTCCTTGTGCGTGGTGAATGACCAGCCCGTTGGGAACCCCAAGAGGAAGGTATGATGAGTATAGCAGCGAGTTTTCCCTCAGTTAAGAAACCAAGGTTTAATGTCGGTCAGGAGAGGAGAGACAATGACGACTGAAGGTGATGCGGAACCTGCACGCACACAACCAAGTACTCTGTTCCCAACTTACGATGAGGTTGTCAATCTCACCGGTTTGCTTGAAACAAAGATTATGAGCGTATCGAGTGGAAAACAATATAGTATGCGAGTAAAGTAAACAGGTGATAACAATATGATAGAAATAGGACCGGGGTCCACAGTTCACTAGTGGTGTCTCTCCATAGATAAAATAACACATGCTGGGTAAACAAATTACAGTTGGGCAATTGATAGAATAAAGATAACGTGATATGTCAAGAACATCACTATGAGATTTACTCTGGGCATTACAACAAAATACATAGACCGCCATCCAACTGCATCTATGACTAATAATCCACCCCCGGGGATATCAATCCGAACACCCCAAAAGTATTAAGTTGCGAACAACAGATAATTGCATTAAGCAAAGTGTGTAATGTAAACAAAGCATATGCCCTTGAGCATATGAATGTTGTTTTCTCCCTAGTAGCAACAGCACATCTACCACCTTAGAGGTTTCTGTCACTCCCCCAGGTGAAATAGAGACATGAACCCACTATCGAGCATAAATACCCCCTCTTGGAGTCACTAGCAACTACTCGGCCAAGATAGCTACTAACAACGGAGAGCATGCAAGATCATAAACAACATAGAGATAACAAAAGATATAATTCAGTACAGCAACTTAATCATAAACACCAATATTCATCGGATCCCAACAAACCAAACATGTAGAATTACATAACGATGATCTCAATCATGTAGGGCAGCTCATGAGATCTAAACATGAAGCACATGGTGGAGAAGACAACCATCTAGCTACTGCTATGGACCCATAGTCCAAGGTAGACTACTCACTCATCGCTCCGGAGGCAAGCATGGCGATGAAGAAGACCTCCGGTGGCGATTCCCCTCTCCGGCAGGGTGCCGGGAAGAGCTTCTGGACCCTCCCGATCTTCGGGTCGACGGCGGCGGCGGATCGCGATGTGTTCTGGAAAATTGATCGGGTACTTAGGTTTTTTCCGTCGGGGGGTCTTTATAGGTGAAGGGTCGATGTCAGAGGAGGGGCCAGGCGCCCTCACACGGGGGTGGCGCGGGCCAGGGGCTGGCCACGCCGCCCCTGTGTGTGGGGCCCTGGTGGCCCCCCTCCTACTTCTCTTCGGATCTCTGGAAGCTTCCGGGTAAAATAAGACTTCAGGAACTTGTTTCGTTCAATTCTGAGAATATTTCCTGTGTATCACTCTGAAACACAAAAATAGCAGAAAACAGGGAACTGACACTGTGGCAACTCGTTAATAGGTTAGTTCCAGAAAATGCATAAAAGTGCCACTAAGTGTAACGAAACAATAGGCAAATGGTGTAAAAACAAGCATGGAGCATCAAAAATTATAGATACGTTTGAGACGTATCAAGCATCCCCAAGCTTAACTCATGCTCGTCCTCGAGTAGGTAAGTGATAACAAAAGAATAATTTTTGAGGTGACATGCACCTACACAATCTTGATCATATATGTAAGCATTTGTGAGCTGGGATCATAAGAACTTAAAACATGGGCATGAAGATATAATCATGACAATAAGAACTTAGCAACCATGTTGTAAACATGCAAATGAACACAAACAAAAGATCATGAAAATGAAACAATGAAAGTCAAACGTGTGTTCAAATCATAAGGAAAAACATACAAATGGTTTTCAGCTTGTCCTTCAAAGAGAGCAAAACATAAATGCATAGGACACCTCAAAGTTTAAGAGGGCGACTAGATACAAATAATTTAAGAACAAGTGAAACCAATCAATATGAGTCAATCAATGAACTTTGGGACAATGCATATCACACTAAGAATGACAACTATGCTCTCTTAATGGTGCATAAAGAAAGAAGGTGGTGACTCAACATAAAAGTAAAAGAAAGGCCCTTCGCAGAGGGAAGCAGTGATTGCAAGTTTTATAACCTTCAAAAATTATGGTACTTACCGGCTTTCAGCTCTCATTGCCCCCATCATAAGCATCTTGAATGGTTAAAGTTAATGCGAGAACAATTATGATGCATATGCTTGACAAATCATAAGTTGAAAACCTCGTGTCCCGTGAATACGAGTACCCAAACCTCATGCTACTTTACTTAGAGTCCCAAGCAAGGCTCTTGTCATTGTAAGTATATGCATATCATTGAGAACCGCCAATGGGGTACCTCCGTGCCCGATGACATGGAACAAGCCCACACCAAAATGACAGGACAAGCAGACAATGAACACCTCGACATCTCTTTTATTTGCCTTTTGTTTAGCTTTTTATTGTGAGATGCGTCGTCGAATATTCACCATGGGTATGCTGCAAATTTCCACCATGAATTATGCATGGCTTAGATTGGCGGCCCGGCGTTTCCCTAACACATATACAAACTCCATGATCCCCACAAGATTCCCAATTCATTTTACATCGTGGGCATCCATAAACAAAAGATCACGATATCAACTCAAATAAGAAGTGCAATGTTGAAAGCTTGCCCCATGACAGCATGGCTGGGCTAGAATCCAACTTACAACTTGCAAGCATAACAACTCAATATAAGAGACCACAATGTCAAATTTTTAAGAATAGGAAAAAGTAAAGTGTGCCTTCCGGTTCGTGAGAGCTTTACTGACCGAATTTCGCATAACACTGGTAAGAGTTTAATTTGAAGAGAAAATAAAAGTAAGTCAAATTTACTTGGAATAGCAAATTGCTAGTAGGTATGTATGGTGGACACTTTGGAAAACTTTGGCTTTTAGGAGTTGGATGCACGAGTAGAGCTCATACTCAGTACAAGGCGAGGGCTAGCAAAAGACTGGGAGCGACCAACTAAGAGAGCAATAATGGCCATAATCATGCAAAGCGACAAAGCGACATTAAAAGAAGCATACGATGGCATCAAAAGTCAAAAACTAAATGATCATGAAGGCTATTGGCGACTTTTTAAGAGTCTAACATGTGTGAGCATGCGCCAAGTCAACCCAAATAAAGCATCAAGGAGAAAACCAAAATAATGCTTCCATACTATAAAAACAACGCATGGTTTTTTCAAAGGCTCATTAAGCAATCTCAGTTATTTGAGACAAGTCATGCTACAGCAAAAACACTAAGCATACTATCAAAAAGATATCAATCATGACATGAAAAAGCCTAAGCCGCAGTCTACACAAGCTCCTTCTTGTACCACTATTTTGCACAAAGCTTTTTCTCTTTTCCAACACCATTTGAAATTTTTATAAACACCTCTTTTGATGAAAACCAATAAAGATCAGAGGCAAAAATACACCTTGATGAAAAGATATGACAAGATCTGAACGCAAATCAAGGCGAAAACGAAAACCAAAAGCAGTAGCAGAAAAAGAAGAACGCTCGATGAACGATAAGAGTGAAAACTAGAGCGTTCTTGGCAAATGAAAACGAGTACATCTCCTCCAAAGGAAATTTGTTGGGGTCCAACCATTTATTGCAGCAAACAAACAAACTAAACCAACTAAGAAAACTAAAACAACTGACGCTCCAAGAAAAACACATAATGCATGAAGCAATAAAAATATAGTGTCTTGAAAGATGACCTGATTTTTGCCGATGAAGAAGGGGTGCCTCGGGGGCATCCCCAAGCTTTGACGCTTGTACTTCTTGGATATTTCTTGGGGTGATGCGTGGGCATCCCCAAGCTTGAGCTTTTGTCCATTCTTCAACTCATCTCATCATTCTCCAATCCCTACACTTGAAAACTTCCTTCATATAAAACTAAACACAATTCTATTAGCAACATTAGTGCAAGCATAACATATAATCAATCCTCTATTTGCTTCAGGTTTCAACTCAAAACCACAACATATATAGCAAATACTACTGTAGCAACCTCCCTAAAAGTTCCGTGATCAAAAGAACTCAAAAGAAAGCGATAAAGTGGCAAACACAAATATTGACAGAAATCTGTCAAAACTGAACAGCTGACAAAGGTCGAATTTTTTAGGGATTTTCTGTTGCTCAAATCAAAAAGTGTTCAACTAACAAAAGTTTGGATATAACCTGGGGCATATGCACAAGAAATCGCAGGACCAAAAGATAAACAGAGAATTTACACGAATTTTTACGGTGCAGCACCGAAAACAGTTTTCAGGACAGCAACATCCCCAAATCTTTACCTCACTCAAATTAGAGGCTTCTCTTGGCACAAAAACGAAATAAAAAGGATAAGGAGTGGTCATTACAGTAGTAATGACTTCCAAGACTCAAATAAAAGAAAAAGTACTGAAAAGAAACATTGGGTTATCTCCCAAGAGTGCTTTTCTTTAACGCCTTTGAGCTAGGCACAGAAAATTGCGAATCAAGTAATATCAAGTGATGAAGCATCAAGCTCATAATTTGCTATAAGAATAGAGTCAAAAAGTAATTTCTTTCTTTTCCTAGGGAAGTGTTCCATACCTTTCTTTAGTGGGAATTGATACTTGATAGTGCCTTCCCTCATATCAATGATAGCACCTACAGTTCGAAGAAAGGGTCTTCCCAAAATAATAGGACATGAAGCATGGCATTCAACGTCCATAACAAGAAAATAAACGGGAACAAGGTTATTGTTAACCACAATAAGAACATCATTAATCCTTCCCAAAGGTTTCTTCTTAGCAATATCAGCAATAGGAACATCAAAATAACACTTTTCAAGCGGTGGTAAATCAAGCATGTCATAAATCTTTCTAGGCATGATAGAAATACTAGCACCTAGATCACATAAAGCATGGCAATCATATCCATTAACATGCATATCAATGATGGGTTCCCAACCATCTTCTAACTTCTTGGGAACAGAGGCTTTTTGCTTCAACTTTTCATCCCTAATCTTTATGAGAGCATTGGTAATATGCTTAGTAAAAGCAATATTTAGAGAACTAGCATTGGGAGTCAAAGCAAGCTTTTGCAAGAACAAAATAACTTCAGATATATTACAGCCATCAACATCAAAATCATTAAAAGAAATAGAGCTATCATCTCCTACACTCCGAAAAATTTCAGCACTCTTTTGAGAAAAAGTTTTGGCAGTTTTAGGCTTTTTAACACAAGGAGTGGGAATTTTCTCTACACCAATCAAAGTAAGAGGATTGCTACCAGTAGGAGCAACATAATTAGAGGTAGTAATGGTACATACCTTCATCTCTCTAGCCATCTCATCTTCTCTTTCCCACCTGGCATGCAATTCCGCTAACAATCTAATATTTTCATCAATTCCAACTTGAATAGCATTAGCGGTAGTAAAAACATCGTTCTCTTTCACATCATTAGGGAACACTTTTAATTTCAGAATTTCAACATCATGAGCAAGGCTATCAACTTTAGAAGCAAGAATATCAATTTTGCCTAACTTTTCCTCAACAGACTTGTTAAAAGCAGTTTGCTTACCGATGAAGTCCTTGAGCATTACCTCAAGCTCGGAGGGCGCGGCCCTAGTGTTGTTGTAGGAATTACCATAAGAGTTGCCATAACCATTACCATTGGTAGAAGGATACGGCCTATAATTGTTACTAGCAAAATTGTTCCTATAAGCATTGTTGTTAAAATTATTGTTTCTAATGAAATTCACATCAACTTGCTCTTCTTGAGCAACCAGAGAGGCCAAAGGAACATTATTAGGATCAACATGAGTCCTATCATTAACAAGCATAGACATAATGGTATCAATCTTATCATTCAAGGAAGAGGTTTCCTCAACAGAATTTACCTTCTTACCTTGTGGAGCTCTCTCGGTGTGCCATTCGGAATAATTTACCATCATGTTGTCGAGTAGCTTTGATGCGGCGCCCAAGGTAAGGGTCATAAAAGTGCCTCCAGCAGCTGAATCAAGTAGGTTCCTTGAAGAAAAATTCAGTCCTGCATAAAAAGTTTGGATAATCATCCAAGTAGTCAGTCCATGAGTGGGGCAATTCTTTATCATAGATTTCATTCTTTCCCAAGCTTGAGCAACATGTTCATTATCAAACTGAGTAAACTTCATAATATTGCTGCGCAAAGCTATAATCTTAGCAGGAGGATAGTATCTACCAATAAAAGCATCCTTACACTTAGCCCATGAATCAATACTATTCTTAGTCAAAGACAGCAACCAATCTTTAGCTTTTCCTCTCAAAGAAAAAGGAAACAACTTGAGCTTAATAATATCACTATCAACATCCTTATATTTCTGCATCTCACATAGCTCAACAAAGTTGTTGAGATGAGCTGCAGCATCTTCAGTACTAGCACCAGAAAATTGCTCTTTCATAACAAGGTTCAATAAAGCAGGCTTAATCTCATAAAAATTTGCAGCAGTAGCAGGTGGTGTAATAGGAGTGCAGATAAAATCACCATTGTTTGTGCTAGTAAAGTCATACAACTTGGTGTTTTCAGGATTGGCCATTTCAGCAAAACGAAAGTAAACAAAAATCAGCTACCAAGGATTCTAATTTTTTTGGGTTTTTGATAAAAAGCAATGCAGGTAAATAAAGTAAAGCAAAACAATAACAAAGTAAAGGATGTGTGTGCGAAAAACTCTCCTCGCAGAAGTCTTCTCTTCCTCCCCGGCAACGGCGCCAGAAAAGAAGCTGCTACTTGGTGATGGCGCCAGAAAAGAGGCTGCTGGCGTGAAGCAGTAAGTCCTTGTGCGTGGTGAATGACCAGCCCGTTGGGAACCCCAAGAGGAAGGTATGATGAGTATAGCAGCGAGTTTTCCCTCAGTTAAGAAACCAAGGTTTAATGTCGGTCAGGAGAGGAGAGACAATGACGACTGAAGGTGATGCGGAACCTGCACGCACACAACCAAGTACTCTGTTCCCAACTTACGATGAGGTTGTCAATCTCACCGGTTTGCTTGAAACAAAGATTATGAGCGTATCGAGTGGAAAACAATATAGTATGTGAGTAAAGTAAACAGTACGAGTAAAGTAAACAGGTGATAACAATATGATAGAAATAGGACCGGGGTCCACAGTTCACTAGTGGTGTCTCTCCATAGATAAAATAACACATGCTGGGTAAACAAATTACAGTTGGGCAATTGATAGAATAAAGATAACGTGATATGTCAAGAAGATCACTATGAGATTTACTCTGGGCATTACAACAAAATACATAGACCGCCATCCAACTGCATCTATGACTAATAATCCACCCCCGGGGATATCAATCCGAACACCCCAAAAGTATTAAGTTGCGAACAACAGATAATTGCATTAAGCAAAGTGTGTAATGTAAACAAAGCATATGCCCTTGAGCATATGAATGTTGTTTTCTCCCTAGTAGCAATAGCACATCTACCACCTTAGAGGTTTCTGTCACTCCCCCAGGTGAAATAGAGACATGAACCCACTATCGAGCATAAATACCCCCTCTTGGAGTCACTAGCAACTACTCGGCCAAGATAGCTACTAACAACGGAGAGCATGCAAGATCATAAACAACATAGAGATAACAAAAGATATAATTCAGTACAACAACTTAATCATAAACACCAATATTCATCGGATCCCAACAAACCAAACATGTAGAATTACATAACGGTGATCTCAATCATGTAGGGCAGCTCATGAGATCTAAACATGAAGCACATGGTGGAGAAGACAACCATCTAGCTACTGCTATGGACCCATAGTCCAAGGTAGACTACTCACTCATCACTCCGGAGGCAAGCATGGCGATGAAGAAGACCTCCGGTGGCGATTCCCCTCTCCGGCAGGGTGCCGGGAAGAGCTTCTGGACCCTCCCGATCTTCGGGTCGACGGTGGCGGCGGATCGCGATGTGTTCTGGAAAATTGATCGGGTACTTAGGTTTTTTCCGTCGGGGGGTCTTTATAGGCGAAGGGTCGATGTCAGAGGAGGGGCCAGGCGCCCTCACACGGGGGTGGCGCGGGCCAGGGGCTGGCCGCGCCGCCCCTGTGTGTGGGGCCCTGGTGGTCCCCCTCCTACTTCTCTTCGGATCTCTGGAAGCTTCCGGGTAAAATAAGACTTCAGGAACTTGTTTCGTCCAATTCCGAGAATATTTCCTGTGTATCACTCTGAAACACAAAAACAGCAGAAAACAGGGAACTGGCACTGTGGCAACTCGTTAATAGGTTATTTCCGGAAAATGCATAAAAGTGCCACTAAGTGTAACGAAACAATAGGCAAATGGTGTAAAATCAAGCATGGAGCATCAAAAATTATAGATACGTTTGAGACGTATCAAGTCACTAGCAACTACTCGGCCAAGATAGCTACTAACAACGGAGAGCATGCAAGATCATAAACAACATAGAGATAACATAAGATATATTTCAGTATAGCAACTCAATCATAACACCAATATTCATTGGATCCCAACAAACCAAACATGTAGAATTACATAATGGTGATCTCAATCATGTAGGGCAGCTCATGAGATCTAAACATGAAGCACATGGTGGAGAGGACAACCATCTAGCTACTGCTATAGACCCATAGTCCAAGGTAGACTACTCACTCATCGCTCCGGAGGCAAGCATGGCGATGAAGAAGACCTCCGGTGGCGATTCCCCTCTCCGGCAGGGTGCCAGGAAGAGCTTCTGGACCCTCCCGATCTTTGGGTCGACGGCGGCGGCGGATCGCGATGTGTTCTGGAAAAGTGATCGGGTACTTAGGTTTTTTCTGTCGGGGGGTCTTTATAGGCGAAGGGGCAGCGTCAGAGGTGGACCGAGGAGCTCTCACACATAGGGGGCACGGCCAAGGGCCTGGCCGCGCCGCCCTAGTGTGTGGGGACCTCATGGCCCCCCTCCAACTCCTCTTCGGATCTCTGGAAGCTTCTGGGAAAAATAAGACTTCAGGAACTTGTTTCGTCCAATTCCGAGAATATTTCCTGTGTAGCACTTCTGAAACATAAAAACAGCAAAAAACAGGGAACTGGCACTGTGGCGACTTGTTAGTAGGTTAGTTCCGAAAAATGCATAAAAGTGCCACGAAGTGTAACGAAACAGTAGGCAAATGGTGTAAAAACAAGCATGGAGCATCAAAAATTATAGATACGTTGGAGACGTATCAGGCACCCGATGGAATCGGTTAGCCATGGTTTGTGAAAGGAAAAAAAGGTGGGAAGGAGTGCTAAGCTTTATAAAAGAGCACAATTGTGCCAATCTCTCTCTCAAAAACTTGCTTCATTTTTGAATGGAAGATAGTAAGAACCCTATTGCCAGTCGTTGACAAAGACAACCACCTCTCAAAACCAATTTTTATCTCTCTGTTTTACAAATGAAAAGCTCTAGCACATGTTTAATCACTGCTTCCCTCTGCGAAGGGCCTTTCTTTTACTTTTATGTTGAGTCACCACCTTCTATCTTTATGCACCATTAAGAGAGCATAGTTGTCATTCTTAGTATAATGTGCATTGTCCCAAAGTTTTCATTGATTGATTCATATTGTTGGTTTCACTTGCTCTTAAATTATTTGTATCTAGTCGCCCTCTTAAACTTGAAGGTGTCCTATGCATTTATGTTTTGCTCTCTATTAAGGACAAGCTGAAAACCATTTGTATGTTTTTCCTTATGATTTGAACACACGTTTGACTTTCATTGTTTCATTTTCATGATCTTTTGTTTGTGTTCATTTTCATGTTTATAACATGGTTGCTAAGTTTCTATTGTCAAGATTATATCTTTCATGCCCATGTTTTAAGTTCTTATGATCCCAGCTCACAAATGCTTACATATATGATCAAGATTGTGTAGGTGCATGTCACCTCAAAAATTATTTCTTTTGTTATCACTTACCTACTCGAGGACGAGCAGGAGTTAAGCTTGGGGATGCTGATACGTCTCAAACGTATCTATAATTTTTGATGCTCCGTGCTTGTTCTTACACCATTTGCCTTGTGTTTCGTTACACTTTGTGGCGTTTTTATGCGATTTCCGGAACTAACCTATTGACAAGATGCCACAGTGCCAGTTCCCTGTTTTCTGCTGTTTTTGTGTTTCAGAAAAGCTACACAGGAAATATTCTCGGAATTGGACGAACCAAGTTCCAGAAGTCTTATTTTTCTTGGACGAAGGACGAGGACCAAACGAGAGCCGGAGGGGGGCCAGGGGCCAGCCTCACACCAGGGCGGCGCGGCCCAGCCCCTGGCCGCGCCCCCTATGTGTGAGGAGCCCCTGGCAGCCCCTTGACGACGCCCCTTCGCCTATATAAAGCCTCGGGACGGAAAACCCTAGGGGAGTCGGCGAAATTTCTAGAACAGTTCCGCAGCGCCGCCGCCGTCGAAGCCAAATTTCGGGGGACAGAAGTCTCTATTCCGGCACCCTGCCGGGACGGGGAAGTGCCCCCGGAGCCATCTCCATCGGTCTCCATCGCCGTCTCCGCCGTCTCCGCCGTCTCCATCGACCTCACCGCCATCTCCATCAACCTTGCTGTCTCCTATGATGAGGAGGGAGTAGTTCTCCCCCGGGGCTGAGGGCTCTACCGGTAGCTATGTGGTTCACCTCTCTCTCCCATTATGTGATCTTTATGTGATCGTGAGCTTTGTATCATGTTGAATAAGTAGATGTTACTCTTCTTCATTATGTGTACTCTAGTGTGTTATTAAAGTAATCTATTCCTACTGCCATGGTGTAATGGTGACAGTGCGTGCATCGTGGTGGTACTTGGTCTAGGCTACGATTGTGATCTCTTATGGATTATGAGAATAATTATCACTATGATAGTATTGAAGTGATCTATTCCTACTTTCATGGTGTAATGTTGACAGTGTGTGCACCGTGTTAGTACTTGATCTAAGTTGCAATAATATTTATCTTGAGTTGTGATTTGATTTGGATATCTCTATGAGTGGTGTTTGTCAAGTACTTGATGAACTTTAAGGGATGCTTCTGTAGCCACTACGCAATGATTAGTGTTATTCAATAGGAGAGTAATTCAGAGTAGCATAGTGAAGAGAAGTTATTTATTTGTTCAATTATGCTATATTTCTTGGGAGTGTGTCCACTAGTGAAAGTATGATCCCTAGGCCTTGTTTCCAAGCATTGCACACCGTTTACTTCCTATTTTGTTACATGTTTGCTCGCATCGATATTTATTTCAGATCACATTTGCTACTTATAATCATCACTACCACTTGTATTTCACTATCTCTTCGCCGAACTAGTGCACCTATATATCTGACAAGTGTATTGGGTGTGTTGGGACACAAGAGACTTTCTGTATCGTAATTGCAGGGTTGTTTGAGAGGGATATCTTTGACCTCTTCCTCCCTGAGTTCGATAAACCTTGGGTGATCCACTTAAGGGAAACTTGCTGCTGTTCTACAAACCTCTGCACTTGGAGGCCTAACACTGTCTACAAGAACAGACGCGTGCGTAGACATCAATGGCCCACGGCATTTTTGGGCGTAGCCGGCGCCCCCGCTCGCCCTCCCGTGCGCTGGGTTTCGACCGGGTGCGCCGGACGAAAAAACTCCCCGCGCCGGATGAAAAAACAGTTTTGAAGGCGCGGCTGGGCGGGATTTTTGGCGCCGGCACCCCCAAACGGCGTTTGGGGGGCCTTTAGGGGGGGGGGGGCAAGTGGAAATGCTCTTAGACCCAATAGAATGCAAGCATCACATATTATATTATACTTCGTATAAGATTACCCCTACTGTATGTTAAAAGCGATTCTCAAACCTTTTCTCACCTCCTTTTGAATCGGTTCGATATAAGGCAACTACTCATATAGCCTGACTTAAGAAGCGGTCCAACAAGTAGATTTGCTTTTTCTCATGCATTTGTGGGATCTAGTGGCAAAATTCTAAGGGAAAGCAAGGACGCATGCATGCAGGGATGGGAAGAGTGGGCTCCACTGTCGATTTTGTACACTGCAGGCTAACCACGACGATTCCAAACCCTGGCATATTTGTTGAACCGGCGCTCCAGGGTGGCTAGTCTAACAAAGCCAACCTAACGGGTTCTCTATAGCTAATCCATTGTATCATTGTATGGCTTCAGATTTATGTTGATTATTGGTAACATGCCATCACAGTAGAGCCATTTTATGGCTATGTTATTGTGCTTACCCTATCTTTACAGAGAAAATAAAAGAAATAGGACAACCTATCCCGAGGAATACTACAAGAAATTAATAGTGTAAAATGAAATTTTCAATAAAATAAAAAAGGAGTATTCATGTCCCGTGATGGAGGACCTCGTTTAAAGAAAATACGCTGTCTGGGAGCTTTAGCAGGACTCACTAGAAAAATACCTAAAAATCCAGATTCTAATAAGTGTCAATGATCCTTCAACCAAGTTATTCCATTAATTCCAGTTCTATCGGTTGACAGGCGTCTTAGCAAATCAGTATCGAACCCTGGACCGAACATCCTAGAATTCTCTTGAACTAAAATAAGTATCCAACAAAATACCTGAGACCTCCAAAACAGAAACCGGGGCGCCGCCCGGAGGTAAAGGGGCTGCGGGCAGAGCCAAAAGAAGCAGACGGTCGTCTAGCGTAGGCCTGCCTGAAGGCTATACGCGCACACGCACGCCCTAGCTAAGCTAGAGGATCGGGCGATGGGGGGCCATGCCGCCATTCCATGCATGACTCGCGTGGCGCCAAAGTCCGCAACGGCGCGCGGGGAGAGACGACGTTGAGAGAGATCCATGGAGCGATCGAGAACGCCATCCATGGTCCATCCAAGTGCTGCTCAGGTGGCGCGGAGCTGGAACCAGCTCCTTGTCCACTTCCCTCCGATGCATATGCATGCAGGCGCTAGCTGGGAGACCTGAATCCTGATCATGCTCTATCTCTCTACCCCCACCAGCTGCGTCCAAATCAGCCCTGCACGCTTGTCCCTTCCCGATAGGACCTCCCCGCCTGCAAGTTGCGGCATCGAGACAGGGAGAGGATAGGGTCCCTGGTGTGGTGTGGGGGAAGAAGCTACCTTCCAAGCGGCGGCTTGCGCATGCATGCGCGCGGGCAGATTTCGCAGTGGGACGTCGTCGTCGTTTGGGACGACCAACAGCTGGCGGCGGTGCCGGGGGCTTTGGGAATAGGCTTTTCGGCAGCGACGGCAGCCGCCTGGCCCGCCCACGTCCCTGCCGGCTGCCGCGGCACATGCGACCCCGATCCTTTTGTTTTCTCAGATTATTACGGCACATGCGTCTTGCTTACGGCCGTTGCTTCTATTGGAACGGGATTTGGAACTGGCTTTTCGCTTAGCGGCAATGCCTTGCTTCACCTGTAAGTAACCAAGAGGACATACGGGATTTTACATGTTTGTATTTAGTACTCTCCCCATTCCTTTAGGCCTTTCACAATGCAAGTTTCTTAGCACGGTATCATAGGTAAAGTGGTGATGTGGCACTTTATTAATTGATGAAAGAGAAGGTTGTTGTATCTTAGCTAAGCTATAACCTTTGCATAGAGTCATAGGTAAAAAATATTACCAGTCCAATCACCATGTATGCATGGGCTAAAATCATTAAATTTAGATACTTTCTTAATATACAATACATTGTGATGGTTGTCTCTTAAAATAAACAGCAACCTAGGATAACGTGCTAAGAGCCATTGCATTGTGAAAGGCCTTATATAAGGTGTATAGTTTTCTTGCACGAATATTAACGCACATGCTAAAACGGCAAATTTTGTTGCTTTTAGACGTTATTACTCCTAGATGGTCGACACAGGACTAGAGTAAAAATAGGGAAATCTTGAAACCATCTCTCTCCTAATTAGATCGACTCCTAATTTAGCGTAGCAAACCCCACAATCCCATAATAAACCTTATATTCCGGAATTTTTCACAGAAAACTATATATCTTATATCAAGGAACGGAGGGAGTACATTATTGGAAGCGGCAGTGTCTTGCTTCACCTGTAAGTAACCAAAAAAGAGGACGTACGGGGTTTTAACAGCTACCAATGCCTCGAAGGTCAACCAGACGAAAGGAAGCCAAACAATACTACTACCTCCATTCCAATGAATAAAACTCATATTTTTTTCTGAAAAGTCAAACTATGCATAGTTTGACTGAGTTTTTAAAGTAAATCATTAACATATAGTGTATTATAATATCTATATCATTATATACAAAATAAAATATATTTTAATAGGATATACATATCACATTCTAGTAGCTGATACTTTTCTCTAAAAATTTAGCCAAACTTTAATTTGCTTGACTTTTTTAAAATAAAAAAACCTTATTCTTTGGAATGAAGATAGTGCGTAATAGGTCTCATCGGTGTAATTCTAGTCTATACATCGAGAGAGAAGTCAATACTCTTCATTAATTTGTGTGTCTTGGGCCACTAGGAGGGTGAATGAACCTCCTCGATCCTAAATGGTTTTCCCTAGTACTATATTTGTTTAGGAAAAGTTCATTTTCCGCACTTACTCAACTTCCACGATGTTCTCCAAGCATCCATCCCCAAACATTTAACTACTTAAAGGACGGGATCACCAGATATGTGATAAACAAAAAAAATACAACCTTTAGTGGATAAGGTTGTCTTCATTTTCTGTATCTTAAATGATCTATTTTTCGATAGCTTGCCATGTGCATCACTTTGATGCAGAGGCGGGGTGACCCATTTCGAAAAAAATCTATTTTTTTATAAATGTATCATCTTCCATTTAAACTTTTCATAACCATCTACACCATCATATCAACCATACTATCACGGAATCACCCTACAGGATTATACTACATGTATGATATGTTTTATCTGGGATTAGTGCCACTACTATAATTTCATTTTCATGAAGGATAAAATTAAAATATTGAATTAAATAACTTAGTTTTATTATTGATATTCGCCTTATGCAGACAGGGGGGCGCCTACCAAATATTGTGTGAGATTTATGAAGATATTATTGTCAGGTGTTTGCTTAGGAGGTAGGGGTGTTCTCAAGGTTTGGCGTGTTATGTAGTCTTGTACTTATAACCGCCAAATATAATTGTACACCAACAGCCAAAATTACAAGTGGAAATATATACATGGATAACTAAGTAGATTTTTTATTTAGAAAATGAATATATGTTCACTCCGCTAACTTGCATGTTAGATATAACTCGGGAGAAAGACAAAACCCCTTTGGAGCATGTGATCTTGACATAAATGTTAAAGTTAATAATATAATGAAGAAAAATATTGCATATAAATTTCCATATGTTTGTTGTGCTTGCAAAATTTACAGAAATAGAAAAAAAAAATCTTGCATCATGATAGAAATATATAAATTTTAGTCCTGAAACATCCAAAAGTTAAGCACTGAACCCTTGGTCGCAACAACGCATTGACGAATTGCAAGGTGCAATTTAAGAAAAAGACATTAGGTACCCAACAAACCATGTCCATTTTATTATAAAAAAGAATTAGACTATTCATCTTTTTAACGTCATACTATCAATGTCAATGAAATGAAATGAATACGAAAAAATAGGTCTCATCTGATGGCGAATTTTTTGGCTCTCGAGGTTCAGCGATCCCTTTGTTTACAAAAATGATAAGTTTTGAAAATTCTGGAAAAAAGGTAGACATAGTTAATAATGTAATCTACAAGCATGCAAAACCGCAATATGAAATTCTTTGTATGGTGACCTACACAAATATGTTTTTTTAATGAAATTTATATATTAGAAATATAAATGCTGAGATCTACACTTTTAATTTTTGTGTAGCTCAAAATACAAAGTATTTGAAATTTATATTTTTTCAAGTTTGTAGGATAAATCATTGGCTACAACCAAAAAAAATTCTTTCTAAAAAACTTGTAAATACATTTTTTGAATTTTTTTAAAACAACAATTTTACTAGTGCCCGGGAGCCAAAATTGTTCACTCATCTCATCAGTGTAATTCTACTCTATACATTGAGAGAGGAATTAATCAAGTATCCATTTCTTTAGTCGCCCTTTATTATTTTGTGTACTTTTGCCAACAAGAAGGATGAATGAAGCTCCTTGATCCTAATTTTTTTCGCTACTATATTTATTTAGGAAAAGTTCATTTCTTGCACTTACTCAACTTCCACGATATTCTTGAAGCATCCATCCCTAAACATTGAGCTATTTAAAGGAGGGTGTTATCAGATATGTGAAGTACATAAATATGACAACTTTTAGTGAACAAGGTTGTCCTCATTTTTCAGTTCAAAAAAAGGTTCTCCTCATTTTTTATTTTAAAGGATCTCTTTTCTTAATACATGTGTCAACTTCCACTTGAAATTTTGTAACAAGATAGGTTATTTCTATGTCTATAATGTATATCTCTTTTGTAACTTTTCATGACCACCTACGCCACCATCTTGACCTTAGTATGACGATATCTCCCTGCGCGATTATACTAGATGAATAATGTACTATCTAGGATTAGTGCCACTAGTATAATTTCCTTTTCATGAAATATAAATATTATAAATATTGATAAAAATCAATTTTATTATTGTGGTCTTCACCTTACGTACGTAGAGGCGGCTATGAATATTCTGTGAGATTTATGAATGTATTTTTGTTAGGTATTTTCTTAGGAGGTAGTGGTGTTTCCAAGGTGTTGTGTGTAGTCTTGTGCCTATAATGATAATTTATGAACATACTCCAATAGTAAAATATTAAAACCACGAACGTGGCTAGGGTATAGACCACAAAATATTCAACTAAATAAGGAGATCATGTAATATGGAAGATGTATATTGTTACAATTTAGAATATTTATATGATCTTTGTAAGTTTATAGATATTCACTATATGTTTAATGCATGTGCTCTCAAAGTAAATATTGAAATTAATAGTGACTTACAACGGGAAAATTGTACAGAAAACTTTGATATGTTTGTTGTTCTTGCAAAATAATGAATCTGAAAAGGTCTTTTGTAGCATGATTTTTTAAATATATTTAGTCTAGGAAAATCAAAAGGTAGGCACTAAACTTGCCATTTTCTAACAACGCTAGATTACTCCTCTTCATACAAATTTTACAAGAACAAAAATGAATAACATATTTATATTTGAGCCCTTTACTAAACTATTTTTTCTCTAGAACATGTTTGAATTTCCCCTATGTTGACGACAAGGTGCAATTTTAGCAAAAGACATCATGTATCCTACAAATCATGACCATTTTATTCCAAACAGAAGAATTAAAGTATGCATCTCTCCTTTTGCTGCCATACTTTCAAGATTAGGTGGTAGGTGACTTTTGATTTTGGGGAGATGAACATGGAAATTGGTATGTAAATGTAGCAACTTATCTGAGTATGTTGTCGATTTTAACTATGAGGCATAAGGAATATATGAACTGTCTGTTTTAGAAAATATGAGATTATTAACCATTCCATCTGCATAAAAGATGCACAAGGCTCGAGTTTGTAACAATTTATGTTACCGCCTTGGTAAATAAGATAGCCTATAATAGAGAAAATGTGAGAGACTGCACATGTGGTACTTTCTCCGTCCCAAATTATGGTACTTTGGGCCACAAAGAGGATGAATGAAGCTCCTTGATCCTAAATGTTTTTCACTACTATATTTCTTTAGGAAAAGTTCAGTTTTTGCATTTACTCAACTTCCACGATGTTCTTGAAGCATCCATCCCCAAACATTGAACAATTTAAACCAGGATGGTATCACCAGATATGTGAAGTACATAAATACGACAAATTTGAGTGAGAAAGGCCGTCCTCATTTTTTATTTTAAAGGATCTCTTTTCTTAATACATGTATCAACTTCCACTTGAAAATTTGTAATAAGATAGGTTATTTTTATGTCTATATTGTATATCTCTTTCATAACTTTTCATGACCACAGACGCCACCATCTTGACCCTAGTATGATGATATCACCCTACACGGCTATACTAGATGTATGATGTTCTATCAAGAATTAGTGCCACTAGTATAATTTACTTTTCATGAAAGATAAGTAATATAAATATTGATCTAAAAACTCAATTTTATTATTGTGGTATACACATTAGCTACGTAGAGACAACTACGAATGTTCTTTGAGATTTATGAATGTATTAATGTTAGGTATTTGCTTAGAAGGTAGTAGTGTTTCCAAGGTGAGGTGTGGTGTGTAGTATTTGAAAGGACATTTGTCCCTTTCTACTTTTTTGATTTACAATGACATGACTATGTTTTGTGTGAACTAATATTTGAATTATATGCATACAGGTTTAAGTTCACAGGTGAAGGGGTTCTTTTGCTTAAAAAGAAATTTGGTGGAAATTTGGTCTGGCCAGCCCCCAGACCGGACCACCCGGCGGCAGACCGGACTGGCCCGGCGGAGCCGCCGGACTGGTATACTGATCCGGTTTTCGGCGGGCCGCCGGATCCGTCCGGTCCACCGCCGGACTCCCGGCGAGGCGCCCGGTCCCGCCGGGCTTACCGCCGGGCCGTCCGGCCTAGAGGCCGGCGGCGCCGGACTTATCGCCGGATTTGCTGCTGTGTGCTCCCTCAACGGTCAGATTCCCACCTACCTATAAATACCCCTTCTCCTAGCTGGGGTAGGGTTAGAACTTCACCAACCATTGTTCATCTTTAAAGCTCTCACCTACCCCCATTGGAAAAACACCAAATTCCATAGATCTCCCCTTCTAGCCAACCAAAGCTCTTGATCTTTGGAGGATTGAAGGAGGAGGCACCGATCTACATCTTCACCGAAGGAATTTCATTTCCACCTCCATTTGCTTGGAGGATTTGCACCTTGGGGCTCTTGAGACCCTAGGTGTTGTAATTGGTTGATTGACTTGTCTTTGTGGTGATTCTTGCCTCCGTGGCTTTCTTGGGAGCCTCCAATTGAGTTGTGGAGTTGTGCCCCAAGCTCCGTGTAAGGGATTCGTGGTTCCCCCAATACCACCGCTTAGTGGAAACGAGCTAGCCTCCGTGGCTTGCTCACCGGAGAACAAGGTGAGCCTTTGTGGCGTTGGTCGACTCTGTGTCACCACACCTCTCCAACGTAGACGTACTTCCCCTCATAAGGAAGGAACTACGGGAATACATCCTTGTGTCTCCGGTCTCCACTCTTCGGTTATTTCTTTCCCTTACTTGTATCTTGCTAGTTACTTGTTTACTTGCATGCTTGCCACTTATAGGAAATTCACCTAGTTGCACATCTAGTGAATTTACTTTGTGTCAAGCCTTAAATTTGAAAAAGATTAAAAATTGACTTAGCGCCTATTCACCCCCCCTCTAGTCGCCCGTACCGATCCTTTCAATTGGTATCAGAGCCTCGTGCTCTTTGATTGGGCTTAACCGCCTAAGAGGTTATGGGCGATGAGGAACCCGCCACTAAGGGGGATCTAAATAATATAATGGCTCGAATGGATGCTATGATGGCAGCCATGGAAAGCCAAAAATCTCAACTTGACGCCCTCGTGAGTGGAACGTCTAGTACCACTCCACCGACCCCGGTTGATTCCTCGGGTAAGCCCGACTTAAATGAGGATAATCCGGATGAGGATGGGGATGAGGGCGGAGAGGAACCCCCCAAGGGTGATGACACCTCAAACAAAGATGACACCTCTCGGGGGCATAGTCCGGGAATTCCACATCCCATGAGCTATGTCTCTGGAAGACATCTTCAAATGCCACACCTTGCTTCTTGCGGCCCACCGCCACCACTTGATGCTTCTAGCTTTGCCAATTGGCAAGATAACATGCGCTCTCACATAAACTTTGTGTCTATTGAGCTTTGGAGGATCATTGAGCAGGGTTTCCATCCCACTTCCAAGGATTTGACCAACTTGCTACCTTGGGAGCAAATCGACAAGCAACTCAATGCCTCCGCCTTGCATCTCATTCACATGTCTCTACCGAGAAGGACAAGGCTTTCGTTCGCAACATCACCTCCGCCAAAGAAGCTTGGGATATTCTCACCAACCTCTTCATTGGGAATGAGAGCATTCAAGAATCCAAGTTTGATGAAGCCTCCAATGAAGCGGACAACTTTGCCATGCTTGATGGTGAAACTCCCGAAGAACTCCATAGGCGTCTCTCGTCACCCCAAGTGAAGCTAACGGATCTTGGCTCCACTCAATGTGATTGGAGATGGATGAAGAGGAAGTACATTCAAGCTCTCTTGCCCTTCCATAGGGAAACCGTGAACTCCATCAAGGGAAATGCAAATTTCTGGACGATGTCCGCTCATGACATCTTGCAAGAGATAATGGCAAGAAAGATCTCCGAGAAGAATGCGGATGATGCTCTTGCTCGTGCACGTGGTGTGCGTGCTCCCAACCTTGCTTTGAAGGCCAAAGTCATCTATCATGAAGAAGAAAGCTTGTTGGAAGAGGAAGAAGTAGTGGGTGGAAGCCCCGAGGATATGAAGTATGCTCATGCCGAGCACATGGCACTTGCTCAAAGGGCATTCATGAAGAAGTGGAAGTCATCTAGCCCCTCCAAGCCAAAGGCCACAAGTAGAGTGAGGACTTGCTACAATTGTGGTAACACTAACCACTTCATTGCCGAGTGTCCATATGAAAGAGTTGAAGATCACAATGGAAGGCTTGTCCGCAAGGAAATGAAGTCCAAGTCTTACCCAAGAAACTCCGACAAGAAGAGAGTCCTTCCGACTCACGCTTTGATAACTCAAGAGGAGTACCTCTCCGAGGATGATGCAAGTGATAAGGAGGAAATAGGAAGGGCCGCCATCGCCATTGCCCATCCTACCCCCTCATCATCCCTATTCGCTTCCGCAAATGAATCAAAGCGCTCCAACCACAATGCGACTTGTCTCATGGCTCACGCTACAAAGGGCTTTGCTTCCGGTGGTGGTCAATGGATAATTGATAGTGGTGCTACCAATCATATGACCGGGAGCAAAGAAATGGTGAAGGAGCTTCGCACCGGTTCATCCCATGCGGGCTATCACCTATGGGGATTCTTCTAGATCAAAGGTATTGGGTCTCGGCAAGGTTGTTGTCTCTCACAATGTTACCGTGGAAGATGTCATGCTTGTTGAGTCCCTTTCATATAATCTTCTTTCCGTGCTCAACTTGCTAATATGGGCTTTGCAACCTTCTTTGATGTTGGGATTGTAGTTCTTTTGTGGAGCAAGTCTCTTAATGTAGCTCATGTAGGGCATGTCGAAAATGGCTTATATGTGATCGACTTCTCGAAGGAGGTCACTAAAGCCGCGACATGCCTCATGGCTAAAGTTGATGTGGGATGGCTTTGGCATCGCCGGCTAGGCCACGTCAATATGAGAACTTTGCAAAGTCTCCACAAAGGCAACCACATCCTAGGACTAACCGATCTAACCTTTTCAAAAGATCGTGTGTGTAGAGCTTGCATTGAAGGAAAGATGCATGAACTTCCTCATCCTAGCAAGACCATCATTTCATCTAAGAGGGTCCTAGAGCTCCTTCACATGGATCTCTTCGGCCCTCCCTCTTATGAAAGTCTTGGAGGAAAGAAGTATTGCTTGGTGATTGTCGATGACTATTCAAGATACACTTGGGTCTTTTTCTTTGCTCATAAGAGTGAGACTCAACAAACCGTCAAAGACTTCACAAATGAAGTGCAACGCCAATATGGTCAAGACATATTGATGATCCGAAGTGACAATGGCACCGAGTTCAAGAACTACACCTTGAATGATTTTCTCAGTGAGGAGGGGATTCGCCATCAATACTCTCTCCCTAACTCCCAACAAAATGGTGTAGCCGAGCGGAAGAACCGGACTCTCATTGATATGGCTAGGACCATGTTAGCGGAATTCAAGTCTCCGTATAACTTTTGGGCCGAAGCCATTAATACCGCATGTCATGCTCAACCGGTTATATCTCCGCAAGGGCTTGAACAAGACTCCTTATGAGATCCTCATTGGAAGAAGCCTAACATCAAGTACTTTCGGGTATTCGGTTGTAAGTGCTCTATCTTAAGAAAGGTGTCCATTTGTCCAAATTTGATTCAAAAGCTCTTGAGGGTACCTTTGTTGGCTATGCCGCCGAATCTCACGCCTTTAGAATCTTTGACAAACTCTCCGCTCGAGTTGTTGAAGTTTCTAACGTGAGATTCGACGAGAATGACGGCTCCCGTGTGGAGCAACGTGGTGTTTTTGATGTAGGTGACGAAATACCTCCTCTTGCCATAAGAAGAATGGGTGTGGGACATCTCATACCCGTTGAGGGACACCTTTTGGCGGAAGGAGAAGGACTATGCTCTACTCAAGTGGAGCCTTCACCCTCTCAAACACAACAAGCTCCTCAGGTCCTTTGATGCTAGCCAAAGACAAGCTCAAGCCCCTCAACCATGTGAGCATGATCAAGATCAAGACCATGAGCATGATGGTGATTTTACCAAGTGGTGATCAAGATCAAGTCAAGATGATGAGCAAGCTCATATGAAGGTCAAGGCGAGGACCAAAACCGTGGTGATGACCAAGTGGCCTCTCAAGAATCTCTTGAAGAAGCTCAAGCTCGCCGTGCCATGAAGATTGCAACAACTCTCCAAAGAGGTAGCCACACCTTGGAGAATGTGATTGGAAGTGTAAGGAAAGGGGTGTCCACAAGGAGGCAATTGGCAAACTTTAGTAACCACCATGCCTATATCTCTTGTGTGGAACCTCAAAAGGTGTTTGAAGCACTTGAAGACCCGGATTGGGTAGAAGCCATGCATGAAGAACTCAATAACTTCGAGCGCAACAAAGTTTGGTCATTAGTGGAGAAGCCCAAGGATTGCCGCAATGTCATTGGAACCAAGTGGATCTTCAAGAACAAGCAAGATGCAAATGGAATTGTTGTGAGGAACAAGGCTCGTTTGGTTGCTCAAGGATACTCTCAAATTGAAGGCATTGACTATGGAGAGACCTTTGCACCCGTGGCTCGCCTTGAGTCCATCCGTATCCTTCTTGCTTATGCATCACATCATAATTTTAAGTTGCAACAAATGGATGTGAAGAGTGCTTTCTTAAATGGTCCTTTGCATGAGTTAGTGTTTGTAAAGCAACCCCCGGGTTTTGAGGATCCTAACTTTCCGAACCATGTCTACAAGCTCGATAAGGCACTCTATGGCCTTAAACAAGCCCCACGTGCGTGGTACGAGCATCTTAGAGAGCTTCTTGTAGACCGTGGGTTTGAGATAGGCCTCATTGATCCCACTCTTTTTACTAAGAAAGTAAACGGGGAGCTTTTCATATGCCAACTTTATGTAGATGATATCATTTTTGGTTCTTCTAACAAATCTTTCAATGATGAATTTGCAAGACTAATGACAGATAAATTTGAGATGTCTATGATGGGGGAGTTGAAATTCTTTCTTGGCTTTGAGATAAAGCAATTGAAGGGTGGCACCTTCATCAAATCAAGCCAAGTACACCCAAGACATGCTCAAAAGTTCAAGATGGACACCGGAGTGAAGGGAGCCAAGACTCCCATGCCTACAAAGGTTACTCTTGATCTCGATCCTAATGGTAAAGAAGTGGATCAAAAACTTTATCGCTCTATGATTGGGTCTTTGCTCTATCTTTGTGCATCTAGACCGGATATCATGCTTAGTGTGGGAATGTGTGCACGATACCAAGCCGCCCCTAAGGAAAGCCATTTAATGGCGGTCAAAAGAGTCTTTCGATATTTGATTGATACCCCAACTTTGGCCTTTGGTACCCGAAGGGAGCAAGCTTTGAGCTTGTAGGGTACTCGGACTCGGATTGGGCGGGAGACAAAGTGGATAGGAAGTCAACTTCCGGGGCATGCCAATTTCTTGGTAGGTCTTTGGTTTGTTGGTCTTCCAAGAAGCAAAATTGTGTGTCTCTCTCCACCGCCGAAGCCGAGTATGTGGCGGCCGCGAGTTGTTGTGCTCAACTCCTTTGGATGAGGCAAACCATGGAGGATTATGGTATTCACTTCGACAAGGTGCCACTCTTGTGTGACAATGAGAGTGCCATCAAGATCGCTCATAATCCGGTTCAACATAACAAGACCAAGCACATCGAGATCCGCCACCACTTCATCCGTGACCATGTCAACCGAGGTGAGATTAACCTATCTTATGTAGGTACACAAGACCAACTCGCCGACATTTTCACGAAGCCTCTTGATGAAGCAAGATTCCGAGAGTTGAGGCATGAATTGAATATCGTAGACTCTTGCAATGTGGCTTGATCGTGTGCACTCATTCCCATATTATAGTGTGTTGTTCTAGTCTAGATGCGCATAGTTGAGGATAGTCATCGTGTCAACTAATGGCACGATGCATACTCAATTGTGCGACATCATAAGATCACTAATGTCATTTGAGCCCAAGCATGTCTCTTCGCGGTGTCACGACATTGGTGATCACACATAGGGGGAGAAATCCCCCACCATTGCATGTCTTCAAATCTCGTGTTTGTTGTTGCTCTTCGTTGGAAGGCATGCAATCTTAAGTTGATTTTCTTGCAAACAAGTTTGATGGCTGTTGGTTTCTTCCGCACACCATGCTTTTCTTGTTGGTACATGTCACATTTCGAAAATTGTCAAATTTCTCCAGTCCATAGGTGTTTCGGCGGCCTGCCCGGCGGTCGCCGGACCTGGCGCCGGACTGCCCGGCGGCCCACCGGGCTATCTCGGCGGACCCGCCGAACTGGCATTCAGTATACCAGTTCGGCGAGCTCGCCGGAATGGCCCGGCGGCCCGCCGGACCGCCCGGCGAACGGCCCGGTCCCGCCGGACTTACCGCCGGACTGGCGCCCCCTATATAAACTCGTGGGGAGGGTTCCCTGGGCAGTTTTCTCCCACTTCCTCCCTCCCCACGCCCGCCCCCAACTCCATTGGCGCCGCCCCTTCAAGCTTTCCTCCCCTAGCCTCTCCACCCAACCAATCCCTTCCAAATTTAGATCGGGTGTAGATCGGGGTGTGTTGAAGCTTTTCCCCGAAGATCTTCGCGTTTCGTCAACCGCATTGGGAGATCGGGACTCGTCCTCATCTTCTTGTGCACCATGTCTTCGGGTAACTCCCTTGTTTCATCTCCTTCCTCTAGCCCTTGCCTCACACTCGTTTTGTTCATGCTCTCGTATGAGTAGATCTAGTGTGTATCTAGGGTTAGTTTCATCTTTGTCTAGGGATAGATCCTTTAGGGTTTCGTTCTTGTTGGGCTAGTGTGTGTTCCTTGGCATCCTTGTATACTTAAGGTTGGTAGAAACAAGTTTATTTGAGTCTGATGGAAGAAGATTGGAAAGAGTGGTTCGGCGAGTTTTCCGGCGGCCACCGGACCTGGCGCCGGACCGCCCGGCGGCCGGCCGGACCAATTCGGCGGACCCGCCGAACGGTATTCTGAATGCCAGTTCGGTGGTGTCGCCGGAATGGCCCGGCGGCCCGCCGGACCGTCCGGCCTACGGCCCGGTCCCGCCGGACCTGGCGCCGAACCACTCTGTCAAATCGTCTTTCCATCTTGCACTTGTTTCTTCCAACTTTGAGTTTCCTTTTCCGTGACATGTATCTTTATCTGGTGTTGCTTTGTTTTTGCTTGCATTTTTCAGATTCCGACTCTTATTCGACTGAGGACAGTAACTACCGGATTGAAACCGCAGAAGAGCTTCGCGCCTTTGAGGCCAAGAAGAGGAAGATTGATGAGGTTGAAGGGCAGTCTTCGCGCCGTACTCGTCAGTCAGGGAAGTCTGCAGCAGGTGGTAGCAGTTCAGCAGCGGCTGGGCCACACATGAGGACCAAGACTGTTCATGCTCGTGGGCCTCCTCCTTCCCGGAGGGGAAGGGGCCTCGTGGGCCCGTGGATGTGGAGCAGGAGATCACAGAGAACTTGGGTACAGCCCATATACATCTGGCGTAAACTTCGCCGTGTGAACCCGTACCGCTTTCATGAGAGGCAGTACACTGGCAGTGACAAGAAGTTCTGGACTGATTCTCAGCGAGCTATGTGGAATGATTACTATGATGCAGATGAGCACATGAAGAGTGGATTCTATGTGGTGCCAAAATCTCTCAATGTCGAGCACTTTCAGCACTATGCCTCCAAGGACTTCCGCCACATCAATGAGGCTCTTCTGAAGATGGATATTCTTGACCTTGTCACCCTCTCCGAGCCTATTCAGCCTTTGGTGGTCGTCAGTTCTGCTGCACTGTGTTCTTTCATGATGACCCTCAGGAGTCCTTCTCTTGGATGACTGGCCAGGATGTGTTCACTGCCACGTTTGCTGATTTCTGTGATGCTTTGGGCTATGGTGATGGTAGGGCTGGAGGTTTCAAGATTCACTCCGAGACGCCCTTTACTGTGGAGAAGATCTCTCGCATTTGCTATCCAGAGAAGCCTTCCTCCCAGCTCCTGCCATTTCAGGGATGTACTACTACTACAATGCTCTTGCCAAGCTCTTCCGTCAGAATCTGATAAGCAAGGCTGGAGATGATGCTAGTGTCAGGGGCTATCACAGGAATCTGCTGTTCTATTGCCAGCCCGACAAGCTTAGGAAGATAGATGGTTGTGACTTCATTTTCCAGGAGATGAAGAGGTCCACTCTCAAGCGCATGACTCCCAACTACTGTCAGTATGTGCAGCGTTTGATCAACAGGCAGCCCCGGACTCCGACTTCTCAGGTGCGTGGACAGTTTGTGGACATGGAGACTTTCTCAGTGGGTTTCCAGGGTGGCTTTGAAGAGGCTCCCACTTTGCTCCGTACCAGGCCTAGAGGTCCCCCCATGGATGCTCCTGATCCTCACCGTCCCTCTGGTTCTGGTACTAGTCACCGTCGTCGCCATCGCCACCCTAGGCCCTCTCGCAAGAAGGGTGTTGCTGCGTTCTTCAAGAACTTATGGGAGATGTGTCGCAGCTCTTATGATGTGGCTCATAGGAGCTTGGAGATGAGTCAGGAGACCCGGAGGAGGCAGAATGAGTTCTTGGCTGCTAGGGGCAGTGCTGTTCCCCCCGTTGGACATGAGTTGGATCCGGTCCCCTATGTCAACTATGTCATGCCGCCTCTTGATGATGACATGTTTGCTGGCATTGAAGACTTTGAAGACTTTGAGCCACCCTCTGAGCCAGAAGATGCTGATGAAGAGAAGGTGCTCATGGGAGGATGATCCGGAAGATTCTCCTGTCCCCAGTGATGATTTTTGAGCGCTAGCATCGTCTACTCTCTTGTCCCTTTTTGGTGTTTCGATGCCAAAGGGGGAGAAGAGTGTAGAGTCTCTAGGAATAACGTCGCATGACACAAGCCTCGCTTTCATCTTCCTTGGTTCTTAAGTGGCTTGTGTCCATTTGCGTTTTATTTGCCGTTTTTATCTCTCAAACTTCGTGGAACCCTATCGTGTGTGGACAAGTGTGTACTTTAATTATGCACTATGCACTCTATGTTTATGTTTGGTATGTCTATGCTTGCTATATTATCTATCCATGTATTATCTTGTCCATGCTATGCTTGGTTCCTATTGATGGTGGGGGAGCTCCCTATAATCTAATTTTTGCACTTTGCATTCCAAAAGCAAATTCTACCATGTGCATATGTTATGGGGGAGCACTCTCACTATTCAATAGATATCTTGCTTTGGTTCTCCTATGAGACTCTACATAGTTTGTCATCGTAAATCAAAAAGGGGGAGATTGAAAGGACATTTGTCCCTTTCTACTTTTTTGATTTACAATGACATGACTATGTTTTGTGTGAACTAATATTGAATTATATGCATACAGGTTTAAGTTCACAGGTGAAGGGGTTCTTGCTTAAAAAGAAATTGGGGAAATTGGTCTGGCCGGCCCCCAGACCGGACCACCGGCGGCAGACCGGACTGGCCCGGCGGAGCGCCGGACTGGTATACTGTCCGGTTTCGGCGGGCCGCCGATCCGTCCGGTCCACCGCCGGACTCCCGGCGAGGCGCCCGGTCCCGCCGGGCTTACCGCCGGGCCGTCCGGCCCAGAGGCCGGCGGCGCCGGACTTATCGCCGGATTTGCTGCTGTGTGCTCCCTCAACGGCCAGATTCCACCTACCTATAAATACCCCTTCTCCTAGCTGGGTAGGGTTAGAACTTCACCAACCATTGTTCATCTTTGAAGCTCTCACCTACCCCCATTGGAAAAACACCAAATTCCATAGATCTCCCCTTCTAGCCAACCAAAGCTCTTGATCTTTGGAGGATTGAAGGAGGAGGCACCGATCTACATCTTCACCGAAGGAATTTCATTTCCACCTCCATTTGCTTGGAGGATTTGCACCTTGGGGCTCTTGAGACCCTAGGTGTTGTAATTGGTTGATTGACTTGTCTTTGTGGTGATTCTTGCCTCCGTGGCTTTCTTGGGAGCCTCCAATTGAGTTGTGGAGTTGTGCCCCAAGTCCGTGTAAGGGATTCGTGGTTCCCCCAATACCACCGCTTAGTGGAAAGAGCTAGCCTCCGTGGCTTGCTCACCGGAGAACAAGGTGAGCCTTTGTGGCGTTGGTCGACTCCGTGTCACCACACCTCTCCAACGTAGACGTACTTCCCCTCAAAAGGAAGGAACTACGGGAATACATCCTTGTGTCTCCGGTCTCCACTCTTCGGTTATTTCTTTCCCTTACTTGTATCTTGCTAGTTACTTGTTTACTTGCATGCTTGCCACTTATAGGAAATTCACCTAGTTGCACATCTAGTGAATTTACTTTGTGTCAAGCCTTAAATTTGAAAAAAGATTAAAAATTGACTTAGCGCCTATTCACCCCCCCTCTAGTCGCCCGTACCGATCCTTTCAGTATTGTGCCTATAACGACAATTTTTACACATAATCCAATGGTAAAAAATTAAAACCACCAATGTGGCTAGGGTATAGACCATATAATATTCAACTTAATATGGAGATAATATAATATGGAAGATGTATAATATTGCAATTTAGAATATTTATATATCTTTGTAAGTTTATAGATATTCAATATATGTTTAGTACATCGGTTCTCAAGGTAAATATTGAAATCAATAGTGACTTAAAAAAAGAAAATTGTATAGAAATTTCCATCTGTTTGTTATGCTTGCAAAATCATAAAACCAAAAAGGATTTTTATACCATGATTTTTTTCTATATTTTAGTCTAGAAAAATCAAAAGGCTATGCGCTAAACTTGTCATTTTTCAACAACGCTAGATTAGTCGTCTTCATACAAATTTAACAAGAAAAAATGAATAAATATTTATATTAGGGCTTTTTACTAAACTATTTTTTTTCTCTAGAACATGTTTGAATTTCCCCTATAATACACACCTTTTTGTGTATGCTCACTCGTAACAAGATGTTGATCAAATGATGAGGTGCAATTTCAGCAAAAGATATCATGTATCCAACAAATCATGACCATTTTATTCCAAACAAAAGAATTAAAGTATTCATCTCTCCTTTTGCTGCCATACTTTCAAGATTAGTTAGTTGGCAGGTGACCTTGGATTTTGGGGAGATGAACATGGAAATTGGTATGTAAATGCAGCAACTGATCTGAGTATGTTGTCGATTTTGACTATGAGGCATATGGATATATGAAATGACTATTTTTAAGACGATATGAGATTATTGACCGTTCTGTCTGTAAGAAAGATGCATAAGGCTCAAATTTGTTTCTGTTACAACCATGGTAAATAAGATAGCCTATAATAGAGAAAATGCGAGAGACTACACATACAAATGTAGTACTCCTCCGTCCCAAATTATGTTACTTTAATTTAAAGTCAAATTTGGTTAAGTTTGATCAACTATATAGCAAAATATATCAACATCTACTATACAAAAACAATATAATTAGAATCATCATGAAATGTACTTTTATATTATATATACATTGAATATTGTGGATGTTGATATTTTTTTGCTATATGTTGATCAAACTTTAGAAGGTTTAAAAATTATACACAACATATGTTGGCAGGGAGGGAGTATGTCGTATGAGCTAAGCAAGCTATGAGCATTACTGGCTCGGTGCTTTGCAAGTTGTTAGGATTAGATTGTAACTGCTCTGGACAGTTATTTTATGCCCAAAGTGTTGTACAGACGTCCCTCTTTGTATAGGCACCTGTTCCCTACAACAGGCATCGTTTCATCTAAAAGACGCCTCGTACAGGCGCCTCTTATTGTAACCGACATCCCGAACAGACGGGAAGCCCTGTATAAATACCCCAATATTGATCAATGAAAGACATAAGTTTCACTCTCAATCTTCTTGACTTTTAACACGTTATCAGCACGCTCTCATCATCTGAGCGATTTCGAGAAGAACAAGAAGGAACATCGACGGGAGGAAATCCTACAGGCAAGTTCTTCCCATGTTAGTCTCACGCACCTGCGGCCGTCGCCCTAGACCCCTAGTCGATGCTGCCCTGCCTTCGGAGAACGCCATCGTCGCCGTAGGCGATGAAGAGGATGTGGCCGCGCTGCTCTTATCTCCGACCCCTGCGGTTATTGAAGTCGGAGCCAGCGCGCCGCTCCTGATGTTGTTGTCGGTGGCGCGCCCCACGGATGCGCCTCGCGTGCTGGTGCGTGAGCGAGACGCGCTCGCCTTGCCTTCGGCTCAGGCGGCGCGACGGCGTAGGCAACTTCAGCGTCGCCAAGCCTGCCGTCCCCGACGCCCGCACCACCTCCGCCTCCGCAGCGCCTGCCATCCCCGATGCCGCAGCCTCGGGTCCCTTGGCCTCCAGGTCCCCAACCCGCCGTCGAGCGGCAGCGGGCGGCACGCCGGCATACGGAGCCCGGCCGCGCTGCATCCCGGCGAATTCGCTGACGAGAACGACTGGGTGGCGCCTGGCGCCGGCCTCCTTGAAGACTCCTCCGACGAGGACGCCCGCAGAGGGAGCTGCTCCGGCCGATGGTGAAGTCCGCCCGAGCGGCGGCGGCTCCTGGTGCACGTGGTGCAGGCTCTTGGCCATGGCATTGCGTTGACTGGGAGTGTGAGATTGGGGATCGAATTATCCCTATCCACTCCCTGTTAACCACACGTCCAGGCTGTGTGGGCCGGCCCACTAGGCTATCTCTTGGGCCAAAATTGCTGGAAATTTATTTTTAGATTTCGCAATTTCTATCTTTAATAGTAGTTCTAATTTATTCTAATTCAGTTTAGACTCTGTTAATCACAGTATTTCAGTTTCAGTAATATGTTCAGTAAGAGTACTAAGTATTCCTGAAAGTATATGTGATGTAATATATTTCTATGTGTGCACATGTCGAGATTAATTACGTCCATTATTTTGCAATTGAGATTTTAATTTCTTGCAAATAAGGCAATCAATTCATCTTAATTGAGCTATTTTTGGTTCAATACGAGCAAGAATTGATATGAAAAATTAAATATCAATTTACCATGAATTAAGTCGAAAAATGCCTTAAAAGACATAAAATTGACTTAATTCGAAGTGAATTGATAGGCAATTTTTTTTAAAAAAATGACTACTTCAAATTTATATATGGGATCACAAGGTAATGTGGCATCTACTACATAATGTGCAGATTATCCACAATATTGTGAGGTCTACATTTTGTCAAAATTGACATAATGACTACCTTCAATGTGCTCTCCATATATTTAAATCAAATCATAACATAAGGTACTAAGAAAAAAAAGCATCTACTGACTTAGGTCAGACTATGCTTCTTGGTACTGAGAGATGTACTCCATAAAAATGATGATTATCTATAATGTGTTATGATAGATGATTTGAGGCCTACACTAAAACCCAAGTGTTCACTTGAGTTTACAAGATTTTGCAAATTTTATTACAACACAACCAAGATAACTTTAATTTACGTACATGTAAATTAATCAAATCTTTGGTTCTCGTTCATGTAGGACAACATGGCCGCTAAAGATTTTGAAGAGCTTACGCTCGATGGGCATAACTACCCTACATGGGCAATGGATGTTAAGATTAGTCTTTCATCCCGTGGCATTGCAGGTGCACTCATACCACCTGAGAATCCTCCTCAAGAGGGTGATGCACAACTAACTGATCAACAAAAATATACTGCCTTACCCTTATAAGGCAACATATTCACCCAGATTTGAAATCTGAATATTTGATGGAGGAATCTCCAAGCAATATGTGGCAGTCACTTAAAACAAGATATGAACAGCAAAAGGCCGTCATACTGCCTGAAGCTAGTCATGAATGGACCCATTTAAGACTCTAGGATTTCAAATCCGTTGGAGCTTATAACCACGAAGTCCATAAGATTTGTTCTAAATTGCGGTTTTGTGAGAAGGAACCTTCGGAACTGGAGAAGATAGAAAAGACTCTATCAACTATGCTCCCCGCTGACAGGATCCTACAGCAACAATATCGTGCCAGGAATTACCAAGTTTATTCTGAACTTATACATGTACTCCTCCAGGCTGAGAAACATGATGAACTTCTTTTAAAGAATAGTCATCAACGCCTGGTTGGGGCTGCCCCTCTCCCTGAAGTACATGCAAATTTTCAGAAAAACAATAAGTTCAATGGATCATTTAAAGGCCAAACCAAGAACTTCAAGGGTAAATTCAACCGCAACCGCAACAAGAAGAACAAGCCACACAATTCAGATAAGGGGAAGGGCAAAGCAAAGAACAAGTTCGATAAGACAATTCTTTGCCAGAAATGTGGATGCTACAAGCATGTCACCAAGAAATGCCGCACCCCAAGACATCTGGTAAACCTCTACCTGCAATCCATGGGACGTAATAGACATGCCCAAGGAGCAAGATATGAAGCTCACTTCAATCTTCAACCTGATAATAACATGGAAGCAGGATGTTCGCAAGATGTTCAAGGAGCACCAAGCAACACCAAATAATTCCATCTACGACAGGACTCCATGGACAAGGAGAACATGATGATCGAATACGCCTCAAACGACGTGTTCGGGAACTTTGACTAGTCAATCAACTCCATTAGATAATATATTTATCTACATCCATCGGATTGTTGTAATAAAATAATAATAATATGTAAAGCACAATATGTATTGTATCAAACATATTATTAGTGTTGTTGGTGTCATCACCCTATATTGTAAAGCACAATATGTATTGTATCAGCACTTTGATATTAAGAAAGTTGTATGTATTCTATATATCCAATACAAGTTTTTTCATCACTGAAAATTCTACATTTTAATATATAGATTTCTACGGGAGTCAATCCAAATGGAGGAGGAAATGTGCCTTGTGGACAGTGGTACCACAAACTCTATACTTAGGGAAATAAAATATTTTCAAACTCTCAAAAAGTTAAATGGAAATATTTTAACAATCGCTGGACACGATGCGGTAATTATTGGCACAGGACGTGTCATATTTACCCTCCCTATGGGTACGCAAATTATAATTGAGGATGCTTTATTGTATCCCGATTCAACTCGTACCCTCATTGGTTACAGAGATATCCGCAAAAATGGATTTCATATTGAAACCCATGAGGACAACAAAGAGGAATATCTCCTCTTTACCAAAGATAACGGATATGGCAAACAAATATTTGAGAAAATTCCTTCTTTATCATCAGGATTGTACTACACATACATAAAACCTGTAGCACATGTTGCGTACAAGGTAATTTTTCAAAATGTCAATGCATTTCAAACTTGGCATGATCGCCTAGGTCATCCTGGTATCGGGATGATGAGAAAAATTATCTGCAATTCCAATGGTCATGACTTAAATGAGGCTAAATTCCCACAATCTTCGGATTTCATGTGCACTGCATGTGCTACTGGGAAACTCATTTTAAGATCTTCTCGTCTTAAAATCCAAGTGGAACCACTCCAATTCCTTGAACGAATTCAAGGCGATATTTGTGGTCCTATCCAACCATTGTCTGGACCTTTTAGGTATTTCATGGTTCTTATAGACGCATCTACACGATGGTCCCATGTGTGTCTATTATCCACACGAAACCATGCATTTGCCAAAATAATGAGACAAGTTATTAAATTACAAGCTCATTATCCTGAGAATCGAATCAAATCAATTCGAATGGACAACGCTGCTGAGGTTTCCTCGCGAGCCTTCAATGATTATTGCATGGCACTAGGAATTGAAGTTCAGCACTCGGTCCCATATGTCCACACTCAAAATGGTTTGGCCAAATCTCTAATTAAGAGAATTAAGCTCATAGCACGACCTTTGCTAATGAATTGCAACTTGCCAACTTCATGTTGGGGTCATGCAGTTTTACATGCTGCCGACTTAATTCAATTGCGACCAACTGCATATCACAACACTTCCCCTCTGCAATTAGTACGTGGAAATCTACCTAATATTTCCCATCTGCGTAAATTTGAATGCGCCACATATGTGCCAATCTCACCACCGCAGCGTACATCCATGGGCCCACATAGGAAACTGGGGATCTATGTGGGGTACAAATCACCGTCAATAATCAAGTACCTTGAACCCCTCACAGGGGATCTATTCACAGCCCGTCACGCTGATTGCATCTTTAATGAGGATCATTTCCCGGCATTAGGGGGAGATATCAAGTACCAAAAAGAATGCCCGGAAATCGATTGGAATGCCCATGAAATTTCCTCCTCTGACCCACGTACTCAAGAAACTGAACTTCAAGTTCGGAAGATAATTAATTTGCAACATATAGCAAATAATCTGCCAGATTCATTTACTGACTATAAAGGTGTCACTAAATCCTACAATCCTGCAATAAATGCGCCTGAAAGAGTGGAGGTACCAACAAAAACCACTCAACCCCTATTCAAAATAAGAGGGGGAGAAGTACGGCCATAAAACAGGATTCAGCTCCTCGCAAGCAACAAAGGAAACAAGGGAAGAAACCCTCTAAACAAGTAAATGTAAAACATGATTTAGCTCCTCGCAAGCAACAAAGGAAACAGAGGAAGAAACCCTCTGGAGAAGTAAATGTAAATCAACCTAGCGTTGATAATCATCAAATGGGTAGTTTACACCCAGTGGAAGGACAACCTCCACAACCCAGCTCAGTTGTGCACTCAATGACTGGGACATCGGAAAACCCAGACTCAACCGTATTGGGAAATCACGACGAGTCAACAAGGGTAAATGAAATTTCCACAAACTATATAGACTCTGGAGAATCTTACAATCGTAAGTCTACAATTGTCGACATAAATTTCTCAACTACAATTGCAAACAACCTTCTAAATGATCATGATCCAAAGACCATGGCAGAGTGTGAGAAACGCTCCGACTGGCCTAAATGGAAGGATGCAATCCAAGTAGAATTAGCCCCGCTCAATAAACGAAAGGTATTCACTGAAGCAATACCTACACCTCCCAAAGTTTTCCCTGTGGGATTTAAATGGGTTTTCGTTCGTAAGCGGAACGAAAACAATGAGGTGGTGAGATATAAAGCAAGGCTTGTAGCCCAAGGTTTCACGCAGAGACCAGGCATTGATTTCAATGAAACTTATTCTCCAGTAATGAGTGGTATTACATTCTGATACCTCATATCTATGGCAGTACAAAATCATCTATCTATGCAGTTGATGGACGTAGTGACCACTTACCTTTACGGCTCACTTGATTCGGACATCTATATGAAGGTTCCTGATGGAGTCCCAATTCCGAATTCAAACACAAAACGCAACGTATATTGTGTAAAACTAAATAAGTCTTTATATGGCTTAAAACAGTCGGGACGCATGTGGTACAACCGACTTAGTGGGTTCCTATTAAAAAAAGGATACTCCAACAATGATGATTGTCCATGTGTCTTCATCAAAAGGTCTGAAACTGGATTTTGCATTATTTCAGTGTATGTTGATGATCTTAATATCATTGGCAACACACGAGATATTGATGAAGCACGCAATCACCTAAAGACGGAATTTGAGATGAAGGATTTGGGTAAAACCAAATTTTGCTTAGGATTACAACTCGAGCACCTTCCCTCAGGTATTTTGGTTCATCAAACCGCCTATATCCAGAAAATATTGGAGAAATTCAATATGGACAAATCATATCCATCCAAAACTCCCATGGTTGTTCGATCTCTAGATGTAGAGAAAGATCAATTTAGACCAAGGGATAATGGAGAAGAGATAATGGGATCTGAAGTTCCATATCTCAGTGCTATTGGAGCGCTTATGTATCTTGAAAATTGCACGAGGCCTGATATTGCATTTGCAGTAAATTTACTAGCTAGACATAGCGCAGCTCCTACTAAACGCCATTGGACGGGAGTTAAGAATATCTTTCGATATCTCCAAGGCACAAAGGATCTTGGCCTATTCTTTTAATTTCAGAGAAATCTGGACATTGATATAATTGGTTATACCGATGCTGGCTACTTATCAGACCCCCATAATGCCAGATCGCAAACCGGTTTTGTGTTCCTACATGGTGGGACAGCCATCTCATGGAAGTCGTCTAAGCAAACCTTAGTGGCTACATCCACCAATCATTCTGAAATAATTGCATTATATGAGGCATCACGTGAATGTGTGTGGCTTCGCAGAATGATAAACCACATACAACAATCATGTGGAAAAGGTTCTATCGAATCTCCGACCATTATCTATGAAGATAATGCTGCTTGTGTTGCTCAAATGCAAATGGGTTACATAAAGAGCAATATCACTAAACATATTGCACCCAAATTGTTTTATCCCCATGAACTACAGAAAAGTGGAGATATAAACATTTTGCAAGTCAAATCATGCGATAATCTCGCTGATCTATTCACAAAGTCACTACCAACTTCAATATTTGAAAAGTATGTTCATGGAATTGGTATGAGACGACTTCGAGAATTGAAAGGATCAGGGGGAGTATCCCTCTGAACCATAACCCATTCAAATATTATATTACACTCTTTTCCCTTTATGAGTTTACTCTCATGGTTCTCATCAAGGTTTTTAATGAGGTAATATCAACATAAGAATATATGTCATACCTCTTATTTTCCCCATCGGAGTTTTTAACAGATGTATATAAGACATATTAATTGTTCTCTAAACTTACCAATGAGTTTTATCCTTTTAAGGTTTTCTCATATAAGTTATCAAAGAGACAATAATCATTATATGTTGTACTATTTTCTCCTTACTTTTCCCACTGGGTTTTAAAGGAGTTTTTTACAACATATCAAATTCTAGTCTCCTCATATTTTTCCCACAGGATTTTTGGGGGAGTTTATTCAAGATAATATACGGCTTGTGATCAAGATCAATTTCTCAAGATTATACAAGGAATACAAGACATACAAGAAGCAGCTTTGTGCAAGGGGAAGTGTTAGGATTAGATTGTAACTGCTCTGGACAGTTATTTTATGCCCAAAATGTTGTACAGGCGTCCCTCTTTGTATAGGCACCTGTTCCCTACGAACAGGCATCGTTTCATCTAAAAGACGCCTTGTAAAGATGCCTCTTCTTGTAACCGACATCCCGAATGAAAGACATAGGCCCTGTTTGGTTGGGCTTTTGCTTTGGCTTTTATGGCTTATAAGCCATAAGCCCAACCAAACAACAATTCTAGCGAACGCGCTTATAGAGAAAGCCATCCGAAAACAAGCGTCGCGGGGAAAGCACGCGAAGAGGTGCTTTTCGCTTTGGCTGTGCGGTTGTTCTGTCTCTGCCCCTGTTGAGCGCCGCCGCCGCCGCGTGGTTGACGACGAGCTCCCGCGTCGTCGCTGGCCGCCCCCATCCTCCCCTCGCTGGCCGCCCCCATCCTCCCCTCGCTGGCTACTTCCTCCTCCACCCTCTCCCTCCACAAGAGCTCGACCACGGCGACCAGACAACGAGGAGCTTGACCACAGCGACTGGCCGCGCTTTGAACTCGACCACAGCTACGACCGTCGAGCTCGTCCCCACCTTGGCTGCATCCCGGTCCCGTCTCCGTCCCAAGCTGGAGGATGGAAAATCTGTCCCGAGTTGGAGATGGGATTCGTTTCTCTGGCGCTTGGTGGACAGGAAAGGACAGAAATTAGATTAAGTTTTCGTTCTGGTTCAGATTGAGATCGGCAGCAAAAAAAGGAAAGGATATTTGCATATCGGTTTGACTAGTTTCCGATCGTGAGGATATCCCCTAGTGGATTATTTGGGTACGTGAGGAAAAGAAGGGAAGTGCACAGAGCAAATGAAATGGAAAAGGCTGGATCAACATAATTGCTTATCAAATTACTTAATACTCATCATCTATTCACAACATGATTACTTATTGCTAGATCAACTTCTAACGAGGTCCTTCTCATCAAATAATTTGTAAACAACCTCTCAACTCTTTGGACATTATAAGACATTTATTTTCACAGCCACAGTTTAGACAGCTAGTGCCAAATAGCTTTTAGGCTTTCTCACATCACACAGCCCACAGCTGCTTTTCCACAGCACACAGCCGACAGCTGCTTTTAGATAAGCCACGGCCCAACCAAACAGGGCCATATAACACAAGTAAAGCGTCGTGTTGACGCTGTTTCCCAAACTCAAACCCACGCACCTCGCACGCACGCTGGCACCAATTCATCATCTCTACAATCCTCCAGTGAAAAAGTTGCTGCTTGTCGGCTTCCTCGGAACCCGCGCCTTGCTCGCTAGCTAGCTAGCTCTCCCCCTCCCTCGGCTCGCTCCATACCCCGTGCATGGATGTCGATCCATCCATCCCGTGCTCCGTTTCTCCCCCGCCAGTATATAGCCGTCCTGACCCCATCACCCCATCAGCCATCTCAGACCCATCAAGAAACTCTCGCACAGATCGACAGGGCTAGCTAGCTCCAGCTCGGGAGACAGACAGAGGATGGAGGCGCACATGGAGCGGGCGCTGCGCGAGGGGGTGACGGAGGCGGAGCGCCCGGCGCTGGAGGGAACCGTGCGGGCGCACCACACCTTCCCCGGCCGCGTGCCGGGGGCCACCTGCACGTCGCTGGTGGCGCAGCGCGTGGCGGCGCCGGTGCGCGCGGTGTGGCCCATCGTGCGCAGCTTCGGCAACCCGCAGCGGTACAAGCACTTCGTGCGCACCTGCGCGCTCGCGGCGGGGGACGGCGCCAGCGTCGGCAGCGTCCGCGAGGTCACCGTCGTCTCGGGCCTCCCGGCCTCCAACAGCACGGAGCGGCTCGAGATCCTCGACGACGACCGCCACATCCTCAGCTTCAGCGTCGTCGGCGGGGAGCACCGCCTCCGCAACTACCGCTCCGTCACCTCCGTCACCGAGTTCCAGCCGGGGCCCTACTGCGTCGTCGTCGAGTCATACGTCGTGGACGTGCCCGAGGGGAACACCGAGGAGGACACCAGGATGTTCACCGACACCGTCGTCAAGCTCAACCTCCAGAAGCTCGCCTCCGTCGCCGAGGAGTCCGGCGCCGCGCCTGGGTCTGGTGGATCGCGGCGCCGGAGCTAGAAGAAAGGGACTTCCTTCTCGTGCGTGGTGGCGGCGGCCGGACGGCGCCGCGGTTGTTAGCTGTTACTCTGTTCTGTTCCGTTCTTTCCCCTGCCTTTTTTTTCTCCTTTTCTGTTTGTCATTTTCCCTCCCTTTTTTCCGTTGGTGTAGAAAAAGCCTTCGTTGTTGTGTCCTGCTTTTGTTGTGTATCATTTTGGTGTTTTCTCTGGCTGCCGTTTGTGTAATCCTCTGCTTCTGATGGTTGGCTGGCTGGTGACAGCGATGCTCAACAGGGGAAAACTGGTCAAGTTGCTGTTGCTGTCGACATGATGTGCTTATGCTTTCGTTTATCTTTAATCTTTGTATCAGATTAGTACATCGATCGTGTCATTGTGATCAATCTGCAAAATAAGCCAAGGGCTAAAAACTAGGGCCCTCCAAAACAGAGACATTTCTTCTTCTTTTTCAGGTTGTGTGCATCAGACTGCTACTAATAAGATCGGAAATAAGAAAGCATCTCATGAGTGATTTCTTTTCGCATGTGGGAGCATATATGCTCCTGCCACGGAAAAACATTTGAAGTGTTGAAAAATCCCGAACAATAATTTGACGCTTACATCTCCACAAAGTACGTGCAATGCCAAATTCACGAAAATCAAGTTTGTGGCTTGTGTAAAAAAAAATTGCCTCATAAAAAGCCTTTTTTAACACCAAATTTTATCTTTTTTACAAATGACTCAAAAATGTTATTTCCTTGTGAAAAGACTTTGTTAGCACATAGAATGACGAGATGGACGTGTTAAATTTTATTTCTAAAGTTTTAAACATTTAAAAATACATCTAAAACAAAATTTAAAAATCTGAAGCATATGCTCTCGCGATTGGTGCCAAAACACCACTCCCTTCTCATCTAGTATCCCTTTTTAGGTCTTTAGGGGAGTCCAAATAGTTCCGAGTGCGCTCTAATCAATCGTAGCTGACCGAATTTTGACCAAATTAATGGAACCAATCAGAACAGTTGTAGCAAAAGTAGTGGCTACCAAAACTTTGGTAAACCAAAGCAAAGCACCACTTATAAAAGAGGCAGCGAGAGGAAGCGGCATGGATTAGGATATGTCACTCTTAAAGCAAAGGTGATTCCAGGAGAGGAGTGTGCAACTCTTAAAGCAAAGGTGATTCCAGGAGAGAGTGTGCACAAGGATGTCCGAGTTGTGGTGGTCAGGAAATAGTACTACTACTAGTACTAGGTAGCTGACTAATTGCTTATTGGGTGGCTAAGCTACTCTGTGGGGTCACTGTGTGGCTTCATGAGTATCGGACCCTTTTCCTTTCAACACTTCTTTTTCAAGTACAAAAAGTTCACATAAGCAGGCCATAAGAATTTAATTATTAGTCCCTCTATTTTAAATTACACAGTTAGACTTCGCCAAAGTCAATTTGAGCCAAGTTTGAGCAAGAAATCAAAAAAAAATCATCATATATACTATTAGAATAATCATTAAATATAATTTTATATTATATGTACTTAGTATTGTATTGTCTTTATTTATTCTCATATACCTGATCAAACTTTAAACAGTATGACTTTGTCCAAACCTAAGATGGGAAGTAATTTAGAATGGAGGGAGTATATTTTTATTAAGTTGAGGAAAGAGCAGAGGAGATGAAAAAAAAATGGGTTGTAAGATAAGAGCCAACTGGCGGTGGAGTTTTGGCACCCAGGAGCATATGTTCTCAGTTTTTGAAAATTGTTTAAAAAAACTTTAAAATATCAAAAAAAATTGACAAAAAATTTCACGCGTAGTTCTCAACATTCCATATTCTCACAAAGTTGTTTCACAAGAAAATAATATTATTTTTGTGTTGTGTATAAAAAGGACAAAATTTGGTGCTAAAATAGGGGTTGCATGAAACATTTTTTTTGGTCTTTTTACACAAGACACAAAAAATATCGGTTTTCCGCAAAAATTGGCGTGTGTACATAAACTATCGATATGTACGTGCTAAATTTTTGTATGAATTTTTTTCATGTTTAAAAATATTTTTTTCGGTGGTGGGAGCATATGCTCTCATGTCCTGAATCGAATTTCCTCCAACTGCAGTGCTTATGTCATGTGGCCATGTATAAATTAGTTTATATTTTTATCTAACTATTATACACATTGGCTATTAGCTCGGTTAGACGTAACAATAACATATAGCCAATAGTTAGCTCTATAATTAAAGTTACTCTAAGCAAAGGGTATTTCAAACTACTGAGGGCTTCTTTGGTTTGTAGGGTTTTTGGATAAGTGATACGTCTCCAACGTATCCATAATTTTTGATGCTCCATGCTTGTTTTTACACCATTTGCTTAATGTTTCGTTACACTTCGTGGTACTTTTATGCATTTTCCGGAATTAACCTACTAACAAGTCGCCACAGTGCCAGTTCCCTGTTTTCTGCTGTTTTTGTGTTTCAGAAAAGTTACACAGGAAATATTCTCAGAATTAGATGAAACCAAAGCCAGTCGCCCAGAATTTCACCGAAGGTTCCAGAGAACCGAAGAGGAGACGGAGTGGGGCCACGAGGGGCCCTCACACCAGGGCGGCGCGGCCAGGGGCTGGGTCGCGCCCCCTATGTGTGAGACCATCTCGGTCCACTTCTGACGATGCCCCTTCGCCTATAAAGACCCCCCGACGGGAAAAACTTGAAGACCCGAGCAGTTTTCCAGAACACATCGCGATCCGCCGCCGCCATCGACTCGAAGATCGGGAGGGTCCAGAAGCTCTTCCCGGCACCCTGCCGGAGAGGGAATCGCCACCAGAGGTCTTCTTCATCGCCATGTGTTCGACGTGATTTTGTACTCGAAAGCAGCAAAATCACTTGACATTTTGGTGAATATGTACTCGAATAAGTACATGCCATATACAGATATGATCAGTATTTCTTAGAGAAATGAGATCAAGGTGGCCGTGTAATTGTTTGTGCCTGCCTAAACCGATCTTGAATTAATGGCTGGTAGCTGAACATGCATGCATGAGGCTTCACATGGCTCACAGAGAGCTAAGTCTGGGTCACGCGCAACGACCATCTACGACGTCTGCGCGCAGGAAGATAACGTGCTTATCTAGTTATCTCTTCAGAAGATTAGCAACAGCCTAACAACTCCTCCCGCGCAACGCGTCGTTATCTGCTCCTTCCCGAGCGACTCGCGCGTATAAGAGAGGAGCTGGACCGTGAGCAGGAGGGGAAAAGGGGAGGCGGCTGGCGGCAGCTACGAGCAGCGCCCTGGACGCATGCACACCAGGGTGCCGCTAGGCAGAACGCGCTCCACAACTTCATGACGGAGGACACCGGGAGTAAGCCGGGGGCCGCGGACGACGCGCCCAATTCAGCGTCAGCAGCCACGCGCGGCGCCGACGCGCCGAACACGTATACAGTAGGGTGCCGTGATGCAGAACGGCCCCAGAACTTGAAGATGGGGATCATCAAGCTTCGGTGATCGCGGCGACGGGGCACGGCTCGACCTCAACGCCGGCCATAGCTGTCTTCCACGGCTCGACCACGACACCAGCCATACGCCGGCCGCTGCGGGCACGCAAGCCATGCAACTGAAATTCGTTGCTTTCTTTATCTAATATCAGTACACTTGTATCAAATAGTTCCATGTGCATGTCCTGTGCAGATTGATATGCCGGCGGGCGGTGGCAGCTACGCGGAGCGCCGAGGACACATGAGGGTGCCGCTGTGCAGAGCGTGCCCCAAAACTGGAAGACGGATGTCGCCAAACATTGGCCGTCGAGAGTGCCTCACGTCCAGCTAGAAGCGTGACCGGCGGACCTCGCTGCGATGTCGACGACGAGAGGCCATCACGCTAATGACGCCGGCTGCGGCCTCGGTCGTCGTTGACGGAGCCCATCGTCGTCCGCGCCATCAGACACCATGATGAACAAGATCATCTTCATCGACAAGGATATTGCCGCGGAGCTCTCCATGCGCAGCCCGCCGGTGATGCCGGCAACTGTAGAGATGCAGGCCATGCCACGAAGATGAGATTCATCATCTAACACCGCCATGGTTGGATTCCACGTGCATGCGAGGTGCAGATTCATGTATGGTTGTGCAATCCAAGATCGGCAGGCAGCATGCTCGCATGCATGTGTATACGCGGCTTCCAAGCACGGGAAGAAGGCGCCGGCCGCTGAGGCGATCTTCACCGACCACGTCAGCTCCACTCGTCCATCGACACGGGGTCGACACACACGGCAGCGATACACCGCGCCCAGGAGCTAGACGGAGGTCACATACGTCATCATCAGGTGCTCCTCCTTTTGCTCTCCGAAGAAGCCGAGGGCAGCGGAGAAATCACCATGCGCGCCCACGTTCATTTGCGGCTCGGGAGAGCACCTACATAAGGTATGCGATGCTGATTAATTATTTTACTATATATACATCCTAGCACGTATTTGGTTACAGGTATGAAAAGATCATGCAAGCATGCATTGAGAATGGGCATATGAAGTCCTTCCGCCCGACGTCCGGCCATCGCCTCAGATCCAGTCTCGACGTGCTCGCCGCTAGGATCTCTGCTCCTACCATGCCACGCGCCAGCTGCTACTGAGGGCTTCACCGACAACCACGAGTGCACTTCGTCTCGGCGAGTATGCTAACTGCATCGGCACGACATCGACATCTTCATCAACCTCGCTTCCGGCGAAGACCACAGATCACGTCGACATGTCACCGTCGTCTTCATCGACCTTTGCTCCAACACCGACGGCTGACTACATTGGCACATTACCTCTGATCGCATGATCACGACACATCAAGCCTCGATAGGCTCATGCGCGTCTACGACGCCACAAGATCTACATCGCCAAGTTCATCATCATCGAGCCGCGCTGCCTCGCGATGACATTCAAGTCTACTTCGACTCTACGTCAACACCCTGCATCAACATCGTCCTAGCACTAACGATGCAAAGCCACTCCATCGACACGTCCTTTTCTGATGAAGATAATCATCTCTTGCCGGGCACCGATGAGGCAAAGGCAAGCCATCAAGTCCGACACCGACGAGGCGGACACCACCAGGCCGGGCACCGACGAGGCGAAGGCCGCCCACTTGTCTGAGTTGACGAGGCCATGCATCTTCATCATCGGACATCGACAAGATGGAGGTATACGGCTGAGCATCGCCGGAGCGACGGATTTACCGCTCTACCTTCCACATCACCATCGTCTACACCAAGCGCGTGGAGAAGACGAGACTTGAAGACGACGACCATTGCAGCAGCTTAATCGGAGGTGGTTCGCGACCTTGACTCGCGGACGTAATTAATCGGGAGCCTTCCGAGGCCCCGTGAACCAGAACTTCACAGTCGCCCAAGTTATATTGGTCGCGCTAGCAGGCCACGGAGCATATATGTAAAGGGATCATGTAATTTTGTTTCTCCGTTGAGAGATTAATAAAATGCACGTTTTCCTATCTTTTATTTGTGTACTTGTGTACACTGGCACGCCCGCATATTTACATTTCCCCTGGCGCGTAGAGAGATAATACTTGTCTATCTTTATTATTTCTCGTGTCAAACACCATGCTTGCCTCCGGAGCGATGAGTGAGTAGTCTACCTTGGACTATGGGTCCATAGCAGTAGCTAGATAGTTGTCTTCTCCACCATGTGCTTCATATTTAGATCTCATGAGCTGCCCTACATGATTGAGATCACCGTTATGTAATTCTACATGTTTGGTTTGTTGGGATTCGATGAATATTGGTGTTTGCTTGAGTTGATGTACTAAAATTTATCTTATGTTATCTCTATGTTGTTTATGATCTTGCATGCTCTCCGTTGTTAGTAGATATCTTGGCCGAGTAGTTGCTAGTGACTCCAAGAGGCGGTATTTATGCTCGATAGTGGGTTCATGCCTCTATTTAATCTGGGGGAGTGACAGAAACCTCTAAGGTTGTAGATGTGATGTTGCTACTAGGGGGAAAACAACATTCATATGCTCGAGGGCATATGCTTTGTTTACATTACACACTTTGCTTAATGCAGTTATCTGTTGTTCGCAACTTAATACTCATAGGGTGTTCGGACGATATCCCCGTGAGTGGATTATTAGTCATAGATGCAGTTGGATGGCGGTCTATGTATTTTATTGTAATGCCCAGAGTAAATCTCATAGTGATCCTCTCATCATATGCACGTTGTCTTTATTCTATCAATTGCCCAACTGTAATTTGTTTACCCAGCATGTATTATTTTATCTATGGAGAGACACCGCTAGTGAACTGTGGATCCCGATCCTATTTCCTTAGTATTGCTATCACCTGTTTACTTTACTCGCACTGTTTACTTTACTCGCATACTATTATCACTTTCCACTCGATACGCTCATACCCTTTGTTTCAAGCAAACCAGTGAGATTGACAATCTCATCGTAAGTTGGGAATAAAGTATTTGGTTGTGTTGTATGCAGGTTTCGCGTTGCAGCTAGCAAGCAAAGCTTGAACGAGGCGTCCTATAAATTGTCTGGAGCTGTCGGAAGCTAGCAGGCATCACCTTTAGTCATTTAGCTCTTTCCTCTCCTGATCGACAAACCTTGGTTTCGTACTGAGGGAAAATCTTGCTGCTATATTCATCATACCTTCCTCTTGGGGTTCCCAACGGGCCGGTCATTTACCAGGCATCAAGCATATTTTCTGGCGCCGTTGCCGGGGAGGAAAAAGAAGACTTCTGCGAGGGGAGTTTTTCTCACGCACATCCTTTACTTTGTTTATTGTTTTGCTTTACTTTATTTTACTTGCATCGTTTTATCAAAAACCCAAAAAAAATTAGAATCCTTGGTAGTTGTTATTCCTTTACTTTTAGTCATTATGTTGTTCCCTAAGTATGTTTTGGAGGACCTCTCAGTAGGTAGTGGTTCAATTATTGGGAAAGAGAATATTGAGGAGTTCTTTAATCATATTAGTATGCATAAAGAAGTTGAGGAAAAGTCTTTGGTTGAGCTTGCTCCTAGTTATGAAGTTGCTTCTGCTTATTTAGTTCACATGTTAGAAGCTAGGTTTGCTAGCCTTAATCCTTTTATGCAATACATGTTCCTTAAGCTTCATGAAATTGAAGATCCTGAGAAAAAAAGCTTTTATCTTGGAAACTTTGCGCATAGAATTTAGAGATATTGCAATTGAGGCTAGGAAAGTTTTTAAGAAATTTAATAAGCTTGGCTCACCTGTAGCGGTTGTTGGTACACCCAATGAAGATTTTAGAGTGCCAATACCTTGTAAACTTGCAGGAATCTATGATGCCTTGGAAAATAATTTTAGTTGGATTTGTTCTAAAAATCTTTTTGATGAAAATAGTGTACCAAGGCGTGACTACAAGGGCTACTCAAAACCTAATTTGGACAGTATTCATTTCTTTGTTCCTACAATGGATCTTAATGATTCTCTTGATAATACTTGATTCGCAATTTTCTGCGCCTAGCTCAAAGGCGTTAAAGAAAAGCACTCTTGGGAGATAACCCAATGTTTTACTTTCAGTTCTTTTTCTTTTATTTGAGTCTTGGAAGTTATTACTACTGTAATAACCTCTTTTTATCATTTTTATTTCGTTTTTGTGCAAAGAGAAGCCTCTAATTTGAGCAAGGTAAGATTTGGGGATGTTGCTGTCCTGAAACAGTTTTTAGTGCTGCACCGTAAAAATTCGTGAAAATTCTCTGTATATCTTTTGGACCTGCGATTTCTTGTGCATATGCCCCAGGTTATATCCAAACTTTCATTAGTTGAACACATTTTGATTTGAGCAACAGAAAATCCCTCAAAAATTCGACCTTTGTCAGCTGTTCTATTTTGACAGATTTTTGCCAATATTTGTGTTTGCCGCTTTATTGCTTTCTTTTTTAGTTCTTTTGATCACGGAACTTTTGGGGAAGTTGCTACAGTGGTATATGCTTAATATGTGGTGGTTTTAGATTGAAACCTGAAGCAAAAAGGGTTGATTCTATGTTATGCTTACACTAATGTTGCTAATAGATTTGTGTTTAGTTTTGTATGAAGGAAGTTTTCAAGTGTAGGGATCGGAGAGTGATGAGATGAGTTGAAGAATGGACAAAAGCTCAAGCTTGGGGATGCCCATACATAACCCCAAGAAATATCCAAGAAGTACAACCGTCAAAGCTTGGGGATGCCCCCCGAGGCACCCCTTCTTCATCGGCAAAAATCAGGTCACCTTTCAAGACACTATATTTTTATTGCTTCATGCATTATGCGTTTTTCTTGGAGCGTCAGTTGTTTTTAGTTTTCAGTTTAGTTTAGTTTTGTTTGCTGCAATAAATGGTTGGACCCCAACAAATTTCTTTTGGAGAAGTTGCCTTGCTTTTCATTTGCCAAGAACACTCCGTTTTTCATTATTATCGTTTCAACGAGTGTTCTCTTTTTCTAGAACTGCGTTTAGCTTTCGATTTTCGCCTTGATATGTGTTAAGATACTGTTATATCTTTTCATCAAGGTGTATATTTGCCTCTGATCTTTATTGGTTTTCATCAAAAGAGGTATTTATAAAAAAATTTAATGGTGTTGGAAATGAGAAAAAGCTTTATGCAAAAAAGTGGTACAAGAAGGAGCTTGTGTAGACTGCGGCCTAGGCTTTTGCATGTCGTGCTTGATGTCTTTTTGATAGTATGCTTAGTGGTTTTGCTGTAGCATGACTTGTCTCAAATAACTGAGATTGCTTAATGAGCCTTTGAAAAAATCATGCGTTGTTTTTATCGTTTGGAAGCATTATTTTGGTTTTCACCTTGATGCTTTATTTGGGTTGACTTGGCGCATGCTCACACATGTTAGACTCATACAAAGTCGCCAATAGCCTCTATGATCATTTAGTTTTTAACTTTTGATGCTATCTTATGCTTCTTTTAATGTCGCTTTGTCGCTTTGCATGATTATGGCCGTTATTGCTCTCTTAGTTGGTCGCTCCCAGTCTTTTGCTAGCCCTCGTCTTGTACTGAGTATGAACTCTACTCGTGCATCCAACTCCTAAAAACCAAGTTTGCCAAAGTGTCCACCATACATACCTATTAGCAATTTGCTATTCCAAAGTACATTTGACTTTCTTTTATCTACTCTTCAAATTAAACTCTTACCAGTGTTATGCGAAAATTGGTCAGCAAAGCTCTCACGAACCGGAAGGCACACTTTATTTTTCTCGTTCTTAAAAATTTGACATTGTGGTCTCTTATGTTGAGTTGTTATGCTTGCAAGTTGTAAGTTGGAGATTAGCCCAACCATACCGTCATGGGGCAAGTTATCAATATTGCACTTCTTATTTGAGTTGATATCGTGATCTTTTGTTTATGGATACTCGCGGTGTGAAATGAATTGGGAATCTTGCGGGATCATGGAGTTTGTATATGTGTTAGGGAAACGCCTAGGCCGCCAATCTAAGCCATGCATAATTCATGGTGAAAATTTGCAGCATGCCCATAGTGGACATTCGATGACGCATCTCAAAATAAAAAGCTATACAAATGATAAATAAAAGAGATGTCGAGGTGTTCATTGTCTGCTTGTCCTGTCATTTTGATGTGGGCTTGTTCCATGTCATCGGGCATGAAGGTACCCCGTTGGCGGTTCTCGATGATACGTATATACTTACAATGACAAGAGCTTGCTTGGGACTCTAAGTAAAGTAGCATGAGGTTTGGATACTCGTATTCACGGGACACGAGGTTTTCAACTTATGATTTGTCAAGCATATGCAGCATGAGTGTTCTCGCATTAACTTTAACCATTCAAGATGCTTATGATGGGGGCAATGAGAGCTCAAAGCCGGTAAGTACCATAATTTTTGAAGGTCTATAAAACTTGCAATCACTTCTTCCCTCCGCGAAGGGCCTTTCTTTTTACTTTTATGTTGAGTCACCACCTTCTATCTTTATGCACCATTAAGAGAGCATAGTTATCATTCTTAGTATAATGTGCATTGTCCCAAAGTTTTCATTGATTGATTCATATTGTTGGTTTCACTTGTTCTCAAATTATTTTTATCTAGTCGCCCTCTTAAACTTGAAGGTGTTCTATGCATTTATGTTTTGCTCTCCATGAAGGACAAGCTGAAAACCATTTGTATGTTTTTCCTTATGATTTGAACACACGTTTGACTTTCATTGTTTCATTTTCATGATCTTTTGTTTGTGTTCATTTTCATGTTATAACATGGTTGCTAAGTTTCTTCTATCAAGATCATATCTTTCATGCCCATGTTTTAAGTTCTTTTGATCCCAGCGCACAACGTTTACATATATGATCAAGATTGTGTAGGTGCATGTCACCTCAAAAATTATTTCTTTTGTTATCACTTACCTACTCGAGGACGAGCAGGAGTTAAGCTTGGGGATGCTGATACGTCTCCAACGTATCCATAATTTTTGATGCTCCATGCTTGTTTTTACACCATTTGCTTAGTGCTTTGTTACACTTCGTGGCACTTTTATGCATTTTCCGGAACTAACCTACTAACAAGTCGCCACGGTGCCAGTTCCCTGTTTTCTGCTGTTTTTGTGTTTTAGAAAAGTTACACAGGAAATATTCTTGGAATTGGACGAAACCAAAGCCAGTCGCCCAGAATTTCACCGAAGCTTCCAGAGAACCGAAGAGGAGACGGAGTGGGGCCACGAGGGGCCCTCACACTAGGGCGGCGCGGCCAGGGGCTGGGCCACGCCCCCTATGTGTGAGACCACCTCGGTCCACTTCTGACGATGCCCCTTCGCCTATAAAGACCCCCCGACGGGAAAAACCTAAAGACCCAAGCAGTTTTCCAGAACACATCGCGATTCGCCGCCGCCGTCGACCAGAAGATTGGGAGGGTCCAGAAGCTCTTCCCGGCACCCTGCCAGAGAGGGGAATCACCACCGGAGGTCTTCTTCATCGCCATGCTTGCCTTCGAAGCGATGAGTGAGTAGTCTACCTTGGACTATGGGTCCATAGCAGTAGCTAGATGGTTGTCTTCTCCACCATGTGCTTCATGTTTAGATCTCATGAGCTGCCCTACATGATTGAGATCACCGTTATGTAATTCTACATGTTTGGTTTATTGGGATCCGATGAATATTGGTGTTATGCTTGAGTTGATATACTAAAATTTATCTTATGTTATCTCTATGTTGTTTATGATCTTGCATGCTCTCTGTTGTTAGTAGCTATCTTGGCCGAGTAGTTGCTAGTGACTCCAAGAAGGGGTATTTATGCTCGATAGTGGGTTCATGCCTCTATTTAATCTGGGGGAGTGACAGAAACCTCTAAGGTTGTAGATGTGTTGTTGCTACTAGGGGAAAACAATATTCATATGCTCGAGGGCATATGCTTTGTTTACATTACACACTTTGCTTAATGCAGTTATCTGTTGTTCGCAACTTAATACTCATAGGGTGTTCGGACGATATCTTCGTGAGTGGATTATTAGTCATAGATGCAGTTGGATGGCGGTCTATGTATTTTGTTGTAATGCCCAGAGTAAATCTCATAGTGATCCTCTCATCATATGCACGTTATCTTTATTCTATCAATTGCCCAACTGTAATTTGTTTACTCAACATATATTATTTTATCTATGGAGAGACACCGCTAGTGAACTGTGGATCCCGGTCCTATTTCCTTAGTATTGCTATCACCTGTTTACTTTACTCGCACTGTTTACTTTACTCGCATACTATTATCACTTTCCACTCGATACGCTCATACCCTTTGTTTCAAGCAAACCGGTGAGATTGACAACCTCATCGTAAGTTGGGAACAAAGTATTTGGTTGTGTTGTGTGCAGGTTTCGTGTTACAGCTAGCAAGCAAAGCTTGGACGAGGCGCCCTATAAATTGTTCGGAGCTGTCGCAAGCTAGCAGACATCACCTTCAATCGTTTGGCTCTTTCCTCTCCTGATCGACAAACCTTAGTTTCGTACTGAGGAAAAATCTTGCTGCTATATTCATCATATCTTCCTCTTGGGGTTCCCAACGGGCCGGTCATTTACCAGGCATCAATAAGCAGGAGTATTTAAGTCACTGGATTCATATGTGTCATGACCTATTGAATTCTACGTAATTGAAAAGACACATGAACCTGCCGTCGAAGTACTCCCTCCGTCCTAAATTTACCCTGCATTCTAGGATCAGTCAAAGTCAAACTTTATAAACTTTGACTTCGTGTACAAGGAAAAATATAAACATGACAATATAAAAGAGATACTGTTGGAATCATCATAAAGAGTATATTTACATTACATATATTTGATATTATAGAATTTTATATTTTTACTAATATTTTTGATCAAATTTATCTTGATTAACTTTATTTAAACGCAGAATGTTGGGTAAATAAGGACAGAGAGAGTAGATACACGAGATTTCTTCTAAAGGGTTAGCATGATCGTCAGACAAACCAAGGAAAACCCAAATGATAGAAATCATTATAAAATTGACGCTACGGGTGGAAATTTGGTGCATATGGGCACAAATAGTAGCGAACTATTTTAAAAATAGAAACTGCATTTCAAAAGAAATTAAAAAAAAATATTCCGATGAAGACAACTATTTATCCCACAACGATACAATAAATTTTGTAATAAAATTTTGCATGCATGTAGGTCACATCATTGACTATTTTTATATTTTTCTAAAACTTATAGATGCTATTATAATTTTTTTAATGAAGAGACCACTAGAGCTCGGTAGCCAAAAATACTTTCCGTGACGTGCAGTCTTAATGAAGTTTTTCTATGGTTTTTATCCCATAAATCAAACAGATACTACGAAGAATATCCTACCTAGGAAATTACTCTGTAATTCATAGATAAGAATTTAAGGGGACACGACTGCCTCTAGGTATCCCGTTTTCAAAACTTCAAAAAGTGTTCAAATTTAAAGAATCATAAATTTTTAAGAAAAAAATGAAGTAGTCAATGTTTAATTCTTCCCGTTTGTAAATTTTTAATACGAAATACATTGTATATTTGGCTCAACAAAAGTGACAAATGTGCAGATCTGGGATCGTGAACAATGTCAAATTTGAATCTTTTAAAATCCCTCTATTTTGTGTTTTTTGATGTGCCCCAAAATAGAAGGTATTTGCACATTGAAAATTTTCATGCTAACAGTGTATATTGTTGCCTAAATCCATGTATTTTTCTTGAATTTTTTAAAACTACAAAATCAACTTTTCAAAATTTTGAAAATAAAGAGATCCATGTAGGACAAGCTCCATTTAGGGTTTCCGAATTTGAGGCTCTAAGAGCATCTCCAGCCGTTTGAGGCCCCCGTGCCAAAATCCGGCGATATTTTCGTTCGGATTAGATGTAAAACGAGCGTGGGTGGCAATATTTTCCCAGTTGGCACCCCGCGCCACCGCCGCGACGGCTTCTGTCGCCCTTGCCTCTTCTTGTGTGAAGAAACCCGGGCTCGACGCGGCGGCCATGGAGCCCGACGTGATCATGTCGTGCATCACACCGTCATTCGGCGGCGGCATCCCGTGGGAGAAGGAGAGCGGCCCTCGGCGCAGGGCAGGTGAGATACCCTCGTGCATCGCAGCGTCGTACTTCGGCGGCGACGGGGTGAACCTTGACATGCCGGGGACGTAGGTCTCGTGGAACATGAGGGAATTAGCCGGCGAGTAGGTCGAAGGAGAGCTGATCGTACCTTGGGTTGGCCATGGACCAGGGAATTGGCCGACGCGTGGCTGTCCCATGGACATAGAGACCAGACTCGCCTGCTCGTCCGCCACTGCCGCCGCCGCCCTCTTCGCCGCGAGCTTCTTCTCCCTCTCCGTCCTACCGCGCGTTTCGGTCTGCCGGCGCTCCACATCCGCCGTCCACGCCGCGTTTGTCATGTCCGGCGGCATCTCTTTGTGGGCCCGCGGCTTCCTCGCCTTCGGCGCGCCGTCGTCGGCGATCCTCTTCGGCGGCATGGTGGTGGAAGAGAAGAGGAGGAGCTGCAACTGTGGGGGATTTCGGCGGGGAAAATGGGTATATGCGGCGCATTTTGGAGGAAAACGAAATTAATGGCAGGAAACTACCCTTCTGTCGCCGACACCGCGGGCCCGCTCGATGTTTCGCGCGTTTTTGTTTCGTCTGGAGTCCCTGAGCGCGCCTCGGAAAGCCGGGGGCCTGGACTCGCCGGATGGAGCGTAAACGAGGAACCAGGGGCGCGACTGGATCGAATACCGCCGTCCGGATAAAAAAATGACCTACCGGGAGCCGACTCGGAGACCCGGCTGCAGATGCTCTAAGTTAGGACGCTCGGTTCTTCCTCCGGTCTCCAACAATATTAAACGTGCAATCGTTGGGGTAAGAAACAAATACGACCAGCGGCGGCCGCCGGAGCGGAACTCTCGTGACCAACCCCAGCCAGCCTTGGCGCTCACATGGCGGAGAGGATGTCGGCGACGTATAAAAAATCCGGCGTGAAAGTCAAACAAACTTATCCAAACACATACGACGACAAACGACGGATCAAACCGCCCACAACTCCATCGGATTCCACCCAGCTTCGCCATCGGCGGCAGCTATTTCCGGCGGAGAGCGCTGCTGGCCGGTGACTTAAGAAAGCTGGTTGACCATGCACGCACGATGGTCCATGCCCCAGCAGCCACAGCACGCAACAGATAACTCCACCGGGTCTCCTATCCACACATCCAAAGTCAAATTCCCAACTGCTAGATAACAACAGTACCGCTTGTTAGCACATGTAATATGAGTATGCATATGTGTACGGAGTAGTACTCCGACCGTATACGTACAAGTCTTGTACCGCCACGTAGGGGGCTTTTCCCTACTATATAACACGCAGCCGATGCCCCGAAAGGGTACGCATCGTTCCACCAAAACCAACATGGTATCAGAGCGGGTCTCTTCCCTCTAGTTGCCGAAACCCTAAAAACTACAGCCGCCGCCACAAGCTTGCTGCCGCCGCCGCCTCCTGCTGCCGCCGCCCAGCTGTCGCTGCCGCCGATCCTCAAGCTATTGCCGCCGCACCTTCTTGTCTGCCGCCGCCACACATCTACACACAAACCCTAGCCAAAACCAACACAAACTCTGCCGCCGCTGCCGCCTTGCTGCCGCTGCCGCCGCCACAAATCCCTGCCGCCGCTGCCGCCCTGCTGCTGCTGCCGCTGCACAAAAACTCTGCCGCCGCTGCCGCCTTGCTGCTGCTGCCGCCGCTAACAAAACCCTGCCGCCGCTGCCTTGCCGCCGCTGCCGCTGCACAAAATCGCTGCCGCCGCTGCCTAGTGCCGCTGCCGCCGCCACAAATCTCTGCCACCGCCGCTGCCTTGTGCCGTCGCCGCCGCCACAACATCCTAAACCACGATCCGATCTGATGGCCACCTCTTCGTCGTCGATGTCCGCCACCGCCCTTGCAGCTGCCCTCGGGACTCCTCCGTCTCAGCCATTGACGCGTGACAACGCTCTTGTGTGGAAGGCGTTGGTGATCCCTGCGTTGCGGGGTGCCCGAGTGCTTAACCTTGTTGAGGGAAAAGACAAGGCGCCAGCTGAGTTCGTCGAAACCGAGGACGTCAACAACAAGAAGGTCGTCATCGTCAACCCCGACTATGAGACATGGATCTCACGTGACCAGCAAGTTCTGCGCTGGCTCGTCAACGCTCTGTCGCCGGATGTACTTGCTCATGTCGTCGGCCTCGACTCTTCAGCTGCCGTCTGGGCAGCTCTCAACGCCCATGTTTCGGGCCAGTCCAAGACCAGGGTCCAGCAGCTCCGCTCGGATCTCAACACTACACGGAAGAATGATCTTCCTGCCGACAAGTACTTTTCCAAGATGAAGTGCATCGCCGCTGAACTTGCTGCTGCGGGGAAATCGCTCGATGATGATGAAATCCTCTACTATGTCCTGCAAGGTCTCGGCAGCCACTACAACAATCTTCGAACCACTGTCAATGCCAACCCCAACACCACCCTCGCTGAGCTCCTTACTCAAGTCCAGGCATTTGATCGTCAGCACACACCCGAGGAGCCGAGTTTCACCTCTTCAGCGAACGTGGCTCGCCGTGATACTCGTCCACGTAATGATGACCGCCGTCAACGCAATGACGAGCGCCAGGAGGAACGCCCCCGATATGAAGATCGTCGTCCGCGTTAGGATGACCGACCCCGCTATGATGACCGCTGGCGTCAGGATCGTCCACGCCAGGAGTACCGCGATGATCGTCCACGCCAGGAGTATCGTGACGATCGCCCCCGTCGCTATGATGATGACCGGCGTCGTCGTGATGATGGTGGTCGCCGTGATGATGGTGGTCGTCGTCGCGACCGCCGCCCCACGCCCTACGTCAACGTCACCTGTCAGATATGCAATATCCATGGGCACCCTGCCCGTGACTGCTGGTGGCGCAATGAAGAAGATCGTTCCTACCGTGCTGATCGCGGTGACCGTGATGATCGTGGCAACAAAGGTGCTCACTTTGCTGCCCCCAATGGTGTTGACACAAACTGGTACTATGATACAGGGGCTACCGAACATCTCACTGGCCAGCTGAGTAAGCTCACCACCTATGATCCATATCCGGGACAAGACCGTGTGCGCACTGCAGACGGCTCAGGTATGCACATTAGTCACATTGGTCAATCAGTTTTATGCACCCCTCATAATTCTTTCAGCCTAAAAGATGTCTTACATGTTCCTACTGCCACTAAAAATCTTTTGTCTGTCCACCGTTTTACTCTTGATAATCATGCCTTTATTGAGTTTCATCCTTTCTATTTTTTGATCAAGGACCGAGCAACACGTCGAACTCTGTTTAAAGGTCCGTGTCATGGAGGTCTCTATCCCTTGATGCCCACTACATCTGCGGCCTCCAAGCACGTTTTCTTCACAATAAAGCCGTCTTCCTCCACGTGGCATCGTCGCCTTGGTCATCCTTCTTCGTTTGTCGTTCAGCAAGTTCTTAGAAGAAATAAAATAGACTATACTCCAGAAAGTACTCCTTATGTATGTGACTCTTGTCAACTCGCCAAGAGTCATCAGTTGCCATACCCCATCTCCTCTAGTAGATCCATTGTTCCCTTGGAACAAGTCTTCTCTGATGTATGGGGACCAGCACCTCTTTCTGTTGGGAAACATCAGTACTATGTAAGCTTTATCGATGATTTCAGTAAATTCACTTGGATTTATCTCCTTAAAAAGCGTTCCGATGTTTATCAAGCTTTTCTTAACTTTCAGCAGTATGTTGAGCGCAAGTTTGATAGAAAAATTGTTACTATGCAAACTGATTGGGGGGGTGAATATGAGAAGTTAAATTCCTTCTTTCAGAAGGTTGGCATCACACATCATGTGTCCTGTCCTCATGCTCATCAGCAGAACGGCTCTGCTGAACGCAAACACCGTCATATAGTTGAAGTTGGTCTTTCCCTGCTTGCGCATGCATCCATGCCTCTCAAATATTGGGATGAAGCTTTCCTCACTGCCACTTTTCTCATTAACTTGCTTCCTAGCAAAGTCATTGATCTTCAGTCTCCTGCTGAGCGTCTTCTTCATATTACACCTAACTATGATGCTCTTCGTATTTTTGGCTGTGCTTGTTGGCCAAATCTTCGTCCCTATAACACACGCAAGCTTGCTTTTCGTTCACAACGGTGTGTTTTCCTTGGCTATAGTCCCATGCATAAAGGAGTTAAATGTCTTGATGTTTCCACTGGACGTGTTTACATATCTCGTGATGTTGTTTTCGATGAACATGTTTTCCCTTTTCAAGCCTTACATCCCAATGCCGGCGCCCTTCTCCGAAAAGAAATCCTGCTTTTACCTACACATACTTCCCCTGAGGGTGCCTCTATAACTGATGATCATATGACTCCTATTGTGCCTGTTACTGTTCCCCTTTATGATGTCTCGCAGGACTATCCAACTCCTGGTGGAAATTCTGCTCCAAATGGCGCGCCCACGCAGTCCCAAACTCTCTCTGATGATTATACTGCTGGAGGTGGCGACACGGACTCCGGTGTTGATTCTGCCGATCCCTCTGTCGGTGCTGATCCCGAGCCTCGCGCGGATCCCGAGGAGGATCCCCCTGCCACGCCTTCCCGCCACACTCATGGTGCTGCCCCCGAGGTGGACTCGGTGGAGCAGCCCGGCTCGGCCACGTCCTCGTCATCGCATGCTCCGTCCCATACCGCATGCTCTCCTGCTCCTGCGCCTCCAAGTGCTGCTGGTCGCGCGCCCCCAGGCACCTCGGCCGTGCCGCCTCCTGCTGGACCTCGGACATGTCTTCAACAAGGTATCCGACAACCGAAAAAATATACTGACGGTACTGTTCGTTATGGCATGCTTGCCTCCACAGGCGAACCTCGAAATTTACCTGCAGCCCTTAGTGATCCAAATTGGCATGCTGCAATGCAAGAAGAATACAATGCGCTCATGGATAATAAAACATGGACTCTTGTTCCTCCCAGCACAAACAAAAATCTCATCGATTGTAAGTGGGTTTATCGTATCAAGCATCGTGCTGATGGTACTATTGATCGGTATAAGGCACGTCTTGTTGCCAAATGTTTTAAGCAGAGGTATGGCATCGACTATGAAGATACTTTCAGTCCAGTTGTCAAAATAGCTACTATCAGAGTTGTTCTCTCCATTGCTGTCTCTCGTGGTTGGAGTCTTCGGCAACTAGATGTCAAGAACACGTTTCTTCATGGTGTTCTGGAAGAGGAAGTCTACATGAAACAACCACCTGGTTTTGAACAGCCTCATGCTCCACATTATGTTTGCAGACTTGATAAAGCTCTCTATGGACTTAAGCAAGCTCCTCGTGCATGGTATTCTCGGCTGAGTGCCAAACTGCAAGATCTTGGGTTTCTTCCTTCCAAGGCTGATACTTCGTTATTTCTTTACAACAAGTCTGGTGTTACCATTTTCGTCTTGATTTATGTTGATGACATTATTGTGACCAGCTCCTCTGATCAAGCTATCTCAGTTTTGCTCCAGGATCTTAATGCACACTTTGCTATCAAAGACTTGGGTGATCTTCACTTCTTTCTTGGCATTGAAGTCAAACGGACAGCTACTTGTCTTCTTCTTACTCAAGCCAAATATGCACATGATCTTCTTGCCAAAGCTGGCATGCTTGACTGCAAGGCTGCGCCTACACCTCTGTCTCCATCCGAGCCCCTATCACTACATGAAGGTACTCCTCTTGGTCCTGAGGATAGCTCCCAGTATCGAAGCATTGTTGGTGCTCTTCAGTATCTCACTCTTACTCGCCCAGACCTGTCTTTTTCGGTTAACAAGGTCTGCCAATACCTTCATGCTCCCACTACTGCTCATTGGACTGCAGTTAAACGCATTCTTCGTTATGTTAAAAGTACATCTCAGCTTGGTATCACTTTCAGAAAATCTTCTTCTACACTTCTCGGTGCGTTTTCAGACGCCGATTGGGCTGGTTGTATTGAGGATCGTCGATCCACTGGTGGTTTTGCTATTTTTATTGGTCCAAATTTGGTATCCTGGATTGCTCGCAAACAAGATTCCGTGTCTCGTTCAAGCACTGAAGCTGAATACAAAGCTCTAGCAAATGCCACCACAGAGTTAATATGGGTGGAAGCTTTACTTCGTGAACTTGGAGTACGTCTTTATCAGAAACCTTGCCTTTGGTGTGATAATCTGGGTGCTACCTATCTGTCAGCTAATCCGGTTTTCCATGCTCGCACAAAGCATATTGAGATTGATTGTCACTTTGTTCGAGAACGTGTTGCACAAAATCGTCTTGATATCCGGTTTATTTCTACAAAGGATCAAATTGCTGATGGGTTTACCAAGGCTCTTCCTGTTAAAAACCTAGATGAGTTTAAGCGTAATCTAAATCTCTCCCGAGCTTTAGATTAAGGGGGGATGTTAGCACATGTAATATAAGTATGCATATGTGTACGGAGTAGTACTCCGACCTGTATACGTACAAGTCTTGTACCGCCACGTAGGGGGCTTTTCCCTACTATATAACACGCAGCCGATGCCCCGAAAGGGTACGCATCGTTCCACCAAAACCAACACCGCTGTGCCACCGCATAAGTCAAAGCATGCCGTGCTAGAAGACATGTCGAAGTCATGTGCCCTGATCATAGAAAGCAAACTGCTGCTAGAGTATGATCTGTTTGCTAGGATATGCATGCATGTATCGTGATGTTGCGCCTATTGTTTATGTTTATGTTACCTTTGCTGCAGCATGTGTGTGCATTTGTTGTGTTTAGGTCTATTTCCCAAACTAGTTTTATGTAAAGTAGTGAATATTTCTAGTTAGTTTAGAAATATAGTTATTTCTCAGTCCATATTAACCATTCTATGATAACCTTCACTTCTCTTCGTATTTAAAGGAATATTAGTAGTCAGATAAAAATGGTTTACCTTCAATTGAAAAAGAGTTATTCTCTAACCGAGTGAAAAAATAGGAAAACATTGTGGTGTCTCTTGTATAGAAAAATTGTCCCGAATAGCCAGGATTTCATAATCTCTACCTAATAATAAAGGACGTAAGGTTTCCGTGGTTGGTTCGTTCAACACTGTGGTTCGTTAGTCCGTTCTCGTCGCCCGTCACCAGATTTGTTTCGTTCGGCCGTACGTCAAAGTTGGTTCGTTAGTTTGTCACGGCTTAGGCCTTCGTCCGAGTCCCGCATCATTGTCCATGGGCCATGGCCCGGCAAAACCGGTGAAACACTAGAATCTGCACCCGATGGAACGCCTACATAAGACTGAGACACTAGATCGGGAGCGGACACCAAATCGCTCTGCACAGCCAACAACCAAACCCTAGCATGGCGGCGCAGATCGATAACTTTGGGGCGAACATCAAGCGGCGCCGGCGGAAGGGGAGGTAACCAGCGACAGGGCGGAAGGTCGGAGGTAACAGCCAAACAGGGGCGACAACGGATGTTGTAGATGACTGGATGGTCCGCCAGAACCCACCCTTCCCGATCTCTGTGTAATAAGATGGAATATAGATACCCTCGCAAACAAGCTTCTCCTGTTTTCCATAGCCTCCACGAGCACGTCTCTCACCAGTGTACGGCCTAGGTCGACCAGGCATGCGCGCGCGGACGGGGCTAGAAGCTGGCGACGCGCGGCGCTGCAGGACCTGTCGGCCGCCCCGGAAGCTTGCGGGTGGAGGTGGGCTTGCCGCACACGCTGGCCAAGGAGGAAGCTGACCATGCGATGGCAAGCAGATCCTTGGTCCATTGATTAGGCCGGTCAAGCAGCAGCCGTTCTCAGAGCTTGTCCCCGATAATGTTCTCTCGCGAAACGAGTCGACTCCGTCTTCCTGTTTGTGTGATTGCCCTTCTGTTGGCTGTCCTCGGCGCTGGTCAGCGTATCTTCTAGGCCTGCTGGTCCTCCGTCGGAATATCTTCGACCGGCTCGAGGCCAAAAACGAGCGGGTGGTGTCCACGCGGTGTGGCGTCCGCGAGATGGATTGGCACGGCACAAGCGAGGAAGTCGGTTCGGCGTCTGCAAGATGGATTAGCACAGATTGAGGTAATGCAGCGATATGACTACATGAGTACCTTTGCTGGAAGATTTTGTCAAAGCAGTGATGATTTAAGATGATTGTCTACAACTGCTTTCCCAATCCGATCTACCGATGGATCTTCTGGTTGAAATCCACGAGCACTTCATATAGTTCTCCGTGTGCGCGGACCTGCTGCGCTGGGCGTTGCGCCCTGTTTTTGTGCGCCGCCCAGGAGTACGTTTATGGCCATCCGTCCGATCCGCATCCCCTGCCGTCGCTGTTCTTGGCCTACCGCCTGCGATTCAAGCTGTTGGCTCATCCATCCGGTGGAGGACATGGACTCCGATTGCGGGCGGTGCGAAGGCAGCAACAGTTTTCCGGAGGACGCCAGAGAGCTGGGCTGCGGCGTTAATTCCCGAGAGCTCCCGGGCTGGAGGCATCTCACTGTGACGGTTCTATATGGATGATGTCGAGGACTGTGACGGTGGCGCCTCCGAAGGCTTGCGATAGAGATGCAGGCGGACGTCCGTCATGACCTCCAGGCGGACAAATAATTTTTGGCCTATTTGCGGACCACTTAATTACTTGCTAATTAAATTCATTTTTTAGCTGACAAGTTGACTCTGACGGCTGCCCGCTTTGTCCGCCGGACAGTCCATTTGCATGCCTACCTTGCGAATTGCGATCACCCTTGTCCTGGGCTCTCTGGCGTGGGGATCACACTGTGAGAAGACGCACAACGAGCAGGCCGACCGCCGCGTCGTGAGATCGTGAACAATTGGTGCTGCTGCTCGCCATGCATGGCCAGTTTGGCAGCTTGGCTGCTGCTGTCGACCATGTAGCGGATGTGCGGATCAAGGCAGGAGGCGCTGGTTATGCGATGGTACCATCTGGATATGCTGAGGTCTGCTGTCGGCCTGCTCGGGGTACAAGTACAACACGAAGAGAATACACGCGAGCAGCGAGCGTGAGGACCAGGGGCTTGGTGTTGCTATTGCTAGCTTCCCAGGCTACGGTCGGCCAGGCTGATTGAGCTGAGCAACGGGAGCCGATTGTGGCGCTGGAGTAGGATGCGGGGATAGCGGCCAGATGTGGTGTTAAGGGACGGGACGACGACCACATGTGTTGTAGCCTTGCAGGCAGCAGGACACGGGACGTCCGCCAGATGCGTTGTTGACGGATTTCCGGCATGATGCTGCGCCGTGGGGCGGAGCCGGTCTCAGGCGTGAGCGCTCACGAGGTGGTGGGTGGGCTCAGGCACGGGAGAGATGGACAACCGGAACTACACTGCATCCTGATGAGCGGCACGCCGTGTCGACGAAGAAGTGCTAATTAACATTGAGCGATGGTGCTGTGTCATGGACTAAGCTGATGAACGGTGCTTGTTTTCAGAGTTGATGTGCGGTACTAAGTTGACGATCAATGTGTTAATAAGTGTACTGTTGTTCGCTATGGCGATTTGATTATACTCGTTCTTTGTGAGAGTTTTTTTTTCTGAATAATATTCTTGGTGAGAATATGTTTCAGAGTTTCTTGTCTACGGTGTACCTAAAGCACCACGAGAACAACACAAGTTTCCGTGTTTCAGATGATGAATCATGTTCTAAGATGTGCATGTATTCTGACCATGATAAGCTTTTTCTGTTGAATGAGTTCAGATGCATGCCCATACCATATTGCTAGAAAAGAGAGCTGGATGTCTGAGAGAACCAGTATGATTAACCTTTAACAGCTGAAGATTGTGCTTGTTAAGTTTTCAACATCTCTTCTCTTTTTTTAAAGAATTTTTTATTTCCTACAAAGATTTAATTGCGTCAAAATTTGAGAAGTGACAAGGCCTTTTAACAAAAAGGTAACTTTTAAAACCCGATAAATTATTTTGTAATCATTGACCTTTGTTCCGCGACACACCATCATGACAAGTCCGTGGTATTACAATGTTAGGATGAAACATGCACCAAGTTTAAATTATATAGGGTGATGCACGAAGTAATTACAAGTTGGCGATATTACAAGTCGTCTTCATAGGATTAATCATGTTATTAATGATCACATGATTCATCTTCATTGACGGTGACACAGAGAAAAAGTGTTATCACATGATTCACTAAAGCGTTTTCAGTTTTAATAATCCCGATGCAACGCACGGGCACTTTTGCTAGTTTATTAATAAGAATAGAATGGTCTCTGAATAAAGAAAACCTCCCATAAAAGAATTAACAACCGGCAAATTAAAACCTCCGCCCACCACACGAGTCCAATAATGTCCCTCAATACACTAAACTCCTACGGCAGATGACTCATACACCGTACATTTAATTTCTCCAAAGTTCAAATATATAACCCCACTCGCCTTTTACAATCCAAAATTCTCATACAAATCAAACTTTTTCTACCTTTCCCCTTGCAATCGATCCAAACTCTATGTTCCTCTTTCCTTTCTGTTTTTCCTTGTCCTTAGCTTTGCATTTGCATCTCGAGGTGTTGATGTTTCTGTTATGTGTTATATGTGATAGCGGTGCTAGCCGCCCAGTTGTCAACCCCAAGAGGAAGGTATGATGAGCACAGCGGCAAGTTTTCCTCAGTTTGAAACCAATGTTTAATCGAACCAGTAGAAGAAAGAAACAACTTTCGAAGGTTGATGCTAGCTGACTTGGCGACGGCTCCAGACAATTTGTTTATGGCGCCTATCTGGGCGTAGCTCTGCGCCAGCAGCAATGTGGAACCTGTACACAACACAACCAAAGTACTTTGCCCCAACTAGCAGTGAGGCAGTAAATCTCACCGGTTTGCTGTAAACAAAGGATTAAACGTATTGTGTGGTAAAAGATATTTGTTTGCAAGAAAGTGAATAATGCTTGTAAAAAGTAAACGGTAATATGAATGTAAAAGAATAGACCAGGGTCCACAGTTCACTAGAGGTGTCTCTTCATAAAGATAAATAACATGCTGGATAAACAAATTACAGTTGGCAATTGACAGAATAAAAGAATGCAAGCAATACATGTACATGTCATGAGGATCACTATGAGATTCACTTGGGCATTACAACATAATACATAGACCGTAATCCAACTGCATCTATGACTAATAATCCACCCGCCGGATATCATCCGAACAATCGTTGGGTATTAAGTTGCAAGCAACAGATTATCGCCTTAAGCAAAGTGTGTAATGTAAACAATACAAATGTCCTTGAACACAAGATCGTTGTTTTCTCCCTAGTAGCAACAACACATCTATAACCTTAGAGGTTTCTATCACTCCCCCAGATTACTAGAGGCATGAACCCACTATCGGGCATAAATACTCCCTCTTGGAGTCACTAGCATCTACTCGGCCAAGATATCTACTAGCAACAGAAAGTATGCAAGATCATAACAACATAGAGATGATAAATCATAAATAAACTTGACAAAGTATCAATATTCATCGGATCCCAACAAACACATGTAGAATGAGTTCTGGACCCTCCCGATCTCGCGTCAACGATGGCGGCGGCTTGCAGTATGTTTTCTGGAAAAGAGTTCGGGCCCCTAGGGTTTTCTCGACGAGGAGAATATCTATACTCCTATATAGTGTACCAATTTTGAATTGTATCTACAGAACCAATCCTATCCATTGGTGTACTAAATCTAACAGCCCAGAAGAGCAGGATTCGCGGTGAACAGTGGCATCCACGGTAGTCTAGAACCATCGCGCGTCGGGGATCTTTTTATGCGGGGCCATGCTGCAGCTTGAGTGCAGAGCCTGCGAGGAGAACATCCGAATGAACGAAACGATAATAGTAAAACAAATGTGTGGATCCCGCATACCCCTAGACCCGAGTCCGTGACCCAGCCGTGGTACCGTGTTGTATACTACTAGGAAACACAAGTCTGATGGATACGGGATGGAGCAAAACTGCTTAGCTATACATAACAGAGCAAAACTGACTAGGAAGAGGATCGTTGATTGTTTGCAAACTGCGCGACTGCACGACGCCGCGACCTGCTCATGCTCGGCCTCGGCTCTATCTTCAATCTTCTCAGTGTAGCTGCGGCCTACTGCTAATCTAGGTCTGTACGGCTATACCGATATGATTTACGATCCAAAACCGAGATGGCAAACGACGGTCACAACTAACTACGCGTCTACGCCGCCATCTGCCACGCCAACCGGCCGGGCATTTTTCATTGTATTTATTACTGTGCCACCAAATAATTTCCACATCATAAATCAGCAGTATTATTTTTGCATGATCTATTTCCCCCGCTCCAAACTATGTCTGCATATATATTTTTTGGTCAAAATCAGACTTATTAAGTTTGGTCAAATATATAACAAAATATATCAATTTCATAGTACCAAATCAATGTTACTAGAATCATCATGAAATATATACTTTTATATTATGTATAGATTTGATATTGTGGATATCGATACTTTTTGCTATATACTTGATCACATTTTATAAGATTTGACTTTGCCTAAAAACTACACATAACATATAGTACTATCTCCGTTCCTGTTTAACCGACGCGAGCATAATTGATTTTTGAGTCCACATGTGTATGAGTCGTGTCGGTTAAATTGGTACAGAGGGAGTATTTTAGAACCAAGGGAGTACCATATTAGCATGATCATTGCACGTGTGTACATGCTAGTATAGGCGGAAGGGCGATGTCAGGGGGTGGACCAGGCGGTCACACCCTCTGGTGGCTCGGCCAGGGGGGCCCGCGCCACCATATGGTGTGGTCGGCCCCTGGTCCGCCTCCTGCTCTCCTTTGGACTCTGTCTGCGTGTCAGGTAATTAGGGACTTCAGCTTTTGTTTTGTTCAATTCCGAGAATATTTTCGGTGTAACTTTTCTGAAACACAAAAACAACAGAAAACAGGGAACTGGCACTGTGGCATCTTGTTAATAGGTTAGTTACGGAAAATGCATAAAAATGCCACGAAGTATAAATAAAACACAAAGCAAATGGTGCATAAACAAGCATGAATCATCAAAAATTATATATACGTTTGAGACGTATCAATATGCTATATATGCACGTCATACCATCCGGAACATGATGAGATAGTGAGGCAACAACAATATCCAAAAAGTAAGAATAAGGTTCTCCTTGCCCCATCCTAGCTCTGGTGAGGCATCTAGCTTCGGAGAGGGTGCATGGAGTTGTCTATTCGATGAAACTTATGGATCCGGTCGGTCTTCACGTTTGTTGGTGTGGTTACAGTCTGGCTCTTCCGATCTACCATTCTCATCATTGCAAGGGTTGATGCACTGATAAGCTCATCCTTTGGGGCCTTAGCACGATGGTGGGAGGCCTCCATGGGTAGCACGGGAGAGGATTGCAAAGAACGACCATTGTGCATGCGGGGGTGGGAACGACACGAAGGAAAGTAGGAGAGAAATTGCGGCATTAAATACATTGTTAACGTGAATTTGCAAAATCGAGGTGGTGTGGAAGGGATACATAGCATGGTTTGGCTAGCGTCTGCTCGGCAAAACTTTGCATCTATACCCATTGTAGTGATTTGAGCTGCTAGATATATATCCCTTTTTTTTACGATGTTTATATATATATATCCTTAAAGGTAAAGGTCTTACAGTTTTGGTTAAGTTACGTACACAAAGTACGGTAAATACAGGTTGTTTGGTTAGGCTTAAATTTGGTTTTTTGGCTTATAAGCTACAAAAGAATTTGAATAGATGCTTTTAATTATTTGATTTTGGCTTATACTATAATGCAACAATGTCTAGAATAAAGCCAAAAGCCAAAGTCAAAAACATATATTTAGATGGTTTTGCGCTTTATAAGTCAAAATTTAGAAGCCATAAATAAGCCCAACCAAACGACCAAACCCAGTTGTGAAAATGAAAATTACGATTCTACTTTCAGACCTGGGCCAAGCACAATTCACGAATGGGCCTTGATTATCCGCCATCATACATAAATGGACTTTACTACAGACCTACCTCTGCATCGGCAGCCCAGAAATTTCCTCCCCCTTTCAGTATCGATTTCTTGATCGTATCAAAATCATCAACGCACAACTGCAAATCTTTTGTCGATTAGGCCCTCACTTGTGCACGAGTAGTTTACACGAGAGCCAAAACAACATGTGTTGTGTTTGCCTTTTTATCTTAGAAAACGAAATAAACAATAGCTTTCAAGTGTCCAACTTGTCTGCATATACATATATAAAGCCAAAATGGGCGCCGAACATTTCATGTGCCGATGAGATCCGTGAACAAGGGGGGATGATTGCAGCATGGAACAGTGCCATGCGAAAAGGATCCAATCCATTACTGCAACATCACCATGCTTGTACTCCTCGGCAACTCCAAATATTTCAAACCTCTCGCTGTCATGAACAATTTAACGATCAAGTGGTGTAGTTGCCGTGACAGTGTTCAGTTACTGAACGGCAGCTCACGACAGCTACTTGAATAGTCTGCTCTCGTCCTATTTGAATTTCAGTGTGTGCCCTCGCAGATAGTACATCTTAAAGTGAGTCTCAAACTGAACTTTGAACTATCTGCATGGACAGATGCAGAGATTGCTTCTCTGGTGAACACAACAGTTGCAGAGAATATATATTTCTGATTAGTTGCAACTCGCAGGCGCCGGCGGGAGCTATATATAAATGCGAGAAATTTTACAAGGTTGCATGGATAATGATCAGATGAACAACAGCCGGAGACACGACTCATCGGTTGCAAATTTTTATACAGAGGCTGTGCTTATACAGAAGCTCTCGGCACATTTTCAACCTTGGCCGGCCCCTTCCGACTGACAGACATCTTTGCTCAGATGCTCGATCTTGCTGCCTTCCGAGCTCTTCTTGAGCTCCTCGTACATCTCCTCGATCATCGGTTTCCAGAGGCGGACGCGCGCGTTTATGAACCAGTTGGAAACCTAGTAAAACATCATGGGCTCAGAAACATTCACAAATCCCAATGTGGGATTCTTGTTCCAAGTAAATCTGATCTGCCAAACAGAAATTCATGGTGAAAAACCCTGAGATTGTACCTGGCTCCTGCTCAGTCCGCTCCTCGCTGCCAACATGTCCTTCTCGTTGTCTTTCGGGTACCTGAAATGAGACATCAGATTGTGCGTGTTGTAAAGTTTTCAGTTGTAAACATGTCATGCACTCATGTTCAGTTAAGAAAATGCTGAAATCGTAGCAATGCACTAAAGAATGGTTGAAACGGCATCTGAAACTTACGGACGAAGGAAGTTCTCGAACATCCAGGCTTTGAGGACGGCGACGGACTTCTCCGGCAAGCCGCGCTGTGGCCGCCACGACTGCTGGTCGCCACGGCGGAGCTGATGCAGCGCCCAGTGCTTCTGGATGAACGACGACTCCCAGCTCCGCTCCTTGTCGGCAAGCGACGACGACGATGACGGTTCCCCGCGGCCGGACACCATAATCAGACCCGTGATTCGCTTCCTGAGCCTCCGGTACATCGCGGAGACGGCGCGATGCGCGAACGGCGGCGCGACGATAACGCCGCCTCCACCGCCGCCTGGATTCGCCACCATGCTGCTGAACTTGGTCGCCGTGGTCTGGATGTCGTCGAAGCACCGGTTGCACCTCTGATCCATCTGCATCCATCACGCTCTGCCATCAGATTTTACTCCAGTAATAGTGTGAAATGCATACCAGAAGAAATTCAGGAGCTCACCAGCTGTAATATTTTCAGGAGATCGTTCCTCACCCTCTGAGCCTCCGTCCACCTCCCGCCGTCCGCGGCGTCCTGCCGGTGCTCGTCGGATGTGAGAATGAGCTGGTTGGAGCTCACCGACGACGGCGTCTTCACCGAGCAGCCCGACGAGAGCAAGAGGCTCGCCTCGCTGCCAATGCCACTGACTGAACCGTCAGCTATGTCGGCCATATCTCTTAGCAGGCAGCCGGCGAACCCATTCAGCAACTCCTGCGCAATGTGCGCGTATCCCGACTGCGGCAGCACCTGGGAGAAGTGTGCAGGCCTCGAGTACACCTGCGGGTACACGTGCGGCAGCTCGCCGTCGCCGGCACCAACATCGCCGTAAGGAGGATACTGGAACAGGCCGGCGCCGGCGTGAGCCCTCGCGGTCTGAGGCTGTTGGTAGCCAAAGCCGTCGCTATTCACATGGGTAAGGCCGGAGCAGCTCACCTCCGAGGACTGGTCCGGCAGGCTAGCCATGGTCACCGAGGAAGACTGGGCATCTAGCCTGAGAGAGAGGCCGCTCGCCGCGGCGGCCAGCGGGTCCCGAAAGCCGGAGACGGCGGAGAACGCCGTCAGGTAATACGGGTCTTGGATCGATGCGGCGCTTGGCCCGTCGAAGAGCCAGCTGCAGTGTGGCTCCCCAGTTATTAGCTTGGCTATCTTTGACGGCTGAGCAATGGTGACATCTGACGGGCCGTACTGGAAGAAGTCCGGCGAGCCTGCTACGGGGGTGGCAGGCGGGAGCATGGAGTGCACGGTGCTGCAGCTCTCGCCTGGGACGGCGGCGTAGGCGTCGTCGTTCATCTCCTCCGCTTCCATGCTCGCGTGGTGGCTGTCCTGCGAAGGAGCACCGGCAGCCCAGACGAGCTGGTTTGCCGGCGACGTGATCATCGCATTGTTCGCCGTGAAATGCGCGGCTAAGTCTGCGCCGCCGCCTCCGGCTGGATCACCGGAGCCGAAGCTCACGTCGTGTGGCATGCTTGGGTAGAAGAATGGTGCTTCGGAGCTGATCATGCTGCTGCTGAAGAAACAATTGTTCATGGCTTCCAATCCCAGCTGCTGATAAGATGGATTACTGGACATCTTGGGTAGTAGCTTGGAAGTCGCCAAAGGCCAAATCTTGTGCTAATTTTAAAAGACCTGAAACAAAGCAGCGGTAGTAATATAGTATGAGGCAAATTATTGGTGACTGACATTAAGGCTGCTCAGGGCACAGTAAGCAGATTGTTCCTCCTACAAAGTAGAAACTGCAAGGTAACCTACTGTACGCCCATATGCACGCTAAATTGTCCAAAAGCCAATCCCATTCATATATGAGACGAACACGCCATAGGAAGAAAAGTTGTTTTATTTTGCGGCAAGGGAAAAATACTGTATCACCTATCTGCTAGCCTATGCACACAAATACAGTCATCTAAAGCATAGCTGATCTAAAAAAGAGTCACCTAAAGCACATAGTAAAGTAGGATGTTCTTCCTGAATTTGTGAAACGGGGCAGAAGTAAAAAAGCGCCAGAATAAATGGAAAAAGGCTAGGGGCATTCAGTTACAGTAGACACTCATAAGAAATTGTGCTTATCCACCTGCTCATTCCACATTCTCTTGAGCTCTTTTTCTCATGTCCTAGGCTCCTAGCAAATACCACATGAGAACCAACAGTACTACGCACTAGAGATCTTCCATTCCAACAAAATAAACAGCAATCGAAAGAGAAGGAAAACAAGAAGCCAAACTATCTTGGCGAAAGAAAGTGGACACAGCTGAGGAAGCAAAGCTAGAGAAGCTAGGAATTAGTAGCCAGACCTTACAAAATCATGGAGAAAGCACCGACGACGGCGACGGCCTATGAGCTGCCAACCAACCACTCTTAGCTAGTCTCCTAGAGAGATTTCAACCTGAAAGTCAAGAGATAGCGAGAGCGACGGCCTATGATCTGCCAGCAAGCTTTTCAATGTGAGAGGTAATCAGGGAGAAGCTGGAATTAGGACATGCAACCTAAAATGGCGAGCAGACCATTTCCTAATAGAACGCCTACAATGCGAATGGGCTGTGGATTGAGACGACGACCTTGAGGCGATCTCTCCCTTTTACTAGCACTACCTGAAGCAGGGGAGGGGTTTTATCATGCTCAGGAACACGCACGAGGAAGATAAACAGGGGATCGATGCCCACTTGGATTGGATGATGAAAAGCAAGCAGGCCCCTCGGGTGATCTTGGCACTGATCAGCAGAGATCTCAGGGTCTCTCTATATCGCAAGCCACCAAGAACCAAACCGGGTCCTACCCCAGGGGGGGCAGTGGCGTTTAATGCATACCAAAAACTGAAAGTGGCCATTGCCCATACGTAGCAAAGTGAAAAAGGACGGACAGGGCATGGGGGCCAGACCAAGGTCCTTTCCTCTGGATCATGGAGATGGAGAGAAGGGTGTAGAAGAATAGTATTTAGAACATGTGGAGGGCTTTAGTCTGTTTATTTATGGGGTTTATCACCTCATCATTGATGTTCCAGTTCCCCTGCAGGACAAACCATGAACCACTAGATTAATCATCTGCCACATTGCTTATGTGAATTGTGAAGTATAAAAAATGCAATCACCTCATGAATATGTGTTGTTAACTAACCAGCAACAACATACCAAATCATATTGGTATATGTGTATCATTCGTTCGTTCTCTCACATACACTGTGGATACATCATGCATGTGGCTTCAGGCAGTTGCAGCAAAGGAACAATTCTTCTTTTCAAACACGAGCAGAGGCCACTTGCTCTCGCGTGCTGTGCGCTACTACAGTGTCGCTGCTGCCCCTTGTGGTTAAGCTGCAACAGGTCGCCAGTGAGTGCTCACTTTTCAGACTTGTTTGAGCAAATGCAGGCAAGCAAAGCCTGCAGGCTATGGCAGGGCAAGGCGCAGGGAGAGAGGCCAAGGCGATGTGTCCAAATACTCTTTGGCAGCAGGGTGTGTTGTGGGGGAGGATGCAACAGCAGGCCACAGTGCAGATGCACACACACACACACATGCAAAAATCAATCAGGGGCGCCAGCGTGCTTGATTTTGATCTAGCACACAGGAAAATCAAGGGGAGAGAGAGAGTTCAGTGTGGCTTTTGAAGGACATGAACTCTCTACCTCTGTCTTTTTCCTGTCAGAATTGTAAGCACACTTATGTGCTTGGGTTTTGCATATCAGTTTCCATCTACCTCTGCTGCTCTAGCTGTGCAGGCAGATGCAAATGATCAGGCTAGGTAGCCAAAAGATGAGGCTGGAATCTCTGTTCAAGGCTAGCTGGTGCTGTTGGCAGGCGCTCTCATCGTCTTGGCTAGACGCTAGAATTACCATCAGACAAATAAGAGTACTGCTGCTACTCAGGGAGCCCACACTCCATTAGGCACCTGAAAGAAATAGTTTCTGGTATACTCCCTCCGTTTCAAAATATAAAATGTTTTAGATTTGTGAACCAAATGTATCTAGACATGCTTTAGTGTGTATATTCAAGTGAACCTACACACTAAAAGATGTCTTTTTTTTAGATAAAGAGTATTTATTAATATCGGGAAGATACCAATACACCCAGCCTCTGCAACAACATCATGCCCAAATGGCATAAAGGATGCACACAGCCAAAAAAAAGGAAAAAGAAATACAGAAAAAGAAAAGTCCCGCTACAGAGATCGAAAACTTGAAACAGCAACACTGACACCACCAAGACAACACCAGAAGATCAGCTTCTCCATAAGCGACGCCTCCAAGAAGGGAATAGTGCACAAACACTATCGTCGCCCGATCATAGATCTTAGGTATTCACCCTGAAGAAAGTCCACACTCTCAAAACAATGCCTTCAACAAGAGCATTGCCAGGCACAACCAATTAAGGCCAGACCTTGGATTTTCACCCTGAAAGATAGAACTCTGAACTTCTCCTATGCAGTAGCCCCCACAAACAAGTCGCTATTTGAAGTCACGAAGCTCCAAGCCAATTCCACCTCACCATCAAGTTCCGACCACCATTGCTCTTCCACCGATCTCGGCTTTCATGACCTTCTCCGCCAGCTCCATGGAAAGAAAACGAGCTCCATGAAATTAACAGCCAGCAGAGCTTCGAAGCGCTCCCTCTGAAACCAAACGGTCAGATAGAAAACATGGGTGCGCATGACCGAAAATACCCAATCCAGCAGTCTCCAGGCATTGATCGCCCAATGAAATTCGCCGACAGGGCTTCCGGAACACGAAAATCCAGCCAACCCAGTGGGAAGAAGATCCGGCCGATCTTCACTTGACGTGAGAGGAATCTGGATCATCACATTTGCAACGACGATGACAGCACATCGAGCGGCACTCCAGTGGTGAAGGCCGAGCAGGAAAAATAGCCCAAAGCTCCATTTACCATGGACAACGATCCAGCCAACGATCCAGCCATGAATCAGCGTATCAGCCGCGTGATGACTTCTCTCGCCAACGGCACACCCAATGCCCGGTAACAGCACTGGGGCGTGGTACGCCAATAGGCCAGCGGACCGCTGATCTTCTCCACGCTCCGCGCTCAGCCCAGGCACCGCATGCATGTGCGTGACCTGGTTGTGGAGCGACATGCATCCAGCCCAGCAATGGCATGCATTGGTTGCTTGGCATGCATCAGGCGTGGACTTGAAAGATCTTGCCGAACGCATCTTTCACGATGCCGCCGATCAACTTCAGACGACTGCAGATCCAAGGGCCGGCGGCCTGCCAGATCCGGAGGCCACTGACGGTCAGATCGCGATGTTGCCGATGCAGGACGGCCATAACCAGATCGGGAGGCCAGGGATGCAGAATGGCGACGGCCAGATCGGGAGAAACTTTGGTAGGGTTGAGTTGAAGAACACCAAAATAGAGAAAAAAAAGACGCACAGACATGCCCCGCCACCGCCGTCCGCCATGGGACGGCCTCCTCCGGCGGCGGCGTGGTGAACGGGGAGGTGGGGGAGAGCCTTCTAAGGTCCTGGCGGCGGCGCCTCCGGAGTCGCCCTCCAGCGACCCGGGAGGCAGTTGTTGGACTGATTGGCAGGAGCCTTACTTCTAAAACATTTTATATTTTGAAACGGAGGGAGTACTAATTTATTGAGCAGATGCCCCCTGTTTTCATGGTGGTATACTGGTATTGGACCACTACAGCAGGCAGGTTTATACTGTTTTCTGATTTCTGACGAATCTCATCAACTAGGGAACTGAGCTCCCGCGATTTCATCAAGAAGATGGCTTCACTTGTGAGAAAACTGACCTGAAATTATACATAACCGCGGATGATTACATTCATTCATGCAAAACCCTGACAACAACGAGCGAAACCACCTAAGTAAGCTAGCTTAGGTTTGCACTATTTTTTAATGTACATCTTTCGAAACGGAAAGTAAAACCCCAGCCACTGCATCGATTAATACTTGCAGCCTTATTTGTTACTTAATTTAGTAGTCAAGTATTACAACTCAAGGGTCACGTAAAGTTGTTATATGTATCAACCAACGAAACATGACTAGCATAAATAAACCATAAACATGACTCATCTACTTGTACATCATCATCCAGCTGGACTATAGAGATCTTGTACGACACTATCAGCTAACACTAGTGGAAAAAGAGGCTTCTATCCGCCACCTTTAGTCCCCAAACTATTTGGGCCGGGACTAAAGGGGGCATTAGTCCCGGTTCGTGCCGCTGGGGCACGGCCAGCACCTAGTCCCGGTTCGTAATGGACCTTTAGTCCCGGTCGTTAACACGGGCCGGGACTAAAGGTGTGGCAGGCGGGAACCCCACCTTTAGTCCCGGACCGTGTTAACGACCGGGACTAAAGGTCGAGCTTTAATCCCGGCCTTCAACACGGACCGGGACTAAAGGCCGTCGCCTACAAAATCGAGCTTCTCTTCCCCCGAGCCTGCCAGTACACTAATGGTGGTCGGAAGCTTGGATTGAGTGGGGAGGTCATGCCCGGTTTTTTTATCAAAATTATCCAAGATTTTGAGTTATTTCATCTATCTAATTGGTTCAAAAGGTTAGCAACTTTACTCTCTCATCTTTAATTGCTAATTTATCTCATATAATGCTCTAGATGTGGTGAGATTTGTGGCTATAATTTGGGAGTAATTATGGGAGTTAATTTGATTTATATAGCATTTGAGCTTAAATTAATTTCTTAGTTTCCACGTGTGTAGAGGTGGTGTACTTGTATGTTGACTAAAATGAGTATGAAGTAGAAATTTGTCATGCACATATATAGCTCTTTTTATGCTCAATAAAATAGAGGGATTTGTGGAGTAATTAATGTTAGAAAGTAATGTGGTAGTAATTATGAGCTTATGTGATTTACAATAATAATTTTTGAGTAGGATTTATTTGCAATAATTTTTGTAACGTTAGAGAGTAATGTGGGAGTATATATGATTTATATGCAATGTGAGTTTATTATTTGTATTAATTTGGTTTATTATATACTTATATAATAATGCAGATGAACCGGCAATGGATGTACGGTAGCCGAGTCTCAAGCCAGTTCATTAAGGGCTTGCAGGATTTCCTCCGTGTGGCTGATGCGAACAAGCGGAATGGTTTTGTTGTTTGTCCATGTAGTGCGTGTAAGAATCTGAAGAATTACTCTTCATCAAGAACCCTTCACGTGCACCTGCTTCAGCACGGTTTCATGCCCACCTACAATTGTTGGACCAAGCATGGAGAAAGAGGTGTTACAATGGAAAACAATGAAGAAGAGGATGATGACAACTATCCTGGATTCCCTGAATATGGTGATACTTTCATGGGAGAAGCTGAAGGGGGAGCTGAAGGGGGAGCTGAAGGGGAAGCTGAAGGAGAGACACATGATGAGGCCCCTGATGATCTCGGTCGGACCATTGCTGATGCACGGAGAGAATGCGAAACTAATAAGGAGAGGGAGAAGTTGGATCGCATGTTAGAGGATCACAAAAAGTCCTTATACCCAAACTGCCAAAATGGTCTGAAAAAGCTGGGCAGCACACTTGAATTGCTAAAATGGAAGGCAGAGGAAGGTCTATCTGACTCCGGATTTGAAAAGTTGCTAAAAATGATGAGGAATATGCTTCCAAAGGATAATGAATTGCCCACCAGTACGTACGAAGCCAAAAAGATTGTCTGCCTCTAGGTTTAGAGGTTCAGAAGATACATGCATGTCCTAATGACTGCATCCTCTATCGTGGTGACTATGAGAATTTGACTGAATGCCCGATATGCACTGCATTGCGGTATAAGATCAGAGGAGATGACTCTGGTGATGTTGAGGGCGAGCCCCCCAGAAAGAGGGTTCCTGCCAAGGTGATGTGGTATGCTCCTATAGTACCACGGTTGAAACGTTTGTTTCGGTGCAAAGAGCATGCCAAGTTATTACGATGGCACAAAGAGGACCGTTTGTCAGACGGGATGTTGAGACACCCTGCTGATGGGTCACAATGGAGAAAGATCGACAATAAGTTTAAAGATTTTGCAGGTGACGCAAGGAACATACGGTTTGGTCTAAGTACAGATGGCTTCAATCCTTTTGGGGAGCAGAGCTCCAGTCATAGCACCTGGCCCGTGACTCTGTGCATCTATAACCTTCCTCCTTGGTTGTGCATGAAGCGGAAGTTCATTATGATGCCAGTGCTCATCCAAGGTCCGATGCAACCCGGCAACGATATTGATGTGTACCTAAGGCCATTAGTTGATGAACTTTTACAGCTGTGGGCCAAACCAGGCGTACGTGTGTGGGATGAGCACAAACAAGAGGAATTTGACTTACGAGCATTGTTGTTCATTACAATCAATGATTGGCCTGCTCTTAGTAACATTTCAGGACAGACAAACAAGGGATACAAGGCATGCACACACTGTTTACAAGAGACTGAAAGTATATATTTAGCTAATTGTAAGAAGAATGTATACATATCGCACCGTCGATTTCTTAGCAAAATTCATGCCGTAAGAAAAAAAGGCAAGCATTTCAACGGTAAGGCAGATCACCGGGACCCACCTAAGGAAAATACTGGTGATGATGTATTCGATATGGTCAAAGATATAGAAGTAATCTTTGGAAAGGGTCCTGGCGGACAATCTGTTCCGCATGATGCAGACGGACACGCACCCATGTGGAAGAAGAAATCTATATTTTGGGAGCTTGAGTATTGGAAATTCCTAGAAGTTCGCTCTGCAATCGACGTGATGCATGTGACAAAGAATCTTTGTGTGAACCTGCTAGGCTTCTTGGGTGTGTATGGGAAGACAAAAGATACAAAGGAAGCTCGACAGGACCTGCAACGTGTGAAAGACCCAGAAGACCGACATCCGGAACTGTTTCAAGGTCGCGCTAGCTACGCTCTTACTAAAGAAGAGAAGATCACCTTTTTTGAATGCCTGAACAGTATCAAGGTCCCAGCTGGATTCTCATCGAATATAAAGGGAATAATAAATATGGCAGAGAAAAAGTTCCAGAACCTAAAGTCTCATGACTGCCACATGATTATGACGCAATTGCTTCCAGTTGCATTGAGGGGGCTTCTACCAGAAAATGTTCGACTAGCAATTGTGAAGCTATGTGCATTCCTCAATGCAATATCTCAGAAGGTAATCAATCCATAAGATCTACCACGGTTACAAAATGATGTGGCCCAATGTCTTGTCAGCTTCGAGCTGGTGTTCCCACCATCGTTCTTCAATATTATGACGCATCTCCTGGTTCACCTAGTCAAAGAGATTTCCATTCTCGGCCCTGTATTTCTACACAATATGTTCCCCTTTGAGAGGTTCATGGGAGTCTTAAAGAAATATGTTCGTAACCGTGCTAGGCCAGAAGGAAGCATCGTCAAGGGATATGGAACAGAGGAGGTCATTGAGTTTTGTGCTGACTTTGTTCCCGACCTTAAGCCGATTGGTCTTCCTCAATCGCGTCATGAGGGGAGACTTAGTGGAAAAGGCACGATCGGAAAGAAACCAATGATATGTAGGGATGGTCATTCGTTGACTCAAGCACACTACACAGTTCTACAAAATTCCCTCTTGGTGGCTCCGTACAGTGAGGAATACAAGAATATTGTACGCCAAGCAAACCCAGGGGAGCCTGAGTCCTTTGTTTTACAGCTCCACATGGCGACTTTCGGCGTTTGGTTGCAAAAACGTCTCATGAATGACACTATTGTTGAAGAGCAGCTGTACTTGCTGGCCAAATTACCATCTTCGACTATATTGACTTTCCAAGGGTACGAGATAAATGCGAATACATTTTACACGGTTGTCCAAGATAAAAAAAAAGCACCAACCAAAATAGTGGTGTCCGCTTTGATGCAGTAACTGGCAAAGGGCGAACGGACACATATTATGGTTACATAGAAGAGATATGGGAGCTTGATTATGGACCTAACTTTAAGGTTCCTTTGTTTCGGTGCAAATGGGTGAAGATGACAGGAGGCGGAGTAAAGTTGGACGAGCAGTACGGAATGACAACGGTGGATCTCAACAATCTAGGGTACCTTGATGAACCATTCGTCCTAGCCAAAGATGTGGCTCAGGTTTTCTATGTGAAGGACATGAGTAGCAAACCAAGAAAAAGAACCAAAGCGAATACATCATGTGATGAACCAAAGCGCCACATAGTTCTTTCAGGGAAAAGAACCATCGTGGGAGTGGAGGACAAGACAGACATGTCACAAGATTATAATCAGTTTGGTGAAATTCCGCCCTTCAGAGTGAACACTGACACAAGCCTCTAGTTAAATAATGAAGATTCTCCATGGTTACGCCACAATCGTAAGCAAGGGACACTAGCGAAGAAATGATGTGTAATCATGTATAATCATGTATTGTTCTAATCATGTATTGTTCTAATCATGTATTGTTCTAATCATGTATTAAACATTTTATGTAATGTATTGTTCTAATCATGTATCACAATAACACTCACGAGAGGCGGGGAAACGATTGAACTGGAATTAAAGTACATGGTCAGATTAAGTCACAATCGACCAAACTTGTTTTCGAATGTTGGAGTGATTCAGTCATAGTCGTGCCTAGCCCTATAAACGTCGCCACTGTAGTCATCGTAGTCGCCGACATCGTCGTCGCTGGCATCGGGGTCGCGGTAGTCGAACCTTGGCGGGTGAGCACGCGTGGGCTGAGACTGAGGGTAGCGCAGGCGGGGGCCACGGTAGGCCATGACGCTCTGGAGAGTCCGGCCGCGCCACCACAGCCGACGGCAGGCCTCGTTGAAGTTCGAACGAGGCGGGCCGTCCTCCTCGTGCCTGGCAAGCGCACTCTCACGCCGATTGATGAAGAAGGCGTCCCAAGTCGGGCTGTAGTCCGGATGCCACTGGGGATTCCTCCGCTGCTCTGGTGTGAGCTCGAAGTAGTAGTGGTTCATGATGGCCATCTGGCACGCCACACCTAGAGGGACAGGAGGGACCGGTACGCCTCCGACGCTCAGCATCCAGCCGGTGGGGACGCGGTAGCCCGGCGGGCAGGGGTAGTTTGAGGCGCAAAGCGCCTCCGCCTCCTGGGGGGTTAGAGATACGATGGAAGCCATGGAAGAGAGAGATGAGGTTTGTAGATATGAGTCTAGATGTGATATGTAAATGGAGGCCAAGCCTACATATATATAGTGAAAAATGGCGGGAAGACGAAGGCGGGAAGCGGTGGAAAGCGCGGGAAGAAAATAGGCGGGAACGCAGTGGCGCGGGAAACCATCTAACCTTTAGTCCCGGCTGGTGGGTGCAACCGAGACTAAAGCTGTCGGTGGGATAAGGACGTGTGGGTAACCTTTAGTCCCGGCTGGTGGGTGCAACCGAGACTAAAGCTGTCGGTGGGATAAGGACGTGTGGGTAACCTTTAGTCCCGGCAGGTGGGAGAGTTTCATCCCCATGGATGGAGGAAAGAGTTGGGAAATCTCCCGTGGCAGAGTTAGATTAATTGATTTTGAAAATACAAAATAGTTTTGAATTAGTTATTAAATTTCAAACACTTTTCATATTCAAAGTTTTGTCAGATTCTAAAATATTCAAAAAGAATATTAATCAATATAGTTTTAATTGAAAATGGCAAAATAGTTAATTGTTTAAATAGTTAGATTAATTGATTTTGAAAATACAAAATAGCTTTGAATTAGTTATTAAATTTCAAACACTTTTCATATTCAAAGTTTTGTCAGATTCTAAAATATTCAAAAAGAATATTAATCAATATAGTTTTAATTGAAAATGGCAAAATAGTTAATTGTTTAAATAGTTAGATTAATTGATTTTGAAAATACAAAATAGCTTTGAATTAGTTATTAAATTTCAAACACTTTTCATATTCAAAGTTTTGTCAGATTCTAATATATATAGAAGTTATTCAAATTGAAATTCAAATTTCATATTCAAATGAAATCTGAAAAAATATAAGGCCTTGGCGCGTATTTATTATAACTTTAGTCCCGGTTGGTTCCACCAACCGGGACTAAAGGTCTGGGAATCGGGCGCGAACCGCCGAAAAGTCTTTAGTCCCGGTTGGTGGCTTCAACCGAGACTAAAGACCCTTTAGTCCCGGTTGGTGGTTTCAACCGGGACTAAAGACCCCCCTTTAGTCCCGGTTGAGGCCACCAACCGAGACTAAAGGGGGGTATATATAGCATCGCGCCGCCCCCTTCTTCCCCAGCACTTAGCAGTTTCCAGCGCGCGAGGAGTCGAATCGCCGAGCGTTGCGGTCGCCCAAATTCTCGAGCGCCGCCGCCGCCGGAGCCACTGCTGCCACCCCTGCAGCGCCGCCGCCGGAGCCGCTGCCGCCACCCCTGCAGCGCCGCCGCCCGACCACCCCTGTCCTGCAACACCGCCGCCCGACCACCCCCGGCCTGCAACGCCGCCGCCCGACCACCCCCGGCCAGTAGCGCCGCCGCCCGACCACCCCCGGCCTGTAACGCCGCCCGGCCACGCCCGCGGCCTGCAACGCCGCGCCGACGCCCGGCCACACCCCTGCAGGTAATTTCTAAGTTTTTTTTGTTAAATTTTTGTTTAATTAGAAATTTATTTGTTAGGGTTAGAAATAGTTAATAGTTAGGAAATAATTAGAAATAGTTAATAGTTAGAAATGTTAGAAGTGTTAGAAATAGTTAATAGTTATTAAAAATGTTAGAAATAGTTAATAGTTAGAAATGTTAGAAATAGAAATAATTAGAAATAGTTAATAGTTAGAAATGTTAGAAATAGGAATATTGTTAGTAATAGACTTACAAAATAGAGTTAATAATATTACTAGCTAGTTAGAATTTGTGTTAGAATTAGTGTTAGTAAAAAATAGAATGTAGTACTAAAAGGGGGCGTTGGCCGGGCGCCGACGCGGTGAGGGGGTCTTCCCCCCACCGCGTCGGTGCTCGGCCAACGCCCCCTTTTTTTTTGGTTATTGCTCAAATATGTGTACTAAAAGGGGGCGTTGGCCGGGCGCCGACGCGGTGGGGGGGTCTTCCCCCCACCGCGTCGGTGCTCGGCCAATGCCCCCTTTTTTTTGGTTATTGCTCAAATATGTGTACTAAAAGGGGGCGTTAGGCCGGGCGCCGACGCGGTGAGGGGGTCTTCCCCCCACCGCGTCGGTGCTCGGCCAACGCCCCCTTTTTTTTGGTTATTGCTCAAATATGTGTACTAAAAGGGGGCGTTGGCCGGGCGCCGACGCGGTGAGGGGGTCTTCCCCCCACCGCGTCGGCGCTCGGCCAACGCCCCTTTTTTTTGGTTATTGATCAAATATGTGTACTAAAAGGGGGCGCTGGCCGGGCGCCGACGCGGTGAGGGTGTCTTCCCCCCACCGCGTCGGCGCTCGGCCAACGCCCCCCCTTTTTTTTGGTTATTGATCAAATATGTGTCACTAACTTGTTTTACCGGCCTGTCTTTAGAAGAGACATGGACGGTGAAAATGACCCACGCCACCCTGAAGAATTCTTATTTGGCATGATACGTGAGAATGTCGGCCGAGTAGAAGTCGGCCAAGAAGGTGCCGGAGAAGCTGAACTTGAAGATGATGTTTCGTCGTTTCTTAACCCTTCCGGTGACGGAATGGAGATAGACACGTTTGACGACGAAGGGCAAACAAACACCGATGCCGAACGACAATTGCAAACAAACGCCGATGGCGAGGTATATAGATTTAGCTTTTGGTGATACGAAGGGAATATGCATATTTGTATTAACGACTTTTTCTTTTTTTCAGCCCTCCGGATCGAGCAAATCGTATTCTAAACGAGGTCCGAGCCAAAAGTTGAGTGCGAATCAGAAGCTGACCATCGATTTAGTATCTCCAGCTGGCAAACTGTTGGAGCCAAAACAGCACGCAACAAAATTTATAAATCAATGCGGAGTGATTGTTAGGGACATGATCCCGATCACGGTTCAAGAATGGCACGAGCCAAAGAAGGCACGTCTTGGAGCTACTTTTGTGAACAAAAGATCCAAGAAAGACCTTTGGAGGAAGCTCATGGAAAATTTCATTCTACCCCCGGAGTACTCCAAGAAGGATGATGATGGTAATGAAATTCCAGGTGGACGTGAAAGGAGAAGGACAGTTAAACACTACGCTCTCAAGAAGATGGCTGAAGCATTCCGGGGCTTCAAGAAAATGTTATACGCGAAGTTTATCGCGAAAAAGAAAACTCCAGTATTCGAAGGAGCATACGAGAAGTTGAGACAACAGTGGCCTGAATTTGTGACATTCAAGACATCTGAGAGAGCCAAGGAAATGTCAGAAAAAAATAAGAAAAATGCTGAAAAGAAGGAACATCACCATATTTTGGGGCCAGGCGGCTACGTGAGAGCAGTGCCCAAATGGGAATCTATGGAGAATGAATTGAGGAACAAAGGAATCACTCCTGGTACAGAGGGATGGCCCGAAAGGGCCAAGCACTGGTGGTACGGACATGGAGGATCGTTAGACCCGGCAACAGGGGAGTGTGTTCATCAGAAACAGACCTTTACTCCCACAGTAAAACTTGTTAAGGCAATGGAGGATGCTCAAGCGGGATTGATCCGTATCGACCGAGAGAACGACGAGCTGATACACGCCCTCGGGAATCCAGAACACACCGGTAGAACAAGAGGCAAAGGCGCCGGTGTTCCATGGAAGGAAGGGTTTTCTCAGCACGAAGATCCATACGGTTACAAAAGCCGTAAGAGAAAGAAGGATCGGGAAGCAGATCGGATCGGCAAGGTAGAACGTGAATTAGCCGACATGAAGAGTATGATACATCAACTTAGCCAGGGAGGCGGATCTCGGCTGCAGGAAGATCCAGTATTGGATCTTAGTCAGCGGAGAAGCAGCGTGGCTTCCACGGAGGTCCCAGCTGATGAGCATGAAGCACCGGGGTCTCGCTACCCCGTGGATGATGTTAGGGAGATGACAAATTGTGAGCTACATCAGCCAATGAAGAACATGACCATCAAGGTGGCGAGCGGCGACGCTTTACCTTGTCTACCTGAAGCACTCCACCATGGGAACCCGATACCGGCTGGCTATGCTCGTGTCTCGGTGCTTGACATCGTCAGCTCGTTCGAGGACCTAGAGCTTGATTTTGCTACACCTGAAGGGGATCGGAGACTTGGAGATGTCAAGCGCCAAATCGTTTTATGGCAAAAGAAATACATCAAGTTTCCAGGCTCAGCGCCAAGGCCACCAACTCCGAGGAATCTAAGTCCACCCTCCCCCGGTGAACGTCGTCCACCTACGCCACCCCCGAGTCCACCTCGGGCGCCGCGTCAGCCGACGCCACCCCCGAGTCCACCTCCAGCGCCACGTCAGCCGACGCCACCCCCGAGTCCACCTCGGGCGCCGCATCATCCGACACCGCCTCCTAGTGCACCTCCCGCGCGTCAGCCAACGCCGTCCCCCAGTGCACCTCCCACGCGTCAGCCAACGCCGTCCCCCAGTGCACCTCCAGCGCGTCAGGCGAAGCCGCCCCCTGATACTACTCAGACGGGGAAAAAGCGGAGCAGGTCCGCTACGGATAGTACTACTGATAAGGTAGTACATAAGACCACGAAGATACCAGAGCCATCGCTAAAGCCTCTTCCCAAGAGAGCTTATGACCGGACTCCCGAGGAAAACGCGGCGATAGTACGCGCCGAAGTGAAGGCATTTTTTGCACCTAAAGTGCCCGAGCCCAAGCCGACATACACGGAGAAACAAAAGGACTGGGCTTATGGTATGCTTACTGCAGAGCCCCAATATAAGATGAATCTGCCATCAGACTATAAACGCGAAATTGAAAGGCAAAGTAAATTGGCCAAGGCAAAAAGAAGCGGGAAACAAATTCCCCACCTTGGAGAACAGAAGAATCAATCGGTCGCCCCGCTCATAGTCGGCCCCCCCGATATCGATACGTCCTTCAGAGCCGATTTGGAAGAGGACTGATTGTTATTGGACCCCAGAGTAGTAGCAGCTGCACAACTATTGGGTTTAACTGTAAGGGAGGCAAAAGAGAACGCGAACCTCTTGGATGTGCCTCTTCTACTTATGTTAGGCCTTGAAGAAGCGCCAGTGGGAGAGATAGTAGAGCAATATGTACTGGGGGGCCTCTGATCAAGCCTGAGGAGGAACGCGGTCTATCAACACATATGCGAAATCTGCTTGGCTGGTACAAGGTGCATATACAAAAAAAGGACTTCAAACATTTTATCCTCTTGGACGTTAGAGAGGAGCATTACTTCAAAAGATACATGGTACATATTCCAATGGACGAATTATTTCATATATTCAATCAGCGCGATCTCGACAAGTCTACCATCAGTTGCTATTGTCTGTAAGTGATTTATATTCAAGTATCTAGCTAAGCTCGTTCATTGCCTATATATCTTAATTAACTATATGATTTTTTGTATGCTATTATGCAGATTTAAGATGTTTGAATGCAAAAAAAAGGGAATCCATGACGTTGGGTTCATTGACCCATATATCATTAATGAAAGGATGTTAAAAGATCACCCCGAAGACGTGGAGAAGGACCTCTTCAGATTTTTTGTCAAGCAAGGTCTTAAAAGAGAAATTCTATTTCCTTACAACTTCAAGTGAGTGTTTCTATCTTTTAGACATTCATTTTTGCTTACTCGACGTTAAGTGTAATTGATGAGTTATGCATGCGTGTTTGCAGTTTCCACTGGATTCTGCTAAAGATTCAATTTGACACATCAACTGTTCATATCTTGGACTCATTGGATAAGCCCGACGTCCTGTTTAGCGACATGAAAGAAATGCTGCAAAAGTAATTTCAATCATTACCCGATTATATCAGCTCCTTTCATTAATTTCCTGATATCAAGTATTTAATAACTCATTTGCTCATTTTCTTTGCCCTGTAGCGTTTGGACACGTTTCAGAAGGTCGGTAATAGGTGAATTCAAAGAACAGCTAACTTTTAAAAAGATAAAGGGTTTGAAGCAACCACCGGGGACCAATCTCTGTGGATTCTACGTCTGCGAGTTCATCCGGTGGTACACCAGTGAGCGGAGAGCACGTACCACGGACTTTGATGTACGTAAATAATATTCACAGTTTTCTTTTATTATAATCAATTGTGTTCAGTTTCATCCAACTTATATATATCCATATCGATCTTCTTAAAGTTGTATGTGATGCGGGAGAAGCTCGTACCAACCCAACGCCTAAAAGCAATTCAAGAGGAGCTGGCAGGATTCATCATGAGGGAGGTCCTCGATGAGAAAGGAGAACACTATGTGGAGGACGAAGAACGCTATCTGTAATTTAGTGATCTCCATGTAACTTAGTTTGTTTTGAAACTTGTTTGAAAAATAGTTGTACATACACTTGTTTGAAATTAATTGTAGTATATACAGTCGCGAGACATCGTATAATATTATATATGCATGCACCAACGTGTAATGTGTATGTACTAGTCGTAGAATATAGGTACGCAAACTCGTTTGAAATTAAAATGAACCCTAATTAAGCATAAACCCTAAACCTATAATCTAAAACAGCAACAAAAATAAAAACAAAAACAGAAAACTTTAGTCCCGGTTCTAATTACGAACCGGGCCTAAAGGTCCCCGAGACGGCGCTCCCAGCCGTGCCCACGTGGACGGCCATTAGTCCCGGTTCGTTTGCAACCGGGACTAAAGGGTGAGGGCCTTTAATCGCGCTTTGCTAGTCCCGGTTTGGAAACCGGGACTAAAGGCCGTTACAGACCGGGACTAAAGGCCGTTACAGACCGGGATTAAAGGCCCTTTTTCCACCAGTGTAACGGTTGCATCTAGAAGCCATATGATCCCACCAATCCAGCAAAAAAGAAAGATCACCGCTGCATCCAATAAAAAAACATATGGATAACATACAGAGAAAATTATACCACCACCCTTGTTAAAAATGGTATTATTTCTATAACTAGCTAGCTCTCTGTACGTTGTGGTAGATACAGTATATATCTGATCTAAAAGGCCTGCCGTTCATAATGGTGAAAAACATATATTAATGACATCTTCTCATTTGAGATTACTTTTTAATTAGTAAATACTAAAGAACATATATGCAGAGTGAAATTTTACAGTCAAACTAGATTCCACAGTTACAATTTCGGCTGCTAGCTACTTCGTATTGTAGGGAGCACCACCGTTTTCGTCACGGCGCTTAGAATTGCTATCTGGACAGAAAACCTCTAGCTAGTACATCTGCTGTCATATACACTAAGAAGATATACATAAATATGGAAATATTCATTCCAATTTAAATTGTACAAAAATTACATGTTGACCAAATAGCTAAGATACATGTAGACAATAACCAGAAAGAGAAAAATGTTGGCTTTACTATTCGTGGTAGATCTAGGTTAAACGATGGAAACACCATGCTTTTTTCCATCCATTCTAAAATAAGATAAAATCTTTTCCTTACGAGTTTGCTGTCTAGATGTGTTCTATAGTGAAGAGATCATCTTCAGTTCGAGCCCATTTCAAGGTTAAGAAGACAATATGCTTTATTGGATGAGACTTGGCTATATATGTGGTGTTTCACATGCACCCTTTGGGCCACGAAGTTAATACAACAATTGGAAGGGTTATGAAAGTCTAAAATTTGCAAGTGTAATGGTTCCCTCTGGTGGGAGGGGAGGAGAGGGACACATGTAATGAGTTCAGAGGGAAATGAGGACGCAACTCATTTGACTGTGGAAGAGGAGATGAAAAAACAACGACGAATAATTGGTTAGAAATAAGTGCTCTAGGTAAAAAATATCGTTATTTAGATCAAACTGCTATTATAAGTATATTTTCGCAATGTTACTCCCGTAGCAACGCACGAGCATTTAGCTAGTTTCCTTAATATTCTAGTAGGTGCGTTTTTAATTTCTGGTAGATATGACACCCCAACGGTCTCTCTATAATAAAAACTAACAGTCAATATTCGGATAAGCACCGTTTGGGCCAGCTGGTTCTGTATTCCCGGTGATTTTTTTCCCATTAATTGGTATGTACGCTTTCCATATTTGCTTGTACGTGTCAGACTATTTTTTGAGGAAACGTGCCAGCCTATTTTGCTTACCTTTTTTCTTTTGCTTCTACGTGTCAGCTGTGTTTTGGTACACTGCCAATATTACGTAACTTTTTTTGACTTGTAATCTCTACCGTGAATTTTAAATCTAACAATCACTATTATTCTGATGATGTGGATTAACGTGGTGTCTCTATTTTAGACACCCGTATTGTGCTTTTAGTATATATTAGATAGATTCCAAATAGATCAACATAAAGCTAAAAGTTATATTCGTATTCTAGCGTTAGTGATATTCTCAATATCGTTTAATCAATTCCCAAGCATATTTGTGATATTGACTGGTGAAGGAGCATTAAAAGTCAAATAAACAATGAGCCAATAAGCTACGCGAATGGTCATGAGCGAAACAAATTTTCAAATCACAATAGCAACATTTTTTACAACCATACCATCTTTTAGAAATATTATCTTTTCTAATTAGTACTTTTCTATTTAGGAACCACATATGATATGTGATACTGCATACTAAAAGGAAGTAACTTAAGAACTACTATATGATATTGCATACTAGTAATATAATTTAGATAATACCAAAAAATCGGTTCGGCACCCGGGCACAATGCAGCCCCTTTTTTGATTTTTTTTTGAAATCGGTATTTTAAAGCTTGGAAAATTTCTAAAAATATATGTGGATGTAGCCAACTACGTACACTACAATCATGCAAATTTTTATTGTGAAATACCTTGTATTATAAGCTCAGAAAAAAATACAAATTAGACAAATTTTGGAACATGTTCCTAGATCTAGAAATTTGTTCCCAGATCTAAATTTTTATTATTTTTGCGAAGGACCAAATAGAAGGTATTTCGTAATATAAATTCACGCACATGTAGAACAAATCCCGGTATTTTTTTGTTCTTTTTGAATTTTTTAAAAAATAAGATTTATAAAACGAGCTCTAGGTAGCTCATCTTCCATATCGACACACTCAGATTATACAGTCAATTACAAAGTTAATAGTGTAAAATTATCATATTTATGGTCAAATTTACTAAATGGTACCACTTTATGTTGTATGAACCAAAATCTATCACTTTTGAGCAAGTTTTTTATAATTCAAGCAAATCACTGATTTGGAGTCAATTGATAGTGTTTTTTTACTATGGGGCCCATATATCCGGATGATGTGACTTACCCATTGTCAATAAGAGGAAATTAATTGCTGAGGCGGCCCCTAGGTCCTATTTGTTAGCTTAATAAAAATAAAATATGAAAAAAAGGACGGTCGTGTTATTTCACGCATGCCACCCCAAGTCAACCCGCCCACCATCACCGCCGTGAACCCCCGCCCACCACCGCCACCTCTGGTAAATCCACCGACAACCGGAGTCGCACACCCCACCCACCACCGTTGTATCACTTTATCTGCGTCGGCCGCCTCGATGGAGTGGAGGGGAGACGAGGTTGTCGGAGGGCTAGACATTCCACTGCCAATTGGCGATGCCGATGAGTTCGCGGCCGCAAAGGACGAGATCTGCAACTTCCCTTTCACGCCTCATTGTCCAGCTCTCCCCCACTCCCTCTACTTCACTATGGCCCCCACCGCGACTCCTACCCGTCCACCGGTGTGTTGGCCTCAACACGAGCCCCTCTTCTCCATGGCCAAGTTTTGCAAGCACCTCCATGCCTTGGACCCTGACCCAAGACCCTCCCCCACACCTTGGGCTCCTTATCCTTGGCGTGGAGCGGTGGTACAGCCGACCTCGACCGCCAGATCCTAGGCCGGGAGTAGGTGGCGTGGGGGCGGCGCTCGGCCGGGAGAAGGTGGCGTAGCGGCGTGGCCGATCTTGGCGCCACCTAGATACATGAATTCTAGTTTGGTGCTGCCTCGACGAGGACTTCCTCGAGCGTTCCACAACGAGCTCCAGAGCGGCGCGAGCAGGGGTGCGGTGGAGGCCGCCTATAGAGGCGCGGCCAGCGAGCAGGGGCGCGGCAACGATGCTCCCTACGGCCAGTATTTTGAAATTAGAAATCAGATGGGAAAGGACTCGAAACATGAAGGAAGGAGTTGACTGCCCACTAATTTTGGTATTTTGATTTTTTTAGAAATTTATGTTTCTAATTGAGCTAACATGTGAGACCCAGTTCATCTCAGCGAATTACACATGTTTATGCTACCTCAGTGCTGACAACTAGGTCCCATAGGTCAGAAACAGTGTCAATTTGCTCCAAATCGGTGATTTGCTCGAATTATAAAAAAACTTGCAAAAAAGTGATAGATTTGGTTCCGGGGACATAAAGTGGTACCATTTAATGAATTTGGTCACAAATGTGCTTGTTTTATGCGATTTACTCATCAATTACAAGTAAACCATCTAGGATATACATGTATTAGATCATTTATAACAATATCAGCGTATAAACTATCAAGCTTGAGCACTAGCTAGCCAACACAACCAAAAGTACAAACTAGTAGAAAGGGCTAGTGACATCCACCTATAAATTTCATCATTTCACCCTCTCTCACGTGTGACGGAAGAAGCGAAAGCCAGCATGTGACTTGGAGGTATGACTCAAGAGGTCTATACATGGATAAAAAAGGGGGGGAGAACAATCTTTGGATAAAATGTGTCATATGAATCGAACTCGAGACCTTGATACCATATCAAGATTCATACACAAGCTAACACAACTAAAAGTCTAAAATGGTGGAAAATGTTAGTGACCCACTAGGATACACATGTATTAGATCATTTATAACCATTTTAGCATACAAACTATCAAGCTTTGGCACTAGCTAGCCAATGCAATCAAAAGTACAAACTGGTGGAAAGGGCTAGTGACATCCACCTATAAATTTCATCATATCACCCTCTCTCACCTCTGACGGAAGAAACGAACGCCAGCATGTGAACAGAAAGTCTTGGAGGTACAACTCAAGACGACTATACATGGACAAAAGGGGGACAACAATCTTTGGATAAACTGCATCACGGGAATCGAACTCGAGACCCTGATACCATATCAAGATTCATGCACTAGCTAACACAACCAAATGTCTAAACTAGGGGAAACGGTTAATGAACCACTTATACGCTTCACAACACATACATCAATTCAATCAAACCATCTTGCTATGCAACTAATGATGTTGTCAAAGAGGATTTGAATTACTTGAGTAGCATAGAGAATTATTTTACATTGTATAAGCTCTAACCAAGTCAAAGTGATAAAAATACACATTAAAAAGGCTCGGTTATAACCTAAATAGAGTAAAGTTGCTCTAAATAAGCATAAATATGCACTAGAACTACTAGAAATTATAGATAAAGGAAAAATAAAGAATTATGAGTCCAAATATCCTAACTTCACATTTAAGGAAAATGGGATAAGGCAACACACTAAGCAATCAACCTAAAGTCCATTTACACTAAAAGACAATAAAATTAGGACTAGACTAAAGAATTGCAATATTGAGCAATATTTACAAAAACAAAACAAAATTTATAAACTAAACACATCAAAGTTTAGAACTAAACTAAAACAATGCACAAAACTTAATAACAAGCTAAATAGTGTGAAACTAAGCAAAAATAGATTTAATAAAAACTAAGTACCCTTATCCAATCTAAACTAAACTAGGGCTTTGGGTTTTACACCTTAGATGATGCAGGCTCGTGTACTGCCTTCGACCACGACAAGTCACCATAGTTAGCGTCAGATAATCAATGGAGGAGATGAGAATGACCCTATCCCCCGCTGCCTATCGAAGACGCTACCCGGCGGCTTACGCTCAAAGGCATCGTGAGAGAGGAGGCGCCTCACTTGTGATTGGAACCCCCTCCTCCGACAAGGATGAGGGCACGATCATGGTGTCCCACAGCAGGGTTAGAGTGGGGCACCTCCAATGGTGCTCCAAGTACTCATGGTCAGTTGGGCCAAGATTGCATGTTTTAGTTGTGCACTAATTGGTTGAACTGAATAAAAAAAATCTTCAAAATGTCATGTAAATAGTTTATAGTAAATAAATAGAATGGTTTCTCATCCTATAATAGAACTCCATGTTTCTCCTAAGAAAATACAATCAACCCGTATATTTTCAGAGTCAATTCTAACAAAACAAAACCCTCAACTGGTGGTAACAGACCGAAAGGAGCACTTTGAAGGATACAACGGATAAACTATCTATTTTACATTGGAATGAAGAGTCAAAGTGGGCTCAACGTGCCAAGGTAAAACTTGTTCAAGAAGGTGATAATAACATAAAATATTTTCATCTTGTGGGTCATGGAAAGCATAGAAGGAAAAAAATCTTTCAATTAGAACAAGATGACGAGATAGTTGTGGTTCAAGAGAACATGTAAGCTTTTTTAACAGAGTACTACAAGAACTTTTCCTTCGTAGAGTCTAAAATTAATGATATCACATAACTATAAAATGAGGAGAATAGTATTTTCATTACGGATTTCTATACGAAAGAGGTCCATAATTCCATTTACTAAATGAAGAAGAATAAGGCACCAGGGCCTGAGTTCTATCAAATCTTTTGGAATGTTGTAAAAGTAGACTTAATGGCGTTGTTTGACAATTTCAGAAGGGTGATTTACCTTTGTTTCGCTAAAATTTGGCACCATCGCCCTTCTTCCCAAAAAGAAAATGTCATTCAAATACAGCAATATAGGCCCATATGCCTTCTAAATGTTAGTTTTAAAATTATCACTAAGGTGGGAACTAATAGACTGACGAGAGAATGTAATTAAACCTACACAAACAATGTTTATGAAGGGCCGCCATATCCTAGAGGGAGTCTTAGTTCTTCATGAAACCACCCACATACTTCATAGAAAAAATGCATGGGGTTTTACTTAAACTATATTTTGAGAAAGATTATGAAAAGTTAAGTGGCCTTTTTTGCAACAAGTGCTACACATGAAATGAAAGGCTTTGATTTCAGATGGTGTTCTTGACTCAAAGCTAAGTAGAGGAAGTGTCGAGTAAAATTTAATGATGACATTGGCAATTATTTCCATACACATAAAGGTTTAAGACAAGGGGACCCATTATCTCCTATCTTATTTAATATTATAGCAGATGTGCTTGCAAATTTTAATAGCTAGGGATAAGGAGGATGGCCAAGTTGATGGCATCATACCACCTTTAGTTGATAGTGGAGTATCCATATTGTAATACACGGATGATACCATTACTTTTATGGAACATAATCTTGAAAAATATTTTTGAACAATTATTCGGCCTAAAAATTAACTTCCATAAGAGCAAGGTTTTTTGCTTTGGGCCTGCAAGAGATATTGAGAAACAATATTGTGATTTGTTTGCATGTGAATCTAATGCATTCCCATTCAAATGTCTTGGTAAATATACCTATTCATTTTTGAAAGCTTAAGAATGGAGAGTGGAAACAGGTTGATGATAGGTTTGAAAGAAAACTTGCTAGTCGGCTAGGCAATCTCCTCTCATATGGATATAGATTGGTTCTTATCAATTCAGTTCTCACGAGTCTTCCCATGTTTATGCTTTCTTTCATCCAAAGGGGTATGGAAAAGATTGGACTTCTTTAGATCTCGCTCTTTTTAGCAAAGTGATGGTCACAAAAGAAAATATAGGTTGACTAAGTGGAATATTGTTTGTAGACCAAAAGATCAAGGCGGGCTGAGGTCTTAGAGTTGAAAAAAAATGTTTGTTAAGCAAATGGCTTTTCAAATTACAAAACGGGGAAGGGGTTTGGAAAGAGTCGTCCAAAACAAATACTTGCATTCTAAGACTTTATCTCAAGTTAAATCTAATGCTTATGATTCACCTTTTTGGAAAGGCGTATTGAAAGTAAAAGATGATTTTTTAGTCATGGATGTTTCCAAGTAGGGAATGGATTACAGTCTCGTTTTTAGGAGGATACAAGGTTAGGAAACGAACCTATCTGTCCTTATAAAACATAGTCCACCGCAAAGAAGTTTTAGTGGCTGATGTGTTGGCGCATAACCCCCTAAACATAGGGTTTTGAAGGTTGCTTACCGGCAATGAATTGACAACTCGGTTACATCTAGTTAATAAGTTAATGTATGTCCAACTAACATATGTTGATAATGCTTTCAAATGGGATTTAACAACGTCAGGAACATTCTCGGTTAATTCAATGTACTTAGATTATATGAATGATCATACGATCTACTTATGTACATATATATATTTAAGATGAAGGTTTCCTTAAAATAAAGATTTTTATGTGGTTCCTACACCGTAAAATCATTTTAACTAAGGATAAACTGACTAAACAGAATTGGCTTAGCAACACAAAGTGTTGTTTTTGTAATCAAGAAGAAACAATCCAACACCTTTTTATTGAGTGTGCTCTAGCCAAAATAGTTTGGCGAATTTTTTACACGACCTTTAATATTTCTCTACCAACTGGCATAGCGAATTTGTTTGGTTACTGGTTGCTTGGAGTAAATAAACCATTTGGAACACGAGGAGCAATGTTGTTTTTAACATATCACAATCTTCTTCATTCTTTCAGGTTATTCGGTTGGTCACTCACTGACCCGTATGTGATCTTATCCTCAAGCTGGAAGCGCAATGGGAGGACATGAATTCTGGATGCAGCCGATTGGAAACAGTAGCATGGGATTTATACAACCATTTCAGTTGGCGGCCTATTAGTAGATTAGCTTTTTGATGCCGATCTAATAATGGCTACGTTGTTAGCTTTTAAGTGTCTTGTTTTTGCTGCAACTCTTTCTGATCCGTGAACTGTAATGACCGAACTACTCAATAATGCAATAAATTCTATATGCATTGATTGATGCTGAGGCCGAGGTTCTTATCCCTGATTTCAATTTTTTTATTACTCACCCTATTAGATTCAACACTAATAGTTCTTCAATTTGTAGCGATGCAATAGTAGTGCTAGTACATGTGGATAATGCAATAAAAATATGGCACTTCTGGGTTATATCAATAAGAGAAAGCACAATAAATTCCTATAAGAGATGCAATATTATAGTTTTGTTTAATTAGAGGAGATAGAAGATAAGCGGGCTTTCATGCAAAAGCTGACTCTAGCACGTGCTCCTAGACATTTTGTGAGAGTGGAAATTAAATCATGTGTTAATAGAGAATTATATTTTTATATTCAACTATTATACATCCTAGCTACAAGTTGACTATAGATGACATGACAAATTACTATAGCCAGCTGCCGGTAGGGATGCAAATGCGGGTCCCGCTAGAGCCCGCAAAGAACTTTTTCTACAGGGCTAGTACTACGCAAACCAGCTCTTAATGACTAAGGATACAAAGTTTTTTTTTTTGAGGGGTGATACTTAAAGCTAGAAATGAGTTTTGCGGGCCGCCGCTCCACAACCCTAGCTGCCGGATTTGCTCTAACACATTACAAGTATCTTAGGATCTATTTAGATGTTGATATTGGAAGCCTTGGAACTTAATTATGCTTGAATACCAAATCATTGAAAAAAAATTAAAACTGGCATAATTCCAGATTATGTGTTTGGTTGGTCATTGAATTGGCTCATGGAATCTTGTTAAGCTAGCAATTCTAAAATCATGTTTGGTTGGACACTGACTTGGCTCATAAAATCCTAGTGAGTTAGCATTTACTGACAGTTTCCAGCAAATTCTGAGGTTGCTCCCTTGGAAACTTGGGGCAGGTTGCACAAGTGTTGCGAATTCCAAACCGAATCTAGTTTCCAAGTTGCAATTCCAAGACCACCCGAACAACCGAATTGAACAAAATCAAATACCAATTCCGAATTCTTTACCTAAATATCGACATCCAAACAGATCTTAGAGGTGTGAATCTTTCACGGTGTTAAATGCTACGGAAAGTTTTGATCCATAACAAGAGGAGTGATGGGTAGTCCTAAACATCAGTGGCAATTTTCTCTCCAATCTCCATTCACTCTCACCCACACCATATTAAAATCTGCATTTTCAATCATTTATTCCCATCTATCTACGTAACAGAGAAATGGGGAACTGGTGTAGGCTCCTTCACCATTCATCCGTGGGAGGGCATCGGAATATATAAATCAGCAAGGTAGAATGGCTACTTTCTCCGCGACAATTCGAGGGATGGAGCGTCGGGAAGTTGTGGACAGAATGAGGTCAGCAAAATCTGGGTGGTAGATCCGTGGCAGCCATGTGGATGGGTCCGAGAAGCAACAAGCCAACAAGAATTTCCAAGTTTTCTACGTGGGGGGTTTCGTCGGTTCAGCTCGGCTCATGCTGTCGTGCACGCCAGGCCTAGCTCTCTACCAAGGCCTCTCTCAACAGGCAACCTAGAGAAACGCATAGCTTTGGAGAGCTATATAGAAAAAACACTGGCAATGTGCTCGTTACGGTTAAGTTGCATGCAGTAGTTCTGTAGTTAAGCTGATGAGTAAATGTGATAGTGTACGGATATTGAGATTCACGACATTGGAAACGTTATAAAATCCCAAAAATCTTGTAAACAAATCAAGACAAGCTGTTGTTAACAACAAGAACGAGCACTTCATTTGAGGAATGTTACAAAGGACACTAACAAGCCTAATCCAATGATAAGTGATTCCTAAGCAAAATCATGCACTGAGGTGTGAAAATTTCAAACAATTAGGTTTAGCATGTGATGGATCATAACGTTGGGTTTATCATTCTCTGGGATAATAGCAACTTTAGGTCTTGGTTGGTACTAGAGTTTTCGTGGGGATTAGCGGAGATAATCCCCACCAAATCCTAAATCCCCACTCACTTTTAAAAATACATTTGATACTAGAGTATTGGGCGAGTTTAATCTCCGCTAATCCCCACTTTTCCCCAAATTTTAGTGTATTTTTCTCAATCCCCAATACTCTACCTCTACCTAGTGGATTGTAAATGGGATTTTGTGGGAATTGAGTGAAGATAGGGATTTCACCCAATACTCTAGGAGATTTTCCCTACTAATCCCCACCAAAATTCTAGTACCAAACAAACCTTAGGCGGAAGGAGGGGGCCTGGCTAGGGAATGATGGGAGGCTACTGTTATGTTGGGTATGGAGCTTATAATGATTGGCATGTCACTGTGCCAAGATGGGTGAAAGGGAAGCAACTGAAGGCTACGAGCTCCAAAACCAAGGACATCTGTTTTCTCTTTCCTCGGGAAGAGGGAGAGCAAGCGAAATGGGTCCTGCTGCCTTCATGCAGGCTTGCAGCACCAGGTAGTGTTCGTCCGGGTCGTCGCTTCTTCTCTCTCTATATCTCGTCCCGATTCGCGAAACAGACGTCGGCAAACCCTGGAGGTTGAGCGACGGCTCGCGGTGAAACTCTTTTACCAATTAACTTCTAACCACGCAGTTCATTACACGGCACATTGGTTGCCTCATCAACCATATATAGATGCAACTTTTCTGTGTTTGATTGCTTGCACGAAATGTTGAGGAGCGAATGTTGAGTTACAGTTAAGCTGCTTAAAGTTTCTATCATGCAGACTCTTCGGAAACGCTTGGTTAGGCTGGCTCGTCAAGGACTCAAGGTGCAAGGGTGGCCGAGGAGTGAGACGAGAGACGGCCAGAGAGAAATAGCGCAAGCTGCCAAGCTCCGACGATGTAGACAGAAGCGCACGGGAGAAATAGAGAACATATCCAATACTCTAGGGCTTGAGATACTCGGAAAGTAGTTTTGGCACCTGAGCACCAATGCTCTCGCCAAGTGGAGTCATCTTTAACCATTGCTTCTTTCAATTTACTCATCCATGTGTCAGTATGCTTGAAGTATAGAGACAGCTTTGTACTGGTATATGGGCATGTATTTCACTAGCGTTTCTGTATATTTGTCTGAGTTGCATTAAATGACTAGCCATGTGGGAACGAACGGTGCCGAAGTGGACTAGCTGCATTTGCTTACCGTGTGTAGTGTGGTAGGGGTACTGCAGTGTCATTCACAGGCCTGTAGGGCTGCAGAGCTCAAAACTATGCTGTTGAACAGTGAACTGCCATCAGATATTAAGTGTAGCACACCAAGCATCAGGCCTTATTACAGACGCAAATCATCACGATGACATAAAAATGTCAATATCTATGTAGTAGTAAGTGCATATCAAAAAAGCTCATTTGCTTTTTCATAAGTAACTCTATAAATCAGTAAATAAGTATGCTCTGCAAATATGCCGTGGAAGCACAGATCACATCTCTGAACTTTCTTTTAAACACTTGCCGGGCATCATATGTCTGACACCTGCACGAACATAATCGGTGGAGCAATTAATTTAGATGCAATCAATAACCAAATCATACGTTGAATTGAACACATATGATATATGAGCTAGAGATATAGGGAGTATAGCTAAAAATCACCCGGAAACCACAAATGGAGCTCGAGCTCCATGGTGGCCATTTTTTTAATTTTTTTTTAAAACGGCATTTAAATATTTTAAAAAAATCAAACGAAAATTATAGATGTAGATAATCTTGAGATCTACAAGACTGCAAAATCTCAGTTCAAAACTCTGTGTATTCTGGCCTACAGAAAAAAGACAAATCTGACAAAAATTCATGTTTTCAAAACATGCACTGTTCATCATGCCTAGATATACAATTTTTTCCTTTTTCCTAAGCCTCAAATACAACGAATTTAGACTTGAATTTTTGCATACTAGTAGATCCAATTATTATCTACATCAAAAAAAATTGTTTCGATTTTTTTAAAAAAGTTAAATCTCGTTTTCATTTTTTTGAAAAACGAGCTCCATAGAGCTCGGGAGCCATATGTCCATGCCCAAAATCACCACCCAACAAACGGTTGCATTTGTTATGATGTTCTAAAATGTCCATAGTATTGCCAAAATTTACAATTAATTTACACCAGCTTAGTCCAACAAAATTACATTTTTCCATCATGGCAGTTTGTGCCCGTCTATCAGATATTAAGGGTAGCAAATTATTATAAATTTACGCATTGTTTTACAGAATCAAATGATCCCAACGTCACATATTGTTGATATCTCTAGGCCAGAGTTTCAATCTAAAATGTCCTTTACTGATTCAGCGCTAAGCATTACTTTTTTTTTGTCTCTGCAGCAAGTGATCCATCCAGACATATTTTCCTACAATTCTATGCCTGTTTTAACAAAACAAACAACATACATCCGGAATCCAATCTACTATGTGGTCGATCCATCCATGTCGTATACTCGTTTAGAGTTAACAATTGTATTCAGAACATAATATTATTTTTTTCTCTGCAGACTTCCATCCAAGCATATTTCTTACAATTCTGAATTTGTTTTGAAACACGAACATCACAGTTCTGAAAAAAGATCTAGTATGGGCCGATCAAAATTATGCCATATACTCGTTTAGATGTCAGTATATTCAGAAAATAATCATTTTGTTTGTTCCCTGCTGCACATTTTGTTTCATGTGCTGCACATGTTTAAAAATCTTAGCAGCACACTTCCGAGGTCCAAACAAAATTCTAATAGTCTTATATAATTGCTGGAGAAACTGAGGTTCGTTCATTTTCACCACATTAATAAACGCTGATACATTTTTGCAGATTTCCTTTAATTGAAATGACCACATTGGTCCCTTAGCCATATCAATGTCATTATCCAATCCAATCAACAACTTTTACTCTTTTTTAATCTCCTAGACGCCCATAGTACTGACAATCTAAACTATGTTTACACTATCTATATGGTCTGTAAGCTAACACAATTGCGTTAATTCAGTCACTACAGCTGTACCTTTTTTTGCCAAGATGGTGAGTCAGGACTGTATTTCTTGACTTTGTGAGGCTGATCAGCGTCTGAAAGATCACATTCATCAACTTCTTCTAACTGTCAACACCCCTTCCTCTCTTCGGCTTGAACCGTTCTTCTATGTCTCTGGCTTCAATTAAACCATCTGGATACGAGGCGCTGGACCTGAGAGGAGGTATATCATATGGCACCAAAGAATCAACTGCCGCATCGCCATTGCACATCTATGTCTTCAATGAGACAGTTCCCGAATATCCTGCAGTTTGTGGAAAAATGATTCTAATCTGAAAGAACTGCCTAGAGCCAAATATACGAAATCTGGAAACGGATAGGAAAAAGATGAACTTACGCCTGTTCCCGCTCAGCATCCACGATCTACATGAACTCGGCTTCTCTAACATGGAGGAAGAACACTTGTTCTTTGATCTCTTCTCACGTTCAGCCAGGCGGCGTAGCCGCACACGCTCCACTATTACACAAACTCTTTTGATTCAGGTGTATGGTCAACAATACCCCACATCAGTTAATGATATGTGTCGTTCGAATGGCAGTTTCTGGCACAGCTCAACCACCAGGCCATCACTGATACCTACCTCCTACAATACACGCTGTTTTGTACCAGACGTATCAAGCTTACCACTTGAAAGAGCATTTCCCTAATAAATGTATTTTGGTGTTTGTTAACAACATTTGGTGATTTAACCATGCTATTAAAGTTCTGCAGATTTTCTAGGTTATTTCAAGATCTCGCGGAGGTGCACCCCAAAAAGGTTGAAAAGATCGGAGCCCGTAGTCCAGTAGTGGAGTTAGGGCTTAGTTGTCTTGCAGGGTGCTTCGCGAAGGTGGAATTGGTGAAGAGGGGATCCACGGAGTGCTGCTGTTGCCTCTTCTAGGGCGGAGACTCCGGCCCTGGTGGCCGGAGACTCCGGCCTAGGGGACTCGCCCAGGCAAACCCCTGAGTCGGCCGCTTCAGATGCCCATCCGGAGTTGGGCCGGAGACTTTCTGTCTCTGGCCGGAGACTCCGGGCCGGCATGCTGAGGCCGGAGACTCCGGTCCCCAGGGGCCAGAGACTCCGGTCTGTCTGGCTGGGCTAGGGTTTGCTAAAGGCTCGGATGCGTCAGAGACCAGGCCGAAGTTGGGCCGGAGACTTTTGTCTCTGGCCGGAGACTCCGGCCCTGGAGTCACTTAGGGCGGAGACTTTGGCCCTCCTGGCCAGAGACTCCGGCCCTAGTCGTCCAGCAACGGCTACATTTCATGGAGGACTATATAAAGCCTTCTTCTTCCTCAAGAGCTGGCGGCGGCTTCCACTCTCTCTCCTCCATTGTTCCAAAGCTTCAAAGCACTAGTTCTCTCTCCCTAGCCAATAGAACTCAAAGCCCTTTTGGGATTTGAGGGAGAAGACCTAGATCTACACTTCCACCAAGGCGATTTGATTTCCCCCCTCTCTTTGTTGAGGGGCTTGTAACTTGTGTGATTCATCGGATTCCTAGCCGGAAGAAGCCGTCCTCCAAGCTTAACTTTGTGTGTAAGAGCTTGGTGGGCCTATTGGGAGCCTCCAATTGAGTTGTGGAGCTTGCCCCAATACTTTGTGTAAAGGTGTCGTGCCGCCTTCAAGGGCATCGCTTAGTGGAGCGTGAACTCGCCTTTGTGGCTTGTTCACCGGAGAATAGGGTGAGCCTTTGTGGCGTTGGTGGCCTTTGTGGCACCACACCTCTCCAACGTAGACGTACTTCCCGTAACAAGGAAGGAACTACGGGAATACATCCTTGTGTCTTCGTGTCTCCATTGCGGTTACCTCTATCCTTTACTCGTACCTTTACTTATATTGTTATTGCTAGCTTGCTTATCACTCTAGGTAAATTCACTTAGTAGCACATCTAGAGAATTTACCTTCTTGTCTAGCCTTAACTTGAAAAGAAGTAAAAAAATTGGGTAGCTCCTATTCACCCCCCCCCCCTCTAGTCGCTCATACGATCCTTTCAATTGGTATCAGAGCGTGGTCTCTTATTCGGGCTTAACCGCCTAAGAGTTTGAGCAACTATGGAAGAGGATAAGGGTAAAGAAACTCCTCCCGAAGATACTCCTCCATCTATCTCTTCCTCTTCAATCTCACGTGAGGAGCATTTGGCGTCCTTGGACACAATGCAAACCACCATGAGATTGGAGATGAAGGCTATGTTTGAGGAATATTTTGGAAGAAAACCTTCCGGGCCCACCGACCCAAACACCACACCTAGTGTGGAACTCTCCTTGGCTAAGGTGAAGCCACCTAACAATGGCTCCACCTCCGCCGAGAATAAAGGTGGCCCTCCTAAGGAAAATGATGGTCCGGCAAAGGGTGCTAACATTCCACCCCCTAACACTTACTCCCCTCTGCCGGTCCATTATCCTATGCCACACATTAACAACATGGGATCTCCTCCTAAGCTTGATTCTCGCAATTTTATTAAATGGCAAGGACTAATGAAATCTCATATTTCTAGCTCTTCTACTCATTTGTGGAGGGTCATACAAAATGGCTTTGCACCTCATGATCCTCTCAACTTGACCGGAAGGGAAGAAGTTGATGAGCAACTCAATGCCACCGCCAAGCATCTCCTTCAACAAGCCGTACCTGATACTCATGCGGTACACATCAACAATTTGAGCACCGCCAAGGAAGTATGGGACTATCTCACTATGCTCTTCATTGGGAATGAGAGTATTCGGTCCTCCAAGTTTGATGAGCTCAAGAGTGAAGAAAGGGATTTCATTATGCGTGACAATGAGACTCCCGATGAGATGTACCAAAGGATCTTGGCTCTTGCAACGGCCTTGACCGGGTTTGGGTGCAAAGACAATGGTGATGACTATATCAAGCGTATGTTCATTACCTCCATCAACCCAAGAGAACCCATGCGGTCTGAGATAATCCGTTCAAGACCGGATTTTGGGAGTATGACCTCAAATGAAGTTCTTTGCGAGTTCACCGCCTTGTCTATCTTGAAGAAGAACGCGGAAGAGACTAGAGCCCGTGTTCTTGCTGGACAAGGAGTTCACAATCTTGCTCTCAAGGCCAAGGTGGTGTCCAAACAAGGAGAAGGAGAAGAAGAAGAAGAAATGTATGAAGAAGAGTGTTGGTCTCCGGAAGATCTCAAGTTTGCCCTCCATGAACACTTGGCTCTCAATGCAAATGCCTTTTGGGATGCCAACAAGCACAAGACGAAGGGATCCAAGTTCAAATCCTTTTCACGGAAGGGTGGTGACTCTAAAGTGAGGCATTGCTACAATTGTGGAGGAATCAAGCACTTCATCGCCGAATGTCCTTATGAGAACAAGGAGGACAATGAAGGCCGGCTCATCCCCAAGCGCCGGTCATCAAAGTTCCACCCATCCAAGAAGCATGGGAACAAGGACAACAAGAAGAAAGGAGAAAGGGTATTGGTGGTTCATGAGGAGTATGACTCCGAGTCCGATGATGATGACTCCGTTGATGAAGAGAATGGAGAAGTGGCCGCCATTGCCATTGTCTCCACACCACCTACATCCCTCTTCAACTCACAAAATGAGAACGCCATCATAACCACTCACAAGTGTCTTATGGCTAAGGCCTCGGAGGTAACCTCATCACCTACTCCTTCATCATCTCATTCCAATGCTACCTCTATGGATGATGTGAGTAGTCTTAAGATTAAGAAAGAACTAGTTTATTGTGATGATTTTCTTGCTAACATGAAGGGGCCAACCAAGATATACTTTGAGACACTAATGTGTGAAATTGGTGATGCCCATGACACTATCAAGGAGAAGGAGGAGTTGGAAAGATTAGCCGCCGATGATATTGGCTCTCTATCAATTGAGCTCGAAGAAGAGCAAAACTTGAGAGTCTCTTTAGAGGAGAAATTGTTGGGACTAGAAGAGTCTCATAATCTAATCTTGTCAAAACTCACTAAAGAACGTGACCATGCTCTTGTTATGGTCAAGTTGATTAAAAAGGAGAAAGTTGAATTTGACGTTGGTCATAATGATCTTCGTGAGAAGTTTGAGAAGCTTGAAGAAGCCCACAAGGCTTTGGAAGGCAAATTCTCGCATCTCACCAAGATTCGTGAACAACTTCAAATTCAACTAACTATTGAACAATCTAAAGTCCCACCAATGCAAGTTATTGAAGTTCCTTGTTCTTCTAACTCTATTTGTGATCATAGTGATATCATTGAGGAGAACAATAGGTTGAAGGCCGATCTTGCTAAGGGCCTTGCTACTTGCATTCAAGGAGAAAAGAATCTCAACGATCTCTTGAACAATCAAAGATTGTTCAAGGGAAAGGAGGGCCTCGGATTTGTTGCCGAGTCCTCAAAGAAAGGGGATCTTTGTTTGGTGGCCGAGTCCTCAAAGAAGAAGAAGAATAAGAAGAACAAGAAGAAGGCAAAGCCTGCTGCTGCTCCTACTCCTCATGTCCCCTTTGATATTTGTTACACCGAGGAGGAGTGGGAGGAGCTGAATGGAAAGAAGAAAATCGAGGAGACCGGAGTCTCCGGGTCAAAGGTTCCGGAGTCTCCGGTTAGTTCATCTACCCCGGAGTCTCCGCTCCCAAAGGCCAGAGTCTCCGGCCCTTCTCACAATAATTTTGCAGGAAAATATAACCCTCATTATGTTCTTCTTAGGGAATATTATGGTGATGTCTATGCTAAATATGTTGGTCCCTATGATGGTTACATTGAATATGCTATTTGGGTACCTAAGATTCTTGTGACTAACAAAAGAGGACCCATCCAAAAATGGGGACCTAAAATCAAGAATTGATCTCTTGTAGGACATTGCTTCCGGAGGAGAAAAATGGATTATTGATAGTGGTGCCACAAGCCACATGACCGGAAGCAAAAATATTGTGGAAGATCTAAAGCCAAATACTTCAAATGTCACGGTCTCATATGGTGATAAATCATCCTCTAAGGTACTTGGTTTCGGTAAGGTGGTGATCACTCTGGACGTGTCCCTAGTGAATGTCATGCTTGTCGAAACCATTGGTTATAATTTACTTTCTGTTCATCAACTTGCTACTATGGGCTATGCCACATATTTTGATGTTGATATTGTGGTCGTCATGTGGAGTAAGTCTCTCAAGGTTGCCTTTGTTGGGTATGTCAAAAATGGCTTGTATGTGGTGGACTTTTCGGAGAAACCCACTACGGCCGCGATATGCCTAATTGCTAAGGCCGATGTGGGATGGCTTTGGCATCGCCGGTTAGCCCACGTCAATATGAGAGCTTTGCAAAATCTCTACACCGGCGGCCACATACTCGGACTAAAGGATGTTTCTTTTGCCAAAGATCGTGTTTGTAGGGCATGTATTGAAGGAAAGATGCATGAAACAAGTCATCCGAGCAAGACTGTTATCTCTTCCAAGAGGTGCTTGGAGCTCCTTCACATGGATCTCTTTGGACCTCCCACTTATGCAAGTCTTGGTGGCAAGAAGTATTGCTTGGTGATTGTCGATGACTATTCAAGATACACTTGGGTTTATTTCTTCGAGTTCAAGAGTGAGACCCAACAAACCGTCAAAGACTTTGCCACCGAAGTTGAGCGTCAATTCAGTACCACCATATTGACTATAAGAAGTGACAATGGCACCGAGTTCAAGAACTACTCCCTAAATGAGTTTCTTAGTGATGCGGGTATCAAACATCAATATTCCGCTGCATATACCCCGCAACAAAATGGAGTTGCCGAGAGTAAGAACCGGACTCTCATGGATGCGGCAAGAACTATGTTGGCAGAGTTCAAGTCTCCATAAAACTTTTGGGCCAAAGCTATTAATACCGCATGCCATGCCACCAACCGGCTTTATCTCCGCAAGAATTTGAACAAGACTCCATATGAAATTCTTACCGGGCAAAAGCCCAACATCATGTACTTCCGGGTATTTGGTTGTAAGTGTTTCTATCTCAAGAAAGGTGTTCGTTTGTCAAAATTTTATTCTAAAGCTATAGAGGGTATCTTTGTTGGTTACTCCACGGACTCACATTCCTATAGGATCTATAGCAAGTCCACCGGGCATGTTATAGAGACTTGTAATGTGAGGTTCGATGAGGATAATGGTTCCTTTGTGGGACAAAGTGGTGTTCGTGATGTAGGTGACGAAATTCCTCCCCAAGCCATAAGAAGAATGGGTGTCGGATTCTTCCGGCCCATTGAGGGACACCTTTTGGCCGAAGGAGAAGGACAATGCTCTACACAAGTGGAGCCTTCACCTGCTGAACACCCACAGGATATTGACCAAAGACAAGCTGCGCACCCTCAACCTCAAGATCATCCCACTGAACAATCTTGCCCGGAGTCTCCGGCCCCTGTGGTCCGGACTCTCCGGTCTATACCGGAGTCTCCGGGTATGGATACCGGAGTCTCCGAGTATGGATACCGGAGTCTCCGGGGGTGATCAAGGCCTTGATGAAGATCCTTCGGAATTCCGTGGCTATGGGTCACTTGATGATCAAGGCAATCCAACTGGTCCAGGCGAGGACCAGAAAAGTGATCATGAAGATGATCAAGTAGTCTCTCAAGAATCTCCTCTTGAGGCTCGCACTCACCGTGAGAAGAAGCTTGAGTCTATTATTCGACGAAGAAGCATATCCTTGGAAAATGTGGTTGGGAGTGTTCGTAAAGATGTCTCCACTAGGAGGCAACTTTCTAACTTTAGCTCTCATCATGCTTTTGTCTCTTGTGTAGAACCCAAGTAAGTTTATGAGGCGCTTGAGGATCCGGATTGGCTTGATGCCATGCATGATGAACTCAACAACTTCGAGCGCAACAAAGTTTGGACTCTAGTAGAAAGGCCTAAAGATTGTCGTAATGTCATTGGAACCAAATGGATCTTCAAGAACAAGCAAGATGCAAATGGCATAGTCATTCGTAACAAGGCAAGATTGGTGGCTCAAGGTTTCTCCCAAGTTGAGGGTATTGACTTTGGTGAAACTTTCGCTCCCGTTGCCCGTCTTGAATCCATTCGCATCTTACTTGCATATGCATCACATCATAACTTTAAACTTCAACAAATGGATGTTAAAAGTGCATTTCTCAATGGTCCCTTAAATGAATTGGTTTTTGTGAAGCAACCCCCGAGCTTCGAAAACCCTAAGTTTCCTAACCACGTTTACAAACTTGATAAGGCGCTCTATGGCCTCAAACAAGCCCCACGTGCATGGTATGAGCACCTTAAAGAGTTGTTGGTTGATTGTGGTTTTGAAATTGGGGTGATCGATCCCACTCTTTTTACTAAGAAGGTCAATGGGGAGCTTTTCATTTGCCAATTATATGTTGATGATATTATATTTGGTTCTACTAACAAAGCTTTCAATAATGAGTTTGCCAAGCTCATGACCGACAAGTTTGAGATGTCTATGATGGGGGAGTTAGAGTTCTTCCTTGGGTTTGAAGTCAAACAATTGATGGGAGGGACTTTTGTGAACCAAGCCAAATATACCCAAGACATGCTCAAGAGGTTCGAGATGATAGGAGTCAAGGGTGCAAAGACTCCCATGCCAACAAAGGTTAATCTTGATCTCGATCCTAATGGTAAAGAAGTGGATCAAAAACTTTATAGATCTATGATTGGTTCCTTGCTTTACCTTTGTGCATCTAGACCGGACATTATGTTAAGTGTGGGAGTTTGTGCACGTTTTCAAGCCGCACCAAAAGAAAGTCACTTAGTGGCGGTCAAAAGAATCTTTCGATATTTAGTGAATACCCCTAACTTTGGTCTTTGGTATCCAAAAGGAGCAAGTTTTGATCTTGTAGGTTACTCGGATTCGGATTGGGCGGGAGACAAAGTGGAACAGAAATCAACCTCCGGGGCTTGCCAATTTCTTGGTAGGTCTTTGGTGTGTTGGTCATCTAAGAAACAAAATTGTGTGTCTCTCTCTACCACCGAAGCCGAATATGTAGCCGCGGCTAGTTGTTGTGCACAACTCTTATGGATGAGGCAAACTTTGAAGGATTACGGTGTCATTTTTGACAAAGTGCCTCTTTTATGTGATAATGAAAGTGCTATCAAGATCGCTCACAACCCGGTGCAACACAACAAGACGAAGCATATTGAGATTCGTCATCATTTCATTCGGGACCATGTCAACCGTGGAGATATTGATCTATCTTATGTTGGCACTAATGAGCAACTTGCCGATATATTCACAAAGCCTCTTGATGAAGCAAGGTTCCGGGAATTGAGGCATAAACTAAATATCATTGATTCAAGCAATGTGGCTTGAGCTAGGTGCATTTACTCCCATACTCTAACTTGTGTGTTGTTCTAGATGTGGGCATGGACATAGGGGGAGTGCGGTTCTAATTGATTGGACTATCCCTCCCCCCATAATGCCAATAGTAAGCGTATTGTTCTATCTTGTCATTTGTGACATTTTGAGCTTAATCGATGAGTCTAGGTTTTGGGCCCAAGATATATCTTCGCGGTGCCATACCTATATACTCATACATGGTGGCCTTTTGGTCACCAACCTCCCTAGTGGAGGAGTTTCCCATTTGATTTTATTGTCCTATTTTTTATGGGAACATGCTCATGTTTGGTCTTATTTGATTTTATTTGCATGTTTGCAAACATGAGCATTTTGTACCACACAGTGACAATGTGTCCATCCCAAGCCTATCTCATCCTCAAACATTCTTAAACTCTAAATGACATGTCCTTTTACACCATAAATGTGATCTTGTCAATGGGGGGGGCGGAGACTCCGGGGTTCACAGCCCGGAGACTCCGGTGGGCCGGAGACTCCGGGGTAAGTATCGGAGACTCCGGCCGGGCGGTTTCGACTCAAATACTTAGGGCACGGGTGGGGAAGAACGGTTCATTCTTCCCCATCCACCCCCGTGCCCCTGCTCTTCCCCTGTCGCCCCCATTGTCCAAGATCGCCCCCGGAGCCTCTCCAAGCTTCGGGATCCGCCGTGCCACCGGCAAAACAAGTTCTTGAAGGTGTGGGATCAATCCCACCGGTCGATTTCGTGCCATGGACTCCGGTAAACTTGCTCTCAATCTCCTTCATCTAGTTCTCCCTAGATCTATGAGATTTGCATGTTTCCCCTAGTTTGATATGGTGTACTACCTTCTAGTGGCTATCAATCATCTTCCTTGCAACTTTATTGTGGATTTTGCACTCGATTTGTTCAAATGTAGTCTCCTAGGCTCGGGCTCCTGCATCCAACCGGAGACTCCGGCCCCTGTGGCCGGAGACTCCGGCCTGGACGCAAAGTCTCCGGTTTTGGCCGGAGACTCCGGCCCGAGTCCCCGGAGACTCCGGCTAGATCAGGCCTGAGTGCACTATTTCACAGCATAGTTGCTTACTTTTTGATTCTAGGACATGTCACCTCAACCTTGCTATCTTCCTCACTCATTCACAGGTGCAGGTGGTTCTCGGAAACCGGCCGCTCATAGCAGGGACAAGTTGGTTGTCAATCCCGCCACAGGGGCTCTTGTTCAGAGGTCAATCATTGCTCAGCAAGCAAGGGATGCTAAGAAGCTCAAGACAAGGATGGTTGAGGAGGAACGGGCTGAGGCAGCTAAGAAGGTCAAGTTCGATAGCCTTGTGACCTTGGAAGGGCTGTCCTCTTCTGAATATATTGAGATGAGGAAGAGGGACATGTACACTCTCCCGCGGAACTCTCGTGACCGTTGCTTTGTCCGCAAAGAGCAAGAGCTGATCATGAAGGAATTCTATGCTTCTCTCAAGAAGTACCCGGTTTGCCCTCAAACGGTCATGGACTTCTCTCATTTTGCCAAGTACAGTGCCTATTTTGGAGAGGCCGTGTGGATCACTCGCAAGCTTGGGCTCCATCCACTCATGAAGATTCAAGAGCCCTATAACATCACTTTGATCCATCAGTTCTTTGCTACCTTGGTACTTGGGGATGGTGAGGAGATCCCCATGACTTGGATGACTGGAGAAGAGGTTTGTCACTCCAACTTCATGGACTTTGCTGCTCTCCTTGGGTATGAGTTTCGTGGTGCTACTACTCCTAGTGGCATGAGGATGCATGTGGATGGTGAGTACTATGAGAAGAAGAAGCTTGCTCCTCTCTACACCGGGGATGACAAGAAGATTGTCATTGAGGGCACCCTTGGGCTATCCAAACGGTCCAACATCTTGCTCCGCATCTTTCGGGCCTCCATTGCCCCTCAAGCCGGTAACTTTGATGCTATTCGTGGGGCTTTGGTGAATCTCTTGGCCTACTCTCATGAAGTCTATTGCAAAGGGGAGACCGCACCCGTTGAGCCACTTGATGTGATGGATTTCATTCACAAGGAGATCAATGATTGCATTCTCAACAAGAAGACTCCTCTTTATGCCCCGTTTATCATGAGGCTCATCCGTGCTCAAGGACTCAACCTTCCTCTTCTCGATGCAAACCTTGTGAATCACAAGGTTGTGAAGCTTCAACGCAAGGAACCCACCGGTCACTCCAAGGAACCATTTGCTCCGGTGAGAGGTGAAGATGATGATGCCTTTGCCGAGGGAGTTTCTACTAGAAGGGGCCCAAGGATGAAGCATGCTAGCAATGCCGGCTCTAGCTCCAACAATGAGTTTGGGCAAGAATTCAAGAAGCTCAATTGGTTCCAAAGGAATGTGCTGTGCATGAATGTGGACATCCGTCACAAGCAATATGAGAGCTACATTGCCCAAAAGCATTTGAATGACAATCAACAAGTTCTTCACAAGGCTTTTCGGAAGTCTCAACCGGACTATGTGGAATCACCGCCTTCCTCTTCATCATCCGGCACTCACTCCTATGGCAAGTGGAGCAAGGGACTGACTGACTGGCAAGCCTTTGAGGAGGTCACCTCTAGCACCTCCAATGTGCATCATGGCAAGAAGCCCATGGCTTCTGATGATATTGAAGAAGGAGATGAGGACTTCAATGCCGGTTCCGAGGACGAGCCCGAGGATGAAGATGATGAGTGATCTCATGGGCGTGTAGCATCGCTCTTTTCCCTTTTTGGTGTCTCGATGCCAAAGGGGGAGAAGTAGCTCTATTAGGATGTCATCGTTGGGATTTGCCATGGGTTGGTTTATTTGAATTTGGATTTGCCTTTGCTTTGGTCGAGACACAACTTCATGGACTTTCTTGTTGTGTCTCATCTATCTTAGTATTGAACTATCGTGTGTGTGGTACAGTATTATTGTGAGACTTAATTTCCTATATTGCTTGTAAGACTATTATTTATGTATGCTATCTTGTTAGTCTTACTTATATGCTTATGGTTAGTCTCACATATTATTACTAGCTCTTGGTATAATTATGAAATATATAGGGGAGTGATGATCCTTACTTGTGTGGATTCATGTTCAAGTGCAAATGGTATTGTGCACACAAGTAGGGGGAGCTTTGGCTATATATTTTATTTTATTGTGCTTATATCTTGCAAATCCATATGTTGTCATCAAACACCAAAAAGGGGGAGATTGAAAGAGCATTTCCCTAATAAATGTATTTTGGTGTTTGTTAACAACATTTGGTGATTTAACCATGCTATTAAAGTTCTGCAGATTTTCTAGGTTATTTCAGGATCTCGCGGAGGTGCACCCCAAAAAGGTTGAAAAGATCGGAGCCCGTAGTCCAGTAGTGGAGTTAGGGCTTAGTTGTCTTGCAGGGTGCTTCGCGAAGGTGGAATTGGTGGAGAGTGGATCCACGGAGTGCTGTTGTTGCCTCTTCTAGGGCGGAGACTCCGGCCCTGGTGGCCGGAGACTCCGGCCCTGGTGGGACTCCGGCCTAGGGGACTCGCCCAGGCAAACCCCTGAGTCGGCCGCTTCAGATGCCCGTCCGGAGTTGGGCCGGAGACTTTCTGTCTCTGGCCAGAGACTCCGGGCCGGCATGCTGAGGCCAGAGACTCTGGTCCCCAGGGGCCGGAAACTCCGGTCTGTCTAGCTGGGCTAGGGTTTGCTAAAGGCTCGGACACGTCAGAGACCAGGCCGGAGTTGGGCCGGAGACTTTTGTCTCTGGCCGGAGACTCTGGCCCTGGAGTCACTTAGGGCGGAGACTCCGGCCCTCCTGGCCGGAGACTCCGGCCCTAGTCGTCCAGCAACGGCTACATTTCGTGGAGGACTATATAAAGCCTTCTTCTTCCTCAAGAGCTGGCGGCGGCTTCCACTCTCTCTCCTCCATTGTTCCAAAGCTTCAAAGCACTAGTTCTCTCTCCCTAGCCAATAGAACTCAAAGCCCTTTTGGGATTTGAGGGAGAAGACCTAGATCTACACTTCCACCAAGGCGATTTGATTTCCCCCCTCTCTTTGTTGAGGGGCTTATAACTTGTGTGATTCATCGGATTCCTAGCCGGAAGAAGCCGTCCTCCAAGCTTAACTTTGTGTGTAAGAGCTTGGTGGGGCTATTGGGAGCCTCCAATTGAGTTGTGGAGCTTGCCCCAATACTTTGTGTAAAGGTGTCGTGCCGCCTTCAAGGGCATCGCTTAGTGGAGCGTGAACTCGCCTTTGTGGCTTGTTCACCGGAGAATAGGGTGAGCCTTTGTGGCGTTGGTGGCCTTTGTGGCACCACACCTCTCCAACGTAGACGTACTTCCCGTAACAAGGAAGGAACTACGGGAATACATCCTTGTGTCTTCGTGTCTCCATTGCGGTTACCTCTATCCTTTACTCGTACCTTTACTTATATTGTTATTGCTAGCTTGCTTATCACTATAGGTAAATTCACTTAGTAGCACATCTAGAGAATTTACCTTCTTGTCTAGCCTTAACTTGAAAAGAAGTAAAAAAATTGGGTAGCTCCTATTCACCCCCCCCCCCCCCCCCTCTAGTCGCTCATACGATCCTTTCACCACTATTTTCTAGCTATGTGTATTCGTTGGAAATACGTTCTGGCACAGCTACCAACGGTAGAGACCAAGCAATCACAGATAGACATATGGCAGGAGCACTGACGCCCAGGAGCACGAAATCCCCTTCATTGAGATACTCCTGTATATTTTGGCATGAGTACAAGCCAACAATCATGAAAACAAAACTCTAACAGGACAATAAGAACCCACGCATCTATTGTGCCACACATTTTTTGATCCAAATTAACTCAATTTGTGTACATGTGGTTAACAAAAAAGACCCCTAAATTTAAAGTCAAGAATGTTAATAAGCCAGACTTACGGCCCAAATTTAATTTTTTTCCATGCGAAACTCAAATTTTCGAATTCCACTACCAAAGATAACGGAACAGAGTTTCTTAGGTGTCCGGCAGCCAAAAGAAACTAAGAAGAAGAAAAGAAGGGAATCTGCAACAAGATCCAAAAATATAAACTTGCAGCCACTAACCACAAGGTCGCAACTCACCGCTGTCAAAACTAAGTTTCACCCAGCATAAAGACTTAAGAGTGCAAATTGTTGAACCTTACAAAGACACCACCAGATAAACTACCAGCTAACTGCAAGACCAAAGGCAACATACTACAAAGAACAGGTCCGTAGAAGCTTGATCTCGATACAAGAGGTTACTGCCCATCAGAGTTCTGCCTGCAATGCTGTTGCCTGTAAATTTTCAGCACCTTCCAGTCCGTTAGACTCTTTTTAAAGCCCTGCCCAGTATTTTAAAGACGAACTGCTGTTTGCTGTTGTAAAGGGCTTGTGCGGTCGTGCCTTTTTTGAAATATAATTCAGGTGGGGAATTTTCCCCCCCGGTGAAAAATCGAAAAAAAAACAAGGTTGATTTCTTAGTTTCCACATTGCCCAACATAAAGCGGCTACCCCCACAACATGAATGTTCGTTAAGTTCCTAGCATAGACTGCAATCCAAGTAAATGTTAACGACACAGATTGGAGAAATTCAATGGAGTGAAATGAACAGATAACGTTGGAAAATGTGACAGCGTGAGATACTGCCGGGCTGCACAAAATTTAGACAAAGTGAGATACCTACCCAAGAGTACTCCTATGTTGCTTGCACAACGGGCACTGCAAGGCAGCAAAGCACATGGAGGTGATCCACTGCCAGAAGCGGAAGAGTACAGGTAGCTCTTCACCAGCAGCCTAGCTATGAAGCCTAGGTTCCTCTCCTCCAATCTGTGCAGAAACTTCAAGGTCCTATCTTGGTTGCTGTGACATTTTATCTATTAGCTCATCTTTAACGGGCCACTGCATTTTGGACCACAAATCGGTCCGCATTTCAGACCGTAAATTGGCCCGATTCGGTTCATATATGCTGGTCCGCGGACGCGGTCCGTTTGCAGGTGGCAGTGTCCCCCAACGGGCCGGCAAATTTTGGTCCGTGACTGGGTAAGATTTTGGGCCAAAACCCTTTGCAAGCACACATATAAATTTACAAATTAGATAGATAAATAGTAGCAACATACATAGTTCTAGTTTCACCTGCATATTCAAAAGTAGGCAAATTTAAGATACACATATCATAGTGCGATCATATATCTCGATCATGGATCATCTTCTTCTTCTTCTCCAACCATGAACGCACAATTGGATCGATGTCTTCGGTGATGGGGGTCGCCATGATCTTGGCCTCCTCGCCGTCTCCAATTCCTTTTGCTTGTTGTCAGCTTCCTTGGCCTTTGCTCGGGCATTCATCTCTTCAATTGCGAGACTCTTTGTTTGAATATCAACATAGCTATCCACGGCCTCCTATTTATCCCGGCGCTTCCTCTCTTCTCTCTTCTCGGTCGACACCTCCTTGTCGGCAAGAAAAGTTTTGTTGGTTTCCACGACCATTTGGGATGCAGCCTCCCGCTTTGCTTCGGCCTTGGATGTGTTCCTTCCCCTAGGCCGTAATGCTTGGGTTGTGGCACTTGTCGTGCCACCCTCAAGGTAGACCACATTGGATTGTGGCCCTCCATTATTGCTCCATGACTCGTATAGTTCTTGCCACTTGAGGCAATCCTTCACCGCCGTCCAACAATGCACCATGTTGAAGGATTTACCTTCGTGGGCAGCCTTGAACCGGGCCAATGCTTGGAACACCAAGTCGCCGATTCCTAGGTGACAAGGGGTTAACTCGACAAATGTCCTAAATGAAGGACTTAGGATCGGGGAAATAGGGCGTCGGATGAACTCGAAGGTAAAATCAGTCAAACAAGGTGGCTATGAAAGTAAACGTGGGTGAAGAACCTGGCTTGCTTTCAATCTGGCCGACACCGTCCCCTCCTGGCCCCTATATATAGGTGGCCAGGTCTCGAGGATCGGGTAGGGTCCGATACAGATTACAATATCGATATACGGTAAGAACTCGTATTTCGACTAGTATTACAATTGGGCCTAGCTTAACGGGCCTCAGGGGTACTTCAACTAATGGGCTCTATTATCTATACCCTTGTCAGTAGCCCCCGAGATTCTACCAGGATTATAGATTCGGGTTGAATCTCAGATCTTTTATTCTTTGTCTTGATCAATTCTTCGACTTCCTCATGTCTTTAAATCTTTCGACTTGGTCTTATCGACTTATTCATAATGATACTTCGCAAGGGGTTTTGATGAACAAGCCTGACAACTCTGACGGATCAAGAGGTCAGTTAACTGCCAGAACAGACACTTGCCACCTACTTCAAATTCAATCCCCTTGGATTTGAATTCAGGAAACCGGTTAAACCCATTCTTTTGCCGCATTTAGGACTTACAAAGAATGAATCCCAGTGGTTCTCAAGGTACCCAGTGCGTCCACCAGGATTTTTCTTCGCATCATAGACACGGATACATACCAGCAGAGCGCATCCATGTGCGTATACCGGGCCACACGGGACGGATCCTGGGGTCTTACCTTCGTGATAAATCACGACATTCGAGTTTTAGTCGCGATGACGTAACTCGAGAATCATAAGTCGCAGCCTTGTTTGACTGTTTCAGAATATAACATACTCGAGTTATTTAATTTGATAAAAAAGGTCGCTCCCGATGGGAGTAACAGAACTTTCTGACAGTTCTTTCACTTATTTTGCTTCAGTACTCATGAATCAATATCATCGGGTGCGCGCCCAGCGCTCCCGATGGGACTAGCCCCCGGGGCTATAGCCGAAATTTTCGGGTATAGGCTCAAGAAAAATAGATAAGTATATCCTTTGTACTTCTTCGTGCGTCAATTGTTGACTTCCTTTACTTACGCAATATATTCCTTTCCTTCGAATGTCATAAGCCCCCGAGTCGTAACTGGGGTAAATTTATGCTTCTTTATTTTCCTCTCTTCCTTCATATTCTTTTTTCTCTTCCTCTTCTCTCTCTTTTTTTATGCCTTCTCATCCTCAATACGTTGACCTATCTGTTATCGACTGCTCTGGGCAGCATATAAGAGCCTTGCAATTATATTTTGGCCCCTGTTAAGGCCCATTATATGTGCTTATAAATAAAGCACGTCTGGCGATAGGTAAAAACCCTAATCCAATATTTAGCTTCTCCGCCGCTTCATCTTTCTCCTCTTAAACTCATCTAGGGTTTCTCTTCCCAACTCCTGACTCCATGGCTGATGCCAGCGGGTCCCGCTTGAACCTTGGCGCCCCGGTGGAGAAGCGAGGCCACGGCCGCCCTCGCGGCAGCAAGAACAAGGCTTCCATTGATGCTTTGGCGGCTTCGTCGTCCGCTGTGGTGAAGCGGCGCCCCAGCCGTCTAGCTGGGAGCAAAAACAAACCCAAGGTGCCCTTAGCTGCACCTGGTCTGAGCACTCCGTCTGCTAGCGCTTCTCCTCCTCCGCTCAGACTCTTCTCGTTCTTCTGCATCGCCGGCCCTCAATGCCGGGAGATTCAATGTCTGCCATCAAAATTCACGAATTTCATGGATGGGCGGAAACTATGTGAAGCAGTTCTCCACGAACACTCTGGTGGGGGAACTCCATATGAAGTGGAGGTGTGGTACGACGGCGCCGACGAACAATTCTTCAAAGGCGGCTGGTCGCGATTTGCAGAGGATCATGACCTCCATCAGGGGTTCTTTATGACCTTTGACTATCATGTTGGCACGTCGAAGTTCGACGTGAGAATCTACGACTGCACCCAGTGCCAGAAGGAGTATGAAGCCGAAGCATAGTTTTACTAGATTTCTTTGCTATGTAATCCAGCTGTCGTGCTTACTTTTAATGAACAGTCGTATCTGAATTATGTGTTTTACCATGGGAACAAATCATGGTTCTGAGGTATGCATTTGATATTTTATCGGGTTCCTTTGAACCTGTTTATTGCGTTGTTGAAAATATCGGGTTGTGGCCAACCATAGAGTAAGTCATAGATAATTACAAGACTTGTTTAATATTATTTTGTACGACTCGAGGGTCCTAGCCCCCGAGTGTAAAGTAAGATATTTACACATATTGTCGATATGACCCAATGAACCCGGCCTATGGCCTCATGTTCTGGATTCAGAGGGTCATAACTCGAAAAAAACTCCTTATTTCGTCTATGTGTAGAATCTTCGTAATTGCTCTGCATTCCACGGGTTACTCTCGTGTTGTCCCATTTTCTTGTCTTGTAGCCGATAAGCTCCTCCTGGTATCACTTCTGTTACGATGTAAGGTCCCAGCCACGGGGACTCAAGTTTTCCATAGCCATCTTGTTTGAGTCGTAAAACTAGGTCTCCTACCATGAAAGATCGTGGACGAACTCGACTACTGTGGTAATTTTGCAAGTTTTGCTGATACTGAGTAGCTCTGGTGAGCGCTACATCTCTTGCCTCATCAAGTGCGTCGACATCATCCTGCAATGCTTCTGTGGAAGTTGCCTCATCGTATGATGCGATCCTTGGAGCTTCATGAGTTACTTCTACTAGAAGCACAGCTTCTGCGCCATGGACCAGAAAAAAGGGGGTTTCTTGAGTGGCTGCATTGGGCGTAGTTTGTAGACTCTAGAGTACGGAGGGTAGCTCATCTACCCAAGCGTGCTTGGCCTTTTCGAGGGGTGCTAACAGCCGCTTCTTTATCCCGTTGCATATTAAGCCATTGGCTTTTTCGACTTGTTCATTTGTCTTCAGATGCGCTACAGATGCAAACTTTAATTTGATTTCCAGTCCTTCGCAATAGTCCTTGAACTCCTTCGACGTGAAGTTCATACCAATGTCTATGATTATGCTGTGTGGTACCCCGAAGCGAATGACTATAGACTTGATAAAATTTATTGCGGCTTTAGAATCTTGAGTCGTCACTGGGGCTGCTTCTACCCACTTGGTGAATTTGTAGACTGCTACCAGCATATAAATGTGTCCTCCTGGCCAAGATTTGTGCAATTTTGCTACCATGTCGAGACCCCATTGCGCAAAGAGCCATGATAATGGTATTGGTTGTAACTCTGCTGCTGGCGCGTGTGGCCGAGATGCGAACCTTTGGCATGCTTCACACTTTCGAACTATATCTTTTGCGTCTTCGATGGCTGTTAACCAATAGAATCCTGCTCGAAAGGCCTTGGCTGCGATAGCTCTACTACTCGCGTGATGTCCACATACTCCTGCATGAATATCTTTTAAGATTTCTTGTCCTTCTTGAGGAGTGACGCATCATTGTAGAACGCCCGATATACTTTTCTTGTACAATTTTCCCTGTAACACAATGAAAGCCTTTGATCGTCGTATTATCCTTTTGGCTTCTACTGTGTCTTCTGGTAGTGTTTTGTTTATCATGTATGCCAGATATGGCTGCATCCAAGTTTCTTCTATCATCATGACTTCTTCGGGTTCTGCTGCACTTGTTTTTCCAGCCCCCGAGCCTGTCGGTTGCCCCTCCGTAGTCGATGTTTTGCTGTTCTTTATTGATCGCTCCATGATTTCCTCCCAGAAGACTCCTTGTGGTACGGGTAAGCATTGGGACCCGATGTTTGCTAAATTATCGGCTTCCTCGTTGCTGGCTCTGCTGACATGCGAAACTTTGCATCCATCGAATATTCCTTCAAGGTAGTAGTATAAGTTTCTGTATGCTGTCATGTTGTCGCTGATGGCGTCGCATCTGATCATTACTTGTTGAACGGCGAGGTTTGAGTCTCCAAATATTTTAAGTCGAGTTGCTCCGCAAGCTTTTGCCATTTTCATTCCGTGGAGCAACGTCTCGTACTCAGCTTCATTGTTAGAAGCTTGGGGAAAACTCATTCGTAACACATATTTCAGTTTGTCGCCTTGTGGTGAAATCAGGACTACACCTGCTCCTGCGCCTTGCATTCTTTTGGAGCCATCGAAATACATTGTCCACACACTGATAGATCTGGGGGACCTGTACTTTGTAACTCCAGCCACTCTGCTGTAAAATCTGGCAAAATTTGCGACTTGGTTGCCTTTCGCTTTTCGTACGTGATGTCCAGGTGACGAGGGTTAACTCGACAAATATCCTAGATGAAGGACTTAGGATCAGGGAGATAGGGCGTCGGATGAACTCGAAGGTAAGGTTAGTCGAAACAGGTGTATATCAAAAGTAAATTTGGGTGTTGAACCTGGCTTGCTTTCAATCTGGCCTACACCGTCCCCTCCTGGCCCCTATATATAGGTGGCCAGGTCTCGAGGATCGGGTAGGGTCCGATACAGATTACAATATCGACATACGGTAAGGACTCGTATCTTGACTATCATTACAATTGGGCCTAGCTTAACGGGCCTAAGGGGTACTCAACTAACGGGCTCTATTAGCTATACCCTTGTCAGTAGCCCCTGAGATTCTACCAGAATTGCAGATTCAGGTTGAATCTCTAATCTTTAAATCTTCGACTTGATCAACTCTTCGGCTTCTTCATATCTTCAAATCTTCGACTTGGTCTTTCGACTTATTTTCATGATAATATTTCGCAAGGGGTTTTGATGAACAAGCCTGACAACTCTGACGGATCAAGAGGTTAGTTAACTGCCGGAACAGATACTTGTCACCTACTTCAAATTCAATCCCCTTGGATTTGAATTCGGGATACCGGTCAAACCCACTCTTTTGCCGCATTTAGGACTTATAAAGAATGAGTCCCAGTGATTCTTAGGGTACCCAGTGCGTCCACCAGGATTTTCTTCGTGTCGTAGACACGGATACATACCAGCAGAGCGCATCCATGTGCGTATACCGGGCCACACAGGACGGATCCCGGGGTCTTACCTTCGTGATAAATCACGGCATTCGAGTTTCGTTGCGATAACGTAACTCGAGGATCACATGTTGCAGTCTCTTTTGACTGATGGAATATCACAGAATCTCGAATTAATTTCTCCCAAGTAACTCCCGATGGGAGTAGTCGCTCTATATTTTGTCGACTACGTAGTCAAAGTTTTATGATTGTCGAAATGTTGAGCGGCTCATAGCCTTCTTCATCTTTATTGCTGATTGTCTTATTTTCTATCGGGTGCGCGCTCAGCGCTCCCGATGGGAGTAGCCCCCGAGGCTATGGTTGGATACTTGTAGTCAATCATAGGCTCAAATTGACTTCTTCTTCCTGAATAAGCCCCCGAGCCCAAGGCGAGGTTTTTCATACCTTTCGATGATACATTTTTTCCTTTGTTATTATCGTCTGCTATGTGCAGAATTTACCTCCCTTATAAATATATTTATGGGCCTTGCTATCACGGAGGCCCGTTAATATGTGCTTATAAATAAAGCACCTGTGGTGAGGGTAAAAAACCTAAACCGATTCTTCCTCTGCCGCATCGTCTTCTTTTCCATCTAGGGTTTTTCTTCCCACTTTTCTATATGGTTGGTGCAGATGGGTCCCGTCTAGACCTTGGCCCTCCGTCGGTGCCGCGAGGTCACGGCCGCCCCCATGGCATTAAAAACAAGACAGTTCCTGCCGCTGTAGGATCATCGTCGTCCGCTCCGGCGAAGCGTCGTCCTGGCCGCCCACCTGGTAGCAATAATAAACCAAAGGTGACTGGCGCCGCCCCAGGTCCAAGCGCTCCTCCTCCTGGTGCTTCTCCTGCTTCCCCCAGAATATTTTCTTTCTTTTACATCGCCAACGCGCAGTGCCACGAGATTCAGCGCTTGCCGCTGAATTTTACCAAGTTCATGGATGGGCGAGAACTGCGAGAAGTGGTTCTTCGTGAACAATCTGGTGGAGGAACTCCATACGAAGTGGAGGTTTGGTACGACGGCGCCGGCGAGCAATACTTCAAGGGCGGCTGGTCGCAGTTTGCAGAAAACCATGATCTCCACCAAGGCTTCTTCCTGACTTTCGACTTCCATATCGGCACGTCAAAGTTTGACGTGAAAATCTACGACGGCACCCGGCAAACAATGCCAGGTGCTCGCCATTGTGGGAGACAACTCAGAAGAATTCGATGAAAATAACAACCCAGTGCTAAACCCAGCAAATATCGACAGAGGAGCAAATCACCTAGCAGAAGGGCAAACAGCAGAATCCCTCACAGCCAGGGAAAAAATTTGACTATCAGTCGACGAATGGAGGATAATAAGAGAAGCCGTAGAACACGGCACGCCAATAACATCAAATTCCAGCAAAGACATGCTTTTTGGGTATCATTATGCCCTAAGGCAGCAGGCAAAGCAATTAGCAAAGGAGAAAATAGAGATACAAAGAAGAAAAGATTCAGCCATTGCAGCTAGCGAAGCTGCTTGAAAAGCACGAAGCGACGCATCATATAGTAACGCAAGGAAAAATCGTCGACACGGTTCAAGGTACGACAACCTCGAGTACTCTGACAGGCAAAGTATTTCCAAAAACCTCGACTCGTCTTTCCTATCGGTCGACGAGCAGGGGAACATCCTACCGAAAACCCCTGAAGCAACACTAGTAGCAGCGCAAGCATATCTACTTACAACTCGACCAAGTCCAGGAGATCCTAGAGAGCATATGCATAGAGCAGCATTGAACGGACTCAACATGGTGGGCCACAAGCTATCAGCAAAAGGAGAAGAAGCATATCACCACAAGGAAGTGCACAAAGCAAGGTCACCTCAACAGTCCTCGGCGCAGAAGCAGCAAGCAACAATCTCGATCACCATCACCAAAACAGCACGGTGGAACCTGAAGATCGCGATCCCCAAATGAAAGACGCGACTATGAAGACGACGAAAAAGAGATGGGGGCATCGTGCTTTACCCGCAGGGTTCGCACCACTCCAGTTCCCAAGGGATTCAAGTTACCTCATGATCAGCAAAAGTACGACGGATCACAAGAACCACAATCATGGCTATCAGATTATCTACAAGCAGTGCAAATATTAGGAGGAACCAAAGAAACAGCAATGCAAAGTTTGCAACTACACCTCACCGGAGCAGCAAGGTCATGGTTGAGCAAACTAGAGAAAGAAACTATTGGAAGCTGGGAAGACCTCACAAAGCAATTTACAGGCAACTTCAGGTCGACATACAAGCGGCCAGCATCAATAGAAGAAGTCAAAGCGTGCGTGCAACAACGCGACGAAACACTGCGGGCATACATCCAAAGATGGAGCCTTATCAAAAATTCGGCAGTCGAAGTTTCAGACGAAAGAGCAATAGATGCATTCATCATTGGATTAAGGCAAAGAGACCTAGTCGAAGAGATGGGTACAATCAAGCCAAAAACAGTGTCAGACCTCATGGACGTAGCAAACAGATTCGTAGATGGAGAAGACGCATGCAACAACAAGCGAACGCGATCCCCAGAGGACAATAGAAGAAATAGATATGGAAGTCAAAGGAGACGGTCCCGAAATTACGACAACTACGGCTTCCATAGCCAAGTCGCCTGGTCTGGGGACTTTCCTCGGATGGTCTGCTCTGCTGAACCTAACTGGTTGATTGGACCACTTTAGATACTCCGTGGTAGCTGGTGGTGATGTTATTGCTAGGTTGACCTGTCTTGATATGCTCTTCCTTTCTTTCTTCGACTTTGGTACTGCTTGGATCATTGCTGATATATATACTTTTGACTCCAGCTGTTTTGCGAGTCGTTGCATTTGATATCCTTGACTCATGCTTTTTCCTCCCTGCCGTGCCCCTTGACTTGAATCCATGGCGTTTTGCAACCTTAGGAAGGTTCTGCAATCCTTCATCTGGTGGTTGGACACTCTCTTCCCGTCTAGGTAAGCATAATGGATGTGACAAGGTCAAGGACCATATAACATATCTTCTGCCGAAGGACCCGAGTACCTTGGCTTCTCCTTTCTCCTGCTGTCCTTTGTAGGGAATTCAATGTTTTCATAGCCTTCTTCGTTCCTTTCGTCATATCCTGCGGCTATCTGATTTCTTCTTCCGTAGTTATCGCCATTGCGGTATCTTCGCCTTTGCCTGCTTGTTCTGTCGACTTCCGGTGATCGGCCCCTTTTGTTATTGTACGTGTCTTCTCCATCGGCGAATCTGTTGGCTGTTTCCATTAGCTCTGATACCGTTTTTGGCCTTGCTCTTCCTATCTCTTCCACTAGGTCTATACGACGAAGGCCGCTCGAAAAAGCATCTATTGCTCTTTCGTCGGAGACGTCTTCTGCTGAGTTTTTGATTACACTCCAGTGTTGTATATAAGAACGTAGTGCTTCGCCTTTCTGCTGGACGCACGACTTGATTTCTTCTAGCGATGCTGGGCGCTTATATGTTGAGCAAAAGTTTCTCGCGAATTAACTCTCTAATTCTCCCCAACTTCCAATGGAATCGTTGGGTAGAGTATTTAACCAGGACCGTGCTGCGCCGGTGAGGTGTAACTGTAAGCTTTGCATGGCTGTTGCTCTTGTTCCTCCTAGTATCTGTACTGCTTGCAGGTAATCTGACAACCATAATGTTGGCTCTTGCGACCCGTCATACTTCTCTTGGTCATGCGGCAACTTAAAACCTTTGGGTACCCGCGTTTTGCGAACCCTTCGGGTAAAGCATAGCGCGCCCATCTCTTTTTCATCGTCCTCGTAGTTTTCTTCCCTCCATGTGTAACGTGAGTTATTTACCCTTGCTTGTGCGATTATGTTCCTTGCATCCTCCTTCCTTTTTTGACGCTTTTCGTCTTCTGAGGACTCGCTAGTTTCATTTCACGAAAATTTGCGCTTGACTTCTTCTTTTTCCCTTGCACTCCGGTGAGTTGACTTTTTCTCTGGGATACTTCCTTTTAGCTTCTCTTCTACTAACCCGAGGCTCCGTATCACGGCTTGATGCATTTGTTCCCGTGGGTCACCAGGTTTTGGCTGCGTAGTTAGTAGGTATGCTTGTGCTGCTATCAGTGCTGCTTCTGGTGTTTCTTGTATGAATTCTTCCTCCTCTCCTGGTTGGTTCGGGCTTGTACTTCTTGTATAGCTTTCTTCTACTACACTTGCTGTCGTTCTCCTACTGTGCTTTGGTACTCTGTGCCTCTCCATGCTGGATTCTGATGAGTTGGTGTATTCACTCCAATATCCTTCACTTGGTGTGCTGTTATAATCTGGATTTCTCATAATCATATCTCTTTCTTGCCTGAGCTTTTTCCTGCGCTGGTGCAGTGCGTATTGGTACCCCATTAAGACTTCTCTTCTTGAATCGGCGGGTACATCAGTCCCGTGGTTGACAGCTGTCATGATCATTCTCCATTCTCCAGCCGAAACATGTACTTTCTCCTTCTCTTTCTTGATGTTGCTCCTTATTTTGTCGACTTGCATGTCGACCTCCTTGTTACCGGAGTGATTGTTTTCTTCTTCTGCTGCTTCAGTGATGATTATGCATAACTGATGCACGCTCCTGGAGGCGCTGCTACTTCTGCTAGTGGTATCCCTTGATTTGTCCATTGTTTCTTCCACGGTGGTTTCTTGCTCGATTTCTTTGGGTTCCTCTAATTTTCCCAGTAGATTTTCTGTTGCTGCTAAGCTGACTAGCGATTTTACCTTGCTAGAAGAGCCTACAGATGATCCCGATGCTGTCGTCCTCTCTGCTTGGCCCGCCGACGGAATTGGTTTCGTCGGATCCGAAAGGCGGGTTGAACCCGAAGGTCCGATGTAGAAGCTTAGACTTCCGAACGTCAATTCCTTTTCTTGACTTTCGTTGACTTCTTGGTTGCTATTGGCTAAAAGCGAAAAAGCCATCGAATTCATGATTCCAACGCCCAGAGTCCCCACGGTCGGCGCCAATTGACGAGGGGTTAACTCGACAAATGTTCTAAATGAAGGACTTAGGATCGGGGAAATAGGGCGTCGGATGAACTCGAAGGTAAAATCAGTCAAACAAGGTGGCTATGAAAGTAAACGTGGGTGAAGAACCTGGCTTGCTTTCAATCTGGCCGACACCGTCCCCTCCTGGCCCCTATATATAGGTGGCCAGGTCTCGAGGATCAGGTAGGGTCCGATACAGATTACAATATCGACATACGGTAAGAACTCGTATTTTGACTAGTATTACAATTGGGCCTAGCTTAACGGGCCTCAGGGGTACTTCAACTAACGGGCTCTATTATCTATACCCTTGTCACTAGGCCACTCACTTGCCGCTTCTTGACATGTCCATATGCGGCGGTGAACTTGGTGCATTGCTCCGCGATGAGCTGTCATCTCTTTGTTAAGGAGTTTTCATTTCGGTTGCTCTCGACTTGGTGCTCCCCCAAGTGCTTGTGCTCATGGAAATAGTTGTAGATTCCCCCCCCCCCAAAAAGTGCCACCCTTTTGTTCGGCACCACAAATTGGATCTTGTCCAATTTCCATCAAAGCATCGCAAATGACCAAGTCCTCAAGCTCTGTGAACGCACCGGTTCTTTTTGAACAACCTCGGATGGGGCCTTGGGGGGGGGACAAGGGCGCTTCATCAATTGAGATCAAGACACCTTGAGTGCCTTGTTCCGGTTGGGTCTCTTGCCCGGTCTCATCTTGGGTCTCATCATCGGTCTCTCCTCCATTGAAAACCTAGGTGTCGTCGCCGACATGATCATTGATCATGTCTGTCATGGCCTCATCATGGAAGAAGGCCTGCAATATATGCACAAAGCTCAGACGCATTCAGGCACAAACCTCGGACGCATGGATAGCAAAATGCAGAGGAAAAAGGATCATACCGAATCGGAGGATAACCGTGGCGCACCGGTCGTTTCGCCTAATAGGTCACAGGCGGTGGCCATCGGTGGCGCCACGCGCTTTGGTGGCTTCCTTTGGCCGGCACCCAATGATCCTGGCGCTAGGGAGGCGTTCAGGTCGATGGTGCTACCTGCGCGCACCTCCAGGAAAGACTCGCCAACCTTCGGCGACATGTCCCTGCCGGCGGAGAACTGGGTCGGCAACTGTGCCTATCCAGAGGGGGGGGCTTGTTTCCTGTCGACGCAGAGCTCGACGCACTGGCCAGGGCGGCGGCAACGTTGAGGACTGCTTGGGTGGCAAGGGCATCGATGGCGCCACGCGCTGTCACGCCGGCTACGTGCTCCAAGGCGTCTACCCTTTGTTGGGCCAGCGCTGCCTCGGCCAAACGTTTCTTCATGGCAACTTGCCGGCCGCTCGCTTCTTCGATTCCGCGGCCCTCTGCGCCGCCGTCAACTATTTCTTGGTCTCCTCGGTCGCCCACGGCCGCGGGCAGCCGTGGAACCGGCAACCTCATTGTCAGCCCGGCTAGCCTCGACGTCGGATACCGTGGTGGTCGGCGTGCACTAGTAGAAAAAAGGGCTTCCATTCACCCCAATTAGTCCCCAAACTATTCGACCCGCGGCTAAAGGGGGCATTAGTTCCGGTTCATTCGAAAATGTGGTACAGGGAGCATTTGTCCCGGTTCAAAGGTGCCCTTTAGTCCCGGTTTTTGTAAACAACCGGGGCTAATGAGTATGGGCCTTTGGTCCCGGCTCGTGGCTCAAACCGGGACTAAAGGGCACCCTTTAGTCCCGGTTCGTGTCACGAGCCGGGACCAAAGGCCTGTTGAAACGAACCGCCTCTTCCCGCGCCAGTTACGACGCGATCAACGATGCTTCGGAATCGATCGCCAGCATTAACGAGTGATACGTCTCCAACGTATCTATAATTTTTGATGCTCCATGCTTGTTTTTACACCATTTGCCCAATGTTTCGTTACACTTCGTGGCACTTTTATGCGATTTCCGGAACTAACCTATTGACAAGATGCCACAGTGCCAGTTCCCTGTTTTCTGCTGTTTTTGTGTTTCAGAAGTGATACACAGGAAATATTCTCGGAATTGGACGAAACAAGTTCCTGAAGTCTTATTTTTCCCGGAAGCTTCCAGAGATCCGAAGAGGCGAAGGAGAGGGGCCACAGGCTGCCCTCACACTAGGCTCGCGCGGCCTGCCCCTGGCCCGCGCCACCTAGGTGTGAGGAGGCCCTGGCAGCCCCCTGACAACGCCCCTTCGCCTATATAAAGCCTCGGGACGGAAAACCCTAAGAGAGTCGGCGAAATTTCCAGAATAGTTCCGTAGCTCCGCCGCCGCCGCCGACGAATTTCGGGGGACAGAAGTCTCTGTTCCGACACCCTGCCGGGATGGGGAAGTGCCCCCGGAGCCATCTCCATCGGTCTCCATCGCCATCTCCGCCGTCTCCATCGACCTCACCGCCATCTCCATCAACCTTGTTGTCTCCTATGATGAGGAGGGAGTGGTTCATCCCCGGGGCTGAGGGCTCTACCGGTAGCTATGTGGTTCACCTCTCTCTCCCATGATGTGATCTTTATGTGATCGTGAGCTTTGTATCATGTTGAACAAGTAGATGTTATTATTCAGATATTATGTGTACTCTAGTGGTGTTATTAAAGTAATCTATTCCTCCTGCCATGGTGTAACGGTGACAGTGCATGCATCGTGGTGGTACTTGGTCTAGGCTACGATTGTGATCTCTTATGGATTATGAGAATAATTATCGCTATGATAGTATTGAAGTGATCTTTTCCTCCTTTCATGGTGTAATGTTGACAGTGTGTGCAGCATGTTAGTACTTGGTCTAAGTTGCAATAATATCTATCTTGAGTTATGATTTGATTTGGATATCTCTATGAGTGGTGTTTGTCAAGTACTTGATAAACTTTAAGGAGTGCTTCGTAGCCCTACGCAATGATTAGTGTTGTTCAATAGAAGAGTAATTCAGAGTACCATAGTGAAGAGAAGTTATTTATTTGTTCAATCATGTTATATTTGTTGGGAGTGTGTCCACTAGTGAAAGTATGATCCCTAGGCCTTGTTTCCAAGCATTGCACACCGTTTACTTCCTGTTTTATTACATGTTTGCTCGCAGTGATATTTACTTCAAATCACATTTGCTACTTATAATCATCCATACCACTTGTATTTCACTATCTCTTCGCCGAACTAGTGCACCTATATATCTGACAAGTGTATTGGGTGTGTTGGGGACACAAGAGACTTTCTGTATCATAATTGCAGGGTTGTTTGAGAGGGATAGCTTTGACCTCTTCCTCCCTGAGTTCGATAAACCTTGGGTGATCCACTTAAGGGAAACTTGCTGCTGCTCTACAAACCTCTGAACTTGGAGGCCCAACACTGTCTACAAGAACAGAAGCGTGTGTAGACATCAACGAGCGTCGCTTCGTGTATCGTCGCGCGCTCGGGAACCGCCGGCAGCGCTTCGGAAATCGATCGCCTTCACACCGCCGGTGCTGTGCATGTCTTCTCATCTTCCTCTCTCTACTATATATAGTCACTCATATTTTCATCTTAAGCACACACATTCTCATCCTAATCTTCTTCCCAAAACACATCTCCCACGCACATCTTCACCACCGCCGGCGCCCTCTCTCTCCCTCTCAATGGCGGAGCAAGATCTACCTTGATCTCGGCTATACTACATCACCATTGAAGAGATGAACTTCACCATCACGGAGACTCTCCGTGCATCAAGGGTGGAGAAGTGGATCCCGCTGTCAAGCGATGGTTCCTTGACGCCGCATCGATCAAGTGCGTGGGCTTGGACTGTGAGTTCACCACTCACGAGGTCCCTCAGCGTGCCGCCATCCTTCAACTCTCGGTGGCATCCGAGATATTGATCTTCCAGATATGTTGGGCCAATCGCGTGCCGCAACTACTCAAGGAATTCTTGAAGGACACCACCATCAAATTCTGTGGTGCGACTATAGCCAATGATCTGCGCATGCTGAGGACATACGGAATTGTTATTCCGTCTGCGTACGATCTCCAAAAGATTGTCCCGAACCCCACCAACAAACTAACGCCGAGTCTCTATGATTTGGCCAATGCTACTATTGGGACACATCTTGAGAACAAGAAGAGGGACAAGAAGAAGGACAAGAAGAAGTACAAGAAGAAGGGAGAAGAAAAAGAAGAAGAAGGAGATGATGATGAACTAATATTTGGTTGGGCCAAAGTTCCATTGAGCTTCAACCAATTGTTATATGCCGCTTTAGACGCTCGCCTGGGCTTTGAGATTGCTAGGAGCTACTGGAAGCTAAAAGGCTACAATAGTCATATTGATCGTCTTAACCTTAATGTTTATTAGGTGGATGATCGTAGATGTGTGGTTGTGTGAGTCTTATTGTTATTCTATTGGATGATAATAATGTTTGGAAAAATGTACTCCCTTTGTTTCGGTTAACAAAGTCTATTAATTTTTGAATTTGTGATTTTTTAAGTATTTTGGCTTTTTTGAATATTTTAATTATTAAAAATTAATAATTAAATTATGCATAAAAATTATTTGAAATTCATTGGTGCTTATTATTACTTAATCATTGTTGCTTATTTTGTGAATTTATTTGGAATTTAAAAAAAGTAATATTATATATTACCAAAGTGTATAGGTTAATAGAATTGGTAGCATACCATTATCAAGAAGTTGCGAGCGCAGTCTTGAAAGCTAGTAGGGAAGGAATGAAGAAGTTAAGCGTGCTAAAGATGGAGCAGTGTGAGGATGGGTGACCGACCAGGAAGTGAGGACCACAAGTACTTGTAATTTGACATGAGATATGGAGTGAGAGCCATAAATATCTAATTTGATATGAGAATAGAGATGATTAAATAATAGAGAAATAAAGAAAATACAAAAAATACAGAAATTCCGAAACAAAAAATACAAATTTTATTTCGAATGGACCTTTAGTCCCGGTCCGTGCTACGAACCGAGACCAAAGGTCCTCCAGCCGCAGCACATGCCCCGGGCCACGTGGAGGTCCGTTGGTCCCAGTTCATAAGCAACCGGGACTAAAAAAGTGAAGTCTTTAGTCCCGGTTGCTATAACCGAGATTAATGGGCTTTACAAACCGAGATTGAAGGCATTTTTTTCACCAGTGGTGGCTTCCATTTCGGCGGCTAAGTTAGCGCGTACGTTGCATAGATGAGCTGCTTGCAGGAGGGTCGTTGCATTTCGTTCGAGATGGTCGCATCGGGCGCTTGCGAGCATCAGAGCGAGCGGAGCGGCAGAGCGTGGTAGGCAACGTGCGTACGTGGCTGTTCCTTGCCTGGGTATAAACTCCCATAGTGATTGCTGATGTATTTGATAGAGCGAGTCGGTGAAAGAGAAGATGTGGCCTATAGGCTTGGTGTGGCCGGCCTGCACGTCGCGGTGGACCGCCGGGGCCGAGGTATGTGTTAAGAGTGTCTATTTCCATTCGTAATAGTGAGTATAGATATAAAGCCAAGATACAAGTGTGTGTGCATCACGGCGCATCGTTGGAAAAATGTAGTGCTTCTTCTATCTCCGTCCGTGAGTGAGAGTGAGAGCTAGTTAGGGCTAGCGCCAACATTATCACTCACCGCGTGTCAATAATCAATAGCAAACTTTTCATAGCCCTAACAACTCCAACATGTATACGAAAATCTTTATCGTGCGAATCTTTATTATTTACTACTTTGTTTCGCAAAGTAAGACATATAAATATTTTTGAAGTCAAATGGTGTAAAGTTTAAACAATGTTTTCAGAAAAAGCTAGCTACAATTGTAATCATATATAGATATAATATAAAAAATAAATATTTCATAATGTATCTAATAAGATAGATTTCAAATAGTGGAAGTGGATAAATTTTCCTATTTTGGCCAAAATTGATATGGTTTGATTTTTTGCTAAAATTCATGTGCCTTCTTTTATGAAATAGGTAGTGGGTCATCGCACACGATTTACCTAATCGTCACTATGCATATTGCATGGGTGTGCGATGTAACCGTACATCACATATGGTTTTTTAAATCGTGTGTGAAAGACAAAACTTCCCACATGGTGCGCTAAATGTAATCGTGTGCGAAGTGTGCGGCCTTCGCAAACGAGTTTTGTACTTGGTCATCTATGTGTTTGAAAGATTACACACATTTAGTTTAAACGAGTCGTATGCTGATTGATTGCAGATGTTGCAAACATTTTTCCTTCTTACCCCTACTAGCTGTAGAACCATGATAGCAGATGATGTATCCCAATTGTACTAGAAACCAATAATATTAGGATATTAATTATATTTGTTTGCTTAGTTCATACACCACATATACATGCATTTCGACATGGATTCATTGCTAGCTATGCAAATAAGATAGATTTACAAAGTAGATAATTTAGTTTTCTTGGTTATGTCTTCATCTCTGTGATACGTTTTCAAAGAATAAAGAATAAAATCACCACCGTCTCCCCGAGAATCTATGTTAGCATATCCCTTAGGGTCTGTTTGGATGTAAGAATTCGACCCCGGAATCGCTTCTCTAGAATTTGGGTGGTCCAATTCTCCTGTTTGGATGCGCTAGGAATTCGTCGCTGGAAACAGAGCCCAATTCCGAGCCACTGCCCCGCGCGTGTATGCCCCGCCTTGATATTTTCCGAGCTCGCAACCACGGAAACGCTCGGAAACGAGTCCCACGCGACCAGTGTACCCCTTCGCCTCGAGGAAAATAGCGAGCGGCTTCGCTCGTGAGCTCCTGCCGACAGGAGACGACCTACGACCTGGAGGATCCCGGCGGCGCCGCAACTAGTGATCCCTTCCCCGCCATCGTCTTCCTCTTCCTTCCCGCCCTCCTCTGAAGCCTGCAACTCCGGCGGCCGTCGTCCCGTCCGCGAGGCTATCCCTAACCCTAGATGCAACCAGGCTAGAGGGAACGACGGTGGTAGGGGAACATCAGGATTTCCCTGGCCTCCCCAATGCCCCCTATCGCTGATCTTCTAATAAATGTTCTATTGCTAATTTGTGTTGTTTGTAAACTGTAGGGTCCCTAGAGAATTAGTAGCTCAGTAAACTGCAAATACCAAATTATTATACTTGTGTTGTTATTGCGACTTTATTCGACATATATTAATGTTATAATGCGTGAAAATTATATATAAACATCAAGTATACACATAATATTTTGCATTGATGTAGCCAAGTTTATATTTCAAAACTCAACAAAACATTCAATTCCATGATTTGTACTTCCAAACATGATTTTGAATTGGGTGCTACTGATACGTCTCCAACGTATCTATAATTTTTGATGCTCCATACTTGTTTTTACACCATTTGCCTATTGTTTCGTTACACTTAGTGGCACTTTTATGCATTTTCCGGAACTAACCTATTAACAAGCGCCATAGTGCCAGTTTCCTGTTTTCTGCTGTTTTTGTGTTTCAGAAGTGATTCACAGGAAATATTCTCGGAATTGGACGAAACAAGTTCCTGAAGTCTTATTTTACCCGGAAGCTTCCAGAGATCCGAAGGAGAGTAGGAGGAGAGGCACCAGGGGCCCACACACAGGGGCGGCGCGGCCAGCCCCTGGCCCGCGCCACCCCCGTGTGAGGACGCCTGGCCCCTCCTCTGACATCGCCCCTTCGCCTATAAAGACCCCCCGACGGAAAAAACCTAAGTACCCGATCAGATTTCTAGAACACATCGCGATCCGCCGCTGCCGTCGACCCGAAGATCGGGAGGGTCCAGAAGCTCTTCCTGGCACCCTGTCGGAGAGGGGAATCGCCACCGGAGGTCTTCTTCATCGTCATGCTTGCCTCCGGAGCGATGAGTGAGTAGTCTACCTTGGACTATGGGTCCATAGCAGTAGCTAGATGGTTGTCTTCTCCACCATGTGCTTCATGTTTAGATCTCATGAGCTGCCCTACATGATTGAGATCACCGTTATGTAATTCTACATGTTTGGTTTGTTGGGATCCGATGAATATTGGTGTTTATGATTAAGTTGTTGTACTGAATTATATCTTTTGTTATCTCTATGTTGTTTATGATCTTGCATGCTCTCCGTTGTTAGTAGCTATCTTGGCCGAGTAGTTGCTAGTGACTCCAAGAGGGGGTATTTATGCTCGATAGTGGGTTCATGCCTCTATTTCACCTGGGGGAGTGACAGAAACCTCTAAGGTGGTAGATGTGTTGTTGCTACTAGGGAGAAAACAACATTCATATGCTCAAGGGCATATGCTTTGTTTACATTACACACTTTGATTAATGTAATTATCTGTTGTTCGCAACTTAATACTACTGGGGTGTTCGGATTGATATCCCCGGGAGTGGATTATTAGTCATAGATGCAGTTGGATGGCGGTCTATGTATTTTGTTGTAATGCCCAGAGTAAATCTCATAGTGATCTTCTTGACATATCACGTTATCTTTATTCTATCAATTGCCCAACTGTAATTTGTTTACCCAGCATGTGTTATTTTATCTATGGAGAGACACCACTAGTGAACTATGGACCCCGGTCCTATTTACATTATATTGCTATCACCTGTTTACTTTACTCGCACTGTTTACTTTACTCACATACTATATTGTTTTCCACTCGATACACTCATAACCTTTGTTTCAAGCAAACCGGTGAGATTGACAACCTCATCGTAAGTTGGGAGCAAAGTATTTGTTTGTGTGTGTGCAGGTTCCGCGTTGCTACTGGCCGAAGACGAGTCAACAAGTATCGTTAACGGCGCCCTTGTTGGAGTGTTATTAAGCCAGTCCGCATCACCTTCAGTCGTCGCTGTCTCTCCTCTCCTGATCGATAAACCTTGGTTTCTTAACTGAGGGAAAATCTTGCTGCTGTATTCATCACACCTTCCTCTTGGGGTTCCCAACGGTTTGGACATTCAACTAGGCACCAACTCTTTTCTGGCGCCATCATCCCAGCAATCAAGCTCTTTTCTGGCGCCGTTGCCGGGGAGGAAGAGAAGACCTCTGCGAGGGGAGTTTTTTGCACACACATCCTTTACTTTGTTATTGCTTTGCTTTACTTTATTTATTTTACCTGCATCGTTTTTTATCAAAAACCCAAAAAAAATTAGAATCCTTGGTAGTTGTTTTTACTTGTTTACTTTCGTTTTGCTGAAATGGCCAATCCTGAAAACACCAAGTTGTGTGACTTTACTAGCACGAACAATAGTGATTTTATCTGCACTCCTATTGCACCACCTGCTACTGCTGCAAACTTTTATGAGATTAAGCCTGCTTTATTGAACCTTGTTATGAAAGAGCAATTTTCTGGTGCTAGTACTGAAGATGCTGCAGCTTATCTCAACAATTTTGTTGAGCTATGTGAGATGCAGAAATATAAGGATGTTGATAGTGATATTATTAAGCTCAAGTTATTTCCTTTTTCTTTGAGAGGAAAAGCTAAAGATTGGTTGCTGTCTTTGACTAAGAATAGTATTGATTCATGGGCTAAGTGTAAGGATGCTTTTATTGGTAGATACTATCCTCCTGCTAAGATTATATCTCTGCGTAGCAATATTATGAAGTTTGCTCAATTTGATAATGAACATGTTGCTCAATCTTGGGAAAGAATGAAATCTATGATAAAGAATTGCCCCACTCATGGACTGACTACTTGGATGATTATCCAAACTTTTTATGCAGGACTGAATTTTTCTTCAAGGAACCTACTTGATTCAGCTGCTGGAGGCACTTTTATGTCCCTTACCTTGGGCGCCGCATCAAAGCTACTTGACAACATGATGGTAAATTATTCTGAATGGCACACTGAGAGAGCTCCACAAGGTAAGAAGGTAAATTCTGTTAAGGAAACCTCTTCCTTGAGTGATAAGATTGATACCATTATGGCTATGCTTGCTAATGATAGGACTCATGTTGATCCTAATAATGTTCCTTTGGCTTCTCTGGTTGCTCAAGAAGAGCAAGTTGATGTGAATTTCATTAGAAATAATAATTTTAACAACAATGCTTATAGGAACAATTTTGCTAGTAACAATTATAGGCCGTATCCTTCTACCAATGGTAATGGTTATGGTAACTCTTATGGTAATTCCTACAACAATACTAGGGCCGCGCCCTCCGAGCTTGAGGTAATGCTCAAGGACTTCATCGGTAAGCAAACTGCTTTTAACAAGTCTGTTGAGGAAAAGTTAGGCAAAATTGATATTCTTGCTTCTAAGGTTGATAGCCTTGCTCATGATGTTGAAATTCTGAAATTAAAAGTGCTTCCTAATGATGTGAAAGAGAACAATGTTTTTGCTACCGCTAATGCTATACAAGTTGGAATTGATGAAAATATTAGATTATTAGCGGAATTGCATGCCATGTGGGAAAGAGAAGATGAGATGGCTAGAGAGATGAAGGTATGTACCATTACTACCTCAAATGATGTTGCTCCTACTGGTAGCAATCCTCTTACTTTGATTGGTGTAGAGAAAACTCCCACTCCTTGTGTTAAAAAGCCTAAAACTGCCAAAACTTTTTCTCAAAAGAGTGCTGAAATTTTTCGGAGTGTAGGAGATGATAGCTCTATTTCTTTTAATGACTTTGATGTTGATGGCTGCAATATATCTGAAGTTATTTTGTTCTTGTAAAAGCTTGCTTTGACTCCCAATGCTAGTTCTTTAAATATTGCTTTTACTAAGCATATTACCAATGCTCTCATAAAGATTAGGGATGAAAAGTTGAAGCAAAAAGCCTCTGTTCCCAAGAAGTTAGAAGATGGTTGGGAACCCATCATTGATATGCATGTTAATGGCTATGATTGCCATGCTTTATGTGATCTAGGTGCTAGTATTTCTATCATGCCTAGAAAGATTTATGACATGCTCGATTTACCACCGCTTGAAAAATGTTATTTTGATGTTCCTATTGCTGATGTTGCTAAGAAGAAACCTTTGGGAAGGATTAATGATGTTCTTATTGTGGTTAACAATAACCTTGTTCCCGGTGATTTTCTTGTTATGGACATTGAATGCCATGCTTCATGTCCTATTATTTTGGGAAGACCCTTTCTTCGAACTGTAGGTGCTATCATTGATATGAGGGAAGGCACTATCAAGTATCAATTCCCACTAAAGAAAGGTATGGAACACTTCCCTAGGAAAAGAAAGAAATTACTTTTTGACTCTATTCTTAGAGCAAATTATGAGCTTGATGCTTCATCACTTGATATTACTTGATTCGCAATTTTCTGTGCCTAGCTCAAAGGCGTTAAAGAAAAGCACTCTTGGGAGATAACCTAATAGTTTTCTTTTCAGTACTTTTTCTTTTATTTGAGTCTTGGAAGTCATTACTACTATAATGACCGCTCCTTATCTTGTTTATTTTGTTTTTGTGCCAAGAGAAGACTCTAATTTGAGTGAGGTAAAGATTTGGGGATGTTGCTGTCCTGAAACTGTTTTCGGTGCTGCACCGTAAAAATTCGTGAAAATTCTCTGTTTATCTTTTGGACCTGCGATTTCTTGTGCATATGCCCCAGGTTATATCCAAACTTTTCTTAGTTGAACACTTTTTGATTTGAGCAACATAAAATCCCTCAAAAATTCGACCTTTGTCAGCTGTTCAGTTTTGACAGATTTCTGCCAATATTTGTGTTTGCCACTTTATCGCTTTCTTTTGAGTTCTTTTGATCACGGAACTTTTTGGGAGGTTGCTACAGTAGTATTTGCTATATATGTGGTGGTTTTGGGTTGAAACCTGAAGCAAATAGAGGATTGATTATATTTTATGCTTGCACTAATGTTGCTAATAGAATTGTGTTTAGTTTTATATGAAGGAAGTTTTCAAGTGTAGGGATTGGAGAATGATGAGATGAGTTGAAGAATGGACAAAAGCTCAAGCTTGGGGATGCCTATACATCACCCCAAGAAATATCCAAGAAGTACAAGCGTCAAAGCTTGGGGATGCCCCTGAGGCACCCCTTCTTCATCGGCAAAAATCAGGTCACCTTTCAAAACACTATATTTTTATTGCTTCATGCACTATGTGTTTTTCTTGGAGCGTCAGTTGTTTTAGTTTTCTTAGTTAGTTTAGTTTGTTTGTTTGCTGCAATAAATGGTTGGACCCCAACAAATTTTTTTTGGAGGAGATGTACTCATTTTCATTTGCAAAGAACGCTCTAGTTTTCATTCTTATTAAAAATCAAGCGTTCTTCTTTTTCTGCTACTGCTTTTGGTTTTCGTTTTTGCCTTGATTTGCGTTCAGATCTTATCATATCTTTTCATCAAGGTGTATTTTTGCCTCTGATCTTTATTGGTTTTCATCAAAAGAGGTGTTTATAAAAATTTCAAATGGTGTTGGAAAAGAGAAAAAGCTTTGTGCAAAATAGTGATACAAGAAGGAGCTTGTGTAGACTGCGGCTGACATGGATATGCCCTTCAGGTACCCGCAGATTAGTATACCGGGCCCGACCCATAAAGGAGGTGGAGAACTACAAGGACTCGAAGATGACTTGGAGTAGAAGAAGAAAGACTCTAATCCGTATTCGACTAGAACTCTTGTAAACCCTAGCCCGGTTGCATATATAAAGCCAGACAGGGGCGCCCCTAGAGGGATATCTTACAACTTACAATATCATAGACAAGCAATATTACAGATACAAGATAGATTAGACATAGACTAGATACAAATCTCCGCCTACGGCGGCTCCATGTAAACACCTATGATGATATACTAGATTGCTAGCAGGATGTAGCGATCCTCCACCGCGGGGACGTGAACCTGGGTACATCGTGTGCCAATCTCGATCCCGGAATCTCTAGTCGTTGCTCTTCCCCTGATCCTAAGTCCTTCATCTAGGACATTTGTCGAGTTAACCCTCGTCAATTGGCGCCGACCGTGGGGATCGCGGCGACTGGATTTTGTTATCTGGGCGGGATCCTTCAACTTTTCCATCGGCGATATCAGCAAAAAATTTCTACATCGTCAAGATCAACAAGTTTTGCGGCTGCCGACAGCAGCAGCCGGATCGCATCTAGCCGATCCATCTTCTCCGGCAAATTTCATCATCAACCAGTCTCGAATCTGGCCGATCGATCTTCTTCGGCTTGGTTCCGAGAAACTGTCAACTAGCGATACGTCTTCGAGTCATTTTTCTCCATCAGCTTCCGGCCAGCAATCTGGAAAAAAGCTGTTTCGGCCGGCGAATCAAGTACTTACGTCAAAGAAACAAGGAAGCAGTCAGTAGTATGCCAACCCGAAGAAGAAAAAGCTACATACGTATACATCTTCAAGCAAATTTGTTCAGCTCGATTCAATCCAAGGAAACCAATCATTGCCAGGGAAGCTATTTCACGTGCATCACTAGAAGAAGGAAAAAATTCATCAAGGTGCTAGCTTGCACGTACGTACACTCTAAATTCATGAAGACATCGAGTAAATCAGCGCAAGTCTATATCGAAGAGTTATAAAGATCCACGGATAATTCGGAGGAAAATACTTCGACTACTTCATCTTCAAAATCGTCGACTACATCCGCGTTGACTACGATTTGCCACGCTCGGGGGCTCTCGTCGGCGCGTACTCGCGCAGAACTATCGGCAACGCTCGGGGGCTCGACATCAACTCGCCCCGGAGTGCAGAAAATCATCTCAAGACCTGCGATTTCATCAACATCAGCAACACGGCGATCCCAACAACGCTCGGGGGCTCGACAACAACTTCGCCTCCGATCGTGGTTGTGATTCTACGACAGCAACTCGACTACATCTACATCTACTTCGACTACGCCGCGTCAATGACGGCGCACTCGATAAAAGCTAAGTTTTCCTCTTCCAAGAGTCAATTATCATTTATTTTCACCACACCCGACGCTCGGGGACTCCGTCATTAAAAATCATCCTGCATATCATTGACTTCGAAAAAATTGTGAAAGCCCTAGTAGTTAGCTGGCGTTCCTTGTCGAATACTTGTCAATTTAGTTTACAGTCGCATGAAGCTCGACTAACGGTTGGCAAGGCCAAAATCTTGGGCGTCAGGTTAACGAAAAGGCTTAGCAAGTATCTTGAAATTCAAATGCGGCACACGCATCGATTTACATCTGACCTGAGTAGCTGATCGAGCCGTGAAGTGCATCAGGGTAACGAAAGGGTCTTACGTACGAGCAACAAAATTGCACAAAAACATCGAGTTTTTATTTTACATACTACATCATCATTGTTGCAATATGCAAACGCAATATTTCTTCGAGAGACAAATTATTTCATAATTATTCATATTTTCTGCAGGAGTCGACAAAATCATCAAGTCCTTCAACAGGAGCCAAACTTCTTCGAGTAGTACAACTTGAGTCTATGCCCGGCTACAAGTACCCAAACATAGACTCGGGGGCTACTCCCATCAGGAGCGCTGGCCGCGCACCTGATAGAAAGACAATTTTGAGAAAGAATTCAACAAAAGGAGATGATGAAGAAGAAAATTGGAGCCTATGATCGACTACAAGTATCCGACCATAGCCTCGGGGGCTACTCCCATCGGGAGCGCTGGTCGCGCACCCGATGAAGATTTACTTCGAGAAGATCCTCAATGAAGAGCGAGGAAGAAAATTTCGAGTTCATAATCGGTGGCAAGCACCAGAAAATAAACTCGACATTTCACTCCCATCGGGAGCGCGGATTCAAGAACCCGAAGATTTCAGGAAGTCGAAGAACTGAAGTCAAAAATTGGAGAAATCAAAGATTTTAGGAAGTCAAAGAATTGAAGTCGAAAATTCAAGAAGTCGAAGATTGAAGAAATCGAAGATTTCAAGAAGTCAAAGTTATATGAAGTCGAAGATTGAAGCATTTGAAGATGGATGAAGATTTGAAGTTTGGAGACTCAACCTGAGTCTGCGACTCAAGTAGAGTCTCGGGGGCTACTGACATGGATATGCCCTTCAGGTACCCGCAGATTAGTATACCGGGCCCGGCCCATAAAGGAGGTGGAGAACTACAAGGACTCGAAGATGACTTGGAGTAGAAGAAGAAAGACTCTAATCCGTATTCGACTAGAACTCTTGTAAACCCTAGCCCGGTTGCATATATAAAGCCAGGCAGGGGCGCCCCTAGAGGGATATCTTACAACTTACAATATCATAGACAAGCAATATTAGAGATACAAGATAGATTAGACATAGACTAGATACAAATCTCCGCCTACGGCGGCTCCATGTAAACAACTATGATGATATACTAGATTGCTAGCAGGATGTAGCGATCCTCCACCGCGGGGACGTGAACCTGGGTACATCGTGTGCCAATCTCGATCCCGGAATCTCTAGTCGTTGCTCTTCCCCCGATCCTAAGTCCTTCATCTAGGACATTTGTCGAGTTAACCCTCGTCAGCGGCTTAGGCTTTTTCATATCATGCTTGATGTCTTTTTGATAGTATGCTTAGTGGTTTTGCTGTAGCATGACTTGTCTCAAATAACTGAGATTGCTTAATGAGCCTTTGAAAAAAATCATGCGTTGTTTTTATTGTATGGAAGCATTATTTTGGTTTTCTCCTTGATGCTTTATTTGGGTTGACTTGGCGCATGCTCACACATGTTAGACTCTTACAAAGTCGCCAATAGCCTTCATGATCATTTAGTTTTTGACTTTTGATGCCATCTTATGCTTCTTTTAATGTCGCTTTGTCGCTTTGCATGATTATGGCCATTATTGCTCTCTTAGTTGGTCGCTCCCAGTCTTTTGCTAGCCCTCGCCTTGTACTGAGTATGAGCTCTACTCGTGCATCCAACTCCCAAAAGCCAAAGTTTTCCAAAGTGTCCACCATACATACCTACTAGCAATTTGCTATTCCAAGTAAATTTGACTTGCTTTTATTTTCTCTTCAAATTAAACTCTTACCAGTGTTATGCGAAATTCGGTCAGTAAAGCTCTCACGAACCGGAAGGCACACTTTACTTTTTCCTATTCTTAAAAATTTGACATTGTGGTCGCTTATGTTGAGTTATTATGCTTGCAAGTTGTAAGTTGGATTCTAGCCCATCCATGATGTCATGGGCAAGCTTTCAACATTGCACATCTTAATTGAGTTGATATCGTGATCTTTTGTTTATGGATGCCCGCGGTGTGAAATGAATTGGGAATCTTGTGGGGATCATGGAGTTTGTATGTGTGTTAGGGAAACGCCGGGCCGCCAATCTAAGCCATGCATAATTCATGGTGGAAATTTGCAGCATACCCATGGTGAACATTCGACGACGCATCTCACAATAAAAAGCTAAACAAAAGGCAAATAAAAGAGATGTCGAGGTGTTCATTGTCTGCTTGTCCTGTCATTTTGGTGTGGGCTTGTTCCATGTCATCGGGCACGGAGGTACCCCATTGGCGGTTCTCAATGATACGCATATACTTACAATGACAAGAGCCTTGCTTGGGACTCTAAGTAAAGTAGCATGAGGTTTGGGTACTCGTATTCACGGGGCACGAGGTTTTCAACTTATGATTTGTCAAGCATATGCATCATAATTGTTCTCGCATTAACTTTAACCATTCAAGATGCTTATGATGGGGGCAATGAGAGCTCAAAGCCGGTAAGTACCATAATTTTTGAAGGTTATAAAACTTGCAATCACTGCTTCCCTCTGCGAAGGGCCTTTCTTCTACTTTTATGTTGAGTCACCGCCTTCTTTCTTTATGCACCATTAAGAGAGCATAGTTGTCATTCTTAGTGTGATATGCATTGTCCCAAAGTTCATTGATTGACTCATGATGATTGGTTTCACTTGTTCTTAAATTATTTGTATCTAGTCGCCCTCTTAAACTTGAAGGTGTCCTATGCATTTATGTTTTGCTCTCTTTGAAGGACAAGCTGAAAACCATTTGTATGTTTTTCCTTATGATTTGAACACACGTTTGACTTTCATTGTTTCATTGTCATGATCTTTTGTTTGTGTTCATTTGCATGTTTACAACATGGTTGCTAAGTTTCTTATTGTCATGATTATATCTTCATGCCCATGTTTTAAGTTCTTATGATCCCAGCTCACAAATGCTTACTTATATGATCAAGATTGTGTAGGTGCATGTCACCTAAAAAATTATTCTTTGTTATCACTTACCTACTCGAGGACGAGCAGGAGTTAAGCTTGGGGATGCTTGATACGTCTCCAACGTATCTATAATTTTTGATGCTCCATGCTAGTTTTTACACCATTTGCCTATTGTTTCGTTACACTTAGTGACACTTTTATGCATTTTCCGGAACTAACCTATTAACAAGCGCCACAGTGCCAGTTTCCTGTTTTCTGCTGTTTTTGTGTTTCAGAAGTGATACACAGGAAATATTCTCGGAATTGGACGAAACAAGTTCCTGAAGTCTTATTTTACCCGGAAGCTTCCAAAGATCCGAAGGAGAGTAGGAGGAGAGGCACCAGGGGCCCACACACAGGGGCGGCGCGGCCAGCCCCTGGCCCGCGCCACCCCCGTGTGAGGACGCCTGGCCCCTCCTCTGACATCGCCCCTTCGCCTATAAAGACCCCCCGACGGAAAAAACCTAAGTACCCGATCAGATTTCCAGAACACATCGCGATCCGCCGCTGCCGTCGACCCGAAGATCGGGAGGGTCCAGAAGCTCTTCCCGGCACCCTGCCGGAGAGGGGAATCGCCACCGGAGATCTTCTTCATCGCCTTGCTTGCCTCCAGAGCGATGAGTGAGTAGTCTACCTTGGACTATGGGTCCATAGCAGTAGCTAGATGGTTGTCTTCTCCACCATGTGCTTCATGTTTAGATCTCATGAGCTGCCCTACATGATTGAGATCACTGTTATGTAATTCTACATGTTTGGTTTGTTGGGATCCGATGAATATTGGTGTTTATGATTAAGTTGCTGTACTGAATTATATCTTTTGTTATCTCTATGTTGTTTATGATCTTGCATGCTCTCCGTTGTTAGTAGCTATCTTGGCCGAGTAGTTGCTAGTGACTCCAAGAGGGGGTATTTATGCTCGATAGTGGGTTCATGCCTCTATTTCACCTGGGGGAGTGACAGAAACCTCTAAGGTGGTAGATGTGCTGTTGCTACTAGGGAGAAAACAACATTCATATGCTCAAGGGCATATGCTTTGTTTACATTACACACTTTGCTTAATGCAATTATCTGTTGTTCGCAACTTAATACTACTGGGGTGTTCGGATTGATATCCCCGGGAGTGGATTATTAGTCATAGATGCAGTTGGATGGCGGTCTATGTATTTTGTTGTAATGCCCAGAGTAAATCTCATAGTGATCTTCTTGACATATCACGTTATCTTTATTCTATCAATTGCCCAACTGTAATTTGTTTACCCAGCATGTGTTATTTTATCTATGGAGAGACACCACTAGTAAACTGTGGACCCCGGTCTTATTTACATTATATTGCTATCACCTGTTTACTTTACTCGCACTGTTTACTTTACTCGCATACTATATTGTTTTCCACTCGATACACTCATAACCTTTGTTTCAAGCAAACCGGTGAGATTGACAACCTCATCGTAAGTTGGGAGCAAAGTATTTGTTTGTGTGTGTGCAGGTTACGCATTGCTACTGGCCGAAGACGAGTCAACAAGTATCGTTAACGGCGCCCTTGTTGGAGTGTTATTAAGCCAGTCCGCATCACCTTCAGTCGTCGCCGTCTCTCCTCTCCTGATCGATAAACCTTGGTTTCTTAACTGAGGGAAAATCTTGCTGCTGTATTCATCACACCTTCCTCTTGGGGTTCCCAACGGGCTGGACATTCAACTAGGTACCAACTCTTTTCTGGCGCCATCATCCTAGCAATCAGCTACCATGTGATTTCAATAGCAAATTTCATGCGCATCCAAACAGCGGAATTGGAAATTTAGACCATTTCCTTTCCATCTTGGATTTGGAATTTTCACTCCAATTCAATTACGAGCTGAAATTCTAACATCCAAACAGACCCTTATTGTACCTCATTTCAACACAAACTCTCAAGTGAAGTTTTTGACTTCCTCAAATGAAGTGTAATTCCTATCCATTGAGGGAATACTGCACATAAATATCATCAGTGTGAGAATATATAAACACACATAAGCTATAATAAACAAACAAATGCAAATTAAATAATTAGTGGACTTACTCGAAAATGCAACCGCTAGAAGGAGATCGCCAGCTACGTGGAGAAGCACGAATTTCCCATCTAGGAGTTCACGAGTCAAAAGTATACAAGTAGTACTCTCTGAGCAATTTGTCGCTACAAATACTACCAGGCCAAAAACCTCATAGGCTATATGTTACTAGATGGACCTAGCGCGCTTTGCCGCGCTGCTCTATGTTACTGTCGCTTTAACTTTTCGGATGGTCTGCATGTCACTGGCTTTACATGGGTTCTTTGTTGGGTTCTAGTAGGCGATATGTTAGCCATGTCGCAACTTCACCAACATGTTGTATAAAAAAGAAAATCAGAAAGAACTAAAAATAACAGCTTTCAACTTATCACAATCATGGCTGCAAAGCTAAGGTGACAACAGAAATAGCTACCATTGCATTGCTTACACATAGGGTCAAGACTCCAAAACCTTGTTGGTAGAATCTAATAAAGTAAAATAGTAGAAGAGAAAGAAGTACTTACAATCTAAATATGTTAAGCAGTAGACGAGGTTCCAAAAATAGATACCATACCATTGCTTATACACAATGTTAAGCTTCCAAAACCTTGATATTCCAAAAAAAATAGCTACCAATGCACCACTCACACTTTACAACTCTTTAAATATATGTCACGACAATTTATTTTATATACGCATATATTCATCGTTGACTACATCGATTGTCTAATGAATAAAATGTAACTCATAGGATTAGTTGCAATGTATATGTTGTAACCTCATCCCGTGACACAATAATTTACATTTATCACTGGATCAAAGATTTAATGCTAAAATAATAAAAATGTTCATATTTTTCTCTGGTTTAAATTTGCACAAGTTTCTTGCCCACTCTCATGTAAAATTAGTTTAGCATAAAAAATAAGTCAAGAGGGAGATACCAGATTTCCATAAAAGTTATATTATTTAGAATGTGAAGTAAAGTCCAGGATCAAACTTTTTAGGATATTATTTAGGTTCAGGATGAGAACTAAAGAAGTATTACCAGAATTTTTTATCCAATTCTTTAAATCAAATAGTGATATGTTGGCTCATTCTAAGAAAATCAAATCAAAACATACTAATTTGATCAAGGGGCCAAAGCCAAATTTCCTAGCATGTGGGGCCATCGATAGTGACCTGCCACTCCTTCTAAGAAGCTCAAAGCTAGGGAGCTTAGAGCTCTAAGAGGATTAGCCGATTATGATAACATGACTTAAGATTGGCAAGCACACCTTCTTATGCGGTGTCATGAAAATAATATCAAAACTAATGTGCATACGACTCCCTGCGTATGACACGCAATTGAACGGGGGAGTCGCTTCGTTAGACTGCGCTAGGCGTGCGCCGGTGGCAGCGTCAGATGGTGGAGTGATCACGTCGTACACGAATCGTACAAGAAAATTCATACGCATAGAAGGACTCAAATAATATCCCTTTTATACAAAAATAGTAATGTCAAGATGTAATGATAGATCCGATCTAACCAATCAACTTCTACCATATAAGTAAGAGTGTAAGACCATGAAGTTATGGCTAAAATAGATCATAAGAATATACATGATGCAAATTATGTATTATACATAGACTAGATCTGGTTACTAGTACAAAAAATCTAGCAAGCCAATCTATCCATACACAATCACTAGTACAGATCAGGCCTTCACACACGGCCGAATCGGTCCGTCGCATACGGTTGACCAAACTATCACTACGTGGGGTGTGCAATGATGCCGACTAACGCAGACGGTTATTTTAACCGTGTGTGATATGGATCATTCGCATACGGCGCTTTTTTGCAATTGTGTGCGAACTTGATGGCCTTTGCACACGGTAGTAACTTTTAGGAGTCATCGTTAGTAGGCTATCGAACACGGTTATTTGTACTTAACCGTCTGGAGTAATGTAATTCACAAATGGTGTTTTGCATAGTTTGTCGTGTCTGTTATTGCATACCAGTACTATTAGTCAGTATTGCAAGACAATTCTGATTTTATTGTACATCTCATACATCTCATGTGCTTGCATTTCCACATATTTCATGCACAACATGTACATGAATTTTGACATACGTTAAATTCCTAGAAATATAAATGAGCTAACTAGCTGTTGTATATATTTCTTGGTTACGTCTTTGTCTCGTGGACAAAGGTTCTGCTGGCAATGATGCACCATATTCTGGTGCAGCTCTTGTTGAATATTCACGTCAATCTTCAATCTTCTCATCACCTTTGTGAAATGTGGAAAACCCTTTGCAGTGAACCCAAACCTCAGAAAGGTGATGGACGGTATGAAGCACCACAACTCAATCTTCTTATCCCCTAATATGGATGCAACACTCAAAGTAGGAAAAACTGCACAATAAAATCATTAATTAGAACTAGAATATTGGTGTTACAGTTAATAAAATAAATGCAAGTTCAAATGATTTATGTTCTTACACAGCAGCAATTGAACAAAACTAAGGAGTTCTTATGCAGTGCCACCAAAATATCGACCCTATAGAAGAAAGAAAACGGAAGTAATGTAAAATCTCATAGCAAGATCTCAAAGATACATAGCAGATCCGACCTTGCTAATAGTGCTTATATAGCAGATCCACACTATATTGTAATGAATCCGGCCTTGCTAACAGTGCTTACATAGCAGATTCACACTATATATAAGTACAAATGCATGCTAACAACATATACCTCTGGGGAGGCGTCGTGTACACACGCGTAAGATGGCGAAGACAAGGCAGCTTGACCGGCATTCTCGGCGGCACCTGGAGCCAACAACCGTGTGGGTGGGCACAAGACCGGCAAGAAGATCCATAGAGACGGAGCTCGATCTGGTGGTTGTCGCCGGCAGTGAGACCGGCCGGTCGGGGTCCCTGCTAGTCCTAAAGAAGAGTGTGGCGGCTGTGGAATGCAAGTGACTGGACGGGCACAACTGGTCTCGTACTTATAGATAAGGAGTAAGGTATGGTTAGGCTTGTTGGACCCTTATGGGCCTTATTTCACACATGAATATTTCAAAGAAAACATGTGCGATTTTAAACGACGGTCAAATATCGCATACGTTTTCTGATACAGAACTGTTTGCGTCAGTAAGTATTGCACACGGTCTTTATAACAAGAACTGTTTGCGTTAGTAAGTATCGCACACGAATATATAAGTACAAATGCATGCTACATTGAGACGATCTACATGGATATTGTACCTAGCCAATTGAAAGTGCTTCCTAGCAATCTTAAATCCTAGGCGAGCATCTAGAGCGGCATACTTGACTTGTTCAAAGCTCAGTACGTCGGCCCATCCTTCTTTTCTGATTGCATTTATCTTTGGATCATCTTTAGAAAGATTGGTCCCAATGTATACATTCGCCAGAGCATAGAGACCTGGGGGATAGTTGAAGGTTGGGTTGGGGAACTCTCTCTAGAGGTCGCACGCTCCAGGAATGGTGATTCCATAGTACTCCAGCATCTGGACATCACGCTGGATTGCCGCGCCCCAGAACATGATCACATCGTTGTTCAGGAACTCCCTTAGGAGCTCCGGTACTGCCTCCGCGTGGCATATCTGGAAGACCAGAGTCTCCGACGCCATAGAGAGTTGCAGGACAACGGCGCGTTGCCTCTTCTCTGGCGGAAGGTTCTTCTGCCTCACATTCTTCACTGCGTCGGTGAACTCGCAGTACAGGCCAACGCACTTGGAATCCTCCGGTGCACGGTCGAGAAACTCCCGATGCACGCGATGGATCCAACTCTCCATGCACGACGCTCGGAGAGTGACCGTCACCCTGAAGCGCAGGCCTTGCTTGACGAAATAGTATAGCATGCTCCTAGGTACGACCGCCATGGAAAGCACACTCGATCGGTCTCTGGATTACGATGCAGTAGATTGATAGAAAGATGATCGAGAGAAGAACGCTAGGACTATGGCTGGGGTGTTGATCTCGTCTCGTAATCGATCTTAAGATTTTATAGTGCATTATCAGTCTACAATACCGTATCATTAATTTCATGATCAATGTGAGCACGGTGGCGCCAGATTTCAGGCGACTAGCCAAGGAAGCGCCACCGTCGCCAGTGCGTATGTGGAAGGCGAGAGCAGAAGACAACCTTGGGACTACACACATGATTAATGTGGCTAACGCGTCAGCGATGGAGCAGGAAAAAGGAGACGGTTGGCACAGATTAAGCGTATCAAAATTAAAGCAAATGACAGCAGGTTGAAAGCCGTGTGTGAATTTAGCAACGATCTCTAAAGGAAATCCGTGTGCAATTGTTCCACACAATTTGGCCGTTTGCGTTATGCGCATGCTGGAGCCCGCTCGGGCCTTCCGCACACGGTATATTTCCTGGCCCGTATGCCATAAATGACATCGCAGACGGCACAATATTTTCATTTGTGACGGGAGGCCTTAAAAGGCCCGATCTATACTAGTAAATACATCTAATACATAGATCCGGTCCAAAATATTAAGATATTAGAGCAAACTCATCGATGCAGTCAAATACACTCGAGCTAGTGAGTATAAAAAACAAACACAACCACGACATAACAATATTCTAACACATCTGGCCATGAAATCTGCTCTTAGATCGAGTAGATTCATACCATGTTTAATAATAAGAGTGAATTCCACTTTTTACTCCCTAGTTATACATTTATGACACTAATTACTCTGTTGAATGAAAATTCATCTAGATTACCCCTTTTAAAAGCTTTGGACTCTCTCTTTTTTATATGTGTCTATTGAGCAAGTTGTAAAGTGATGACCGAAGTTCTAAAATATCAGAATGATCATAAAAAATGGAATAAATAGATATGAGAAGTCTGGACAAGAATCGTTAACGGCGAGCTTCGATCTTTACATATTTTGTCACGCAACATTGACGTAACGTGCCGGTCCTATCTAACAAAAACAAGCAAAATGCAAAACTGGGTTAAAACCATGTTTAAGGTCTTCTAATTGAGACATTTCCATAAAAGTTTTACTAAATGGGGTAAAATGTGTCACAAATGTACAACTACAGGGTAAAAAGTGGAATTCACACACCTTTTGTAGGGTAACCTCGGCTGGCATCATGGCCATGATGAAGGCCACTCGTGTGGTTGACCGGCGGTACCAACGACACTTCCTACATTTGACCGCACGGATAGGAACGAGTTCGTGGCAAAAAAGCCACCAATAAGGTCATCAGCACTGTAACGTGGAAGGCTTCCAGAAGCTAAATGTTGCTTCTGCCTCGCCGACCAGGGTGAGTTTCACAGCGGAGAGAATTGTAGTGGTCTCATTGCTGGTACTAAAATATAGTACTACATATGATGTAGGGTTAAGTGTGTTGGGCCATAAATCGCACACCACTTTCCATTAATCCATTGTGTGCCTTAGGTTACATTCGCAAACATTGTGTTAAAAATCCTTCACAAAAGTTTTTATGATTTTCATCGTGTGTGTTAGGCAACATTCGATTATTATTTCCCTAGACTTATTGAGGAGTTGGCAATTCCGTTCTACAACTTGAAGAACAGTTAATTAAAAAGCAACTTGAAGAACACTAAATAACCAACTTGAAGAACTGTTAATACTTCCTCCGTCCCGGTGTATTGGTCTTGCACGTATCCCTAGATCATCATTTTGATAAATATAATCTAAATTTTATAATATAAAAATTATACCATTAGAAAGTATAACGTTTAAAGTTTGCAGTGATATATATTTTATAGTATATAACTTATATTACGTTGATCAAAACGACGACCTAGGGACACACGCAGTACCTATACACCGGGACAGAGGGAGTAATATTTGGGCGTAGGTCATGTGCGATATGATATACTAATTTAAGGCAACTAATCTCTACACACCGAAAATAGCATAGAAATCATTTCTACAATGTATTAACTAGTAGACTTCCTACTTCTCGTCGAAGGAGGAGACACAGATGATCTCCTAGTTTCATGTCGACGAGGTTGCTGCTACATCAGAGAGATATGACTCAACATCATTGGTAGCGGCGCATGTCGGGGGGATGACCCCCGGTAGGGTCAAGAGACTAGAAAGATATAAGGAGTGCGGTTGACTTTATTTCGGTTGACCAAAGTTGTGTCTGGCCGGAATATAAAAGTATCGGCCAGACCGGCATATAAGGTGTATTCCGGACGGTGTTCAGATATGTCGGTATAACCGGGATACTTGATGAGGAGTGCCGGCATATGTATAGATATGCCGGCCTAACCTAATTGATATATTGTGCAGGAACAGGGGAGGCCGGATTACCCGACCTTCATAGGTCGTTGGTCCGGCACATAGGTCCAGGATATGGCCAACGGTTATATCTGGGATATAGAAGTCAATCAAGGTGTCATGTCCCTACAATCAAGGAAGGAAACATCCAAGAATGGAAGCAGACTATGATGATAGGGTGCACAGTGGTGGTTTACCAACCATCACTGTGCCAAGTACAGTCCTTGACATCACAGTGGTAAGGTCACAGTCCAAGAGGTACAAGGTACAGGGATGCTGAGTCCCATCGAGAGCAATCAGGGGCAAAGTCAAGGGTGGCAGCCATGGTCAGCTTGTCCTATTTGGACTGTAGTCTATGTCATCTGCTTGGTGATGACCGTTGTAACCCTGGCCACCACTATATAAGGTGGCACAGGGAGCCCTAGCCAAGGGTTGGTCACTCTTTACTCTCTCAGTCTTAGTTCATCTTCCTCCTCTCATGGAGAGCTTGGGAGAGCCATTGTTGTGTACTCCATCGATCCAAATATACAACCAGTAGAGCAGGAGTAGGGGTGTTATCTCCTTACGAGAGCCCCGAACCTGGGTAGATCTGTGTCCCTTTCTGTCGTGCTTCTTAGCTCGTTCCCCTCTCCCGAATCTTCCAGCATCTAGTTCGGCCCCCATTTAAGCCATCCCATGGTATATGTTGTTTCACCACGACGACATTTGGCACCCACCGTGGGGCCGATCGATATGCTGGGCAGAGTGTTCATTTGGACGGGGTCCGTGATAGCAGCTTCGGGGGTGCGCGTGGTCTCTGGCCTTGTCTAGAGGCTAGGCTTGCTCAGCTTCATCAGCGACAACGCCGGATGTCTCGGCGGCCGGCCGTTCCCCAGGGATGGCCGGATCATGTCTTTCGGTTCCCACGAGGTGTACGTGGGGACTGAGAGTGTTTGCAGGGAAAAGGTGCTAGTGGCGGCGGATCCTCCGTCGCATCGGTTGGCTCACGTTGGGTGTAGCGCTCGCCCAATAGGGTCGACCGAGGTGATGATGGCCGGCACATCCGTGCCGTCGGTGGAGGATGCCGGCAAAGCAGCGGCAGCAGCAGCAGCAGATACTCCCCCGGAGCCGCCGAAGGCCAAGAGGTCGGCGCGTCCTCCGTTGGAGCGTGTTGAGAACCTGGCCGGCACTTCCGGCGTGCCGGCTAGGGGCCAGGTGCTTCTCTCCATCATCAATCGGCTTCTTGAGCCGGTGCGATCCGGCGATGATCCAGAGCAGACAAGGGAGGTCCTGGAGGGATCTCGTCAGGCCCTCGTCGACGAGGCCCTGGCCATGCATCAGGAGCGCGAACGGTTTAACCGGCAACTCCGTGAGTATGAGGCAGCCCATGGTTTTACTCCTGTGGTAACCCGGCCTAGCCGGATAGAGGAGGTTAGAACTAGAGGTAGAGATCTTAACACTGAGCTAGGTAAGGATGCTAGAGCTAAGAGTCATAGTGCAACTGGTACTGTACCTAAAGTAATCTATAGCTCACCAGTGAAGAACCTTAGAGCAGCAGCAGAGGTAGCTAAGGACTTATCTAGTTTATCTGGCGAAGCACTGCATGAGCAGCAAGCCCGGCTTAACCATCTTTAGTCTAAAGCTACCAAGCAGCAGGAGGCCTTTAAGAAGGCAAACCCAGGTGCCGGTGCATCCCAGTACATTGCGTCGGTGGGAGGTGCCGGCGCGAGGTTGAAGGGCCAAGCTTCGTCCCCGCATCCAAGCGCCCGGCGTGCCAGAAGTGTGACCTCTGGCCGCCGGGACAAGCAGATCCAGGTGTATGATCCGGCAATCGCCGGAAAGCAAGCGATAGTTCAGAAGAGTGCCGGCCAAGCTGACAAGAGTGTCGGCAGCAAAAAGGCCGGCCAGAATGTGCCGGCCGGGCAAGGAGCAGGCTCGGCCGGTGGTGGCCGGAGTAATAGTGCAGCCCGACGTCAGCAGCAAGGCGCCGGAGGTGCGGCGCATCAGCAAGGCGCAGGTCAGTCGAGACATCGGCAAGATGATGGGAATTCCGCCCTCGCCAGGACGGGATATCAGCAGCAGCAGCAGTATCAGCTGAAGGAAATATGCCCTAGAGGCAATAATAATATTGTTATTATCATATTTCTTGTTCATGATAATGTTTATACTCCATGCTATAATTGTATTAAGCGGAAACATTAATACTTGTGTGGTTTATGAACAACACCGTGTCCCTAGTACGCCTCTACTAGACTAGCTCATTGATTAATGATGGTTAAGGTTTCCTAACCATAGACATGAGTTGTCAATTAATAATGAGATCATATCATTAGGAGAATGATGTGATGGACAGACCCAAATAAAGCAGAGCAATTAGATCGTGTCATCGTGTTCATCTTTGCGAAGCTTTTCTTATGTCATGTATTGTATTCCTTAGACCATGAGATAATACAACTCCCTAGTATCGGAAGAAAGCTTTGAGGTCATCAAACGTCATCCTATGTGAGGGTGATAATAAAGGTGTCTCTCAGGTGATCGGAAAGTATTTGTTGGGTTGTATGTATCGAGATGGAATTTGTCCCTCCCAAGTCGGAGAGATATACTTCGGGCCCACTCGGTAATCGATATCAACACCGCTTGCAAGCATGTGGTTAAGGAGTTAATCACGAAGTGATATCGGATTACGGAACGAGTAAAGTACTTGCTGTGAACGAGATTGAACTAGGTATGGCGATACCGACGATCAAATCTCGGGCGAGTAAAATATCGTGTGACGAAGGGAATACATATACGGGATTAATTGAATCCTGACATCGTGGTTCATCCGATATGATCATCGATGAATATGTGGGAGTCAATATGGGTTTCCAGATCCCGCTATTGATTATTGATAGAAGATCATGTCTGCATATTCTCGAACCCGTAGGGTCACACACTTAACGTGCATCGACGCTAGGATAGAATGGATAATTGGTTTATGAGTTTTAGTTCGGAGTCTCGGATGAGATCCAGGACGTCACGAGAGGTTCCGGAATGGTCCGGAGAATAAGATTCATATAAAGGAAAGCAGTTTTTGGATTCCGGAAAGGTTTCGGAGTTTATCGGTATTGTACCGGAAGGTTCTAGAAGGTTCCGGAGTGGGACCAACGTGGGCCCACTTGACGGAGGCCTGCATGGGCCTAAGGGGAAGTGCCCTGGCCGCCTTGGGCCAGGTGCACAAGGCCCCTAAGGCCCAGCCGGCCAAGCCCAAGGGGAAACCCTAAAGGAATCTTCAAATAAGGAAGGGGGGGAAACTTGCCCCCCACTCTTCCTTATCCAAGTCGGCTAGGGATTGGAGGAGGGACCAAGCTGGCCGCCCAGCCCCCCATATAAGGGGGGGCAGGGGCGCAGCCCTACCTCACCCCAAGACCCAAACCCTAGCCGCCCCTGCTGCCCTCCCTCTCTCTCTCTCGCGACTGCGCGTAGGCGAAGCCCTGCCGCAGAAACTCTCCACCATAAGCACCACGCCGTCGTGCTGCTGATCCAATCTATCTCTCCACCATACTTGCTGGACCAAGGAAGGTGGAGACGTCGCTGCACCGCACGTGTGCAACTCTCGGAGGCGCCGCCACTTGCGGCGTAGGATCGGATCGGATCGGATCGCGAGGAGGAGACGGCGAGTACGACTACGTCAACCACGTTCTCTTGAACGTTACCGCTGTGCGATATCTTCAAGGGTATGAAGATCTCATCTACCTCTCTCGTTGATTACATCTCCTAGATTAGATCTTGGCTTTCTTGTTCGCATCCGTAGGAAAATTTTTGATTTACTATGCTGCGAAACCCTTCAGTGGTATCAGAGCCAGGTCTATGCGTAGATGTGTTTCACGAGTAGAACGCAACATGCTTGTTGCGGGCGTTGATGTTTTCTGTTGCAAACCTCTTGTTGTGTATCTCTTATGGCGCGGTATAGTGAGATCGAAGCGGTCCAGGCCAACTTTACGCGACCGCGTTCGCGAGACCGGCTCCGCACTTGACGTGTGGCTTGTTCCACACATGCGGCTGGTGGATGCCAGTTTCTCTCACTATAGTAGTCATGGGACTTACATCGGATGTTAGCAACCATAATATCACCGTTGTGGCTTTTCGTAGGTAAGAATCGTTCTTAGCTTGCTACTCCCATAAGCCACGTAAAACATGCAACAACAAAGTAGAGGCGTCTAACTTGTTTTTGCAGGGAGTGTTTTGTGATATGGTATGGCCACAAGATGTGATGTGATATATGTGATGTATGCGATGATCATGTTTTGTAATCTTTCACGACTTGCATGTCGATGAGTTCACAACCGGCAGGAGCCATATGGTTGTCTTTATAATTGTGTATGACCTGCGTGTCAACTTCTTATACGCCATGTAATAGCTTTACTTTATCGCTAAGTAGTTAGCAATAGTTGTAGTTGCTATTCGTGGTGGAGGCAATCATGGTGGAGTGATGGAGATCATGCCGGTGCGCACAAGATGGAGATCATGGCGCGGAGATTGGCTATACCATGTCACAAAAAATTATATGCATGTGATGTTTATCCTTTTATGTATCTTATTATGCTTAGATCGCGACGGTAGCATTATAAGATGATTCCTCACTTAAAGATCAAGATAAAATTGTGTTCTCCCCTCGTATGCGCCGTTGCGAAAGTTCGTCGTGTTCAAGCATCTCGTGATGATCGGGTGCTATAAACTCTACGTTCACATACAACGGGTGCAAGCCAGTATTTGCACATGCGGAGATACTTGGGTTTGACTTGACGAGCCTAGCATGTACAGACATCGCCTCGGAACACACGGACCGAAAGGTCAAGCATGAGTCATATGGATGATATGATCAACATGTTGATGTTCACCATTAAAGCTACATCATTCACGTGATGATCGGTCTCGGTGTAGTGAATTTGGATCATGCTTCACTAAACAACTTTGAGGGATGTTGAATTTAGTGGGAGTTCATTAGTAATTTGATTAACTTGAACTAATTATCTTGAACTAAATCTTGTTGTATTTGCATAAGTCGTTGTAGTCTTTGGCACCGTTTCCCACCGACACTTAGCTTAAATTGAGTTAAAAGAAACTATAGAATTCTGGATAATCTTTTTTGGTCTAGTGCCGTTTAGTTAGAATGTCAAGACTAAAGATTAAGTCCTATTGCAAACTTTAGCAAATCTTGCTTGCTTCATACGATTTAATAAATTGTATTAATCTAAGAGCAACGATTCAAGTTTAGTATCTAAAGATCATATGTTTGCCTTCATGATAAATTGATCTTCAAAATTGTTTGAGAATCAAAGTGATCATCGAGCTGAAAGAATTGTTTCAGAAACAAATAAGAAGTGAAAGATATTTGATATCTAAAACTTTGATTGTTTGCAAAATGATGAAGTATAATTTAGTAAAAGAACATATGCTCATATTGTATGACTATGTGCGAAGATTGAAGATGCTAGGCATCCCGATCACCCAAAAGTTTGGGAACTAATATTATACTTGCATTCATCCTTATAAGCTATAGTAGTTTCATCATGAAAGATGTCATGATAGGATGAATGAAAAGGTATTGGCTAAATGGTTTTGCTATACCAAAAGAATACTAAAGAATGGAATCTGGAAGAATACCAATCATATGATGATGGCGATCCACTTCAAAGTGCAAAATCCAAGGCTATTAGTATTTGACTAGCATCCTTTGGACTATGTGTCAAATGATTGATGCCACTATTGATGTCGATAGATTCTTCTAAATAGAGAGGAAATGCTAAATAGGATCTGCAAAATATTTGGTAGAAAAGTAAAAGACTGGAAAATTCCATCTCAGGTATATAAATGATATACATGTTATAGATGTATTCTTTGCTAGTACATAATTCTTGGGTATTGGATACTAGATTGTTGGTATGAAATGTCATACAAAGCAATAATACAAGAACTATGATGGCCTAAGTAAGTAGTAAAAGAATATGGTAATGATGCATGTCGAGATACAAATAAAAGTGTTATTGTGCTTCTCGTCGACATCAAACCTAGCCTTCAAGATATTTCATTAACTTAATAATTGTTATTTTGTTCTGGTATTATGAGAGCAATGGTTGTTCAAATTATTACCGTCTTCCATAATCGATGGATAGATTATTATTATCTTGTTGGTGAAATAGACATTTATAACACTGATGCTAAAGGTTGCAAGACAAAACAAATTTCACTTATATGTGACACCGCCGTTTAAGTCATATTGGAAACAAAACATGAAAGAAATTCTATATTGATAGATTTTCGAGTCATTTGATTTTGAATTGATTGACGCTTGTGAAACTTTTCCTATAGATGATTAAACTCCGTTCATGGGCCATGGACAGAACAAGTGACTAACTAAATGGCGATCATACATGTTGATGTATGTAGTCCATGGTGTGAAGTCAATCATGGTGTATTTTCTATTTCATCAATGACTCGAATAGATGTATGGTATATCTGCTTGATGAGATAGAAGTATGAAACAATTGAAATTGTTCAGTTTATGAAGTGAAAATTGTTGTAACAAGAATATTCAAATAGCATGATTAGATCATAAAGAAGAATATTTGAGTTACAAGTTTAGCAAACATCTAAGAGTTAGAGGAATTGTTCCACAAACTTGCATCATGATAGACACCATATGAGTATGGAGTTTTTGATGGATATAATCAAACCTTGTTTGACATGGTTAGATCAATGATGAAATAAACTACCAATATAATTTGTGGATTATGCTTTAAAGACTACCGCTTTTCACTAAATAGAGCACCATCATAATCCGCTGAAATGACACCATACAAGTTATAGTTGTCTTTTCTTGAATTTTGGTATGCAAGGCATATGTGTAAAATGTTTACAACCAAAATTGGATTAGTAAGTTTTTGTAGGTTATCCCAAAGAAAGTCAATGGGTATTCCTTCTACTATGAACCCAAACACATAGTGATTGTCACTAAAAGAAGTGAATTTCTTATGAAGGAGTTTTTCGCGAAAGGTTTAAGTGGGAGGAAGATAGAACTTGATGAGGTTATTGAATCTGAGCAAGATAATCAGAGTAGCGCAGCACCAGAAAAATGTTCTGGAAGCGGCAACTACATTCATAGCTCACGCGTCTACAATATGTTGTAGTCACGACATCGAAGTTCCTATTTAACCAAGTTGGTCGTAATCAAATAGCAAGATTTGAGGACGAGATATTATTAGATAATAGTAACCAACAATATACAAAGAAGCGATGATGGGCCCTGACTTCGTCATATGAATTATTCTAGCAACAATTACATATTGAGATATGATAGTTGAATAAACGAAACAACGTTCCTCTACTGGAATGCACACCAAGGACGTGTATCTGACACGACCCAATGGGTTTTGTTGATTCAAAGGTTGCTAGATATGTATGCAAACTTCTATGGTAGAAGAAAGCATAGCGAAGTTGGAATCTTCAATGATGAAAATGTTAAAGTGTTAATTTCATCAAGATATTTGAAGATGCTTGTATTACAAGAAAGTAAGTGGGAGCGCTAAGACATATTTCTAATGCTTTATGTAGATGACATATCGTTCATTAGAAATTATGTGTTTTTCTTGATATTGTTAAGTTTTCATTAAAATTAGTTTTTGATGAAAGACTTAGGTAAAACCAGAATATTAAGCATCAATGTCTATACAGATAGATTGAGGCGTTAATATAGTTTTGCCAGAGTACATAGATGAAATATTGAATTTGTTCAATATGGAAACAATAAGAATGGTTCTTGTTGCATGGAAGAGGTTGGAGCAAGAATCAATTGTTTTGACACTTGATGAGTGAAACCACAAGAATGATTTTATCAATCTTGTATACCATGATATGTAGATCCAGATGTGTCCAATGCTCTAAAGGTTATAGCATTTATATGATGATCGTTGGACAATAGTAAAGATATTCTTATGCACTTTTGAAGAAGTAAGAATATGTTCTGTATGCAGAAGTGACAAATGGTTCATTGCAATGAGTTACATTGGCTTTGTCACACATACAAGTAAAATTTTATCTCAATTTTAAGCTATTTGTTTTGAGTTAGAAGGTGGCATAATAAGATGGAAGAAAGTTCCATGATAACTTGGATGAGTTCCAATGTTAATATTGTGGCGGACACTGCAACGAGGGCTAAGTATATAATCGCTTTAGAAGTGGCATAAAAGATGCAAAGTAGATAGTGATAATCCAACTTTTTATGGCACTGTCGTCTAGGTCATATTGGCGTTAAACGCATGAAGAAACTCCATTCTGATGGATTTTTGGAGTCTCTTGATTTTGAATCATTTGACACGTGCAAGCCATGCCTCATGGGCAAGATGATCAAAAACCCGTTCTCCAGAATAATGGAGCGAGCAACGGACTTATTGGAAATCATACATACCGATGTGTGCAGACCAATGAGTATTTCGACGCACGGTGGATATCGCTATTTTTCTAAGTGTGCTAGTACTATGTAGTTCTATTGTATGACAATAGTGACAACATAGTCTCGGCTAAGATACAAAAGTCTCACCAGAAGACTAAGTTTATACGATGCCATCTCATAGAAGATGAGAAATGTGTGCTGACGCAAAATAATATGCAAATACAAACGGACCTGAAAGTGTCAGACCCGTAGATAAGGTTTACCACGTGCAAGGCGTATGAATAACACCGGAATGCCATAGGTGTTAAAGGCGCAAGTATGACTAGATTATTGACTCTAGTGCAAGTGGGAGACTGAAGGAAATATGCCCTAGAGGCAATAATAATATTGTTATTATCATATTTCTTGTTCATGATAATGTTTATACTCCATGCTATAATTGTATTAAGCGGAAACATTAATACTTGTGTGGTTTATGAACAACACCGTGTCCCTAGTACGCCTCTACTAGACTAGCTCATTGATTAATGATGGTTAAGGTTTCCTAACCATAGACATGAGTTGTCAATTCATAATGAGATCATATCATTAGGAGAATGATGTGATGGACAGACCCAAATAAAGCAGAGCAATTAGATCGTGTCATCGTGTTCATCTTTGCGAAGCTTTTCTTATGTCATGTATTGTATTCCTTAGACCATGAGATAATACAACTCCCTAGTATCGGAAGAAAGCTTTGAGGTCATCAAACGTCATCCTATGTGAGGGTGATAATAAAGGTGTCTCTCAGGTGATCGGAAAGTATTTGTTGGGTTGTATGTATCGAGATGGAATTTGTCCCTCCCAAGTCGGAGAGATATACTTCGGGCCCACTCGGTAATCGATATCAACACCGCTTGCAAGCATGTGGTTAAGGAGTTAATCACGAAGTGATATCGGATTACGGAACGAGTAAAGTACTTGCTGTGAACGAGATTGAACTAGGTATGGCGATACCGACGATCAAATCTCGGGCGAGTAAAATATCGTGTGACGAAGGGAATACATATACGAGATTAATTGAATCCTGACATCGTGGTTCATCCGATATGATCATCGATGAATATGTGGGAGTCAATATGGGTTTCCAGATCCCGCTATTGATTATTGATAGAAGATCATGTCTGCATATTCTCGAACCCGTAGGGTCACACACTTAACGTGCATCGACGCTAGGATAGAATGGATAATTGGTTTATGAGTTTTAGTTCGGAGTCTCGGATGAGATCCAGGACGTCACGAGAGGTTCCGGAATGGTCCGGAGAATAAGATTCATATAAAGGAAAGCAGTTTTTGGATTCCGGAAAGGTTTCGGAGTTTATCGGTATTGTACCGGAAGGTTCTAGAAGGTTCCGGAGTGGGACCAACGTGGGCCCACTTGACGGAGGCCTGCGTGGGCCTAAGGGGAAGTGCCCTGGCCGCCTTGGGCCAGGTGCACAAGGCCCCTAAGGCCCAGCCGGCCAAGCCCAAGGGGAAACCCTAAAGGAATCTTCAAATAAGGAAGGGGGGGAAACTTGCCCCCCACTCTTCCTTATCCAAGTCGGCTAGGGATTGGAGGAGGGACCAAGCTGGCCGCCCAGCCCCCCATATAAGGGGGGGCAGGGGCGCAGCCCTACCTCACCCCAAGACCCAAACCCTAGCCGCCCCTGCTGCCCTCCCTCTCTCTCTCTCGCGACTGCGCGTAGGCGAAGCCCTGCCGCAGAAACTCTCCACCATAAGCACCACGCCGTCGTGCTGCTGATCCAATCTATCTCTCCACCATACTTGCTGGACCAAGGAAGGTGGAGACGTCGCTGCACCGCACGTGTGCAACTCTCGGAGGCGCCGCCACTTGCGGCGTAGGATCGGATCGGATCGGATCGCGAGGAGGAGACGTCGAGTACGACTACGTCAACCACGTTCTCTTGAACGTTACCGCTGTGCGATATCTTCAAGGGTATGAAGATCTCATCTACCTCTCTCGTTGATTACATCTCCTAGATTAGATCTTGGCTTTCTTGTTCGCATCCGTAGGAAAATTTTTGATTTACTATGCTGCGAAACCCTTCATCAGCAAGGCCAGCAGAACGAGCAGTACCAGCCGAAGCAGCAGCAGCAAAAGATGATCGCGGGTCCAATTGCGTCCCGGCTCGGACCTCGATCCTTGGCAGCAAATGATGTGCGCTTCAAGCTGGACAGAATTCACCAGTCAGAGTTGGTGGAGAGACAAGGAGCTCCGGGTCCTATGTTCTTTGGACCCCGGATTATGGGTGAGCCGGTACCTTACTGTTTCCAGCTCGCGCGTGGCGCGAGGACATATAACGGCAGTACAAAGCCGGAAGACTGGTTGGAGGACTACTCCACTGCAGTAAACATCGCCGGAGGAAACCTCAGATGGGCGATACGATATGTGCCGCAAATGCTTGAAGGACCAGCCAGGATATGGCTGAATAATCTGCCGGCCGGAAGTATCAACGGCTGGGTTAATTTCGAAGAGCAGTTTGTGTCAAACTTCACCAGTACATACAAGAGGCCCAACCGTCCGCAGCAGCTAGCTAACTGCCAGCAAGGAGTGTATGAGACCGACCGTGACTACCTGACCAGGTGGTGCACGTTGCGCAATTCCTGCGAAGGAGTTGTGGAGCAGCAAGCCATCATGTGGTTCGCTCATGGGTGCCGGCATGGCACCATGTTGTGGCAAAAGCTTCAGAGGGAGATGTCGGCCACGTTGGCCGAAACAATCAAGATTGCTGCCAGTTATGCACTGGGAGATCCCATGCAGCCCACCCTCGATTCACAAGGACAGGGGCAGACCCAGCGGAACAACAACAACGCCGGGGGATCGGGGCAATTCTACCGCCCTGATAACCGGAATAAGAGGAGAGATGACAGGCCGGATTATCGGTATGGATCGGCACAAGTAGCAGCCATGGAGGAAGAGCAAGGGGGCGCCGGCAGTAGCCAGCGTCCGAGATATGAGGGCTATCAGCAGCCTCAGCAGCAGCAACAACAACAACCGCAGCAGCAAGCGCAGCCCTTCCAGAAAAAGAATGTCTGGATCAACAAGAATGTCGGCGGCGGCGCCGGCCAGAAGAAGCAATGGCCGAAGTATATAGTGGGTTTGGCCATGGACAAGCCTTGTGTGTTTCACACATTTCAGCCGGGTAAGCCGGTGAATCACTTGACCAGAAACTGTTCATGGCTGGACGACATATTGGCAGGTCGTGCAGGTCCTTTTGGGCCGGCTAGGCCACCTATCCCGGCAGCACCATCGCCGTTGATAGGTGCAAATACAGTTGCAGTCCCGCCCAGGCCGGTTAATCCCGGAAATCAGAACAATGCCGGAAATGCCGGCGTAAATCAGGTTGATCAGAGCTATAATCCGGAGTACTATGCCGGAGGCCCAGCAGCGGGCCGGAATGAGTACAAAGAGCACGATCAGAGCTACATGGTCTTTGAGACCGAAAGGACAGACAAGCAGAGTTTATACCGGCGGAGCTTGGAGGTGAATGCCGTTATGTTGGCAGTCCCGAAGTTGATGTACTGGTCTGACCAGGCCATTGGCTGGGACAGGGCAGATCATCCCAAGATCATGCCAAACCCCGGCGGGTATGCTCTGGTGATGGATCCGACATTTGTCGGGCCGGCTAACAATGTGAGGTTCAGCAAGGTCCTCATTGACAATGGGAGCAGCATCAACATCATGTATCAGGATACGATGCAGAAGCTGGGCATCAAGGAGAATATGCTGGAGCCAAGCAAGACCATGTTCCACGGCATTGTGCTAGGACTTTCATGTGCGCCGATGGGCAAGATCCGGATAGATGTCATATTTGGCAACTGGGATAACTGCAGGGTGGAGAACCTCATGTTTGAGGTGGTGGATCTGGACAGTCCTTACCATGCGCTGCTGGGTAGGCCGGCATTGGCAAAGTTCATGGCTTCTACTCATGTGGCATATCTGAAGATGAAGATGCCGGGGCCCAGAGGAGTGATTACCATCATTGGTGATTACAAGCGCTCGATGGCATGTGCCACAGCCGGATCTAATCTGGCCGAGACTCTGATCATAGCAGAGGAAAAGAAGAGGCTCAAGCGAGTGGTGGAAATAGCTGAAACGGTCGTGGCCGGCAAACCTCTGCCGGGCATGACAAACCCAAGTGGCGGCACTTCTTTTCAAGTGGCCAAGGAGCTCAAGAAGGTGCCTCTGGATGAGGTTTTCCCGGAGCGCCATGCCCTCATCGGCGCAGGTTTGGATCCCAAATAGGAAAGCGAGCTCATCAGCTTCCTCTGTGAGAATCGGGATATCTTTGCATGGTCTACTTCAGACCTGCAAGGTGTGCCGAGGGAGCTGGCTGAGCACGCACTGCATGTAAGACCGGATGCTAAGCCGGTGAAGCAGCTGCTCCGGCGGAATGCAGATGATAGAAGGAAAGCAATTTGGGAGGAAGTGGCCAGGCTCCTAGCTTCCGGCTTTATCAACGAAGTACTGCATCCGGATTGGGTGTCTAATCCGGTTTTGGTGGAAAAGAAGAAGGATGAGCCCGCCATAGTAAAAGTATGGCGGATGTGTGTTGATTACACCAATTTGAACAAGGCATGTCCTAAAGATCCATTCCCGCTCCCTCGGATCGATCAAGTGATTGATTCCACAGCTGGATGTGAACTGTTATCATTCGTAGATGCCTATTCTGGTTTCCACCAGATACCTTTGTATGAGCCGGATCAAATAAAGACATCCTTTATTAGCCCGTACGGGGCTTATTGCTATCTCACCATGCCGTTCGGTTTAAGAAATGCCGGCGCAACTTACCAGAGGTGTATACAAAAGTGTTTGCATGACCAAATAGATAAAAATGTACAGGTATATGTTGATGATGTCGTCATAAAGACCAAGGAGAGTAAGACTCTCATAGATGACCTCCGGGAAACCTTTGCAAATCTGAGGAGATTCCGGATGAAGTTGAATCCGGCTAAGTGCACCTTCGGTGTGCCGGCAGGCAAGTTACTCGGTTTCCTGGTTTCCAGCTGGGGTATTGAGGTGAATCCCGGCAAGATTTGTGCCATAGAGAGAATGAAGCCGCCGACAGATTTGAAGGAAGTACAGAAGTTCACTGGGTGCCTTGCATCCCTGAGCCATTTCATAAGCCGGCTGGGAGAGAAAGCTTTGCCGTTATATCAGTTGATGAAGAAGTCCGACACATTTGTCTGGACAACGCAAGCAGAAGCAACTTTCAAGGAATTGAAACAGATGTTGTCAACAGCGCCGGTGTTGGCATCTCCGATGCCCAGGGAGCCGATGTTGCTCTATATAGCGGCGACCAACAGAGTTGTCAGTGCAGTGGTGGTAGTAGAGCGAGAGGAAGGAGGCAAAACCGTGCAGCGGCCGGTATATTATTTGAGTGAAGTCCTTTCCACCTCAAAGCAAAACTACCCCCATTATCAGAAGATGACATATGGTGTCTATATGGCGGCCAAGAAGCTCAAGCATTACTTCTAGGAGCATCCAATCCGGGTGGTGGCCGAGGCCCCTATCTCGGAAATCATAAGCAACAAAGATGCCAGCGGCCGGATAGCCAAGTGGGCAATAGAGCTTTCACCATATACACCTTAGTATGATAAGAGGGATACAATCAAGTCCCAGGTGTTGGTCGATTTCTTCATTGATTGGGCCGAGATACAATATGAGCCACCATTGCCAGATGCAAATTATTGGAGAATGCATTTCGATGGGCCCAAGACAATACACGGCTTGGGTGCCGGCATAGTTCTCAGTTCACCCAAGAATGACCAATTGAGATATGTTCTGCAGATTCATTTTGCAGCATCAAATAATGTGGCGGAATATGAGGCACTTGTGCATGGCTTGAAGGTGTCTAAGGACATAGGCATTCGCCGGATTATGTGTTTCGATGATTCTGACTTAGTGATTCAGCAGTGTTCCGGCATATGGGATGCGCATGATGCAAACATGGGGTCCTACCGTTTCCTGGTGCAGCAGTTGAGTGGTTACTTCGAAGGTTGTGAGTTTCGGCATGTTCCCCGGGCTCAGAACAAAGCGGCCGATACATTGTCCAAGCTGGGATCTTCCACAGAGTCAATTCCGCCCGGCATTTCGCTGGAGCATTTGAGGAAGCCATCAATCAAGCCCTCGCCGGAGTCATCGGCCATATATGTTCCGCCAAGCCCAGAAGATGCAGTTCTGATGGAGATAGATGCCGGAGCCAGTTTAGATAACCCGGGGACTGCTCTCTCAGTCCCGGGGACTAGGCCGATATATGTAGTAAGTGCAGTATTCCAGAGCAGAGATAAAGGAAAGGGCAAAATGTACCAAGAGGTTGTGTCGGTATACCCGGGGACTGCTCCGGCATACCCGGGGACTGATCTCTCAGTCCCAGGGACTTCGCAGCCCATGGAGATCGATTATGTATCGGTCGAAATGATGGAGATAGACCAAGCGGTGTTCACTGTTAGGAAAGTGCCCTCATGGTTGCATCCTATCATGGATTTCTTGGTGGATGGTCAAGTGCTGGCGGATGAAACTGAGGCACGCCGGGTTACAAGGAGATCCAAAGGATATACCATCATAAACAAGGAGATATACAAGAGAAGTGCCACCAGAGTGTTGCAGAGATGTGTTGAGTCTGCTGAAGGCCTGGAGATGCTCCGGGAAATTCATCAGGGGGAGTGTGGTCACCACGCTTCATCCAGAGCATTAGTGGCAAAAGTATTCCGGCATGGGTTTTACTGGCCGACGACACTGCAAGAGGCAGAAGACTTGGTCCAGAAATGCAATGGGTGTCAAATGTATGCCCACCAGATTCATCAGCCGGCATCAGCATTGAAGACTATCCCGATAACCTGGCCCTTTGTTGTTTGGGGCCTGGATATGGTTGGGGCTTTTAAGCTGGCAAGGGGAAAGATGACCCATATTCTGGTCATGGTGGATAAGTTCACCAAGTGGATTGAAGTGAAGCCTATAAGCAAGTGTGATGGCCACACAGCAGTGAAATTCTTAAAAGATATAATCTTGAGATATGGTGTTCCTCATAGCATCATCACTGACAATGGGTCGAACTTTGCCCAAGGGCCATTTGCCAGATATTGTGAGGAGGTGGGGATCCGGCTAGACATTGCGTCGGTCGCTCACCCTTGTACCAATGGCCAAGTGGAGAGGTCAAATGGACTAGTATTATCCGGCATAAAACCCCAGTTGATAGAGCCACTGGAGAAAACTCTGGGATGTTGGCTAGACAAATTGCTGGCAGTGCTTTGGAGTTTGAGGACAACTCCGAATAGGTCAATAGGCTATACGCCATTTTTCCTTGTATATGGAGCAGAAGCTGTGCTTCCAACAGATGTAATACATGATGCACCAAGAGTGGTGCTATATACTGAGGAAGAGGCTAAAGAAGCCAGGGAAAATGATGTTGATCTGCTAGAAGAAGCAAGAGAAATAACACTGTCAAGAACAGCAGTATATCAGCAGAACCTCAGACGCTATCATGCGCAGAAGGTGAATCCAAGGAGGTTCCAAGAGGGAGACCTAGTGCTCCGGCTAAGGCAAGGCACAGCGGACCGGCATAAGCTAACTCCTCCATGGGAGGGGCCATTCATTGTGAGCAGAGCTCTGCACAATGATGCCTATTATCTTATAGATGCGCAGGCCCCCAAGAAGGACAAGGTGGACAGGTCCGGAGAAGAAACCAAGCAACCATGGAACATAGCTCTACTCCGTCCCTTTTACTCCTGAGCAGCATAATGTATGTATTTCCATTTTTGCTTTGTGTGCCGGCGCTTTATGCCGGCACAGGACTAATGAATGAAATGTCGGCATCCCGAAGAGATTGGGCACTGCCTCCGAGATATACTATTGTCTATTTTCAGCTTTTTATTTATATGCCGGCTGGCTTGATTTGAATATTTCCTATGTCGGCCTAGTAATGTGTCGGCACCAAAGGCCACTCTTCGACTTAGCTGTTGTCCGAAACACGGCTTCATGGCTAGCAAGAGTAGATGCCGGAGATTGTCTACACATGGAAAACGGCTAAGGAAAGATAAAGCAAGCGAACCGACATTTATTTTACTGCACAAGTTAAAACTTGAAGTGTCGGATGATTTGAAGTCTAAGTTTCAAAGTTTAAGTACTGTATGTTTAATAAAGCAACCTTGAGACTCATACGTCGAAAGCCGAATAAGGTAGACAAGTAGCCAAGGTTGTGGAGTTGAGGAAACAGGAAAACAAACTCAGTGACTTAGCCAAAAGATGATCTGGCATTCATAAACAAGCAAACCAAATTAAAACTTGTTCAGGTAGCAAACCAAAGGGAAATAGAGTATATATTACATCTGCACCCGGCATACCGGGGATCTAATAAAGCTTAAAGTTTTTGATACTGCAAAGTTCAAGAGGCCGGAGCGGAAGCAGAGCCGCCGGCTGGTGGAGCTATAGCAGTTGAAACGTCGGCTTCAGGAGTGCCGGATCTAGCAGAGGGAATGGAGCCATCACCTCCAGCCGGGACAGATCCCTGTTCCGGAACTTCAGTGTTGGCTTCTTCAGCTTCTTCTTCGTCTTGGCTGGAGTCAGAGCCCTCAGCGTCGGCAGCATCCTTGGCATCGTCCTCCTTCTTCTCCGGCGCGCGGATGTCCCGGACGAAGGCCTCGGTGTCGGCGTAGTCCACATAGCTGTGGGCTAGCTCCTGGCGATGGCGAACATACTTCGGGTCTATGGTCCACACAGATCCTTCGCGCACAGAGCGCAAAGTCTCCAAGTCGGCCTTTTCGTACCAGGAAAGGAAGTAGGTGAGAGCTTCATCAGCTCCAACCCTTGCGCCGGAATCCCGCCATTCTCTGAGGTGAACCTTGGAGAGCTGCAGATCATTGCCGAGGTCAAGTGGGTCAGTGGGCGTCCTTTGTCCCGGCCAAAGGGCAGAGTATGCTTCCTGGGCACCAAGGAAGAGATCTTCAGTATAAGAGGTCATGGCTTTCTTCCGGGCATCCAGGGCGAGCAGCTGCTCCGACATAGTCCAATTGGGAGAGTCAACTGGGGCACCCCGGTTCACCCGATCCACCTGCAGAGCCTTCTCAACGTCTTCGACGGAAGCAGGAAACAGGTCTGAAAGATGGGAAAGATGTTAGAAACAGGAATATGTGTCGGCATAAAGGTTATGCCGGAAAAGATCAGTATGTGTCGGGCAAGGTTATATGTCGGGCAGAAGAGGATTTGAATCTTACTGGCGAGATCAACGTTGAGCCGGGCAATATCAACTTCCCACCTGGTGGCCTGCTCCTTCAGATGCTGTAATTCAATTCTTGCATCGGCAGCATCAGCTTCTGAGGTAGCAAGCAGCCCCTGGACCTTTTTAAGTTGGCCATCTCTCTCCTCCTTTCGTCCAGGAGCTCAGCAATCCGGCCCTTCAGTTGCTCCACTTCAGTCTTGTGGGCGGCATCCCTTTCGTCCAATCGTTTGGCCACATCCACCGAGGACACACAGTCCTGGTGGCGTGCTTCCAGTGTAGCCTTCTCATCTGCAAGGATTTGAAGTCAAGAGAATTTGAAAATAGGAAACAGTGACAAAGATTAAAGGATTTGAAGTGCAAAGTGCTTAGTTGAAGGTTAGCAGGATTTGGCATACCTGTGAGCCCCTTCACCCTCTTGAGAAGCTCGGTGACTTGCTCTTCAGTAGTAGCTGAAATGTGTCGGCAAAAGGTTATGTGTCGGTAAGAGAAATATTCCGAAGTAAAAAGAGGGAAAGCATCCGGCATATAGTGGTATGTCGGCAGAGTTTACCTTTCTTGGATAGCTCCAGGCGAACCTTGCTATGCTCGTCGGATAACTTCGGGTGTTCACATACCAAGTCATGGTACATCTCGGCGTGGGCATTGTTCATGCGCTGCAAAAGTGTTGGGATTTGAAATGTTATGAGAATAATCTAGCATATCACTCAAGTTGAAGATTCTATCAAGTGCTCATTCTTTTGAAGACCCGGCACAGGTGCTGCGCACCTATCCCGGCCCTCGGTGACTAGGATTTGAAGCTCGAATCGAGCTTATATGTCGGTCAGGTGGATTTGAAAGTTGCATCAGATTTTAGTTTTTTGAAGACCCCGCACAGGTGCTGCGCACCTATCCCAGCCCTCGGTGACTAGGATTTGAAGCTCGAATTGAGCTGATATGTCAGACGGTTGATTTGAAAATAGCTAAGTGCAAAAGAGTATTTGAAAATCCCAGATGTCCGTATCCCAGACACCCGACATTTTCGGGGACTGGGGATATGTATAAGAAGAACACTTACGTTGGTGGCATCGTCCAGAAGGTGAAGTCTCTGCTGGATGCTAAGGAGCTCACTGGCAATAGGAATGGGCTTGGCAGCCAGTATAGCAGCAGGATTGCCAGTGGCCGAAGCTTTGGCCGATATCTTCTTCCTGGAGCTAGCAGTGTCCATGTAGTCAACGTCATTCCACTTGATGCAGTGCTCCTTGAGAGATCCAAGGCTTTTGTCAGTTTTGGTCAGCAGAGAGACGCGGCCCTCAAGTTCCGGCATCTCGAAGAAGCTGGGCCGGGCCGCTGCCTTGCCAAAGTGGAGTGTCATGGCAGAGCTGGAAGGCGCATGTTTAGCAGGTGCCGGCGCAGTTGCAGCAGACCGTGTCCCGGTCCTGATGATTTGCTTTATCTTGGCAGTGCCGGACTTGGCCGGGACAGAGGTCTTGGCTGGGGCAGCGGTCTTTTCAGCTATTGGAGTCTTGGGTGCTGGTTGTTCCGGCGCGGCCGGTGCACCTTGTCCAGCAGAAGCAGGTGCCGGGTCTGTCCGAACCTCCGGCACTTCTGGGGCTTTCCCTTTCTCTGTGCCGGCGCTCTTGTCGCCTGCGCCGGCATCTTCAGTAGTCCCGGCACCATGACTCGAGCCGGTATCAGGGGCATCTGGTGGGGCTCCTGTGTCCATGTGGACATCAGAAGCCGAAGGATCTTGTTGAGCCCCCGAGTCCATGTGGACGTCGGGGGCAGAATTGTCGCCGGGGAAGAGGCCTTTTCCGGCGCAGGCGAAGATGCCTGGCGCCGGAGAAGTGGTGTGGCTGGCAGATGGAAGGTCGGCCTGTGCAGCGGCCACCGACTTATCGATGTTAGGGCTGGCACTTGAGCTGGAGGCATGTTCCGGTGCAAGAGGAGCCCTGAAAGAGAGGAAACACCAAGTTAATAATCGAAAGGAGAAATATGTCGGAAGTAATATAAAGGAAAGAAACTTACCCCAAGGCAATAGGTCTCTGCCTCTTGGGTTGGGGCACGTCGATCTTCTGCCTCTTGTGTGTCGGCTCAGGCTGGGGCTTAACCCCGCGCTTCCGGCCGGCACGTCCACCGGTGGAGGGAGGGCCCTGGTTCAAAGGAGCAGCGTCGATGACTTCCTCGTCCGGGATAGCTGAGGATGGCATAGCATAAGCAAGAGGTGTGGTAGGAAAGGCATAAGCAAGTGGCATTGGGTCATAATACATCAGGATCTCCTCGTCAGAATCATCCTCACTCCAGGCTTGAGTGGAATGCCGGGATGAAGAGGCCTTACCCGCGGCAGAAGCGGCGCGGGTGTTCTTGGGCAGTTTGTCCTCATGATCCGGATCTTCGGGATCCGGAACAGTGCGGTCAGTAGCTATCATGATGCGGGAGTTCTCCATAGCTTGGAAACTGAATTTTTGCATAAGACAGGGCAAAGTAATCAGGAACAAGAGATATATCGGCAACAGAAAAGATCAAACATAGGTCGGCAACAGCGGTATGTCGGGCTAAGTAGTTGTATGTCGGCTAAGGAGGATCACCGTCGGGGCGGGGCGGTCCCGGCTGTAAGGCTCGAGCCCCCAGGCAAAAGTCACTTGTAAAGACTTGCATATATCTTTAACCCGCCATAGTATGTCGGTGGGGCTCAGCTCATGTGTGGAATGTCGGGTGGGGTCCATGGGCCCGCTCATCTGGCATATCTTATGAGACCGGCGCTGGATAGGAGAGACGCGCCGGCTGATAAAACAAGCCACTATGTCCTGAGGAGTGAGGCCGGCATCCCGCAGTTCGCCCTTAACCCGGTGGAGGGCATTAACCGGCCCCACTGTGGTCTTCGGGTTATAGGTCTAGTTCTTCATCGCAGTTGGTGGCTCGTCCACGTATGGCGGCAGGTTGAGCAGATCCTCATAAGTTGTGTTCTTCACATAGAAGAAACTCTTCTGCCATTTCTTACATGACTCGAGCAGCTCTATTTTGGGGAAGTCTGAACCCTTCCGAGACATGATGGTGGCCGCGCCGCATTGGGTCATGGGGCGGTCCTTTTTCTCCTGAGCAGTCTCCGGCGGGTCATCCTTGCTTCGGGTCTCTTGAATGACCTGCTTGCGCAGTTGGAAGTATTTCGCCCAAGCTTGGGAGAAGGGCTCTATGCCGGCGAAACCCTCGCAGAAGGCATCAAAGGCAGACAAGATCATCACCGCGTTTGCCGGCAGATGATGGGGCTGCAAATCATAAGTATCCAGGAAATCCCGGAAGAAGTCAGATACCGGCAGACCGAAGCCTCTCTCAAAGTGAGAGATGAAGATGACCCGTTCGCCGGATTCGGGTGCTGGCACGATCTCTCCCGCAGGTAGCCGGCATGCTACGCCGACCGGGACTCGTCTCGTTGTGGTGATCCATGATATGTCGGCCGGGGTCACCTCTGACCCCTCCCAGCCGGATCGTCCTTGCGCCTGGGCCGGGTTATCTTCCTCCGGCCCAGAGGTGGCCGTCATACTGGATGAAGCCATCTTGGTGGCCAGGACAAGGCGTGAGAGCTGGAGTCCCGTGATGTTAGTCCTATCAGAAGCAGAGTAAAGGGGGAGGTTAGTCTCTCCAGCATACCAATCTCACATGAGTTAGCAGGAAATGAAGATCTAACGGCGCAGTTCAAATCAGAAGTAAATATGGGTAAATTCCTACGGGAAGAACACCTGTGAACTACCGAGGAGGATTACTAGCAATGCTAACCGTATCTGCAAGATGTTAAGCAGAGAAACTACCGCAGATCTAAGCAGATAAGGTTACCGTGGCAAAGCTACAGAGAAGCATGAAGGAGGAAGAACAGAGAAAGAAGAAGAACTTACCAAAGCTTGTGCGGCGGCGATAGAACGGCGGCGAGCGTGCAGATGGAGATCCGATCTCCCCAGCAATGTCCGGGAGAAGAGCAGGACCGGCGGCGTCAATAGCGAAGAGCTTGAGCGTCGGCGAGGATAGGCGCCGGCGTGAAGGAAGACGACAGCGGGGCAGGTTCTCCGTTTGGTTGCTCCGACGGAGGAGAGCTCGAGGAGAAGGAGCGGAGGAAGAAGAAGGAGTGGGGGTAAAAAGATAGAGTTACCCCCCACTCCCCTATTTATATCGCGGAACTACGGTAGTGGAGCACTACCACCCAGCCCACGATCCTGACCGTTTCTGCAAGCGTCGCCACGTGGTGGCACGTCGTGGGGTGGCGGTTCGCGTAACCGTGCCACTAGGCCATTTATGGCAATGATGGGAGACAGTAATCAGACTGTGAACCGTCACTTCATGTGACCGTTCGCAGTGGCAGAGCAGTTGTAAGTTTCGAGGGAAACTATCGGGCGTGGCTTCTCGAGGAAGATTCAGTTATGTGCCGGCATGACTGTGCGTGAAACGAATCCCGTCCGGAATACCTTCGGGACCGGCCGGATTAACTTTTAGAGAAGAAGATGAGCCGGCATATAGTATGGTCGCCGGCGTATATTCAAGAGCTGGATATAGGAAAAGAGATATTATGTTGAACCTGCCAAGGCCCCTCAGTTAAGACTGGGGGACCTCGACAGCTTCGGGGACTAGTGTCGGGGGGATGACCCCCGGTAGGGTCAAGAGACTAGAAAGATATAAGGAGTGCGGTTGACTTTATTTCGGTTGACCAAAGTTGTGTCTGGCCGGAATATAAAAGTATCAGCCAGACCGGCATATAAGGCGTATTCCGGATGGTGTTCAGATATGCCGGTATAACCGGGCATCATTATGAGGAGTGCCGGCATATGTATAGATATGCCGGCCTAACCTAATTGATATATTGTGCAGGAACAGGGGAGGCCAGATTACCCGACCTTCATAGGTCATTGGTCCGGCACATAGGTCCAGCTAATGGCCAACGGTTATATCCGAGATATAGAAGTCAATCAAGGTGTCATGTCCCTACAATCAAGGAAGGAAACATCCAAGCATGGAAGCAGACTATGATGACAGGGTGCACAGTGGTGGTTTACCAACCATCACTGTGCCAAGTACAGTCCTTGACATCACAGTGGTAAGGTCACAGTCCAAGAGGTACAAGGTACAGGGATGCTGAGTCCTATCGAGAGCAATCAGGGGCAAAGTCAAGGGTGGCAGCCATCGTCAGCTTGTCCTATTTGGATTGTAGTCTATGTCATCTGCTTGGTGATGACCGTTGTAACCCTGGCCACCACTATATAAGGTGGCACAGGGAGCCCTAGCCAAGGGTTGGTCACTCTTTTCTCTCTCAGTCTTAGTTCATCTTCCTCCTCTCACAGAGAGCTTGGGAGAGCCATTGTTGTGTACTCCATCGATCCAAATATACAACCAGTAGAGCAGGAGTAGGGGTGTTATCTCCTTACGAGAGCCCCGAACCTGGGTAGATCTCTGTCCCTTTCTGTCGTGCTTCTTAGCTCGTTCCCCTCTCCCGAATCCTCCAACATCTAGTTCGGCCCCCATTTAAGCCATCCCATGGCATATGTTGTTTCACCACGACGACAGTGCCATCGCAGGCATTCGCCGCATAGTCTGTCTTCTTCCCATTTTGTTGCAAAAGACTCGTCCAGCGTCATCTGCTCCTCGAGCATCTCGTCCTCCTCGGCCTCCCGCTCAGTCTCCTCCCATCATTCGAGACATGACAAATAATCCTCCGGTATCGTAGTGCATCTTCGACATCCTCCAAATTCCTTCCAGTCATCTTCCTAGGAGGACCAACCAAGTACGAGAGGGGGAGGATCTGGTTTTGTGGTATGATGGATGGAGGGACTGATCCTCCTCCACCAACGGAGGCACCTTCTCAACATGATGATGTTGTGCCGACAGGGACTCCGACATGCAATATAGGCGAGCGGGGAAGTTGCGCCATCGCCAACGCTCGGCATTTAGGAGAAGACAACTTGGCGGAAACACAATATGAACGAGCAACATTTCCAGCCCGTTACAGATGGCTCCAACAACCAAAACAAAAAAATATTAAAATCATAGGTAAAACTTTTCACATGATTCAACCTAGAATAAATGTCTGTGACGATTATCCACAAGGTAGACGGTTCATCTTGGGCCCGCCGTGTGCCATACATTTACACATCTTTTTTGGGACCTTTTGTTTGTATGTCCCCGTGGAGATGCCCGCCTAAGCTGCAGGCACACGGTCAATTTTTTTGGGCCGTAAGTGATCTTTTGAACCGTACATAGGAAATGCTTTCCATGTGTAATTGGGACACTAAAAGTTCAGATCTGTACTAGTGTATCTCCTATATTTCCTATTTATCTTTTTTATTTGGGTATACACCTTCCTCTTCAACCGTTCTCACTAGAATTTGTGGTGCACTGACTGCACGCAATCTTATTACCTCTTTTTTAATGTTTCCAAAAGAGACAATTTTTTTTACAAAGTAGATACAAACATATGTACAATTTTACGAGGTTCCAATCCAAACTCAAAACATACCTCAAGAAACAAAAGAGACAAATCAGAGCGTGAATAACATACAATAATATGAGCATTATATTTAGCTCATTTTCATAGGTAGCACACAATCTTTACCTTCATTTCTCATGCTCTGTTTAAAATTTGTAGGTATGTTTCTTGCGGAAAATGTTTTGTGCACATGGGCACCAGTGCTCCCATAACTTCCGGTTTTTTTGAAAATTTTCAAAACCTCACACTTTTGTGTCTTCAAAAATTATGTGGTTAAATATGTAGATAGATTTAGACACGAGGAGTATACACAAAAGTCTCGTTAAGAAATACTTTATATTTTAGGAAATACAAAAAAGATAAATTTTCTGAAAGTAAACCGATAAAATGATGTACCTGTGTACTACTATTTACAGTGAGAAATTTGTCTTTTTTGTATTTCACAAAATATAAGGTATTTTTTAACCCAATTTTTTTGATTACACTCCTCATGTGCATATCTATTTACATATTTAATATCATAATTTTAAAATACATAAAAATGTGAAGTTTTAAATTTTTTAAAAAACAAAAATGAAGGGAGCACTGATGCCCATGTACACAAAATCTCTTTCCTGTTTCTTGATCTTTTAAAACTTCTATAACTTGGGTCTTGTGCGCCTGGTATGTTCGTCTAGCTCACTAGCTGCCTAGGTCGACCGTCCTACACTAGGGAATCGAACGGAAAATCCGACTTGAACTGCGTCCGGCCACATGCAGACTACGCCGTGTTCGCGGCGGCTAGCCGGCGCTGAAACATTTAAAAACTGAGAGAACCAAACAAATAAACTGGACATAAGTGGACGAAACTCTGATTGACATGGAGAGGGCTAAGACATTAGTATTCTCTTTTTCTTGATGAGGCCCTACGCACCTATGGCTGTCGTCCGTGACAAATACTAAAATTGACCGCAAGCAGTAGACATAGGGACAAAATGTAGTGTCAAGATAGAAATTGTGATGGGAATTACTTACAGTGTCAGTGGCAGAAATCCTTTGTTTATCCCTCTTCTGGTCGTGCACAGAAGACATTTATGGTCCTGGCCTCTGTTGCCGAGTCAAATTCAACAATGAACCGGTGGCTTTCTTTCTTCCCAGCTCCGACAATTTTGACAGTGGCCAGTGCATCTCGGTCAGTGATTATGGATGTAAAACTGTATGTCTGTTTGGGTACGTGTTTCACCTCTATCTGCGTTCTGGATGACAAGTTAACGCGTGCTATTCTCGCGATAAATGTTAAGCGCAAATGTTTATATCATATAGTAACCAAGGATAATGTTCTTTAAAGGAATAATATACATGTATTTCTAGGCTATAAGTAAAAAACTCTTTTACGCTGATTGGCATGGAACATAGGTTCCGTCCAGCTCCATCAAGTCTAAATTCTTCGTATCCGATGAATTAAAAGAGATGGTTACCTTTTTAAAAGAGATGATCAAGAATATATACACCCGGTCGGTCAGCCCTTATCTCTTGTGTTACAGTAAAAAAATCGCTCTCCCATATAAAAAAAGAAAGAGATGCTGACAATCTGAAGAAGGGACGATCGATGGTCGCCACCGCCAACCTTCCAACACAGCACCACCACCGCGTGCCCCTCCCATTCGAAGAATCTCCTCCCAAAGACCACCCTATGCCCAGTTTAGCCACCGTAGTCCTCTGATTCCCTCCTCATCTGTGGGATCCTGTCTATCATATCTCATATCCTGCTCTGGATGACAGGTTAATGCGTCTTATTCTCGCGAGAAATGTTAAGCGCAAATGTCTATCATTTCTCATTTCTAGGCTATGAACATATATGTTTTTTACATCTTTAATAATACTCCATCCATTTCAAAATAATTGAAGTTTTAGGTTTTGTCCTAACTAATACTATTTTAACTTCAGCCAAGTTTATAGAAAAAATATCAATATTTGGAACACTAATTTCGTTCCACTAGATTTACTATACAATATATTTCATACTACATAAACGGGTTAACCTTGTGACTAGGAGGCCACGGGTTCACGTCGTGGAAATAACCTCTTGCAAAATTTATTGAGAAAGATTGCGTACAAAGACCCCAAGTGGTTCGACCCTTCCCTGGATCCCGTGCAAAGCGGAAGCTTCATGCACCGGGCTGCCCCTTTTTTTAATATATTTTCATACTACATAGATTGAAGGCTGTAAATATTGACAAATATTTTTAAAATTTGATCAACTTCTTTCCCCAAAACATCTCCCTAGCCTCTTATTCCCCAAAACCTCTCCCACACATCACATACCGTCGGCGCCCGTGAGCTCTCTCTCCCTCGACGACAATGGAGGAGCAACTTTGGCCCCGGTCTCGGATCTACTACGTGGTCATCGAAGAGATGAACTTCACCATCACGGAGACTCTCCGTGCTTCGAGGGTGGAGAAGTGGATCCGCGCCGTCAAGCGCCGGTTCCTCGACGACGCACCGGTCAAGTGCGTGGGCTTGGATTGTGAGTTCACCACTCACGTGCACCCGCAGCGTGCCACCGTCCTTCAACTCTCGGTGGCGTCCGAGATATTGGTCTTTCAAATTTGTAAGGCCAATGCCGTGCCGCAACTACTCAAGGACTTCTTGAAGGACACCACCATCAAGTTTTGTGGCGCGGCTATCAACAACGATCTGCGCATGCTAAGGCCATACGGAATTGTTATCCCGTCCGCGTATGATCTTCAACAAGTTGTCCCAAACCTCACTAGCAAGCCAACGCCGAGTCTCTATGATTTGGCCAATGCTATTATTGGGACACATCTTGAGAAGAAGAAGAGGGACAACAACAAGAAGAAGGACAAGAAGAAGAAGGAGAAGAAGTACAAGAAGAAGGGAGAAGAAGAAGAAGAAGAAGATGATGATGATGAAGAAGATGAACTAATTTTTGGTTAGGAAAAAGTTCCATTGAGCTTCAACCAACTAAAATATGCCGCTTTAGACGCTCGCCTAGGCTTTGAGATAGCTAGAAGATTCTGGAAGCTAAAGGGCTACAATAGCCATGTTGATCGTCTTAACCTTAATAATTAGGTGGATGATTATGTATGGAAAAATGTTGGATGAGCTTGCTTAGAAAATGTACTTCATTTGAGCCATGTTGGATGAGTATGTTTGGAAAAATGTACTCCCTTTGTTTCGGTTAACAAAGTCTACTAATTTTCGAATTTGTGATTTTTCAAGTATTTTGGCTTTTTTGAATATTTTAATCATCTAAAAATTAATAATTAAATTATATATAAAGATTATTTGAAATTCATTGTTGCTTATTATTCGTAATCATTGTTTCTTATTTTGTGAATTTATTTGAAATTTTTAAAAAGTAATATTATATATTACCAAAGTGTATAGGTTAATAGAATTGGTAGCATACAACTATCAAGAAGTCGCGAGCGCAGTCTTGGAAGCTAGTAGGGAAGGAATGAAGAATTTAAGCGTGCTAAGGGTGGAGCAGTGTGAGGATGGGTGACCGACCGGGAAGTGAGGACCACAAGTACTTGTAATTGATTTGAGATATAGAGTGAGAGCTATAAGTATCTAATTTGATATGAGATATGAGAATAGAGATGATTAGATAATAGAGAAATAAAGAAATAAAGATAATACAGAAATTCTGAAACAGAAAATACAATTTTATTCCGAATGGACCTTTAGTCCCGGTCCCTGTTACGAACCGGGACCAAAGGTCCTCCAGCCGCTGCATATGCCCCGGGCCACGTGGAGGACCATTGGTCTCGGCTCGTAAGCCGCATGGTTAGTCCCGGTTGCGGAAACCGAGATTAATGGGCTTTACAAACCGAGATTGAAGGCCTTTTTTCCACCAGTGCCAGCTAAGAGAGACTCGTTAATTTAGTGCTAGAGCTGGAATGTGTGTTAGTATTTAGGACCTCACTACCATTTGTGCAGTGATCATTGTATATACGGAGTAATTGTGCTACTCAATTGTTCACGCTGCTGCAGCACGACGCACAGACGCAGGGTCATGCGAGATCCCACCTTTTTTTTTAGAACTTACACCCCCTTTATTAATTCATATCGTAGTGTATACATGCATCACCGGGTGGAGTTTGGAATCACACATGGCGGCCAATATCAATAGAAATTAAGCCTCTCGCCAGACTATGCGCGTCGCCATTTGAAGCTCTCCCTTCATGGACGAATTGGACAATGTGAAAATCACCCGTCCTCTACTTAACTCATGCACAATATGGCCATAATCTCCTCGTCCATCTCCCTCAATGCTTCTGATCACCACGTTGAGACAGTCAGATGCAACCCTGATCTTTGAACGAAGAAGATCCGAAGCTAGGGGCATGCCCCCTGCATGCCATCGCCTCCAACGATTCATGTTCTGGTGTACCCTGCATGCACTACTACCACCGAGGCTCCCATGAAAGGCACCCTCCGATGATCGGGCTATAACAGCAAGCGCAGATAGGGTAGTGTTCTTCGACACCACCGATGCGAGACGCTAGGTAGCGTAGGGTATCATGTGGTACGGAAAGTTTTTTTATTATAAAGGGGAAGCATCTGTTAAGCACTTAAACAAGTGCTAAGACATTGGATGTACAGAAGGAAGACACCATATTGATCTGCAGTAAACATGGGTTGCATGCACACGCCAAATGATTCATAAGTAAACCTGGATCTTGCAGACCGGACACTTAATTCGGCTCCCGGGTGTATGTGCTCCTTCCTTAAAAAAAACATATTTTGAAATGTTAAAAAAATTTGACCAAAATTTCTATATTTACATATTCACAATCTAAGCGCTTTTATAAAGTTTTGCCGAAAACCGATACGTTTTGTAGTCTATGTAAAAAGACAAAAATTGCCATGTGAAATGTCTTATTTTTAGTGCTAAATTTTATCTTTTTTACACACGCCATATGCCATATTGATTTGTCGTGCAACGACTTTGTAGGCATGTAGCACGTGAAGATGTACACACGAATTTCTTATTTCAACTTTTTTAAAATTTTCAAATATATTAAATATGTATTTCAAAATATAGAAAGTATATGGTCCCAAGAGCCAAAACATCACTCCTATCCATCTGAAGCTGTAGAGTTCTTGGGCCACCAGCTGAGAAAATCCGATAGGCCGGGAGAGAGACTAATTTGTGGGTCTGTGGTGGGCTAAATGTTAGGCAGAGCGGAAACCCGAGACCCTGCGGAACAAATGGGCCAGGCCCATGTCCAATCCCGGCCCACACTACTGCGAGGGTTTTGATTGCCAGTGGGAGGGAGGAGGAAGAAGAAAGCGCCACAAACCCTCGCGCCCCTCCGCGGCTCCTCCAGAACCGCAGCGCCGCCTCTCACTCCCCCACCACAGATCAGCTCCCCGCGCGATCCGCCCTTCCGGAGGCCTCTTCCGGGGGGAGCAGCGCCAGCGCTCCGGCAGCCATGGCGCTCGCCTTCGACGAGTACGGGCGGCCCTTCATCATCCTCCGGGAGCAGGAGAAGAAGTCGCGCCTGCAGGGGCTCGACGCGCAGAAGGCCAACATCGCCGCCGGCAAGTCCGTCGCGCGCATCCTCCGCACGTCCCTCGGGCCCAAGGGCATGGACAAGATGCTCCAGTCCCCCGACGGCGACGTCACCATCAGTAATAGCCCGCTCCTCCCTACCTTCTCCAAGTTTTAGGTCTGGTCTTTCCGGTTAGCCTGGTACGGGATCTGGAAGTTTTCGCCTCCCGTTGGACCTTTGGCGGTGGTGGCAAGGTAGTGCTTTGAGGATCATGGTTTCCTTAGGTATTACGGCGTGTTTATGGTCACGAGATCTAGCTCTCTGTAGGATGGAGGCCCCTTGCCTTTTGGTCTTTATATGGTTGTTTGGGGAGGAAGGTGTTCCATTTCTTAAGGTGGTTGTTTGATTTCGTTTAGTTTTTGGGTCGGATTGAGCTGTTGTGCGAAGCTGCCATTTCCGTAGCTATCTCTATCTAGTGGGTATGAGTGCAGTGCCAGTTTTACTGCTGCAAAGCTCATGATGAAGTGCCCCCATCTTTTGTGGATCTAGAGATCCAGTTTTGTGTCTTTAGCACTTAATTATTGCAGTTATATACCTAAGTGATTTGTCTGTTGTTTCGTTTACTGACGACCTTTCCACATGAATTGCCAGCTAACGATGGGGCGACCATCCTGGAGCTAATGGATGTTGACAACCAGATTGCGAAGCTGATGGTGGAGTTGTCACGCAGTCAAGACTATGACATTGGAGATGGTACCACTGGGGTGGTGGTCATGGCTGGGTCGCTCCTGGAGCAGGCTGAGAAACTGCTGGAACGTGGTATTCACCCAATAAGGGTTGCTGAAGGTTATGAGATGGCGTCAAGGATTGCTGTTGATCACCTTGAAAGCATCTCCACGAAATATGAGTTCAGCGCCACAGACATTGAGCCTTTGGTGCAGACCTGCATGACAACTTTGTCCTCAAAGATGTGAGTCATAAGATATCTTGCTTATTCAGTCAGCTTAGCTGTTCTAGAACTTAGTTATAAGATAGTATTAATTTTATCAGAATTGGTTTTCGCATCTATCTACAAGGGCCTTTCAAGGGAACATATTCGCAGTTTTGTTCCCTTTGTTTCGTGAGAACGCAAGTTATAAACAGTGTTTACTTGTCTATTGTTTGGGAGTCACGTTCTTAATCATTGGCATTAAGCAACATTCTAAGCTTTAGATTCTGCTATGTGTATGTTTAGTTTTCTCTCTCAGGTTATTGTGGTGATTTACCATGCAGTTTAACCCCCCTCCCCAGCACATACTGACATTACGAATTAATTCATTATAGATAATGATAATCTGAACACAAGATTAATTAGGGATGTTATGTCGTATTCCCTTATCCCTTGAACTCATTTTGTAAAATAGTATCAACTCCGCACTTCTACTTCCAGCATGGAACATGCTACCTAGCAGGCTGAGGATAGGGTAGTGTAAGTGTGTAATAGATGGACTATTTCTTTACGGTTACATTTTAGATAGGTAATTTAATGTGTTTCTGATTTGACCCGTTATTCTCTTTCTACAGTGTTAGCCGTTGTAAGCGGGCGCTAGCTGAGATTGCTGTCAAAGCAGTCCTTGCGGTTGCTGATTTGGAAAGGAAGGATGTAAATTTGGACTTGATTAAGGTGGAAGGCAAGGTTGGTGGGAAGCTAGAGGATACTGAGCTAGTAGAGGGAATCATTGTTGACAAAGATATGAGCCACCCCCAAATGCCGAAGAGAATCGAGGATGCTCACATTGCCATTCTGACTTGCCCATTTGAGCCCCCGAAGCCTAAGACCAAGCATAAGGTTGACATTGACACTGTAGAGAAATTCCAGACACTGCGTGGGCAAGAGCAGAAATACTTTGATGACATGGTTCAGAAATGCAAGGTAAAAGCCTATAAAGGACAAATTGTTATATATTGTGGATTAGCTAGTTTTTGTGTTCTTGGGTTTGTAACGTTTCATGGTTACTGATTGTGATGTGAGTTCTTATAACAATTATACTCTATGGTGCTAATTGACCTTAGGCTGCGAAAAACAATTCCTACCTCTTGTTATTAACATTTTATGATGTTTGATGTGTATTCACTCCAGCCCATGTTATTTTTGTTTGGTGTTATTTTCTATGGAATTAAATTCTGGAAATATGCATTTTATAGGACGTTGGTGCAACCCTAGTTATTTGTCAGTGGGGGTTTGATGATGAAGCCAATCATTTACTTATGCAAAGAGATCTGCCCGCTGTCAGATGGGTTGGTGGTGTTGAACTAGAATTAATTGCCATTGCTACAGGTATTTATGCATGCTACCTCTCCTCATAATGATTCCAAGTTATTTGTAAAGTAAGGCAGTATATAACATTTAGGAACTTACTGCAGGTGGGAGGATTGTTCCAAGATTCCAAGAGTTGAGTACTGAAAAGCTTGGGAAGGTATGAACTTATGCCCTCTTTTTCAGTAAGGAATATGTAGCCGTTTGTTGTGCGAGGACTGCCTTGATTTTTTTTGTTCATTGTTTTGAGAGCAAGCAGATTAATCAGAACCATTAGTTAAACTGAAATGAATTTAGCTGTGTGGGTGTTTCTGTGGTCGACTATTGACCAATTGCTGATATGCTGGATGTTTATCTTTAACTCTAGTTTAATTATTATGCTATTCTTGGTAGCGGAGTTTGTTTTAGTTGTATTGTCTTGAAAACATCATGTGTATACCTTGCATTTTTGAACAGCAGTTACATCAGAAAATACAGAAAGATGCATTGCTTGAACTTTGAATGGCCTTTGCTTGGCAGCCATTTTTATTTACTTCAAGAATCACATGATGTATGTTCTATTCTTGTGCTGCTTAAACAGGCTGGATTGGTCAGAGAGAAGTCATTTGGAACTACAAAAGATCGGATGCTTTACATCGAAAAGTGTGCCAATTCCAAAGCTGTAACTATTTTCATCCGTGGTGGTATGTTGTATCTTTTTCTCTTCATTTGACACACATACGCTCAATGCTTTGTGTAGCCATGGGAACACTATCCCACTAACGGGGAATCTGATGGGGACACTTACAGTTCGGTATTTATTGTTATATATTAGTATTACTAGCAATATTCTTACTTTTACTTTTCTAACCAAGGGATATGAATAGATATATAGTTGAAGAAACTTTTCATGCATGTTGAGTCCACATTACAGCATACCAGACTACCAATCGTGTAGTGCAATATGTGGTAGCAAATAGTACTTGTTTTCCAAAATTAAAGAAATCACTGCTTGTTTGAATCATGATCATTAGATCATATTTTTCTGTACTTGCTGTCCCTCAAGTAGCCTTCTAAAAAGAATATAAGTTGAACGACACCAGGCAACTGCAAAACTACCACACCTGAAGTGGTATTGTTACGTGGAGATGATGTGGTGACAACATGTTACTGCCCCTTTATCCTTTTCGGTTTTTCTTCTTCTGTTATTGTCAAGGCTGCGAACCCTGTCTCTTGTTGAGCAGCAGACCACTCCCTTCCACATTTACCTCCATCTACCGCCAGTCCACAACTATTGCTTGATTGTGCTTGCGCAATTGACACTCCTGTTTTGCGCCTACATCAGCTATGTGTCAGGCAACTTCTTTCTCCTCATGTTCTCTATGCCAGCCTTAGTTGGACTTGTGAGTTTCTGCTGGAATGGCGGTGTGTTTTCTGACCATGATGAGAGCGATGAGAGACGGGAGAGAAGATACAGAGTTGTTTAATTATTGCCATGTGGAACTGGGTGGCATGGCAGTCCTAATCCACATCAGTAATACATTTGTTCAATACCATCCTCCAAAGCACCGTAATTGTTAAATAAAAGCTCTTGATAATTTGGGGCTTCAGTTAGAAGGATATTTAATTCAGGGGTGTGTAGTAGACACCTCGTTGTTCAGGCCAATCATTTTGACCTTATTGTAGAATTGGTATCCGATCATATCAAGCCTTTTGTTATGGAGACATCTGTGGTGTAACTGGTGTTACGTTAGGGTTGTATGAGACTGAGTTGAAGTCCTGAAGATATGATGTTAAATATCTTAGAAATACCAAGCTTATCTGCTTTAATTCAATCTTTTAGTAATATATTTCAGTATCTAGGGTAAAGGATATGGATATTTTCTGATTGAAGTTCTCGTAATGCACAGGCAACAAAATGATGATTGAGGAGACCAAGCGAAGTATTCATGATGCTCTTTGCGTTGCGAGGAATCTGATCATCAACAACTCAATTGTGTATGGTGGTGGCTCAGCAGAGATATCTTGCTCGATTGCTGTTGAAGCTGCTGCAGATCGGCATCCTGGAGTTGAGCAGGTAATTCCTTGTTATGGAACTGGTAGTTACGAAGAAGGCTACATGTATTTTTTTCTGATTGTGCTTCCTTTTACTTTCAGTATGCAATCAGGGCATTTGCTGATGCTTTGGATGCTATTCCACTGGCTCTAGCTGAAAACAGTGGTTTGCCACCTATTGATACTCTGACCGTGGTAAAATCCCAACATGTCAAGGTATGTTTTCTCTTGCTTTTGGTGCCATTCTATAATATCAGCTGTCAGCCTGTTCTTGGTTGTAGGTCTTGTGAGATCTTCGTCTCACATTGATTCTTATTGATGCCAATTGCATTGGAATGTTGCTAGACCCCCCTTGTACTGTTATATTAATTAGTAGCATGTGCTTTTTTGGCTGTGATAGAATTTGTTTGATAAATTAATTGCAAGTGCCTGTGCTTGTGTAGTCCTTCCCCATCTGGTACTGAGTGTTCTTAATACTGTACATGCTGTACTACCATTTTAAGTCACAGTATGTAGTGTTCATGGGGGTTGCAGAATCTAGCACTGACTCAAAATCCTGCGATTGTGGTTCTGGTGTACCCTTGTTTGATTTGTATGTTCTGGTTTGTGGATTTTAGATGGGTGGTGGAATGTAGCAGTAGGTGCTTCATAGATGAGGTTCTTAATACAGTATGTAGTGTTCATGAGGGTTGCAGAATCCAGCACTGACCCCAAATCCTGCGAGCGTGGTTCTGGTCTTACCGTTGTTAGATTTCTATGTTCTGGTTTGTGGATTTGAGATGGATGGTGGAATGTAGCAGTAGTACTTCACCAGCATAGATGAGGTTCTTAGTATAAGGGTTGAGAGGGGGGTGTACATGAGGGATTAATCTGTGTCAAATAATGGAAAAAATATATCTGGTTCCCTGACCAGTCACTGCCAGTAACTAGTGGTTTTCTGCGCTTTGTTTTTTCCTGAAATGAGAGCTTTGATTCAAATGTTGTCTTTCTTTCTTTAATTGAATTGAGGTAACATTTCATATTGGACATATTTCTAGGAGAACAATTCCCGCTGTGGCATCGATTGCAATGATGTGGGTACAAATGACATGAAAGAGCAGAATGTTTTTGAAACTTTGATCGGCAAGCAGCAGCAGATCTTGCTGGCAACTCAGGTCGTCAAGATGATCCTCAAGATCGATGATGTTATCACGCCTTCTGAATACTGATGATGCCTGGGAAGAACAGAAATCTGCTAGGTGACATGTGCTCCAGTAGACAGCACTTTTCTACGGGTTGATTTGGATTTGCTCTCAAGAGTTCTGACATGGAGTGGTCACTTGTTTTTTGTTTGATGAGCTATCTTGTTTTGTGACACCCGATCATTATAACTCTGGCCGTTCACACTTTGTACAATAGAGAACAAATCCTGTCGACACCAGTTTAGTACTTTGTTGTATTGTTTCGGATGCTTAATGCTATTGTTTGGATCATTGTTGTGTGCTTTGAAGGAAGTGTTCCATTTTATTATTTGCTTGCCTGAAGTACCTCAGTTGTGGTGGGTGCACACAAAATATATGTATTTTATGTTTGGTAGGCTCGTATGGAAAAAGAGTGTGTTGTGTAGATACATGATATGTACCGGAGAAAGGTCCTTCAGTCATGGTAGCTCTCATAATACAAACCTTCTGTTTGAACCCAAAAATTGCGTCCGTTTCATTATCGTTTTTTTTTACTCCGTCGAGCGAACCAGTTTGACGTCAGTTACCTAGTGCTTGGATAACATAAAAATGGGACACCTTTTTCGGAGCGTGAAGATGCAAGTGATTGCAATGACGGCATTTGTGGTACATCAGGATTGGAGATCGTCGATATTGGTGCCAACCTTTTGTTTTTTGAAACTAGCTTCTACTCTCTTAATTCCCTAAAAAAAAAACTTCTACTCTCTTCATATGCAACTTCGATCTGGTTTATGCAGGCCGTGGGCACGGAAGGTAGTGTGTTCTGGGTGTAGGGTTGGGCCGTATGGTCGCTGAACATAATGGTTCGATGGTTGCCTGCACAGCCCATTAGGTGACATCTGCTACGTGAGCTGCTGTCACTCTATGGGGCCTGCGCGTAGGAAAGCGATTCATGAATACATATTTCAGAGTCCGCCTAGCACTCATGGGTTTATCAATTCTTTTATTTAGGAGCTAAATTTGATTGTAAAGCCAGTAAACGGTGGTGAGAGATGGTGCAACGAGAGCTAGATCGTCCTTGGTTGCCACCTCCACATGGTCTAGCAAAGATGAATGTAGATGCAACGGTTTCTCGGCCGGGAAACAAAGGAGCTGTAGGTGTTGTTTGCCGACACGAACATGTCCTATATCTGGGCTCTTCTATGGTGGTGATCACTGGTGCATCTGATCCCCAGACTGGAAACGATAGCATGTAGGAAGCTCTAAAGTGGCCGTGACTGATATTAACGAAGGGGCGATGGGATCATGGGAAGGAATAGCTCCATCATTCACGAAACAGGCTTTCGCCTCACTTTATAAATAAAACCACAACGACCGAACCGATATAAGGTGCAGAGGAGAACCTCTTACAAAGCAGATCAAAGATTAAGAAAAAGAACGGGAAAAAAATCAAAACTTGCCACCGAAGATATTGAAACGATACCCAGTGATATCGGGGCTCCACGACGTCGCCCCCAAGAGGGTAACGACGTACACCGCCGCCGCCGCCAAGACCGTGAGATCAAGGGTTTTCACCCGGAGCCATAGCACGGGGAGGATGACCACAACGACGCCCCCAAGAGGGGTTACAACACCCGCAGGCATCGCCGCCGTTGGCGCTGAAGCGCTGAGCTTTTGCCCAAAAAAAATCCTCGCAACCCCCCCCCCCCCCCCCCCGAGAACTCAGCCGCCTGGGAGCTACCAAAGTCGAAGCGCTGCCAACACCAGGATCTCCCACCGTCCGTTCGAAGAGAGAGACCACCACCGCCGCCACATCGCTCGCCGTAAAGCCGTCTGCGCAGTCCACCTTCTGGGGCCTTCGCCCCAGCGTCCACGCACGTGAGCTCATGGCCCGGCCAACATTACATCACAAGTTTTGCGGATTGGACAAAGTAGGGCAGCACCATAGCAAACAGACATCAGGCCGCACGGCAGCCCAAGGGAGGGAAATCCGCCTCCACCACCCGAGGTGTTCGCGGTCCGGACGCGGTAGAAAGGCCGAATAGGTCCAGATAAGGCCGAGCCGCCTGCCAGGCCCAATCAGGTCCTATAAGCCTCGTCGTCGCGCTGCTGCGCCCAGGCGGCCGCCGCCATCCACCTACAACCCTATGCCAAATCGTCCCTCGCCACCACCCATCGTTCGGGAGATTAAAGATAGGAGTGCAGCTTTTTATGTTTACACTTCTGCTCATGAGGGAATGGATTTGAATATTGAAGAACACAAGCTTGCTAAGCATCCGGTTTCTTTAGATCATGGACACCACCTGAAGCTTGGTGTCCAAATTCTCAATTCTGTAACAATTTCTGTAAACATCCCGTTTGATCAATAAAGCTTATCATATTTGTCTAAAATAAGGTGACATCTGCTACCGGTTCCAAAAAAAAAAGACATCTGGTACCGCTGGTTTCCTCCCCTCTAATTTGTTAAGACAAGGTTACTTCATCCTCTTCTCTCTCAAATCTTATGTACCACTGGTTTTGTCAAACACAATATTCTTAGATTTTACTGCAAGCTGAAACCCGGGGGATGTGAGCTTATGGGAATCATCAACCTTACACGAGATGGTTAGCATAGTGTTCGACATGCATCAATGTGGTATAAGCCTAGTGTATATAATATCTGCTCGATGATTAATCCCTAGACCTAGCCATGAATCTTTCTCGTGTTTGGCACATAATATTTTATACTATGGCTGAATAATTAGCTAGTACAAAGTTTTTAGTAGTTAGTTTCAATCGGTTTATTTGAACACCGACTTTCTTTTGTACTGTTTACTGTCTTTCACGTTACAATCCAAGTATTGTTGGTTATTTCTTAGGGCATTTCAGTAGTATGTTTATCTGTACATGCTACATATACATACCTCCCGTTGCTTTTTCTTTAGAGAGAAACATTGTTTTTTTACCCAAAGTGGAAACTACTTCACGTGGGCTTAGTCGTTCTGGATGCAAGCCAAAAAAAAAAGCCTTAACTGAGCCCATATTGGTCAAGACTTCGGTATGTCGAAGCAGGCAGAGACAATGCAGGGAGCAATTGTCTGACACGTCTCATCCGGGCAGACATATCCGTCCATGAAAAAATGTACTTCTAATTTTTTTGGAGAGTCAATTTTTTTTAACTTTGATCAAATTTTCACAAAATAATAATAATATTTATCAAACGACATAGCTATATGATGAATATAAATTTCATCATGAATCTAATGACACTAATTTGGTGGCATAAATGTTAGTGCATTTTTAAATACGGTCAAACGTAAAAAAGTTTAACTCTCCAAGATAGTTGGAAGTACACTTTTTTTGTGGACGGAGGGAGTAGGCCCTATCGCATTTTGGCGCGGGCAGTCCCTTCCCCATTACAATCCTCAATACCCAATTGTTGCCATCACCATGTCATCCACCACAGTTTGCTCCACAACACTTTGGCATGGAGACCCTGAGCTAAGTCATACTTTCGAGCATTTCATTCTATTGTTTAAACTCATTATGTTAGCGTGGGTTGATGACTATCGCGGAAAAGAACTCATAACATTCATGAAGCTTTGACACATGCCTCACCGGAGGGACTTCTAAAAAACATGGAGGCTCTAGTCCTTTGACATGCTTATCAAAGTCTGCGCACCCCCAAACATATTTATGGTTGCATTTTGGAGCACAACCGAATGCACTTGTGTTCAAAGGATTGTGAGGGTGAGCTGGTAAGCCTTGCCTGAAGGCACTAAGGTCTGGGGGCCTTAAAGTCCTCTGATTTATCATTTTTTAACAAAGCGAAGCTCCGACGCCCTCCCATGAGGATCTTGTGGCTGAAAGACGGTGAAAGTTTTGATAAACGCCCTAGATAGTGAGTTCATGAAGATGTTTCCCCAAAGATAGCTGGTGTAGTTTGGTGATTGCATGGTTGAAGGAACCTTCGCACGTGCCGAAGGTCCTACCTGTTGAGATGTTGGTGTCGGAACTGATAATGGCCGATGCTGTGTTGCACTCGCCACCGCATGTGGCATAACCTATCATCAAGTATCACTTGGTTGTGCATGTTGAACATGTGCTAGACTGCAAGACTTATAATGTATATGTTTTTTCGCTGGCATCTTCTCTACGTGGCTAGGAAGGGTCGAACCTTGGCCTACTCTATGTCATGATGGCAGCTACAATGTCTTTGACACAAGGGACCGGGCATGGGGGTGTGAATCTGCATAATTCTAGGTAATAAATTTGGTACTGGATTGCCACTATTGCATGTGGAAACAAATAAATCAGTGTTCTGATGTGGTCAGGCGACATCTGCTAGTAGAACTGACTTGTGCCATCAGAGATTGTACATATTAGATACTGAGCGCATGTTGTGATTGTGATGCGTTAGTGTAAGTGCGTGAACAGCCTGTTAATGAGCCATTTGTATCATTACAATGTTTGTTTTCATCTTTAATTTGTATTTTGGATGAGGGCGTTGGAACTTGCATATTGAACTCGAGATTGGAAAGGCCTTCATTACGTATCATCGAGTATATTGAGCCACACATTTGGGTGATGATCTAGACATATTTGATTGTACTGAAGCCAATTAGAAGTACAACTTTAGTTTATTAGTATAAGCATCAAGTAGAGCTCACCCAATTTTGTTTAACATAGGAAAATCAAGGCCATTGTGTCTCTAATGACTACAATATAATCATGATGTATGGAGATTATGACATTGGAGACCAACCAGATAAATCATAATGCAACGGACTTTCTCGGCCATAATAAGGTAAAATTAACGGTGGACATGTTCAAAAAAGTAGATAGACAACAATCACACATGAAAACAACCCAACATAACACACAATACATCTATCTCCCTTAGTTCTGTCTTTCGAATACTAGGTGAAAAGACGAGATGTCGCCTAGAGGGGGGGGGGGGGGGGGTGAATAGGCGTTTTACAAACAATTACGGAATTAGCTTGAAGGAATGCGGAATTAAACTAACGTTTATTTTCTTCAAGCACAAAACCTAAATATGCTAGGCTCAAATAAGTGCACCAACAACAACTAAATAAAAGCAAGATAGTACAAGATATATTTCACAAGTAATAAACAAGATATAAGTACTTCAAGCACGATGGCTATCACAAGGAAATAAACTCGGGTATAGAGATAACCGAGGCACGCGGAGACGAAGATGTATCCTGCTGTTCACTTACATAAAGTAAGCTAATCACCGTTGGAGAGATGCGGGTAACCACAAAGGCCCCCGAACGCCACGATGTCTCACCTTCTTCTCCGAGTCCCCCACGAAGCTAGGGACCCCTTCTTATGGTTAGCTTTTCCTCCACTCCGGAGATGGAAAGCTCCACAACCACTTGACAACTCCCACGATGGGAAAGCCCGGGCCTCTTCACAATCTTTCACGAAGAGGTCACCGAGGCACCAACCGCCAAGCCAACTAGGAGGTCACCCTCTAAGAGTAACAAGCTCACGGTCTCTCACTCGAATAAATCGTAATGGAGAGCTCAAAACTATGCAAGGATGCAAAGCAAGAACACAAGGGGAAGTGCTCAAATCCTTCTCTCTCAAATCCCACCAAGGCAATAAATGCTATGGATGAGTTAGAGAGGAAGAACAAGGGTGGAGGTCAACCAATGACTCCAAGATCTTGATTCAAAGTATTCCCCTCACTTAGAGGAGGAATGATTTGGTGGAGATTGTAGATCAAGATCTCCTCTCTCAAATCCCTCAAAAAGATGCAAGAATCATTAGAGGGAAGAGGGAGGAAGAAAGCTCAAGAGGGTCAACCATGGAGGTGTATTTCATGCTCAAGAACCCTAAAACATTTGGGGAAGAAGACCCCTTTTATAGTCCTCAAAGAAAAATAGCCGTTTGGGGCAAAACTGGAATTTTTCTCGATTGAATTCCCGGTTGGACCAGAAATTCCCGGTTGAATTCTCGGTTTAAACTTGGTCAAAACCAAAAATACAAGAAAACAGTTCTGAAGCTTTTCGGTTGATTTCTGGTTAAATTTCTGGTCCAAACTGAGTTTGGAACCGGCAGAAAATATCCTCATGAAAAATGCGATAACTTTCACATCCGGACTCAGATTTTAGCAAACTTGGGCTTTTTGAAAAGCTAAGAAAAATATCTATCCAATGGAGACCATAAAACCCAAGAAGTAGTAAGAGATAAAATACCAAATAAGAAGAGGTGAAAACCTCTTTTAAGAAAGAACCGGTAAAACCTCCAAACTCGAAAACGCGATAAAAGATGCATAGGATTCCGTTTTAGATGAACTTGGACTTGTTGGAAAGCTAGCAACAAGCACAAGAACCTCACATGGAGAAACACCAAGAAGCAACAAATTAGTAAGACGCAAAGTATGCAAAGGATTGAGCTCCCTAAGACGATGTGATCAAGTTACCCGACCGAAAGCCCCTCTTGATAGTGCGGCTATCTATCCTATAACCCGGTCTCTCATCAAACACCTTGAGACCGGTAAAAGAGAAACCTAGCAAGGCCATACTTTTTCCTTGCGCATCCCGCTTGATCTTGATGTCGATGCTTCATGCTTCCTTCAAGCCAGAATGCTTCACTTGATCATTGTTGCTTCGTGAAAACTTCCAATATGCTCCCCCATACACCACTATGGGATAGCTTCACTAAGGAATGTCTTCAAAAATCCATTATTACCAAATGGATGACAAGCTTCAAGCATATGATCTTCTCAAGATGCTTATCTTGAAACTTGCACTTGTCAACCTTGATGACGATCATCACTTGATGTCATTCTCTCATGGGCTATATGTAATCTCACTATTGATGCATACCCATGGCAATACCTAACCCACATAGACAACACGAATACACAAATGTAATGGGTTAGTTCACAAAGCATAATTGACAAAACTTACCATACCACAAGATCGATTGATCACATGTGGCACATTGATACGTCTCCAACGTATGCATAATTTTTGATGCTCCATGCTTGTTTTTACACCATTTGCTTTGTGTTTCATTACACTTCGTGGCAATTTTATGCATTTTCAGGAACTAACCTACTAACAAGTCGCCACAGTGCCATTTCCCTGTTTTCTGCTGTTTTTGTGTTTCAGAAAAGTTACACAGGAAATATTCTCGGAATTGGATGAAACCAAAGCCAGTCGCCCAGAATTTTACCGAAGCTTTCAGAGAACTGAAGAGGAGACGGAGTGGGGCCACGAGGTGCCCTCACACCAGGGCGGCGCGGCCAGGGGCTGGGTCGCGCCCCCTATGTGTGAGACCACCTCGGTCCACTTCTGACGATGCCCCTTCGCCTATAAAGACCCCCCGACGAGAAAAACCTAAGGTCCTGATCAGTTTTCCAGAACACATCGTGATCCGCCACCGCCGTCGACCCGAAGATCGGGAGGGTCCATAAGCTCTTCCCGGCACCCTGCCGGAGAGGGGAATCGCCACCGGAGGTCTTCTTCATCGCCATGCTTGCCTCTGGAGCGATGAGTGAGTAGTCTACCTTGGACTATGGGTCCATTGCAGTAGCTAGATGGTTGTCTTCTCCACCATGTGCTTCATGTTTAGATCTCATGAGCTGCCCTACATGATTGAGATCACAATTATGTAATTCTACATGTTTGGTTTGTTGGGATCCGATGAATATTGGTGTTATGCTTGAGTTGAAGTACTGAAATTTATCTTTTGTTATCTCTATGTTGTTTATGATCTTGCATGCTCTCCGTTGTTAGTAGCTATCTTGGCTGAATAGTTGCTAGTGACTCCAAGAGGGGGTATTTATGCTCGATAGTGGGTTCATGCCTCTATTTAATCTGGGGGAGTGACAGAAACCTCTAAGGTTGTAGATGTGCTATTGCTACTAGGGGGGAAACAACATTCATATGCTCAAGGGCATATGCTTTGTTTACATTACACACTTTGCTTAATGCAATTATCTGTTGTTCGCAACTTAATACTTATGGGGTGTTCGGATGATATCCCCGTGAGTGGATTATTAGTCATAGCTGCAGTTGGATGGCGGTCTATATATTTTGTTGTAATGCCCAGAGTAAATCTCATAGTGATCCTCTCATCATATGCACGTTATCTTTATTCTATCAATTGCCCAACTGTAATTTGTTTACCCAGCTTGTATTATTTTATCTATGGAGAGACACCGCTAGTGAACTGTGGATCCCGGTCCTATTTCCTTTATATTGCTGTCACCTGTTTACTTTACTCGCACTGTTTACTTTACTCGCATACTATTATCACTTTCCACTCGATACGCTCATACCCTTTGTTTCAAGCAAACCGGTGAGATTGATAACCTCATCATAAGTTGGGAACAAAGTATTTGGTTGTGTTGTGTGCAGGTTCCGCGTTGCAGCTAGCAAAGTAAAGCTTGGGTGAGGTGTCTTATAAATTGTCCGAAGCTGTCGCAAGCTAGTCAGCATCACCTTCAGTCGTTTGTTTGCTCCTCTCCTGAACGATAAACCTTGGTTTCTTAACTGAGGGAAAAACTGCTGCTATATTCATCACACCTTCCTCTTGGGGTTCCCAACGGGCTGGTCATTCGACTAGCAATCAAGTTTTTTTTCTAGCGCCGTTGCTGGGGAGGAAGTAGAAGACTTCTGCGAGGGGAGTTTTTCGCACGCACATCCTTTACTTTGTTTATTGTTTTGCTTTACTTTGTTTTTACTTGCATTCCTTTTTATCAAAAACCCAAAAAAATTAGAATCCTTGGTAGTTGTTATTTCTTTCTAGTCATTATGTTGTTCCCTAAGTACGTTTTGAAGGACCTCTCAGTAGGTAGTGGTTCAATTATTGGAAAAAGTAACATTGAGGAGTTCTTTAATCATATTAGTATGCATAAGGAAGTTGAGGAAAAGTCTTTGGCTGAGCTTGCTCCTAGTTATGAAGTTGCTTCTGCTTATTTAGTTCACATGTTAGAAGCTAGGTTTCCTAGCCTTAATCCTTTTATGCAATACATGTTCCTTAAGCTTCATGAAATTGAGGATCCCGAAAAGAAAGCTTTTATCTTGGAAACTTTGCGCATAGAATTTAGAGATGTTGCAATTGAAGCTAGGAAAGTTTTTAAGAAATTTAATAAGCTTGGCTCGCCTGTAGCGGTTGTTGGTACACCCAATGAAGATTTTAGAGTGCCAATACCTTATAAACTTGTAGGAATTCATGATGCTTGGGATAAGAATTTTAGTTGGATTTGTCCTGAAAACTTTTTTGATGAAAGCAGTGTACCAAAAGGTGATCATAAAGGATCTTCAAAAACTCATTTGGACACAATTTCCTTCATTGTTGAAAAGACTCCTATAGTGGATCCTGATGCTTCTTTCATTATTACTTGATTCGCAATTTTCTGCGCCTAGCTCAAAGGCGTTAAAAAAAGCACTCTTGGGAGATAACCCAATGTTTTTACATTCAGTTCTTTTTTTATTTTGAGTCTTGGAAGTTATTACTACTGTAATGACCTCTCCTTATCCTTTTTATTTCATTTTTGTGCCAAGAGAAGCCTCTAATTCGAGTGAGGTAAGATTTGGGGATGTTGCTGTCCTGAAACAGATTTTTGTACTGTACTATAAAAAATCGTGAAAAATATCTGAAAATCTTTTGGACCTGCGATTTCTTGTGCTTATTACTCAGGTTAAATCTAAACTTTCATTAGCTGAACACTTTTTTTATTTGAGCAACAGAAAACCCCTTAAAAAATCGACCTTTGTCAGCTGTTCTGTTTTGACAGATTTCTGCCACTATTCGTTGTTGCCTCTCGAGCGCTTTCTTTTTGAGTTCTTTCAATCACGGAACTTTTGTGGAAGTTTCTACAGTAGTATATGCTTTATATGTGGTGATTTTGAGTTGAAACCTGAAGCAAAAGAGGTTGATTCATTGTTATGCTTAATGTTGCTAATAGAATTGTGTTGAGTTTTGTATGAAGGAAGTTTTCAAGTGTAGGGATTGGAGAATGATGAGATGAGTTGAAGAATGAAAAAAAAGCTCAAGCTTGGGGATGCCCATGCAACCCCCAAGAAATATCCAAGAAGTACAAGCGTCAAAGCTTGGGGATGCCCCTGAGGTACCCCTTCTTCATCGGCAAAAATTAGGTCACCTTTCAAGACACTATATTTTTATTGCTTCATGCATTATGTGTTTTTCTTGGAGCGTCAGTTGTTTTTAGTTTTCAGTTTAGTTTAGTTTAGTTTGCTGCAATAAATGGTTGGACCCCAACAAATTTCTTTTGGAGAAGTTGCCTTGTTTTTCATTTGCCAAGAACACTCCGTTTTCACTCTATTCGTTTCAACGAGTGTTCTTCTTTTTCTAGAACTGTGTTTAGCTTTCGTTTTCACCTTGATTTGTGTTCAGATCTTGTTATATCTTTTCATCAAGGTGTATTTTTGCCTCTGATCTTTATTGGTTTTCATCAAAAGAGGTGTTTATAAATTTTTGAATGGTGTTGGAAAAGAGAAAAAGCTTTATGCAAAAAAGTGGTACAAGAAGGAGCTTGTGTAGACTGCGGGCTAGACTTTTTCATGTCGTGCTTGATGTCTTTTTGATAGTATGCTTAGTGGTTTTGCTGTAGCATGACTTGTCTCAAATAATTGAGATTGCTTAATGAGCCTTTGAAAAAATCATGCGTTGTTTTTATCGTTTGGAAGCATTATTTTGGTTTTCTCCTTGATGCTTTATTTGGGTTGACTTGGCGCATGCTCACACATGTTAGACTCTTACAAAGTCGCCCATTGCCTCTATGATCATTTAGTTTTTGACTTTTGATGCCATCTTATGCTTCTTTTAATGTCGCTTTGTCGCTTTGCATGATTATGGCCGTTATTGCTCTCTTAGTTGGTCGCTCCCAGTCTTTTGCTAGCCCTCGTCTTGTACTGAGTATGAGCTCTACTCGTGCATCCAACCCCTAAAAACCCAGTTTGCCATTGTGTCTACTATAAATTCCTATGCATGGTATTTGTAAGCCATTCCAAGTAAATTTTCATGTGCTACCGTTCAAAAACCTTCAAAACACTTCTCGTTTTGTGACACTGTTTTCAGCTCATGGGGACGTAGTGGTCGGATTTGCTATCTTCCATATTGCTTATTCCAAAAAAAGGGGAAAAAAGAAAGAAAAAAGGCACTCCTCCATGGTATGTGAATGTTGGTGGGCACCCGATGGAATCGGTTAGCCATGGTTTGAGAAAAGAAAAAAGGTGGGGAGGAGTGCCAAGCTTTATAAAAGAGCACAAAAGTGCCAATCTCTCTCTCAAAAACTTGCTTAATTTTTGTATGGAAGATAGTAAGAACCCCATTGCCAGTCGTTGACAAAAGCAACCACCTCTCAAAACCCAATTTTTATCTCTTTGTTTTACAAATGAAAAGCTCTAGCACATGTTTAATCAGTGCTTCCCTCCGCATAGGGCCTTTCTTTTACTTTTATGTTGAGTCACCACCTTCTATCTTTATGCACCATTAAGAGAGCATAGTTATCATTCTGAGTATAATGTGCATTGTCCCAAAGTTTTCATTGATTGATTCATATTGTTGGTTTCACTTGTTCTCAAATTATTTGTATCTAGTCACCCTCTTAAACTTGAAGGTGTCCTATGCATTTATGTTTTGCTCTCTATGAAGGACAAGCTGAAAACCATTTGTATGTTTTTCCTTATGATTTGAACACATGTTTGACTTTCATTGTTTCATTTTCATGATCTTTTGTTTGTGTTCATTTTCATGTTTATAACATGGTTGCTAAGTTTCTTCTATCAAGATTATGTCTTTCATGCCCATGTTTTAAGTTCTTTTGATCCTAGCTCACAATGCTTACATATGTGATCAAGATTGTGTAGGTGCAGGTCACCTAAAAAATTATTTCTTTTGTTATCACTTACCTACTCGAGGACGAGCAGGAGTTAAGCTTGGGGATGCTGATACGTCTCCAACGTATGCATAATTTTTGATGCTCCATGCTTGTTTTTACACCATTTGCTTAGTGTTTCGTTACACTTCGTGGCACTTTTATGCATTTTCCAGAACTAACCTACTAACAAGTCGCCACAGTGCCAGTTCCCTGTTTTCTGCTGTTTTTGTGTTTCAGGAAAGTTACACAGGAAATATTCTCAGAATTGGACGAAACCAAAGCCAGTCGCCCAGAATTTTACCGAAGCTTCCAGAGAACTGAAGAGGAGACGGAATGGGGCCACGAGGTGCCCTCACACCAGGGCGGCGCGGCCATGGGCTGGGCCGCGCCCCCTATGTGTGAGACCACCTCGGTCCACTTCTGACGATGCCCCTTCGCCTATAAAGACCCCCCGATGAGAAAAACCTAAGGTCCCGATCAGTTTTTCAGAACACATCGCGATCCACCGCCGCCGTCGATCCAAAGATCGGGAGGGTCCAGAAGCTCTTCCCGACACCCTGCCAGAGAGGGGAATCACCACTGAAGGTCTTCTTCATCGCCATGCTTGCCTCCGGAGCGATGAGTGAGTAGTCTACCTTGGACTATTGGTCCATAGCAGTAGCTAGATGGTTGTCTTCTCCACCATGTGCTTCATGTTTAGATCTCATGAGCTGCCCTACATGATTGAGATCACCGTTATGTAATTCTACATGTTTGGTTTGTTGGGATCCGATGAATATTGGTGTTATGATTGAGTTGAAGTACTGAAATTTATCTTTTGTTATCTCTATGTTGTTTATGATCTTGCATGCTCTGCGTTGTTAGTAGCTATCTTGGCCGAGTAGTTGCTAGTGACTCCAAGAGAGGGTATTTATGCTCGATAGTGGGTTCATGCCTCTATTTAATCTAGGAGAGTGACAGAAACCTCTAAGGTTGTAGATGTGCTGTTGCTACTAGGGGGAAACAACATTCATATGCTCAAGGGCATATGCTTTGTTTACATTACACACTTTGCTTAATGCAATTATCTGTTGTTCGCAACTTAATACTCATGGGGTGTTCGGATGATATCTCCGTGAGTGGATTATTAGTCATAGATGCAGTTGGATGGCGGTCTATGTATTTTGTTATAATGCCCAGAGTAAATCTCATAGTGATCCTCTCATCATATGCACGTTATCTTTATTATATCAATTGCCCAACTGTAATTTCTTTACCCAGCTTGTATTATTTTATCTATGGAGAGACACCGCTAGTGAACTATGGATCCCGGTCCTATTTCCTTTATATTGCTATCACCTGTTTACTTTACTCGCACTGTTTACTTTACTCGCATACTATTATCACTTTCCACTCGATACGCTTATACCCTTTGTTTCAAGCAAACCGGTGAGATTGACAACCTCATCGTAAGTTGGGAACAAAGTATTTGGTTGTGTTGTGTGCAGGTTCCGCATTGCAGCTAGCAAAGTAAAGCTTGGACGAGACGCCTTATAAATTGTCCGAAGCTGTCGCAAGCTAGTCAGCATCACCTTCAGTCGTTTGTTTGCTCCTCTCCTGAACGATAAACCTTGGTTTCTTAATTGAGGGAAAAACTGTTGTTATATTCATCACACCTTCCTCTTGGGGTTCCCAACGGGCTGGTCATTCAACTAGCAATCACACATTCCTTATGCTTCATGTATTGACCAATCTAGAATTCATTCTTTGATCTTTGTCTTGGTCAACAATGTATCTTCTCATGCTCCATAACAATATCTTGAGCCACATAAAGAATTCTTCATTTGATCGCATGCTCTAGGTCTTAGTCAATCATATCTCAACTCACGAGACTATCATGACCTCGATATAGAGCCATATATTGAATTCTTATCTTGTAGACAAACTCTCAAGATCTTGAGACTCCTTGGGTTAACACATAAGCTAGAGCATGGATTACTTGAGTTCTACACAAGAACTACATCTTTCTTTCTTCTTCTTGATCATATTGGATTGATCTCTTCTATTCAATGATCTTGATGCCAATACTTAAGATATATCTTTATCTTCATGGCATCCAAGCCTTGAATCCAACACATAGACTTCAAGCAATTCCTGTAAACAATTCCTTCATAAAAAGCTCAATGAAAACATTAGTCCATAGGGATTGTCATTAATTACTAAAAACACACTTAGGGGAATTTACCCTTACAATCTCCCCCATTTTGGTAATTTATGACAATCTGAATAAGAGGGTTTATATAATGAATAAAAGAAACTAATATGCAACTTATCCGAGAATAAATTGCATACAAGAGGTTGTATTTGATATGGTCAAGTAACACGAAGCTACTACCGCAAATCAAAACCAATTGTACTCACATAAACTACAACGAATAGGGTTGATGTGAGTACAACCAAAATATATAGAGCAAACTCCCCCACAATATATGCACGTATGATGAACTTCAATTTCATTGCATATATTGTCAAGATAAACCTTTGATGGAGTTTGCACTATATATTCTACCATGCAAAACATCTAACAAAGAACAGATGCATGAAAGGTAAACAGTTAAGCACAAACCAAACTTAAGTACAAAAACCATTTCCCTTAAACCCTCTAAACTTCTCCCCCATTGGCAACAATTGCCAAAATGGATGAAGGAATTTAGAAGGACAATATAGTATGAGTTCCTCCCCAAGATGTGCATTTCTCATAAAATGAGTGAAATCATATGCACTTATCCAATTAATAATATTTGGAGGAAGTCAAACCATATTGAGGATCAAAGATTTTAAAAAGATGACATGGTGAAGGAAGCTACAACTAATGAAGCAAGAAAGCAATCAAGAGACCCAAAGAACCAATTGGACACAAGAAGATATGATGATAAGAGCCAAAAAGTGCTTTAAATGAAATAAGGAAGCCCCCAAGGTTCATGCACAAATTTGAATTTTTTGAATTTGAATACAATATGCACAAACATGGAATCCTCACTCCCGCCATATCATTAAAAAAATGAGCATGAGAGAATACAAAAGGAGTCGATACGCTTATCAAATTGAGCTTTAGTCCAAAAACGATTCACGAGATATGAGTGCAAGAAGAAGCAAAAAGAATAAACAAGCACTCATAAATCAAGTTCTTACCAACGCCATTAAAAACCAAATGAATAAGAAAGATGGTCGGCAAAGAACGAGGATATCAAGGGAAGATATTAACACTTCTATGCATACACATTTCTAAGTGGAGAAAAAATCATGATGAACAATCCACAAAGGAACATGTATACACAAGAGGTTAGTTGATTTAAGGAGTGAATTGATATCCAAGATAGAGTCATAGAATATATCAAATAACTTTGCTAGCAAGCATATATAGCTCAATGCTCCATTTCCATTATGGTATATTAATGAACTCCCCACACAAAATCATCAAAGCCATCACAACTAGCAATAAGGGATCAAAAGATAGTTGGGATGCTTTGAAAGGCAACAAGCATAATAAAGAAGGGTACAACTTGCAAAATTATCTATATTACACATGAGAGAGCATTGAGGAATTAGTATGCAATAAATTGCTAAAAAGACATATTTGGTATTGGTGAATCATAAACATGATTTTATATACTCCCCATCATATGCAATCATCTCAACTTGCTCACATATGAAATAAAGATACTTCTTTATAAGACCTTTGCAAGAACCGCAACATTTGCAAATAAATATATCATGCCAAGAGCCAACCTACAAGAGTTGGGATGCTAGAAAAGTATGCATGAATGTTATACTTGTTACCGAGATAGCAATGGTGTGATGTAGTAGATAAGAGTTTGCCGATCATCCTAGCTTGGCTCCAATAATCATATGGTGACAACACCTTCCTTATAAATGAGACAAATATCCAATGCATCTCCAATGTACCTAAGACAACATTCAAGTACATCTTGGTCCCCAAACTTATTGGGTCCAAAGTGGTTAGACTAACCACAATACATATGATAGACTCCATATAAATATGTGCATAGTTAGAGATGAAATTTGAATTTCATGCACATCTTAGCCATTTAGGATTTGATGGAGTATAACATATATATTGGATCAAAGAAAGCAACTAAGATACAAAATTAAGCATAAAGAGAATATGCATGCACCTATCTTTCAAGATCCAAAGAAGATACAATTTAGACAAAAACACCAAGAGTACAAGGAGGTATAAAAGGTGTGGTAAAACACATTATTTGTCCAAATGATATCAAGGGAACAAATCAACAAATGGTTTATTCATAAAATTCAACAAATGAACCTAACAACTTATTGAGCATGAAAGAATGAATAAATAAAAACATGTTCAAGGATTTATCTCATTCAAGCAAATAAATTATCGAAGAAGGAATGAGATAACTAACTCCTAAAAGAGCAAGGTTCCAACAAATAAACCAAAACCTCTACACTTTTCACAATAGCACAAGTACCCAAAAAAAGGTTTGTCTTACATCAACACACACTTGATGGGGATCAAGAGATGAGACAAAGTCAAGCAAAAAGATCCTCAAGAAGGCAATAAGACAACGGGAGTCAAAATAATTTCTTGGCAAGAAATATGGGCAATAAGAGGCAAATTCCAAGGTGAAGATGATCTAGAGGAATTACCACGCATATATACGAATACCAATTGTCAAAGACAAGAATTTCATATTGGAATTATTTTCTGGTGGTGTGTTGCAAATATATTCAAAATCAACTTCATAATAAAAGGCATATGATTAAATATTCAAATTAAGCACCATGCACGAAAAAGGATTCTTGGTAGCTCCAAAAATAGTCAAACAATCATGCAAAGCAATGATTAGAGTAACTAGAAGCAAACGGCTTCCTACTTATGATATATATATAAATATATTTGAGTGAAACCGCACCAAGAATTCTAACTCAAACAAAGACCAAAGAAATGAGCTATAAAATCTTTTAAGAGAGAGTGAAGCTTGTTTGAGCAAACATGCCACCTAGGAACAAGATAATTAACAATATCAACACCAAGTGGCAATACCTCAAAAGTTCACATTTCCTAGGCTTGTGATATGCACAAGGCATATTACTCTCCCATAATGTGATATTCAATTCTTTACTACAAGAGGCAAATAAAATCCAACTAGAGATAATTAATGGAGATATAGAATTTGAATTTCTCGTGAGCATGGCATACCACATAGAGACTAGGTAATCTTGCAATATCAATACTAAGTGGTAATACTCATGTGCACGCATTTATAGGATTGTGAGGTGCCCATGGCAAATCACTCCCCCAAAATGGGATGTTCCATTAATCACTCAATAAGAGCCAAATAAGATACCAACAAGATGCATTAGAGGCTCAAAGCAAACACACAAGTATATGATGTGCCAAACAACCAACACCTACTTGAATACACAAGTTAAGAAGGTGTAAGGAACAACATCTACAAACACATACTTGGTACAAAACCAAAACATGCAAAGGGGAAGTAACTTACAATGTAGAGAGGTTAAGTACAAGTTACCACAAAGAGGCACATTGGATATAAGATGATAGTGTCAATGAATTGCTTGATGAACTAAAATTAATGAAGAACCCTTAATTATTCATGAGGTAGCCAAGTCTCCAATGCCCTCCACAAACACCTATTGATCAAGTTTTAGCTTGTTGGTCCCCAACCAAGTTGGGTCCAAAGAGGTTAGTCACAATAGGCTTGGCAACCCAAATGGTTCTTTTCTTGACACCACTTTGAGTTCCAACAAACTTGGCAAACACATTGCCATCCTTATCTTTCCTAAGAGAATAATCATCATCAACAATGATAGGATTAGATAAGGAACCTCTTAAGCATGAAGAAGCAAAGTGCCCCTTCCCACGACAAATATAGCAACAAGTGCTTCCCTTTCTCTTCTTCGTTGATTTCTTGATTTGGGAAGCTTCATCTTGTTTCTTCTTGGGAAGTGGCCTATCTTCAACTTGAGGTTGTGCTTGAGCTTGACCTTGTGGCCGCTTCCCTTGTTGCTTCTCACTTAAGTGCTTCTTCTTCAATGGGCAAGATCTCACATGATGCCCTTCAATCTTGCACTTGAAGCAAACAATCTTGGCCAAATTCTTGACTTGGTCTTGGCCCTTCTTCTTCTTGTTTCTCTTGGACTTGTTCTTGTTATTGGAGTTGAATCCAAGTCCACTCTTGTCATTAGAGGATTTTTGCACACTCAAAATATTATCGAGTGTGGATTTCCCTTCATGATGCTTCTCCAAGTCTTTCTCTAAACTAGTGACTTGGGCCTTGAGCTCTTTGATTTCCTCTACAAGGTTAGTAGTAATACAAGTACTAGAGGAAATAGATGCTTCATTGTTAGAGCAACAAGGCATAGCAAGTAATTCATCACAAGATGTAGCAATATTATGCTTAGACAAATTACTAGGACTACCACGTGGTAATATAGCATTTTGGTTCAAAGTAGTGCTAATGTCCAAATGAGGCTCACAAGATGTTTCCTTAGTGATACTTGCCTCATGAGCTAACTTTAGCCCATTATAAGAAATTAGGAGATCCCCATGAGAGCCCGAGAGCTTTTCATGGCTTTCCTCTAATTTCTTATAATTGCTTGTTAGCAACTCAAGTTGAGCCCTTAACTCAACATTCTCCTTTAATATAGATGCTTCATAAGAAGTAGAGTTAGTAGCATAAGCATCATTAATAGATTTAGCATTAGCAAGCTCACAAGATTTAATAGATTGAGATAGGGAAGAATTAGTATGCTTCTCTTCGGATAGCTCTTGCTTGAGGAGATTGAATCTCCATTTCCCCTCATTAACAAGGGAGTTCAATTCCTTAATGGTCTCCTTGTGTTCAAACAAGGTTTCCATTAAGTGTTCGACTTTAGCACGAGCATCATTATTACCACGAAGAGAGGCATACACAATTCCCATCTCATGCAAGAAAGCTTCATTATCATCATCATCATCATCATCACTCTCATCATAAGGAGATGTGTCGGGATTCAAAGTAGGAGTTACCTTTGAACCGCTTGCCATAAGGCACATGTGGACTTGCGTAGATGATGATGGAACATCAATAGAAGCACATTCTTCATTTTCGAGTGTAGGACAAGCTCTTGCAAGATGTCCATACTCGTGGCATTCATAGCATTGCCTTCTCTTGATAGAAACCTTCTTGGTTTTTCTATTGATTTCTTCTTTAATTATGTGACCCAATTTTTCTTTAATTTCCTCTACATGGTTAGTCATACAACAACTAGAGGAAATAGAGTCATTTTGATCATGGCCACAACTAGAGACAAGCATATCATCACAAAATTTAATCAAGCAAATTTTAGGAGATATGCAAGGACCTTTAACACAAGAATGAGTAAAAAATTCTTGCAAGAAGTGTTTAGATCCAAACTCTCTACACCAATAGTATTTATAGAAATATAATCATTGGTGCAAAGAACAAGACTACCATCATCATATATGATTTCTTCACTCACCATATCATTACCTTGTGACAAGTCACATGTTGGTGAGGTAGAAGAAATTGACCAATCATCACGACCGGATGTGGAAGCAACTTGGAGCACTTCATGATGTGAAGGTGAAGAGAGCTCCTTGGGTTCACTTTCAACCTCAAGTGAAATGGACCCACCAAATGACTCATCTAGCTTGGTCCATATCTTATGAGACATCTTGCACTTTGAACCCATCAAGCAAACATAAACTATGGAGCTCACAGACAATAAAATTTCATTTGATACTTGAGCTTCAAGATGTAAATTTTTCTCATCCTCAATAGATAGATTTTGAAGATCCATCGGAGGAGAAAAACCTACATCTAGAAATCGCTCTATATTTGGACACAAAGTCCGAAGATTAGAAAGCATGCTATTTCTCCATAGCATATAATTTAGGGATTTCTATTTTCGTGCCCTTAGGTCGTTAGTTGTACTCAGTTTTCCCCAGCCGCTTAGTTTTTCCTCAGTTTTCCCCTCGCTCTAGTTTGAAACCCCTCGCGGTCGCTCGGACGGGAGGGTTGCGGTCTGGTCAGAGGCCTTGACCGTTACCGGTGACGGCTAGGGAGCCGCGGTGATTGTGGATTGACCGATGCTTTTGAATGGTGCTGACGGGTAGGGTCAGGAGACACGTCGGAGCAGCCATCCATCTATCGCTGACGTGTGGGCTGTTTTATTTCCTGATTGTATACGCGGTGCTGCCAATGACAAATGGAGCCGCTCTATAGGGCTGCCGCAGCCAATGACCAGTGGGGTCGTGTATTTTTCAGGAAAAGACATATATTGCCGCTCTGTGGGGCTGCCGCAGCCAATGACCAGTGGGGTCGTCTATTTATTTAGAGAAAATCATATATTGCCGCTCTGTGGGGGCCTCCGCAGCCAATGACCGCTGGGGTCGTCTATTTATTTAGAGAAAATCATATAGAGCCGCTCTGTGGGGCCGCCTCAGCCAATGACCGCTGGGGTCGCCCTTAGTGAAAAGGCATATATCCCTGCTTTTAGTTAGAGAGAAGCAACAAGTTCGCTAATTAATTTTTCTTAAGCTAGACCCAGCAGGTGACTATTTTCGCAGCTTAATCTAAAGTGAATCTTGTGCTAAACATGGCTGGAACCTAGTGTTGTGCATCTCATTAGTCATCGGAGAACCGCTGGCAGCTCGTCCCCCAGCCTCGGACGGAGCAGCCATCGCCGGCGCCTCGTCGCGCCGCCGGCTCTGTTCCCCGGCGGCGTTGGACGGACTGCGGCGCTGCACGTCAACCACGGCTCCAGCACTAGTTTCGTCCGCACGCATTGTACCCACCGCAGGAAAGTCCGCTGCAAGCAGATCCGCCGCCCACGACGACCGGGATTTGCTCCGCCGCAAGCAGATCCGCCGCCCACGACGACCTCCGCTTCCGCCTCCCCCGGCCCCTAATCGATTCGGTTCCCGTAATTTATTTGGAGTTTGCAGGTGCGAAATAGTCCTCAATGTCTGGTCATAGCGGGTACACCGGCGAGGGTGGGGATTCGATCATGTCGTGGCCACATTCTACTTCTCCTACCTCGTCGGAAGTGCAGGTATCTAGCTTCTGCTCTTTGTACTACCGTTGAATTTGAAGTGCCGCCATGCCCTGTTGGACTGATTTCAGTTGTTCTTTTTTCCATTATTGTTACAGTTCGCCAGGCAAGCCGATGATCCATGGTACATTGCATATCAAGATGAATCAACCCAGTGGTGTAGCCAGAGGATGGATTTGGAGGAGAAGGTGGCCAATTTAGATGATGAATTGGCCCGTAAAAACCTGATGATATTCGAGCTGAAGCGTACTGTGGAGGAAGAAAAGAAGAATTCAGAGCTTATTCGCAAGGAGAAGTTGATACTTGAGACAGATCTTGCCGTATTTGATCAAGTGGTAGAAAATCTAGAACATGAACTTCAAGTGATGGGAGAGGCGAAAAGTAGATTCATCTGGGCAGTTTTATTAGGTGTCATCCCTGTCCTAGCAGTTATGTGGTTGTGGTAGATGATTTAGATAGTATAGAATTGTTATTCAGTAGATGGCTCTATCCACTGTATTTTGGTGTGGCTCTAACCACTGTATTTTGTCGTACAATTTCCTAGTTGTGCTAAGTAATGCGCGCGATAATTTTCATGCATGAACTCTTATAAAAGTGAATGGATCCCAAAAGTGAAAGCATGTACCAGCCTAGGATAGAATTCAAATCATACATTCGGATGTACAGGGACACATCGAGAAAGTGGAGAAGCTTTTTTTGACACAGAGGTAGTAGTTCGAACAATTTTATCCCAAATTGAAATTGAAAAATACAAATTTATCATAATTTATCCCAATTTGCGGCGTCGAACACGGCCGCGCACCGATGGGCTAGAAGGGCCTGGACGACGGGCGGCTGAGGGGGCTAGATCTGCGCCATCCGCAAACTCGGACATGGAGGAGGGCTGGATCTGCGCCGTCCCAGCGATGTTGTGGATGATGGCTTCAAGAAGACGATCGGCAGGGTCCGACATTGAAGGCTGGATCAGCGCCGTCGCAGCGATGTTGTGGATGATGGCTTCAAGACGATCGGCAGGCTCCGACATTGAAGGCTGGATCTGCGCCGTCGCAGCGATGTTGTGGATGATGGCTTCAAGACGATCGGCAGGCTCCGACATTGAAGGCTGGATCTGCGCCGTCGCAGCGATGTTGTGGATGATGGCTTCAAGACGATCGGCAGGCTCCGACATTGAAGGCTGGATCTGCGCCGTCGCAGCGATGTTGTGGATGATGGCTTCAAGACGATCGGCAGGCTCCGACATTGAAGGCTGGATCTGCGCCGTCGCAGCGATGTTGTAGGCGATGGCTTCAATCGTCTTGGCATCGGTGAGCACTGTCGGCACGGCCACCGTCTTGGTGTTCTTCATCATCAACAGATCTGAGGCGATGGCTTCAAGACGATCGATGACCACTGTCGACACGGCCGCCGTCTTGGTGTCCATCAGCAACAGATCTGAGGAGGGTAACGGAAGTGAGACATCGGCAGGCTCCGACATTGAAGGCTGGATCTGCGCCGTCGCAGCGATGTTGTAGGCGATGGCTTCAATCGTCTTGGCATCGGTGAGCACTGTCGGTTAGATCCACGCCGTCTTGGTGTCCATCAGCAACAGATCTGAGAAGATAAACGAAAGTGAGACAGAGAGAGACATTTCAACTATTTCTGAGGGTTAGATCCGCGCCGCCGCACGCACGCACGCACGCTGCAGATCCGCGCCGCCGCACGGTTAGATCCGCGCCGCCGCACGCACGCACGCTGCAGATCCGCGCCGCCGCACGGTTAGATCCGCGCCGCCGCACGCACGCACGCACGCACGCACGCTGCAGATCCACGCCGCCGCGACCGCCAGAGTAAGAGAGGAAGATGCGACTGGAATATGCGACTGCCAGGGTTGGTAGGTATGTGCTCTGCAGATCCGCGCCGCCGCGACCGCCAGGGTTGACAGGCCGTCCGATCATAAATGATCCAACGGTGCAAGCGTGCGTTGAGCTATCAACCAACCAAGATTCGTGTGAAATACATCTCGACCAATCAGAGATCAGCCAGTGAGTATAAGGGAGGAAAATTGAGTAGAACTAAGAGGGGGGAAAAGTGAGGAAATGTTTATCGGAAGGGCAAAACTGAGTAGGACTGAATAAAACAAGTGGACGCGGAGGGGGAAAACTGAGTAAAACTAAGTAAAACAGGGGCACCCAAATAATAAAGGGAGTAAGGGAAATTGAAGCTTTTGGCATAAAAATTGTTAGATTGTGTTATTTGAACAATTTAGTACATTTTGGGCGACGTGATATTGTTTGCAATTCAAAGATACACAAGTGTGACGAATTTGGACTCATTTGGACAAAGTTTGTAAGCATTGTGGGCATTTGGGAGGTGTGTTGAGTAGAAAGCCCTGCATCTTCATAGCTAGTAGCTCATGGACTAGGAAGTGGTTTTGGGAAAGGGAAACTTCATATCTCTATATTTCCTTTTCCATTATTATTTCTCTAGGTTGTAGGTAACATAACAAGACTCCATGGGAAGGTTCCACCATGTTTTGAATTATTATGAATTAAAATAAACCCAAAACTATATTTTTTGAGTTTAGTCACTAAGAGGGGGAAAAGTGAGGAAACCTCAAGCGATGAACTATAGCTAGTAGCTCATGGACTAGGAACTTATTCAAGCAAATAACACATATATTCCCTACATTATTGTGATTATTCAATACAAAGGGATCCCCAACACAAATTGTTCATACAAATTCAAATTAATTGTTCAAAATAAAATCTTTCTCTTGCTCCTGGTGTGACTCGCTGGGTCCACCACCTTACTCCGGGTAACCCTACCAGGGATATTACCGGTGTCTACCTTCCTTTTGCCATCTTTCTTGTTCTTCTTCTTCTTCTCTTCGGGTTGTGCCAAGACCATCTGTTCTTCTAATACATTTTATTCAAATGCTTCAAGCAGCTGTCGATCCATTGCTTCCAAGGCCTCTCGATCCATCTGTTCCCTCTGCTCTCGATCCATCGGTTCTAGCAGCTCTCGATCCATCTGTTCCCTCTGCTCTCGATCCATCGGTTCTAGCAGCTCTCGATCCATCTGTTCCCTCTGCTCTCGATCCATCGGTTCAAGCAGCTCTTGATCCATCTGTTCCCTCTGCTCTCGATCCATCAGTTCAAGTAGCTCTCGATCCATCGGTTCAATCTGCTCTGGATCCATGGGTTCAAGCAGCTCATGATCCATTGCTTCAATCTCCTCATGATCCATTGCTTCAATCTCCTCATGATCCATTGCTTCAATCTCCTCTGCATTTGCTGCTCCCGCATGATCTTCCATTCCAAAAGCTGGGTCAACTGGATTTTTACAAAGCCTAGCAATGTGTCCAGGGATTCCACAACGTTTGCACTTACGTCGTCGAATCGGTGGACCACCCTCTGCACTAGCTCTGATCCTATTCTTCCTCGGCCTACCTGCCGGTCTAGTCAAAACTGGAGAGTACAGTTTGAAGCCTGGATCGACTTTCATCCATTGGTCTTTTCCCAACAAGGTAGGAACATTCATAGCATATGCAGCCCTAAATTTGGCAACAGAGAAATACTCTGACACATACTGATCAACTTCACCTTCTGCACCCGCTATAACACACATGAAAAACAATGCGTGTATGCAGGGTATCCCACGGATCTGCCATCGCCTACAATGGCATGTCCTATCAACCAAACTCACTGGATACCTCCACTGCCTGTTTTTACTGTCAGTGTAGGTTACCTCAGCCTCCATCCCTTTTCTGATGCATTTCATCTTCAATTGTTTTGCCCTGGCATGCAAAGACTTAATCAAAGATGGGAGCATGAGATGGCCAACATATTTTGTGGCTGCAATTCTTTGACGCAGATCGATTTTTATCATGATCATCTGCCTAATCTTATCAAATATTTGCCACAGCATAAGCCCTTTCAATGACTTGACCTTTGCATTGAAACTCTTCGCAAGGTTACTTGTTACATAGTCTACCTTGCAAATTTCATTGAATTGGCTTCTTGACCACACCCTACCATGATGTTCATCCAAGTACTCCTTCACCCCAGTTTTTTGTTTATACAACACTTCCAAATGAAACAGATGCTTCCTAATGCTGCATGTGTATGCAGCTGGCCATAGGTTGTCAGTATAAACTTTACCCTTGAATTTCTTTGTAAAATTCTGTACCAAGTGTCGCATACATTCCCTATGCTCCACTCCAGGGAATACTGCTTCTACTGCACTCTCCAAACCTTTGCAAGCGTCTGTGTGGATAGTAAGTCCTGGTGGATGACCTATAAGGTCGCGCAAATTCTGCAGAAACCAAGTCCAACTTTCCTCTGACTCAACCTCCAAAACTCCATAAGCAACAGGGAACATCCAATTGTGTCCATCAATTGCAGTAGCAGCAACTAGCTGTCCTTTAAACCTGCCATGAAGAGCTGTTGCATCCACGGCCAAATAAGGCCTGCAACCGTCAAGAAAGCCTTTCCAGCAAGCCTTGAAACAAACAAAAGCCCTTCTAAAACATTCCTTCTGCATCATCCTCCCGCTTTTCAATTTGTAGGGAACTGTATGCTTGTCTATCGCTACAACACTGCCTGGACTAGCCATCTCCACTTCAGCTTTGAAAGTGTAAAGCAACTGAAAGCTTTCATTCCATGGACCATTTATCCTGTCAAGAGCCATTTCCTTTGCATAGAACATCCTCATGTAAGGTATGTTTATAGTAAACTTATCAGATATCAATTTTATGAGTGCTGTTGGACCAAGTGTTGGAGTTTCTCTCAGCCAATCTATGATTGCATCTGCCAACCACCTAGTCTTCGCTAGCTTTGATTTCTCCTCTGGCGCTCCCGCTCGAGGTGGACAAGTATGGCCGATCGAGTTCTTCTTTATCTGAAACATAATTATAAGTGATGTCAGTAACAGTTAACAAATTTTACACCGTGATCTAAAATACACAACTGGTTGGCGTAGTACCTGAACCACGGTGCTTCTGAGCATTGTGGATGCATGCAGCCTCCACCTACACCTCTTGTATGGGCACTTAACTGTGAACCTACCTGGCTCACTTTTAATAACCTCATAATCATTCTTGGTGAGAATGCAATATGTAGTAATTGCATTACGGCAGTCCATCATCGTTTGAAATACGGTGCCTTCTGTAAGCTGAGGATCCTCCCTGTTCCACTCAATTGTTGGCAAGTCATCATCTTCGTAATCGGCTAAAACAAGGCTGTCATTGTTCTCATCCTTCTCTTCATCATCAGTGTCATCAAATCTGGCACCTTGTGCAATATCTTCCATGTATTGATCCTCCATTGCCTGCTTACTGCATCGATCTACCAATTCAGGAAACATCAACTCATCCTCATCATCTTGAGGAGACGGATCCTCAATCTCTGCATCGTCCTCCACATCGACCGCAGGAACAATCTGGCTACCACTAGCACTGGGGACAGATGGTGCTGCTGTGGACCTACAAGGAGCGGGGCGGCGCACACGATTAGCAGAGGCAGCAACACTAGAGAGACATGATGCCCGACCACCTGATGATGCCCCAACACCAGATGATGCCTGGACCCTGTCCACATGGATTCGAATTTTACCAACACGGCAAGAATCATTTAAAGCAAAAAGAATTCCCAGATCGTCGTCGGAAATTAGTGGAACAAATCTTCCCTCCGTGCTGTTGAAATATTGGAAATCAACTGAATCGCCAGCGCCCCAGGGGTACAGAGCGTAGATGTTATCTTTTAAATCCCTCAACGAGATGGTAGTTGCAACCACCGCTGGGATGTAAAATCCGGTCACATTGCGTTTAGAATCACGCAAAAAGCTAGTATCCAGCCTAACCACCAGCCGAAAAGCCAGCGCTGGATCAATCCTATTCGAAAAGCAACGCAGTTAGTTGAGCAACAACGATTCGCGCTCAAAAACTGCGTACTCTTAATTCACATAGGCAGACGATGCTTACCCAGATGGAATCCATGCGTTAGATCCCTCCGATTCCCAATCTTCTCCGCTGTTGAGGGGCATAATCGGCACATTAGAAGGATGTACAAACTCTACCGCCATAGGGGTAGATCTAGATCTAGTGGAGGCGGAGCCCTCTCCGCCTCCCGGGGGTGGTGGTGGGGGCGGGGCCGGCTCGGTGGCGGACGACGCCATAAGGTAGGAGGGCAGGACGGCGTGGCGGCGGAGGGGCGGTGTGTGAGCTCTTCCAGTCTCGGGCGGAGGGGAAAGCTTTTGGTGAGTGACAGACCGCCAGTCCGACGTGTCTCATTGGGTCAACAGTCAACACAATTCAAAAGCAACGGTCAATCCACAACCACCGCGGCTCCCTAGCCGTCACCGGTAACGGTCTAAGGCCTCTGACCAGACCGCAACCCTCCCGTCCGAGCGACCGCGAGGGGTTTCAAACTAGAGCGAGGGGAAAACTGAGGAAAAACTAACGAGCTGGGGAAAACTGAGTACAACTAACGACCTGAGGGCACGAAAATAGAAATCCCTATAATTTATGCCATCAAAAATAATTGTGTCATTATGCACTAAATAACTAGCCAACATCTTTACTCTCAAGGCGGTGAAGCCTAAACAAGGAGAGACCTTGCTCTGATACCAATTGAAAAGACGAGATGTCGCCTAGAGGGGGAGGGGTGAATAGGCATTTTAAAAACAATTACGGAATTGGCTTGAAGGAATGCGGAATTAAACTAACGTTTATTTTCTTCAAGCACAAAACCAAAATATGCTAGGCTCAAATAAGTGCACCAACAACAACTAAATAAAAGAAAGATAGCACAAGATATATTTCACAAGTAATAAACAAGATATAACTACTTCAAGTACAATGGCTATCACAAGGAAATAAACTCGGGTATAGAGATAACCGAGGCACGCAGAGACGAAGATGTATCCCGATGTTCACTTACATAAAGTAAGCTAATCACCGTTGGAGAGATGCGGGTAACCATGAAGGCCCCCGAATGCCCCGAAGGCTCACCTTCTTCTCCGAGTCCCCCACGAAGCTAGGGACCCCTTCTTATGGTTAGCTTTTCCTCCACTCCGGAGATGGCAAGCTCCACAACCACTTCACAACTCTCACGAAGGGGAAGCCCGGGCCTCTTCACAATCTTTCATGAAGAGGTCACCGAGGCACCAACCGCCAAGCCAACTAGGAGGTCACCCTACAAGAGTAACAAGCTCACGGTCTCTCACTCGAACAAATCGTAATGGAGAGCTCAACACTATGCAAGGATGCAAAGCAAGAACACAAGGGGAAGTGCTCAAATCCTACTCTCTCAAATCCCACCAAGGCAACAAATGCTATGGATGAGTTAGAGAGGAAGAACATGATGGGTTTCGCAGCATAGTAAATCAAAAAATTTCCTACGGATGCGAACAAGAAAGCCAAGATCTAATCTAGGAGATGTAATCAACGAGAGAGGTAGATGAGATCTTCATACCCTTGAAGAAATCGCACAGCGGAAATGTTCAACAGAACGTGGATGATGTAGTCGTACTAGCCGTCTCCTCCCCGCGCCGATCCGATCCTACACCGCAAGTGGCGGCGCCTCCGAGAGTTGCACATGTACGGTGCAGCGACGTCTCCTCCTTCCTTGGTCCAGCAAGTATGGTGGAGAGATAGATTGGATCTGCAGCACGACGGCGTGGTGCTTATGGTGGAGAGTTTCTGCGGCAGGGCTTCGCCTACGCACAGTCGCGCGAGAGAGAGGTGGAGGGGCAGTAGTTGGCCGACGGCTAGGGTTGGAGTGGGAGGGGGCTGCGCCCCTGCCCCCCCTTATATGGGGGGCTGGCCGGCTGCCTTGGCCCCTCCTCCAAGCCTCTAGGGCGGCGGCCAGGGGGAAGAGTAGGGGGCAAGTCTTCCCCCCCCCCCTCTTCTGGAAGGTTCCCTTAGGGTTTCCCCTAAGGGCTGGCCGGCTGGGCCTTAGGGGCCTTGTGCGCCTGGCCCAAAGTGGCCAGGGCACTTCCCCTTAAGCCCACGCAGGCCTCCGACAAGTGGGCCCACGTTGGTCCCACTCCGGAACCTTCTAGAACCTTCTGGTACAATACCGATAAACTCCGAAACGATTCCGGAATCCAAAAAACTGCTTTCCTTTATATGCATCTTATTCTCCGGACCATTCTGGAACCTCTCGTGATGTCCTGGATCTCATCCAAGACTCCGAACAAAAACTCATAAACCAATTATCCATTCTATCCTAGCGTCGATGCACGTTAAGTTTGTGACCCTACGGGTTCGAGAATATGCAGACATGATCTTCTATCAATAATCAACAGCGGGATCTGGAAACCCATATTGACTCCCACATATTCATCGATGATCATATCGGATGAACCACGATGCCAGGATTCAATTAATCCCGTATATGTATTCCCTTCATCACACGATATATTACTCGCCCGAGATTCGATCGTCGGTATCGCCATACCTAGTTCAATCTCGTTCACAGCAAGTACTTTACTCGTTCCGTAATCGGATATCACTTCATGATTAACTCCTTAACCACATGCTTGCAAGCGGTGTTGATATCGATTACCGAGTAGGCCCGAAGTATATCTCTCCGACTTGGGAGGGACAAATTCCATCTCGATACATACAACCCAACAAGTACTTTCCGATCACCTGAGAGACACCTTTATTATCACCCTCACATAGGATGACGTTTGATAACCTCAAAGCTTTCTTCCGATACTAGGGAGTTGTATTATCTCATGGTCTAAGGAATACAATACTTGACATAAGAAAAGCTTCGCAAAGATGAACACGATGACACGATCTAATTGCTCTGCTTTATTTGGGTCTGTCCATCACACCATTCTCCTAATGATATGATCTCATTATTAATTGACAACTCATGTCTATGGTTAGGAAACCTTAACCATCATTAATCAATGAGCTAGTCCATAGAGGCGTACTAGGGACACGGTGTTGTTCATAAACCACACAAGTATTAAAGTTTCCGCTTAATACAATTCTAGCATGGAATATAAACATTATCATAAACAAGAATTATAATAATAACATCTTTATTATTGCCTCTAGGGCATAATTCCAACAGTCTCCCACTTGCACTAGAGTCAATAATCTAGTTTACATCTGGCAACAATCTAACACCCATGGCATTAAGGTGCTGATCATGTTTTGCTCGTGGAAGAGGTTTAGTCAATGGATCTGCGACATTCAGATCCGTATGTACTTTGCTAATCTTCAGATCTCCATCTGATATATAATCTCGAATTATATGGAAACGGCGGTTGATGTGCTTGGTCTTTGGATGATATCTTGGTTCCTTAGCCAGTGCTATGGCGCCAGTGTTGTCGCACAATATCTCCAGTCGGTCCAAGGCATTTGGAACCACACCAAGCTCAGTGATGAAGTTCCTGATCCAAACTCCTTCACTTGATGCTTCCGAAGCAGCCATGTATTCCGCTTCTGTTGTAGATCCCGCAATCACGCTTTGCTTGCAGCTTCTCCAGCTCACAGCTCCACCATTCAAAATATAAACGTATCCTGTCTGAGATTTAGAATCATCCGGGTCGGTGTCGAAACTAGCGTCGACGTAACCTTTTACGACGAGCTCCTCATCACCTCCATAGACTAAGAACATTTCTTTAGTCCTATTTAAATACTTTAGGATGTTCTTTACGGCTGTCCAGTGTTCCACTCCTGGATCACTTTGGTATCTGCTCATCAAACTAAGAGCATTGGACACATCCGGTCTAGTACACAGCATGGCATACATGACAGAACCTATGGCCGAGGCATATGGCACTTTGCTCATAGTTTCTCTATCTTTTACCGTAGCTGGACACTGAGCCTTGCTCAATATCTTACCTGACAACATGTGCAATGAACCTTTCTTTTCTTTATCCATTCTGAACCTTTTCAGAACTTTGTCCAGGTATGTACTTTGGCTTAAAGCTATTAGGCATCTTTCTCTATCTCTATAGATTTTGATGCCTAATATATAAGCAGCTTCCCCTAGGTCTTTCATTGAAAAACATTTATTCAAATAACTCTTCACATCGTTAAGCATACCGATGTCATTTCCAATAATCAATATGTCATCCACATATAGTACTAAAAATGTCACCGAGCTCCCACTCACTTTCTTGTAGATACAAGCTTCGTAGCAATTTGGAACAAATCCAAAACTCTTGATCACTTGATCAAAATGAAGGTTCCAACTCCGAGATGCTTGCTTCAGTCCATAAATGGAACGCTGAAGTTTGCACACCTTATTAGCATCCTTAGGATCGACAAAACCTTCGGGCTGCATCATATACAACTCTTCATCAATGTTGCCATTGAGGAACGCAGTCTTGACATCCATCTGCCATATTTCATAATCATGAAACGCAACAATTGCTAATAAAATCCGAATGGACCTAAACATCGCTACGGGAGAGAAAGTCTCATCGTAGTCAACACCTTGAACTTGCCGAAAACCTTTTGCAACAAGCCGAGCTTTATAGACAGTAACATTACCGCGTCTGTTTTCTTCTTGAAAATCCATTTGCACTCAACGGCCTTACGGTCGCTAGGAGGGTCCACCAAAGTCCATACTTGGTTTTCGCTCATGGATCCCAATTCAGATTTCATGGCCTCTAGCCATTTCTCAGAGTCTGGGCTCATCATTGCTTCCTCATAGTTTGCAGGTTCACTGTTGTCTAACAACAAGACGGTTAAGATAGGGTTGCCGTACCATTCAGGAGTGGCACGTGACCTTGTCGACCTGCAAAGTTCAATAGTAGCATCGTTCAAAGTTTCATGATCCTCATCATTAGCTTCCTCTCTTGTTGGTGCAGACGGCACCGGAACAACTTCAGGTGCTGCGCTACTCTCCAACTCGAGAGAAGGTTCAATAACCTCGTCTAGCCCTACCTTCCTCCCACTCACTTCTTTCGAGAGAAACTCCTTCTCAAGAAAGGATCTGTTCTTTGCAACAAACACTTTGCCTTCGGATCTGTGGTAGAAGGTATACCCAATCGTTTCCTTAGGGTATCCTATGAAGACGCATTTCTCCGCTTTGGGTTCGAGCTTGTCCGGCATCAACTTCTTGACGTAAGCTTCGCATCCCCAAACTTTAAGAAACAACAACTTAGGTTTAGCACCAAACCATAGTTCATACGGTGTCGTCTCAACGGATTTAGATGGTGCCCTATTTAAAGTAAATGCAGCGGTTTCTAATGCATAACCCCAAAATGATAATGGCAAATCTGTAAGAGACATCATTGATCGCACCATATCAAATAGAGTTCAATTCTGGCGTTCAGACACACCATTGCGCTGTGGTGTTCCGGGTGGCGTGAGTTGCGAAACGATTCCGCTTGCTTTAAGATGCGTGAGAAAATCATAACTCAAATACTCACCTCCACGATCGGATCGCAGAAATTTAATTTTCCTGTTACGATGGTTTTTCACTTCGTTCTGAAATTCTTTGAACTTTTCAAACGTTTCAGATTTATGTTTCATTAAATAGATATACCCATATCTACTTAAGTCATCAGTAAAAGTGAGAAAATAGCGATATCCACCGCGCGTCGAAACACTCATTGGTCCGCACACATCGGTATGTATGATTTCTAATAAGTCCGTTGCTCGCTCCATTATTCCGGAGAACGGGGTTTTGATCGTCTTGCCCATGAGGCACGGCTCGCACGTGTCAAATGATTCAAAATCAAGAGACTCCAAAAGTCCATCAGAATGGAGATTCTTCATGCGTTTTACACCAATATGACCTAGACGGCAGTGCCACAAATAAGTTGGATTATCACTATCTACTTTGCATCTTTTAGCCTCAATATTATGGATGTGTGTTTCATTGCTTTTGAGATTCAGAAGAAATAAACCATTCACAACAGGTGCATGACCATAAAAGATGTTATTCATATAAATAGAACAACCATTATTCTCAGATTTAAATGAATAACCGTCTTGCAATAAACACGATCTAGATATAATGTTCATGCTCAACGCAGGCACATAATAACACTTATTAAGGTTTAAAACTAATCCCGAAGGTAAAACTAAGGAGAGCGTGCCGACGGTCATCACATCAACTTTTGATCCATTGCCAACGCGCATCGTCACCTCATCCCTTGCTAGCCGCCGTCTATTCTGTAGCTCCTATTTCGAGTTACAAATATTAGCAACTGAACCAGTATCATATACCCAGGCACTACAACGAGTGCTAGTAAGGTAGACATCAATAACATGTATATCAAATATACCTTTGATGGTGCCAGCCTTCTTGTCCGCTAAGTACTTTGGACAGTTGCGCTTCCAGTGACCCTTGTCCTTATAATAGAAGCACTCAGTGTCCGGCTTAGGTCCAGACTTGAGCTTCTTCTCAGCAGGGGCAACGCGCTTGCCGCTGCTTTTCTTGAAGGATCCCTTTGCACCCTTAGCTTTCTTGAAGCTAGTGGTCTTGTTGACCATCCACACATGATTATCTTTCTTGATATCCACCTCCGCAGCTTTCAACTTTGCGAAGAGCTCAGTGATCGTATCAGTGGAACTAATTTGATTATGAATAACCACAAAACCTTTGTAGCTAGGAGGGAGTGATTGCAGAACTCTGTCAATCTTGAGCTCTTCTGGAATCTTGCAGTCCAGTTGCTCAAGGCGTTGAGTGTAGCCCGACATCTTAATGGCGTGCTCACTAACGGAACTCCCTTCCTCTATCTTGCAGTTAAAGAACTTCTCAGAGATCTCATATCTCTTAGAACGGGCTTGAGTCTAAAACATGGTTTTCAGTTCCTCAAGAATCTCATAAGGCCCACGGTACTTCTCAAAACGATTTTGAAGTTCCGGTTCCATAGAAAACAGCATGGTACTCATAATCGCATCACAATCATCTCTGCGAGCATTGAAGTCAGCAAGTTCTTCAGTTTTGGCTAGTTGCAGCAGGGGTGTCACCTAGCGCTTTCTCAAGTACATAGGCTTTTTGTCCGCCAGCGAGAATGATTCTCAGATTGCGGAACCAGTTGGTGAAGTTAGACCCATTGTTCTTAAGCTTTTCTTTCTCAGCAAAAACGTTGAAGTTGAAGTTGGACTTAGCCATTTGATCTACAAAATTTGCAAGTACAATTTAGACTATGTTCATGATAACTAGTTCAACTTAATCAAATTACTAGATGAACTCCCACTAAATTCAACATCCCTCAAGTTGTTTAGTGAACACGATCCAAATTCACCACACCTAATCCGATCTTCACGAGAAGAGATGTGGTTTCAATGGTGGACAACTAAGTGTCGATCATATCATTCATATGACTCATGTTTAACCTTTTGGTTCATGTGTTCCGAGGCCATGTCTGTACATGCTAGGCTCGTCAAGTCAAACCCAAGTACTTCCGCGTGTGCAAAACTGGCTTGCACCCGTTGTATGTGAACGTAGAGTTTATAGCACCCGATCATCACGAGGTGCTTGAAAACGACGAACTTTCGCAATGGCGCATACGAGGGGAGAACACAATTTTATCTTGATCTTTAAGTGAGGAATCATCTTATAATGCTACCGTTGCGATCTAAGCATAATAAGATACATAAAAAGATAAACATCACATGCATATAATTTTATGTGACATGGTATAGCCAATCTCCGCGCAATGATCTCCATCTTGTGCGCGCCGGCATGATCTCCATCACTCCATCATGACTGCCTCCACCATGAATAGCAACTACAACTATTGCTAACTACTTAGCGATAAAGTAAAGCTATTACATGGCGTATAAGAAGTTGACACGCAGGTCATACACAATTATAAAGACAACCATATGGCTCCTGCCGGTTGTGAACTCATCGACATGCAAGTCATGAAAGATTACAAAACATGATCATCGCATACAACTCAATTCATACACATCATGTCTTGGGCCATACCATATCACAAAACACTCCCTGCGAAAATAAGTTAGACGCCTCTACTTTGTTGTTGTATGTTTTACGTGGCTTATGGGAGTAACAGGCTAAGAACGATTCTTACCTACAAAAAGCCACAACGGTGATATTATGGTTGCTAACATCCGTTGTAAATCTCATGACTACTATAGTGAGAGAAACTGGCATCCACCAGCCGCATGTGTGGAACAAGCCACACGTCAAGTGCAGGAGCCGGTCTCGCGAACGAGGTCGCGTAAAGTTAGCCTGGACCGCTTCGATCTCACTATACCGCACCATAAGAAGTACAAAACAAAGAGGTTTGCAACAGAAAACATCAACGCCCGCAACAAGCATGTTGCGCTCTACTCGTGAAACACATCTACGCATAGATCTAGCTCTGATACCACTGATGGGTTTCGCAGCATAGTAAATCAAAAAATTTCCTACGGATGCGAAAAAGAAAGCCAAGATCTAATCTAGGAGATGTAATCAACGAGAGAGGTAGATAAGATCTTCATACCCTTGAAGAAATCGCACAGCGGAAACGTTCAACAGAACGTGGATGATGTAGTCGTACTAGCCGTCTCCTCCCCGCGATCCGATCCGATCCTACGCCGCATGTGGCGGCGCCTCTGAGAGATGCACACGTACGGTGCAGCAATGTCTCCTCCTTCCTTGGTCCAGCAAGTATGGTGGAGAGATAGATTGGATCTGCAGCACGACGGCGTGGTGCTTATGGTGGAGAGTTTCGGTGGCAGGGCTTCGCCTACGCACAGTCGCGAGAGAGAGAGGTGGAGGGGCAGCAGTTGGCCGACGGCTAGGGTTGGAGTGGGAGGGGGCTGCGCCCCTGCCCACCCTTATATGGGGGGCTGGCCGGCTGCCTTAGCCCCTCCTCCAAGCCTCTAGGGCGGCGGCCAGGGGGAAGAGTAGGGGGCAAGTCTCCCCCCCCCTCTTCTGGAAGGTTCCCTTAGGGTTTCCCCTAAGGGCTGGCCGTCTGGGCCTTAGGGGCCTTGTGCGCCTGGCCCAAAGTGGCCAGGGCACTTCCCCTTAAGCCCACGCAGGCCTCCGACAAGTGGGCCCACATTGGTCCCACTCCGGAACCTTCTAGAACCTTCTGGTACAATACCGATAAACTCCGAAACAATTCCGGAATCCAAAAAACTGCTTTCCTTTATATGAATCTTATTCTCCGGACCATTCCGGAACCTCTCGTGATGTCCTGGATCTCATCCGAGCCTCCGAACAAAAACTCATAAACCAATTATCCATTCTATCCTAGCGTCGATGCACGTTAAGTGTGTGACCCTACGGGTTTGAGAATATGCAGACATGATCTTCTATCAATAATCAACAGCGGGATCTAGAAACCCATATTGACTCCCACATATTCATCGATGATCATATCGGATGAACCACGATGCCAGGATTCAATTAATCCCGTATATGTATTCCCTTCGTCACACGATATATTACTCGCCCGAGATTCGATCGTCGGTATCGCCATACCTAGTTCAATCTCGTTCACAGCAAGTACTTTACTCGTTCCGTAATCCGATATCACTTCGTGATTAACTCCTTAACCACATGCTTGCAAGCGGTGTTGATATCGATTACCGAGTGGGCCCGAAGTATATCTCTCCGACTTGGGAGGGACAAATTCCATCTCGATACATACAACCCAACAAGTACTTTCCGATCACCTGAGAGACACCTTTATTATCACCCTCACATAGGATGACGTTTGATGACCTCAAAGCTTTCTTCCGATACTAGGGAGTTGTATTATCTCATGGTCTAAGGAATACAATACTTGACATAAGAAAAGCTTCGCAAAGATGAACACGATGACACGATCTAATTGCTCTGCTTTATTTGGGTCTGTCCATCACACCATTCTCCTAATGATATGATCTCATTATTAATTGACAACTCATGTCTATGGTTAGGAAACCTTAACCATCATTAATCAATGAGCTAGTCCATAGAGGCGTACTAGGGACACGGTGTTGTTCATAAACCACACAAGTATTAAAGTTTCCGCTTAATACAATTCTAGCATGGAATATAAACATTATCATGAACAAGAATTATAATAATAACATATTTATTATTGCCTCTAGGGCATAATTCCAACAGAACAAGGGTGGAGGTCAACCAATGACTCCAAGATCTTGATTCAAAGGATTCCCCTCACTTAGAGGAGGAATGATTTGGTGGAGATTGTAGATCAAGATATCCTCTCTCAAATCCCTCAAAAAGATGCAAGAATCATTGGAGGGAAGAGGAAGGAAGAAAGCTCAAGAGGATCAACAATGGAGGTGTATTTTGTGCTCAAGAACCCTAAAACATTTGGGGAAGAAGACCCCTTTTATAGTCCTCAAAGAAAACTAGCGTTTGGGGCAAAACTGGAATTTTTCTCGGTTGAATTCCCGATTGGACCGGAAATTCCCGGTTGAATTCTTGGTTGAATTCTCAGTTTAAACTCGGTCAAAAACGAAAATACAAGAAAATAGTTCTGAAGCTTTTCGGTTGATTTCCGGTTAAATTTCCGGTCCAAACCGAGTTTGGAACCGGCAGAAAATATCCTCACGAAAAATGCGATAACTTTCACATCCGGACTCGGATTTTAGCAAACTTGGGCTTTTTGAAAAGCTAAGAAAAATATATATCCAATGGAGACCATAAAACCCAAGAAGTAGTAAGAGATAAAATACCAAATAAGAAGAGATGAAAACCTCTTTTAAGAAAGAACCGGTAAAACCTCTAAACTCGAAAACACGATAAAAGATGCATACGGATTCCGTTTTCAATGAACTTGACTTGTTGGAAAGCTAGCAACAAGCACAAGAACCTCACATGGAGAAACACCAAGAAGCAACAAATTAGGAAGACGCAAAGTATGCAAAGGATTGAGCTCCCTAAGACAATGTGATCAAGTTACCCGACCGAAAGCCCCTCTTAATAGTGCGGCTATCTATCCTATAACCTGGTCTCTCATCAAACATCTTGAGACCGGTAAAAGAGAAACCTAGCAAGGCCATACCTTTTCCTTGCACATCCCGCTTGATCTTGATGTCGATGCTTCATGCTTCCTTCAAGCCAGAATGCTTCACTTGATCATTGTTGCTTCGTGAAGACTTCCAATATGCTCCCCCATACACCACTATGGGATAGCTTCACTAAGGCATGTCTTCAAAAATCCATTATCACCAAATGGATGACAAGCTTCAAGCATATGATCTTCTCGAGATGCTTATCTTGAAAGTTGCACTTCTCAACCTTGATGACGATCATCACTTGATGTCATTCTCTCATGGGCTATATGTAATCTCACTATTTATGCATACCCATGGCAATACCTAACTCACATAGACAACACGAATACACAAATGTAATGGGTTAGTTCACAAAGCATAATTGACAAAACTTACCATACCACAAGATCGATTGATCACATGTGGCACATTCCTTATGCTTCATGTATTGACCAATCTAGAATTCATTCTTTGATCTTTGTCTTGGTCAACAATGTATCTTCTCATGCTCCATAACAATATCTTGAGCCACATAAAGAATTCTTCATTTGATCACATGCTCTAGGTCTTAGTCAATCATATCTCAACTCATGAGACTATCATGACCTTGATATAGAGCCATATATTGAATTCTTATCTTGTAGACAAACTCTCAAGATCTTGAGACTCCTTGGCTTAACACATAAGCTAGAGCATGGATTACTTGAGTTCTACATAAGAACTACATCTTTATTTCTTCTTCTTGATCATATTGGATTGATCTCTTCTATTCAATGATCTTGATGCCAATACTTAAGATATATCTTTATCTTCATGGCATCCAAGCCTTGAATCCAACACATAGACTTCAAGCAATTCCTATGAATAATTCCTTCATAAAAAGCTCAATGAAAACATTAGTCCATAGGGATTATCATTAATTACCAAAAACACACTTAGGGGAATTTACCCTTACACTAGGCTACTCATTTAAGATCCTAGTGACAAGCATAGATTAAGTAAAAGGTCACTAATAAGACCACATAGGCAACCTAAAGTGAGGATTGCTTGTGATGGTGCTAAGGCACCATGTTCAATCACCTATACTAACTCATTTTTATATCCTACTCATATTTTTCTTCATGTAGTAGTATCTTGTATGGAGAGGCTGACAACAAGACCCACCAGATAGAGCATAATCCAACAGACTCTCTCAACCTTAACAAGGTCAAATTCATTCGAGTTTTATATATAAAGTTCAAGTGGCCACCAATCACACATAACAAAAATGTAACATAGCACACATTATTTGCACAAAGAGGTTGTCATCCGAGACCCATCATCTAGATTATAAGACGGCTGCATTAAGCAACCTTTGGAAGGTCAAAACAACAACCCACAAGCAAAGAAAAGACCACTCAAAGCGACCATGTATAAAATAATCTGACATAGCACATACTTAATCTATGAAATGAAAGAAATTCATTATTGATAAGCTGTGGTAGAACACACAACGATAAAAACATGGGGAAAATTGTCTAAATACATATGTGGAAATCTAAGTCAAATTCTAACATGCACTTGAAGAAAGTAAAGATGAGTTCATTTCTACCACGAATCACTCTGCCACAATCGACCTTTTCATGGTAGACCGAGTGAAACCCTGGTAGATGGCGCCAGCCATAACTCACTTGACATCTACCATGAATTGGGGCACATATCTACCATGTTATGGTAAAACCTGCTGTAAATTTAGGGGTCTCTGAAACCGTCACACACATCTACCATGAGGTCGGAAAAATCATGGTAAACGTGCTCACATCTACCAGAAAATTCAGTTCTTTGGGATAAAACATGGTAGAATATGATCATTGTTGTAGTGATAGTAATATGACCAATGTTCAAACAAATCAACAGATATGCCGATTAATCTCTCGATTAATCATGAATAATTGGGTGAGCAAAAAGATTATCGCTTATCAGTCTGATTTATCGGCTAGACCAATATACTAGTTTGATAGCCGATATATCCGCCAAAATATCCCAATATTCGCCACTTACCATGATTTGGTAGCTGAGTTCTTGGGTCGAAAAATGATTTTTCAGCCAATAGTCTTGTAGAAGTGTACATTAGCTCAAATCATGCCATTTTTGTTGATGCAAATGCAAGGAATCAAGTGAACACTTTTGTCCAATACTCCAACATTGACTTTGCATAGCATATTTCTGAACTTTTAGTGCTAAAACATGGGATTTACAAAAAAAACTAGCTGATAAAATAGTCGACCGATAAAATCGTTTAATCGGTTGATAAACGATTAATCTCAAATCTCAGGGCAACTGAGAAGTTAACAATAAATGATTTCTTAAACATTGAATATGATAATGTACATTACATATGATTTGTTGAATCTTATTTTGTGTCATCTCAATCAAATGCTTTTTGAAAAATTGTATGCATGATCATATTAAGTTGCCCACATGATTTGGACAGTTGCATGCAAGAACTAAAAAATTACCTGCAGGACATTACCAGTTTGGTCCTATTTTTTTTCATAGTTTAGTTGATTACATGCTTCATGTTGTTGCCTAATAACTATGTGAAGTTGACTAGAAATCCTGAAAAGTTGCCTACAAAGACTATGAGGTAGTTTGCCTGAATGCCCTTATGTCTCACCTGATTTTGTGTGCTCTGACACAATAGTTGCTTGCATTTTTCATTAAAGTTTCCTATGGCAACAAAAAAGTCGCCTTCCATGGATTGTGGTGTAACCATTACAAATCTATTGGTTTGCCTCAAGATCATATTATGTTCTTACAAAAACAATTAGGGGGGGGAGCATGGGCATTGGGAGGGGAAGAGTTGGTTCATGGGAGGGGTCCTTTTTTGCTTGTCCTGTTGTTGGCGGTAGAGCTCCTGCCAGAGAAGCATTTCTTGAGTTGTTCGCTCCAGGGAAGGTGGTCATGAAGCCTAGATGAGGAAGAAGGTGCATAGTAGATCCTCCTCTAGAGTTGGTTTTGCCAATAGAGGTGACCATGGCACCTGAACCTAGAAGGATGCACAAATGAGTACAAGGGGTCATGGTATGGGGAGGGTGAAGGGGTGGCTAAGTTGCCATCACATCTAGGAACTGAATCCATGAAAATCCAGACCGGACAAAATTATTTGATAGCGACCCATGTGCGGAGGATGAGGGATCTTTTGGGATCGAGACCACACACTTTTTTTCAATGGTCCTACTTTTTTCTATCTCGTGGGGGGTGCAGGGGAGGGGATAGGGGGTATGAACCTTACATTTTCTAGCATGGTGCGCGAGTGTTTACTAACAAGTGGCCTGGCCCGTTAGATGGGCCATTTTCCTTGGCATTAGTCCTCCTCTGGTTCTCATTATCTTATCAACCTTTTTGATAATGGGTGGTTTGAAGAATCCTCGGATCAACTTTTGGAGAGCACACATAGTCTTCATGTCCTTGACTATATTGTCTCAGAGAGAGAGGGACGTCGCACATAATAAAAGTAGTTTGAAATCTTTACCCCTTCCTAGTGTGTCTATCATGGCCACATAATCCAGACATAAGGACATTTTGTGATTGGTTCAGGGTTTAGTTGTCTTTGATCTGGTGGACAAGTGATCCGACTTAGACTAAACAATGACGACAACGATGATGCCAATTTTTGGTAGATTTGTTTTGATGATACTCGTGTTTTGCTAAATTTGCCCATACATTCTAATACAAGAACATGCAAAAATGATTTGAAATGTATTTAATTTTGTAATGGCTCGATAAAGGAAGGCAACACCTAGTGATTGAATAAGCCAATTTATTCCCCTGTTTACAAAACTTTACAGTATGGTGCATGTCTACATGCATTCTAGCCCATTGCACCTTTGGCTCGATGCACTCTTTCATAGAGTGTCTGCGGGAGAAGAGCCAAAATGAGCCAAGCAGGGGCGCCCTGGCCGGCCTGCAGAGGGAAAAGTCCAAAACAAACCTTGAACTTGTAGATGTTGGGCTATTTAGGCCCCCACGTCAAAATCCATGTTGATTGCACCATGAACTTTCAAATCCCGGTCCAAATGGAACCCTGAGATGGATAGCCAAACAGGGATTGATGATGTGACTGAGGGAGACCGGGATCACTGGCTGTGCGAGGCGCGCCAGCGAATAAAAGGCTGGGCCAGCCCAGCGAGGCCCAGAAATCCACCCCGTCCTCTCTGCTTCCCCTTGTGCTCCACCTTCTCTGGCGATGACAATGGCGACCAGCGGTTGATCGGTGGGGCTGCAACGATCCACACAACGTGACGACGCGGCGTAGAAGAAGGTAACATTTTGCACTACCTCCGACGCCATTCTCCATAGTTTACCATCTATCTACGCTAGTAGGGTGAGGGTTCCTGATGGGTCGATTTTGTCACTATAAAGGGGTTTTTTTGTGTGATTTTAGTAATGATTAGGTTCTAGATAGGAATGTTGGCTTATACTTGTGCGTTTTTTGTTTTTTCTCAGTTGAAACATGGACCAACTGAGATTCTGAATGTTTGTTTTCACTATGGAGGGGAGTTCATCCGAATTGGTAATAATTTAAGTTATGTTTGAGGAGATGGTGCCTTGTCAGAGATAGAGAGGGACAAACTCTCTTTGCACGAGTTGAAAGGGTTCGCCAAAGATCATTTACCACTGAAGGATTCGATGAAGTTCTTTTTCCTTCTTCCTGGGAAAGAACTAGTTAATGGATTAGTGTTTCTAAATGATGACACTTGATGTTTGAAGATGGAAGATTACACTTGTATTGGTGGGGTTGCTGATGTTTACATCGAGTACCATGGTGAGGAAGACACCGATGAGAGTAGTGGAGAGAGTGATTTTGAGAATGAAGTATGGGAATTGTCTGATGGAGATGAAGAAGAGGAGCCCGATGTTGTGATCACAGCTGCTAAACCTGCTGAATCAGATACTGATGTTTGTTCCTGATGAAGATGGTGTGATCACACAAGTATTCAATAGCCCAGTGAAGCAGAAAAAGAAGGAAATCAGAGAAGGAAAGCAGAAGATGAATGCTAGAAGTGCAAGTGTTCAGTAGTTACCATCTTCATTACATCAAACCAAAATGACAAGACTTTGGCCATGTTCATTGCATTATAGCAAACTGACATAAGTTTGCCCATTACACAAGCTCACTACATTACCATCTTCCCTACCACTAAATCAAATAGAAATACAATCAGAGCAAACACTAAATTCTCATAGTTTGCCTTGATTCGAACTATCTCTGCATGCTTCTCCATCATCTGAACTTGCACATCCTTAACAATATCTTCTGTTCCTGCATCTTCTTCTTCAGGCCAAGGCACAAATTGTGAAGCCCGCAATCTCCACACTTCATCTCACAAACCCCCCAGCAGATCACTCCAAAACTTGGGCAATGGAGGATCATGCCATTCAACGTATCCACATCCAACTCCATTCTGTTCAATTTTGTCTAGAAAAAAGAATCAGAGAGAAATTCAAGCTCATACAGAAAGAATGGATGGAAAAAAATCAGAATAATTCAAGCTCACCATCGCATCCACACACGCGTAGTACCTCGGGCCAGGGTCTGCGCACTCTAGGAGATCCACCTTGGCGCCTTCCTTCACGGATTGCACTAGCATAGCTTCACCAGCTCGTACTGCATCGGCTTCTCCCGATAAGGCACCGATGACCTAGCCTCCGTCCCTCTCCTTCTACCGGCGGCTCGATGGAAGCCAAGTGCGGAAGAACCACCAGAAGACCGACTCATTGTCTTCTCTTCCGCCGTCGCAGCACGCCGCCCTCACTCCCCGTAGCCAAATCCCCTCCGCCGCCATGGAAGAACCCTAATTTCCCATCCTCAATTTCATTCTCTCTCTCCGCGTGTACCGGTTTGCAACCCGCCCGGGCTATTAAGTGAGCGCAAAGCGCGGTTGCTGGCCCACTTCTGACTAAATTCCCTGCCACATCAGCGTTTTCCAACCTAATCAGAATCAAAGTTCAATTTGAACCGGGATTAGATAGTTTAGGGTGCAATCATCAGGGATTTCGACGTGGGGGTCCAAATCGCCCGACATCTACAAGTTCAGGGTTTATTTTGGACTTTTTTCCGCCTGCAGGGCACAAGACCAGGAACGTACGCATGTACGCACCGTGTATGCTGAATATTCCGCCACTAGTTGCACCCGCTCCCAATTATAATATGTTGCACTCTTTTAAGTTTTCAAAAATTATGAGATAAATTATGAGTGTTGGTTATCTTGTATCTTGTGCATCTACAAAGTTTCGTCCCAAAATATTATAATACATGTCCTGTACAAAAAAGAAAAGGATTACGTAAATAGTAGTATGTACTATTCACACATCATTTCAGATAACAAATTTTTATGTTTTTGAATGAAAATTTCTAGATGCACAAGACAAAACATAATCTATATCCATAATTTATCTCGCATTTTTTTAAACTTAAAGGTAGGTTCAACTAGTTGCAAAGTTTAGTTTCTGCATGCTACCATGCCGTAATCCTCACATGTCACTATTCAGAGATCACGAGCACAACCATGCCACTGTGTGCATACGGGCACGTCGCGCCAATGCGATATACCAAGTCCACTCTCACTGTTTCACACCGTGCTTTCCAGTTTCCGCTGTGCAAGCTCCCATATGTCAGCCAACCGAACTCCCGAAAAGGAGCAACATAAAATTACAGAAAAAAGAGCTTGCTGGATCGATACATCAATCAGGGCGTGTTTGGTAGCCTGGTCTACCTCAGAGATTCCCATCTCAACCGAGAATTGAGAGCAAATTGGCTGTTTGTTAGCCCGGGTCACTCCATCGAGCTATGCTCACCTCGCCCAGAAAACACCTCTCAGCCAGGCCGAGGAGAGAAGCTCAAATCGAGCTTCTTACCTCAGCCCGGCTGTGTTCGCCCCACGAGAGCGCAACTGGGTGGGCCCGCCCACCCCCAGACCCCTGCCCCCGCACTCGCTTCCTCCTCATTCTCTTCTCTCTCTCCCCGTGCTCCTCTCTTCCTCCCGAAGCACTAGCCGCCGCCCACCGCCGACCACGGCCGCATACGCCACCGAGCACCGCCATAGACGCCGGAGACACCGTCGGGCGCCGCCGCAGAAGCCGCGTCCACCGCCTCGAAGGGATATGGCGAAGGGATTTCGCACAGAGGCAGTTGACCGCGGGATCTGATGACGGGCTCCTGGCGACCTGCGCGAGCTCCAGGCGGCGACTGCGCGAGCTCCAGGCGGCGGCCGGCGCGCGAGCTCCCGGTGACGACCCCGCGAGCTGGCTTGGGCGACGACGACCGCGAGCTCCCGGGACGACCGCGCGAGCTGGCCTGGGCGACGGCCCCGCGAGCTCCCGGCGACGACCCCGCGAGCTGGCCTGGGCGACGGCGGCCGCGCTGCTGGCCTGGGCGAGGGCGACCTCGCTGCTGGCCGGGGCGACGGCGGCCTCGCCCCTCGCCGGCGCCGGACGGCCGGCCGGCCGTGGAGCCAACCCGAGGGACCCGATTGCTTTTGTAATAGTCTGTTCAGGGACCTAAACGTTTTTTAATTTTCTGTTAAGGATCTGATTGATTCTTATTTTTCTATTTAGGGACTAGATTGCTTTTTTATTTACTGTGCAAGGTTCTCTGTGTAAATATTTTGATTCCTAACTGAGACAAGCTACCAAACATCATCTCAATTCAGCTTCTCTCGGTAGACCCGGGCTACCAAACATGTACAAATATCTGATATCAACTTGTCTTAGAGCAGCTTGGCTGAGGTGAGATAGAGAATCTGAGTTGACACTGGCTACCAAACACACCCTCGGTCTCAGTCGCTTGCCTGGGGACAGGCTAGCTAGATCGCGTGTATCCTCCACAGTCCACATGTTGCTACTCCCTACTACTAGGGTTTAGGGTGTAGCTCTGCTGGAGCTATGAGCAGCAGTAGCAGCGACGAGCGACGAACCTGCGACGTCGCAACCGCATCATGGCACTGCGAGTCTACGACCGCTCTGTAGCTCGCGCAAGCCTAAGGCTGGACGTACGGGCCGAGCTTTTGGCTCGGCCCGAGCTTTTCTCGGCTCGGCTCGAGTTGGGCTCGGCCCGAGAAGAGAGTGGACCGAGTCGAGCCCAGTATTTCGGCCCGCAGCGAGCTTTTGGCTCGCCCAGCTCGGCTTGGGCCGGCCCGAAAGCTCGCTATGTTTTTTTCTGAATTAATTAGAATTGGGCCTCTTTGGGTCGCTAGATCAACACAGGCTCACTGGCAGCGAGATGCCTCGAGACGCTCGGTCGCTCTAGGTCACCTCGCCCCGTCCCTGGTCGCTCGCTCCAGCCGCCACGGCGCCACCCCACCGGTCGCTCGCTCCAGGTTCCAGCCACCACGGCGCCACCCCCACCAGCCATTCCCCCCACCAGCGTCCCCCCAGCAGCCGTCCCCCCCTCGCAGTCGCAGCACCATGGAGAAGCAGAAGCCGATTGCTTCTCTGTATGGAGACCCACCGGTGAGGAAGACGAAGAAGCTGCCGGCCCGCGGCCGCCCCATGCCCAGCTCGGAGGAGGAGAACCCCAGCATTGCCTCCCTCAAGCGGCGGCACCCTCCTCCGCCTCGCCGTCTCCCTGCCCCCATCGCTGCAGCCGGAGGTGCGGCTGGGCGTGTCGAGGTCGACTCTGGCGTTCCGTCGTCATCAAAAGTGGTGGTGAGTGCCGTGCAATGAGTTATATCTTGTATGCAAATGTTGTTAGTTGTTATGCAGATGTGCAATAAGTTGAATGCAAAAAAATAGGTGCAAATGTGCAATGAGTTGTATGCAAATGTTGTTAGTTGTATGCAATGATTTAAATTGTTGTTTGCTTGTTGGAACAGGAAGATGAGATTGATGATGAGGAAGAGGACAATGATCTTGTTGAGGAGGATAAAGATGAGATGTATGCTCCGGATGAGGATGATGAAGACAACAAGTATGACCATGATGATGAAATGTCCGAGGATGATGTTCTAGGTGGTTCTCATGCTAGTGAAGAAGAGACCGCAAGAATTGATATTAGTTCCGGGGAAGATGAAGCAAGAGTCAAAGGGAAGAAAAAAGAAGGAAACAAATGGCTCCGAGAATTCAAAGGCTTGGAAATATTTTGAGAAGGTGTTCATTGTTGATGAAGAAAACCCCGATGGACCTAAGGTGTTGAGGGCAAGGTGTCGCCATTGCTCTAAGGAATATATATATGTTCAAGGTTCAAGCACAACAACCCTTAACCGACATTGGAAAGGGAAATGCAAGATGTTGAATGCAAAGATTGCTAGGCAATTGATCCAAAGCCGTCTCGGTTTCAAGCCCGTCAATGGTAATGCAAACATTCCCGCATCAAGCCCGGGACATGTTGGTTTTGATCAAGCTATTGTGAAGGAACTCATTGCCAAGATGATAATGGTCCATGAGTATTCATTCCGAATGGTTGAACATGAGTGGTTCAACATTGTTTTGAAGTACTTGAATCCACTATATCAACCCATGGGAAGGAAGGCAATCCGAGCTGAGTGCATGAGGGTATACAAGAAAGAAAAGGAGAGGTTGAAAGTAGCACTCCAAGATGTGGACTACATTAGTCTCACTACAGATTTGTGGACTAGCAATCAGACCATAGCCTATATGTGTGTGGTGGCACACTATATAGATACAGATTGGAAGATGCAAACCCGTGTGCTTTCTTTCATGGAGCTAGACCCACCCCACTCTGGACATGTGATTGCGGATGCGGTTTGGGATTGTGTGACCGAATGGAAGATAGAGAACAAGGTGATATCGATCACACTAGACAATGCTTCAAACAATGATGTTGCTGTCAAAGACTTGAAGGCTAAATTTATTTTCCGGCGTTGCAAACAATTTGAGGAGGTTTATTTCCATGTCCGGTGTTGTGCACACATCGTCAACTTGGTGGTGCAAGATGGGACAGCATGTATGTCTACTTTGATAACAAATTTGAGGGAGACGGTGAAGTACTTCAAGAAGTCAACTAGTCGGTTGTTCAAGTTTGTTGAGATCTGCAGGGGTTTAGCTCTCACTATTGGTGCTCACTTGACCTTGGATGTTTGCACAAGGTGGAGTTTAACCTACAAGATGATAGCTACTGGCCGCCCATATAAGGAGGCATTGAAAGATTATGCCAAGTCGGATCTCAACTACAAGTGGGAGCCTTCAAGCGATGAATGGAAGTTGTATGAGCTTATTGAGCCAATGCTCTTCGCGTTTGCTCAAGTAACTACCGCCTTTTCAGCACAACAATATCCCACCGCAAACATATTCTACCGCCACATAGTGAGTATCAAGATTGAATTGAGAAAAGCCATTGCTCATAGGAATCCAACTTACAATGCTATGGGAGAAGCTATGATGGAGAAGTTCAACAAATATTGGGAGGAAAAGAACAATGTCATGGTGCTTGCTACTATTCTTGATCCAAGGTACAAGATGTTCTATATAGATTGGGCCTTCAAAGAACTATATGACTTGAACACGGCTTTAGATGAGATTGCCGATGTGCGAGTGGAGTTGGAAGAGCTCTTTGATAAGTTTGATACCGCAAATAAGGAGGCCGAGAAAATAGCCCACACACCATCTACTATTTGCACTACAAGTAGCTCAATGCCCGCATCGGATAATGCCTTCCAAGCCCACCGAAGAAACACCACACCAAGATCATCAAAGAGTGAACTAAGGAACTACTTAGAAGATCCACTTGAGGATCCGGATCCCAAATTCATCTTGCTTGAGTTTTGGAAAGTGAATTCACTTAGGTACCCCGTGTTGGCAAAGATGGCAAGGCGGTTCTTGACTATTCCCGCTAGTTCGGTGTCTTCGGAGTCCACTTTTAGCACCGGTGGAAGGGTGTTAGATGACTATCGGAGTTCTCTCAAACCGGCTATGGTGGAGGCATTGGTGTGTGGTGCAAGCTACATTAAAGGTGCTCATAGTGACTTGAATGTGACGGTATGATTTCTAACCCCTTCATACATATTCAACTCTCACATATTCAACTCTCACATATTCTAGCTAACTTTCTCTAATTTAGGAGAAGGAGGAAGATGATGAGGAAAATGTGGAGACCATCAAGTTGCCTAAGAATGCGATGAATAACAACTATTGGTAAGTATATAGAACAAAAAATTGTGGAGACCATCACTTGTCATATGTGGAAAAAATGAACTAAGCCTAGACTATCTTCTCATGTGGATGTTGCCATTTTGGATCATGGAGAATGGAGTGAGAATGGAGTTGGAGAATGGAGTTAGAGAATGGAGTTGCTACTATTTGAACTAGTGTTATTGAGTTGGAAACCATGCAAGTGAATTCTATTTAATTTGATTTGTGTTGAACTTGGAACCTAATTTGTAACCATATTGATGTGGACGTGTTGTGATTTGTGTTAAAGTACTCTATATGATTGTCTATTGTGTTTATGTTTTCTAGATTTTTCCATATGGATGTTTTCTGGGAATAACTTGCTCTGTAGTTCAGGTTCAGGCAACAATGTTACACACTTAAAGTACATGCAAGGTTCATGTAGATTGTGCATGTTTGCAAACTTGCTCAGATTGTTGATTTTTTTCATGGAATTGAATTGTCTCTATGTTAATTGCAATGTGCTATGTATTTTTTGGCAAATTATGAATACATATTTGCTTAATTTGATGCACAAAATCTTCAAAACGTGCATGTTCTGTGTCTTTTTTTCCATCATGGCTCGCGAGCCAGAGGGAAGCTCGAGCCGAGCCCAATTTTCCGGCTCGTTTGCAAAACGAGCCAGCCTGAGCCGAGCCCATTTGCAGCGAGCTAAATGCTGGCTCGCACCGAGCCCAGCCCGAGCTGGCTCGTGTCCAGCCTTGCGCAAGCCCACGATATTCCACGCTGCAATCGAGTACCGCCTGCGTATTCGCGCAGAGGCACAGCGCTGCCGCGGCGCAGAGGTCGCCATTTCCCGACGCACCTCCCAACTGTTGCGCGCGGTGCATGCAGCTACCCCGAGGCTGCCTGCATCTGGTGCTGTAGCAGCTTACCTGCCATGGTACGGGATCGGAAGGATGCACAGTCACATCAAGAAGCCGCGGCGCGCGCTATCCGTATCCGTCTTTATCTCGCCTCGCGCCTGCAAGAGCTGGAGAAGACGGGCTGCAGGGTTTGCTGACGAACGGGGGCACGGGGCGCCCTCTTTTTCTTCCCGCGGCTTCACATCTCCATTAATGGCGCAAGGGCATGAGCATGATGAGGGCATCTCCACGTCACTATCCAAATTGGCTATTCAAACGGTACGATTTCATCTGTTTAGGTGGTTCTCGAGCAGAATTTGTATTGTGGTCCGGTTCCGTCTGCCTAGACTTAGCAGTGCGGCCAGCGGTGCGTCTAGCGGTCCGACCTATTTTATCCTTCGAACGATTAATTTTTAAATTTTTTATGGCCATATAAGCCACATACTTTTAAGTCACAGCCACACAAGATCTTGCCAATAAATTTTTTTGTAGGTAAAAATAGAATTATATTAAGTAGTATGGGTTACAAGGAGATCCTGGTCTCGCCACTGAATAATACATTCAGGACCAGCCCCAAGCCAGGTCATAGGACATGGCCTTAAGCCACAATCATACAAGATCATAGCAATGAATTGCAAAAGCTCGATCAAATTTGCATTCAGTAATGGGTCGCGTGCGGACAATCTGTCTGGTCCGCCCTCCTTTCCGATCGAACCATTTCATAACATCCAGGACAAGATAGGTCGTGCCACTGAAGATGCCTTGCACAGATTGGGTCCTATCCAACGTAGTTTTGCATGTCACCTACACAGATAGAAAATGCGAGGGGCGAGAGGCAGAGAAAAGGGCGAACAAGGTCATCTCTGATGAGCGGGTCAGCTCATTGCGAGCTCTTCGACCTAACTGGCCTTAAGCAAAATTCTAACAATTTAGCAGTTCGAAACTTTCAATTATCTATATGACCCTTTTTTTGGTACCGCGGTGATCAGAATAAATAGGTGGCTTTGGCGGTTTAGCGGTATCTGCTTCTTCCCGTCTTCGCCGGCTTCACACGAAGGTCTCTGGTGTCTGTCCTGCGGCATGAGGAGCCTGGGGCTACGGCCTAGAGCATGGTGGTCTGGTGGCGACCTCCTCCTTCGCCGGAGGTGGTCGGCTGACTAGGTGTGGCAAATCTGATCCCACATCTAGCTCCGGCTGCGAGTTGTGGAGGCGAAGCTATCGGTGAAAACCGAGCTCTGACTACGGTCTTTGCAGGCGATGGGGGTGTCTGAGCGTCGTTTGCCTTGTTGAAGGCATCGTTGCTACATTGTCTCATCGACCAATTTGCATTGTTCCGAGGGAAACCCTAGATCTTGGTCTACTAGATCAAATGATGGCGACGCTTTCTGTCGCTCTCCCTCTTGAGGGCATCGTTTTAGGAACAACTGCTGGATGGTGGAGGCAAAAGGTGGAGTGGTGTTCTTCTTCCGCATCAACGACGCCGAGTCTTGGCGGCATGGTGCAGTGGGGTCTCGATGATGGATGTGCCAAGTTGAACTCGCGCAGGGTGGGGGCACCGTTTGGCGCCGTGGTGGCGTCGATGGCCAGCCTGATGAGAGGCTTCGCTTCGGTCTAACACCATGGAGTTGGGTTGGCGGAAAGAGGGGTGGAGGTGACCTCTGAAGCTTGTCCACAAGGCACTTTCTTTGGTGTCAGCAGGGAGTCCGCGACGGCGATAGCTAAGGCACAAGGTCTTGACTATTTTTCTAGCATTGTACTAGTTTGGTGGTGCTTTGACACCTGTGTTCGCAGGCTTCAGTTTGTATGACTGTTGTAAGACTTTTTGTAAGTTTTGCGTTGAATAAATAAAATAAAGCAAGGTCGTATGCATATCTTGGATGCTGAGGCTGGGGCTGCCCCATTTCGAAAAAAGGTGGATACTGTATCATAGAGTACATTAGACAAAATTTAATGTCAAATAAATCTTGTAAATAAATTGGTATCTTCTTGATATTAATATATGCATTTTATCAAAAAAAATCTTGTACACAAATTAGCATTTAGATACTGCAAATAAATAAATACAATGAGTTATGATACTACTCCATAATACCATGTATTATAAAGGTAGTATCTTATATAATTATCATATGTATGATACTACCCACTATGACCAACCTTATGAATCTATTTTGGCAAATTAAACAACCCTAAAATTTCTAGATATTGTAATAAGTCTAGCCATGAGTTAGCTAGGTTTGGGATGAGAGAGCAACGATCTCAGCTTTGGGTAGGCTCTGTGCCTAATGATCTTTGGGACCTCATTCAGAGGGATTGTAACAACTCTATATCTTCTTAATACAATCTTGTTTCCCCTGCAAAAAAAATTAAACAACCCTATGTTTTAAAAAATTGTCTGTGTATAAATATCTCTCTCTCCCCGCTCTATCTCTACAATGGCCTAATTCATCTCTCTCCCGACCACTTTGTCGCATTTTTTTTGAACAGGGGTAGGTACCGGAGGGACCTAGAAGCTTTCATTCGAGAGCGGTGGCATCACAAAGTACATGATGGACCAAAATACAATAGAAATTACAAATAGGTCCTCCAGTTTTGCACAGATGACGCTAGGTCTAATCTTCGAAATGCCATCGGTCTAGCTCCGGCACCAGCGCATTGAAGCACCACTGTACAGTCGAACGCAACACCTAAGAATGAACCGCCGTGTTCTGAGCAGCTTCTGCCGTGTATTTGGCCCACATGGTGAAGTGGTATCCTGCGGTAGTGCGTCGCTCCCCTACCTTCCTCATCTCCCTTTCAGTAGCTGCAAACGAGCCTCGCCATCGCCACCGCCATGCGAGTTTGAGACTGCTCGACCTAACATCGAGTGGCGGGCCTTGAGGTACTCCTCGGTCTCCTCTACCTACAAAGTGTTCAACAGTTTCCCAAATAAGTTTTTAGGTATTATCGTAAACACTCTCTTATGACTATCATATGGACATTTATGTTATCGATATTGCATATAATTGATGTGCAGATATGGCGGATAGCTGCGATGAGTTTTTCTATAAGGAATTCATAGAAACATCATTCGATGATTCGTCCAATGATTATGAAAACTTTTTATCGCTACAACTCTTCTCCTCTATGATGGCATCTATCTAGTGATCAACATTTGTGAAGACAATCCCAACCACCAGGGCAACAAAAGATCTCCTTGCAAAATAACAAGAGAGTTGTAAGAAGGATGTGAAGTGGGATTTTTGGCGAGCTCCAAAACCTTGTTGGCCTATTCTTTGGCACCCTCCTACAACATGGGATGTCGATGTAGTGTGGGAAGTGATGACTGGTTCTCTAATTATTCACAACATGGTTGTGGACAAGGGGACTTTCAGTTTCAGAGGCCTTTGATTGAGCCCAAGCATGCACCGATATAGTTCGAAGATTACCTAGAGGTGGATCATCAAATTCGTGACCCAAGAAGTTCATGTGCAATACCAAAATAATCAAATTGAGAATATGTATTTGCAGAAAGGAAACTAGTAGTCCTCGTGTCAATGTCTTGTGTTGGGCAATTTATAGATTTTTAGGATTATCTTAATTCAAAGTTTAAATTTGAGTTATTAGGTAAGCTATGTTATTTGAAATATATTAAAAGTAATAAACTATATTCCAAACGAGTTGCATAGAAGGGCATGAGATGAATAAATGCTCTATGGTCTCGAATCGCGAAAGCACATTTTATACACCATGTCCACTATCTTTTAGTAAGGTTATCCTTAGTAAACAATTTTTTTGTTAGGAACAACATAAAAATCTTTATCTTAAGAGGAAACTTTACTTTCCATAAGTATTTTCGACGAAATCGTTGCTAGCTATTCATTAAGTCTTTGTACATAGAATTCACCGAAAATACCCCTGTGGTAGTGAGCTTCCTGACAAATCTATCCATCTCATCCGAAATCTTCCTCTGTAAGTGGCTTGAACAGCCATTTGCTAGGCAATCACTTGTTCTTAAGTCTTAATATCTCTATACCAAAATTACCTTGATCCTTGGGAAAAAATAATGGCTAAACTAGTGAGACAATATTTTTTGTATTTTCATCACTTTGACAAAAAATCTAGAACATTAAAAATCTAGGCATTTTCTTACCACCCTTAGGTATCTTTAGGAAGGACATCATTTTGTTTTGCGAAATAGGAAGGACAACATTAATATAGGCAAATTACTGAGAACTATATTAATCAAGACCAACTCATCCCAGAGAATAGAAATTTGCATGCAAGCAACCAAACTTTCTTTCAAAGGGAGATTCAATTGTATTCCATTCTATATGACTTAACCTCCTATGATGAATCAACACCCAAAGGTACCTATACGAAAGGGAACCCGACTCACAGCCAAAAAACCGCTTGTACACATGTTCCTCCTCCTTAGCCTTTCCTAAACAGAAATCACACTTTTTATGAAAATTTATTTTGCATGAGACTGCTGGCCAAATATACAAAGGATTAACTCCATGTTTATAGTTTTCTAAAAGTCATGCTCTATAAAAAATATTATTTGCATATTGTCCTTTGACCTCGCAATGAGAATCACAAGATATCTACAATCTACTATATACTAAAAGCACAATATGGGGGTCTAAAACAGAGCCACTATGTTGATCCACATAGATTAAAAATATATAATCCATTGATTTAGATTATAGATGGTCGAGATTAAAAGAGAAAAACGCTACGTAAAACATATATATCTCAGGTGCAATATTTGAGATCTGACACATATGAAAAAAAAGGAAAACTGCATCGGCAATGATACTTCAACGGGCCACAAGAAGATATATACGGTTTTGAAAGGGATAGAGACCGAAAAAAATAATGGAAAAGAGTTCACATGCAACACGTTCAGGTAAATCTGATACTAGACAGAATACACAAGGACAGGAAAGAGTTCTCATATAATTGACTAAGTAGTGAATGGGTTAGCATTAAATGAAAAGAAAACCAGGTCTTACTATGAATTTAGAAATTTATACTAGACAAAATTTTACAAGCGGATAAAAAAGGAGAACAATATTTATATATGAAATTTAAAATAAGTGTGAAAAAATTACCCAAAAAATAACTTAATTTCTAAGCAATATTTTTAATTTTTATAAAAAAGAGTAGCAAGATTTATTCGAACTAAATATAATAAGTTCAAATAAATAAGGCATTTGGTTTCAATACAAATCCAATATTAAGTTCATTAGAGGTGCGACAAGTGACTGATGAATAGTATAAATATAACATGCCTCTGATGAATAATATAAATGGGTCCAGTAGTAGTAAAAGCAAAAAAATCAACATGAACAAATTTAGGCAGCCAAATTAGGTCTTCGGCTACATAGATCAAAATGATGAAAACTTGACGCGGTTGGAAGAGTCAAAGCCTTCATGCCGAACCTTACTCCATCGCCAACTCGACATCGTCGTAACCAAGCCTAACGAACCTCTTCGTGTGTCTTGAGTTCAGTGAAACAACTTTGGTTCACAATTAAAGGGCTTCGAAAGGCGTCGTTAGCTCCCAATGGTCGGATTATGGATGAAAGCACATAGCCACGTGTTGGCACTCAGTCAAATACTAGCGCCAACACATCATATATGCAGGCACAAGGACCATAACATGCATACTGTTTTACCTCTAATAAAATTAGGTGATCGATAGGATTATACTTGCTACAATTCACATGAACTAGCGTCTCATGATACAATTCACAACAACGCAAATTGGGTACACCAGGAAAAATCAAAGATCACATTCTTGCATGAGGGTCACACAAAGGAGAATCTGCGACCGGTGCTAATTGCATTATCAAGGTGAGAAAATTTAGAAATCCATACTAGAAAATATTTATTAAGTGGATAAAAAAGGAGACAATAGTTACATATGAAATTTAAAATAATTATTGAAGAAAATTACTCCAAAAAATAATCAAATTTATAAGAAAACTTTCTATGAACAATAGTAGTAAGATTTAATCCAACTATATTTTTTTAAAAAAAATAAGAAATTTTGTTTAAATAGAAATCCAATATTAAGTAGGTAGATGAGTCCATCTATAATAACCTACTTCCTCCGTTCCAAAAATATTTATCTCAGCTTTGTCTATATTTGTATCTATTTACAAAACTAAACATGTCTTGATATGCATAAGTATCTAGATAAAGTTGAGAGAAGTATTTTGAGATTAATATGTGCGTCTAGGTTAAGTATTTGTGGTTCATCTCGACGACATATACTCTAGCCAGGACCAACCTGTGTTTGATATCTTTGCATAAATTATGATCATGTTAATTATAAATCCAAATAGCAACCATGGTAGGGCGTGGCGCGTAAAATACAGACCATATTAGATGTTGCAAATTTAGTACCATGAGAAGTACAATACAAGCAGTTAACTATATAATTTAAACTTATTAATTTCTATATACATTAGTAGAGTATATACGTAAGATACATGTATTATTGATTAGACTATTAATAATAGATATTTTACGATGTTATAAAGACGATTCCCTCATATTTGCGAGGGCCATCTTGCTAGTTATGTTAAAAAACAAAGGTCATAGGCTCATAGCGGATCCCTTGCCAATTTTTTTTTTGTTTGATAGAAGTGCCTAATGTCATCATTGATCCTAATTTCAACAATACCGCCTTGCACAAATTTCGCAATCTAGTCGCACTATTTGGGGTCAAAAACTCAAAATCCTTTATATATAGGACCATGACTTACTGCAAAATATCACTTAACTTTATCATAAATCTTCTCGAACTTAATTTAACACTTTATCCAATTCCTTCCTATAAGGTTCGTTGATACTCGTATTGTACAAAACCATCACTCCTTAATAAACAAATTGGTTGTATCTGCACCGCGTTTTTTTTTTGTGAGGAGTAATTACACCAAAGTTTGCAACTCAAACAAAGGCAACTCTCCTGTTTACATACAACTGAATAAAGAAAGCCATTAAGTAGTCCTTTATTACTTCCAAAGATGCTGATAAAATTCCTCTGGGAAAACATCTGCAGTAGGTAATTCAAAGGACTCACTGTGATCTCTATGATTCACTGGAATTTTGCAGGAAATACGCATACATTTACAACAAAGTTCAAATTTCCTGCCGAACCAAGAAATTTTCCAGGAGCGCAAAGAGGACATCAGATGCGGCACTGGCATCACATACAACAAGGAACTTCTGGGACACAGGCTGAACATTCTAAAGGCTTCTAGGACACTGGTTAAACGGAAAACACCCTGAACACTTCCAAGGACACTGACCGACTAAACATGACTACCTCTTGGTGGTAAACGGCATCGAATGATGAGGCGAGCTAACCTATCTCCCGTTCTATCCATCCATGGCATGGACAAGGATAGAACGCAAGATAGGAAGATATACCCCGTCCGTCCGTTGTAATTCCGTCGCCGACGAGCCGCCCGATCAACCATGGCGGCGGTGAAGGAGCCGGCCGACCACATGCTCCGCCGTCTTGCGGACGCCGTCCCGCGGCGGCACGAAGCGCACCGGCAGGAACTCCTTCTCGCCGCCGTAGGGGAAGCGCGACTCGGAGAAGTGCGCCAAGAGCGAGTCCAGCCCCTGCATGCGTTACGAATCCCAACCAAATTAAGCGGCGGCGCGCATTGATGGGCACGAATCGACGAGCCCGACAGAAATAACTCTGCACATACCTCGACGCGCGCGTGCACCACGTTGCACACCTTCTTCGAGGAGACCACCTCCCACCGGTGGCCGTCAAGGTGCGCGTGGAGCCGCCGCGCCGCCACCGCCGTCGTCATATTGACAAAGGCATAGCCTTTGTTGAACTTTGTCCTGGGCACAAGACAAACAAACGCATCAATCAAACAAGGCGCACACACATACGATCAATAAATCAGATCGGAGGAAAAGCAAGAACCCTAGTGAAAAGTAACATTTGATTGTATGGAAAGTGAACTCTCGGGATGGGGGAAGGAAGAGGAGCCGTACTGGAAGTCGATCGGGAGGTAAAGGAAGTCGTACTCCGACTTGACGCCTTCGCCGTTGCCGGCGAGCTTGGCGTTCTCCACGGTGCAGTGCTGGTCGAGGATAGCCATGAATCTCCTCTTCCTGAAATATCCCACATAAACTTAACCTTTAAGCAACACTAGACAAGAACCAAGATGAACAATATCAAGCAAATTCTTGGTGAGATCAATCAAGTACTAATGCGTAAAAGGGAAAGGGGCAAAGAACTAGTAGTATTACATGAACTTGTTGGGGATGTTACGAATCATCAGACTCGTGATATTGCTGCTGGGATTGAAGGCGAGGCGCGGCCACCGGCGAGGACGAGGGAGCACTTTGCGGACGAAAGATGTAGGCGGCGGGGGAGGCAGACGCGGCTCTCGCGGCGAGGTGGGCTCCCTGCTCCAAGTAGCAAGGACGGAGCGCGAGGATGGCTCGTCACGCACCTCCACCTTCGCAGCCGCCTCGCCTCCATCCACAAAGATCTCAGTTATGTGGCAACGAGGAGCCGATAGCTGCTGCGGCGGCGGTAGCGGCGAGCAGTAGTACATCGTCACTGGCGGCGGCACCAGCAGAGGGTACGCTGCCTGCAGTAGGAACGAAGAAGCCCCCACCTTGCAACCTCCACTGGGGCAGCAGCTGCCGCCGAAAGCAGCAGGCCATCCGTACGCTGGGGGGAGCTGATGTGGAGGCTGTGGGTACAAGAACTCAGGACTTGGCGTAACGGCGGCAGGGGTAGGGAAGAGGTGGTAGCCCGCCGGAAGGAGTGCCATCGGAAGGAAAGGCAAGGCACCTGGGTTGAGGCGAGAGACGGCATCCATTGTTTTCGTTTTGGCTTGAGAGGCGCTTTAGGAAGACGGTGTGTATAAATAGCTAAGGGTGGACACGAGCCAGCTCGGGCTGGGCTCGGTGCGAGCTGCATTTCAGCTCGTACAAATCTGGCTCGGCTCGGGCTGGCTCGCTGGAGCTTCGGTCCGAGAAAATGGGCAGGCCCGGTCTGGCGAAAAACTTGTCTAGCTCGAGCCGGCTCGTTGTGGTACATGAACAGTATAAGTTCAAATTTGTGCAAAGAAATTGAGCATGAAAACATTCAAATTTTTTCATGAAACTTCACAGAATAACAATTAAACTATGTATGAATCTATTCCAATGAATAGAATCAACAAATAAGAACCTAAAGTTTTCACCATTTTCACTTAGAGGAACCTGAATGTAAGGACACAACACACACGACATGTTCTGGCTCTTTCCAGTAGCTTGGATGATGGAGACAACAGCCTCATGAAATTTTTCGTTTAAGTACAAGAATCGGCGGCGTCCAGAGTTAAGCCATCCTTGATGTTCTCTGTTCAAAAATAATAATAAACATTCTCCGGTACCAGAATCGGCGGCTGGGCTGGTCTGGGGCCTCGTCAGGTGGTGCTTGTCTCTCCCAATGGATTATTGGCTAACTAACAGGGCTTCTAGTGCAGCAGCCCAGCTCCTCCCTCTCAAAACAAAAATTTTGCGAGCCAGCGGGCCGGACCGAGCCGAGCCGGGCGAGCTTTTGGCCCGCAACGGTCCAGGATTTTGGGCTCAGCTCGGTCCTTCACTATCTCGGGCCGAGCCAGCTCTAGACCGGGCCGAGCTAAAAGCCCGTGACCGATGTCCAGCCTTATAAATAGCAGGATAGGAAAAGAACTAGTGAGCTGGCTTTTTTTCTTTCTAAAGAGCGGTGATGACCGATCCATACCATTCTTTACATCCAGCTAGCCATATGAATAGGAAATTTTGCAGTTTCCTGATCTTTTTGATCTTTGCCTGGATAAAGATTGTACTGTTCAGGATGCTTATGTTTCCGGCTTTGAAATTCCTTTTAGAAAAACCTTGCGAGGTGATAACTTGTTACATTGGAATACTATCAAAGATAGTTTGAGGCATCTCCCTCTTTCAGATGAAAGTGATTTCATCACTTGGTCCTTAAACCCTAAAAAGTGCTTTTCTACTAAGTCGGTTTACTTATGCATGGTTGGGGAGAAATCTTGCTGGTTCCCATAATAAATGGATTTGGAAGGCTAAAGTACCTTTGAAAATAAAAGTTTTTCTTTGGCAATTGTTTCAAGATGTTGTGCTAACTAGGGAAAATATGAAGAAAAGGCAGTGGCCTGGATCTCCTATCTACTCTTTCTGTAATCAAGAGGAAACTAATGATCACCTGTTCTTTACCTGCCCCATTTCTAGAGTTGTCTAGGGAATATTGGGCAAAGCTCTGGATTCTAACTCTGTCCCTATATCCTTTTGGCAAGCCATGGCTTGGTTCCATTCCTTTCTGCCAGGTCTTGAAAAGTTTCATATGATCATTTTAGCCTCTGTATGTTGGGCTACCTGGAACATTCGAAAATAGAGTTACTTTCGATAAATTTCATTTGAAATCACCTAGTGTAATTTCTTTCTATTCCATCTCCTTGCTTATCTACTGGGCGGGTCTGATAAGGAGAAGCTTATCGAGGGTGCTAACAAGCTCAAGCAGGTGGTGGCTTCGGTGTACGCTCGTCAGGATGATGGTTCCCGTCAGCTAACGATCGTGATGATGACCTGAAGTTTCTCCCTTCGGGTGGTTGTGATCCTTAGTCTGTTTGGTCTCCTATTTTGTTGCTGAAGGTTTTCTTCCTGGTACTTTGGGGCGTAATAAGTTGAACTTCTAATAATAGTGGTATCAGATTTTTGCCCCATAGTATGCGTTTCGACGGCGAGCGCACACAGTGGGTTTCCTGATACTGCTCAGCTAACTTTCCCCTCACCTCCCCCTAAGAACTTCCATGGTTGTAATCCCAGACTTTGTTATTTCCGTTCGAGTAATGGAAAAGGGTGGAAGCCCGGTTGGAAAAAATATGAATAGGAAATTTAAGAGACAAACTTCACGGCAAGAATACATTCGGTCTGTTTTACTCGAAGAAAAAGTTGTTCGATTTTTTATATTGATCAAACAAACCCAAATTGTTTTTTTCTTTTTTTGGTTGCTTAAAATTTACAGAACAATACACATAGTTTAATTTGTACATGACATTGCACGCACTCCCGAAGGAAAGTTAGTGTTGGGTACAATTATTCAGAGTTTTCCTCGTTGGTGACGACTCAAGAATAATAGTACAACTTTGGATATTATGAAATATATCTTAGATGATATATATTGATAATAATTTGGTAATACAGATCTTTAATATTTTTAGAGAAATGATTTGGTCTCTAAGGTTGTGTTCCCCTTTTGCATAACGGAGAGTCGGTTTGAGATGTCTGTCAAGTACTAACCCGTGCACATCCTCATCAAAGGCTGCAGGCAATTACGTCCGAAACCTCTGAAGAATATGGATCCATGCATGTAAGAATGTGGATCCTAAATATTAAAAATCTCGAGATAATGACCAACGCAGCCAACTTTATGATGGCATTGTGTGGAGCTAAACTAAACAATTCAACATTAGACTTGTTGGTGCTGATTTTAAAGATCAAAAGTGACACCAGTGCTTAAGAGGATAAAAGTTTGATCCATGTTGTTCATATGCAGGGTGCAAATGAGTCGAGCTCGAGCAAGTTATACTTGGCTCAGCTGAGCTCCTACTAAAATTCGAGCGAGCTCATACTAAGTTGAGTTAAAGATCGTGCTATAAAATTTGGTTTGTACTCGAGTCAATCTCAATCTAGTTTTGAGCTCTAAAAATAATAAATTTTCAATTTCACTTGCATATAAAAAACAAAAAATACTATAGAAAACATATAAAAGGCATAAATTAACCTTCCTCATTCGCTTAATCAAATCTCATCCATTTAGAAGGAAAATCTCACCCATAACATATAAAGCTTTTCAATTTTCACACTTTCTTTTAATACATAACATATCATTCTATATGATTATATGTTTTTGAGCTCCAGCTAAATCGAGCGAGTTAGTGTTGGCTCAAGATTAACTTGTGTTCCAATCGAGTTATATAAGACACTTGCACTCATCTTATTTCTTTCGAGTCGGGCATAAGTCAAGCTAAAAACAAGTCTCAAGATTTTATTGCAGCCTTGTATGTACTCAGTTGAGGTGGTCTATGTAACACGAGATATATATTGGGTATGTGACTTTGAGGAAATCGTGTATGATGTTGATTTATATGTATTACATAAATTTGAAGTATACTACTCCCTCTATTCTGGTATAAGGGTCTACGCGTATTCCTAGGTTGTCAATTTGAGCAACATAATACAAGATATATATTACAAAAAAATTATTACAAACTTTAGATCTTGTAGTTTCTAATGGTATAATTTTTGTGTTATATAATGTATGTTTTATTAGTCAAATTAACAACCTAGGGTTATGCGCAGGCCCTTTAAACCGGAATGGAGGATTTTTTGAATTTTCAATTTTGCTTGCATATAAAAATACTATAAAAACATATAGAAGGCATAAATTAACCTTCCTTATTTGCTTAATCAAATCTCATCCATTTAGAAGGAATAAGTATGTTAATCATAGAAAACCAAATTAGTCAAAAGCCACTTATTTCATGAAGAACTAGTTATGAGAGTCAAACAAAAAAAAGTAGTTTTCTCGATAAAGGAAATATATTAATATCAAGAAAGTACCATTTACATTCACCCTCTAAACCAACATAATATCAAGAATTAGTCGAGACATTAAGAATGCACACAACCGAAAAAGAAAAAAAAGACCCTGCAAAGTGATCAACCACTCTCAACAGCTAGACCTAATTAACTACATTGATAATGAGCAAGCACAAACCCTTGCTCAATCATTTGGTTGCAAGGTTGAAAGCCTACCATTTACATATCTGGGACTCCCACTTGGTACAACAAGGCCCTCTGTTAATGATCTCATGCCATTAGTCACCAGACTAGACAAGAGACTCTCTGACATCTCCTCACTCATGACTTATACTGGAAGACTCACCCTTTTGAATTATGTGATTAACTCCCTTCCTATGTTTACTATATGCTCACTTAAAGTCCCAATTACTATCTTTATTCATTTTGAGAAGAGTCGTAGACAATTTCTATGGGCAGACAAGGAAGTCAAAGTTCAAGGGAGGCGCCTTGCCAACTGGGACATGTATGCAGACCAAAGGACCAAGGTGGCTTGAATATCATAAATCCGAGACTCCGCAACAAAGCCCTTATGATGAAAAATCTACATAAATTTTACAACAATCATGACATTCCCTGGGTACAATTACTGCAACAGGCTTACTATGGTAATGGATAGATCCCCCATGCCTGTAAGCCCAAAGTCGCCTTCTGGTGGAAAGATTACATGAGATTAACAGAATTATTTAGAGAATACACACAGCATTTAGTTAATAAGGGTAATACCATTCTCCTATGGAAAGATGCTTGGCAGGGCACGATTAGAGAAGGATGATTATCCTTACCTATATTACTTTGCCAAAGAGCCCTTCATCTCAATGGAAAAGGCAAGTGACATTGCTACTGAAAATATATATGATTTATTCACCTTGCCTCCCTCTATTATTTCTCAAGGGGAACTAAATAATCTTCAAGGGGAGATCCACAACATCTCTTTCAACACCTCCAATGACGAATGTAGCTTTAACTGAGGCAACAAATTCTCAACCAAGAAACTTTACAGAGCAATCATTGGAGAACACATTACTCATGAACCTATTCTAGATATATGGAAGAGTTGTGTGATCCCTCGTCGGAAATTCTTTGCATGGCTGCTCCTCAATGGCAAACTAAACTCAAAGGAAATGACGAAGAAAAAGAACTTCTTTGTAGAATTCTCTGAATGCATCCTATTGTAACTCCAACACGGAAGAATCCATAGTCCATCTCTTCTTTGAATGTAGCTTGAGTCTTCTGGTGGGCTCTTGGATTTGAATGGGACACAGACTATGATTTGAATAACGTGATCACTAATGCAAGGAAAAGAAATTCACATTCTTTCCTCATGAAGATAATCGTAACAGGCTGCTCGAGCATCTAGGATCAAAGCAATGGTGCCATCTTTGAGAATAACATGCCATGCATCAAGAGATGCTTAGTTAAATTTAAATTCCGCATTACTCTTGCCATGCATAGAGCTAAGCCAACCCTCAAGGAAGGCATGCAATCATGGCTCGATACAATATGAGCATGTAACTCTAGATTTAGCAATCCATCTGTACATTTCCACCCATTTATAAATGAAAAATGACACAGTATTGAGTCTTTTTCTACTGTATTTGTGTCAAAAAAAAAGTAACCACAAATAGTGGCAACACCCTCACAACAAAAGAGGTTCTCCAATAGCTAAGACTTCAGAGAGAACAATGCAGAAGCATTGGCAATTTGGCATCGCCCAATCTAACCAAATTCAAGATCATAGTTTTGACCCTAGAGAAATTATGGTCTCTCTAGAAAATATCGTCAACAAGGAAGTGGCAAGAAGTCCTTCATTTTCGGGTACAACCAATAAATGTCAGACGGTAGTTTTTCACCATAACATTCAAGACTTGGTATTCGAAGGGCACCACTAAAAATAAATTCCCCCATTGTGGCTGCCCCACTTACCGAGGACGCGGCTGCAAATCACTAATCAACAGGTCACTGCCATCACGCGCACAATTTTAGCATGAATTTTACACGCAAGCAAAATCGTAATCGCATAATGGTTGTGAAGAATCGTCTTCATCGCATGCAAAAGAATCCCGCCTTCACCGTTGTCTTGAACTAGATATAAGCTCTTGAAATCGTATATATTTCCAAGGTAAGAGGCTTGATATCCTAGGTAAACTCGATAGCATTCTATGAGGCTCCACCGAATATACTAAACTCCCTCGGATCTAAAGTCGGGAATCTAATCAGTAAAATATGTCTAGATACATGTATTTTGTTTACAAGTATTTTAGACAGGAAGAAGACAAAAGGATATACAAATATGTAGAACAAATGCAATAGAGAGCGAGAAGCAAGGATAAACAAGCAGAGATGCTGGTATACCGTGCTCAGGGCGAAGCCACCATTGGAGCTAGGGTTTAGCCAGTACCAAGGGGCAGATCTCTGTCATGTCGCCTCTGTGACGCGTCGACCAGTTGACGCAAGCTCGAGGAGGACGAATGATGACCTCGCCTGCGGCTTCAGCGGCCCGATTTGATCTTTGCTGGATCCTGTCAACAAAATTTGACCGATGGCTGCGAAACATTGCCAGAAAAGAGAGACGTTCCGATCAGCCTACCTTTTTATAGCCCTGGATAGCCCTGCGGCCGGTGATGCTACACCGATCTTCTCAAGCAGTAAAAGACAAAACATGTTTTACCAGACATGGTCCATGTTGCTTCCACTCGAAGTTTTCCACGATTGGAGTTCTGCATGCTGCAAAACGAGTATTCCCTACATGCAAATGGTCGGATGTGGCCAAGCAAGAACCGGCCAAATCGACGGAGGGCAAGACGGGGGTTATCCTCCCTGCCGCGCAGGCGCAGGGGCTTCATTAACTATCTGCCAGTGCCATGATTATCCCAGCGCCATTTACTACTACGTGACACCAGCTGCAGCATGCAGCTCTCCCGTGTCGACTCAAAAAGCAGCTCCTGTGGAAGAAGAGAAAAAAAGGAAAGTGGTCTGGCGCATCAAGTTTCCTCAAGTTTTCATTTCCGAGGTGCTCCAATGGTTGCTTTGCCTTGATCACAATATCTTGCTTATTTTCTCGCGAAGAGATAGGGGGCAACAGAGTTGGTGGTCTGCGATCTCCCGTAGTTCTTCCCTTCTACCTCTCGATCTTGCCTTTCTCTGCTTCGCTACCCTTGGAAAATCTCCTCTACATTTATCTATTTGGCCTTGCTCAATGATCACATTGTGAACTCTGATCCCAGCATGCATGATTCTTTCTTTTACAGATTCGGATCCGCGTTGCCTGCCGCAGTATCTCCTTTCCCCAGCCACGAGGCATGCAGCATGCACGTCTGACCATCCACTATGTGGTCGAAAAGCGATTCAAAGCTTCTTATGAATCGGTTCCATACATAGCAGCGAACCGATTCCTTGTGTCAGGACGGAGAAGCGATGCAAGAAATTGGTTCGACTCATTGGAAAGAATCTGTCAGATGCAATACACCTGGTCCACATGGTAGAGATAGCGTGGAGGACATCAGCCGCATAAAATAAGATTTGCATGGCTGACACACTCGTCAGGCTCCACATAAGAAGCGAACTACTACTACAACATTGCAGCTAAACCATGCCGGTTCCTAATTCTGACAAATTTCGTATTGAACCGGCTCACCATAGTGGATGGCCTAAGTCTAGTAGCATCCCTGACTGGTGCAGCCTCCTGCAATGAGGCTCCGGAAAACCAGAAGCACGCGCGTACGTAGAACGGGAAGATTTTGAATTCAGTTTGCACGCGCGCGTGATCAAGACCTACGGACTGTTGTAGGCTACACTAGTAGTCCTAGTAAACCTGCTGGATTGGTTCGTTTGAATTCTGTCGCACGCAGGGACGAGCGACGGCCGGATTGCTCCCTTCAGGGGGCTCATTTGATTTATAGGATTTTTTAAAAATTTGTGAAGGATTGAGATTCTATGGAAATTTTCCTACGAAAGCCATTTGATTCATAGGATTCTATCCTATAGGAATAAGCCTATAGGAATCTTATAGTGCAAATTTTATAGGAAACTAACATAAGGTTAGACCTCATAGAGAAATTCCTCCACCAATTCCTTTACCCATACTACCTCTGTTTCAATGAATAAGGCTTATATTTTTTCTGAAAAGTCAAACAATGTGAAGTTTGACCAAATTTTCAGAATAAATCACTAACATGCACAATACAAGATCAATACCGTTAGATACATCTCAAAATATATTTTCACATGATGTATATATAATATTATAGTTGGTGATAGTTTTTCCTAAAATTTTGATCAAAGTTTACTTAGCTTGACTTTTCTAAAAAAATATAAGCCAGATAGGGGGCACATGACGACGCTTGAGCTTCTGCACCGGCATTGATGGCAAAGCCTCTAAGCGATGCGCAGGCGGTGGCCGCTCAGCGCTTTATAAGCTAGCGCGCGCTGGCACCGCTCCCGCATGCCATTGCCCGCACACCACCACCGCAACCTACACCCGCAGAGCAAGCGCGAGCGCCATGAAGATGCCTTCCTGGTTGAGGAAGACCAAGCATGACCGCGAGGCGTTGAGCTGCCGCGGCGCACGCCGGAGCGGCAGGACCCCCTCCCCGTCGGCGCTGGCGTCTCACTCACGGGCATTTCTGCGCTAGCTGCCTCCAGTGCCCCGGCCAGAGGATTACATGGGCCGAGGGGCGACCGTCGACACGTCCCCACCGCGGCAGCGCGATCGGCGCTACGTGCGGCTCGAGGAGTGCGAGGCGCTCTAAGCGGCGAACCAGAGCGTCGACCACCCTAATGTCTCCCTCCCCCACGGCTGGCACCTCAATCGTGCCAGGGTGCCGGTTCTGTCAACGCCGCCGGTGGGGCTGAGGCTGAATGCGGAAATACGTCGTCGCATCCGCAACCTCCCCCACGAGCTGCAGGAGGACCGCCAGTACCGGAACCGGCAGTTCTGGTACGACTTTCTTGCCTGGGAGGACACGGCGCACCGCCCACCACGAGGACTACTACTCGTGGGAGGCGCACGCGGTCGCCGAGTCCCCCCTCCCCGACGAGGAAGACGAGGACGACGAGTTTTTAAAATTTTGCATTGTAAATTTCGTTTAAATCAATGCAAATTTATTTCAATTTGCACCTACTTTTATTTGCATTTAAATTTGAAATTATTAAAAAACCAGTGCGAACAGGATATGTCGGCCCGCTGGGTGCGCCGGCCAGATAGACCGAACCACAACGCAAATTGTGTCCTGCCCTCGACGCAAACAGATCAAAACAGACCATTTACGTCGGCAGGATGCATCGGCCCGCTGGAGACACCCTTACTCAAAAAGAATACTCTCTACCAAGAAGAGACTCCAATACTAGTACTAGCATGCAATGCACCGCGTAATTCTCATTCTACTGCCAAATACGGTTAAAACGGGCCAGACAGCCAGGTCTATGGAGCAAGCAATCCTTGTCCCGATGTGGCCAGGCCGAATTAACGGAGCTCAGGCGCTTCATGTACTACCTATCATCGGCATGATTACCAGTCTAGCGTCTTCTCTGTGCAGGCACCGGGAGGCCTCCCATGCCAAAGAGGAGAACATTTTATGGGTTCTTTGCCTTGCCGCTGCACCATGCATGCTTGATGCCTCACAATTCTCTAGTCCAATTCGCGTTGCCACGCACGAGGTTTGCTTTGGTTGGCTCATATGCTCACACTGCGTGCTTGCGGCAACGCATGTGCACGTGCGTCTCACCCGAGCGGCGCGTCCAGCTCCGGCCGCCGACAGACATGGTGTTGCACGCGACGGCGCAGCACGAACTTGTCGCGAGCTGACCCTGTGCAACGACGGCATGGAGGAGCAAAGCTCCTTTTCTCCCCGGCCGGCCGGCCGGACTGCCGGATTGGACCAGCAACCTCCAAGGGGACATCAAAGTACATACCGGATGTGATATCGCATGGGCCCGGACGCGCATCGCGGTCTCTCCGGCCGCCGTGCGCCTCCGCGCTACCGTTTCTCGAGATATACTAGTTGCGACAGCGGCACTGCGGCAGGAAACGCTGCGCGCGGATGTAGCCATGTCCGGTGGTACCGTGCCGCGTGCCATGCTCTCGCCTACACCTGCTAGTGTGTGCACGAGCCATGCGTACCACGGTGTGGCCATCGCCTCAACAACTGTTCGCCGCTTTAGAGGTCGGATTAATTAGTTGAAAAACCTCAGGAGCCACTTCCTCAATTGATTTTCCATTTAACTTTTCGTCCATTCAGAAAAAAGGTCCTCTGGCAATTACAAATACTCAGGCATCCGATCTCGAGTTCAGATTCGTTACGCTTTTTTATCATGTTTTGACGAGAGCGAAAATCGTAGCGCGGGTTCGAAGATAGGACCAGCAACAATAAGATGTGGTGCTCTAGCGATTCTCCATGACCAACGATATACTGCATGTGATTGAATATATATAATACGATATAATCTCTACTAATAATATTGCTACATGTATGGTTCGTGGCTCGCAAGTATGCTTTTAATCCACTAAAAATACGCTTTCATGCTGGTCTATCTTATTCCGAAATGTTTCTTCCCCAATCGACCCGTCGGTCATAGCAGTCTAGCCTGAAGTTGCCGGGCCTGGCACCGTGGCGCGGGACTTCCTGACCCCTTCTCCCTTCTCGATGGCTTCCTTCCTCGTTTCCTCCATCACCGTTCTGTCTTCGTTCCCTTCACCAACGACGCCATCCCCGACTTCCCCCAACCACCAACGACGCCACCAAGGTCCCTGCCGCTGGAAGCTCGACTTCGGTCGGGTATGATCCAGCTAGCCATTCATGGTGTACAACTACTGCGGTTCCTCCATTTCCCTGACTCGCTCGGGTGCCTCTCGACCGATTTGAACTGGTGCAGGCGTTAGCCTTAAGCATGGAACTAGGGCTCTGTTTGTTTGAGCTTCTACTTCTGCTTTTAAGGTCCAAAATCAGAAGCTGAAACAAACAACAACATTTTGAAAAGCGCTGAATACAAGCGCTGCACCAGAATACACAGAACGGCCGCTGGTAATGCGAAGCGAGCCGGGGGCTGCTTTCAGCTGCTTCCCGAGCTTCTCAAATAGGAAAAGACGCGGCTATCCTTACCACTTCGGGTTATTTACAGAAAACTGCCACTGGGTATATAATGGGCGCTCCACAGCGAATCGGTACCGAATCCTGCCATTTCCCCCCGAGCCCTCCCGTATCCAAGCGATGGCGGCTAGGGTTTGGGTCTGACCGCCGCCGCCGCCCAACCCCCGTCGCTGACCCACCCCCGTAGCTGCCCAGACGCCGTCGCCGTCGTTCCTCGCCGGTCACCGCTCCCTCTATCCGTTCCTGTCCACGAGCGGAGGACGGATCGAGGTCGTCCCCTCTCGTCATCCGCCGGCGACTGGAGATGCTCGAGGCACAGCTGCCTTGCCCTCTCTCGTCTGACGCCGTCTCCGTGAGAAGGCTGAGGATTTGGCTGCGCTAGCCAACCACTCCAGCGCCTCGCTGCTGGAAGACCACGACGACTGGCCGGCCCTGAATTGACCGGCCGCAACGCATGTCGACCTCATTCCCGTCAGCCGCCAGAGATCCTTGCCGACCGCTGTCCAAGCTATTGCTCCAGATCCTTGCTGACCACCGCTGGATCACATTCCTGCATAGGTCACGAATTCGTGTATTCTTCCCAGATGCGTGGGTGGACTTTGGACTCAATAGTTCAAGTTGTTTGCTAATAGTGTATTTTTCTGTAGATTTAATTCCAAAGATTGGAGTGTGTGTACATATTATTCGGTAGAAGTATTTTACTCCTAAAATAATTGCCACCCAAATAAAGGCTAACCAAACACTACAAAATTAATGTGTTAAAAACGTTTCTTATAAAAATATATGATGTCATATGTTTCATAATATGAGTAAGTCTTGCAATAGTGTTTACAAGTTTTACAAATGTCGCGACAACTTGGACATACTACCTCAGTTCTAGATTAATCGACCTACGTGCTCGCTAGAACATCCTTCTCTTCGGTTGATTTAATCGGAACTGAGGGAGTATAAGCCAAAAGCCAAAATAAATTCTACCCAACAATCTATTTTTTCAGTACAAAGCATTCAAACTATTTTTTTAACAAAAACAAGGCCACTTGAGATAATTTAGCTATTAACTGTTTAATCAAAGTCCAAAATAGCGGATACAAATTTTGACTTACAAGCCAAAAGCCAGAAGCCAAAAGCCAAAAGCTAAAAGCTAATATCAAAATGTCTAACAAATAACTCTAAATTATTCTAATAAAAAGAATTTTACAATTATTTGAAGGAAATGGACATTGAGTTAATTCAGCCCTTAATCATGGCAATTATATTTAAAAAGGATCAAAATTAGCTAATTCAGTTCAAATCTGCATTTATACAACCTCTTCAGCATTTAGGGTCATTTCAGACATTTCGTCCTTCAAACCAGCAGCAACAGCCATCAACAGCACTTCTACCAAACATCAATCTCAGCTTTCAGCAGCTGCTTCCCACAGCTGCTTTTTAACAGCCCACCAGCTACAGCTGCTTTTTAACAGCCCAAACAAACAGACCCTAGGTGGAACTGGAAGTTGGAATCTGACCTACAGATCACCACACCACCACCAGAACGTTGTGCATCATGGACGGCTGAGCCCCTCCGCCGCAGCATCAGCGTCGACATGGGATCTGCATCCGTCGCCGCTGACGGCGGCGCGTGTCACCGACCACTACTGAAGAAGCATCAGTGTCGACATGGGCTCCGCGTCCGTCGTTGCCAACAGCGGCGCGTCACCGACCATCGCTGCAAAAGAAGTGTCAGACGTACGTGAAGTTGGGCGAATTAAACATAGATACTAGACAACAGCTAGCTAGCCAAACATGTCATCGTGGGACCCATACTCGCGGACGGGATCATCGTGGACAAACTGAAACTATTCTTGTGTTTTGGGTATTCAGGAACGGGACACTGATTTTAAAGGAGATAGATAAAAGCAGTATGCGGGGTTTGTGATCATGAAAACTTGGTAGTGTTTATGAATTCAATAGCAAGTGTAGTTCAGTCTGCGAATATTATGCCATAATCCATCTTGAGCCTAAGACTGAACTCATGCCTGTCACTTATATTCGACACCAGCATCGTCAGGCGAACAAAAAAAGTCAACCTGCAAGTTTAACTGAAAGCGTTCTAGCAAAGTGCTTAGCAGACTATAATTCATTATATAACTGAGATTATTCTTTCTTAGACTCAAGATACAGGAGCCGGGATGTCTTCTAAAACATCAAACACAACCATTTATCTATACCTAATAATAAAATACGCAAGGGTTCCATAGTTTGGTTCTTCCCGCGTCCGATTCATGGGCCATGGCCCGATTTTGGGGACGTAAGGTTTCTGCTCTATTTTTTCGTCCAATATTTTTTTAGACCGTTTTGCCCTCCCATCCAATTTTTACTATTAAATTGAAAAATAACTGGTAGGTGGTACGTCTGTCGCGGTATTTTTCATTTAAGCCCCTAAAATATTGGTAATCAACCCGCACTCCTCACAAAAAAAACATGTTTTGCATTTTAGCCCTGCAGACAATCGTCACTCGTCCGCGTGTGTGATGGCGGAGACCGCAGCCAAGAGCTGTGTTGTTCCCCGCCTCGATTGGATCTGAGTGAGGAAGTTGAGGACGAGGGGAGAGCATCGCCGGTCCGCCGCCGACCAGCAACCAAGCAGGCGGTCCTCCGCACCGTCCCTGTGCCTAGGTCCGCCGCCGACCAGGAATACCTCTGCCACGCCCATGTGCCCCGCGTCCGACGCCGAGCAGGAGGTACTCCGCGCCGCCCTGTGTCCCGGGTCTCCTGTAGACCCGGAGATCCTCGGCGCTGCCCCTGTGCCCCTTCGCCACCACGAATCCTCCTCCACGCATGCCTTTCTCCTCCCAGGCCAACATTGCAGTAATGCACTAATGCGGGGATGGAGAGATGCGGGGCTCAGCGGATGCCTGCGATGGGAAAAATGGTGTGGCGGCTGGATCCGCCGCAGACGGCATCGGCGGACTCGGGCCAGTGGCGCTCGAGGTTTTGTTCCTACGGTGGGCAGCGAGGAGCGGTGGCCGTATGCCCGCGCTTGGTCGCCTTCCGCTCACCACATCACGGAGTCCATGAAGTGAAGGCGAATCGACCCGCCGACCACGACATCGCCACCGAGGACACCCACTCTCCGCACTCCCAAGCTGCAGCCCTAGCCGGCCGCCGGAATTGCAGCCGCTCGCCGCCATGCCAAAACGCTCTTCTCAATGGGCAGCGACACAGAAGCCAGCACATCTGATGTCCACGGGAGGAGCAAGAAGGCAGATTCAGATTGCGTCAACTCAGCAATACCTCTCGATGATTTAACGGCAGGGCACGCAGAGGCGCACACAAAATCAGTTAAGATTATGTGTGCAGGAGCTATACGGACAATCAATTGAGATTATATGTGGAGGAGCTATACGTACGGGATAGAAATATAAGTGTTCAAGAGTGTCAGAGTCTCAGAGAAGGATGAGAAGTTGCGGTGTCTACAATGGACATCCTAAATGGGTTCATGATGTGTGGGGATTTGTAATACTGAAGCATGAAGAAATTGGGGAAAGCGCTATCGAGGAAATCAGGCGTGCATTGGACTTGTGACTTTGTGAGGAAATCTATGATCCAACCAAAGTATAATATGATGACCATTCTGATTAAAAACATAACCACCGCGGAAGATAATGTTGCATGATCTGGATCCCTGTTGCAGGATAAGTCTGAATTTTGTGCTCGCCTGGAGTACCTAGTTCATGTATGTTTGTTGCGTGCTGGCTAATCTTGAAATTTACATATGTGGGTTTGTCTGTTACTAAATATATAGTGAGACAATACTTGTCAAACCAAATTCAGTTGGATGCCAAAAATAATAACAAAGACTGTTAAGTGCAATAAACGAAAACGATGAACATGGTATACAGAGTGCAAACATCAACAATATCACTAGATATCCAAACCAAAGCACATAAAGAAACAACTCTATTTAGGCATAATCTTATTATTCATTATTAGTGACCTTTGACTATAATATCTACAACGCTGATTAAAGATTGTTTTGGAAAGAGAAAGATGGAGGGAGAGTCTCCGAGACTTCATGAGCGGAGGTGGCTTATTATTGTCAAAAAGAAAAAAGCTGGAGATGTAATCTAATGGTATATTTAATTTCCGTAGCAACGCATGGGTATTGTGCTAGTTAGTTATCATATTCTTACGACTAGCTGTGAACTGCCCCGGAGACCTGCACGCACCTGTTTGTGCATTGTTCCTTTGCCTTTTAGGTCTGGCAGCTGATCAAAACTTGGACCGGTGCCAACTTTCCTGTTCCTGATCGGAGTTTCTGGATCACGGATCAATGGTGGCTGTCAATGCGGAAGCGGGCCCTGAAGAACCTGCAAAGGAATCTCGATGCCGTGGTCATCCTGGTGCACTGGCGCATTTGGAAGGAGCACACAATTCCAGGGTGTCCGATAGCGTGCAACACTCTGCCGATGATGTGAGGACATTAGAGCCTAGCGTGCGGCGGGTAGAGTAACTATGATTTAGTCACGCCCAGTTCTTTGTCGCTTGGCTCTTCTATTGTTTTTGCTGTTGGCAGTGCATCTTCGCTCCATCTCGGAGCTACCCTACTGTAAACTTCTTTCTCCCTCTTAATAAACATTGGCCGCTAGCCTTTCGATTAGGACTAGCTATAAAAAACAAAAAACCTCTTTAGATAAACCACCTTAATATTTGCAATTCTTTCAAGAGCTGCGTCAGTTATTGCCTTATTCTGATATTATTATTGGCCATGTGTAAAGTGTGTAGTAGTTAAATATTGTTGAGACTAAACTAAAACCATGTTATTTCACTCTTCTAATTTACTCAAAAAGATGTATCAATCTTTCAAAAATGGGTATAGTGTAGCCAACAACTGGCTACAGTGATTGCCATGTTATGTATAGCCAATATATAGTTGGTATGTATAATAGTTGGATATAAAGTTATACTATTTTATTAATACATGGATCACATTTCACTCTTACAAAGTGTCTATGAGTATGTGCTAGAGCTGGCTCTTGCATGAGAGTCTGTTTACCTTTTTTCTCCTATTATTACTCCTTCAACTAAGCAAACATGTTCTTCCTCCGACCACTAATACCTGTCTTTAGGATGATATATCTAGATAGTAAAATATGTCTAGATATATTATATTAGAGACAAGTATTAGTGATCGCAGGGAGTAATATTTTACCTTTTATAGCCAGCTAACTAGACCTCGTTGCATTTGCTCTTAATAGTTATTACATATAAATATGTATGCATCTCTTAAGGATTATGAGATGCAAATGTCGTCGTTGTCTCATAGTCACGAAACAAAAAAAACATGTAAGTAAACTTTGTATAGATTTACTTCTTTAAAACCGTAGCAACGCATGAGTATTTTGCTAGTATTTATATAATCTAATAAAAGTTGTTTACTTAGCCAACTTCGGATCTTTCTTTGCGTGCAACTGTATTAGACTTTGTTGGTTACAAGGGAGAAGTGTGTAGGTTTGTTACAAGAATGCCTATTATTGGCGTGGCAAAATAGGCCCTACCGACCTTACAAAGATGCAAGCATTATACAAAAATCATGTTTCACAATCAACTAAGCATGAACATGGTTTTGAATGGAGAAAATTATGTCAATTGAATGGTGGACGAGAAATCTTAGCAACATCGTCATTTGGAGTAAAGCTATACTTAATGAACAAACGCAACATTAGAGGGGACCACTGTCGCCTGAAATTCATGGCGGTAGCCATCAGGGATTGGCTCACGATGTACCTAGATCCAGGTCCTCTCGACAGAGAAAAATACCTACTTCCTGCTTTGATATATCAGATTGACATGTTGATTACAAGAATGTCTACGCTATCGCTAGATTGTAGAACTTGCACCAAAGAGATCTTTCTGCCAATATTATATAGCAAGTCGGCTAGTGTTACAATGAGATTGAGTTACGTCAGTTATGACTAGGAGTCCTAGACTAAACCCGGCTAGGTGGCAAGCCTTTAAGTCAAGTAGTCCTTCGTCATGCAACATGTGGATTTCTTGTTGGACCTGGCTTAGGCCTCTCGACTGTTCGCTAGGCTTTAGGATTCAACTAGCAGATCTGGGCCACCCAGTATATATGCCGACACAATTGCTTGTGGGCCACCCAGTATGTCCGTCGACACAATTGCTTATGGGCCACCCCAACCTACTAGAATCTCTCAAGTTCTTGGGTCTAACAATTAGGCATATTCCCCTAAAGAACTATTAGGCATATAGCCATAATTAGCCCCCAGGGTGCTTGAAGGTCTTCATGTGGGCTAACTAGGTTACTTGAAGTCGAAACCCAACAAAAAGGGCATGGCCATTAAAATAACCATCATTACTAGGTTTTTGGCCAATAGCTGGCCAATGTAGATCCCGCATATCCAGCTAAATCAAGCGACCGTGTCCCTGTCGGCTATCGGAGGCGGGAGCTCAAGCTGCCACTACCTTGCCAGACCTTGTCCGTCGTCATTCCTGTAGGGTTCTCCATCGATTTTTGGATCTTCTACTCTGACCCCATAGGCAAATCCTCCGCCATGCTGCTGCTGCAACCTTCTCTAGTGGCAAGGTGATGTCACCCCACCCCCCTACTTTGATTTGTATGATCTGTGGGTTGATAATTCATATATGCAAGCTGCTAATTTATGTGTGATGTGTGTACTGCTAAATATAACTGTGATGTGTGTATAGCTAATTTATTGGTGATTATTTGTGCGATATTTGTAGAGGTAGATGAGTAGAATTCTGCAAGGATGTATTCCCTACATTTTATATCATGTATGCTGTTGAATATTTTGCCTTGTACATTTAGATGGATCAAGATAAGACACCAAGGCACATAGGGATGCATTGTCAACTATAATATTTTGTGAAATCTGCATGAATCAATAAAGGACATGAAATAGGCCAATCACTATCCTTAGACCAGACGGTAGAAGAATCTAGGTAGAGAATTTGGTCTTAGGACATGAAGAAACTTCACCAAGACATAGTTTAAAATGAAAATTTTGTCCTCGGAGTTTCCAGAGTGTGGGCCAGATCTGTTAGAGCCAAAGACTCACTAGAGCTGTTCATCTTGAAGTTGAAAAACATTAAGAAAGATCTCAAAGGCTGGGGGCTAATCTCAGGGGTCAAGACATCAAAAGGAAAAAGGAACTCTCTCAAGAATTACAAATTCTGGAAGATTTGGAGGAAACTGTCACTCTGTCTAGAGAAGAGTTAATCCGGAAAGGCCAAATCCAACAAGAACTCATGCAAATCTATGAGCTTGAAGAAGATTACCGGCATCAAAGAGGGAGAGAGAGTTGGCTGCTTAAAGGAGATAATAACACTTAATACTTTCATCGTATTGCCAATGGCCACAGGAGAAAAAAATTCTCTTCAGAATGGTGATGAGCTAATCCAGGGGACTCCTGATCTTATTAATCATGCCACTGCCTTTTACAAAAATCTGTTTGGTCCTCAACTGTCATGTTGCACTCGTTTGAGAGATGAGATTTGGTCTGATGAAGAGAAATTATCTAATATTGATAGAGCAGATATGGATAGAGAGTTCACTGAAGAATAGGTTAAGAATGTGATAGATCAAATGGAGAAGAATAAAGCTGCTGCCCCAGATGGTTTCCATGTGGAATTCTATCAAACTTGCTGGGAAATTGTGAAAGATGATTTAATGGTGCTTTTTTGGGACTTCCATCAGCACAGAATTGATCTGGCCAGAATCAACTATGGGACAATTATTTTAATTCCTAAAATAGATGAAGCTACTACCATTCAGAAATTTAGCCCAATTTGTTTGCTGCAAGTCCTTTTCAAGATTTTCACTAAGGTGCTGACTATCAGATCTAAAACTGTGATGAATAAACTCATTGATGAGTGCCAGAATGCCTTTATGAGAGGGAGATTTATTTCAGATGGTGACATGCTGTTGCAGGAGATTTTGAAAGAAACGATATACAAGAAACAGCAAGGAGTGGTGTTGAAGATTGATTTTGAAAAAGCATACGACAAAGTGAACTGGAGCTTCCTGTTTGATTGCTATAGGCAAATGGGTTTTAGTGAGAGTTGGTTGATTTGGAACAGAAAAGTTGTTACTCAGGAAACCTTGAGTGTCAAAGTTAATGATAAGACTGGTCCCTATTTCTGCAGTTATAAGGGTGTAAGACAAGGGGACCCCTTTTCACCTACACTTTTTAATAGGGATTTCTATTTTCATGCCCTCGGGTCCTTAGTTGTGCTCATTTTTCCCCAGCCGCTTAGTTTTTCCTCAGTTTTCCCCCAAGCCCTTGTCTGAAACCCTCACAAGGAGCTCAGATGGGAGGAATCCCGTTCAGTTGACCGTTCCGTACTGATGAGTGGGGCCGTGTCATGTGGGGCTGGTAGAAAGGGACCGCGTGGGATAGGACGAGACCGTGTTTGGTCATACGAGCGGAGCGGGAGCCGTAGCGTGTGGGGCCATAGCGTGTGGAGCCGTGTGGGTCCGGGATGTCGGCAAGAGTGATTTCTGTCTCTTTCGCCCAGATTAGCAGTTTTCAATGCACCTTTTTCCTCTCACTCGCTCGATCTCATTCATTCTTGATTGCCCAAATTGGTAGCATATCTAGAGCAGCTTCTCGTTCTGTTTTTTAACGCCATTTATTTCTTTATTCCTTCATTTTTACCCAATCAGGTAGGAAAACTAGGGCATAAATCTAGAGAAAATATAGGATAAGCTGCATACAGCAGCCAACATAGCATAGATATATTCACGACAGATCCAACAGTCAACATAAGCTACATTTTATATGCATTCAAGCTTGGAGGCTGCGCAGGTGAATCCCAAGTGCTTTGTGTTTGGCCATGAACGCATGCACGTTCACGGTCATTCCAACTCTAGCGCCGCCAATGGCTCTGCCAATGGATTCAGCATGGTTCACCAGGCAGTTGAAGTCGGTGGCGCGGAGCCTCCTGTTGCAGAAGGGGCACATGTAAACGCCTCGAGCAAAGTGGCCATCGTAATGGCTGGACTGCAGCCTCCTGAGAACGTGATGAGTCTTGGTGTGGAAGGACTCGTCGTCGCTGTCGACGTCGCTGCTCTGCACCTGTCACGTAGCACCAAAGATCGAAAAACACGGACTCAATTGCAGCAATGATGGAACAGAGAGTGAACAAAAGATCATGCATGATAATATGGGCACACAAAAAAGAGGTAGCCTTAGTTACATTGGACACACTTATATCCAGGATTTGAGTCAGTGAACCAAAGATCATGCACAACAAATTTGTACACACCAATTATTCACTGACCAAACCCTGAATCAATTTGTGCCCAAATATTCATCATCATCGGCACAAATTAACCGGATGGGATTGATTACTCACATAAGTTAACCGAATCTTTAAAAAAAGCAAATCACAAACACTAATAATGCAAGATCTAGAACTAGGAACAGACGAACCCTAATAACGCAAGATCTAACACAAAAGGATTGAACTAGAAACAAATGAACCCTAATAACGCAAGATCTAACACAAAAGGATTGAACTAGGAACAGACGAACCCTAATAACGCAAGATCTAACACAAAAGGATTGAACTAGGAACAGACGAACCCTAAAAATGCTAGATCTAACACAAAAGGATTGAAATGGGATAAGAACAAGGGAACAAAGGGTTACCTCCAGCTCGTCGTCGACGATGCTGGTGTCGTAGGGGTTCTCCGGCGCGATGTATGGCACTGGTTCATATAGGTCTTCGTACTGGTCCCAAGCGACGGGGGCCTAGATGGGGGCGGCTGCCGATGCGCCGGTAGCTACGTTGGAAGCAGCGACGGAGGCCTGGACGGGGGCGGCGGCTGATGCGCCGGTGGCTGATGCGCCGATGGCTGATGCACCGGCGGCTATGTTGGAAGCACCGACGGGGGCCTAGACGGGGGCGGCGGCCGATGCGTCGGCGGCTTATGCGCCAGCGGCTACGTCGGAAGTAGCGACGGGGGCCTGGACGGGGGCGGCGGCCGATGCGCCAGCGGCTACGTTGGGAGCGCCGACAATGGGTATCTCATTCTTCTCCATCGCCGGCGGTTTTATTTGGGGTTTTTTCTTCGATTGTGGAGAAGATGATGGGACAGGAGAGGCGGTTGCAGTGAGAATGAGAGAGTGGATGAGCGTCGAGGGAGAGAAAGAGGGGCTCTATAAAGACGAAGGTGGCGTGTACCACAACACGCGTCCGCTATGCACGGCTGCAGCGTGCACCACGACACGAGGCTAACCCTGGGATGTTTGGTGTACTCAGTTATAACCTCGGGTCTTATACAGAAACATTATCTGTACTCCGTTTTCCCCTCTAGTACTTAGACTGGCAAGTGCAATATACTCAGTTCTACCCTCAAGTAGCTGGTCAACAGAGAGTCAACAAATGAGATTAACATAGCTAATTGAGTCATTTTATGCGCAAAAAAATCTAAAAAAAATAAAAACATAGTGGCACCTTCTCATGGAGTCTTCCTACGCAACCTGCCACCTAGGAAAGCTCAACAAACATAGATAAATCAAGGGTTTACCACAAATTGCCACTTCTCAGAATCACTAGTAGCTATAAAGATGCATGGTTTTCCACACAAACCCCTTTGCAAAACATCTTCCCCAAAACATAGTTTGTCTAAATGAGGCCATAATTGTCACACTCATGTATATTTGAATTGCAAATAATTTGATGTAGCCCAATATGAATTATATTGTACAAAACATGCATTTTTCATTTTGTAATTATTTTGTTTGAATCCCTTAGTCTATTTACTATTTACATGCCCTTGGTTTCTTAGTACTACTCAGTTTTGCCCTCAAGTACTGTCACGAATGCTCACAAAAGCCCAAAATTATCCTGATTGGTTGAGCCATTGTCACACAGATCAACTCCACCAACCGTTGATCCACTGATCTAACAGGCAGTATACCCCTCTCCGTCTCTTCGTGGCCACCCCTCTCTCTCTCTTCGTGGCCACCCCTCTCTCTCTGTCGGTGGACAGTGCCACCCCTCTATTTATGTGCAATAACGAGTTTACCACGTAACTATATTCCCTCTATTTATGCATTATTTTCTATGATCTAAAAATGTTAAACTAAAAAGTGGTATAATTTTGGTGTAAACAAGAGACATACATATTTGCGGATTTCGTTGAATGCATTATTTTTCACCCCTCTAACAATTATCAACTCTCTTTAGTATTCTTTCCTTTTAGGGAATATAGTTTGGGATATAGTTTTGGTAATTTGAAATGGCCCAAAAGTGGTATAATTTTGGTATAAACATGAGGCATACATATTTGAGGGATTTCGGTGAATGGATTATTTATCACCCCTCTAACAATTATCAACTATCTTTAGCATTCCTTTTTTTTAGGGAATATAGTTTTGGTAATTTGAAACGGCCCAAAAGTGGTATAATTTTGGTAGAAATATGAGACATACATATTTGGCATATTTGGGGGATTTCGGTGAATGGATTATTTATCACCCCTCTAACAATTATCAACTTTCTTTAGCATTCCTTTTCTTTTAGGGAATATAGTTTTGGTAATTTGAAATGGCCCAAAAGTGGTATAATTTTGGTAGAAACATGAGACATGCATATTTGGCATATTTGGGGGATTTCGGTGAATGGATTATTTATCACCCCTCTAACAATTATCAACTTTCTTTAGCATTCCTTTTCTTTTAGGGAATATAGTTTGGGATATAGTTTTGGTTATTTGAAACGTCCCAAATGTGGTATAATTTTGGTAGAAACATGAGACATACATATTTGGCATATTTGGGGGATTTCGGTGAATGGATTATTTATCACCCCTCTAACAATTATCAACTTTCTTTAGCATTCCTTTTCTTTTAGGGAATATAGTTTTGGTTATTTGAAACGTCCCAAATGTGGTATAATTTTGGTATAAACATGAGACATACATATTTGTGGGATTTCGGTGAATGCATTATTTATCACCCCTCTAACAATTATCAACTATCTTTAGCATTCCTATATTCCCTAACACTTTTTTTTTGTAATTTTGGTGAATGCACACACTAACTTTGAAAACAACTACAAGTACATGTAACTGAATAATGGATTTGTAACAAGGGATCCCTTGTAACAACTTCTAGCACCTGATGAGCAATGATAAGAATCCGATCGCAATTATACAACAAAAAAACAACCAGCCATCAAATTAGCTTGCTTCTTCAACTCGATCAGCTGCCTTAACTGCTTGTTCATTTTCTTTAGTTCTCCCTTCACTTCCATCAGTTCTGCATTGGGAGCATTAGGCATAATCGGAACGACTCCTCTCTCCGCCGCATTCTCTACAGCAAGTCCCCCCTCCCAAATTGCGCTCCCCAATAGCGCCAATTGATGCCTGCAATTGAAGCCTCTGAACGTACACATCGATCCACTTGAAATACCTGCATTTCTTCAGGATCTGAAAACAACAATGTGAACCCTAAATCCCAAATTCGAGGGAATAACAAGAAAATCGAGAGAAAACAGAGCAATTGGAGCGAGATCTAACCTTATCCCCCTCTCTATATGGCAAGCTCTCGCATGCAAGGAACTCACGTCCATGGTTGCCGTTGTCGTCCGTCTTACAGATCGACCGCTTCAGAGGCTCCTGGCGTGGGCAGTCAGGGCATCTTGTCAAAGGCATGGGTCCATACTGTAGCCATGAAGAACGGGAGGTCGAAGAAAAACTAGACATCACCCGCCTGCCGGAGAAGGGCTACCGCTGGCGGAGAAGAAGAAGAATGGGGCGCGGGGAAAGAAAAGGGGAAGCAATGGCATGGGCACGGGCGTGGGGCTGGCTCGGGCTCCCATTTTGAAACGGTCACCTGGGTAAGCTGTGGGTCTGGTGCGCTCACGTGGACAAGTTGTGGGTCCCATGATGATCTGGATAAGTGGAGACATGTCCACTGCGAGGCACCAACAGCGGCCCCACTTGCCAGTACCAACCAACGGTCAACTAAACGGGATTCCTCCTGTCCGAGCTCCTTGTGAGGGTTTCAGACAAGGGCTTGGGCAAAACTGAGGAAAAACTAAGGAGCTGGGGAAAACTGAGTATAACTAAGGACCCGAGGGCACAAAAATAGAAATCCCTTTTTAATATTGCTGTTAACAGCCTATCCAAAATGATACATATGGCTCAGCAGAATGGTTTAATCTTGGGGCTTGCTGATCATATAGTGGAGGGGCTGTTCAATCTTGTAGTATGCAGATGATACAATTCTTTTCATCCAGGATGATGTAGATAGTGCAATAAATCTCAAACTCCTATTGTATACGTTTGAATCTATGTCAGGTCTTAAGATTAACTTTGAAAAAGGTGAGGTTCTTCATTCAGCCTGATGATTCAAAACTGCAGTTCTATGATGATCTGTTCAATTGCCAGACTGAGAATTGGCCCATAAAATACTTAGGGACTCCTGTTTGCCATAGGAGAACCACTGTTACTCAGATGAGCTTTGTTGGGGAGAAAATCAAGAAAGGGACTGATGGGTGGATGGGAATGCTTTATCAATAGGTGGAAGGGTTACCAAAATTGATGCTTGTTTGTCCAATAGTGCTGTTTACCAGATGTCTCTGAGAATACTACACAGAACCAATATTGATCAGATGGAGAAGCCTATCAGAGCTTTTCTGTGGGAAAGTACTAGACATAAAAGGAAATACTATCTTGTCTCCTGGAAAATCATTTGCAAACCTAAGATCAAAGGGGGTTTAGGGATCAAGAACTTGACTAAATTCAATAATAGTCTGATGTGCAAGTGGTGGTGGAAGTTGGAGAATGTTGAAGGCCCATGGCAAAAATTCATGTGGAGAAAATACTTAAAGAACTCTACTATCTTCTCTGTTGGTCATAAGTAGAAAGATTCAGCTCTCTGGACTGATATGTTGCATGTTAAAGAAATTTATCTTTGTGGGAGGAAAATGCAAGTGGGGAATGGAGTCAGAACACACTTTTGGGGTGATTGCTAGTGTGATTCAATATCTCTAAAACAAAAATTCCCTGCTTTATATGAAATTTCTAATGAGCAAAATATCACAGAAGCACAAGCAGCTAGATCAAGATGGCAGCTTTCTTTCAAAAGATGGTTAACAGTGGACTTACAGGAGCAATTAAGATATCTGAGGAACATTCTTTGTACTATTGCTCTCTCTGCTGAAAATGATAAACCCATTTGGAAATGGTCAAAAAATGGGCAGTTCAAATCAATGTACATGAATATTTGCAGCAATGGGGTCGACAAAACCTTTAAGCACCAGTGGAAGGCAAAAATCCCTCTCAAAATCAAGATTTGGCTCTGGTTAATTTGGCATAATGCTATTGCTACTAAGGATAACATGCTTAGAAGAGGCTAGAGTGGTAACACAAAGTGCCAGTTTTGTGATGAGGATGAAAGCATTTTGCATCTTTTCTTCACTTGTCCAGCAGCAAAATTTGTTTGGAGCTGTGTGGCCAGATCAATTAAGCTCCCACTCATCCTGGTTCTTTTGCTCAATTTTTTTGGTGGATCCCCCAATTTCTTCCTGTTAGCCACAACGTTCAAATTGCAGGAGTAGCGGCCATTTATTGGGCCATTTGGAAAAGGGATTTCTATTTTCGTGCCCTCGGGTCCTTAGTTATACTCAGTTTTCCCCAGCTCCTTAGTTTTTCCTCAGTTTTGCGCAAGCCCTTGTCTGAAACCCTCACAAGGAGCTTAGACGAGAGGAATCCCGTTTAGTTGACCGTTCTGTGCTGACGAGTGGGGCCGCATCGTGTGGGGCTGGTAGAAAGGGACCGCGTGGGACAGGATGAGACCGTGTTTGGTCATACGAGCGGAGCTGGGGCCGTAGCATGTGGGGCTGTAGCGTGTGGAGCCGTGTGGGTCCGAGACATTGGCACGAGTGGTTTCTGTCTCTTTCGCCCAGATTAGCAGTTTTCAATGCACCTTTTTCCTCTCTCTCGCTCAATCTCATTCATTCTTGATTGCCCAAATTGGTAGCAAATCTGGAGCAGCTTATCCTTCTGTTTTTTAACGCCATTCATTTCTTTATGCCTTCATTTTTACCCAATCAGGTACTCCCTCCGATCCATATTACTCTTCACTAATACGGATGTATCAACCACTAAAATGTGTTTAGATACAACCACATTAGCGAAGAGTAATATGGATCGGAGGGAGTAGGAAATCTAGGGCATAAATCTAGAGAAAATATAGGGACGATAAGCTGCATACAGCAGCTAACATAGCATAGATTAACAGTACTACCGACCGAGATCCAACATAACCTATATTTTACATGAATGGGGTTAAGCCTGGAGGCTGCGCTGGTGAATCCCAAGTGCTTTGTGTTTGGCCATGAACGCATGCACGTTCATGGTCGTTCCAACTCTAGCGCCGCCAATGGCTCTGCCAATGGATTTGGCATGGTTCACCAGGCAGTTGAAGTCGGTGGCGCGGAGCCTCCTGTTGCAGAAGGGGCACCTGTAAACGCCTCGAGCAAAGTGGCGATCGTAATGGCCGGACTGCAGCCTCCGGAGGATGTGACGAGTCTTGGTGTGGAAGGACTCATCATCGCTGTCGATGTCACTGCTCTGCACCTGTCACGTAGCACCAAAGATCAAAAAACACGGAGTCAATTGCAGCGATGATGGAACAGAGAGTGAATAAAAGATCATGCATGATAATATGGGCACACAAAAAAAAGATAGCCTCAGTTACATTGAACACACTTATATCCAGGATTTGGGTCAGTGAACCAAAGATCATGCAACAACAAATTTGTACACACCAATTGTTCACAGACCAAACCCTGAATCAATTTGTGCCCAAATATTCATCATCATCAGCACAAATTAACCGGATGGGATTGATTACTCACATAAGTTAACCGAATCTTAAACAAAAGCAAATCACAAACACTAATAACGCAAGATCTAGAACTAGGAACAGACGAACCCTAATAACGCAAGATCTAACACGCAAGATCTAGAACTAGGAACAGACGAACCCTAATAACGCAAGATCTAACACAAAAGGATTGAACTAGGAACAGGCGAACCCTAATAACGCAATATCTAACACAAAATGATAGAACTAGGAACAGACAAACCCTAATAACGAAAGATCTAACACAAAAAGGATTGAAATGGGATTAGAACAAGGGAACAAAGGGTTACCTCCTCGTCATCGACGATGCTGGTGTCGTAGGGGTTCTCCAGGGCGACGTATGGCTCTTGTTCGTACGGGTCCCAATCGACGGGGAACTGGACGGAGGCCTGGATGGGGTCCTAGACGGGGGCCTGGACGGGGGCGGCGGCCGATGCGCCAGCGGCTGATGAGCCGGCGGCTACGTTGGAAGCAGCGATGGGGGCCTGGACGGGGGCGGCGGCCGATGCACCGGCGGCTGATGCGCCGGCGGCTACGTTCGAAGCAGCGACGGGGTCCTAGACGGGGGCGGCGGCCGATGCACCGGCGGCTACGTCGGAAGCGCCGACAATGGGCATCTCATTCTTCTCCATCGCCGGGGTTTTTTCTTCGGGGTTTTTTTGACACGAAGTGACGAAGATGATGGGACAGGAGAGGCGGTTGCAGTGAGAAAGAGAGAGTGGGCGAGCATCGAGGGAGAGAAAGAAGGGCTCTATAAAGATGAAGGTGGCGTTTGGTGTACTGCAACACGCGTCCGCTATGCAAGGCTGCAGCGTGCACCGCGACACAAGGCTAACCCTTCGACGTTTGGTGTACTCAGTTCTAGCCTCGGGCCTTATACAGAAATTTTATCTATACTCAGTTTTCCCCTCGAGTACTTAGAATGGCAAGTGCAATATACTCAGTTCTATCCTCAAGTAGCCGGTCAACAGAGAGTCAACAAATGATTTTAACTTAGCTAATTGAGTCATTTCATGCACAAAAAAATCCAAAAAAACAAAAACATAGTGGCACCTACTCATGGAGTCTTCCTACGCAACCTGCCACCTTAACAAACATAGATAAATCATGTTTTATCACAAATTGCCACTTCTCAGAATCACTAGTAGCTATGAAGATGCATGGTTTTCCACTCAAACTCCTTTGCAAAACATCTTCCCCAAAACATAGTTTATCTAAATGAGGCCATAATTGTCATACTCATGTATATTTGAATTGCACATAATTTGATGTAGCCCAATATGAATTATATTGTACAAAACACACATTTTTCATTTTGTAATTCTTTTGTTTGAATCCCTTAGTCTATTTACTATTTACGTGCCCTTGGTTTCTTAGTACTACTCAGTTTTGCCCTCAAGTACTGTCACAAATGCTCATAGAAACCCAAACTTATCCTGATTGGTTGAGCAGTTGTCACACGGATCGACTCAACCAACCGTTGATCCACTGATCTAACGGGCAGTGTACCCCTATCCGTCTCTTCGTGGCCACCCCTCTCTCTCTCTTCGTGGCCACCCCTCTCTCTCTTCGTGGCCACCCCTCTCTCTCTCTGTCGGTGGATCAACGGTTGGTGGAGTCGATCCGTGTGACAAGAGACATGCATTTATGGATTATTTTGCCACGTAACTATATTCCCTCTATTTATGCATTATTTTCCACGATTTAAAAATGTTAAACTAAAAAATGGTATAATTTTGGTGTAAACAAGAGACATACATATTTGCGGATTTCGGTGAATGGATTATGTATCACCCCTCTAACAATTATCAACTATCTTTAGCATTCCTTTTCTTTTAGGGAATATAGTTTTGGTAATTTGAAATGGCCCAAAAGTGGTATAATTTTGGTAGAAACATGAGACATACATATTTGGCATATTTAGGGGATTTCGGTGAATGAATTATTTATCACCCCTCTAACAATTATCAACTATCTTTAGCATTCCTTTTCTTTTAGGGAATATAGTTTTGGTAATTTGAAATGGCCCAAAAGTGGTATAATTTTGGTAGAAACATGAGACATACATATTTGGCATATTTGGGGGATTTCGGTGAATGAATTATTTATCACCCCTCTAACAATTATCAACTATCTTTAGCATTCCTTTTCTTTTAGGGAATATAGTTTTGGTAATTTGAAATGGCCCAAAAGTGGTATAATTTTGGTAGAAACATGAGACATACATGTTTGGCATATTTGGGGAATTTCGGTGAATGAATTATTTATCACCCCTCTAACAATTATCAACTATCTTTAGCATTCCTTTTCTTTTAGGGAATATAGTTTTGGCAATTTGAAACGGCCCAAAAGTGGTATAATTTTGGTAGAAACATGAGACATACATATTTGGCATATTTGTGGGATTTCGGTGAATGGATTATTTATCACCCCTCTAAAAATTATCGACTTTCTTTAGCATTCCTTTTCTTTTAGGGAATATAGTTTGGGATATAGTTTTGGTTATTTGAAACATCCCAAAAGTGGTATAATTTTGGTATAAACATGAGACATACATATTTGTGGGATTTCGGTGAATGCATTATTTGTCACCCCTCTAACAATTATCAACTATCTTTAGCATTCCTATATTCCCTAACACTTTTTTTTTTGGTAATTTCGGTGAATGCACACACTAACTTTGAAAATAACTACAAGTACATGTAACTGAATAATGGATTTGTAACAAGGGATCCCTTGTAACAACTTCTAGCGCTTGATGAGCAATGATAAGAATCCGATCGCAATTATACAACAACAAAAATAACCAGCCATCAGATTAGCTTGCTTCTTTAACTCGATCAGCTGCTTTAACTGCTTGTTCATTTTCTTCAGTTCTCCCTTCACTTCCACCAGTTCTGCATTGGGAGCATTAGGCATAATCGGAACGGCCCCTCTCTTCGCCGCATTCTCTATAGCAAGTCCCCCCCCCCCTCCCAAATTGCGCTCCCCAATACCGCCAATTGATTCCTGCAATTTAAGCCTCTGAACATACACATCGATCCACTCAAAATACCTGCATTTCTTCAGGATCTGAAAACAACAACGTGAACCCTAAATCCCAAATTCGAGGGAATAACAAGAAAATCGAGAGAAAACAGAGCAATTGGAGCGAGATCTAACCTTATCCCCCTCTCTATATGGCAAGCTCTCGCATGCAAGGAACTCACGTCCACAGTTGCCGTTGTCGTTCGTCTTACAGATCGACCGCTTCAGAGGCTCTTGGCGTGGGCAGTCAGGGCATCTTGTCAAAGGCACGGGTCCATACTGCGGCCATGAAGAACAGGGGGTCAAAGAGAAACTAGATATCACCCGCCAACCGGAGAAGGGCTGCCACTGGCGGAGAACAAGAACAATGGGGCGCGGGGAAAGAAGGGGGAAGCAATGGCACAGGCACGGGCGCGGGGCTGGCTCGAGCTCCCATTTTGCAACGGGCACCTGGGTAAGCTGTGGGTCCGGCGCGCTAACATGGACAAGTTATGGGTCCCACGATGATCTGGATAAGTGGAGGCGTGTCCACTGCGGGGCACCAATAGCGGCCCCACTTGCCAGCACCAACCAACGGTCAACTTAACGGGATTCCTCCCATCCGAGCTCCTTGTGAGAGTTTCAGACAAGGGCTTGGGCAAAACTGAGGAAAAACTAAGCGGCTGGGGAAAACTGAGCACAACTAAGGACCCGAGGGCACGAAAATAGAAATCCCTTTGGAAAATGTGAAACAAGGCATGCTTTGAAGGAAAAATCAATCAAAATCCTATTGAACTAATTTGTTTTGTTGTTGTCTTTATGAAATACTAGGCATGTTTAAATGTACAGGATGGTCATGATGCTCTCCGTCAAGGCGCTGATGCTTTGCAGCGAGTGGTGTTGAGCTCCGTTTGTTCCCACCCTGCAGCAAGAGTGGCGATTGGAGGCAATCAGCAGGTTGGTGACAATGGTGAGGTGGACTACAATTCTGAAGCTGACGATCCCTAGGAGTGAAGATGTCTTGTTAGCTGGCTTCCCCCCTGAAGTGATTGTGAATTATATGTGCCTTCAGATCTCTGGTTGTCTGCTTTTGTTAGCTGGATCGTTAGTTCTCGGTTTGTTTTGGTGCCTAATTCCAGCTGGTAGTTCGTGTTCTACCCCCCCTCCCCCCTCCCGTTTCGAGCTTTGTAAAACTTGTAAGTTTGCCTGTCCTTTCTCCCGAACGCTAGCAGTAGGTGGCGTTCCCCCTTCTGTAGTTTTCTTAGTTGTGAGCTCTAAAAAAACTACCAAACTCTAGCATGTGCCATCTGTTTTCCGTTATCTTGGTAATGGAAATTTATCCAGTGGATTGCGTGTAAAAAAGACACAGTGTAAAATCAATATGATTCAACCAAAGAATTGTACCAAGCATGGGTGTATAAAACTACCAGAGCAACTGGACTTGGGTGGGATCCGGTGAACAAAATAATTATAGGATATGATGCATAGTGGGCTAAATTGATCAAGGTATGACATATTTCATGTTTATGTCATATTTAAAATTCTAAATAGATGGATCACATAATGGTTATTAACTTGTGAAATATTATGGATGCTAACAAGCTTATGTAGGTTCATGGAAAGATCCTACGAACAACTTGGAGCTGATGGAGGTCATGTATGAGGATGCCCATATTGATGGGACATCGGCGATCATGCAAGGAGTGCCAAGGGAAGTGCCAACTAATTTGGTTAATCTTCTAAATGATGAAATCTCTGCACCAACACCTCCTAGTGTGAATAGAAAGCATGGGGCTGCTAGGATTGCATGTAGCTGGCCCGGGGAACAAAAATAGGAACCCATGCATGAAGACTTCAAGCGTTATTGATGAAGATCGTGGAATATCGTCTTTAACCAAAGTGGTCAAAGACATTGAGCCATAATGAAAGAAGTTGTGGAATGTGCAGCCGAGAAGGGTAGTGTTTAGCATTAGATAGCAACAAAATTATTTGGCAAACTCTTACAATCAAGCTTTCTTATATACCATGAAAACTAAGGAGGGTCGGCTTTGTTAGTTAGTGCACTATGAGGACATGAAGAGAAATTAGAGCTACTTTACTTGCATATCTCTGACAATCTCATACTAGTTGTTGTGCCAGCTGCTGATATGGTCAACCATGTTGATCGTCTTGGATATTCCACACATAATGTTATGGTTCTTTGTGATTTTTACTTTTGGTTCACCTCCATAGTTGCAGGAGAACATGTTTCATTCATGACACAATACATTGCTTAAGTTTGAAGCAATTCTTCCTCATCCTCCTCCAGGTATATGTTAGGCTTGTGCACTCTACATTAGGTGATATTAGTGTCATATATGATATCACTAACTTGTGTCCCATTCAGGAAGATAGTACCTAGTTGATTCAAGTTATCCCAATCCAGATAGATATCTTTCACCATATACAAAAACCAAGTATCATCTACCTGAATTTAGGTTAGCTGGAGCGCCTATTGGGAAGAAAGAAATATTCATCCATGCCCATTCATCTTTGCGGAATGCTATTGAGAGCATTTGGAGTATTCAAGCACAAACGGCATATTGCATGGTATATAAAGTTATCCGTTAGAGAAGCAGACAACGATTATGTCGTGGTATCTCTAGCACTCCATAATTTCATTCGCGATAGTTAACCATTTGATCTAAACTTCTATCGATACGATAATGATGAGAACTATATGCCTCCAGGGCATGTTATTTCCACATGAGGAAGCAATAATTTGAGAGAGGACCATGTTAGCATGAACAACACTCGTGATAACATAGCTAACACTTTATCCGCAGCAAGCTCGGGGAGGTGTCTAGATGTGAGAAAACTTCTAGCTCTTTTGGGTTCATATGGAGAACTATTGTAATACATGTCTAGACGTGAGATATTTATAGCTCTTTGGGGGGTCGTAAGGAGAAGTCTTGTAATATAAATGTTGCCACAATCTAGTATTATCTTTGAATATATGTGATGGTTTATATTTCAAATAATATAGAGAAGTCTTCTAAAATAAATGTCGCACAAAATTTTGACTTACAAGCCAAAAGCCAAAGGCCTATTAAATAACTCCAAATTTTTTTGATAAAAAGAGTGTTTACAATTATTTTAGAAAAAGAATGGAAATTCATGTAATATAGCCCTTAATCATGGTAATTATGGTTAAAACATCAGAATTAGCTACTTCATTTTGAATTAGCATTTGTACAACATATTCAACATTTAGGATATTTTATCCTTCAAACAAGCAGCAACCATCATAAGCACTCCTGTCAAACATCAAATCTCAGCTTCCAGTTGCTATTTTCTAACAACCCACTGGTTAGCTACTTAAACAAACAGATCCATAGTAATATCATGCATGTAATACTAGTGTGCACTTACTATGGAAAATAAATAAATAAAACTCATTTCAAATGTTCAGACTTCCAAAAGAAAATTTCAGGAATACATTCAGACATTGAAGTTTTCAAAAAAGAGAATTTTTGTGGCTTGTGTAAAAAGACAAAAATGTCTTATCAATAGTCTTATTGAAGCACCAGTAATTAATTTTATTATACAAGCGACAAAAAATGTTCTTTATCGTCGATACTTTGCGTGCCAATATGGAATAGCCAAATGTATGTCGGAAACCACAAATGGAGCTTGAGCTCCATGGTAGACATGTTTTTGAAAAAAATTGAAAACAACATTTAAATGTTTCAAAAATCGAAACAAAAATTCTAGATGTAGATAATATTGAGATCTATAAGCCTACAAAATCTCAATTCAAAATTCGATGTATTCTAAGCTACAGAAACATGACAAATCTGACAAAATTTCAAGTTTTAAAAATGTGTATTGTTCATCACGTCCAGATCTACATATTTGTCTTTTTTAGCGAGCCTGAAATACAACAAAATTGGACCTAAATTTTTTCACACTATTAGATCTCATTATTGTCTACATTTAGATTTTTTTATTTTAATTTTTTTAAAAAAAATTAAGTGTTGTTTTCAAAAAAATTAAAAAACAAGCTCCATGGAGTTGAGGAGCCATATGTCCACTCTCAACGTATGCATAGAATTTTGGTTCCATTTTTTTGATATATTAAAATATGTGTTACACAATGGATGCATCTACATCTATGATCTGACGGTACTATCTCTATAATGCATGCTAGTTTTATTCGTAGAATCTCTCAATGCAAAAATATGTATAAGATCTATTTAACTTTATTTTTTCCTATTAAATGATACGATATACCCCTATAATATCACTATGATTAGGGATGAAAGCGGCGGTGACCTTCACCGGGCCACGTATACGGAATCTTGCTTAAGATAAGCGGCCTATGTGGATTAGTCCACGAAGACCAGCGGCGCCGGCTGCGTGCACTCTCTTCCTGCCCCTCGGTTGTCGGACGCAGCGACGCCATGCGAGCAGCCTTCTACTGCGGTAGTGGACTCCTCTCCCGTCTTTCTTGCCGCCTTCCTGCCGGACGCAGCCACGCCATGCGAGCATCCTTCTCTATCAGCTGGGCAGTGGACTCCTCTGATGTCTTCCTTGACGTCGTCCTTCCAGCCGGGCTCCATCTCTGTCTAGCGATTTCCAGGCTTGGAGCCGAGAATTCTTACCTTGATGTTAATGATAGAAAGGCATCTGACTGTTGGCCCTTGAGTGAATATGGTATTTGTGCACGAAAATATAGCTCGAGCTACATGTAGCTTATTTATTAAAAATTCGAAAATATCATTTTGAAGTTTTAAAAAACTCTAAAATTAAATCTATATGTAGGCAATATTGTGATCTACAATCGTGCAATTTTTTAAGTCAAAATACCTTATATTTTAAGCTGTGCAAAAATGACAAATTATGATATCTATAATAGTGAACAAGTGCACTTCGAAATCTCGATCTGTCAGAGTTTGTCATTTTTGTACAACCCAGAATATTATGAATCTCGAGTTCACTTTCACACGTTGGTAGATCATATCATTGTCTACATCTAGAATTGTTTTCAGAATTTTTTAAAACTTTAAAATATTGTTTTTTATATTTTTTCAAAAAAACGAGCTACATGTAGCTCAGGCTACAAAAATCCACTCTCGTTATTTGTGCATAGCTGCATATACTGCTACTAGTTGTGCAGATGTACTCTCTGTCCTCAAAAGAGTGTATTTCCAACTATCTTGGAGAGTCAAAAAAATTAAACTTTGACCAAGTTTTTGTAAAAATATAATAATATTTCTCAACCAACTAGCTATATGATGAAAATATATTCCATTGTGAATCTAATGATACTAATTTGGTGATATAAATATTGGTGCTTTTTAAAAAAATAACTTGGTCAAACTTTAAAAGGTTAAACCTGCTAGTGTCGTTCTGGTCTGTTCCAATTCACTTACTGTTCGGAATAAAAGGTACAGGTGTGTTAGCTGACAGTAGTAGCACGATACACATGTACAGGCCACAGACGTGCCGAGTTCACGTCGTGGTCGTTTTTTTTATTTCCGTTGGAGTTAGCCGCCGGCCTTGTGGGATGGCGCAAGCATTGTGGAGCATGGCGGCTTTGTAAGTCAGTCAGTTGATAAGTCTGGATAAAAGCAAGGAAAAAAAAAACGCAGTGTGTGCGCGTCGCGCAAACTGATCGTGCTCGTGCGCTCTGTCTCCTCTCTGGTCTCTGTATTGGCGTGTGTTCTATCTGTTCCAGATGACCGCATGCGTGTAGATTGAGGGGTTGTAGCTGACACAGGAAACCTTGTGCTTGACGGAACCTATCAGTGGAGATGCTACTCTTTAGAGATGTTGTTGCCAGCATGTCGCGGACTGCAGAGACATCAGGCGCGCGCGCGAGAGCACGGAACGCGTATTTAGACGCACCAAGCCGCTACAATATAGTATATATAAATGGCCACCGAAGAATCAGCGAAACAGTATGTGGCCGAATATTATCTCTCTTCTCATTCATTGTAGTGGCACAAATGTTTTTTGCATACACAAAACGCTCGCCTACGATAACCCGCTATGGGTTGTCGAAACCACACCGGAGTAATATAGGAAATCACTTCTCAAACAAAGAAATAGCAAGTAAGCTCGTTGTTCCAAGGAGGAGAGGTCACACTTCAGCAAAGAAATCGGGAACGTACTTTGACCTACGCCACGAACCTTATCACGCGCTAATCCAGAGGATGACACCATAGTTTAAAAATACTGAACATGAGAAGCCAAGAAAAAAATCGAAAATAGAATACCAACAAACTTTATTAAAAGTCATGTTGCCCACAAAAAGTCTAATGAAAATTTTCTAGTAGATCAACATACAAACAATAAACTTGTTGTAAGTTCATGAGCAGGGCATCCGTTCGAAGAAAATGAAAGTAAACAAGTAAATCGCTACTATTAACCATGGCTGACATTCCACTGATCGTCGTGAAGAATCTCGGACGAATAAGTTCCATCATCTCAACGGGCTGCTAAATCCAGCTCCAGATCAGGGGTCAACTTTCTTCACAAGCTTTGTATAGATAATGCGACCATCCCTTGCAGAATTGCTCTCAGCAAGAGCAATTTGAACCATGTCCTGAACACAGCAACAACGTGTACCAAAGTTAGACAACGGTGAGAAATATCCAACAAATTGAGAATATGTCGACGAAACAGGAATCTTTGTCAACATTTTTCAAGAGGTAAAAACTTCAAAAGAAGCTCAATTCTGTTGTCACAAGCATTTCAACATAAGCTCCATTCTTGCAAATGTTGCTTACGGTGTTTCCAGCTGACCACAGCAAAAAGCAGGTACCCAGAATTGACAAATACACATTCCCATTATTTTCACTGAGATCTCGTTATTAGTAACCTATAACCAACTGAGCGTGTGGACATACAATATCAAGCTAAGCTTGTCTACAGTGGGCAAACCAAATGTTAAAGAGTATCCACATTGAGCTGAGAATAGAACTACTAGTAAATGGCATATGAACCTTTGCATTTTTAAAGACCTCAATAAAATCCATATGGGCAACAGGTGCTAGATGTAATGGTAACTTCAAAAGACCAGTTTGGAGAAGATAAATAACAAGCTCCAGAAGGTATGATTACAACAAACAGTATGGAGTTGAATTAACAAACTGAAGTAACTGACCTTCACATCCCTATTGGATAAAAACTTCCCCAAGTTGTGAAGGATGCACCTTAAATCATCCACCTGCATTTGTACAAGATTAAGAATAATGCAACCTCATGTACCTAACTGAGGAATCACTTTCAAAAGAACAATGACGTTGCTTGTAATACCTTTATATAACCAACTCTGTTTTGGTCGAAGTACCTAAAAGCCTAAAGACAAGGAAAAGAAGATCATATGTTAGCATAGCAATAAACGTGGATGCATGTAACATACAGTTTTAAACTTTCATGGGCGACTCATTTAGTCGATTATGTACAGCAGCAAAAAGTACCTGCAACAGGTCCTTATCAACCACCTCATGTCTTGCTGAATCTCCCTTTTGTGATACAGACATCTTTCCCTCCTTCGCAACTGACTTCTCTTCAAGTTCTTTCAAATCTCCTTTCTCTGCTACGGACTGCTTGTCCTCTCCAGAAGCAGATTTTTCATCGACGTTTTCCAATTTAAGATTCTCCATTGTCCTTTTTCCATCATCTTTTGCACTTTCTTCTGGCTTGGTTTCTCTTTCATTTGACTTATCCTCATTCTGCAGAGGAGAAAAATGAAGTGCCACAGTAAGCACGCTTTAAGCATAATTGGTTTCACAGCACCTAAAACGTTAATAAAACTGAAAGTTACATGCGATAAAGGGAATTTTTTCATCCCACTAGTACCCCAGTGTAAATAGATGCTGTTTTGACATGTGCAGCCTCCAACAGAGAACTTTAATCATAAAACATTAGTAAAATGATCTAAAATTATAATTTTAGACTATTTTTCATGACAACTCATATGGTACTACTTTCACTTGACAAATCCAATATTTTTATATATTATGGGCAGTTAGAAAAGTTAGTTTGCACTCTTTCTAGAACGGAGATAGTATTCTGCAAAACTCTTAAACATAATCCAAATGTAAAACTAGGGCCATTAGCCTCCAAAGTCAGCTCATGCTAGTCCACTCCAGGATGAGCTTGGTAAGTTGGTGCTCGCGGCTTCCCACTCATTCAACTCTGCTGGAAGTAACTGGATCTGAACCACATATCGAAAGCTATACTTCCATATTTCGAAGAAAAAAAAATGTATGAAAACAAGTGGAAAAGCCTAAGTAAATTTGGAAGATGGACACAAACCGACATGCATTCATACTGTTACAAAGGAAAAGACCATCTGGTAAGTGGTAATACAGAGAATAGCTCACAGTTGTGTATATTATGCATGGTGAAAAGCGTAGATAATATAACCTGTGCTTCTACCGGCTCTTCGGCAGTAACATCATCCATGTCCTCATCGCCTTCACACATTTCCACTTCTTCAGGGTCTTCTTCATAATCAGGATCCTCATCCTCCATTTTCTCATCAGCTTCAGGTTCATCAGGGGCAGGTGCTGAGTTGTCTGCACCAATCTTTTCCTTGCCCTCTTTTATCAGTTCGTCATGGGCAGCCTCTGGGTGACCTGTACTCATCTTCTCGTCACCCTCTTTTATCAGTCCCTCATTGGCAGCTACTGAATTGTCTGTAATTATCTTTTCACCACCCTCTTTTGTTACTTCATCATTTTTAGCTGGATTAACTGATGTACTCCCAGTTAAGTTCTCATCAGTTGTCTTGAGTCGCTTCTCAGCGGATTCCTTCTTTAGATCTTCCTCTCTTTCGCGCTTACGTTGATTCCTCTTCAAAACATACTGCCTGTAAAGTTTCTGTGAAGACAAAATAAACTGCATGAGAACTGAAAACAGACCACTGCCAAAACCTCTCGATAATGGCATCTGCTTTCCTCATGAGAACTGAAAACAGGCCACTGCCAAAATAAATGTACTAGACTACAACTCAAAGGAGAATACATTTGAATGAAAAAATTAACATAAGTGGTGTCAGAAGATGGTTCCAGATGAGAAAATCAGAAATAAATACACTCTTAAGCTAACAAAGAGTAGACACAGCTGAAGGAATTTACCTCAAGAAAAGACAATATCACACAACCCATTCTGTATTGAAGCATTTCACTGAATGATTCAGCAAACAAAGAAAGCTGAAAAGAAACAGAAGAACAGATCAATCATCAATGTCCATATGAACAGTACCTCGAAAACAATGAATTAATTAGAACTTTACTTTCTTTGAAAAGGTGTTATGCTCCCAAATGAAGTAGTAACGAAAATACAGAGAGCAGAGGTAACAATCCCTTGTAATGACAATTACTCACTCGGTTCCAGCGAATAAGACTTTTTTGAAAAGTCAAGCAAAGTAAGTTTGACCAAACTTTTAGAAAAAACTATCAACAACTATAATGTTATATAGATATTATATGAAAATATATTTAATGATGTATCTAACGATATAGAATTTGTAATGTACATGTTAATGATTTATTTTAAAAACCTGGTCAAACTTTGCATAGGTTGACTTTTCAGAAAAAAAATTATAGGCCTTATTCATTGGAACGGAGGCATAGTTTAAAAAACCGGACCAGTTCGCTGGTTGAACCAAAAAAAACCGGAACCAGCAGCCTCGCCGGTCTGTTAGGCGCACACCGCACAGGACCAGACGCGCCACCAAACCAGGATAAACCGGATAAACCACGGATCGACCGCTGGTTTTTTCGCACTAAACCGCCTATCTGGTCCGACCGGTTTAATTTCTGGAGTATTGGAAAAATAAATGGCGAGGGCGGGGATCGAACGTTGCACCCAGTTTATCGTAGGAACCTACCCTGACCAGTCGAGCTAGGAACCCTTGATGTAAAATAAAGAGATGCGCTTCCTTTTTTACAATTAACTACAGAGTGCCACCCGCATCGTTGTTTGCACCTTGCGTTGCACGCAAAATGCAATACATGCGGCTAGTCTTTGACATGGCATGTTGATGCCCAAGTGCTAATTACTCTGTTATATCATTATGTGAATTGTTATGCTAAATTGCAAGTCTAAAATACATAATTACTCCCTCCGACCACTAATACCTGTCTTTATATGGATGTATCTATACGTATTTTAGTGTCTAGGTACATCCATGTAGAGATAGGTATTAGTGGTCGGATGGAGTATTTGTTTTTTGCAACATTATAAAGTTAGATATATATTACTTTATATCTTAAAAACCAGACAGTGAACTGGTGAACCAGTGGTTCGACCAGTAAAAACCTGAACCAACGGCCTCACTGGTCCGGTTTTTAAAACTATGAACGGAGGTAGTAGCAAATAATAACAAAAGACAGATCAGAATATGGACCTCAAATACTGATTCCTCTATATCATTGGTGGTGTAGTCCAGGAGGCCATCCAAGGAAAGCGATGTTGAACGGAGCTGCAAATGCAAATCGTTCAATAAGATCAAATCGGCAACTTATAAGACCATGTTTAAATTATTATAGCACAAGGCATACTTTATAGTCTTTGCTCTTTTTGGCCTGAAGAATAAATCCTGGATGTTTTGGAGGTTCGTCAGACTTCTTCTTTTCTTTGGTGTCATTGGGTGACTTTTTCTTTGAGTCCACCTTCTGGTCTTTATCCTTTTTTTCATTATCATCCTTCTTTTCACCCTTTCCATTTTTTTCATCAAGTTTTGCATCCTTTTGGTCCACAGCTTCCTTCTGGTCAACCGTATCTACATTTGACTTTTGATTATCGCTCAATATGTGTCCCTTTATCTCCTGCTCCTGTTCTTTCTTCTGATTTGAGGTATCTTCAGCAGGAGTTTCCAATCCTTCTTTCTTCTGATTTGAGATATCTTCAGCAGGAGTTTTCAATCCTTCTTCCAGCTTAGTCTGTGGATTCCCAGCATCAATGAGGTCGTCATCATTCTTCTCCGGTTGAACCTCCACTTCTTGTTTACTTGTTTCAGAAGGTGCAGCAGGCGTAGTTGACTCAGACGCTGAGGCAGGTACTTTCCTTTTAATAACCCTACGAATTACCTTCTTCTTACCAGATTTCTTGGCCTCCGGCGGCTGACTGATGCCAGACCCTGCCTGCTCTTTCCCAACGTCCTCACTCTTCTGTTCAATGTGTTCTACGGCAGTTTCGCCCGCAGTTTCTGCTACAGCATTCTTGCCAACCTGAGGCGATTTATCCACTGAAGTCTCGCCAGTTGGCTTTTTTCGAACAACTTTCACAACTTTTTTTATTATTTTCTTTTTGATGGGCTTTTTATCCTCAGTGACATGGTCAACAGAAGCTTCACCGGAAGTGTTTCCTTCAACAACCCCCACCATCTTCTCAACTTGCTCCCCAACTTTATCAAGATTCTCTCCATCGTTACCAGGTAGTTTGGCGCCTCCATCTTTGCCCTGCTGTTCCATATCAGTATCAACTTTCTCAATTTTGGCAGCAATATCGCCATCCTTTAAGTGATCGTCATCTGTACTTTTGGCCTCGCTTGGCTCCCCTAATATTATTCAGAAATAGACAAGGATCATTTATTTGTGAATGATCAGACAAGGAAAAGGTAGTAAAATGATAAGAGGCATCTTTCACACCTTGCTTTTGTTCCTTTGGATCACCTGGGTCCTAAAGTGCAACAGGAAGTCAGAACTGTTAGATCTGCTGATTCAGCATAAAACAAAGTATGTTGTAATGGTAACCACAAGCTTACCTTTTCGTTCTTTATAACCAGCTGTTCCCTTTCTGTCTTTGATTTGCGGTATGCAATCCAATTCTGCTTCCATATATCCACTGAAGGTACGCATTCCGACAGGTTTGGCACAAACAGTACAGTAACTTCTTTGTGACTAAACAGTCCATCATTGCCAACTCTGTTGTAATGGACCTGCAGTATAATACACGACTTATATTATGATGATGACTTCAGCAATAATATTTCACAGAACATATGTACTGTAAAGAGAATGGACTTTATTATTGGGGGTAAATGCTTTCATCATATCTGACGGAAGAGCCAACACACCAGATATCGATATCGCATTTGCAACTGGTCAGTACCAGTCACAAAGTCTGATATTCCACCAGTTAGCAAAAATATCCTTTAGAATATTGACATGAGGGATTAAGGAGGATTTTGAAGCAAAAATAACTTAGATCTAAACTACTGAAAACAGCAAATCCAGCAGGGGGGTAGTTCTTTTACCAGTAGCACTTTTTCCTAGGCGCAATGGACTAGAATACATAGTATTCCAAAAAAAATGTTTTGGATTAAAAAAATCAGAACCAGAACATCAATTTGGCAAGACCACAGCCAAGTAAATAGGAATAGATGTGTTCTGCAATTTTGCTTTCCAGAAGAACATCTGATGGAATCACTGAAATAAAAGGAATCTGATGGAAGGATACTGTTTTCCTTCAAAAGAAGAACAAATTCAACAAATCCAGTTCTTAGCAAATGTTGACAGATAGGTTCGCATGTTACCTCGAGGAAACGATTCCAATTGGTACAATTAGATAGATCAACTTGAACCAGTTCCTTCACATGTCTGTCCAAGAAGTAGAGTCAGTAGAGTTGCAAGTTACCCATGGTACATTACTTATTGAAGGCAAACCTGATAGCGGTTTGAATCAAGCAAGAACTGTCAACCAATGGATCTCCACCATCAAGTGCTGCATTCCAAGGGCCGCCGATAGCAAGAAGTGAACGATCCTTCTTGAATACAGCAAATTTTAAGATATTGTTCAAGTGCACCACTCGTTCCTCAGTACTTCTCATTGACGTTATGTCAGCAAATGCACCATTGCTCATACCGCTCATCAGAAGTACCTGCATACGAGTACATGACCATATATGTAAGCACAGCAAAAATATCATTTCAAAATGTTAATAGTTATCAGTCTGTTATTTAGGAACGGAGGGAGTACTATAAGGTACAGACAGCATAACTGAACTGTTTCTATGTCCAACCAATGTAAGTTGGCCTTTTTCTTTCTAATGTTTTGCATTACTTAAATACAAAAGGCAAAAATCATGGCAATGCCCTGTGTCTATTACAATGTTGGATAAGTAAAATACTCAACCATGGCATCATTATCAGCTAACTTTTATCCACATTTACCACCAAAGAAGTTCTGCATATGCAAAAGGTGTTGCAAAGTATAGCAGTCAGTACTATGATCCTAGCACAGCATCAGACTACATGCAGACGCCAGACATGTAAATGATACTATTGCAACACTTTTTACAAATGTGACATAAATTTGCAGAGTCAGGTATTTTCTGGAATGTCTCCGTGTCATAATGCGATGGAATCATTTTTTTTTCAAAATATTTTCCACGCAATTGAAACTCATCTAACCAAAATATTTTACTCAAGTGGCAAGCATGGTCCAGGGGAAGACCATCATTGCACCCTCCGATAGCACAGGACAGCAACAAAAGTTGCATTTTATGTACTTGCAGGTAAAATTTTCAACAAACAGGAGTATTAATCCCTAAAATGATATACCACGTGTTTTTCGAAGATTGATATACCATGTATAATGACACGGCTCAAATTGACACTCCCTACTGCTCAAAACAGCTACAACTTAATATAATACACGGCATTATTCATACACCATGTGCAACCTACGCACAACAACACAAGTCAATCAAATTGTCACTCCCTCAACTTTTCACCAGAGCAACTAGAAACAACAACTTAAAATATCTCATAATACTTAAAATAAAACAATTCCAGACAAACACCTTGGCATTCCAAATGGTTCCTGATGTCTTTGTGCTTGATGTTTCCTCAGAAGATACTAATGTGCTTTCATCAGTCTTAGCATCCTCTTCACAGATGGCATGCTCCAGACTGTTTGATAGCAACGACATCAACATAGTAAAAACATACCATTAATAGGAAACACAAGAACATTTTAGCAAGAAACCTATAACAGTACACAAATTACTTATGTAATCCCACTAACAAGTACCTCACTGGTGTGTGCAGAGAAAGATTTAGGCTTTCTTTAGCCCAATTTAGTACAATCTACAAAACAAGTAAATCACAAGTAAGGCAAAGAAATGAACAAGAACAATCTGTAATGGCACTGTTCCACATTGACTTTTGAAATTTTGACCAGCAACAGTCATGAAAAGAATATCAAACCTTAGAAAAATCTGGAATAACTGATAGCCTAGGATATCTTTTTGTCAAAGACAAACAGTCTCTCTCGTCATCCACCAAGCGAAATGGCAAAACCTGCAAAAACACAATCCAATTAGCAATAGAGTTCCTATTGATCATCAAACTAAAACTACTGCACAACTGAACCTGCTAAAATGAGATTTGCATATAAAGGGGGCAGAGAAATGGAAGATGAAAGACAACTTCATGATTGCTCAATCGAATCCATTCTGGTTCAATCATTGCTTAAGGTGTGAATGGTCTTCATTTCATATCAGAATAATAAGGCACCAGAGATCTCCGGGAAAGTGGTAACAGAAAAGAGAAAATGTCTAGAAAGGCAAAAACAAGGATTGGTGTAGATGAATGAATAAGTGGAACCCAGAATTCTCTGATATGTTTGTTCCGGGTTTGGACATATAAGTTTGCAAAGAGCACGGTCAGACAAGAGTCAAGGAAGACCAGAGTGCATCAGGGAGGCATTTAGAGAATTTATATTATCAACTGATTTTGCAAGAACACTGTGACAAACACAACTGTTTGTTTACCTTGCATATATATTCTCTCTTTATTTCTTTAATAGGTGAACGATGCCTTCAGGACAACAAACCAAAACGTTAGTTTAAAGGGCTGCAAAGACGAAGCAGCAACCTATTGTATCCACAAAGCTATAGAGAACATAGAGACACCTATGCACAGCATCACGTCGAGGTGAAGGTCGCCGCAAAGGCTTCTCAGATCTAACAGAAGAAGAACGCCGTCGATCACCAGGGGTTCTAGGTGGAGTGCGCTCTCGCCTTGAATCAGCTACATGCTTCTTGTTCCGCTCCCTCTCCTTCTCGCGGCGTTCACGAAGACGTTCTCTTTCGCGTTCCCTTTCACGCTCCCGCTCCCTTTCTCTTTCACGTTCCCTTATTCTTTCACGGTCCCTTTCCCTTTCACGCTCTCTTTCTCTTTCACGGTCTCTTTCTCTTTCACGGTCTCGAAGGTCTCGCAAGTCCCGTTCGCGTTCCCGTTCAAGCTCCTTCTCCCTTTCCATCAATAGATCCCTTCGACGTTCCTCATCCCTCAGTTCCAGCTCACGACGATAACCAGCCCGGTCAATTGCACGTTCATCGACCATGGATATGCCTGGACGTCCGCGGGGTAAGATGCTGTCGCGGTAATCAGAATCTGAAGATGGATGGAGAAGGCCTTTCCCTGAGGCATAGTCACGCCCAGGGGGCAGACTCATCCCATAACCACTGCCCGATGATCCTTGCCCATAGCCAAGGCTATCAATGTTTGTCCTAGGGGCTCCTCCCAACAATGAAGATGTCTGTTGTCCTCCATATGGAACATTCCCAAGAATGGACAAATTGCGATGATCAGCTTCAGCCCTTCCATATGTACCAAGTTCCTGAGGTTCTTGATGGATTGTAGAGGACCTTCCTGCAAAGTAATCGGCTTGTCTGCCAGAAATGCATACTTACTCAGTGCATGTGCTATGTTTTGTTGCAGTGATAAACGCTCAAAGGATCACTACTGACCTAGCTTTCTAAAAGTGCCAGTGGGATAAAAAGTAACTAACAAAACTAAGTCCTAAGAAGAGATGTTTGGAACATGCACATAGTCCTTCACTAGCCTTTTAAAGTGAGAGTAATTATGGTCTACCATATCTGGACCAAAAACCTGAACAAATTAACTTATATGGGCAGAGTGTGAGCTAACGTACCGCATATCAGACACAGGCGGTAGCTGAGCTTTCAGGAGTGGCTGATGGCGCATTGTTGAACCCTGAAACATTAACAGGATCAAACTAATTATAATCTATCACAGATGGCATTAAAATGCGACAGAATGTAGTTTTGTAGGAGGAAAAGAAACTCTACCTGCTCCACCCTGTCATGAATCTGTGGTAAAAAAAAAGTTAGTTAGATTTTGTTAAGTAAATAAAGGGAAAAGGGCCCAAAAAAAGTGAGCACATGTGATAGACCTGATGGCCTGCAGGTATATGATCAGGATATCTTCTATCCAAATCAGTAAGGCCATCTCTCCTGCCGAGATTAGCTGAGTGTTCACCATACAGTCTTCTCTCTGATGTGTAATCAGTACCATACTGGTCTAGCTTCTGTGCATATCCGCGCACAGACATATAGTCATCGTTTGGTCTTGCCAAGTTGGACCCTGCAGGTCCAGATGAGAACTTGGACGACTGAGAGAGTGACGTTGGATGAGTTGGCAGGCCAGGAAGACTAGAAGAATCTGGACCTTTGCCACCAAGTCCTCCAACCTGCAAAAGGTATTAAATGATTATTCAGTGAAGATATCATGCAAAAATCTCATGAAGCAGTCTTGGCATTTGGAACTAAAAAGGATGTGCGAGGGAAGCTCCAGCCATGGAAAAAAGTAATAAACATACAAGAGAGCTAAAACATAAGAGTCGAGCTGACACTGAGGCGAGGCCTAAATATTATATGAATGGTATGAACTACAAACTGCTGCTGAAATGGCTTAGAGTGTTAAATCTGACAGACTGCACAAAATCACAAATAATACGTAAAAGCAAATATATATACTTTCAGACCACACAAGATCATCAACCCAGGAAAGCTTCTTTAAACTACTTGGCAAGAACATACGATGACCAAGAACAGCTAGTTTCAGAGCAATATTATGGTGTCGGTCAAGAGGTCATGGTGGGCGATAGCATCAGTCACTCAAATTAAAATATGCACTAAATGTTGGACGATAGAGATAGATACTGCGATGCTGGAACTTAATATTTTTCTTTCAGAAAGTGTAGCATATCTAGGGTGTACAGTTTGATTCTCATTTTGTACAACTCTCCCACGGGGGCATTATCGATTCCTAATTTTTTATTTAAATAGACTTCCATTTAGTTCACTATAAAGAATCAGTGACCTTCTGAACCTTCCACAAAATGTAGACAAACATTCCAGAAAGTCATGATAGTATGATACTAATTGCTCTTCATGTGGATAAGGTAAAGGATAAACACAGAATTTTAAGACCCAGGAGGATTCGCGGTTTAGCGGGCAAATCTATTTGAGCTGGAACCATTAATCCTGCCCAGCCTCCTCATCACTGTGAAACCTAGTGTTTTCGTCCATCTCAGATGTCCATGTGGATACATCAGATTTCTAATGGCACAAGGCCGCAGGCAGAGTTATACAACCATTTGCATTCCAAAGGGAGCATTGAGCTGGCAGTTAATAACCTTCATTCATCCACATGCATCACATAAACGATAACTAACAGAGCAACTTAACACAGAAAACAGTAATGAACCGCATCTAGGAGGCTAATACATTGCATAGGCAGGACCAAATTTGAAAAAATGTGAACGAATCACAGTTACTTAACCACCTGCTGTGTGCCATACACCGACGCGTAAGGCCCTCCATACTGCCCAGCAGCCCCCTGTCCGGTGCCGCGGGCGCCTGCCGCTGCGGAGGCCCCAAATCCACTACTACCAGGCTGCACACAAACAAGAGCGCAGGGTTTTGCGCACAGACATGGTGAGAAACCTGCCGTATATCTCTGAAAACAATAACTAGGGCAGAGATACCAGATCAGCGGACATACGATTTGGCCGCCGTAGGATTGCTGCCCGCCGTACGGTGGCTGCTGCCCGTAGGGGTTGGGCCCCTTGGGCGGGAACATGGCGGATGAGCCCGCCTAGGGCTTGCCGCGCGCGGGGTCGCGGGAACCGACCGGAACCTTCCGAACCCTGGCCCCTGCGAGAGAAACCCTAGAGATCACGCTATGAACAGGGAACGGACTTGAACCCCAACCAATCCAGCCGAGACATGGATGCAGAGCTGGGGACTGGTGGAGTCACGAGATTTGTGCCCGCGCCATGCGCTAGGGCTTACCTGCGGGGTTGAAGGGAAGGGGAGGAGGACGCGGCGGCGGAGGGGGGCGAGCTGCCGGTCGGAGAAGTCGAGAGTGGGGGGGAGCTCGGTGGGCTCCGGTGGAAGAAGGGCGATGGCTGGCGGCGGCGGCGAGGTAGGACTTCGTAGGAGCGGGGTTGCCTTTGGGTCGCCTATTTATCTAGGGGTTCGGACTGAACAAGAAGTGTCCATTTCGGGGGACTCGTTCCCACATGTAGATCAGTTCATCACTATTGCGGCTATAGAACCACATCTGGAGCCCGAGCGGTGGCCTTCTTTAAAAATTTCAAAACCGATATTTGTAAGTTTTAAAATTTTCAAAACAAACATCCTAGTTACTGATAATGTGGAACTCTAACAGCGTGAAAAAACTAGAGTTCAGAAAGGCGCTAAGGAAAATAAACCAAAACCTTTTTCTTAGGTTATGTTTGGTTCTAAAGTTAAGCACTGGTGCCGAGTTATTAGGGCATGTATGATGTCAGCTTTTTTTAAAGTTGTCATATAGAATTTTTGCTTAGTTGAAGGAGAGAGAAATAAAAAGAAAAAATAATCTTTCCTTGGCAAAGGAACGATCTCTTAGAAAAATAAGAGAATACTATTTTAGCATTGTACCATATATCTTTTCTTAGCAAATTAATTTTTTTCAAAACAAATTGATTATCATTAATTACTAAGGACGACGATAAGAAATAATGTGGTGTACAACTCATGTCTATGTCTATTGCTTTCTCTACCTGACGTAGAGGGCTAAGAGAAGACATGTCTTCTCTACCATTGTATATGCTCTTAGCCATTTTTCTAAATGTATGCATTGTACACGCTCTTAGGGCTTAGGCATACATATTTTGTAGAGAAAAAATACATTCATTCAAGTTAAAAATAAAATTGCATTCATATGATATTCTACCTGTATGGGTAAGTTTTTGGATATCTTGTGATTTGTTCACTCGTGTTGCTCACCTTTTTCGTTGTTCTTACTCATGTCTAGACTTTCCAAAAAACATCTTAGATGTGATAACGCTTGAATCCCATAAATATTAACTCCCTTCGATCACAAATAAGTGTCGGTGATTTTATACTAACTTAGTACCGACACTCATCTCTGATCAGAGGGAGTAATAAATATTGTATGGTTCAATAAACAATGAGTCAATCTGTTGTTTCTTTTTCAGAGTGGTCTAGGGAGCGTTTGGACTTTGGAGATCTTAGTGTATACATGAGTTCGACAATTGTTGCTGCTTTTGATGACAATGACAAAAGTTGGATTCTCTAAATTCGGTTTGGAGGTTACAGACATAAAGATCTATCGGATTCATCAACTGTAGGGGCGGATCCTGACCCAGAGGCTCGCGGGGTCGGATCTAGTCGATGCACCACAATGATATGTGCTCTCGTCTACGGTGTTGCTTTCTTCGGCTCACAAAGCAGAGATGTGAAGGTGGTACAAGACTCTTCGACTTCCAGTATTTGTCTTTCTCTCCTCCGACGGCCGCTTCAGTTGCATCGATGGCAGCGGGCCAAGATTTTGTTCAACAATTGACCCCTCTAAGAATCTGGGTTTTTTCCAGTGTGTGTTTTACTAACAAATTGTCCCCTCCAGAGAGTCCCTTGTATCGATGCGAGTAAATGAACATGTGGTATCCTTCCCGGGAAAAAACAAGTCATTCATATATGAGAGCAAAGCATTCTCTTTCACTCCACTCACATGAATAGGTTGCATGATGGGCTAGGCACGTTTGTGTACGTTCCAGGCTTGAGTGTAGTGGATGATAACATTTTGATTCTTTCAGATCACATTCTGTGTTACCAGCGTATAAATTGATGAATTTGAGAAGCGGCCAACTTTTGTCACGGCACGGGATACGTAGTCACACGATGTGATCACTCAATGTTTTTTTATTAACTTTTCATTTGTTAATGCAGATCATATGAGACCACCTCAATGTTTTTCTTGGTAACGTTGTGCAAAATGCATGGCCAAAATCGATGTTTTGGGAACTTTTAGTTTGGTTGCCTACTCTTCCTCTCCGGCGCGCTACGGCAACACCCCCTGCTTGCTTCTTTCTGTTCAACACGGAGCTCACAGCCTCCCCACCCTTGCTTAGAGCATGTCTAACAGACCTCCTATTTTTCTGCCCCGTAAAACGCGAGTAGAGGGCCCTGTATTCACTTTCCATCGGCCGAAAACTCGTCCGAGCTAGCAGTCCCCGTATCCCCACCCCGTAAAACAGAATATTCTGTTTTACGGGGTGGGGATACGGGGTCTGCTAGCTCGGACGAGTTTCCAACCCCTCAAAACAGGGTTTTTGACAAATTGGATATTAGAACCAATACAACATCCACATTGAATAAAAGTTTTAAATCACACAATAATCGTCATAATTATTACAATAATGTTTTTCGGAACTGCCAACAAATGTTCTAATGGAAGAATTAAACAAATAACAAATGTTCCCGCAATCAAACAATCAAGATAACTGTTTCACACATACAACAATAGGAAATGAATGTAAAAACTCATTGGCCATGCAACTGTCAGTGGTGATCAATCAGATCTTGGGTGAGCTGGTGATGAGTCTCGGCATCTTCAATGCTGCGATGCGCTGCAAGAAAACCTTCAATCCGATCAGGGTTTCGCTGGGGCTGCACTCGGGTGCCAACATTGTCATAGAAACATGGCAAGTTCAACCCTCTCTCATCTTCAATGATCATGTTGTGAAGAATCACACAACATGTCATGATTTCAACAAGAGTTTCCTTGTCCCAAAACCTTGCAGGACCCCGGACAATGGCAAACTTTGCTTGCAAAACACCAAAAACTCTCTCAATGTCCTTGCGGCATGCCTCTTGATTTTTGGTGAAGCAAGCTTCTTTTCTTGTCAAAGGCTTGTCCTTTTTCTCTTTAATAAACTTGACAAGAGTTGCATAGTTAGGGTAAATACCATCTGTGAGATAGTACCCCATGGTGTACTCATTGTTCATAACTTTGTAGTTACAAGTTGGAGCTTCACCCTTAACTAGTCTTGCAAATAAAGGGGATCTATTCAAGACGTTGATGTCGTTGAGTGTCCCCGGCAGTCCAAAAAAGCATGCCAAATCCATAAGTCTTGCGAGGCCACAGCTTCAAGAACAATGGTAGCATCACGGCTTTTGCCACAATACATTCCATGCCATGCTTTTGGACAATTTTTCCATGTCCAATGCATGCAATCCAAACTACCAAGCATCCCCGGCCACCCCCTCTTTTCATTGATCTCCATGAGTCTCTTCGTATCTGATACGTCTCCAACGTATCTATAATTTTTTATGCTCCATGCTTGTTTTTACACCATTTGCCTACAGTTTTGTTACACTTCGTGGCACTTTTATGCATTTTCCGGAACTAACCTACTAACAAGTTGCCACAGTGCCAGTTCCCTGTTTTCTACTGTTTTTGTGTTTCAGAAGTGATACACAGAAAATATTCTCGAAATTGGACGAAACAAGTTCCTGAAGTCTTATTTTTCACGGAAGCTTCCAGAGATCCGAAGAGGAGTAGGAGAGGGGCCACAGGCCGTCCTCACGCTAGGCTGGCGCGGCCCAGGCCCTGGCCGCGCCGCCATGGTGTGAGGCCACCTGGCTCCACCTCTGACATAGCCACTTCGCCTATAAAGACCCCCCGACGGAAAAAACCTAAGTACCCGATCACTTTTCTAGAACACATCGCGATCCGCCGCCGCCGTCGACCCGAAGATCGGGAGGGTTCAGAAGCTCTTCCCAGCACCCTGCCGGAGAGGGGAATCGCCACCGGAGGTCTTCTTCATCGTCATGCTTGCCTCCGGAGCGATGAGTGAGTAGTCTACCTTGTACTATGGGTCCATAGCAGTAGCTAGATGGTTGTCTTCTCCACCATGTGCTTCATGTTTAGATCTCATGAGCTGCCCTACATGATTGAGATCACCGTTATGTAATTCTACATGTTTGGTTTGTTGGGATCCGATTAATATTGGTGTTATGATTAAGTTGTTGTACTGAATTATATCTTATGTTATCTCTATGTTGTTTATGATCTTGCATGCTCTCCGTTGTTAGTAGCTATCTTGCCCGAATAGTTGCTAGTGACTCCAAGAGGGGTATTTATGCTCGATAGTGGGTTCATGCCTCTATTTAACCTGGGGGAGTGACAGAAACCTCCAAGGTTGTAGATGTGCTGTTGCTACTAGGGAGAAAACAACATTCATATGCTCAAGGGCATATGCTTTGTTTACATTACACATTTTGCTTAATGCAATTATCTGTTGTTCGCAACTTAATACTTGTGGAGTTCTCGGATTGATTCGCCACAAGTGGATTATTAGTCATAGATGCAGTTGGATGGCGGTCTATGTATTTTGTTGTAATGCCCAGAGTAAATCTCATAGTGATCTTCTTGACATATCACGTTTATCTTTATTCTATCAATTGCCCAACTGTAATTTGTTTACCCAGCATGTGTTATTTATCTTATGGAGAGACACCACTAGTGAACTGTGGACCCCGGTCCTATTTCCATCATATTGCTATCACCTGTTTACTTTACTTGCACTGTTTACTTTACTCGCACTGTTACTTACTCGCACTGTTTACTTACTCGCACTGTTTACTTTACTCGCATAATTCTACTGTTTTCCACTCGATACGCTCATAACCTTTGTTTCAAACAAACCGGTGAGATTGACAACCTTATCGCAAGTTGGGAACAAAGTACTTGGTTGTGTTGTGTGCAGGTTCCGCGTTGCAGCTAGCAAGCAAAGCTTGGACGAGGCGCCATATATAAATTGTCCGAAGCTGTCGCAAACTAGCAAGCATCACCTTCAGTCGTTATTGTCTGCTCTTCTCCTGATCGATAAACCTTGGTTTCTTAATTGAGGGAAAATTTGCTGCTATATTCATCACACCTTCCTCTTGGGGTTCCCAACTGGCTGGTCATTCACCACGCACAAGGAATCTTCTGGTGCCATCACCCACGCGCCAGCAGCTAATTTTCTGGCGCCGTTGCCGGGGAAGAGTGGAAGACTTCTGCGAGGGGAGTTTTTCGCACACACATCCTTTACTTTGTTTTAAGTTTTGCTTTACTTTATTTTTACCTGCATCGTTTTATCAAAAACACAAAAAAAATAGTATCCTTGATAGTTGTTTTTACTTGTCTTGCTTTATCATGCTTTCTATCAATGGTTGGTTTCTTTGAAACTAAATCTTTTTGGCAAGGTGGATTCACAGAAGAGCTGCAGAATTATTATGAGGAACACCGCTTGTCACAAAAAGGGAAACACTTATGGGAACAAATCAATAGATTGTATATCATTGCTAGAAATGTGTGCTCTACTTATAATGTTACCTATTGCTTTGATAGATCTTGTTGCTGTAGGAGGTATAAACACCTCCCTTTTCAATGTGAGTATAATGATGATGTTACCATATCTTCTTATATTAATGGAAATTATGACTTTTATGATGTGGAACAAATTGAAGAATTTATTGCTTGGAAGGGTGCATTCAAACTTGCTTATTTTCTTGAAAATACTGATGATGCACTTTATAAATATGAGGTTTATGATATACTTAAATTTTGCTTTGATAATTACAAGGAAGAGAATGGCTATATTCTTAAATATCTTAATAGATGCTCTCCAACGGAAGAGACTAATGCCTTGAAGGAGCCTATGGAAGAAGAAATTGCTCAAACTGGAAGCTCATTGGATGCAAAAGAGGAGGAGAGTGATGATCAAGAGGAGGAAGAATGGAGCTACCCATGTCTACCTCCCAATAAGAGTAACTCTTTAACTAATACCTTATTTGATAGCCCTCCATGCTTAACAAAGAAGGATGAGTGTGATACTTATATTGTTGAGTTTGTTCATGATGCTACTGAAAATTATTATGAGAGAGGAAAATATGGTTGTTGGAATTCTCATGTTACTAAAACACCTCTTTTTATATTGAAAGTTCCTAAGTTGCTCTTGTTTTATCTACCCATACTTGTTACTATGTGCTTCTTTGATTTATTTTCTTACAAGATTCCTATGCATAGGAAGTGGGTTAGACTTAAATGTGTTTTATATTTGCTCCTTGATGCTCTTTTTGGCTTCCATTCATATTTCTTATGTGAGCATCTTCTCAAATTACTGAGCCTAGCTCAAAGGCGTTAAAGAAAAGCACTCTTGGGAGATAACCCAATGTTTTATTTTCAGTACTTTTTATTTTATTTGAGTCTTGGAAGTCATTACTACTATAATGACCGCTCCTTATCCTTTTTATTTTATTGTTGTGCCAAGAGAAGCCTCTAATTCGAGTGAGGTAAAGATTTGGGGATGTTGCTGTCCTGAAACTGTTTTCGGTGCTGCACCGTAAAAATTTGTATAAATTCTCTGTATATCTTTTGGACCTGCGATTTCTTGTGCATATGCCCCAGGTTATATCCAAACTTTCATTAGTTGAACACTTTTTTATTTGAGCAACAGAAAACCCCTCAAAAATTCGTCCTTTGTCAGCTGTTCTGTTTTGACAGATTTCTGCCAATATTTGTGTTTGCCGCTTTATCGCTTTCTTTTGAGTTCTTTTGATCACGGAACTTTTGGGGAAGTTGCTACAGTAGTATGTGCTATATATGTGGTGGTCTTGAGTTGAAACCTGAAGCAAAAAGAGGTTGATTATATGTTATGCTACACTAATGTTGCTAATAGAATTGTGTTTAGTTTTGTATGAAGGAAGTTTTCAAGTGTAGGGATTGGAGAATGATGAGATGAGTTGAAGAATGGACAAAAGCTCAAGCTTGGGGATGCCCATGCATCACCCCAAGAAATATCCAAGAAGTACAAGCGTCAAAGCTTGGGGATGCCCCCGAGGCACCCCTTCTTCATCTGCAAAAATCAGGTCACCTTTCAAAACACTATATTTTTATTGCTTCATGCACTATGTGTTTTTCTTGGAGCGTCAGTTGTTTTAGTTTTCTTAGTTAGTTTAGTTTTGTTTGCTGCAATAAATGGTTGGACCCCAACAAATTTCCTTTGGAGGAGATGTACTCGTTTTCATTTGCAAAGAACACTCCATTTTCATTCTTACAATTTCACCGGGTGTTCTTCTTTTTCCGCTACTGCTTTTGGTTTTCGTTTTCGCCTTGATTTGCGTTCAGACCTTGTCATATCTTTTCATCAAGGTGTATTTTTTCCTCTGATCTTTATTGGTTTTCATCAAAAGAGGTGTCTTTAAAAATTTCAAATGGTGTTGGAAAAGAGAAAAAGCTTTGTGCAAAATAGTGGTACAAGAAGGAGCTTGTGTAGACTGCGGCTTAGGCTTTTTCATGTCATGCTTGATATCTTTTTGATGGTATGCTTAGTGGTTTTGCTGTAGCATGACTTGTCTCAAATAACTGAGATTGCTTAATGAGCCTTTGAAAAAATCATGCGTTGTTTTTATCGTTTGGAAGCATTATTTTGGTTTTCTCCTTGATGCTTTATTTGGGTTGACTTGGCGCATGCTCACACATGTAGACTCTTACAAAGTCACCAATAGCCTCTATGATCATTTAGTTTTTGACTTTTGATGCCATCTTATGCTTCTTTTAATGTCGCTTTGCCGCTTTGCATGATTATGGCCATTATTGCTCTCTTAGTTGGTCGCTCCCAGTCTTTTGCTAGCCCTCGCCTTGTACTGAGTATGAGCTCTACTCGTGCATCCAACTCCTAAAAGCCAAAGTTTTCCCAAGTGTCCACCATACATACCTACTAGCAATTTGCTATTCCAAGTAAATTTGACTTGCTTTTATTTTCTCTTCAAATTAAACTCTTACCAGTGTTATGCGAAATTCGGTCAGTAAAGCTCTCACGAACCGGAAGGCACACTTTACTTTTTCCTGTTCTTAAAAATTTGACATTGTGGTCTTTTATGTTGAGTTATTATGCTTGCAAGTTGTAAGTTGGAGACTAGCCCAGCCATGCAGTCATGGGCAAGCTTTCAACATTGCACTTCCTATTTGAGTTGATATCGTGATATTTTGTTTATGGATGCCCGCGGTGTGAAATGAATTGGGAATCTTGTGGGGATCATGGAGTTTGTATATGTGTTAGGGAAACTGCCGGGCCGCTAATCTAAGCCATGTATAATTCATGGTGGAAATTTGCAGCATACCCATGGTGGACATTCAACGACGCATCTCACAATAAAAAGCTAAACAAATGGCAAATAAAAGAGAGGTCGAGGTGTTCATTGTCTGCTTGTCCTGTCATTTTGATGTGGGCTTGTTCCATGTCATCGGGCATGGAGGTACCCCATTGGCGGTTCTCAATGATATGCATATATTTACAATGACAAGAGCCTTGCTTGGGACTCTAAGTAAAGTAGCATGAGGTTTGGGTACTCGTATTCACGGGACACGAGGTTTTCAACTTATGATTTGTCAAGCATATGCATCATAATTGTTCTCGCATTAACTTTAACCATTCAAGATGCTTATGATGGGGGCAATGAGAGCTCAAAGCCGGTAAGTACCATAATTTTTTAAGGTTATAAAACTTGCAATCACTGCTTCCCTCTGCGAAGGGCCTTTCTTTTACTTTTATGTTGAGTCACCACCTTCTATCTTTATGCACCATTAAGAGAGCATAGTTGACATTCTTAGTATAATGTGCATTATCCCAAAGTTTTCATTGATTGATTCATATTGTTGGTTTCACTTGTTCTCAAATTATTTGTATCTAGTCGCCCTCTTAAACTTGAAGGTGTCCTATGCATTTATGTTTTGCTCTCTTTGAAGGACAAGCTGAAAACCATTTGTATGTTTTTCCTTATGATTCGAACACACGTTTGACTTTCATTGTTTCATTTTCATGATCTTTTGTTTGTGTTCATTTGCATGTTTACAATATGGTTGCTAAGTTCTTATTGTCAAGATTATATCTTTCATGCCCATGTTTTAAGTTCTTACGATCCCAGCTCACAAATGCTTACATATATGATCAAGATTGTGTAGGTGCATGTCACCTCAAAAATTATTCTTTTGTTATCACTTATCTACTCGAGGACGAGCAGGAGTTAAGCTTGGGGATGGTTGATACGTCTCCAACGTATCTATAATTTTTGATGCTCCATGCTTGTTTTTACACCATTTGCCTATTGTTTCGTTACACTTAGTGGCATTTTTATGCATTTTCCGGAACTAACCTACTAACAAGTTGCCACAGTGCCAGTTCCCTGTTTTCTGCTGTTTTTGTGTTTCAGAAGTGATACACAGGAAATATTCTCGGAATTGGACGAAACAAGTTCCTGAAGTCTTATTTTTCCCGGAAGCTTCTAGAGATCCGAAGAGGAGTAGGAGAGGGGCCACAGGCCGCCCTCATGCCAGGCTGGTGCGGCCCAGGCCCTGGCCGCGCCGCCATGGTGTGAGGCCACCTGGCTCCACCTCTGACATCGCCCCTTCGCCTATAAAGACCCCCTGATGAAAAAAACCTAAGTACCCGATCACTTTTCTAGAACACATCGCGATCCGCCGCCGCCGTCGACCCGAAGATCGGGAGGGTCCAGAAGCTCTTCCCGGCACCCTGCCGGAGAGGGGAATCGCCACCGGAGGTCTTCTTCATCGCCATGCTTGCCTCCGGAGCGATGAGTGAGTAGTCTACCTTGGACTATGGGTCCATAGCAGTAGCTAGATGGTTGTCTTCTCCACCATGTGCTTCATGTTTAGATCTCATCAGCTGCCCTACATGATTGAGATCACCGTTATGTGATTCTACATATTTGGTTTGTTGGGATCCGATGAATATTGGTGTTATGATTAAGTTGCTGTACTGAATTATATCTTATGTTATCTCTATGTTGTTTATGATTTTGCATGCTCTCCGTTGTTAGTAGCTATCTTGGCCGAGTAGTTGCTAGTGACTCCAAGAGGGGGTATTTATGCTCGATAGTGGGTTCATGCCTCTATTTAACCTGGGGGAGTGACAGAAACCTCTAAGGTTGTAGATGTGCTGTTGCTACTAGGGAGAAAACAACATTCATATGCTCAAGGGCATATGCTTTGTTTACATTACACACTTTGCTTAATGCAATTATCTGTTGTTCGCAACTTAATACTTGTGGAGTTTTCGGATTGATTCGCCACAAGTGGATTATTAGTCATAGATGCAGTTGGATGGCGGTCTATGTATTTTGTTGTAATGCCCAGAGTAAATCTCATAGTGATCTTCTTGACATATCACGTTTATCTTTATTCTATCAATTGCCTAACTGTAATTTGTTTACCCAGCATGTGTTATTTATCTTATGGAGAGACACCACTAGTGAACTGTGGACCCCGGTCCTATTTCCATCATATTGCTATCACCTGTTTACTTTACTCGCACTGTTTACTTTACTCGCATACTTCTACTGTTTTTCACTCGATACGCTCATAACCTTTGTTTCAAGCAAACCGGTGAGATTGACAACCTCATCGCAAGTTGGGAACAAAGTACTTGGTTGTGTTGTGTGCAGGTTCCGCGTTGCAGCTAGCAAGCAAAGCTTGGACGAGGCGCCATATATAAATTGTCCGAAGCTGTCGCAAACTAGCAAGCATCACCTTCAGTCGTTATTGTCTGCTCTTCTCCTGATCGATAAACCTTGGTTTCTTAACTGAGGGAAAATTTGCTGCTATATTCATCACACCTTCCTCTTGGGGTTTCCAACTGGCTGGTCATTCACCACGCACAAGGAATCTTCTGGTGCCGTCACCCACGCGCCAGCATTATCTTGCTCATCTGGAGCTCGGAGATACGTCTCACCATACAACTTGATCACCATCTTGGCAAACATACGCACGCAATCCGTGGTTGTTTGTACACCAATGCGAAGGTACTCATCGGTATAGTCTGCTGGGATACCGTATGCAATCACGGGTTTTGCCGTAGATCGGGCTTTGGGGGCTACACATCGCTAAAACATTTGCTTCCCATCTAAATATGAGCTAACAAAAAGCAATCAAACACACTAGCCCACCGGCGTGCCGCCGTCCAGAGAAATCCAGGGGGTAGACCGCGCGGGTGCAGCAGGCTAGGGTTTCACCGTAGATCGGGCTTCGGGGGCTATGCATCGCAAAAATCTTTGCTTCCCATGTACATCTGACCTAACGAAAGCCAAACAAACACACTAGCCCACCGGCGTGCCGCCGTCCGAAGAAATCTAGGGGGGTAGACTGCGTGGGTGCAGCGGGCTAGGGTTTCGGCGTAGATCGGGCTTTGGGGGCTATGCATTGAAAAACCTTTGCTTCCCATCTACATATGACCTAACGAAAGGCAATCAAACACACTAGCCCACTGGCATGCCGCTGTGCAGAGAAATCCTGTGCCGTAGACTGCGTGGGTGTAGCGGCTAGGGTTTCGCCGTAGATCGAGCTTCGGAGGCTATGCATCGCAAAACCTTTGCTTCCCATGCATGTACGTATGACCTAACGAAAGGCAAACAAACACACTAGCCCAGCGGCGTGCCGCCGTCCGGAGAAATCCAGCGGGGTAGACCGCGTGGGTGAAGCGGGCTAGGGTTTTGCCGTAGATCGGGCTTCGGGGGCTATGCATCACAAAACCTTTGCTTCCCATCTACATATGACCTAACGAAAGGCAAACAAACACACTAGCCACCGGCATGCTCCTGTGCGGAGAAATCCTATGCCGTAGACCGCGCGTGTGCAGCGGGCTAGGGTTTCGCCATAGATCGGGCTTCGGGGGCTATGCATCACAAAACCTTTGCTTCCCATCTACATATGACCTAACAAACGGCAAACAAACACACTAGCCCAGCAGCGTGTCGCCGTCCGGAGAAATCCAGGGGGTAGACCACGCGGGTGCAGCGGGCTAGGGTTTCGCCGTAGATCGGGCTTCGGGGGCTATGCATCACAAAAACCTTTGCTTCCCATCTACATATGACCTAACGAAAGGCAATCAAACACACTAGCCCACCGCCATGCCGCCATCTGGAGAAATCCAGGGGGTAGACCGTGCGGGTGCAGCGGGCTAGGGTTTCGCCGTAGATCGGGCTTTGGGGGCTATGCATCGCAAAAAGCTTTGCTTCCCATGTACATATGCCCAAACGAAAGGCAAACAAACACACTAGCCCACCGTCTTGCCGGCGTCCGAATAAATCCAGGGCGTAGACCGCGCGGGTGCAGTGGGCTAGGGTTTCACCGTAGATCGGGCTTCGGGGGCTATGCATCACAAAACCTTTGCTTCCCATCTACATATGACCTAATGAAAGGCAAACAAACACACTAGCCCACCGGCATGCCATTGTGAGGAGAAATCCTGTCCTGTAGACCGCGCGGGTGCAGCGGGCTAGGGTTTCGCCGTAGATCGGGCTTCATGGGCTATGCATCGCAAAAACCTTTGCTTCCCATCTACATATGACCTAACGAAAGGCAATCAAACACACTAGCCCACCGGCGTGCCGCCGTCCGGAGAAATCCAGGGGGTAGACCGTGCGGGTGCAGCGGGCTAGGGTTTCGCCGTAGATCGGGCTTCGGGGGCTATGCATCGAAAAAAGCTTTGCTTCCCATGTACATATGACCTAACGAAAGCCAAACAAACACACTAGCCTACCGGTGTGCCGCCGTCCGAAGAAATCCAGGGGGTAGACCGCGTGGGTGCAGCGGGCTAGCGTTTCGCCGTAGATCGTGCTTCGGGGGCTACGCATCACAAAACCTTTGCTTCCCATTTACATATGACCTAACGAAAGGCAAACAAACACACTAGCCCAGCAGCGTGCCGCCGTCCGGAGAAATCTAGGGGGTAGACCGCGCGGGTGCAGCGGGCTAGGGTTTCATTGTAGATCGGGCTTCGGGGGCTATGCGTCGCAAAAACTTTGCTTCCCATCTACATATGAACTAACGAAAGGCAAACAAACACACTTGACCACCGGCATGCCGCTGTGCAGAGAAATCATGTGCTGTAGACCGCGCGGGTGCAGCGGGCTAGGGTTTCACCGTACATCGGGCTTCGGGGCCTATGCATCGCAAAAACCTTTGCTTTCCATCTACATATGACCTACCGAAAGGCAAAACAAACACACTAGGGGACTCCGCACCGTCTGGCCGCGAGCAGGTGTAGCGGGCTAGGGGACTCCGCAACGTGTGGCCGCGAGCGGGAGTTTTCATGCACCATCATTCCATGCCGGTCCCAAATTGGACATAACTAATTAAAAAATCAAAAAAAATGTGTAACCTTCACGTGGCGTCATTTTATGTGACCTAGAAGTGGGAAAAAATTAAAATCTTGAGAAAAACTGTTTACCAGAAAGTCCCTTCACATAAATGACCTATCACGTTCGAGGTTGCATGACTTTTAGATTAAATGAGCTAGATTTGGCCATGAGCATGTCATAGTTTGTCAGAACGAGGCCATATCGGACACGTGCGTGGCCCTTGGGATGTCGAGGAACGCCATGAAGGTCGATTCTTGTTTGGTCTCACGAAAAGTGCTTTTTCCATTTTTGGAGTGCCGAAATAGAGTTTTTTTGTGAAGCAGCTACCAAAAAGCGAAATCAGAAGGTGGGAACAACACCCCACATTAACAGTAGACCATTTGGGATACCCATATCAGCTCTCGTTTTGTTCCGGCAGCCTTTGGAGGTATATTCTGAATTTTGCGCAAATTCCTGCCGATTTCGCTGGAAGCGGGGTGGTTTTGCACTTTAACGGTAAAAAGTAAACCTCCTGATTTTTTGCAAAAATCATTTTTGGATCCGCAACATGTTATTTCTTCACTAAACAATGGGTGAAAAAAGGGGACTCCGCACTGTATGGCCGCGAGCGGGAGTTTTCATGCACCGTCATTTCTTGCGGGTCCTAAATCGGACATAACTAATTAAAAAAATCAAACAAATGCGAAACCTTCGCGTGGCATCATTTTATGTGACCTACAAGTCAGAATAAAATTCAAACCTTGAGAAAAACTATTTACCAGAAAGTCCCTTCACATAAATGACCTATCACGTTCGAGGTTGCATGACTTTTAGGTTAAACGTGCTAGATTCGGCCATGAGCAGGTCATAGTTTGTCAGAACGAGGCCATATCGGACACGCACGTGGCCCTTGGGATGTCGAGGAACGCCATGAAGGTCGATTCTCGTTTGGTCTCACAAAAATGCCTTTTCCATTTTCGGAGTGCCGAAATAGGGTTTTCTTGTGAAGCAGCTACCAAAACGCGAAATCGAAAGGTGGGAACAACACCCCACATTAATAGTAGACCATCTGGGATACGCACATCAGCTCTCGTTTTGTTGCGGCAGCCTTTGGAGGTATATTCTGAATTTTGCGCAAGTTCCTGCCGATTTCGCTGGAAGCGGGGTGGTTTTGCACTTTAGCGGTAAAAAGTAAACCTCCTGATCTTTTGCAAAAATCATTTCTGGATCCGCAACACGTTATTTCTTCACTAAACAGCAGGGGAAAAAAGGGGATTCCGCACCGCGTGGCCGCGAGCTAGTTTTCGTGCGCCGTTATTTCATGCGGGTCCTGAATCGGACATAACTAATTTAAAAAAATCAAAAAAATATGAAACCTTCGCGTGGCGTCATTTTATGTGACCTAGAATTCAGAAAAAAATTCTAACCTAGGGTACGGCTCATGTTGGTACTTTGCCATGTGCTTCAAGGTAAACACACGGCAAAGTCCACATTTTCAGCACACAGCCGTGTGCTGGCACACGACAAAGAAGGTGGGCCGGGAAACCCTAATTCGGGTCTTTGCCATGTGTTGTTTCTTTTGGCGGGCTAGGGTTTCACTGTAGATCGGGCTTTGGGGGCTATGCATCACAAAACCTTTGCTTCCCATCTACATATGACCTAATGAAAGGCAAACAAACACACTAGCCCACCGGCATGCCGCTGTGCGAAGAAATCCTGTGTCGTAGACTGCGCGGGTGCAGCGGGCTAGGGTTTCGCCGTAGATCGGGCTTCGGGGGCTACGCATCGCAAAAACCTTTGCTTCCCATCTACATATGACCTAACGAAAGGCAATCAAACACACTAGCCCACCGGCGTGCCGCCGTCCGAAGAAATCCAGGGGGTAGACCGTGCGGGTGCAGCGGGCTAGGGTTTCACCGTAGATCGGGCTTCGGGGGCTATGCATCACAAAAAGCTTTGCTTCCCATGTACATATGACCTAATGAAAGCGAAATAAACACACTAGCCCAGCGGTGTGCCGCTGTCCGAAGAAATCCAGGGGGTAGACCGCGCGGGTGCAGCAGGCTAGGGTTTCGCCATAGATCGGGCTTCGGGGGCTATGCATCGCAAAACCTTTGCTTCCCATCTACATATGACCTAACGAAAGGCAAACAAACACACTAGACCAGCGGCGTGCCGCTGTGCGGAGAAATCCAGGGGGTAGACCGCGTGGGCGCAGCGGGCTAGGGTTTTGATGTCTACGCACGCGTCTGTTCTTGTAGACAGTGTTGGGCCTCCAAGTGCAGAGGTTTGTAGAACAGCAGCAAGTTTCCCTTAAGTGGATCACCCAAGGTTTATCGAACTCAGGAAGGAAGAGGTCAAAGCTATCCCTCTCAAACAACCCTGCAATTACGATACAGAAAGTCTCTTGTGTCCCCAACACACCCAATACACTTGTCAGATGTATAGGTGCACTAGTTCGGCGAAGAGATAGTGAAATACAAGTGGTATAGATGATTATAAGTAGTAAATGCAATCTGGAATAAAAATGGCAGCAAGCAAACAAGTAACAAAACAGCAAGTAAACGGTGTGCAAAGCTTGGAGACAAGGCCTAGGGATCATACTTTCACTAGTGGACACACTCCCAACAAATATAACATAATTGAACAAATAAATAACTTCTCTTCACTATGCTACTCTGAATTACTCTCCTATTGAATAACACTAATCATTGCATAGTGGCTACAGAAGCACCCCTTAAAGTTCATCAAGTACTTGACAAACACCACTCATAGAGATATCCAAATCAAATCACAACTCAAGATAAATATTATTGCAACTTAGACCAAGTACTAACACGGTGCACACACTGTCAACATTACACCATGAAAGGAGGAATAGATCACTTCAATACTATCATAGTGATAATTATTCTCATAATCCATAAGAGATCACAATCGTAGCCTAGACCAAGTACCACCACGATGCACACACTGTCACCGTTACACCATGGCAGGAGGAATAGATTACTTTAATAACACCACTAGAGTACACATAATGATGAAGAGTAGCATCTACTTATTCAACATGATACAAAGCTCATGATCACATAAAGATCACATCATGGGAGAGAGAGGTGAACCACATAGCTACCGGTAGAGCCCTCAGCCCCGGGGATGAACTACTCCCTCCTCATCATAGGAGACAGCAAGGTTGATGGAGATGGCGGTGAGGTCGATGGAGGCAGCGGAGACGGCGATGGAGACCGATGGAGATGGCTCCGAGGGCACTTCCCCATCCTGGCAGGGTGCTGGAACAGAGACTTCTGTCCCCTGAAATTCATCGATAGCGGCGGTGGAGCTACAGAACTCTTTCTGGAAAATTGCTGACTCCCCTAGCGTTTTCTGTCCCGAGGCTTTATATAGGCGAAGGGGCGTCGTCAGGGGGCTGCCAGGGGCTCCTCCCACATAGGGGGCGCGGACCAGGGGCTGGGCCGCGCCGCCCTGGTGTGAGGCTGGCCCCTGGCCCCCCTCCGGCTCTCTTTCGGTCTTTGGTACTCTTTCGGGAAAAATAAGACTTCTGGAACTTGTTTCGTCCAATTCTGAGAATATTTCCTGTGTAGCATTTCTGAAACACAAAAACAGTAGAAAACAGGGAACTGGCACTGTGGCATTTTGTCAATAGGTTAGTTCCGGAAATCACATAAAAATGTCACGAAGCGTAACGAAACACAAGGCAAATGGTGCAAAAACAAGCATGGAGCATCAAAAATTATAGATACGTTTGAGACGTATCAGCATCCCCAAGCTTAACTCCTGCTCGTCCTCGAGTAGGTAAGTGATAACAAAAGAAATAATTTTTGAGGTGACATGCACCTACACAATCCTGATCATGTATGTAAGCGTTGTGAGCTGGGATCAAAAGAACTTAAAACATGGGCATGAAAGACATAATCTTGATAGAAGAAACTTAGCAACCATGTTATAACATGAAAATGAACACAAACAAAAGATCATGAAAATGAAACAATGAAAGTCAAACGTGTGTTCAAATCATAAAGAAAAACATGCAAATGGTTTTCAGCTTGTCCTTCATAGAGAGCAAAACATAAATGCATAGGACACCTTCAAGTTTAAGAGGGCGACTAGATGCAAATAATTTAAGAATAAGTGAAACCAACATCATGAATAAATCAATGAAAACTTTGGGACAATGCATATTATACTCATAATGACAACTATGCTCTCTTAGATGGTGCATAAAGATAGAAGGTGGTGACTCAACAAAAAAGTAAAAGAAAGGCCCTTCATGGATGGAAGCAGTGATTGCAAGTTTTATAAACCTTCAAAAATTATGGTACTTACTAGCTTTGAGCTCTCATTGCCCCCATCATAAGCATCTTGAATGGTTAAAGTTAATGCGAGAACAATTATGATGCATATGCTTGACAAATCATAAGTTGAAAACCTCATGTCCCGTGAATACAAGTACCCAAACCTCATGCTACTTTACTTAGAGTCCCAAGCAGGGCTCTTGTCATTGTAAGTATATATGTATCATCGAGAACTGCCAATGGGGTACCTCCATGCCCGATGACATGGAACAAGCCCATATCAAAATGATAGGACAAGCAGACAATGAACACCCCGACATCTCTTTTATTTGCCATTTGTTTAGCTTTTTATTTTGAGATGCGTCGTCGAATGTCCACTATGGGTATGCTGCAAATTTCCACCATGAATTATGCATGGCTTAGATTGGCGGACCAGGCGTTTCCCTAACACATATACAAACTCCATGATCCCCGCAAGATTCCCAATTAATTTCACACCGCGGGAATCCATAAACAAAAGATCACGATATCAACTCAAATAAGAAGTGCAATGTTGAAAGCTTGCCCCATGACGGCATGGTTGGGCTAGTATCCAACTTACAACTTACAAGCATAACAACTCAACATAAGAGAGCACAATGTCCAAATTTTAAGAACAAGAAAAGGTAAAGTGTGCCTTCCGGTTCGTGAGAGCTTTACTGACCAATTTTCGCATAACACTGGTAAGAGTTTAATTTGAAGAGAAAATAAAAGCAAGTCAAATTTACTTTGGAATTGCAAATTGCTAATAGGTATGTATGGTGGACACTTTGGTAAACTTGGTTTTTAGGAGTTGGATGCACGAGTAGAGCTCATACTCAGTACAAGGCGAGGACTAGCAAAAGACTGGGAGCGACCAACTAAGAGAGCAATAATGGCCATAATCATGCAAAGCGACATAGCAACATTAAAAGAAGCATAAGATGGCATCAAAAGTCAAAAACTAAATGATCATAGAGGCTATTGGCGACTTTGTAAGAGTCTAACATGTGTGAGCATGCGCCAAGTCAACCCAAATAAAGCATCAAGGAGAAAACCAAATTAATGCTTCCAAACAATAAAAATAATGCATGATTTTTTCAAAGGCTCATTAAGCAATCTCAGTTATTTGAGACAAGTCATGCTACAGCAAAACTACTAAGCATACTATCAAAAAGACATCAAGCACGACATGCAAAAGCCTAGGCCGCAGTCTACACAAGCTCCTTCTTGTACCACTTTTTTCATAAAACTTTTTCTCTTTTCCAACACCATTCAAACCTTTTTGAGGAAACTCTTTTGAGGAAAACCAACATATACCAGAGGCAAAAATACACCTTGATAAATAAATATAAAAAGATCTGAACGCAAATCAAGGCGAAAACAAAAACCAAAAGCAGTAGCAGAAAAAGAAGAACACTCGGTGAACGATAAGAGTGAAAACTAGAGTGTTCTTGTTAAATGAAAAGCGAGTTCATCTCCTTCAAAAGAAACGTGATGTGATCTAACCACTTATTGCAGCAAACAAAACAAAATAAAACTGAAAACAAAAACAACTGACGCTCCAAGAAAAACGCATAGTGCATGAAGCAATACAAATATAGTGTTTTGAAAGGTGACCTGATTTTTGCTGATGAAGAAGGGGGTGCCTTGGGGGCATCCCCAAGCTTTGACGCTTGTACTTCTTGGGTGTTTCTTGGGGGTTGCATGGGCATCCCCAAGCTTGAGCTTTTGTCCATTCTTCATCTCATCTCATCATTCTCCAATCCCTACACTTGAAAACTTCCTTCATACAAAACTAAACACAATTCTATTAGCAACATTAGTGTAAGCATAACATTGAATCAACCCTTTTTGCTTCAGGTTTCAACCCAAAACCACCACATATAAAGTATATACTACTATCAACTTCCCCAAAAGTTCCGTGATCAAAAGAACTCAAAAAGAAAGCGATAAAGCGGCAAACACAAATATTGACAGAAATCTGTCAAAAATATCATACTTAACAAAACCAGCTTCCCCAAGCTTAAACTTTTCTATAGCATTAGCATTAACGGTATTCAAAGCATTCGTACTAATAACATTGCTATGCGAAATAAGCTCCAAAGGTTTTTCAATTTTCTCATCAAATCTAAACTCAGAAAAAAGACTAAAGAACTCTTTATTTTCCATTAAGCCTAACTAGTGAAAATAAAAACGAGAAACAAAAAGATGTAATTGCAGAATCTAAAGGAAATAACTCCGAGCACTCACACAGGAGGATGCGAGTACCTTTTACCTTACCTCCCCGGCAACGGCGACAGAAAAGAGCTTGATGTCTACACACGCGTCTGTTCTTGTAGACAGTGTTGGGCCTCCAACTGCAGAGGTTTGTAGAACAGCAGCAAGTTTCCCTTAAGTGGATCACCCAAGGTTTATCGAACTCAGGGAGGAAGAGGTCAAAGCTATCCCTCTCAAAAACCCTGCAATTACGATACAGAAAGTCTCTTGTGTCCCCAACACACCCAATACACCTGTCAGATGTATAGGTGCACTAGTTCGGCGAAGATATAGTAAAATACAAGTGGTATAGATGATTATAAGTAGTAAATGCAATCTGGAATAAAAATGGTAGCAAGCAAACAAGTAACAAAATAGCAAGTAAACGGTGTGCAAAGCTTGGAAACAAGGCCTAGGGATCATACTTTCACTAGTGGACACACTCCCAACAAATATAACATAATTGAACAAATAAATAACTTCTCTTCACTATACTACTCTGAATTACTCTCCTATTGAATAACACTAATCATTGTATAGTGGCTACAGAAGCACCCCTTAAAGTTCATCAAGTACTTGACAAACACCACTCATAGAGATATCCAAATCAAATCACAACTCAAGATAAATATTATTGCAAATTAGACCAAGTACTAACACAGTGCACACACTGTCAACATTACACCATGAAAGGAGGAATAGATCACTTCAATACTATCATAGTGATAATTATTCTCATAATCCATAAGAGATCACAATCGTAGCCTAGACCAAGTACCACCACGATGCACACACTGTCACCGTTACACCATGGCAGGAGGAATAGATTACTTTAATAACACCACTAGAGTACACATAATGATGAAGAGTAGCATCTACTTATTCAACATGATACAAAGCTCACGATCATATAAAGATCACATCATGGGAGAGAGAGGTGAACCACATAGCTACCGGTAGAGCCCTCAGCCCCAGGGATGAACTACTCCCTCCTCATCATAGGAGACAGCAAGGTTGATGGAGATGGCGGTGAGGTCGATGGAGGCGGCGGAGACGGCGATGGAGACCGATGGAGATGGCTCCGAGGGCACTTCCCCATCCCGGCAGGGTGCCGGAACAGAGACTTCTGTCCCCCGAAATTCATCAATAGCGGCGGTGGAGCTGCGGAACTCTTTCTGGAAAATTGCCGACTCCCATAGGGTTTTCCGTCCTGAGGCTTTATATAGGCGAAGGGGCGTCGTCAGGGGGCTGCCAGGGGCTCCTCCCACATAGGGGGCGCGACCTGGGGCTGGGCCGCGCCGCCCTAGTGTGAGGCTGGCCCCTGGCCCCCCTCTGGCTCTCTTTCGGTCTTTGGTACTTTTCTGGGAAAAATAAGACTTCTGGAACTTGTTTCGTCCAATTCTGAGAATATTTCCTGTGTAGCATTTCTGAAACACAAAAACAGTAGAAAATAGGGAACTGGCACTGTGGCATCTTGTCAATAGGTTAGTTCTAGAAACCGCATAAAAATGCCACGAAGTGTAACAAAATACAAGGCAAATGGTGCAAAAACAAGCATGGAGCATCAAAATTATAGATACGTTTGAGACGTATCAAGTTTCGCCGTCCATCGGGCTTCGGGGGCTATGCATCGCAAAAACCTTTGCTTCCCATCTATATATGACCTAACGAAAGGCAAAACAAACACACTAGGGGACTTCGCACCGTCTGGCCGCGAGCGGGTGCAGCGGGCTAGGGGACTCCGCACCGTATGGCCGCGAGCGGGAGTTTTCATGCACCGTCATTCCATGCGGGTCCCAAATCGGACATAACTAATAAAAAAATAAAAAAAAGTGTAACCTTCGCGTGGCATCATTTTATGTGACCTAGAAGTGGGAAAAAAATTCAAACCTTGAGAAAAACTGTTTACCAGAAAGTCCCTTCACTTAAATGACCTATCACGTTTGAGGTTGCATGACTTTTAGGTTAAATGAGCTAGATTCGGCCATGAGCATGTCATAGTTTGTTGGAACGAGGCCATATCGGACATGCACGTGGCCCTTGGGATGTCAAGGAATGCCACCAAGGTCGATTCTTGTTTGGTCTCACGAAAAGTGCTTTTTCCATTTTCGGAGTGCCGAAATAGGGTTTTCTGTGAAGCAGCTACCGAAACGCGAAATCAAAAGGTGGGAACAACACCCCACATTAATAGTAGACCATCTGCGATACACATATCAGCTCTCGTTTTGTTGGGGCAGCCTTTTGAGGTATATTTTGAATTTTGCGCAAGTTCCTGCCGATTTCGCTGGAAGCGGGGTGGTTTTGCACTTTAGCGGTAAAAAGTAAACCTCCAGATTTTTGCAAAAATCATTTCTGGATCCGCAACATGTTATTTATTCACTAAACAGTGGGTGAAAAAAGGGGACTTCGCACCGTATGGCTGCGAGCGGGAGTTTTCATGCATCGTCATTTCTCGCGGGTCCCAAATTGGACATAACTAATTTAAAAAAATCAAAAAAATGCGAAACCTTCACGTGGCATCATTTTATGTGACCCGCAAGTCAGAAAAAAATTTAAACCTTGAGAAAAACTGTTTACTAGAAAGTCCTTTCACATAAATGACCTATCATGTTCGAGGTTGCATGACTTTTAGGTTAAATGAGCTAGATTCAACCATGAGCATGTCATAGTTTGTCGAAACGAGGCCATATCGGACACGCGCGTGGCCCTTGGGATGTTGAGGAACGCCACGAAGGTCGATTCTCGTTTGGTCTCACGAAAAGTGCCTTTTCCATTTTTGGAGTGCCGAAATAGGTTTTTTTTGTAAAGCAACTACCGAAACGCAAAATCAAAAGGTGGGAACAACACCCCACATTAATAGTAGACCATCTGGGATACGCATATCAGCTCTCATTTTGTTGCGGCAGCCTTTGGAGTTATATTCTGAATTTTGCGCAAGTTCCTGCCGATTTCGCTGGAAGCGGGGTGGTTTTGCACTTTAGCGGTAAAAAGTAAACCTCCTGATTTTTTGCAAAAATCATTTCTGGATACGCAACACGTTATTTCTTCACTAAACAGCAAGGGAAAAAATGGGATTCCACACCGCCTGGCCGCGAGCTAGAGTTTTCATGCGCTGTTATTTCATGCGGGTCCCGAATCGGACATAACTAATTTTTAAAAAATCAAAAAAATGCGAAACCTTCACGTGGCATCATTTTATGTGATCTAGAAGTCAGAAAAAAATTCAAACATAGGGTACGGCAATATGCTAGTGCAACACATGAGGTGTATTGGCTCATTTTGGTACTTTGCCGTGTGCTGCAAGGTAAACACATGGCAAAGAACACAATTTCAGCACACAGCCGTGTGCTGGCACACAACAAAGAAGGTGATCTGGGAAAACCCTAAATCGGGTGCTTTGCCATGAGCTTTCCAGAAAGGCGCACGGCATAGACAAGTTTTGCCGTGTGCTTTGGTGGCCGGCACACGACAAAATCTTTATTCTGCATATTCTCCTATTGTTTTTGCACATTTATTGCACCTAGGATCCATATATTAGTTTATTTTTACGCATATATCATAGGTCCCCATGTAAGTTTTTGAGGGATTTTGGCGCCTCCGGGGCATTCCCCCCTTGAAACACTCGACTGCGGGCCAACCGGCATGCTACTGTGCGAAGAAATCGGGCTAGGGTTTTGCCGTAGATCGGGCTTCGGGGGCTATGCATCGCAAAAACCTTTGCTTCCCATCTAAATATGACCGAACGAAAGGCAATCAAACACACTAGCCCACCGGCGTGCCGCCGTCCAGAGAAATCCAGGGGGGTAGACCGTGCGGGTGCAGCGGGCTAGGGTTTCACCGTAGATCGGGCTTCGGGGGCTATGCATCGCAAAAAGCTTTGCTTCCCATGTACATATGACCTAACAAAAGCCAAACAAACACACTAGCCCACCGGCGTGCTGCCGTCCGAAGAAATCTAGGAAGGTAGACCGCGTGGGTGCAGCGGGCTAGGGTTTCGGTGTAGATCGGGCTTCGGGGGCGATGCATCGCAAAATCTTTGCTTCCCATCTACATATGACCTAACGAAAGGCAAACAAACACACTAGCCCAGCGGCGTGCCGCCGTCCGGAGAAATCCAGCGGGGTAGACCGCGCGGGTGAAGCGGGCTAGGGTTTCCCTGTAGATCGGGCTTCGGGGGCTATGCATCACAAAACCTTTGCTTCCCATCTACATATGACCTAACAAAAGGCAAACAAACACACTAGCCACCGGCATGCTGGTATGCGGAGAAATCCTGTGTCGTAGACCGCGCGGGTGCAGCGGTCTAGGGTTTCGCTGTAGATCGGGCTTCGGGGGCTATGCATCGCAAAACCTTTGCTTCCCATCTACATATGACCTAACGAAAGGCAAACAAACACACTAGCCCAGCGGCGTGCCGCCGTCCGGAGAAATCCAGGGGGGTAGACCGCGCGGGTGCAGCGGGCTAGGGTTTCGCCATAGATCGGGCGTCGGGGGCTATGCATCGCAAAAACCTTTGCTTCCCATCTACATATGACCTAACGAAAGGCAATTAAACACACTGGCCCACCGGCATGCCGCCGTCCGGAGAAATCTAGGGGGTAGACCGTGCGGGTGCAGCGGGCTAGGGTTTCAACATAGATCGTGCTTCGGGGGCTATGCATCGCAAAAACTTTGCTTCCCATGTACATATGACCTAACGAAAGGCAAACAAACACACTAGCCCACCGGCGTGCCGCCGTCCGAAGAAATCCAGGGGGTAGACCGCGCGGGTGCAGCGGGCTAGGGTTCGCCGTAGATCGGGCTTCGGGGGCTATGCATCGCAAAACCTTTGCTTCCCATCTACATATGACCTAACGAAAGGCAAACAAACACACTAGCCCACCGGCATGCCGCTGTGCGGAGAAATCATGTGTCGTAGACCGCATGGGTGCAACGGGCTATGGTTTCGCGATAGAGCGGGCTTCGGGGGCTATGCATCGCAAAAACCTTTGCTTCCCATCTACATATGACCTATATCATTTGATTTACTCATGTGTACTAATGAAGATACTATTTTTTTGTGAATGCAAGTGTTTCCAACATGCCAGGAGGGGGGCGCAAAGGAGGAGGGGGCTACTAAAGAAGGCCGTGAAGAAAGTTAGGGGCTTGACGACTATTCTTGCGCAGTCTGACCCGACAGGCTCCACTTCACCCCCACGGGCAGCTAGTCCTCCAGCCCCTTCGAGGCGTCGGAGGGGTAGACGGCCACCTAGACCTCCCCCAGTCAAGGAGGTGGTGGAGGACATGGACGTTGACGAGGACGAGGACGAGGAGGAGGAGGACGAGGAGCAGGTGGAGGAGGACGTGGACATTGCTGAGGAGGAGGAGGAGGACGACGACGACAGGATCTGGGAGCTGATACGTCTCCGACGTATCTATAATTTTTGATGCTCCATGCTTGTTTTTACACCATTTGCCTTGTGTTTCGTTACACTTCGTGGCACTTTTATGCATTTTCCGGAACTAACCTATTAACAAGTGCCACAGTGCCAGTTCCCTGTTTTCTGCTGTTTTTGTATTTCAGAAGTGATACACAGGAAATATTCTCGGAATTGGACGAAACCACATCCTGAAGTCTTATTTTACCCGGAAACTTCCAGAGATCCGAAGAGGAGTAGGAGGTGGGCCACAGGGGCCCCACACACCATGGTGGCGCGGCCAGGCCCCTGGCCGCGCCAGCCATGTGTGAGGGCGCCTGGTCCCACCCCTGACGACGCCCCTTCGCCTATAAGAAGCCTCGGGACGGAAAACCCTAAGGGAGTCGGCAATTTTCCAGAAAGAGTTCCGTAGTTCCGCCGCCGCCACCGACGAATTTCGGGGGACAGAAGTCTCTGTTCCGGCACCCTGCCGGGACGGGGAAGTGCCCCCGGAGCCATCTCCATCGATCTCCATCGCCGTCTCCATCGACCTCACCGCCATCTCCATCAACCTTGCTGTCTCCTATGATGAGGAGGGAGTAGTTCATCCCCGGGGCTAAGGGCTCTACCGGTAGCTATGTGGTTCACCTCTCTCTCCCATGATGTGATCTTTATGTGATCGTGAGCTTTGTATCATGTTGAACAAGTAGATGTTATTATTCAGATATTATGCTACTCCCATGCTTAATTATTATAGTGTACTCTAGTGATGTTATTAAAGTAATCTATTCCTCCTGCCATGGTGTAACGGTGACAGTGCGTGCATCATGGTGGTACTTGGTTTAGGCTATGATTGTGATCTCTTGTGGATTATGAGAGTAATTATTACTATGATAGTATTGAGTGATCTATTCCTCCTTTCATGGTGTAAAGTTGACAGTGTGTGCACCGTGTTAGTACTTGGTCTAAGTCGCAATGATTTCTATCTTGAATTGTGATCTGATTTGGATGTCTCTGTGAGTGGTGTTTGTCAAGTACTTGATGAACTTTAAGGGGTGCTTCTGTAGCCACTACACAATGATTAGTGTTATTCAATAGGAGAGTAATTCAGAGTACCATAGTGGAGAGAAGTTATTTATTTGTTCAATCATGTTATATTGTTGGGAGTGTGTCCACTAGTGAAAGTATGATCCCTAGGCCTTGTTTCCAAGCATTGCACACCGTTTACTTACTGTTTTGTTACATGTTTGCTCGCAGCGATATTTATTTCACATCACGTTTGCTACTTATAATCATCTATACCACTTGTATTTCACAATCTCTTCGCCGAACTAGTGCACCTATACATCTGACAAGTGTATTGGGTGTGTTGGGGACACAAGAGACTTTCTGTATCGTAATTGCAGGGTTGCTTGAGAGGGATAGCTTTGACCTCTAACCTCCCTGAGTTCGATATACCTTGGGTGATCCACTTAAGGGAAACTTGCTGCTGTTCTACAAACCTCTGCACTTGGAGGCCCAACAAGTGTCTACAAGAATAGAAGTGCGTAGACATCAGGAGCCACCGGAGGTGTACGTTGAGACGGTTGAGTCGATGCCTTCTGAGCCTGGAACACGTGCTCCTTACCAGCGTGGGGTCTCCGAGCTGCCTACCATTGCCGAGTGGATGGCAGCCAGCGGGGTTGTTATGCTTATCCTGAGAGGGGAGGGGTACCTACTTTCACAATCATATGTTTTCACAACTTTTCATCACTATTTGCTCATATCGTTTTTGGTTGTTCATTGTGCAGGTCCTTCATGTACAAGGAAGGCTACAAACTGCGTGCCTACTCGAGCATCCTTGGATGCCTTGTTAGGAAGCACTGGCCTGGGTTTGTGACCATGCCTAATGGTCGCACCGAGATAGCTTCGACTTGGGACCACTACGCTTACGCACCCGATCCGGAGGGCGAACACGGGAGGAGGCTCAGGAACTGTGGATCTGGGGTGATCCGTGATTTTTGGGTAAGTTAACTTTACTTCTCGTCATTCGGTAATTCTTTTTCAAGATCCTACATTTTGTCACTTTCTTCCACTAATGCCTTTTTTCTCACTTTTTTGCATCCTTGTAGACCTACTTTCGTATGGATCCTGATTATGAGAAGGAAGATTGCATTCAAGTGGCCGACAACATAGCACGGAAGAAAGTGACCGATATGCACTATGAGGGGCGTATTTTGTCCATCCGCAATTGGTACGCCGAGAAATGCAAGCTCCCGATGAAGAAGGAGCAAGCCCGAGAGATCGTGGACTTCCAGCCGTGGCAGTACTTGCAGGTACTTCCATTTCCCGTATTATGGACTTGGTGACCGCCAGATGTTTTTCACTAATATGTGTATTTTGTGCACATGCAGTCCCCTCCTCCGTACATAGGTCACACCAGACCTCAAGTTTGGCGCGCGATGGTCCGTCACTACACAAGCGCCGCATACAAGAGGAAGCACGCAGAACAAAAGCTGAGGAGAGCCGAGATGAAAGGTGGATCACACACGCAAGGCAGCGTCGCCCTTGGCATCGTCCAGGACAAGAAGGTGAGAAAATGCATTGCCTTAACCTTGATCATCATGTTCTTCCTTATTCCGCAAATGCGTTCATGTATCTTTGTGCTATCTTTTGCAGGACAAGGAGATAGGCTCGATTGCATCGCTGTTCAGGATATGGGGCGACAACCGCAAGAAGAAGGACAAGAAAGACAGGAAGATGAAGTGGGTGAGATCGCCGAAGCCAAGGACAAGGCATACCGGGCCAAGTATGCGGAGATTCACGGCCCCGAGGCGGACCTCGACATCGAGCCATTTGACCCCGAGGTTGCCATGCGTGCGGGAGAAGGCAAGAAGCATGGCCGCTTGTTTGTCTGTGATGGGGCGGTAGATCCTAAGACCATCCCGTCGTTGAGACAGATCAACCGTGGCAAGACAAGCTCCTCGCCTGCCGTAGAGCCCCGCCCGACGCCGTCGTCTATAGCCATTGACGCGATCCGGGTATGTTCTCCTTGCTTAGTCATCTATACTTCATTCCATGTCTTCCATTGCAACATCCATGACCTTCGGATGACACAACGTAGGCTCAATTGGAGGCCGAGAAGGCACAGAGGGAACATGCCCAGGCCCTCCTTGCTCAGCAGCAGCAGATGATGATGCAGCAGCAGATGATGATGTGGATGAACCAGAGGCTCAGTGCCCACGATGCCCACTTATCGGCGAGTTCTCGCTCATACAACCTAAGACGAATCATAATTCCATACACCTTACCCGCGCATGCTTGATTTGCAGGCCTCTCTACTGGCTGGCACCACACTTCCTACATTTGATCCACCTCCCTTTGACTTCAACACATGGGAAAGTTCTCGCGTGTATTATGTGCCAATCTCAAAATACCACATGTCTAGTGCATATTGACTTAGGCTCACAATTTTCTATCTTGTAGCTACATACCTCGGGTGGATCCAACAACGCGGAGGTCAGTGGGTCATCGGGTCAAAATGAAAATGACATGATGACGCCTCCTACGTGAGGACTGCCTAGCTTCAACAACCCGCACGTCGCCCGCTGGCTTTGACTCCCGCTTAGATCTCAAATTCTACTTAGTTTTCATTCTTTGAGTTGCCATGTCCATTATTACATATAACTTGTCAAATAAACTTGCTAAGGGTAGAGATTCGGTGATGTCTAGTTGCTATGCCCATTTAGTAACTTGTAGTTTCTATGTGCATTGTTTCAACAACACTTGTCAAAAGTACTTCATATATTTGTATACTATGTCATATGACTTGTGAATCTAATGTTTTTTGCATTTGAACTTGTAGGATGTGCATGAAAGATGAACTCGTTGATCTTCCGGCATTGGGTTGCCATGTGTTGTTGTATTATGAACATATGAACTTGTTATGCACTATTTGTGGTCATGGAGTTTGTATTATGCACCTATTGTGATCTATTATGCATGTATTTGTGATCTATTATGCTAAATTTGTCATATATTGTGTATTTATTTGTTTTATGATGCAAATATGTTGTTGTGATGCCACTGCTGTTGGCTTTGTTGCATAATATTGGTATTGTATTTTATGTGCAGGGATTCCTGTAAATACAGCTAAAACAGAGAAAAAACTGGGCCTTTGCCGTGTGCTTGCACATGGCCAAGAAACCATATTTCCTCTGTCGTGCGCTAGCACACGGCAAACATGCCACGCGTCAATAGACTGTGCTCTCCTAGGAACTGATCTGCTGATGACCTGGGAAGTCTGGCGCACAGCATAGCTATACACACGGCAAAATGCAACACCACGGCCCACGGCACACTGCGCACCCACGGCATACAGAGGCTCACGGCAAAGGAAAGCACACGGCAAACCTCCACTAGAGGCACACGGCAAACTGCAAGCTCACGGCAAACTAGAGGTAGTCATCTAGCTGCACAGCTCACGGCAAAGGAAAGCGCACAGCAAACCTACACTGCAGGCACACGACAAAGAATATGCTCACGGCAGACTCAAGGTAGTCATCTAGCTGCACAGCACACGGCAAAGGAAAAGGTCACGACAGACTGTAATTTCGGAGAATATGCTCACGGCAGACTCGAGGTAGTCATCTAGCTGCACAGCACACGACAAAGGAAAAGGTCACGACAGACTGTAATTTCAGGCCCACCTCTGTCTCCATCAACGTCTGGGAGGCGTTAGCTGCTTTACTTCGTCGTGCGGGCGGCTGCAGCACACGGCAAAGTTTTTACCGTGCGTTTTCGGAATTGCTCACGGCATAAACTCTTCGTCGTGGCTTTCGTTGCTGTGTGTTGTTTGCCGTGCGCAAACGCACGGTGTATAGTTTGCCGTGAGCCTTTGCTGTTTCGCCGTGTGTCGCAGGCACACAGCAAAGCACAGTTTTCCGGTAGTGCATGTTCTCAAATCAATCAGATATCCTCAAAAAACTTGTGTTACAACAGAAGACCAAGTACACAGAACCAAATATCCATATGTAAGAAGCTAATGCATCATTCACCATGTGAAGTCTGAGAAGTTCGACCAATATAAATCTTCTTATTCCGTCACAATCATAAACTCTCCTTGGCATCCATCATTTGTTTCTAGCCTGGACAATCTCTGTGTAATCTATAACAAAAATTAGGGCAATGACATTATGCTAATGTTCATTATGCAAAGCAGAGGTTGATTATCTCAAGCAAAACTGATTTCATCTCAGCTCCTAACCAGAGAGATTGGCCTATGAAAAACCTTTGAGAATAAATATCCCATTGCCATGAGATAAATTGATAGTAGAAAAAAGTAAAACCAGTATAGCCGCACTCTGCAGATAGTCCCCCCTCCCCCTGCAACTTTCTTTTCAAATGTCCAGGGAGTACCAGTATAGCCTCTTTAGGAGCGTTCGTCGCCCACCCGATGAAGGTAGAAATTATCGACTTCGCATTGGAGTAAATTATCGAGTTCATTATCAAAGTGGTAAACACCATATATTAAAATTCGCTAATTCACTCCCATCGGGAGGGGTTTGCGACTAGTTGAAGAAAGCAATCCGAAGATTTTGAGTATTGAAACAGCCAAACAAGGCTCATGACAAAAATTTGATTGTTAAGCCACATCGTCGCGATAAAAGCATGAATGCCGTGGTCGCAAAGATCATGAAGGTAAGACCTCAGGATCCGTCCTGCATGGCCTAGTATACGCACATGAATGCGCTCTGCTAGTAAATTTCCGTATCCACGATACGAAGAAAAATTCTGGTGGATGCACTGGGTACCCTAAGAAATACAGGAATCCATGTCTTTGTAAGTCCTGAATGCGTCAAAAGACTGGGTTATGCCAGGTACCTAATTCGAGTCCGGGGACTCCAGTTTGAAGTAGGTGGCAAGCTTTTGCTCAGGCAATTAGCTGGTTTCCTGATCCGTCATAAGCACCAGGCTTGCTAACCAAAATCCCCATGAGAAATTAAGAATATAAAATATTCAATGAAATTAAGAAAGAAAAGAAGACGAAGATTGATGAAGTCAAAGATATGAAGATTTGAGATTCAACCTGAATCTACAATTCTAGTAGAATCTCGGGGGCTACTGACAAGGGTATAGCCATTAAGGCCCATTATCTTAGTACCACTGGAGCCCATTCGGGTAATTGTCCAACGAGAGTTAGGTCCAAATATAGATATATTCGAAATACGAGCTGATATCGTATACAAATATTGTAATTTGTATTGAACCCGACCGGATCCTCTAGACCTGGCCACCTATATATAGGGGCCAGGAGAGGCCAGCCAGGGTCAGATTGAGATTGAGCCAATTGTTTACGGGCTTATTCTCTACACGCATCAAGTTTCGCCTTGTTTGTCTGAATCTTTACCTTCCAGTTTATCCGACGCCCTCTTCCCCCGATCCTAAGTTCTTCATCTAGGACGTTTGCCGAGTTAACCCTCATCATCTACCCTCATGGATGAGGAGACAGTTGTAAACTCCTTAGCTGAAACTAAAATCTCTCTTACCATACTGGCATATTGACCTCCAATGCCATTGTTTATATCATCAATTACTTCTTTGCAATCAGATGCAATCACCACATTGTTGTAGAACAGATCGACAACCAAAGCAATAGCTTCTCTTATAGCAAGGGCCTCAAGTACAGCTGGTTCCGAAATCCGATATCGCTGAGGCACCAAGGAACAATCTTGTGTCATCTCGACGGATAGCACAATCCTATGTCATCTCGACAGATGTCGATAGGCACCAAGAACGTTACGAGTTAATTGAGTACGAATCTTCAACTAGAAGACAAAAATTGTCATGGGTAGTGAATCAAAACTCATGTGACATTTTTTTATTTCCTTAATATCATTGCACTGGTTGTAGACATATGTCTTCCTTATGAGAGTGTAACTAGTTCTGTGTCACTGATATCATCGAATCTTATTTGCAATCCATGTTGTAACTTATGACTAGCTCTGATCATGAAGCAATTCAACGGTTCCAGGTGTTTTTTTCTTAGCTCTAACTGTAAGCCTGTAACAGAACCGGATTTTCACCGGACGTTAGGGCGCCTGGTCCTTATCTCCATCCGTCGCATGTCTGCTGTGCATCAAGATTGGTGAGTGAATTTTTGCAAAAAAGTCACTGAATAAGTCTGAATTATTATTACGTGGTCCTCATGTTTTCACAGAAACTTTTTACATTGCAAAAGTTCTTCAGTATGTTTCATACGGATCCGCCAGTGTCGGCGTGAAGTTCTTCAGAAATTTTAGATGATAAGACACCAGATTTTTGGTAAAGGTGTAAAGTTCTTCACAGTGTTTCATAAGTAACATAATACAAATTTGAAAAGAACCATACAAACACCAAATCCATACAAACAACACCAGATCCGTATAAAATCAAAAATATCTCCACAGAAATTCAAGAGTAACCCTAGGTACATATACAAGGATCCATGGAATTTGTACCAAGATCTAGCAAGATCCAATAGATCAAGGACGATCAAATCTCGTGGCCTGCAGCCGCCGTGTGGAGCTCGAGGCCGGCGCGGTCGAGGTGGATCGCTAGGCCGGCACCATCGGGGTGGAGCGCTAGGGCGGCGGCCGTCGAGCTGGAGCGGCGGGAGGCCGGCGCCATCGCGGAGGAGCGCGAGGCCAACGCCGTCGGGGTGGAGCGGCGCCGTCTTGGCGGAGCGCTAGGGGAGGCCGGCGCCGTCCTGGTGTACGGCGAGGGGAGGCGACAGGGCGGCAGGGGATGGATCTCCTGGTGGAGCGCTAGGAGAGAGAAGGACAGCGGCTGGGGGAGAAAATGGAGGCTAGGGTTTCATCCCGATCCCCAGCCCATTATATACCAAGGCCCGGACTGCGGCTCAATTTCTTTGTTCTAGGAGGGTTTTTTTTTGCAAATAGTCATTGCGAATCTCGCACGCTTCCTGGACGGTTGGCGATAGCGTCCGGACGCCCTAAGATCCTGATTTTCTCTTTTTCGCCTGGAACACATGTATTAAGTATAGTAAAATCCAAGAAAATTAATTAGTTAAGGACGCGTGTGTGCTAATGCTAAAGAAAAAGGTAAGAAGTAAGAACGCGTAGAGACGCAGACGGCTGCTCGGATTGGCGGTTTGTAGCGTGCGTGACTTTGAGAATCGAAGCCGGAATCGGCAACACCGATCTATATAAGCACATGTTAAGGGCTGACGCAACCAGCCAAGCAAGCCACTACTCGTTTCTTCCATCCACCCTCGAGCTATAGACAGCAGATCAAATCGCGGAGGAACGCACCAGTTCTCGAGCGATCGATCGCGCATGGATCGGCAGTCGGAGCATCTCCTCCTACGGCGCGTGTACGCGTTTCTCAAGTCGAGGAAGCTCCACCGGGCGGCGCACGAGCTGGAGAAGGAGGCGCAGCTCCAGTTTGACTGCCCCCGCGTGTGCTCGATGATCAGAAACGGGCGGTGGCGATCGGCGGACCAGTACGTGTCGGCGTTTCTAGGAGACAGGACCACGCCGGAGGCAGCCGCCGCCCTGTTTCCCGTCAGGTTCGAGCGCTTCGTCCACGCGCTCAGGCGAGGCGACGAGGCGTGGGCCAGACGGTACCTGGCGCGCAGCATCCTCCCCGTCCTGCGCTCCCATCCCGACAGAGGCGCCGCCGCCGCCAGGTGCGTCGCCGTGCTGGGCGACAGGTCCGCCCTCGACGCGCACCGCGACGACGCCCAGTCGCGCCGAGCCTGCAACCTGGCGCTCTTGGGCACCATCTTCCAGAACGACGGTTTCAAGATCCTGACGGACGACGACGCCGACCTGAAGCGTCTCAAGAGGGCGACCTCCCTCGGTCTCCGGCGCTTTGCACGCCCGCACCGCAGCCGGCCAAGGAGTTCTGCATCGACTGTTCCATCCAACAAGACCGACGTCGTGCAGCTGCGAGCTCGTAACCAACCAACCGAGAGATGCTTAGTTTATTGGTTTGATGATCCAATCATGTAATGTTTCCTGTTGCAGCCGTTTGGATGAATGAATTCCTATGTAAAAACTTACGATGTGTTGAAGTGAAATATATTCTCTGTTGAAGTGAAACTCCTTCTGTACTTAAGTTAACAAATGCACAATTTTCTTTGCCTACTCCCGCCGGCGGAGCGACAAGCAGAGGAGGCGGAGACCCGTTGATACCGGGCGGAGATGGGAGAAGATGAGCGGCGGCTAGGGTTTTCTTGAGGATGAGCGAAGTGTTTTCTATTGGGACTTTTGGCATGTCGGAGAATTATCGCTCTAGCAAGGTACCATGCAAGAAACTTTGATGGGACCTTTATTTTCCATAGCCACTCCCAGGAATTCTCTCGTCTTCAATATTCGAAGATTTAGCTGTGGTCTCTAGATAATTATCCCGGTGAAGCTTTCTTTCTGATAGCTTTTTGTACGCCGACCTTACCGAGTTAATTGAGTATGAAACTTCATCACACAGCTAAAAGTTGTCATGGGTCTTGAATCAAAACTCATGGGCCAATTTGATATTCCACGTTTCCTCAATATCATTGCACTTGTTGTAGACATATGTCTTCTGGCACACTCCAAATCTAAGTCCACATCGATTTCCTTATGAGAGTGACTAGTTCTGACGCCTACTCGGATTGGCGGTTTGTAGCGTGCGTGACTTGAATGAGAATCGAAGCCGGAATCGGCCACACCAATCTATATAAGCACATATGTTATTAAGGGCTGACGCAACCAGCCAAGCAAACCACTACTCGTTTCTTCCATCGACCGTCGAGCTAAATCGCGGAGGAACACCAGTTTTGCCGAGCATGGATCGGCACTCAGAGCGACTCCTCCTCCGGCGCGTGTACGCGTTCCTCAAGTCGAGGAAACTCCACCGGGCGGCGCACGAGCTGGAGAAGGAGGCGCAGCTTCAGTTTGACTGGCCCCGCGTGGGCTCCATGATCGACGAGGGGCGGTGGCGATCGGCGGACGAGTACGTGTCGGCGTTCCTGGGAGACAGGACCACGCCGGAGGCAGCCGCCGCCCTGTTTCCCGTCAGGTTCCAGCGCTTCGTCCGCGCGCTCAGGCGAGGCGACGAGGCGTGGGCTCGACGGTACCTGGCGCGCGGCATCGTCCCCATCCTGCGCTCTCATCCCGACAGAGGCGCCGTGCTGGGCGACAGGTCCGCCCTCGACGCGCACCGCGACGACGCCCAGTCGCGCCGAGCCTGCAACCTCACGCTCCTGGACAATATCTTCCAGAACGACGGATTCAAGATCCTCACAGACGACGACACCGACCTGAAGCGCCTCAAGAGGGCGACCTCCCTCGGCCTCCGGCGCTTTGCACGCCCGCACCGCAGCCGGCCAAGGAGTTCTGCATCGACCGTTCCATCCAAAAAGACCGACGTTCGTGCAGCTGCGAGCTCTTAACCAACCAAGCCAGAGATGCTTGGTTGATTGGTTTGATGATCCAATCATGTGTTTTCTGTTGCAGCCGTTTAAATGAATTCCTATGTAAAAACTTATGATTTGTTAAAGTGAAATATATTCTCTGACATTCAAGAGGTCTGCATAGACTGTTTACTCCTTCCGTATTCAAGTTAACGATCGCACAAGTCTCTTTGCCTACTGTGTTGAACTAGAAATTTCATGTGTTGAACTAGAAATTTCATTTGTATCCACGGATGAAGTGAAAGTTGGTCTCGGCGGGCTTTTCCATCATTTGTATTATGTTGATTAGTACACGGGAGAAGAGTTAGATATAGAATTATTTCTAGAACCGTATTTGTATTCGACATATTTCTATCAAAGTTTTAAATAGCCGGCTACTGCATTTAGCCACATTAATTCTAAAAGCTATGAAAGGCTATAGCGAGGCTTGCCACTTAACCGTTTTGCTAAATAATGAATAAAAATGAAAAGTTGGGTAACATATATATTTATATATTGATAATTACTGATGCATAACATATTAAAAGTCACATACAAGATATAAATAGCCTGTATATACTCCTTCCGTATTCAAGTTAACAAACGCACGATTTTCTTTACCTACTGTGTTGAACTAGAAATTTCATTTATATGCACGGATGAACTAATACACCCCTTAACCAAGAAAGAGTTTATTTCATAATTCTACACCGATCTTAAAAAATATGTTCAATATAATTCCCGTGATTACAGCTTTGTTTCCAAAACTGTTGTAATATGTGACGGATATGTGTAGTTAAAAGTATGCTATTTAAGATGTTTCCAACAATGGCGTCGGATCTAGACGTCTTTCTATCCTATTTTCTCCAAAAGCACTGGGAGGTTTGTGGAAAGGAATATGATGCGCATGTACTTAATAAAACATTTATTGTTTTAATCCCATAAATTACATATCTCTTTAGTCACTAAATAAAGACCAATGAGCTTGTGCATTGTTTTTACGAGATTGGAGAATACTACCCAAAATTATTTTACACTACTAGAAATCCCCTTATCCCCAACAGTAAATTTGAATACCCAACGGACCGTCGGCTAATAAAACGATAAACGACGGTAGCATTAATATCCGACGGTAGCATTAATATCCGACGGTTATTGACAAACTCTCGGGTATGAATACTAATAACCGATGGTACAGTCCATTGCCCGACGGGTAAAAACTAATTCTCGACTATTCACTATAATGCCTTCCGGTCTGTAATAATACCCGACGGTTCTACTTTCACCATCGGGTATTACATGTTACTAGAAGGACCTCGCGCGTTTTGTCGTGCCGTTTCTTTCTCTTGGCGTGTTATTATCCTTGAACTTCTCCATATTAATATCTGGATTCAAATCCATGACCTACCTGTTGCGTATGCGCCTATGATCAAATTCCTAGCCTCTTAAGTGGGAAGCTTCATATCATCTGAATGCGTTGTTGGGTTCGAACTAGAAAACTATTTTTTCCTACAAACCATTTCCCCATGATCAATTCTATGTAAGGCAACGGAGTAGCGGCGGTGTTCACACCTTTGAAGACCGAGAGTAGGAAATATGTTCCCGCATAAACCTTTTCAAATGTAATGTTTCCCAATTTTTTGAGACATTGTACTATACACTGAGTCTCAAATTTGCATTATATTTGTGTCATGAGCAATAACCACATGAAACAATGGTTCTCATCCCTCCATGTTAACGCGCTAAACATAACTAAATGGTTCATTTGGGCTAGGTGCAAAAAATTAAGCCACAATATGTGCTAGTTGCAAAAAAGTTTTTGTTTATATGTTCAGTGCAACAAGTGCCACAAAAAGTGGTGTTGGCTGCAATTTTCTCGCAACCTTGTCATTCAGAGTAGTGAGGGGCAGCAGGGTCGACTTTGTTCACTTCGACGCAACCATTCCCATTTGACCCTCAATGCAATGCCCTGCAATCTGCGATGCTTGGCATTAAGTTCTCCTTGCCAGTGTTGCTTGCACATAGTCCTGCAAGCAACCATGCATAGGCTGCAACTTTTTTGTTCATCAGATCGGTCTTGAGTATTTGGTAAATACTAATGCAGAACACAGTTTTGTTATTATGTGCTATAATAATTCACCGATTCCTACTCGAATTAGTTAAGGACGCGTGTGTGCTAAGGAAAAAGGTAAGAACACGCGTAGAGGCACAGCTTCCTCGACTCCTCATACTCGGATTGGCGCGGTTTCTTCCGGGACCGTCCCAGAATCGGCAATACCGATCTATATAAGCCTGCAAACCACTACTCGTTTGTTCCTTGGACCGTGGAACTATAGACACAGCAGAGAGGAGCGGAGGAGCAGATCAAATCGCGGAGGAACACCAGTTTTGCCGAGCGATCGATCGCGCGCGCATGGATCGGCAGTCAGAGCGTCTCCTCCTACGGCGCGTGTACGCGTTTCTCAAGTCGAGGAAGCTCCACCGGGCGGCGCACGAGCTGGAGAAGGAGGCGCAGCTCCAGTTTGACTGCCCCCGCGTGTGCTCGATGATCAGAAACGGGCGGTGGTGATCGGCGGACCAGTACGTGTCGGCGTTTCTAGGAGACAGTACCACGCCGGAGGCAGCCGCCGCCCTGTTTCCCGTCAGGTTCGAGCGCTTCGTCCACGCGCTCAGGCGAGGCGACGAGGCGTGGGCCAGACGGTACCTGGCGCGCAGCATCCTCCCCGTCCTGCGCTCCCATCCGGACAGAGGCGACGCCGCCGCCAGGTGCGTCGCCGTGCTGGGCGACAGGTCCGCCCTCGACGCGAACCGCGACGACGCCCAGTCGCGCCGAGCCTGCAACCTGGCGCTCTTGGGCACCATCTTCCAGAACGACGGTTTCAAGATCCTGACGGACGACGACGCCGACCTGAAGCGTCTCAAGAGGGCGACCTCCCTCGGTCTCCGGCGCTTTGCACGCCCGCGCCGCAGCCGTCGAAGGAGTTCTGCATCGACTGTTCCATCCAACAAGACCGACGTCGTGCAGCTGCGAGCTCGTAACCAACCAACCGAGAGATGCTTAGTTTATTGGTTTGATGATCCAATCATGTAATGTTTCCTGTTGCAGCCGTTTGGATGAATGAATTCCTATGTAAAAACTTACGATGTGTTGAAGTGAAATATATTCTCTGTTGAAGTGAAACTCCTTCTGTACTTAAGTTAACAAATGCACAATTTTCTTTGCCTACTGTGTTGAACTAGAAATTTTATTTGTATTCACGGATGAATTAATACGTCCCTTATATAAGAAACAATTTATCTCATATTCTACCGATCAATCTGAAAAAATATGTTCAATATAATTCCCATGATAACCGCTTTGTTTTTAAAACTTTGTAATATGTGTGTTGGATATGTGTAGTTAAAAGTATGCTCTTTAAAATGTTCCTAACAACTAGATGACCCGCTGCGCCACTGGCGCAAAGACCAAAGGCAAATCCGAAGTGCACTGAAGCCATAAAGAGTAAATTTCTCTAATTCAAATAAAAATAGTAATGTTAAAAACCTAATGCTATGCAAGTTTTTTGATGCAGGTCCAAGCACTTTGATTCCACCAATGGGTTTTTGTTAAAGTAATTTCCATGTTCTCAAATCAATCAGATATCCTCAAAAAACTTGTGTTATAGCGGAAGACCAAGTACACAGAACCAAATATCCATATGTAAGAAGCTAATGCATCATTCACCATGTGAGGTCTGAGCAGTTCGACCAATATAAATCTTCTTATTCCATCACAATCATAGACTCTCCTTGGCATCCATCATTTGTTTCTAGCCTGGACAATCTCTGTGTAATCTATAACAAAAATTAGGGCAATGACATTATGCTAATGTTCACTATGCAAAGCAGAGGCTGATTATCTCAAGCAAAACTGATTTCATCTCAGCTCCTAACCAGAGAGATTGGCCTATGAAAAACCTTTGAGAATAAAGATCCCATTGCCATGAGATAAATTGATAGTAGAATAAAAAGTAAAACCTAACCTACTGATCCAACCCATTAAATCAATATGAAGTCTAAGACATACATTGAAAATTCAGGATAATGGAAATAATGCAAGATATGATGTGAAGATGGGGATATGACTCGTTGCGCCACTGGCGCAAATGACAAAAGCAAGACGCGCAAATAACAAAAACAAGACAGTGTTCAGGCTATAAGATTTATCTTAGGAACAGTGCTGCATTGATACGTCGATTATAAGTATGATTTCTTCATACGTAAGATTGATAAGTTAAACTTATGTGTAATATTATATTTATTAGTTTTGAACTTTATAAATTTGTTGGCCACTTCACCTAAATTGGTGGATAATAATCCCTGTCTTTACTTCTATCGAGGCAGGAGCCATAAGTTTTATTTTGCTTTCCTGTCTTTATATGTCCCTATATGCAATTAAAATTGGACGACTAACTGGATCAGTCACATAGACCTGCAGGGGATACTCCTCGTAAATGTCACCATCCTGGACGTGTCTGAAAGAATATGGGAAATAAACTGAATCAGTGCAGAACACATCCCAATCTGTGACATTCACCGACCTTAGAGCAAGTACAATAGAGTCCAGTCAGCTGACTATAAGGATTAAAATAGTATATTTATGCTTAGTTGGAGGAGAGAGAATAGGAGAGAGAAGAGGAGTGGGCTCTCATGCAAGAGCTAGCTACATCACGTGCTCCTAGATGCTCTATGAGAGTGTCAAGTGGGCCATACAACCATAAAGTAGTATATTTTTATAGTTAGCTATTGTACATATTGACTATAGATGATGTGGCAATGGCTTATAGCCAACTACCGGCTATACTATTGCTCTTGCTCTTATGGCTGCTACGCGCGAGTAATTTCATGTCATAAATATATGTGGCGAGTGATTTTATGTCATGGATAGGTAGGTGTTGCATGTTAGTGACTGAGAGGCGGCTGACCTTTGGGTTTGCTCGCTCCACATGTCAGTGACTCAGAGGCACCTGTCCTTTGGGCTCGCTTGTAAAGCCAGCTAATCCATAGAGCATAGCCTGCTTGTTGGTCTCGGTTCTATAACTACTTGCAAGGATGTCAAATTTAAAGTAGTTAGATCTATCATAAACGGGGCCATCCGTGAGAAGGTTATAGGGAAAAAATAATATCATCTATAGATTTGAATAGATCGGCCTTTTTGTTCTCAATAGGCTTCTTTTTATCCCAGGAAGTAGTATATGAGATGTAATACTCAGCTGATCTCAGGTTGATCCGTAGGACAGTTTTGCAAAAGATCTGAATTGTCTATTAGGATATAACAGTAAGACCGCAGGGTACATATACTGGCATTTCAGGCTATAAACAGATAAGAAGGGACCTAAAGAGAAACTCATGTAAAGCTGGTGCCACTATACGCAAAAGGAAATCAAAACCCTTAGAAACATGGATCCAACAGGTAGGGAAGCCCATAACATCTAAAGCTGCCTGAACGGTCCATGGCCTCTGTCTTGATTTTCCTTCCAGTTCTTTTACTCTCCATGATCGATGTCCTGAAGAGGGAACGTGACATCATATCGCCATTGCTTATATGATATGTTAGCTGCTGACAAAAAACCAACTAAACAACATACATGTGCTGCAGATGAGGCCGCTGAGCCTGGTGTACAACTAAAAGGGCTCACACGTCAGTTTTTCAAAGCACATGGCGCTTGTCATACTTTTGTAACTACAATAACGAGACATCCTAGGCCACCGCAAAGGCAGTGATTTAGCCAAGATAAGAGTGAAAGCATATACATTCTAAGCAGGTCTGCCCTATGCAGCTCGAAAATCACTCCACTCCCAATCAGCGGTGGAATATTGCTACTCTTTATCATATGAAATTAAATCAGGAAAATGTAAAGAATGGCAGCTAACATCTGTCTTGAAAATTTGTCACTGCTTGTGATCATGCATTATTTTTCTATTCTGAGCATGACATCATGACAGAGCAACCCAGATTTAAGCACAGCACGCAAGACATCTAGTATAAAAAAAACGCCAACTTGTTCTTGCAGTACAATAAAATTATTTGTAACAGCGGAAATATTAGGCCAACTTAAAGGCAGGTGTTTACCTATGATGAGAGTAAAAGCATACACATCCTAAGCAGGTATGCACTATCCAGCTCAAAATCTGTCCACTCCCTAAGCAAGGAATTGATTTCCTGCTGTAACATGCAAATGATAATACATTCGCTTTTCAGCACCTCCCGATCCATATGAAAAGAATATGAATCAAAGACATAGTTTGTGACAGGTGATGTCTCCTGACATCTGAAACTGCACAATCAAGGGAATGAAAATTGGAGATATATTCCCTAACTTTTCAGATCCAATTAGAACAAGTAACCTGGTTTATTTATTGTAAACCATGGAGATGCATCAGGCAACACAAACAGATAGTGTCTATACAGATATATTGGTGTGTACTAAAATAGGAAGAAATTGGTTTGACCTCTGTCACAAATGGTCTGAAATTCTGTCAAATTAATCAAACAAGTAACTTGATTTATTTATTATAAACCATGGAGATGCATCAGGCAACACAAACAGATAGTATCTATACAGATATATTGGTGTGTACCAAAATAGGAAGAAACTAGATGACACCCCGCGCGTTGCTGCGGCAATTTTTAGCGATTGTCACAAACAAATCCATAAATCAAGGATAATTATTCGATAGTTCACATATGTCATAATATGTTCTGAATGTAATAAATTGTGCATACATGTAGTCAGGGGGGATCAGAAATAAATAGTTGGAACTGAAAAAATGCAACAACAGCAAATGTGTGAGTGCATACGTGCAGCAAAACAACGCCATTAGCTAGCAGATGTGAATCGTGCTAGTCTTCAGTACAAAAGAAACGGCCGTGCTGTAGGCGTTATCTGTACCTCACCTGATTTCCTAAAAGACGATGTAGATGATTATCGAAAAGATAAGATCGATCAAATATACATGTTGCCGTTTTGACATGGATTTTCCCAGCGATTTATGTTCATCATTGTGATTGAAATGAGCTTAATATAAATATGAAAATTGGTTCACTGCACAACAATTATATGATAAAATATCTGAACCCGATGGCATACCTTTGTTTGAATCCCTGTCGCAAGTAGCGGTGCAACCAATCATGTCTGCGTAAATTGCCCGAATATTGTCGGTTTTGCAACTTAACCATCAAATAACAATAAAGTTGAACGTGTCGACTAATGGTAAAGCCATAGAACTATAGAAGACAAACTTCCTTCTTTTGACGAATTGGGAGAAAAACAACCGGCCAGAAAGAGATGGATGTGATAAATCAATGGCAGAACACCAATCGTAACATCATAGCATCATTTGCATTTCTTCAAGCAGCTTAGCTGCACGCAGTATACATCAGATAGAAATCACATGGTCATCTTCACCTGTATTTGCTGAGTGGGGACAAAGGGCCAAGCAGATGCCAGAAATAACGACGGCCTAGGATTGGACTTCATAGCCTGAAGATATTCAGAAACGATCATGCCGTTTGGATCAAAAGTTCAAAACGCAAATGCTTTCTAAGAAGAATTTCCAGGCTATGCATACTGACTTTTTACTTGGAACATGAAGAAGGGCGCTGCAGATATCAGTATGTTAGAGCATGTCTAACAGGCCCCGTATAACATACGGGCCCCTTATAATTCCGGCGGGATACGGGGTGAGCGCGTTTTCGGCCGTCTAGCAGGCCCCGAATTCGGGCCGGCCCGTATCGGCAGAATACAGGGCCCGGCATTTCCACCCCGCCGCCCCGTACTTATACTGGGCGAGGGTGCAAGTGGGGGGCCAACCCCTCACTCGCAACTCTAGCGCCGCCGCCGCCACCTCCAACTCCGGCGACGAATTCCCACCGCATCCCCACCGCATTTCCACCGCCGCGAGAATGAGTGGACAGCGCCGAGGTTCCGTGTCGCCCGCCGCCGGATCAGAGCTGGAGGAGGCGTGGAAGCGGCAGTGCAAGTACTCCGCCGCCGGATCTCGGCGTGCGGCATGCAAGTACTCCGCCGCCACCATGCCGCCGTCGCTCCGGGACTTCGCGGAGGGCGGCCCCTACTACAAGGCCGACCCTCCGCTGAAGCCGATGAGCGGCACGGACTTCGAGAAGTGGCGGCGCCGGTGGGAGCAGGAGCAGGCGTGGAAGCACGTGTGGGAGAAGAAGCATGCCTGGGAGGGGGGAGGAGCTCCAGCGGCGGAGGAGGCGGCGACAAGGAAGAGGCGGCGGAGGAGGGGGAGGACCCCCTCTTCTTGGAGGCGGTGGCCGCGTCCAAGAAGGAGGCCGCCGACAAGGCTCGGAAGGAGGAAGAGGCGGAGGCGGAGGAGGCGGCGGCGGCCATCGCCGCCGTCAACGAGCTGATTGCTCGGGAGGCCGTCGCCACCACCCCCGTCGTCAACCTCGACGACTAGATTAGCAGTGTACAAGTCGCGATCCAGTAGGATCGCGCTATTTTGTAAAAATCTATATCTATGATCAATGAAGAAGTAGCTTTGAATTTTCCCGGGGTTTGGTTTTTTAAAATTTACGGGGTGAGATACGGGGTGCTAGACGGATCACTGATGAACTGTCTGGTCGCGACCTATTTTTCAGATACAGGGCCCTCTACTCGCGTTTTATAGGCAGAAAAATAGGGGGTCTGTTAGACATGCTCTTAGTATGTATTACCCAGATAATCCAAATTTAGAGCGACTAATTGAAGAAGGGCACTGAAGATATACCGTTAGATATAGGCTTAATGAACCAAATTAGTTAAACTATGTAGATTCCTTCTTCTCACACGGAATGGTTGTAGGCAAGAAAACTCATAAAACACTACAAAGTGCCAAAAACTTACAGAATACATGATAAACTGAAACAGAGGGACATGACATATGAGATGAAGACCCGTGAACAGCTTCAGGCAGACTGATTTCGTGAGCTGTTGAAGATGAGCTTTAAATCAAAAATTGTATGATCCAGATCAGATCTTATGAAGATCTTGTGGGGGAGCTAGCTCAGCGGATGTGGGGATCGAGGTCTGTCACATCCGGCAACACCAGGGAAAGCAGTCAGGCTATGGAAGTATGGAGGGGTTTGAAGAAGAAGCAACCGAGGGCCAACCGGCCAAATATGATCAACCACAGCAGGCGAGGTGATGGAAGTCATTAAAATCCCCATAATGGCCCTTCGTTTTGTGGCGTGGGAGATGTGAACCAACTGGGCGTTACTACTCCCACTCGCGGGAGGAGTAAAAGCAATTTTCGGTGGTGTGGGCATTGTCTCTCACTTGCCTGCCTTCCGATTTGTTTTTTTCTTGGAAAAGGAGAAGAAAGAAGCGATGCATGGTGGGCTGGAGGAAGACAGGGTGTTATGGGCTGGGCCGGTCCAAACTATTATCCGAACGGATTAGTGGCAGAGCTGTGTTGACGTTCACGGAAGAATTAACCAAACTGGATCAGGCGAGCTGTGTTGACATGAAGGAGTTACCAGGATGACGTGGATAGTGTGCATGTCAAACTTGCAAATATTAAATGAAGAAAGTGGGGATCAACTTTATAAGTATTATAGATTGGTTTGACCTCTATCACAAATGGTCTGAAATTCTATCCAATTAATCAGATCACTAAGGGTTCAAGAAACGGAGAAGCATACAGAGCATTGTCGAGTCGCAGGCTCTGGAGCTTGTGTGGTAAACCATTGTCACTGCCACATCGCCACATCCTCGACACTGCACACAAAAGGACATGCCTACTGCAAAAATAGCGGGATGAAGATGGTGGGCACAAAACCCGGAACAATATGTCTCTTTGACCTCGCTGTTAGTAAATACTAAAAAACCAAAGTAAAATTTATAATTCCTTTCAGATTGAGAGCCCGATCAAATCCGTTTCTCACTGCAAGAACATCATATTTTTTTGGTTCTTCCCGATTTGTTAATCTTACGTCTTAATTTTTTTAAGGTTGTGTAGTTTTGGGTGAAACTCAACAAAGTTTTGGACCAACCAGACAACCATACCTTTTCAGGGGCATGAGCGTGAGCTCCTCTAGGGATTACTAGTCAAGTTTTAAAGCATTCAAAAAAGATGATGAGATTCTTCCGAACATTCCATGACTAGAGACTCAAATATCCATAACCGAGGACTCGGCTAATTAATTAGATTGTTGACACCTTGCAAGGGTTGTGCACTTTCACCTTAAGACTCATTTTACGCCCATACATAAAATGAGACAAGACCTTTCAGAAAAAGCATTCAACCAAACGGATCTGACCGTGCCCCTTATATTATGCTACCACCCTCTGTCAGTACCCATGGCTGAACCCTTAATCCTACTCAATCAAGACAGAGCCTATATTGTCATAAGGTTGCACTGGAAGTACATCTAAGCATGGAAGCCATATTAATCTCTTTAATCCTGAGTGGCCATCCCGAGCAGTATCCTGAGCTACAAATCTGTACAAGCATGTGCCCCAGAACCCACCTTCTCCGACCACCACAACAAACCAATCTGTGGTGACCCAGCATACCACTGCATGTGTAGTATGCAAGTCATTGACATAACACTAATAAAATACCGTCTCACTAGTATTACATCCATCAGAGTGGTACAACAGAAACATCGCAGGTCCACGGTAGGTCTATAGGATTACAATTTTCAGCATACAGAAGATCTTCAGAACCTCCTCAACAGGTAGAGGTTTAGTCCTAGCGACTACAAACGAGAAAGAAACAAGGAAGATTAAACTAATCTACAACTAATGCAGTTGGCTTACTACTCAAATATAGAGCTACTCTAACTACTTAGGTTCTAGGATTAGGAAACTAGTTCCTTTCTAACCCTATTCTAGTTTTCCACCAAGCTTCGCACAATTGTAGACTCCGTTGATAATCCTGACGTTGGTAGAATGCTTCATCTTCATCTTTAGTGTTTTGAGGTTGCCTCCTTGAGTTGCCTCCAATCTAAGCAGGGGTTACGAGGGAGTGGGTTGAGTAACGAGCGTTACCCAGCAAGTTCATATAGAGTATAAGGTGTTTGATGCACTAACTACAGCCTTAGACCCAAGAGTCATTTGGCAATGCAAGTTTTCGTAAACATTTCTTCAGAAGGTTGATTTTATTCTGAAAACTATGCCCGACAGCCAACACAGGGTATTAGTGCCTTGAGAGCACCTTTCCTGCCGCGTTCGCAGCTCCTTCCCGGAACAAGGGGTAACATATCACATCCTTTTACACTCTGCAGATGTGTGTCCTTCCAAAAGAGATCAAAGCCTTGTTGCACAACCGGGCGATCTTTCCCGTCCACACTTCCTTGGTGTGGGGCCCAGTCATTGATCCAAGCCATTCACTGCCTTCTCCGCACAACACATGCCCACCCAATTCACGCAAGCAGGTTATGCCCCTGATATTCACCCCCAACGATGAAGTACCTAGGCGTCCCTTGCGGACCATCATAGACACCAATGGCCGTGGGCACTAAGGGGTCCCACCCATGTGCACGTATTCCCGCAAGACATACGGCGAATGGTAGCTGAGTGTCTGTTGACATGCGAACGAGAGAAGATACATATAACTTTCCCGTCCCATTCCAAGTCTCTTGGACGACACAGTTTTTACGGTACAAGAATAACTGCGGCATTGGTTATTACTCCTAGGGTTTACTTTCTCATGCAAGTGAAACCTCCACCACAACAATCTTACCGTGGTTCCACCTGCCAGCATTCCTAGGTTATCACCACTCGGGTCGATAACCACTAGTCATGTTAATTATGAAAAGAGAACCTTTTGCTTTTAGATGCAGTAGTAATACCACCGGTATATTTGCAAGTAATTTGATAAAGATAATCAAGAGACATGAGCAAGAGTGAACTTGCCTTTTTGACTGCAAGATTATGCAAGTCAAGGTCTTCGATAAGTAAGAAATCCAAATACTGAAATAGCACCATCATCTGGTAAAGATGATGTTAAAAGAACTGTAGCATGATATGCAAATCATATGTTATGCATCGCTCTAAGCGTAACCTAACCCCGATGGTTTAGTATATAAGGCTGTGATGATTTCTTTATAATGAGTTCCACTTTTAGATTCACTCCACGACAAGGTTGTTAAGGGTTTTTGATTGACTGACAACTTTCAAAGTAATAGAATAAAGCTTAATACAAGAGTTATTGCAAAAGACTAGTACAACAATAAGTGAAAACTTGAAAGTAACACTTTTAAGTGGTATCATATTATTAGTAAACAAGTAGTTGATTATGGACAAGCAAAGCTGAAGTTATTCTTATTTGATAGGAGTATCCAGTTAGTCTTAGGGTTGACAACAATCTTAACACACAAATAGAAGTTATTTGTTAAGGCTTAATGGAATAGTTGGTTACTTACTTTCAATGTCCTTTGAAAGAATAACATTTGAAGAACATGTTTATTATTGATTAGAAGCACTACACCTAAGGTTTAGTGTTCTAGGGGTTAGCATGATTCTATCATAACCAAAGAGTAGTTAACAGATGAGCATACCAAGAGAACAAGTTAAGTTTCATTCAATGTTAAAAGGATTTTAGTGAAGCATGGACATTCAAGGTAGTTTAGATTGTTGATACCATAAATAGTTGTTTTTATAATTGATAACAATCTAAACTAGCATAGGCACTCAAATAGTTAGTCATGAGCCAGTAGTGCTCAGGTAATCCATTCATGGTTGATTCCAGGGTTGTTAATAATCTTAACATGCATAGGTCATTGCTAAATTTAGGGTATAGAAATTGGTGTGATGCTTATCTGGTATGTTCTTAAAAAGAATTACTTTTGAAGAACACAATCCTTAATGGACATATTTTTATTACTTAAAGGAATGGTAATTAGGTGATGTCAGGAAGGTAACAGTTTTTAAGTTGCAACAAAGGTGTTGCAAATAGTTAATTGACTAAGGTATACCATGTTGAAATAGAATAAAAAACTAACCACTCATGGTTGATTTAGGAAGTATGACTGGACTAGCACACTAAGGTAGTCATTTGTTTTAGTACTAAAAAGTAATGGTAGAACTTAAGTTATATGTACTTCAAAAGAATAACTTTTGAAGAACATGGACCTTAATGAGTTTTAGTATTAGAATTTCATTTTAAGTTTCAATTCTTTTTCAGAAATAGTTAGGGAAGCAGGGTTATTTAGGTTCCTAGGTTTTCAAGGTTGGAATTCAAATTTTAAGTGATTAAGGAGTTTTAAACTTCCTCTTAATAAAACAATGAATGAAAATAATTTAGAATTCAGTAATAATTTTAATACACAAGTTTTTGTATAATCAAGATTTTTCCTATAATTTAGTACTTTAAAATTATTTAGGAAAATAGATTTAAGATTTTAAATTGCTAATAAAAAATTTAACTTTATTCTTGGAATAAGGACATGCTAAGTACAGTAGTAGTATTTAGGTTTAAAACATTTATGTGATATTTAGGAAATAGTTTGAATTATTTTAATTTGGTTTTGAATTAAGTTCAAAATACTACTTAGGCATGTTTTCAAACTTGATTCATAATTATTTCACACAAGTATGCAATATTATAAAGCAAACAGATAGGTTATGTTTTTATGATCATTTTGGTATATCATTTGCATTATTCTAAATTAAAATGAATAAGATATGAATTTGCAAAGTTTCAACAATTTTTGGAATTTATAATTGACAGGGAAAACGTTTTGTACCGAAAGGGTACCTACCCAATGCCACTGACAGAAGGGCCAGGGCCACGTCAGCTGCCCCGTGGCATTGACCGGGTCAACTGGTCAAAATGACCCTACCAGCCCTGTCACTCCACCGGCGGTGATGGTGTTGGGCGACGGTGATCGCCGAAGTCGGGGGTTTCAAGCCCTCCTCGGATGATTCCAGTAGCACACTAAGACGAGGACTCGATGGGGAACCTTACTGAGGCAGCACCGCCCCGAAACGGTCGCCGAAGCATCATCGGCAACGACATACCATGGTGGTGAACCCCGGCCGACATACTACGGCGAGCTACAGACCGTAATGAAATGAAATAAGGTGCTTAGGAGGTGGCTATGCTCACCAGGATGCTAACTGGATGCTCGGCGAGGCTGATTAACGCCGGTAGCGAGCTCAACTTCGCCGATTCCGACGATGGTCTGCAGAAGGGAATGGTTAAATTCGCCTAGCTCGGACCTCCCCAGAACGATTAACTCCTCCAAGATGATGAAGAAGAGGATGCGCTTCTCCTCAATTACTCCTTGGCCTCGGGGATGGTCTCCATTGACGACGCCTTGACGAACTCCGGTGAGCTCCATTCGATGTGGGCAGAAAGTACAGAGAGATAGAGAGGGATTTCGAGACAGAGGTAGAGTGGAGGAGAACTAGGGTATTCCTACGGTCTCTAGGGAGTTTTTATTGGATGAAGACATGGCCGGCGGCGGTGTAACTACAGCGAGGACAGGCCAGATACGGCGGCGATGGGGACGCCTGTCATGGGCGCGAATCACTTCGCCACCCCTGCCAGTGGGCGTGTAGATATGAGGTCAAGGACATGGCGGTCAATCGGCACTCTGGCGGTGGTCGTCGATGACGGCCGGCGACGTGGAGCTTCCATCGCGCTGTCGAGCATGCTCGCAGTAACCAGAACGAAGATGACGACCTCATCTGGCGTGTGATACCGAAACGGTATCCACCGTTGGGCTGGGCCGAGCTCGGTGTTGTGGCCCTCTGGAGGTTTCTTTCTTTTTTTCTCCTAATTCCTTTTCCATTTACTTGTTTTCTGTTTTGAAATTTCTAGCTAGTATTTGCTATTTTATTTTGCAGGTTTGAACTAGTTACTTGTTTGCAGGATTTTGAGTTTGGAAATTCTTCTCAAATATGAATAGGTCACTACTAATCCAAAACATAATATTACATAAATTTTATATGTGCACTTGCACATAAGATAATATACACATCATTGGGATTTTATTACGAATCTTGATGAGATATTTCCAATTAGCTTTTGTGGAGTATTTGAAATACTTTGCTAGGTTTGATTCAACAGATAGTAAGATGTATCAAAATTATCTTTCATCTTAACTTATAAGGAAACAAAGAAATAATGTGTAACCACAATTTGCCCTCCAATTAAGGAAATGGTGAAAGGCATGATTCTATGCTTATCCCAATTTTGCTTATGGCATGGGAATGCCCAAAATATCCCCACATCATCAATAGTTTCTGATACGTCCATTTTGCATCACTATTTTGTATCATAATTTGCTATTATTCATTGATATATTTCATATTTAGAGATGATACTTATGTTGTTTCCTCTATTTTTACATGTTTGATGATCATTGGAGGATTTGCTGCCGGAGTCAGGATTCTGCTAGAAAAGGACCGTCAAAACACCATATTTCGGAAGATCATGAAAATTCCAAAAAAATACCAGAAAATTATATTTTACCAAAAGACTCCGGAAGCCAGAAGGAGGAGTCGAGAGGAGCCAGAGGGCAGCCTCAGACATAGGGGGCGCGGCCTGTCCTCTAGCCGCGCTGGCCCTGTGTGAGGGCACCCTGGCCCACTCCAGGTCTCGCCTCTTCGCGTACTTCATCGTCCCCGAAAACCTAAGTCAAGGGGAGGCTCAGAGATAGACACCGCCGCCTCTGCGGGGTGGAAAACACTAGAGAGAGAAAAGCTCTCCGGCAGAGAGAAATCTTCCGGGGAAATTCCTTCCCGGAGAGGGGAGATCGTCGCCATCGTCATCACCATCACACCGGACTTCATCGGGATCATCATCATCATCTCCATCACCAGCACCTTCATCTCCACCATCACCACGCCATCCCGCTGTAACATCTTGAGTCGAATCTTGTCAAATTCTTAGGGAAAACTTTCCCGGTGTTGATTACTCTTGTGGTTGATGCTATTGAGTGGAACCGTTGAATTAAGGTTTATGTTCAGATTGTTATTTACCATTATTTTACCTCTGATCATGATCCATATGATGTCTTGTGAGTAGTTCGTTTAGTTCTTGAGGACATGGGAGAAGTCAAGTCGTTAGTAGTGGAATTATGTTGAGTAATATTTAATGGTTTGATATTTATTTGTTGTGGTGCTATTTCACTAGTGGTGTCATGTGAACGTCGACTACATGATACTTCACCATTTATGGGCCTAGTGAGATGCATTGTGTATTTGGCTACCAATTGTGGGGTTGCTGGAGTGACAGAAACCTAAACCTCTGTTGGGAAACCATTGCACTAGGGAGCGTAGGATCTTAGAGTTTAAGGCTGTGGTTAGATTTATCTTAATTACATTCTTGTATTTGCGGATGCTTGCAAGGGGTATAATCACAAGTGTGTATTTATCCTGGTAAGGGTAGTGCGCTAGCACAGGTTCACCCCCATAACACTTATCAAACCAGTAAAGATTATTTAGCAGAATGAAGCGAAAGCACTTGACAGAAACTCCCGTGTGTCCTCGAGAACGTTTGGTCATCATAAGTTACACAACCGGCTTGTCCTTTGCTGAAGAAAGGATTGGGCCACTTGCTGCAATTATTATTACTGTCTTATATTTACTCGTACTTTATTTATTTGCACTACCAAATACCCCTGAAAACCCGTTTGCTAGTATTTACAGTGAAACCTTGATCAAAACCACTTGTCAACACCTTCTGCTCCTCGTTGGGTTCGACACTCTTATTTATCGAAAGTACTATGATACACCCCCTATACTTGTGGGTCATCAAGACTATTTTCTGGCGCCGTTGCCGGGGAGTGAAGCGCTATTGAAGAGTGGAATTGGTAAAGGTAACCGTCGCTATGAGTATTGTTTTTATTTTTGTCTTTTACTTTTATTTTACTTTGCTATGGAGAACTCTCCATTTGGTTTCCTATTTGGGAACACTTCTAACACTGCTGCACATGTTGATGAGCTGCCACCACCACCACCTGCTGAATTAGATCCTTTTAAAATACCTATGAAAATTGTTGAGCGTGTTATGGATAACTGCTATTCAGGAGATGGAACTGTCCATCCGGGTGATCACTTACTTTTTATACATGAATTATGCGAGTTGTTCAAGTGTGCAGGTATTTCACAGAGCCAGGTCAAGAGGAAGCTATTCTCTTTATCATTGAAAGGCAGAGCTGAAGAGTGGTATCAGCTGCTCAGAGATGGTCCATCTATTGCATGAGAGGAAATTGTGCCTCTCTTTTATTCCAAGTTTTATCCTCCAAGTGAAATTCATAAAGATCATAATCGGATATATAACTTTTGGCCACATAATGGAGAGAGTATTGCCCAAGCGTGGGGGAGATTGAAGTTACTATTCATGAGCTCCCCAATAATATTGTCATTGATAATTTTTATGTGTGGCTTACTCTTCCTGATAAGGATTATTTGGATGCTTCTTGTTTTGGATCATTTAATCATATGAAGGAAGATGCTAAGTGGAAACTTCTTGACCGTATCCAAGAAAATGCTGAAGGATGGGAAAACGACAAAGGTAGGAAGTCAGGTATAAATTAGGATTATGAATGCATTAAAACTTTTATGGGAACCGATGACTTTCATAGTTTTAGCATTGCTTATGGTCTTGATTCTCAAATACTTGCTAATTGTCTTAAGGCTTTTGCCTCTTATCTTGATGTTCCAAAGAAAGATTGGAACAAATATCATGTGCCTTATAAAGATTCTATTAGTCATATTCCTGCTGCAGCTACTGAAGTTTGTACTATTGATAGCATTGTGCCTGAACCTTATTTTGAGAAGACACCTTTCCCTGCTAAGGTAAAAAAGTATTCTACTTTGGTAAGTGTGTCTAATAAAAGCACTAATAAAGCTGCAGAGCCTGATGAGCAAATTACTATTAAGTCTCCTGTAGCTATATTGAAGGACATTGTTACTAAAGATGTAGGGGATGAATATATTCTTTTTTGTGAAGATGCTTCTAACATTATCTCTCATCCTAAAAGGCATAGGAAAACAAGTGTTCCTGTTATTTCTGTCAGGATTGGAGATCATTGCTATTATGGTTTATGTGATATTGGTGCCAGTGCAAGTGCCATTCCCTTAGAGCTTTACAAAGAAATTATGCATGAGATTGGCACTTGTGAACTTGAAGATATTGATGTGGTAGTTCAGCTTGCTAACAGAGAGACTGTTTGGCCTCTTGGTATTGTTCGAGATATGGAAGTCCTATGCGGTAAGACTAAATACCCCACTGATTTCCTAGTACTTGGTAAGGAGGCTAGTAAAACTTGTCCTATTATTTTTGGTAGACCCTTTTTGAATACTTGTGGCGCCGTGATAGACTGTAAGAAGGAGAAATTTTTTACGAAGTTCAATGGAGAGTCTTATGAGTTTAATTTTTCCAAGTTTGCTAAGACTTCTTATGAAAATAACACGCCTAATGAGAATTTTTGAGTTGAACAGCTTGCTTCTATTGCTCTTGCTCCTAATAATGCTTTGCAGCAATTCATGGAGGACCATGAGAGTGATGTTTTCAGTAAGGAAAGAGAAGAGATTGACGATATTCTTCTTCGTCAACCACCGTTGATCAAGCACAATTTACCTGTGGAGGATCTTGGTACCACTTTGCCACCTAAGGAAGATCCTGTTTTTGAATTAAAACCTTTACCTGATGATCTTAAATATGCTTATATAGATGATAAGAAAATATATCCTGTTATTATTAGTTCTAAGCTTTCAGGAAAGGAAGAAGAAAGGTTATTGGAGATATTAAGGAAACACCGAGGAGCTATGGGATATACTCTTGATGATTTAAAAGGAATTTGTCCCACTTTATGTCAGCATGCTATTAACATGGAGAAAGACGCGAAGCCAGTTGTGGAGCATCAACGCCGCCTAATCCCCAAGATGAAGGATGTGGTAAGAAATGAGGTATTAAAGCTCCTTGATGCTGGTATTATTTATCCTATTGCTGATAGTCAATGGGTTAGTCCTGTTCATTGTGTTCCTAAGAAAGGAGGTATGACTGTTGTGCCTAATGAGAATAACGAGCTTATTCCTCAAAGGGTAGTAGTTGGTTATATGATGTGCATTGATTATAGAAAAGTTAACAAGGTTACTAAGAAAGATCATTATCCTTTACCGTTTATAGATCAGATGTTAGAAAGGTTGTCTAAGAAGTCGCACTTTTGTTTTCTTGATAGTTATTCTGGTTTCTCTCAGATTGTTGTTAGAAAGGAAGATCAAGAGAAAACCACTTTTACTTGTCCTTATGGAACTTATGCTTATAGACGCATGCCTTTTGGTTTATGTAATGCTCCTGCTACTTTTCAAAGATGCATGTCTGCTATTTTTCATGGCTTTTGCGAAGAAATTGTGGAGGTTTTCATGGACGACTTCTCCGTCTATGGAACTTCTTTTGATAATTGTTTGCACAATCTTGATAAAGTTTTGTAGAGATGTGAAGAAACTAATCTTGTTCTCAATTGGGAAAAATGCCACTTTATGGTAAATGAAGGAATTGTCCTTGGACATAAAATTTCTGAAAGAGGTATTGAAGTTGACAGAGCAAAAGTTGAGGCAATTGAGAAAATGCCCTGTCCCAGAGATGTTAAAGGTATTCGTAGTATTCTTGGTCATGCTGGTTTCTATAGGAGGTTTATTAAAGATTTCTCTAAGATTTCAAAGCCTCTTACTAATCTTCATTAAAAAGATGTACCATTTGTCTTTGATGATGATTGTAAGGAAGCTTTTGAAACTCTTAAGAAGGCTTTAACTACTGCTCCTATTGTTCAACCACCTGATTGGAATTTACCCTTTGAAATTATGTGTGATGCTAGTGATTTTGCTGTTGGTGCTGTTCTTGGACAGCGCATAGATAATAAGTTGAATGTTATTCATTATGCTAGTAAGACTCTTGATGCTGCTCAGAAGAATTATGCTACTATTGAGAAAGAGTTTCTTGCTGTTGTTTTTGCATGTGATAAGTTTAGATCTTACATTGTTGATTCTAAAATTACTATTCATACTAATCTCGCTGCTATTAGATATCTTATGACTAAGAAGGATGCTAAGCCTAGGCTTATTAGATGGGTGTTGCTTTTACAAGAGTTTGATTTGTATATCGTAGATAGGAAAGGTGCTGAAAATCCTGTGGCTGACAATTTGTCTAGATTGGAAAACATTTCTTTTGATCCTATTCCTGTTAATGATAGTTTTCCAAATAAACAGTTGGCTGCATTGAACGTAACTTCACGAGACCTTTCTTGGTATGCTGATTATGCTAACTTTATTGTTTCCAAGTATTTGCCTCCAACTTTTACAGCTCAGCAAAGAAGAAAATTCTTTTATAATTTGAGGCATTATTTTTGGGATGACCCACACTTATATAAAGAAGGAGTTGATGGTATTATGCGAAGATGCGTACCAGAATATGAGCAACAAGAAATATTGAGAAAGTGCCATGGAAGCGCTTATGGAGGACATCATGCTGGAGATAGAACCGCACAAAAGGTTCTACAATCAGGTTTTTATTGGCCAACCCTCTTTAAAGATGCTAGAAGGTATGTTTTATCTTGCGATGAATGTCAAAGAGTTGGTAATATTTCTAGACGCAATGAAATGCCTATGAATTATACTCTTGTTATTGAACCGTTTGATTGTTGGGGATTTGACTTTATGGGTCCTTTTCCTCCTTCAAAAGGCTATACCCACATACTTGCTGATGTTGATTACGTTACTAAATGGGTAGAAGCCATACCTACAAAGAGTGCCGGTGGTGAGACTTTGTTAAAAATGCTTAAGGATGTTATTTTTCCTAGGTTTGGTGTACCTAGATATCTTATGACTGACGGAGGTTCTCATTTTATTCACGGTGGTTTTAGAAAGACTCTTGCTAGATATGATGTTAATCATAGAATTGCTTCTGCTTGTCATCCCCAAACTAGTGGGCATGTAGAGCTTTCAAATAGAGAGATCAAGTCTATCTTGCAGAAGACTGTCAATAGATCTAGGAAAAATTGGGCTAGCAAGTTAAACGATGCTTTATGGGCTTATAGAACTGCTTATAAGAACCCCATGGGCATGTCTCCTTATAAGATGGTTTACGGAAAAGCGTGTCACTTGCCTTTAGAATTAGAACACAAAGCTTTTGGGGCTGTGAGAGAGCTTAATAGGGATTTTAAACTCGCCGGTAAGAAAAGGTTGTTATATTTGAGTTCTCTAGATGAGTGGAGAAACGAAGCGTATGAGAATGTCAGACTTTTCAAAGAAAAGGTCAAGCAATGGCATGATAAGAGAATTCTTAAAAGAGAGTTTCATGTTGGTGAGAAAGTTCTTTTGTATAGGTCTCGTCTCATATTTTTTGCAGGAAAATTACTCTCTAAATGGGAAGGACCATTTGTTATTGTGGAAGTGTACCGCTCAGGTGCGATAAAGATTGCTTCTTTGAAAGATGACACTACACAAGTGGTGAATGGGCAAAGACTCAAACATTATATTGTTGTAGACTCTTATAATGAAGATGTTGATGTTATTGAAACAGTTTCTCCGGAAGAATTCATCCAAGACAATTTGCAGAAACCGGCAGAGTTCATTTTCGAATAGGTAACAGTTCTAGTCAGAAAAGGTTCACGAAAAACTCTTCCTTTATTATTTTTGTTGTTTTTACTAAATATGAAAAATCACGAGACGAAAACGGGCAGGAAAAGGAGTCCGGGTGCTCCTCACACATAGGGGGCGCGGGCCCACCTCTGGCCGCGCCGCCCTGGTGTGAGAACACCCCGTAACTCGTTTCCGTCCCGGTTTCCTCCTGTGATTTCATTTCGATGTATAATTTTCGCCTATATAACCCCCCGGAGTCCCCGAGGTCCGTATATCATTTTCTCTCCATATTTTGTTTCGAGCTGTTTCTGTCAGGAGTTGATCTTAAGTTTTGGGAGCACCATGGCCTCTTCAAGCGATGAAAAGGAGAAGACACCTCCAGAAGATGACCACCAAGACTCTCAGCTGAAGGAAGAAGTTGAAAGTGAAGACGAGGAAGAAGATCAAAGTTCACGCCCGAGCACCATGATTGCAAGCATTGGGGTGGTGACAAGTCATGACAAGTTCAAGAAGGGCGCGCGTATAAGAACCGGAGGGGGTGTGCCGCGCCACACCTTAGCTCCTCGGGCATCTTTGTCAGGCAACAACCCTTTCCATACTCTAATTCATGAACATCAGTTTCAAAAGGTGCCCAGATCACTGATTGCCCTATGGCTGGGATATAGATCGTTCTAACAGTGCAGGGAAAGAAAGTTCCAAGAGTGAAGAAGGATGGGGAAATAATTCCAAGAGCTGGGATTCTCTTGCTGACAGGTTCATGAGCCGTGTTGAGCACAATTCAGAGATGATTCGTAACCTCAGTCACAAGATTGATGATCTGAAAGATTTGATTGAGAAGCTTATTAAAGATTACCCACCGCCGCCAAAGGAGTAATTCGTCATCGGTATTGGCATCCCCTTGGCTTGTTCCAAGCTTGGGGGAGTGCCGCGGTATCACATCATCACCCTTTTACTCATTTACTTTTCAAGTAGAGTCATATCATGAATAGAGAAATTATCCTATAGAATAGTTCGCAGTGTGGAAGTATCCTCCTTAGTTGGTTATCTATGTATCCCTTGGTGTGAGTTGCGGTAATGAAATATTAATGAGAAGTTTTATCGTTTACTTTCCGCACACTTTATTTTAGTTTGCAATGTTTCTTATATGATTAGTCTTGTTGATTAGTATTGGTATCACTTTGGGAGCATGAGTAAATTTAGTTGGTTTTGGCAAATTTAGCTTGGTCAGTAGCAACATTACCTTGAGGTTTGAGTAGAAAAGAAAAGAAGAAAGAAGTTACATCACTTCAGTTTTCCTTATGATTGGCTTATACGTATTATTATTCTCAAAGTTAAAATTGTTGTACCTTCAAGGGAGTTTGCATGATTGTTACTATTATATGTATGTTTGTTTGTTTCATGCAACTCTTATGCTTGCTACCCAGCCTTGCTAGCCAAAGACCTGTACTGAGAGGAAATACTTCTCGTGCATCCAACTCCTAAAAACCAAGTCACTTCCAAAGAGTCCACTATAAATTCCTATGCATGGTATTTCAAGCCATTCCAAGTAAGTTTTCATGTGCTACCTTTCAAAAACCTTCAAATACTTCTCATTTTGTGCCACTGTTTTTAGCTCATGAGAACGTAGTGGATGGGTTTGTTATCTTCCATACTAAATTAAGTACCCTTCGACTAGGCAGCTTCATCTGCTCGTCACTAATTTTGCAAAGGAGCTGGTCAGACCATTATAATCTCAAAAAAAAGGCACTCCTCCAATGTTTGTGAAAGTTGGTCAGCACCCGATGGAATCGGTTAGCTATGGTTTGAGAAAGGAAAAGCTGGGGAGGAGTGCCAAGCTACAAAAGAGCACCAATGTGCCAATTAATCAAACATCTCGGAACCACTCTCACTTGTTTAGTATGGAAGATATCAAGAACTCCGTTGCTAGTCGTTGACAAAGGCAACCACCTCTCAAAAAAAATTACCTCTGTTTTACAAATGAAAAGCTCTAGCACATGTTTAATCCCTGCTTCCCTCTGCGAAGGGCCCGTCTTTTCCTTTCATGTTGAGTCAACCTATTCCCTTCTATCTCAAGCAAGCATTTGAGTTGTTATGTTTCACTCATCCATATGTTGATCCATTTAATCATGTTTACTATCTTCCTTGTTTTGTACAATGCTTTTGTCTGAAGGAATATATCTTTGAAAGCCTTCTGTGAATGCAAAAAGTTTGTCTCGTTGAGTATATGGTTTTTGCTATATTAGCTCTGTTTTAAAAAGGCTCCATTCAAAGGCTAGTATAGTTGTTCATTATTCTCTGACCAAGAACTAAGGTTTGCCATCACCAATTATAGTTTACTTTGTGCATCTTTATATGTGATTCCCTTACTTATTGCAAGTCTATATTATATAAAGGGAAGTTGCTGTCTATTATAACTTGTGCCTTGGTGAATGTGATGCTTCTTGTCCATATTTTGATTATCGACACTTCACTTCATAAACCTGTGGTCATGTTTACCGAGTTTGGTTTTTGCTTGGGGACAAGCGAGGTCTAAGCTTGGGGGGGTTGATACGTCCATTTTGCATCACTATTTTGTATCATAATTTGCCATTATTCATTGATATATTTCTTATTTAGACATGATACTTATGTTGTTTCCTCTATTTTTACATGTTTGATGATCATTGGAGGATTTGCTGCCAGAGTCAGGATTCTGCTGGAAAAGGACCATCAAGACACCATATTTCGGAAGATCAGGAAAATTCCAGAAAAATACCAGAAAATTATATTTTACCAAAAGACTCTGGAAGCCAGAAGGAGGAGTCGAGAGGAGCCAGAGGGCAGCCTCACACATAGGGGGTGCGGCCTGGCCTCTGGCCGCGCCGGCCCTGTGTGAGGGCACCCTGGCCCACTCTAGGTCTCGCCTCTTCGCGTACTTCATTGTCCCCGAAAACCTAAGTCAAGGGGGGCTCAGAGATAGACACCGCCGCCTCTGCGGGGCGGAAAACACCAGAGAGAGAAAAGCTCTCCGGCAGAGAGAAATCTGCTGGGGAAATTCCTTCCCGGAGAGGGGAGATCGTCGCCATCATCATCACCATCGCACCGGACTTCATCGGGATCATCATCATCATCTCCATCACCAGCACCTTCATCTCCACCATCACCATGCCATCCCGTTGTAACATCTTGAGTTGAATCTTGTCAAATTCTTAGGGGAAACTTTCCCGGTGTTGATTACTCTTGTGGTTGCATGCTATTGAGTGGAACCGTTGAATTAAGGTTTATGTTCAGATTGTTATTTACCATTATTTCACCTCTGATCATGATCCATATGATGTCTTGTGAGTAGTTCGTTTAGTTCTTGAGGACATGGGATAAGTCAAGTCGTTAGTAGTGGAATTATGTTGAGTAATATTTAATGGTTTGATATTTATTTGTTGTGGTGCTATTTCACTAGTGGTGTCATGTGAACGTCGACTACATGATACTTCACCATTTATGGGCCTAGTGAGATGCATTGTGTATTTGGCTACCAATTGTGGGGTTGCTGGAGTGACAGAAACCTAAACCTCCATTGGGAAACCATTGCACCAGGGAGCGTAGGATCTTAGAGTTTAAGGCTGTGGTTAGATTTATCTTAATTACTTTCTAGTATTTGCGGATGCTTGCAAGGGGTATAATCACAAGTGTGTATTTGTCCTAGTAAGGGTAGTGCGCTAGCACAGGTTCACCCCCATAACACTTATCAAACCAGTAAAGATTATTTAGCAGAATGAAGCGAAAGCACTTGACAGAAACTCCCGTGTGTCCTCGAGAACGTTTGGTCATCATAAGTTACACAACCGGCTTGTCCTTTGCTAAAGAAAGGATTGGGCCACTTGCTGCAATTATTATTACTGTCTTATATTTACTCGTACTTTATTTATTTGCACTACCAAATACCCCTGAAAACCCGTTTGCTAGTATTTAGAGTGAAACCTTGATCAAAACCACTTGTCAACACCTTCTACTCCTCGTTGGGTTCGACACTCTTATTTATCGAAAGTACTACGATACACCCCCTATACTTGTGGGTCATCAGTTTCTTACTACTTTATTTGAAGATGATTGGTACCTCTCTCTTACAAGTAAGAACTATCCAACTAGGGCAAGATATGCAATAAGATGTGATCAATGCAACAAAGGCTCTATAGACTATACAAGTTTCTAGGTCAAGGCTTAGGATCTACTCAACCTATATCCAGATGATTCACTCTATGGAAACTTGTACACAGATCAAGGTTTCCCATGTGTCTTCTATAATATGGGTATCTCCTGAGTGAGATATGCTCTAGTTGAGTTCCTACTCCACCCTAGGTCTTAGGATGATATCTGCTTATCAGACTAAGTTTTATAGTTTACCTAATTATCTTCATCAGCAAGCATAATCATATACTTGACATGGTCATACTATTTCCTTCATCAACTCCCATAATAAATCCATTTTATTTCCTTCATCAACTCCCTCTACAAAGGGTTTATTCTTGGTTGTACCAACCTTCTGAGATTAAGGATATAATCTCCCCTTTGTGTGATTCATATTGGATACTCCACTTCATAACTCCATAAGTCTAGGTATTGTTTATACTTCCTAGGGATGGTTCTATTCTAGACCAGAAGTAGGGTTTAAGATGTGAGCACCCCCGATATCAAATGACTTATCCTAACTATAATTTGAGAAATTTCTAAATTCTCCTAATTGTCCTTTATATGAATGGCTCCAATGTTCATAAGTTATCTCACCTATAGCTAAGGCAAATCTAATAATCAAACTGGCATTGAGTTAACCTTTACACTACTCATATTTGGACTCACTAGATTAGGACATAAGACTATAGAATAGATCATGATTTTAAGAATCAGACTTGTGTTGACTTCTTAAGCATGAAAGAAGTAGGGTTTAAAGAATACCATGATGATCTTGGTGTCAATAAATATTTGGTCCAAAATGGTGTGTCAAACATTTTAGTCTTACCTCACTTTAACTCTCTTTTAGTTGTTGTGACTATCACTACCAAAACAAGGATTTTAACAAAGATCATATTGAAGTTTATCGCACTTCAATTGATGAGCTACTTCAATTCCATCAACTCAAGTGAAACTCCAATCACTTTGATATGTTTTATTTAAATGCGCGAAAATTACCCAGATTTTCTATGCATGAAATGCAATGCACACATCTGTTGCCTCTATTTTATAACCTCTAATCCTGGGATATTACAGTCTCCCCTCCTTAAACTAAACTTCGTCCTGAAGTTTTCGCTCTCGTACGTTGTTGGACGAACTTATTGTTGGTATCATATATCTTGATGTTACTTCACCAACTAATTGGGATATATATGGTATCCTTTGTCCAGAGTGATCCTCGAATATTTTCTTGGTCATTCTCTTGGATTATCCATGTTTACAACACTTTCTATGACTTATAGGGTCCTACTAATTGTTCCTATAAATCTTCCTAATTGGCTCTTGGTTTTACCACCTAAGAACGGATTCAACACATGTAGTGAATCCATTCCAGTTTTCTGATCCATCTCTATAGATCTTATTTGGTCTTCTAGGTTCAAGATTATGGTTAACTCTAATCTCAATCTTCACCAGTGGCAGTTCATGATACCAGCTGCGGTTCATACTTGGTGTGATTAGGGTCAAAATCATCCCACTCCTTTGCCGAACTCAATAAGGTTATTGCAAATATTGGAAATAATTTACTTCCGACATACTTCATCCAACTTTCATCACTTTTTAGTTTCCTGGACTCTCCCCTTAGACTTTTCTAATGGTCCTTGAACATATTGATCTCTAACCATTTGAACTCCATGGTTAGACTATAAGTCTTGGTCGGTCTTACTACAACATCTTCTTGATGGTTTCTCGAAGAAATCTGTGGTGCATCCACACAATGGTAGATATCCGGTACGAATTCTTCAATTGTGTATTTAGATAGGTCTTCTGTTCCACTTTTGGATGCATGTACTTACCCAAAAGTTCTTATGGTTGATGAGAATTGGGTTTTCCCATTGTTATTTATCCTAATTCAAATCATAAGGTCTATACAAAGCCACGGGAGAAATCCGGCAGAGTTTCTCTTGTATCGGAGGACATCCATGACAGGCAATTGTATAAGTTGATCAAAAATATGAAGTAATGATACGTCTCCAATGTATCTATAATTTTTGATGCTCCATGCTTGTTTTTACACCATTTGCCTAATGTTTCGTTACACTTCGTGGCACTTTTATGCATTTTCCGGAACTAACCTATTAACGAGTTGCCACTGTGCCAGTTCCCTGTTTTCTGCTATTTTTGTGTTTCAGAAGTAATACACATGAAATATTCTCGGAATTGAACGAAACAAGTTCCTGAAGTCTTATTTTACCCGGAAGCTTCCAGAGATCCGAAGGAGAGTAGGAGGGGGGCCACCAGGGCCTCACACACAGGGCTGGCGTGGCCAGGGCCTGGGTCGCGCCACCCTAGCGTGAGAGCGCCTGGCCCCTCCTCTGACATCGCCCCTTCGCCTATAAAGACCCCCCGACAGAAAAAACCTAAGTACCCGATCACTTTTCCAGAACACATCGCGATCCGCCGCCGCCGTCGACCCGAAGATCGGGAGGGTCCAGAAGCTCTTCCCGGCACCCTGCCGGAGAGGGGAATCGCCACCGGAGGTCTTCTTCATCGCCATGCTTGCCTCTGGAGCGATGAGTGAGTAGTCTACCTTGGACTATGGGTCCATAGCAGTAGCTAGATGGTTGTCTTCTCCACCATGTGCTTCATGTTTAGATCTCATGAGCTGCCCTACATGATTGAGATCACCGTTATGTAATTCTACATGTTTGGTTTGTTGGGATCCGATTAATATTGGTGTTTATGATTGAGTTGTTGTACTGAATATTATCTTATGTTATCTCTATGTTGTTTATGATCTTGCATGCTCTCCGTTGTTAGTAGCTATCTTGGCCGAGTAGTTGCTAGTGACTCCAAGAGGGGGTATTTATGCTCGATAGTGGGTTCATGCCTCTATTTAACCTGGGGGAGTGACAGAAACCTCTAAGGTTATAGATGTGCTGTTGCTACTAGGGAGAAAACAACATTCATATGCTCAAGGGCATATGCTTTGTTTACATTATACACTTTGCTTAATGTAATTATCTGTTGTTCGCAACTTAATACTTGTGGAGTTCTCGGATTGATTCGCCACAAGTGGATTATTAGTCATAGATGCAGTTGGTTGGCGGTCTATGTATTTTGTTGTAATGCCCAGAGTAAATCTTATAGTGATCTTCTTGACATATCACGTTTATCTTTATTCTATTAATTGCCCAACTGTAATTTGTTTACCCAGCATGTGTTATTTATCTTATGGAGAGACACCACTAGTGAACTGTGGACCCCGGTCCTATTTCCATCATATTGCTATCACCTGTTTACCTTACTCGCATTGTTTACTTTACTCGCATACTCTATTGTTTTCCACTCGATACGCTCATAACCTTTGTTTTAAGCAAACCGGTGAGATTGACAACCTCATCGCAAGTTGGGAACGAAGTACTTGGTTGTGTTGTGTGCAGGTTCCGCATTGCAGCTAGCAAGCAAAGCTTGGAGGAGGCGCCATATATAAATTGTCCGAAGCTGTCGCAAGCTAGCAAGCATCACCTTCAGTCGTTTGTCTCTCCTCTCCAAGAATGATTAAACCTTGGTTTCTTAACTGAGGGAAAACTAGCTGCTATACTCATCATACCTTCCTCTTGGGGTTCCCAACAGGCTGGTTATTCACCACGCACAAGGACCATCTGCTACGCGTCAACTTGGCACCAGCAGCCTCTTTTCTGGCACCGTTGCCGGGGAGGAAGTAGAAGACTTCTGCGAGGGGAGTTTTCGCATGCACATCCTTTACTTTGTTATTGTTTTGCTTTACTTTATTTATTTTACCTGCATCGTTTTATATCAAAAACCCAAAAAAATTAGAATCCTTGGTAGTTGTTTTTACTTGTTTACTTTCGTTTTGTTGAAATGGCCAATCCCGAAAACACCAAGTTGTGTGACTTTACTAGCACGAACAATAGTGATTTTATCTACACTCCTATTGCACCACCTGCTCCTGCTGCAAACTTTTATGAGATTAAGCCTGCTTTGTTGAACCTTGTTATGAAAGAGCAATTCTCTGGTGTTAGTACTGAAGATGCTGCAGCTCATCTCAACAATTTTGTTGAGCTATGTGAGATGCAGAAATATAAGGATGTAGAAAGTGATATTATTAAGCTCAAGTTGTTTCCTTTTTCTTTGAGAGGAAAAGCTAAAGATTGGTTGCTGTCTTTGACTAAGAATAGTATTGATTCATGGGCTAAGTGTAAGGATGCTTTTATTGGTAGATACTATCCTCCTGCTAAGATTATATCCTTGCATAGCAATATTATGAAGTTTAATCAGTTTAATAATGAACATGTTGCTCAAGCTTGGGAAAGAATGAAATCTATGATAAAGAATTGCCCCACTCATGGACTGACTACTTGGATGATTGTCCAAACTTTTTATGCAGCACTGAATTTTTCTTCGAGGAACCTATTGGATTCAGCTGCTGGAGGCACTTTTATGTCCCTTACCTTGGGCGCCGCAACAAAGCTACTCGACAACATGATGGTAAATTATTCTGAATGGCACACCGAGAGAGCTCCACAAGGTAAGAAGGTAAATTCTGTTGAGGAAACCTCTTCCTTGAATGATAAGATTGATACCATTATGGCTATGCTTGCTAATGATCGGACTCATGTTGATCCTAATAATGTTCCTTTAGCCTCTTTGGTTGCTCAAGAAGAGCATGTTGATGTGAATTTCATTAGAAACAATAATTTTAACAACAATGCTTATAGGAACAATTTTGCTAGTAACAATTATAGGCTATTTCCTTCTAATGGTGATAATAGCTATCTTGGTAGACCTAAAATGCCTAGTGAAGAAAGAATTTTTGAACTTGAAAAGGCTACCAAGAATTTTATGCAGGTGCAATATGAGCAGAACGGGGCTTTCACCAAGACTATGGAGGAGCAATCAGCTGTGTTGAGGACTATTAGTCATCAACTTGAAAATTTAAACAAGGCTATTCCTGAATTGCAAGCTAAGGTTTCCAAAGCTGAAACCGATATTTCATTATTGTCTAATGTGCAATCTTCTTTGGTTAACAGAATGTCCGCTAAGCCTGATCCTTTTGCTACCGCTAATGCTATTCAAGTTAGAATTGATGAAAATATTAGATTGTTAGCGTAATTGCATGCCAGGTGGGAAAGAGAAAATGAGATGGCTAGAGAAATGAAGGTATGTACCATTACTACCTCTAATGATGTTGCTCCTAATGCTAGCAATCCTCTTACTTTGATTGGTGTAGAGAAAAATCCCACTCCGTGTGTTAAAAAGCCTAAAACTGCCAAAACTTTTTCTCAAAAGAGTGCTAAATTTTTCGGAGTGTGGGAGATGATAGCTCTACTTCTTTTAATGGTTTTGATGTTGCTGGCTGCAATATATCTGAAATAATTTTGTTCTTGCAAAAGCTTTCTTTGACTCCCAATGCTAGTTCTTTAAATATTGCTTTTACTAAGCATATTACCAATGCTCTCATAAAAATTAGGGATGAAAAGTTGATGCAAAAAGCTTCCGTTCCCAAGAAGTTAGAAGATGGTTGGGAACCCATCATTGATATGCATGTTAATGGTTTTGATTGCCATGCTTTATGTGATCTAGGTGCTAGTATTTCTATCATGCCTAGAAAGATTTATGATATGCTTGATTTACCACCGCTTGAAAAATATTATTTTGATGTCCCTATTGCTGATGTTGCTAAGAAGAAACCTTTGGGAAGGATTAATGATGTTCTTATTGTGGTTAACACTAACCTTGTTCCCGTTGATTTTCTTGTTATGGACGTTGAATGCCATGCTTCATGTCCTATTATTTTGGGAAGACCCTTTCTTCGAACTGTAGGTGCTATCATTGATATGAGGGAAGGCACTATCAAATATCAATTCCCACTAAAGAAAGGTATGGAACACTTCCCTAGGAAAAGAAAGAAATTACTTTTTTACTCTATTCTTAGAGCAAATTATGAGCTTGATGCTTCATCACTTGATATTACTTGATTCGCAATTTTCTGCGCCTAGCTCAAAGGCGTTAAAGAAAAGCACTCTTGGGAGATAACCCAATGTTTTTATTTTCAGTACTTTTTCTTTTATTTGAGTCTTGGAAGTCATTACTACTGTAATGACTGCTCCTTATCTTGTTTATTTTGTTTTTGTGCCAAGAGAAGCCTCTAATTTGAGTGAGGTAAAGATTTGGGGATGTTGCTGTCCTGAAACTGTTTTCAGTGCTGCACCGTAAAAATTCGTATAAATGCTCTGTATATCTTTTGAACCTGCGATTTTTTGTGAATATGGCCCAGGTTATATCCAAACTTTTGTTAGTTGAACACTTTTTGATTTGAGTAACAGAAAACCCCTAAAAAAAATCGTCCTTTGTCAGCTGTTCTGTTTTGACAGATTTCTGCCAATATTTGTGTTTGCCACTTTATCACTTTCTTTTGACTTCTTTTGATCACGGAACTTTTTAGGAAGTTGATACAGTAGTATTTGCTATATATGTGGTGGTTTTGAGTTGAAACCTGAAGCAAAAAGATGTTGATTATATGTTATGCTTGCACTAATGTTGCTAATAGATTTGTGTTTAGTTTTGTATGAAGGAAGTTTACAAGTGTAGGGATTGGAGAATGATGAGATGAGTTGAAGAATGGACAAAAGCTCAAGCTTGGGGATGCCCATGCATCACCCCAAGAAATATCCAAAAAGTATAATCGTCAAATCTTGGGGATGCCCCCGAGGCACCCCTTCTTCATCGGCAAAAATCAGGTCACCTTTCAAAACACTATATTTGTATTGCTTCATGCACTATGTGTTTTTCTTGGAGCGTTAGTTGTTTTAGTTTTCTTAGTTAGTTTAGTTTTGTTTGCTGCAATAAATGGTTGGACCCCAACAAATTTCTTTTGGAGATGTACTCGTTTTCATTTGCAAAGAACACTCCGTTTTTCATTCTTACAATTTCACCGGGTGTTCTTCTTTTTCTGCTACTACTTTTGGTTTTCATTTTCGCCTTGATTTGTGTTCAGACCTTATCATAACTTTTCATCAAGGTGTATTTTTGCCTCTGATCTTTATTGGTTTTCATCAAAAGAGGTGTTTATAAAAATTTCAAATGGTGTTGGAAAAGAGAAAAAGCTTTGTGCAAAATAGTGGTACAAGAAGGAGCTTGTGTAGACTGCGGCTTAGGCTTTTTCATGTCATGCTTGATGTCTTTTTGATAGTATGCTTAGTGGTTTTGCTGTAGCATGACTTGTCTCAAATAACTGAGATTGCTTAATGAGCCTTTGAAAAAATCATGCGTTGTTTTTATTGTATGGAAGCATTATTTTGATTTTCTCCTTGATGCTTTATTTGGGTTGACTTGGCGCATGCTCACACATGTTAGACTCTTACAAAGTCGCCAATAGCCTCTATGATCATTTAGTTTTTGACTTTTGATGCCATCTTATGCTTCATTTAATGTCGCTTTGTCGCTTTGCATGATTATGGCCATTATTGCTCTCTTAGTTGGTCGCTCCCAGTCTTTTGCTAGCCCTCGCCTTGTACTGAGTATGAGCTCTACTCGTGCATCCAACTCCTAAGAGCCAAAGTTTGCCAAAGTGTCCACCATACATACCTACTAGCAATTTGCTATTTCAAGTAAATTTGACTTGCTTTTATTTTCTCTTCAAATTAAACTCTTACCAGTGTTATGCGAAATTCGGTCAGTAAAGCTCTCACGAACCGGAAGGCACACTTTACTTTTTCCTGTTCTTAAAAATTTGACATTGTGGTCTCTTATTGACGAGGGGTTAACTCGACAAATGTCCTAGATGAAGGACTTAGGATCGGGGAGATAGGGCGTCGGATGAACTCGACGGTAAAGTTAGTCGAAATAAGTGTGTATCGAAAGTAAACTTGGGCGTTCAACCTGGCTTGCTTTCAATCTGCCCTACACCGTCCCCTCCTAACCCCTATATATAGGTGGCCAGGTCTCGAGGATCGGGTAGGGTCCGATACAAATTACAAATATCGACATACGGTAATAACTCGTATTCGACTATCATTACAATTGGGCCTAGCTTATCGGGCCTCAGGGGTACTCAACTAGCGGGCTCTATTAACTATACCCTTGTCAGTAGCCCCTAAGATTCTACCAGAATTGTAGATTCAGGTTGAATCTCTAATTTTCAAATCTTCGACTTGATCAATTCTTCGACTTCTTCACATCTTCAAATCTTCGACTTTAGTCTTTTTTGACTTATTTTTACGATATTCTTTCGCAAGGGGTTTTGATGAGCAAGCCTGACAACTCTGACGGATCAAGAGGTCAGTTAACTGCCGGAATAGATACTCGTCACCTACTTCAAATTCAATCCCCTTGGACTTGAATTCGGGATACCGGTCAAATCCATTCTTTTGCCGCATTTAGGACTTACAAAGAATGAATCCCAGTGGTTCTCAAGGTACCCAGTGCGTCCACCAGGATTTTCTTCGCGTCGTAGACACTGATACATACCAGCAGAGCGCATCCATGTGCGTATACCAGGCCACACAGGACGGATCCCGGGGTCTTACCTTCGTGATAAATCACGACATTCGAGTTTCGTTGCGATAACGCAACTCGAGAATCTTATGTCGCAGTCAGAATTTCGACTGAAAATATTCGGGTTTCTGCAACCATAAAACTCGCTCCCGATGGGAGTAATCTCTAATCTTTAATTTGTCGACTACGTAGTCGAACTTTTGTATGCTTACCCTTCTGCATCTTCAATATTGATCATCTCATCTTTATCGGGTGCGCGCTCAGCGCTCCCGATGGGAGTAGCCCCCGAGGCTATGTTTGGCGATTTGTAGTCAAGCATAGGCTCAAAGTTCAGCTCTTCTTTCTTCTGCGAACCTCTTATTATTTTATGAGCCCCCGAGTCCAAGTCGAGGTTTTCATATCGCATAATCTCTCCCCCTTTTTTTCCTTCTTCTTTGATATTATCGTCTGCTGTGCGCAGAATTTAACTCCCGTTGTAAATTATGTTCACGGGCTTTGCTGTAGCCCGAAGGCCCAATAATATGTGCTTATAAATAAAGCGCATGCTAATTAAGGTAAAAAACCCTAATCAGACTCCTCCTCCGCCGCATCATCTTCTTCCTCCATCTAGGGTTTTTGCGAGGTTTTTCTGCTGTGCTCATGGCTGATGCTCAAGGTTCTTGTCTGACCCTTGGCTCTCCGGTAGCCCCACGAGGTCGAGGTCGCCCTCGTGGAAGTAAGAACAAGAAGACCACGCCGGCCGCCGCAGGAACTTCTTCTGACGTTCCGGCTAAGCGTCGTCCCGGCCGCCCACCTGGTAGTAAGAACAAGTCTAAGGTGACCAGCGCCACTCCAGGCCCTGCTGCTCCTCCTCCTGCTGCGCCTGCCGCTCCCGCTACTCCTCCTCAAATCTTCTCCTTCCTCTGCATTGCCATGGCGCAGTGCCGTGAGATTCAGCGATTACCGCTGAATTTTACGAAGTTTATGGATGGCCGCGAACTGCGAGAAGCTGTTCTCCGTGAACAATCTAGCGGTGGCATCCCATACGAGGTGGAGGTATGGTATGATGGCGACGGCGAGCAGTACTTCAGGGGAGGCTGGTCGCAGTTTGCGGAGGACCATGACATCCGTCAAGGTTTCTTCATGGCCTTCGACTTCCATATCGGGACGTCGAAGTTCGACGTGAAGATCTTCGATGGCACTCTTTGCCAGAAGGAGTACGAAGCTTGAAGTCCACTTCTATTAGGACTTGCTGTGTTTTTTATCATGTTCTTGCTACCATGCTTATCTGTAATGAATATTGTCCAAGTACTCGATGTCTTTTGCTAGTACCATGAGAACAAGTTATGTTCTGAGGTATGTTTTCCATATATTGGGCTCTTTGCGAACCAAAAAAGGTAGGAATAATGTCGGGTTCTTCTTATGAACCAAATTCTATCAATAGTCATCGGGTTGTCTAAACAACCTTATAATAAGGGAAAAGCCTCCATCTTGTCATAATAATTTTCGTACGACCCAGGGGTTGAAGCCCCCGAGCGGAGAAGTAACACAAGAATCGTACAATTTTGTCGAGTTCAACCCAAAGAACCCGACCTGTGGCCTCATGTTCTGGGTTCAGAAGGCTAACTCGAATATATTGATACCTCTATATTTAGTCTACGCGTAAAAACGTCGTAGCTGTTCTGCATTCCACGGGTTGCTTTCGTCCTTCCCAGTCTTCTTGTCTTGTAGTCGATATGCTCCTCCTGGTATGACTTCCGTGACGATGTAAGGTCCCACCCAAGGGGACTCCAATTTCCCATGGCTATCTTGCCTGAGTCGCAAAACAAGGTCTCCTACCACGAAGGATCGTGGACGAACTCGACTACTATGGTAGTTTCGTAAGCTTTGTTGATATTGCGTAGCCCTTTCTAATGCTTTGTCTCTTGCTTCATCTAGCGCATCGACGTCGTCTTGCAATGCTTCTGTCGATGTCGCCTCATCATATGCTGTCACTCTTGGAGCCTCGTGTGTAACTTCGACTGGAAGCACGGCTTCGGCGCCATGGACCAGGAAGAAAGGAGTTTCTTGAGTTGCTGCATTGGGCGTAGTTCTTAGGCTCCAAAGAACGGAGGGCAATTCTTCTACCCAAGCGCTCTTGGCTTTCTCGAGAGGTGCTAAAAGCCTCTTTTTTATTCCACTACTTATCAGGCCATTGGCTTTTTCGACTTGCCCGTTTGTCTTCGGGTGCGCCACAGATGCAAATTTAAGCTTGATCCCCAATCCTTCGTAGTAACTTTTGAATTCTTTTGAAGTAAAATTTGTCCCATTGTCTGTGATAATGCTGTGTGGTACACCAAAATGAAAAACTATCGACTTGATGAAGCTGATTGCTGCTGTAGAATCTTGAGTTGTTACTGGGGCCGCTTCCACCCATTTGGTGAATTTATCGACTGCCACTAGCATATAGACATGCCCTCCAGGCCAAGATTTGTGCAATTTTCCCACCATGTCAAGTCCCCATTGTGCAAAGGGCCAGGATAATGGTATTGTTTGTAGCTCCGCTGCTGGTGCATGTGGTCTGGATGCAAACCTTTGACATGCTTCACACTTTCGAACTATATCTTTTGCGTCCTCGATGGCTGTTAGCCAATAGAATCCCGCTCGAAAAGCTTTTGCCGCTATTACTCTGCTGCTGGCGTGATGGCCACATACTCCGCCGTGTATGTCTTTCAATATTGCTTGCCCTTCCTGGGGTGTGACACAACGCTGTAAAACGCCGGTAATACTTCTCTTGTATAGTTTTCCTTCCAACACGACAAACGCTTTCGCTCTTCGAGTTATCCTCTTGGCCTCCACTGCATCTTCTGGGAGCTTTTTATTTATCATGTACGCAAGATATGGCTGCATCCATGTTTCTTCTATCATCATGACCTCCTCTGGTTCTGTCGTAGCCCCCGAGCCTGCCGTGGTAGTCGAACTTTTAGCACTTTTTATTGATCTTTCTGCTATTTCTTCCCAAAATACTCCAGACGGCACAGGTAAGCATTGTGATCCGATATTTGCTAAAGTGTCGGCTTCTTCATTGCTGTTCCTGCTGATGTGCGAGACTTCGCATCCATTGAACGTTCCTTCTAGATAATGGTACAAATTCTTGTAGGCCATCATGTTGTCGTTGATTGCGTCACACCTGTTCATGACTTGCTGAACAACAAGGTTAGAATCTCCAAATATTTTTAGGCGAGTTGCTCCACAAGCTTTAGCCATCTTCATTCAGTGCAACAAAGCCTCGTACTCCGCTTCATTGTTAGAAGCCTGCGGGAAGCTCATCCTTAGGACATATTTTAATTTATCGCCATGAGGCGATATCAATACTACTCCTGCGCCTGCGCCTTGGACTCGCTTAGAACCGTCGAAGTACATTGTCCAAGTACTCGATAAATCTGGTGGTCCCGTGCTTTGCAACTCGAGCCACTCTGCTGTAAAATCTGGCAAGATTTGCGACTTGATCGCCTTCCTTTTTTCGTACGTGATGTCCATGGGAGATAACTCGATTCCCCACAAAGAGACACGGCCCGTTGCTAAAGGGTTGTTCAGTATGTTCGATAGTGGTGCTTCATTGACCACTATAATTGGGTGCACAGTAAAATACTGTCGTAACTTACGTGCAGTTGTGAAGACACTGTACGCCAACTTCTGATAATGTGGGTACCTCTGTTTGGTTGGAGATAGCACTTCACTGATGAAATATACCGGTCTCTGGACGCCATGAGCTTTGCCTTCTTCACTTCTTTCGACTACTAGAACTGTACTTACCACCTGATGGGTTGCGGCGATGTACAGTAGGAGTGGCTCTTTTTCTTTAGGTGCGACCAGCACTGGCGGCGTGGAAAGCACTTTTTTCAATTGCGCAAACGCTGCGTCTGCTTCTTCTATCCACTCAAATTTGTCGTCTGACTTTTTCATGAGTGCATAAAAAGGAAGTGCCTTCTCCCCTAGTCGAGCAACAAAACGACTTAATGCCGCGACGCGTCCTGCTAATTTCTGTACGTCGTGGAGTTTCGTGGGTTTCCCCATTGTTAGAATTGCTTGAATCTTCTCTGGATTTGCCTCTATCCCTCGTGCTGATACCAAGAACCCCAAAAGTTGCCCTGCTGAAACTCCGAAGGAACACTTTGTCGGGTTCAACTTAAGCTTGAACTTGTTCAGGTTGTCGAAGGTTTCTGCCAAGTCGCTGATTAAAGATTTCTCCTCTCTTGTAGTGATGACTACATCATCAATGTAGACTTGTATGTTGCGCCCTATTTGGCTCTCGAGGCAACTTTGCATCATCCTTTGATAAGTTGCTCCTGCATTTTTTAGGCCGAATGGCATCACTTGGTAGCAGAACACCCCATACGGTGTGATGAAGGCCGTTTTTTCCTCGTCCTCTTTCTTCAGCTTGATCTGGTTATAGCCAGAATATGCATCCAAAAAGGAAAGCCTTGCGCAGCCCGCTGTTGAATCGATTATTTGATCGATGCGGGGTAAAGGGAAGGGATCCTTTGGACAATGCTTATTGAGAGATGTGTAGTCGACACATACTCTTTGTACGTCTGTGTTCTTCTTGGGTACTATTACTGGGTTCGACACCCAACTCAAAGTTTTGATTTCTCTGATAAATCCAGCACTTTCTAATCTGTGCAATTCTGACGCTATTGCCTTCCTCTTGGGTTCATCGAATCGTCGCAGTGGTTGCTTGACTGGTTTCGCCTTGGGATCTACATTTAGTGCGTGCTCGACGAGTTCCCTGGGAACCCCTGGCATGTCCGATGGACACCAGGCGAAGATTTCCCAGCGCTCACGGAGGAACTCGATGAGCGCGCCTTCCTATGCGGGATCCAAGTTCATCGCAATTGATGTCGTCTTGTTTGGATCCGTAGGGTGGACCTGTATTTTCTTTGAATCCTGCGTTGTGTCGAAAGCCTTATCTGGCAGGGATCGTCCAACGTCGGGTAGCACATTATGATCTGTTTCTCCTTTTAACCTCTCGTATTCTGCTGTCATGCCGAAGGTTTGCGCCATCTTGTTGAATTCTCTGTCGCATGTGTTGGCTACTTCAAAGCTCCCTTGTACTGTGATTGTTCCTTTGGGCCCTGGAATTTTTAACGTGAGATACGCGTAGTGCGGTACTGCCATGAATTTTGCAAATGCTGGGCGCCCCAGGATTGCATGATATTGTGACGGCCAATCCATAACTTCGAACTCCAGTTTCTCTCTTCTATAGTTTTCGCTGCTACCAAAGCAGACATCGAGTTCTATTCTTCCCAAGGGGTAGTTTGCTGCTCCTGGTACTATCCCGTGGAAAGAGCAATCTGTTGGCTTCAGACTCGTCGGTGATATGCACATAGCCTTCAGTGTTCTAGCATATATTAAGTTTATGCCGCTCCCTGCATCCATGAACACTCTTCCGATGTCGTACCCTCCTATTTGCGCTTTTAGAACCATAGGCGAGTGGCCCGGCCTAGGAACTTTCCGTGGGTGATCCGCTCTACTAAACTTGACTAGTTGCCCTGACCATCGTAGGTACTCTGTGGTAGCTGGTGGTGACGATATTGCTAGGTTCACTTGCCTGGATATGCTCTTTCGCTCTTTTTTCGACTTGGGCACCGGTTGAATCATGGCTGATATGTATACTTTTGACTCTACATGCTTTCATACCCTTTGAGTTTGATATCCTTGACTTCTACGTTTTTCTCCTTGCCTTCCTTCTTGGCTCGAGCCCATGGCACCTTGCAACCTTAGGAATGTTCTGCAATCCTTCATCTGGTGATTTGAGACCCTTTTCCCGTCGAGGTACGCGTAGTGGATTCGACAAGGTCCGTATAGCATATCCTCAGCCGAAGGACCAGAGTATCTTGATTTTTCTGTTCCTTTTGCCTGAAACCTCCTACTTTCGTACCCTTCCTCTTCTTCTAGTATATAACCTGCGGCTACCTGATTTCGCCTTCCTTGGTTACCCCCGCTGCGGTATCGTCTCCTTTGTCGACTTGTTCTGTCGACTTCTGGCGAACGTCCTCTTTTATTGTTATACGCGTCCTCTCCATCAGCGAATTTGTTGGCTTGTTCCATTAGCTCAGTTACTGTCGTAGGTCTTGTTCTTCCTATTTCTTCTACAAGATCTGAGCGACGAAGTCCTTCCGAAAAGGCGTCTATTGCTCGTTCATCGGAGACGTCCTCTGCTGAGTTTTTGATTATACTCCAGCGTTGTATATAAGATCGTAGCGTTTCGCCTTTCTTCTGCACACATGCTTTAACTTCTTCCAGTGATGCTGGGCGCTTGTAGGTGGAACGAAAATTTCTTGCGAATTGACTTTCGAGTTCCCCCCAGCTTCCAATGGATTCGTCGGGTAGGGTGTTCAACCAGGACCGGGCGGCGCCGGTGAGGTGCAGCTGCAAACTTTGCATTGCAGTCGCCTTTGTTCCTCCTAATATCTGCACTGCCTGTAGATAATCTGATAGCCATAGGGTGGGTTCCTGCGACCCGTCGTACTTGTTCTGATCGTGGGGTAGTTTAAATCCTTTGGGTACTCGTGTTTTGCGAACCCTGCGGGTAAAGCATAACGCACCCATATCTTTATCATCGTCTTCGTAATTTTCTTCCCTCCAAGCATGCCGCGATTTATCTACTCGAGCTTGTGCTATTATACTTCTTGCATCCGCCTTCCTTTTCTGTCGCTTTTTCTCTTCTGATGATTCACTATAGTCATCGTTTGAGTACTTGTACTTGAACTTCTCCTTGCCGCTTCCCTTGTAGCTTGTCGACTTCACCTCTGGGGCTTGCTCCCTGATTTTACCTTCTACTATTCCGAGGCTTCGTATCGCGGCTCGGTGCATACCTTCTCGCGGGTCTCCATGTTCTGGTCTTGTAGCTAGCAAATACGCTTGTGCTGCTGCCAATGCTGCCTCTGGCGTTTTTTGTATCAGGTCATCTTCTTCCTCTTCTAGCTGCGGGGTGGGGCTCCTCGAGTACCCTTCTTCCCTGCCACATGCTGTCACCCCCTGTTGTGTTTTGGATCTCCACGCCTTTCTCTGCTATATTCTGAATCTTCGCTATAGTCTTCCCAGTATTCTTCCCTTGATGTACTGTTATTGTCTTGAAACATCATGTCTCTTTCCTCCCTTAGTTTCTTCTTGTGTTGGTATAGTGCATACTGATATCCCATTAGAACTTCTCTTCTCGATCCCTCGGGTACTTCTGTACCATGATTAATTGCTGACGTAATCATTCTCCATTCACCAGCCGAGACGTGGACTTTCTCTTTTTCCTTTTTGTTGTGATCTTTCACTTTGTCGACTTGCCTGTCGACCTTTTTGCTTCCTTCGCTGTTGTTTCCATCTTCTGCTTCAGTGATAATGACGCATAACTGATGTACTTTGGAGACGCTGCTACTTCCTCCGGCGAAGTCCTTTGCGTTGTTGTGTGTCTGACACGCTTTTTCTTCTGAGTCGAGATTTTCCTCAATTTCGTCGCCTTCTGTGATTGATGCTTTTTCTAAGCTGATCTGCGAGTTCACCTCATTGGAAGAGCCTTCTGATGACTCCAATGTTTCCTCTGTTTCGGGCTTTCTTGCCGATGGATCTGGTTTCGTCGGGTCCGAGAGGCGGGATGAACCCGATGGCCCGATGAGGATGCTGAAACTTCCAATTGTCAACTCCGTCTCTTGACTTTCGTCGAGTTCTGATCTGCTGTTGGCTAAAAGCGAAAAAGCCGTCGAATTCATGATTCCAACGCCCAGAGTCCCCACGGTCGGCGCCAATTGACGAGGGGTTAACTCGACAAATGTCCTAGATGAAGGACTTAGGATCGGGGAGATAGGGCGTCGGATGAACTCGACGGTAAAGTTAGTCGAAATAAGTGTGTATCGAAAGTAAACTTGGGCGTTCAACCTGGCTTGCTTTCAATCTGCCCTACACCGTCCCCTCCTGACCCCTATATATAGGTGGCCAGGTCTCGAGGATCGGGTAGGGTCCGATACAAATTACAAATATCGACATACGGTAATAACTCGTATTCGACTATCATTACAATTGGGCCTAGCATATCGGGCCTCAGGGGTACTCAACTAGCGGGCTCTATTAACTATACCCTTGTCACTTATGTTGAGTTGTTATGCTTGCAAGTTCTAAGTTGGAGACTAGCCCAGCCATACAGTCATGGGCAAGCTTTCAACATTGCACTTCTTATTTGAGTTGATATCGTGATCTTTTGTTTATGGATGCCCGCGGTGTGAAATGAATTGGGAATCTTGTGGGGATCATGGAGTTTGTATATGTGTTAGGGAAACGCCGGGCCGCTAATCTAAGCCATGCATAATTCATGGTGGAAATTTGCAGCATACCCATGGTGAACATTCGACGACGCATCTCACAATAAAAAACTAAACAAAAGGCAAATAAAAGAGATGTCGAGGTGTTCATTGTCTGCTTGTCCTGTCATTTTGGTGTGGGCTTGTTCCATGTCATCGGGCACGGAGGTACCCCATTGGCGGTTCTCAGTGATATGCATATACTTACAATGACAAGAGCCTTGCTTGGGACTCTAAGTAAAGTAGCATAAGGTTTGGGTACTCGTATTCACGGGGCACGAGGTTTTCAACTTATGATTTGTCAAGCATATGCATCATAATTGTTCTCGCATTAACTTTAACCATTCAAGATGCTTATGATGGGGGCAATGAGAGCTCAAAGCCGGTAAGTACCATAATTTTTGAAGGTTATAAAACTTGCAATCACTGCTTCCCTCTGCGAAGGGCCTTTCTTCTACTTTTATGTTGAGTCACCACCTTCTTTCTTTATGCACCATTAAGAGAGCATAGTTGTCATTCTTAGTATAATGTGCATTGTCCCAAAGTTTTCATTGATTGATTCATATTGTTGGTTTCACTTGTTCTTAAATTATTTGTATCTACTCACCCTCTTAAACTTGAAGGTGTCCTATGCATTTATGTTTTGCTCTCCATGAAGGACAAGCTGAAAACCATTTGTATGTTTTTCCTTATGATTTGAACACACGTTTGACTTTCATTGTTTCATTTTCATGATCTTTTGTTTGTGTTCATTTGCATGTTTACAACATGGTTGCTAAGTTCTTATTGTCAAGATTATATCTTTCATGCCCATGTTTTAAGTTCTTATGATCCCAGCTCACAAATGCTTACATATATGATCAAGATTGTGTAGGTGCATGTCACCTCAAAAATTATTCTTTTGTTATCACTTACCTACTCGAGGACGAGTAGGAGTTAAGCTTGGGGATGCTTGATACGTCTCCAACGTATCTATAATTTTTGATGCTTCATGCTTGTTTTTACACCATTTGCCTAATGTTCCGTTACACTTCGTGGCACTTTTATGCATTTTCCGGAACTAACCTATTAACGAGTTGCCACAGTGCCAGTTTCCTGTTTTTTGCTGTTTTTGTGTTTCAGAAGTGATACACAGGAAATATTCTCGGAATTGAACGAAACAAGTTCCTGAAGTCTTATTTTACCCGGAAGCTTCCAGAGATCCGAAGGAGAGTAGGAGGGGGGCCACCAGGGCCCCACACATAGGGCTGGCGTGGCCAGGGCCTGGGCCACGCCACCCTGGCGTGAGAGCGCCTGGCCCCTCCTCTGACATCGCCCCTTCGCCTATAAAGACCCCCCGACAGAAAAAACCTAAGTACCCGATCACTTTTCCAAAACACATCGCGATCCGCCGCCGCCGTCGACCCGAAGATCGGGAGGGTCTAGAAGCTCATCTCGGCACCCTGCCGGAGAGGGGAATCGCCATCGGAGGTCTTCTTCATCGCCATGCTTGCCTCCGGAGCGATGAGTGAGTAGTCTACCTTGGACTATGGGTCCATAGCAGTAGCTAGATGGTTGTCTTCTCCACCATGTGCTTCATGTTTAGATCTCATGAGCTGCCCTACATGATTGAGATCACCGTTATGTAATTCTACATGTTTGGTATGTTGGGATCCGATGAATATTGGTGTTTATGATTGAGTTGCTGTACTGAATATTATCTGATGTTATCTCTATGTTGTTTATGATCTTGCATGCTCTCCGTTGTTAGTAGCTATCTTGGCCGAGTAGTTGCTAGTGACTCCAAGATGGGGTATTTATGCTCGATAGTGGGTTCATGCCTCTATTTAACCTGGGGGAGTGACAGAAACCTCTAAGGTTGTAGATGTGTTGTTGCTACTAGGGAGAAAACAACATTCATATGCTCAAGGGCATATGCTTTGTTTACATTACACACTTTGCTTAATGCAATTATCTGTTGTTCGCAACTTAATACTTGTGGAGTTCTCGGATTGATTCGGCTCAAGTGGATTATTAGTCATAGATGCAGTTGGATGGCGGTCTATGTATTTTGTTGTAATGCCCAGAGTAAATCTCATAGTGATCTTCTTGACATATCACGTTTATCTTTATTCTATCAATTGCCCAACTGTAATTTGTTTACCCAGCATGTGTTATTTATCTTATGGAGAGACACCACTAGTGAACTGTGGACCCCGGTCCTATTTCCATCATATTGCTATCACCTGTTTACCTTACTCGCACTGTTTACTTTACTCGCATACTCTATTGTTTTCCACTAGATACGCTCATAACCTTTGTTTCAAGCAAACCGGTGAGATTGACAACCTCATCGCAAGTTGGGAACGAAGTACTTGGTTGTGTTGTGTGCAGGTTCCGCGTTGCAGCTAGCAAGCAAAGCTTGGACGAGGCGCCATATATAAATTGTCCAAAGCTATCGCAAGCTAGCAAGCATCACCTTCAGTCGTTTGTCTCTCCTCTCCAAGAACGATTAAACCTTGGTTTCTTAACTGAGGGAAAACTAGCTGCTATACTCATCATACCTTCCTCTTAGGGTTCCCAACGGGCTGGTTATTCACCACGCACAAGGACCGTCTGCTACGCGTCAACTTGGCACCAGCAAGTAAGAGGGCCATAAACGAACCAATGGTCTCAACAGATCATTTTTGACACGAGTCTTTACAAGTCTTAGTCCGTAGACAAAGACTACAACTCTTAGATAAGAAAAGATATTGCTAACATCTTAACCACCAATCTACAATTAAAGATTTTGGAACGAGGGATCAATGTTATACAGAGATGTTATGTGTCTTAGTCATGCTATCAATGAGGGTTATTGGGGTTACCACTCCCAGGCTGAGTAAAGCAGCAGGCAATACCGGAATGGATTATCGGTACTACAACACCTCAATCGACCTGTGATGTACTAAGCATAACCAAGGCTGCATAACAACGAGCTCAAATACCTCGAACTCAATTGTAGATAACCTAATTAGTGGTTCTACTCCATGATCTAGTGTTAGGATCTAGTATTTACGAACTTAGAGTTCCACTAATTTCCAATACTTCATACTTCTACCACTTCATGATACTTCCAATCTTCCATGAATGGATCTTACTTCTTTTCTCGACCTTTTTACTACCAACTGTGGTATCTCTTAATCAATTTTTCTTCTTCTACGGTTTGTCTTGCAAGAAATACACCATTGAAATCCTTTAATTGTCATAACTAAGGTGACTTTCCTTGCAATCCATTCTTGTTTGGCTTCCTTATTCTTGCAATTTCTTCATCTTCTGACTTGCTTGCCTTAGGAATTCGTCTCTCCCTCACATGAATCCCTTAACCCTCTAGATCTATAATATCAAGTAGGAACTCGATGATGCAACATGCACTTGCACAACAAAGTCCAACTTCATGTATAGATCTAGTCACACAATAAAATCCAAGAAAATCCAAAATTGTGCTGGCAACATACATCATCATAAGCCCGTGAGTAAAACATCTCTAGAATTCAGGCTTAGATGTGTACCTTATAGCACCAAATAATATAGGTTTATATTGCGCTATAATACACATAGTGGTGGACTACTACTCTTTGTCTCAAAACTTACCTCAATTGCCCAATTGCAATCGAATAAATTTGAGCAAATGGGGTTTGGAAACCATTCTAACAGATCCAGATTCCTTTAAGACTACTACTTCTAGCTTACCTTCCATCCTATTGAAGATGAATCTCTTATGATCACTCAAAACTTCATGTATTCATGAGCATTGTACTTCTTCACCAGACATGGTTCCCATAACTCCATATCTTTTATAGAGTTTCTCTATTGTGTAACTTCCTCCTCAGCTTGAAATTGTTGGTTCACTAAAAGTTCTACTCCATCATGTAAAGATTCTCAAGTGAATCTAACATGATTAAGGTTTTTATACTGCCAGTACATCTTACTTGTATATGGCATTCTTGAGTATCCATATATATAGGACTAAAACCTGAGGTCCTACTACCTCATACAGACTCACTTCACCACTTAACATCACCCTACTACAATTTCGGATGACTTAAGTTTAGAAAATTGCCCTTGGTATACTTCTTCCAATAGGATAGTTCTCATTCCGGTTGTATCCTCTCTTTGGACTACCATGTATCGTATACCAAATGTGATCTACTTTCATCCTTTATATAAGGCTCTAGTGATGTAATATCTACTAGGTATGGAACAAAATATCTAACTTCACTTAGGAAAAATATGTGAGAATTTTGACTCGAGTGTGTCAGGATTATTCTTTTGTTGAATATCCATCCCAAGTCGTAAGAAGAATTGGTTTAGATAAGATGGCTTCCTATAATCACCACCAAACCTACAGGTCTCCTATTAAAGGTTTTAATCCTAAGGTCAAAGCGTTTACTCTGATACCAGCTGTGGTGACCCAGCATACCACTGCATGTGTAGTATGCAAGTCGTTGACATAACACTAATGAAACACCATCTCACTAGTATTACATCCATCAGAGTGGTACAACAGAAACATCGCAGGTCCATGGTAGGTCTATAGGATTACAATTTTCAGCATACAGAAGATCTTTAGAACCTCCTCAACAGGTAGAGGTTTAGTCCTGGCGACTACAAATGAGAAAGAAACAAGGAAGACTAAACTAATCTACAACTAATGCAGTTGGCTTACTACTCAAATATAGAGCTACTCTAACTACTTAGGTTCTAGGATTAGGAAACAAGTTCCTTTCTAACCCTATTCTAGTTTTCCCCAAGCTTCGCACAATTGTAGACTCTGTTGATAATCCTGATGTTGGTAGCATGCTTCATCTTTATCTTTAGTGTTTCGAGGTTGCCTCCTTGAGTTGCCTCCAATCTAAGCAAGGGTTACGAGGGAGTGGGGTGAGTAACGAGCGTTACCCAACAAGTTTATATAGAGTATAAGGTGTTTGATGCACTAACTACAGCCTTAGACCCAAGAGTCATTTGGCAATGCAAGTTTTCGTAAACATTTCTTCAGAAGGTTGATTTTATTCTGAAAACTATGCCCGACGGCCAACACAGGGTACTAGTGCCTTGAGAGCACCTTTCCTGTCGCGTTCGCAGCTCCTTCCCGGAACAAGGGGTAACATGTCACATCCTTTTACACTCTGCAGAGGTGTGTACTTCCAAAAGAGATCAAAGCCTTGTTACACAACCGGGCGATCTTTCCCGTCCACACTTCCTTGGTGTGGGGCCTAGTCATTGATCCAATTCATTCACTGCCTTCTCCGCACAACACATGCCCACCCAATTCACGCAAGCAGGTTATGCCCCTGATATTCACCCCCAACGATGAAGTACCTAGGCACCCCTTGCGGACCATCATAGACACCAGTGGCCATGGGCACTAAGGGGTCCCACCCATGTGCACGTATTCCTGCAAGACATACGGCGAACGGTAGCTGAGTGTCCGTTGACATGCGAACGAGAGAAGATACAGATGACTTTCCCGTCCCATTCCAAGTCTCTTAGACGACACAGTTTTTATGGTACAAGAATAACTGTGGCATTGGTTATTACTCCTAGGGTTTACTTTCCCATGCAAGTGGAACCTCCACCACAACAATCTTACCGTGGTTCCACCTGCCAGCCTTCCTAGGTTATCACCCCTCGGGTCGATATCCACTAGTAATGTTAATTATGAAAAGAGAACCTTTTGCTTTTAGATGCAGTAGTAATACCACCGGTATATTTGCAAGTAATTTGATAAAGATAATCAAGAGACATGAGCAAGAGTGAACTTGCCTTTTTGACTGCAAGATTATGCAAGTCAAGGTCTTTGATAAGTAAGAAATCCAAATACTGAAATAGCACCATCATCTGGTAAACATGATGTTAAAAGAACTGCAGCATGATATGCAAATCATATGCTATGCATCGCTCTAAGCGTAACCTAACCCCGATGGTTTAGTATATAAGGTTGTGATGATTTCTTTATACTGAGTTGCACTTTTAGATTCACTCCACGACAAGGTTGTTAAGGGTTTTTGATTGACTGACAACTTTCAAAGTAATAGAATAAAGCTTAATACAAGAGTTATTGCAAAAGACTAGTACAACAATAAGTGAAAACTTGAAAGTAACACTTTTAAGTGGTATCATATTATTAGTAAACAAGTAGTTGATTATGGACAAGCAAAGCTGAAGTTATTCTTATTTGATAGGAGTATCCAGTTAGTCTTAGGGTTGACAACAATCTTAACACACAAATATAAGTTATTTCTTAAGGCTTATGGAATAGTTGGTTACTTACTTTCAATGTCCTTTGAAAGAATAACATTTGAAGAACATGTTTATTATTGATTAGAAGCACTACACCTAAGGTTTAGTGTTCTAGGGGTTAGCATGATTCTATCATAACCAAAGAGTAGTTAACAGATGAGCATACCAAGAGAACAAGCTAAGTTTCATTCAATGTTAAAAGGATCTTAGTGAAGCATGGACATTCAAGGTAGTTTAGATTGTTGATACCATAAATAGTTGTTTCCATAATTGATAACAATCTAAACTAGCATAGGCACTCAAATAGTTAGTCATGAGCCGGTAGTGCTCAGATAATCCATTCATGGTTGATTCCAGGGTTGTTAATAATCTTAACATGCATAGGTCATTGCTAAATTTAGGGTATAGAAATTGGTGTGATGCTTATCTGGTATGTTATTAAAAATAATTACTTTTGAAGAACACAATCCTTAATGGACATATTTTTATTACTTAAAGGAATGGTAATTAGGTGATGTCAGGAAGGTAATAGTTTTTAAGTTGCAACAAAGGTGTTGCAAATAGTTAATTGACTAAGGTATACCATGTTGAAATAGAATTAAAAACTAACCACTCATGGTTGATTTAGGAAGTATGACTGGAATAGCACACTAAGGTAGTTATTTGTTTTAGTACTAAAAAGTAATGGTAGAACTTAAGTTATATGTACTTCAAAAGAATAACCTTTGAAGAACATGGACCTTAATGAGTTTTAGTATTAGAATTTCATTTTAAGTTTCAATTCTTGTTCAGAAATAGTTAGGGAAGCATGGTTATTTATGTTCCTAGGTTTTCAGGGTTGGAATTCAAATTTTAATTGATTAAGGAGTTTTAACCTTCCTCTTAATAAAACAATGGATGAAAATAATTTAGAATTCAGTAATAATTCTAATACACAAGTTTTTGTATAATCAAGATTTTTCCTATAATTTAGTACTTTAAAATTATTTAGGAAAATAGATTTAAGATTTTAAGTTGCTAATAAATTTTTTAACTTTATTCTTGGAATAAGGAAATGCTAAGTACAGTAGTAGTATTTAGGTTTAAAACATTTATGTGATATTTAGGAAATAGTTTGAATTATTTTAATTTGGTTTTGAATTAAGTTCAAAATACTACTTAGGCATGTTTTCAAACTTGATTCATAATTATTTCACACAAGTATGCAATATTGTGATCATTTTGGTATATCATTTGAATTATTCTGAATTAAAATGAATAATATATGAATTTGCAAAGTTTCAACAATTTCTGGAATTTATAATTGACAGGGAAACCGTTTTGTACCAAAAGGGTACCTACCCAATGCCACTGACAGATGGGCCAGGGCCACGTCAGCTGCCCCGTGGCATTGACCAGGTCAACTGGTCAAAATGACCCTACCAGCCATGTCAATCCACCGGCGGTGATGGTGCTAGGCGACGGCGATCGCCGGAGTCGGGGTTTCAAGCCCTCCCTGGATGATTCTAGTAGCACACTAATACGAGGACTCAATGGGGAACCTTACTGAGGCAGCACCGCCCCGAAATGGTTGTCAGAGCATCGTCGGCGACGACGTATCGCGGCGGTGAACTCCGGCCGACATACTACGGCGAGCTACAGACCGTAATGAAATGAAATAAGGTGCTCAGGAGGTGGCTATGCTCACCAGGATGCTAACTGGATGCTCGTCAAGGCTGATTAACGCCGGTAGCGAGCTCAACTTCACCGATTCCGGCGGTGGTCTGCAGAAGGGAATGGTTAAATTCGCCCAGCTCGGACCTCCCCAGAACGATTAACTCCTCCAAGATGATGAAGAAGAGGATGCGCTTCTCCTCAATTACTCCTTGGCCTCGGGGATGGTCTCCATTGACGACGCCGTGACGAACTCCGGCGAGCTCCATTCGATGTGGGCAGAAAGTACAGAGGGATAGAGAGGGATTTCGAGATAGAGGTAGAGTGGAGGAGAACTAGGGTATTCCTACGGTCTCCAGGGAGTTTTTGTTGGACGAAGAGATGGTCGGCGGTGTCGTAACTGCAGCGAGGACGGGCCAGATACGGCGACGGTGGGGACGCCTGTCACGGGCGTGAATCACTTCGCCACCCCTGCCAGTGGCGTGTAGAGATGAGGTCGAGGACGTGGCGGTCAATCGGCACTCTGGCGGTGGTCGTCGATGACGGCCGGCGATGTGGAGCTGCCATCGCGCTGTCGAGCATGCTCGCAGTAACCAGAACGAAGACGACGACCTCCTCTGGCATGTGATACCGAAATGGTATCCACCGTTGGGCTGGGCTGAGCTCGGTGTTGCGTCCCTCTGGAGGTTTCTTTTTTTTTCTCCTAATTCCTTTTCCATTTACTTGTTTTCTATTTTGAAATTTCTAGCTAGTATTTGCTATTTTATTTTGCAGGTTTGAACTAGTTACTTGTTTGCAGGATTTTGAGTTTGGAAATTCTTCTCAAATATGAATAGGTCACTACTAACCCAAAACATTATCTTAGATAAATTTTATATGTGCACTTGCACATAAGATAATATACACATCATTGGGATTTTATTATGAATCTTGATGAGATATTTCCAATTAGCTTTTGTGGAGTATTTGAAATACTTTGCTAGGTTTGATTCAACAGATAGTAAGATGTATCAAAATTATCTTTCATCTTAACTTATAAGGAAACAAAGAAACAATGTGTAACCACAATTTGCCCTCCTATTAAGGAAATGGTGAAAGGCATGATTCTATGCTTATCCCAATTTTGCTTATGGCATGGGAATGCCCCAAATATCCCAACATCATCAATAGTTTCTTACTACTTTATTTGAAGATGATTGGTACCTCTCTCTTACAAGTAAGAACTATCCAACTAGGGCAAGATATGCAATAAGATGTGATCAATGCAACAAAGGCTCTATAGACTATACAAGTTTCTAGGTCAAGGCTTAGGATCTGCTCAACATATATCCAGATGATTCACTCTATGGAAACTTGTACACAGATCAAGGTTTCCCATGTATCTTCTATAATATGGGTATCTCCTGAGTGAGATATGCTCCAGTTGAGTTCCTACTCCACCCTAGGTCTTAGGATGATATCTGCTTATCAGACTAAGTTTTATAGTTAACCTAATTATCTTCATCAGCAAGCATAATCATATACTTGACATGGTCATACTATTTCCTTCATCAACTCCCATAATAAATCCATTTTATTTCCTTCATCAACTCCCTCTACCAAGGGTTTATTCTTGGTTGTACCAACCTTCTGAGATTAAGGACATAATCTCCCCTTTGTGTGATTCTTATTGGATACTCCACTTCATAACTCCATAAGTCTAGGTATTGTTTATACTTCCTAGGGATGGTTCTATTCTAGACCAGAAGTAGGGTTTAAGATGTGATCACCCCCTATATCAAATGACTTATCCTAACTATAATTTGAGTAATGTCTAAAGTCTCCTAGTTGTCCTTTATAGGAATGGCTCCAATGTTCATAAGTTATCTCACATATAGCTAAGGCAAATCTAATAATCAAACTGGCATTGAGTTAATCTTTACACTACTCATATTTGGACTCACTAGATTAGGACATAAGAATATAGAATAGATCATGATTTTAAGAATCAAACTTGTGTTGACTTCTTAAGCATGAAAGAAGTAGGGTTTAAAGAATACCATGATGATCTTGGTGTCAATAAATATTTGGTCCAAAATGGTGTGTCAAACATTTTAGTCTTACCTCACTTTAACTCTCTTTTAGTTGTTGTGACTATCACTACCCAAAACAAGGATTTTAACAAAGATCATATTGAAGTTTATCGTGCTTCAATTGATGAGCTACTTCAATTCCATCAACTCAAGTGAAACTCCAATCACTTTGATATGTTTTATTTAAATGCGTGAAAATTACCCTGGATTTTCTATGCATGAAATGCAATGCACACATATGTTGCCTCTATTTTATAACCTCTAATCCTGGGATATTACACAATCCACCCAGGTAGTTTATTTTAGTTGAAGTTGTTAATTTTATTCACAAAACAACTTTAACAAGTGATCATAGCATAGCATCATATTTTTCAAAGTATTTAGCATCCTATCAAGGAGGGTTCAGGGACAGCTACTCACTACTAGGATCTAGCACTTAGTAAAGCATTTGATATTCCACCTATCATGCATACTACTGAAAACACTAATGCATAATAAAAGTAGGTATAAGATATGTGTGTCACTTGCCTTTTTGATGTCCAAGATCTTTCAGTCCTCTCAACTAAGTATGAAGCACTCCGCACAAAACTATAACACATAAATAACACAACATAAACACACCATACAATCATAACTCAAGCATAACAAACAATTATAAAAGTTTGTTAAATCCTTTATACTTATTGAGATGTCATGTTTAAGGAAAGATATGGTAAGAGAAATAATGGATTGCAAGATTTGAACATTGAGAGTTTAGTGGAAAGAAGATCTATATGACCAAAGAGAATTGGACTAAGCAAATACAATTAATGAGGTCTTTATGCTTTATTAAAGCATGAATAGGAGTTGGACAAGATTATTTCAAACTAGATCTCTGAAGTGTTGATTAGTGCAACTTTAATACTATTGAATAAGTGTGACAACAAATATTCACAAATAGTAAGAATTACACTTATGCATTAATTAGGGACCTATGAACCATTGGGTTACTTAATTAACTTATTTGCAAAGTGAACACAATTTAGGAAACTAAGATCAAATGGCAATGATTGGAGTATGAGAGAAAGATAATTTGAGAGCATGCTTCAAGATAGCATTGAACAACATGAAGTAAGCCCAATTGCTTAAGATGGTGGGACTAAAGTCATGCCATACTAGCAAAGTAGAAAGGGATTTCTATTTTCGTGCCCCTGGGTCGTTAGTTGTACTCAGTTTTCCCCAGCCGCTTAACTTTTCCTCAGTTTTCCCCTCGCTCTAGTTTGAAACCCCTCGCAGACGCTCGGACGGGAGGGTTGCCGTCTGGTCAGAGGCCTTGACCGTTACCTGGTGACGGCTAGGGAGCCGCGGTGGTTGTGAATTGACCGATGCTTTTGAATGGTGCTGACGGGTAGGGTCAGGAGACACGTCAGAGCAGCCATCCATCTATCGCTGACGTGTGGGCCATTTGATTTCCTGATTGTATACGCGGTGCTGCCAATGACAAATGGGGCCGCTCTATAGGGCTGCCGCAGCCAATGACCAGTAGGGTCGTGTATTTTTCAGGAAAAGACATATATTGCCGCTCTGTGGGGCCTCCGCAGCCAATGACCAATGGGGCCGCTCTGTGGGGCTGCCGCAGCCAATGACCAGTGGGGTCGTCTATTTATTTAGAGAAAATCATATAGAGCCTCTGCAGCCAATGACCAATGGGGCCGCTCTATGGGGCCTCCGCAGCCAATGACCGCTGGGGTCGTCTATTTATTTAGAGAAAATCATATAGAGCCGCTTTATGGGGCCGCCTCAGCCAATGACCGCTGGGGTCGCCCTTTTTCTTAAGCTAGACCCAGCAGGTGACTATTTTCGCTAGAGAGAAGCAACAAGTTCGCTAATTAATTTTTCTTAAGCTAGACCCAGCAGGTGACTATTTTCGCAGCTTAATCTAAAGTGAATCTTATGCTAAACATGGCTGGAACCTAGTGTTGTGTATCTCATTAGTCATCGGAGAACCGCAGGCAGCTCGTTCCCCACCCTCGGACGAAGCAGCCATCGCCGGCGCCTCGTCGCGCCGCCGGCTCTGTCCCCCGGCGGCGTCGGACGGACTGCGGCGCTGCACGTCAACCACGGCTCCAGTACTTGTTTCGTCCGCACGCATTGTACCCACCACAGGAAAGTCCACCGCAAGCAGATCTGCCGCCCACGACGACCGAGATTTGTTCCGCGCACCAATTGGTAGTATAGCTTGGTAAGACCTCCGCTTCCGCCTCCCCCGCCCCTAATCGATTCGGTTCCCGTAATTTATTGGAGTTTGCAGGTGCGCAATAGTCCTCAATGTCTGGTCGTAGCGGGTACACCGGCGAGGGTGGGGATTCGATCATGTCGTGGCCACGTTCTACTTCTCCTACCTCGTTGGAAGTGCAGGTATCTAGCTTCTGCTCTCTGTACTACCATTGAATTTAAGTGCCGCCATGGCCCGTTGGAGTGATTTCAGTTGTTCTTTTTTCCATTATTGTTACAGTTCGCCAGGCAAGCCGATGATCCATGGTACATTGCATACCAAGATGAATCAACCTAGTGGTGTAGCCAGAGGATGGATTTGGAGGAGAAGGTGGCCAATTTAGGTGATGAATTGGCCCGTAAAAACCTGATGATATTCGAGCTGAAGCGTACTATGGAGGAAGAAAAGAAGAATTCAGAGCTTATTCGCAAGGAGAAGTTGATACTTGAGACAGATCTTGCCGTATCTGATCAAGTGGTAGAAAATCTAGAACATGAACTTCAAGTGATGGGAGAGGCGAAAAGTAGATTCATCTGGGCAGTTTTATTAGGTGTCATCCCTGTCCTAGCAGTTATGTGGTTGTGGTAGATGATTTAGATAGTGTAGAATTGTTATTCAGTAGATGGCTCTAACCACTATATTTTGGTGTGGCTCTAACCACTGTATTTTGGCGTACAATTTCCTAGTTTTGCTAAGTAATGCGCGCGATAATTTTAGCATGCATGAACATCTTATAAAAGTGAAGGGATCCCAAAAGTGAATTTGGATGAGTTCCAAAAGTGAAGGGATCCCAAAAGCGAAAGCATGTACCAGCCTCTCGGATCAAATACATATCAATCTTCCCAATCAAGTTGGGATAGAATTCAAATCATACATTCGGATGTACAGGAACACATCGAGAAATTCGGATGTACAGGAACACATCGAGAAAGTGGATAAGCTTTTTTTTGAGACAGAGGTAGTAGTTCGAACAATTTTATCCCAAATTGAAATTGAAAAATACAAATTTATCATAATTTATCCCAATTTGTGGCGTTGAACACGGCCGCGCACCGATGGGCTAGAAGGGACTGGACTACGGGCGGCTGAGGGGTGGTCATCTGCGCCATCCGCAAAGTCGGACATGGAGGAGGGCTGGATCTGCGGCTTCGCAACCACTCTTGGCACCGCCGCCGTCTTGGTGGCTGGATCTGCGCCATTCGCAAACTCGGACATGGAGGAGGGCTGGATCTGCACCATCGCAGCAATGTTGTAGGCGATGGCTTCAATCGTCTTGGCATCGATGACCACTGTCGACACGGCCGCCGTCTTGGTGTCCATCAGCAACAGATCTGAGGAGGGCAACGGAAGTGAGACATCGGCAGGCTTCGACATTGAAGGCTGGATCTGCGCCGTCGCAGTGATGTTGTAGGTCGCTGATACGTCTCCAACGTATCTATAATTTTTTATGCTCCATGCTTGTTTTTACACCATTTGCCTAATGTTTTGTTACACTTCGTGGCACTTTTATGCATTTTCCGGAACTAACCTATTAACAAGATGCCACAGTGCCAGTTCCCGGTTTTCTGCTATTTTTGTGTTTCAGAAGTGATACACAGGAAATATTCTCGGAATTGGACGAAACAAGTTCCTAAAGTCTTATTTTACCCGGAAGCTTCCAGAGATCCGAAGGAGAGTAGGAGGGGGGCCACCAGGGCCCCACACACAGGGCTGGCGCGGCCAGGGCCAGGGCCGCGCCACCCTGGCGTGAGGGCGCCTGGCTCCTCCTCTGACATCGCCCCTTCGCCTATAAAGACCCCCCGATGGAAAAAACCTAAGTACCTGATCACTTTTCCAAAACACATCGCGATCCGCCGCTGTCGTCGATCCGAAGATCGGGAGGGTCCAGAAGCTCTTCCCGGCACCCTGCCGGAGAGGGGAATCACCACCGGAGGTCTTCTTCATCGCCATGCTTGCCTCCGGAGCGATGAGTGAGTAGTCTACCTTGGACTATGGGTCCATAGCAGTAGCTAGATGGTTGTCTTCTCCAGCATGTGCTTCATGTTTAGATCTCATGAGCTGCCCTACATGATTGAGATCACCGTTATGTAATTCTACATGTTTGGTTTGTTGGGATCCGATGAATATTGGTGTTTATGATTGAGTTGCTGTACTGAATATTATCTTATGTTATCTCTATGTTGTTTATGATCTTGCATGCTCTCCGTTGTTAGTAGCTATCTTGGCCGAGTAGTTGCTAGTGACTCCAAGAGGGGGTATTTATGCTCGATAGTGGGTTCATTCCTCTATTTAACCTGGGGGAGTGACAGAAACCTCTAAGGTTGTAGATGTGCTGTTGCTACTAGGGAGAAAACAACATTCATATGCTCAAGGGCATATGCTTTGTTTACATTACACACTTTGCTTAATGCAATTATCTGTTGTTCGCAACTTAATACTTGTGGAGTTCTCGGATTGATTCGCCACAAGTGGATTATTAGTCATAGATGCAGTTGGATGGCGGTCTATGTATTTTGTTGTAATGCCCAGAGTAAATCTCATAGTGATCTTCTTGACATATCACGTTTATCTTTATTCTATCAATTGCCCAACTGTAATTTGTTTACCCAGCATGTGTTATTTATCTTATGGAGAGACACCACTAGTGAACTGTGGACCCCGGTCCTATTTCCATCATATTGCTATCACCTGTTTACTTTACTCGCACTGTTTACTTTACTCGCATACTCTATTGTTTTCCACTCGATACGCTCATAACCTTTGTTTGAAGCAAACCGGTGAGAATGACAACCTCATCGCAAGTTGGGAACGAAGTACTTGGTTGTGTTGTGTGCAGGTTCCACGTTGCTGCTCGCAAAGCAAAGCTTGGACGAGGCGCCATATATAAATTGTCCGAATCTATCGCAAGCTAGCAAGCATCACCTTCAGTCGTTTGTCTCTCCTCTCCAAGAACGATTAAACCTTGGTTTCTTAACTGAGGGAAAACTAGCTGCTATACTCATCATACCTTCCTCTTGGGGTTCCCAACTGGATGGTCATTCACCACGCACAAGGAATCTTCTGGTGCTGTTGACAAGGACTTGAAAAATAAGAAGCTCCTACATCAATTACACTTTCCCACGTCAACTTGGCACCAGCAGCTAATTTTCTGGCGCCGTTGCCGGGGAGGAAGTAGAAGACTTCTGCGAGGGGAGTTTTCGCACGCACATCCTTTACTTTGTTTTATTGCTTTGCCTTACTTTATTTATTTTACCTGCATCATTTTATATCAAAAACCCAAAAAAATTAGAATCCTTGGTAGTTGTTTTTACTTGTTTACTTTCGTTTTGCTAAAATGGCCAATCCTGAAAACACCAAGTTGTGTGACTTTACTAGCACAAACAATAGTGATTTTATCTGCACTCCTATTGCACCACCTGCTCCTGCTGCAAACTTTTATGAGATTAAGCCTGCTTTGTTGAACCTTGTTATGAAATAGCAATTCTCTGGAGCTAGTACTGAAGATGCTGCAGCTCATCTCAACAATTTTGTTGAGCTATGTGAGATGCAGAAATATAAGGATGTTGAAAGTGATATTATTAAGCTCAAGTTGTTTCCTTTTTCTTTGAGAGGAAAAGCTAAAGATTGGTTGCTGTCTTTGACTAAGAATAGTATTGATTCATGGGCTAAGTGTAAGGATGCTTTTATTGGTAGATACTATCCTCCTGCTAAGATTATATCCTTGCGTAGCAATATTATGAAGTTTACTCAGTTTGATAATGAACATGTTGCTCAAGCTTGGGAAAGAATGAAATCTATGATAAAGAATTGCCCCACTCATGGACTGACTACTTGGATGATTGTCCAAACTTTTTATGCAGGACTGAATTTTTCTTCAAGGAACCTACTTGATTCAGCTGCTGGAGGCACTTTTATGTCCCTTACCTTGGGCGCCGCAACAAAGCTAATCGACAACATGATGGTAAATTATTCTGAATGGCACACTGAGAGAGCTCCACAAGGTAAGAAGGTAAAATCTGTTGAGGAAACCTCTTCCTTGAATGATAAGATTGATACCATTATGGCTATGCTTGCTAATGATAGGACTCATGTTGATCCTAATAATGTTCCTTTAGCCTCTTTGGTTGCTCAAGAAGAGCATGTTGATGTGAATTTCATTAGAAACAATAATTTTAACAACAATGCTTATAGGAGCAATTTTGCTAGTAACAATTATAGGCCGTTTCCTTCTAATGGTGATAATAGCTATCTTGGTAGACCTAAAATGCCTAGTGAAGAAAGAATTTTTGAGCTTGAAAAGGCTACCAAGAATTTTATGCAGGTGCAATATGAGCAGAACAGGGCTTTCACCAAGACTATGGAGGAGCAATCAGCTCTGTTGAGGACTATTAGTCATCAACTTGAAAATTTAAACAAGGCTATTCCTGAATTGCAAGCTAAGGTTTCCAAAGCTGAAACTGATATTTCATTATTGTCTAATGTGCAATCTTCTTTGGTTAACAGAATGTCCGCTAAGCCTGATCCTTTTGCTACCGCTAATGCTATTCAAGTTGGAATTGATGAAAATATTAGATTGTTAGCGGAATTGCATGCCAGGTGGGAAAGAGAAGATGAGATGGCTAGAGAGATGAAGGTATGTACCATTAGTACCTCTAATGATGTTGCTCCTAATGCTAGCAATCCTCTTACTTTGATTGGTGTAGAGAAAACTCCCACTCCTTGTGTTAAAAAGCCTAAAACTGCCAAAACTTTTTCTCAAAAGAGTGCTGAAATTTTTCAGAGTGTGGGAGACGATAGCTCTACTTCTTTTAATGATTTTGATGTTGATGGATGCAATATATATGAAGTAATTTTGTTCTTGCAAAAGCTTGCTTTGACTCCCAATGCTAGTTCTTTGAATATTGCTTTTACTAAGCATATTACCAATGCTCTCATGAAAATTAGGGATGAAAAGTTGCAGCAAAAAGCTTCCATTCCCAAGAAGTTAGAAGATGGTTGGGAACCATCATTGATATGCATGTTAATGGTTTTGATTGCCATGCTTTATGTGATCTAGGTGCTAGTATTTCTATCATGCCTAGAAAGATTTATGACATGCTTGATTTACCACCGCTTGAAAAGTGTTACTTTGATGTTCCTATTGCTGATGTTGCTAAGAAGAAACCTTTGGGAAGAATTAATAATGTTCTTATTGTGGTTAACAATAACCTTGTTCCCGTTGATTTTCTTGTTATGGATGTTGAATGCCATGCTTCATGTCCTATTATTTTGGGAAGACCTTTTCTTCGAACTGTAGGTGCTATCATTGATATGAGGGAAGGCACTATCAAATATCAATTCCCACTAAAGAAAGGTATGGAACACTTCCCTAGGAAAAGAAAGAAATTAATTTTTGACTCTATTCATAGAGCAAATTATGAGCTTGATGCTTCATCTATTGATATTACTTGATTCGCAATTTCTGCGCCTAGCTCAAAGGCGTTAAAGAAAAGCACTCTTGGGAGATAACCCAATGTTTTTATTTTCAGTACTTTTTCTTTTATTTGAGTCTTGGAAGCAATTACTACTGTAATGACCGCTCCTTATCTTGTTTATTTCGTTTTTGTGCCAAGAGAAGGCTCTAATTCGAGTGAGGTAAAGATTTGGGGATGTTGCTGTCCTAAAACTGTTTTCGGTGCTGCACCGTAAAAATTCGTATAAATTCTCTGTATATCTTTTGGACCTGCGATTTCTTGTTCATATGCCCCAGGTTATATCCAAACTTTCGTTAGTTGAACACTTTTTGATTTGAGCAACAGAAAACCCCTCAAAAATTCGACCTTTGTCAGCTGTTCAGTTTTGACAGATTTCTGCCAATATTTGTGTTTGCCACTTTATCGCTTTCTTTTGATCATGGAACTTTTGGGGAAGTTGCTACAATAGTATTTGCTATATATGTGGTGGTTTTGAGTTGAAACCTGAAGCAAAAAGAGGATTGAATATATGTTATGCTTGCACTAATGTTGCTAATAGATTTATGTTTAGTTTTGTATGAAGGAAGTTTTCAAGTGTAGGGATTGGAGAATGATGAGATGAGTTGAAGAATGGACAAAAGCTCAAGCTTGGGGATGCCCATGCATCACCCTAAGAAATATCCAAGAAGTACAAGCATCAAAGCTTGGGATGCCCCCGAGGCACCCCTTCTTCATCGGCAAAAATCAGGTCACCTTTCAAGACACTATATTTTTATTGCTTCATGCACTATGTATTTTTCTTGGAGCGTCAGTTGTTTTAGTTTTGTTAGTTTAGTTTGTTTGTTTTCTGCAATAAATGGTTGGACCCCAACAAATTACTTTTGGAGAAGTTGTACTCATTTTCATTTGCAAAGAACACTCCGTTTTTCACTCTTACAATTTCACCGGGTGTTCTTCTTTTTCCGCTACTGCTTTTGGTTTTCGTTTTCGCCTTAATTTGCGTTCAAACCTTGTCATATCTTTTCATCAAGGTGTATTTTTGCCTCTGATATTTATTGGTTTTCATCAAAAGAGGTGTGTTTAAAAATTTCAAATGGTGTTGGAAAAGAGAAAAAGCTTTATGCAAAAAAGTGGTACAAGAAGGAGCTTGTGTAGACTGCGGCTTAGGCTTTTTCTTGTCATGATTGATGTCTTTTTGATAGTATGCTTAGTGGTTTTTCTGTAGCATGACTTGTCTCAAATAACTGAGATTGCTTAATGAGCCTTTGAAAAAATCATGCGTTGTTTTTATTGTATGGAAGCATTATTTTGGTTTTCTCCTTGATGCTTTATTTGGGTTGACTTGGCGCATGCTCACACATGTTAGACTCTTACAAAGTCGCCAATAGCCTCTATGATCATTTAGTTTTTGACTTTTGATGCCATCTTATGCTTCATTTAATGTCGCTTTGTCGCTTTGCATGATTATGGCCATTATTGCTCTCTTAGTTGGTCGCTCCCAGTCTTTTGCTAGCCCTCGCCTTGTACTGAGTATGAGCTCTACTCGTGCATCCAACTCCTAAAAGCCAAAGTTTTCCAAAGTGTCCACCATACATACCTACTAGCAATTTGCTATTCCAAGTAAATTTGACTTGCTTTTATTTTCTCTTCAAATTAAACTCTTACCAGTGTTATGCGAAATTCGGTCAGTAAAGCTCTCACGAACCGGAAGGCACACTTTACTTTTTCCTGTTCTTAAAAATTTGACATTGTGGTCTCTTATGTTGAGTTCTTATGCTTGCAAGTTGTAAGTTGGAGACTAGCCCAGCCATGCAGTCATGGGCAAGCTTTCAACATTGCACTTCTTATTTGAGTTGATATCGTGATCTTTTGTTTATGGATGCCCGCGGTGTGAAATGAATTGGGAATCTTGTGGGGATCATGGAGTTTGTATATGTGTTAGGGAAACGACGGGCCGCTAATCTAAGCCATGCATAATTCATGGTGGAAATATGCAGCATAGCCATGGTGAACATTCGACGATGCATCTCACAATAAAAAGCTAAACAAATGGCAAATAAAAGAGATGTCGAGGTGTTCATTGTCTGCTTGTCCTGTCATTTTGGTGTGGGCTTGTTCCGTGTCATCGGGCACGGAGGTACCCCATTGGCGGTTCTCAATGATATGCATATACTTACAATGTCAAGAGCCTTGCTTGGGACTCTAAGTAAAGTAGCATGAGGTTTGGGTACTCATATTCACGGGGCACAAGGTTTTCAACTTATGATTTTTCAAGCATATGCATCATAATTTTTCTCGCATTAACTTTAACCATTCAAGATGCTTATGATGGGGGCAATGAGAGCTCAAAGCCGGTAAGTACCATAATTTTTGAAGGTTATAAAACTTGCAATCACTGCTTCCCTCTGCGAAGGGCCTTTCTTCTACTTTTATATTGAGTCACCACCTTCGTTCTTTATGCACCATTAAGAGAGCATAGTTGTCATTCTTAGTGTAATATGCATTGTCCCAAAGTTCATTGATTGATTCATATTGTTGGTTTCACTTGTTCTTAAATTATTTGTATCTAGTCGCCCTCTTAAACTTGAAGGTGTCCTATGCATTTATGTTTTGCTCTCCATGAAGGACAAGCTGAAAACCATTTGTATGTTTTCCTTATGATTTGAACACACGTTTGACTTTCATTATTTCATTTTCATGATCTTTTGTTTATGTTCATTTTCATGTTTACAACATGGTTGCTAAGTCTCTATTGTCAAGATTATATCTTTCATGCCCATGTTTTAAGTTCTTATGATCCCAGCTCACAAATGCTTACATACATGATCAAGATTGTGTAGGTGCATGTCACCTCAAAAATTATTCTTTTGTTATCACTTACCTACTTGAGGACGAGCATGAGTTAAGCTTGGGGATGCTTGATACGTCTCCAACGTATCTATAATTTTTGATGCTCCATGCTTGTTTTTACACCATTTGCCTAATGTTTCGTTACACTTCGTGGCACTTATATGCATTTTCTGGAACTAACCTATTAACGAGTTGCCACAGTGCCAGTTCCCGGTTTTCTGCTGTTTTTGTGTTTCAGAAGTGATACACAAGAAATATTCTCAGAATTGGACGAAACAAGTTCCTGAAGTCTTATTTTACCCGGAAGCTTCTAGAGATCCGAAGGAGAGTAGGAGGGGGGCCACCAGGGCCCCACACGCAGGGCTGGCGCGGCCAGGGCCTGGGCCGCGCCAACCTGGCGTGAGGGCGCCTGGCTCCTCCTCTGACATCGCCCCTTCGCCTATAAAGACCCCCCGATGGAAAAAACCTAAGTACCCGATCACTTTTCCAGAACACATCGCGATCCGCCGCCGCCGTCGACCCGAAGATCGGGAGGGTCCAGAAGCTCTTCCCGACACCCTGCCGGAGAGGGGAATCGCCACCAGAGGTCTTCTTCATCGCCATGCTTGCCTCCGGAGCGATGAGTGAGTAGTCTACCTTGGACCATGGGTCCATAGCAGTAGCTAGATGGCTGTCTTCTCCACCATGTGCTTCATGTTTAGATCTCATGAGCTGCCCTACATGATTGAGATCACCGTTATGTAATTCTACATGTTTGGTTTGTTGGGATCCGATGAATATTGGTGTTTATGATTGAGTTGCTGTACTAAATATTATCTTATGTTATCTCTATGTTATTTATGATCTTGCATGCTCTCCGTTGTTAGTAGCTATCTTGGCCGAGTAGTTGCTAGTGACTCCAAGAGAGGGTATTTATGCTCGATAGTGGGTTCATGCCTCTATTTAACCTGGGGGACTGAAAGAAACCTCTAAGGTTGTAGATGTGTTGTTGCTACTAGGGAGAAAACAGCATTCATATGCTCAAGGGCATATGCTTTGTTTACATTACACACTTTGCTTAATGCAATTATCTGTTGTTCGCAACTTAATACTTGTGGAGTTCTCGGATTGATTCGCCACAAGTGGATTATTAGTCATAGATGCAGTTGGATGGCGGTCTATGTATCTTGTTGTAATGCCCAGAGTAAATCTCATAGTGATCTTCTTGACATATCACGTTTATCTTTATTCTATCAATTGCCCAACTGTAATTTGTTTACCCAGCATGTGTTATTTATCTTATGGAGAGACACCACTAGTGAACTGTGGACCCCGGTCCTATTTCCATCATATTGCTATCACCTATTTACTTTACTCGCACTGTTTACTTTTCTCGCATACTCTATTGTTTTCCACTCGATACGCTCATAACCTTTGTTTCAAGCAAACCGGTGAGATTGACAACCTCATCGCAAGTTGGGAACGAAGTACTTGGTTGTGTTGTGTGCAGGTTCCATGTTGCTGCTCGCAAAGCAAAGCTTGGACGAGGCGCCATATATAAATTGTCCGAAGCTGTCGCAAGCTAGCAAGCATCACCTTCAGTCGTTTGTCTCTCCTCTCCAAGAATGATTAAACCTTGGTTTCTTAACTGAGGGAAAACTAGCTGCTATACTCATCGTACCTTCCTCTTGGGGTTCCCAACTGGTTGGTCATTCACCACGCACAAGGAATCTTTTGGTGCTGTTGACAAGGACTTGAAGAATAAGAAGCTCCTACATCAATTACACTTTCCCACGTCAACTTGGCACCAGCAGTCGCAGCGATGTTGTAGGCGATGGCTTCAAGACGACTGATGAGCACTGTCGACATGGCCGCCGTCTTGGTGTCCATCAGCAACAGATCTGAGGAGGGTAACGGAAGTGAGACATCGGCAGGCTCCGACATTGAAGGCTAGATCTGCGCCATCGCAGCGATGTTGTAGGCGATGGCTTCAATCATCTTGGCATCGGTGAGCACTGTCCGCACGGCCACCGTCTTGGTGTTCTTCATCATCAACAGATCTGAGAAGATAAACAAAAGTGAGACAGAGAGAGACATTTCAACTATTTCTGAGGGTTAGATCCTCACCGGCACTCTTAGATCCACGCCGCCGCACGGTTAGATCCGCGCCGCCGCACGCACGGTTAGATCCGCGCCGCTGCATGCATGCACGCACGCTGCAGATCCGCACCGCCGCGACCTCCAGAGTAAGAGAGGAAGATGCGACTGCTAGGGTTGGTAGGTATGTGCTCTGCTCTTCTCTCCATATGCATCCATCAAGGTAGAGAGAGATATACAGGTCTCCGATCATAAATGATCCCACGGTGCAAGCGTACGTTGAGCTATCAACCAACCAAGATCCGTGTGATATACATCTCGACCAATCAGAGATCAGCCAGTGAGTACAAGTGAGGAAAACTGAGTAGAACTAAGAGGGGGAAAAGTGAGGAAATGTTTATCGGAAGGGCAAAACTGAGTAGGACTGAGCAAAACAAGTGGACCCGGAGGGGGAAAACTGAGTAAAACAGGGGCACCCAAATAATAAAGGGAGTAAGGGAAATTGAAGCTTTTGGCATACAAATTGTTAGATTATGTTATTTGAACAATATAGTACATTTTGGCCGACGTGATATTGTTTGCAATTCAAAGATACACAAGTGTGACGAATTTGGACTCATTTGGACAAAGTTTGTAAGCATAGTGGGTATTTGGGAGGTGTGTTGAGTAGAAAGCCCTGCATCTTCATAGCTAGTAGCTCATGGACTAGGAAGTGGTTTTGGAAAAAACTTCATATCTCTATATTTCCTTTTCCATTATTATTTCTCTAGGTTGTAGGTAACATAACAAGACTCCATGGGAAGGTTCCACCATGTTTTAAATTATTTTGATTTTTTTTGAATTAAACTAAACCCAAAACTATATTTTTTGAGTTTAGTCACTTAGAAAATGATAAATGTGGCTTAAGCGATGAACTTATTCGAGGTGCATGACCATAGAAAACTTGCAATAACACATACATTCAAATTAATTGTTCAAAATAAAATCTTTCTCTTGCTCCTGGTGTGACTCGCTGGGTCCACCACCTTACTCCGGGTAACCCTACCAGGGATATTACCGGTGTCTACCTTCCTTTTGCCCTCTTTCTTGTTCTTCTTCTTCTTCTCTTCGGGTTGTGCCAAGCCCGAGACAACCATATCATACGAAGCTTGTGCTCTTTCTTCTAATGCATTTTCTTCCCTTACTTCTACAATCTGCTCTTGATCCATCGGTTTACCTCTGCTCTCGATCCATCGGTTTAAGCAGCTCTTGATTCATCTGTTCAAGCAGCTCTCGATCCATCGGTTCAAGCAGCTCTCGATCCATCGGTTCAAGTAGCTCTCGATTCATTGCTTCAATCTCCTCATGTTGAATTATTGCTTTATTCTCCTCTGCATTTGCTGCTCCCGCCTGATCTTCCATTCCAAAAGCTGGGTCAACTGGATTTTTACAAAGCCTAGCAATGTGTCCAGGGGTTCCACAACGTTTGCACTTATGTCGTCGAATCGGTGCACCACCCTCTGCACTAGCTCTGATCCTATTCTTCCTCGGCCTACCTGCCGGTCTAGTCAAAACTGGAGAGTACAGTTTGAAGCCTGGATTGACTTTCATCCATTGGTCTTTTCCCAACAAGGTAGGAACATTCATAGCATATGCAGCCCTAAATTTGGCAACAGAGAAATACTCTGGCACATACTGATCAACTTCACCTTCTGCACCCACTATAACACTCATGAAAAACAATGCGTGTATGCAGGGTATCCCACGGATCTGCCATCGCCTACAATGGCATGTCCTATCAACCAAACTCACTGGATACCTCCACTGCCTATTTTTACTGTCAGTGTAGGTTACCTCAGCCTCCATTCCTTTTCTGATGCATTTCATCTTCAATTGTTTTGCCCTGGCATGCAAAGACTTAATCAAAGATGGGAGCATGAGATGGCCAACATATTTTGTGGCTGCAATTCTTTGACGCAGATCGATCTTTGTCATGATCATCCGCCTAATCTTATCAAATATTTGCCACAGCATAATCCCTTTCAATGACTTGACATTTGCATTGAAACTCTTCGCAAGGTTACTTGTTACATAGTCTACCTTGCAAATTTCATTGAATTGGCTTCTTGACCACACCCTACCATGATGTTCATTCAAGTACTCCTTCACCCTAGGTTTTTGTTTATACAACACTTCCAAATGAAACAGATGCTTCCTAATGCTGCATGTGTATGCAGCTGGCCATAGGTTGTCAGTATAAACTTTACCCTTGAATTTCTTTGTAAAATTCTGTACCAAGTGTCGCATACATTCCCTATGCTCCACTCCAGGGAATACTGCTTCTACTGCACTCTCTAAACCTTTGCAAGCGTCTGTGTGGATAGCAAGTCCTGGTGGATGACCTATAAGGTCACGCAAATTCTACAGAAACCAAGTCCAACTTTCCTCTGACTCAACCTCCAAAACTCCATAAGCAACAGGGAACATCCAATTGTGTCCATCAACTGCAGTAGCAGCAACTAGCTGTCCTTTAAACCTGCCATGAAGAGTTGTTGCATCCATGGCCAAATAAGGCCTGCAACCATCCAAAAAGCCTTTCCAGCAAGCTTTGAAACAAACAAAAGCCCTTCTAAAACATTCCTTCTGCATTATCCTCCCGCTTTTCAATTTGTAGGGAACTGTATGCTTGTCTATCGCTACAACACTGCCTGGACTAGCCATCTCCACTTCAGCTTTGAAAGTGTAAAGCAACTGAAAGCTTTCATTCCATGGACCATTGATCCTGTCAAGAGCCATTTCCTTTGCATAGAACATCCTCATGTAAGGTATTTTTATATTAAACTTATCAGATATCAATTTTATGAGTGCTGTTGGACCAAGTGATGGATTTTCTCTCAGCCAATCTATGATTGCATCTGCCAACCACCTAGTCTTCGCTAGCTTTGATTTCTCCTCTGGCGCTCCCGCTCGTGGTGGACAAGTATGGTCGATCGAGTTCTTCTTTATCTGAAACATAATTATAAGGGGTGTCAGTAACAGTTAACAAATTTTACACCGTGATCTAAAATACACAACTGGTTGGCATAGTACCTGAACCACGGTGCTTCTGAGCATTGTGGATGTATGCAGCCTCCACTTACACCTCTTGTATGGGCACTTAACTGTGAACCTACCTGGCTCACTTTTAATAACCTCATAATCATTCTTGGTGAGAATGCAATATGTAGTAATTGCATTACGGCAGTCCATCATCGTTTGAAATATGGTGCCTTCTGCAAGCTGAGGATCCTCCCTGTTCCACTCAATTGTTGGCAAGTCATCACCTTCGTAATCGGCTAAAACGAGGATGTCATTGTTCTCATCCTTCTCTTCATCATCAGTGTCATCAAATCTGGCACCTTGTGCAATATGTTCCATGCATTGATCCTCCATTGCCTGCTTACTGCATCAATCTACCAATTTAGGAAACATCAACTCATCCTCATCATCTTGAGGAGACGGATCCTCAATCTCTGCATCGTCCTCCACATCGACCGCAGGAACAATCTGGCTACCACTACCACTAGCACTGGTGACAGATGGTGCTACTGTGGACCTACAAGGAGCGGGGCAGCGCACACGATTAGCAGAGGCAGCAACACTAGAGAGACATGATGCCCGACCACCTGATGATGCCCCAACACCAGATGATGCCTGGACCCTGTCCACATGGATTCGAATTCTATCGACACGGCAAGAATCATTTAAAGCAAAAAGAATTCCCAGATCGTCGTCAGAAATTAGTGGAACATATCTTCCCTCCGTGTTGTTGAAATATTGGAAATCAACTGAATCGCCAGCGCCCCAGGGGTACTGAGCGCAGATGTTATCTTTTAAATCCCTCAACAAGATGGTAGTTGCAACCACCGCTGGGATGTAAAATCCGCTCACATTGCGTTCAGAATCACGCAAAAAGCTAGTATCCAGCCTAACCACCAGCCGAAAAGCCAGCGCAGGATCAATCCTATTCGAAAAGCAACGCAGTTAGTTGAGCAACAACGATTCGCGCTCAAAAACTGCCTACTATTAATTCATATAGGCAGACGATGCTTACCCAGATGGAATCCATGCGTTAGATCCCTCTGATTCCGTTGAGGGGCATAATCGGCACACCAGACAGATGTACAAACTCTACCGCGATAGGGGTAGATCTAGTGGAGGCGGAGCCCTCTCCGCCTCCCGGGGGTGGTGGTGGGGGCGGGGGCGGCTCGGGGGCAGACGACGCCATGAGGTAGGAGGGCAGGACGGCGTGATGGCGGAGGGGCGATGAGCTCTTCCAGTCTCGGGCGGAGGGGAAAGCTTTGGGTGAGTGACCTCCAGTCCGACGTGTCTCATTGGGTCAACAGTCAACACCATTCAAAAGCAACGGTCCATTCACAACCACCGCGGCTCCCTAGCCGTCACCGGTAACGGTCTAAGGCCTCTGACCAGACGGCAACCCTCCCGTCCGAGCGTCTGCGAGGGGTTTCAAACTAGAGCGAGGGGAAAACTGAGGAAAAGTTAAGCGGCTGGGGAAAACTGAGTACAACTAATGACCCAGGGGCACGAAAATAGAAATCCCAAGTAGAAACTAGGATAAATGATCCACACTTCACACCTTTAGTGCAAATGTAGTTTGGAACATGTGTGAGTTGGACTACCAAGACTTGAGTAGACATGATTTTAGATTCAAGATGGTGTTTAGATGGCATTGATGAACACAAATAATTATAATGTTTACTATTGTGGAAGGAGGCTCTGCTGAAAATATAAAGATTTATTTCTATAATGGAAACTACTCAAATACTCATATTTAAATTTGAATAATGGTGAAGTATTTCAATAAAATATGAAAGTGATACTACCGGATAGCTTTCAGTAAGACAAAGTCACTGCAATTGGAATCATTTAAAAATCAATTTTAGAATTCAAATTATGTTCAAATTAGTGATTTGCTTAGATTTGATTATACAAAGTGTGTGCACGTATCAATTTTGAAATCTTTTGATTCTATGATGTTCTACAGATTCATAGGATTCCAGGGACTACAAATTTGTAATTTTAGGATACACAGAACAAAAGATATGAATTAAATAAACTAACAGATAGGTTTGATTCAATTTAAATATGAATTCAAATTGAATACTGAAACTATGATGTTTTATTGCACTAATGGATTCTACATGTTACAAGGTTTCCAATGGTATATTATTTGTAATTTTTTGAGTTACAGATTGAAAGATATGAATTTCCAAAGATTTGACACAAAATCAGATTCAAATTCTAATTCGAATCAAGTTTAAACAGGGTACCGACACGTGGCGCATTCTAATTAGAGGATACCGGTTTGGTAAGATTAGGGTTGAGGGCCGTTGGATCTAAGTTAGATCGGACGCACAAGATGGCTCGGTACCGATTCGATTAAGTGATCTATCAGATGCGTTAGATCGAGATCGGACGGACGAAATTAAAAGGAAGAGGGGAGCTCACCTCGGCTAGGGTTCCGACGAGATCACGACGAGGTGCGTGCTGGTGGTGGTCTCCAGCGTCGCTCCGGTGGTCCTTGGTCGACGGTGAGGGTACTACGGCGTTCAACGGAGTGAGGCGACCTCGGGTGCGTGAACGAGGTCGTCGATCATTTCCGGTTTCAGCGATGAAGCACGGCTGGAACTCCGCTCGGCGTTGGTGACCTTCAGGTGTAGTTGCTGAGCTCAAATTACTGCAAGATTGGGCGAGAAAAGGTTGTCAGTGGATGCGCCAGAGGAAGAGAAGGAGATTGGAAGAGGAGGGAGGGGCTCGGGCTCACCGAGGGGGTCGGAATCGTGCGTCGATGGCTGCTGGCACGGCGGACTCCATAGAGAAAAATCATGCAGCCCGGTGGCGCTTTGGTGCAATTGAGAGAGGGGTTTCGAAGAGGGCGTCGAGGGGGTTTTATAGGCGCTCTAGCTTGACGAGGGGGTTAGGGTTTAGGGAGAATCGGACGGATGTGCGCGAGGCCGTGTTCGGGTCGGTCTCCTGCTCGAGGTAGGGGACGACTGACAGGTGGGGTAGGAGTGTCAGCGGAGTGAGGGAGAGATCTGATGGGCGGGGCCCGGGTGTCAGCGGGGAAAAGAATACCGGTTCGGGGTCCAGGCAATGTTGGGCCGTGGGCTTCTTCTGAGGCTGGGCCGATTGTGACCCCCGCGGCCTTTCTTCTTTTCTTTATTCCTTTTCCATTTCTTTTTCTGAATTATGTTTTAATTCAAAACTTTTGCATATTTGATTCAATTCAATTCAAACAAATTCTTAAAATCTTCTAACATTCAGCACAGTGCTTTCAAACCAGTAAGTAACAAGTTTTCAAAACCAAATATAGTTTTTGAATAAAACTTCATAGGTTAGCAGAGAGGTTTTGCTTGCATAAAATATGAATTAGGGTTTTGGAGATAATCCTGTAAGAATAGAAGAAAGTATTAATAAAATAATTGAGAGTCACTCTTAATCATGGCTTTGATTTAAAACAACTTTTATCAGACATCACATTTTTGTGAACTGTCTCTATGCAAGCAAGCTTGCATAGGTTCTTAAATAGAAGAAATAAAATAATATTTTGAAATCTTTCATTTTCCCAAAAAGTTATTCAAGAAGAAATAGAAAATTTGGGATAGTTTTCTGACGAAACTCTTTTAAAAGAACTCAAAAGTTTTAAAACCTTGTGAAATTTCATTTATCACAAGTAAAATAAAACAAAAAATTTCCCCCCAAAATTTGATAAATTCTTGGGATGTTACACGAACACGGCCACACCAAGGCAGGCTTGCCTAATTAACTAAGCCTAAATCTTAACTAGTACTCCACGTGTTGAATTCTAACTAACATGTTTGGATTAACTCTAACATCACTACAATGATGAATATGCTAGTAGATTATCATGAGTTGTCTATCGTCACGAGGCAAAGATCACAATCACATCATATCAAGGCTATGACACCAGTAGCTAAAGTGAGTATCTTACAACGTACCGAGAATAGCCCGATTCAGCTATATGCAATATTCTGCCTATGTTGTAGGCTTAGTTGATGAAACATAGGCGACTTCTCAAGCTCTTAATAGGCATACCATCGAGCCCTGGTCTCCTTGTCTTTGTATGTTGAGTAATCACTATAAAATGATTGCAATAAAACAATTTCAAAATTCAATATGGAATGCACATGTTATACCCATTGAAAGCCAGAGCGTACCTTGTTTCCCTTTATGAGCAAGCTGGTTTGGATCATCTGACATCTTTCAACCATCAACCAGATGCTAAACAAGAATAACCTATTAAATTGTGAATCTTTCCCTGAGTCAAGTATACATGGTATTCACATTTTAGGCGGAGAGAGCCAAATATATGTTTCATTAACTTATTTTGTTAGGTGAAGAGAGTCAATTACTTGCCACACAACAGTCTGTAAAACTTTTATTATTACCCTGTGCATCTTGTGTGCACCAATTTGTCCCATATTGAATTGGCTACTAAGAAGATTAACCAAAGTGTACTTACAGTTATCTCTGATTTTTATTACTTAGGCTGAATGATCTGATAATGCCTCTGTGTTCTGTAATTAATCGATCAGATGAAAATAACATGATTTGATTTCTCAAGTGCTTACCTTGGTTTGGAAGTTGACTGACTTCCAAAATTGCAGCTAGTTGCTGGCCGAAAATGAATTCAGTTGCTCTAAAAATTGCAGCTGAAATGAAGCTCAGTAGGGCAACATGAGGAGGCCCAGCTTGGAAAAAGTCTTGTCTAAGATCTTATATAGAAGTGTTTCATTTTCGAAGTAGCTATCATTTGTGTGTCCCTTTTGACTCATTGTCATTGATCACCGCATTATTCAGGTTGCTGATTTTATCGTCCTTTCTTTGGCAACTCATGAGGTCCACTTCTCGATTTTAAGAGACGTAAAATTTAGCGATTATTGGTTCATAAGTGCAAGCATGCATCTGACTATGGTCAATACCTCAAAGTCAAATTACTTGATGTATTTGCGGAGTACTTCCATAATTACAGAATTAGCTGCTGAAATGACTTTACAGGTGATCATCATGCTAGGGCTATTGGCTGCTGAATGTAGAGGTCCCTGTTCAGTCTGAATGAAGTAGTACCAGATAATCAGTGGCATGCCATCATTTGTTCTGTTGTTATTATCTTTCTTTTCTTCTTTCATACATTTGCGAATGCAGTTTGAATTTTCTCCTGTATCGCTATCCATTCAGTGTGTAACTATTAACCTATTCCTAGTTTCTTAACAACTCTGGGTTCTAGGGAAATACCTGGAGAAGGATTTGGACGATGCTTGATGACACGAAGATGTATTGGTCCTTGATGACTGCAGAGATGTGCCGGTGATCGACGGGATGCTAGCAGTATGAAGATGCTTGTTTTTTTTTTTTTAAGAAATGGGGTATCCCGGCCTCTGCATCCAAAGGATGCACACAGCCTTTTTATTTCAATAAAACAATCGCAAGAGCCTTACAAGATTACATATCGATTAGGCTGAAGCCACCTACTTTGCGACAAATCGCAATACCAACAGAAATGAAGGGGATGGCCATGGTTAGAACCTATGCCCTAACCGCACGCCTACGCACATCATTCAATTCGGCACCACAGTCAGTGTGCACCTATGTACACGCTACAGGAGTCGCCGCCACCGTCTTCCACGCATCTTCTTCAAAGCATAGATCTCCGCAATGATCTTGACAGACCTCCCGTCGACGCCACCATGACGCCGCACAGCGCCTCCGCCCTGCGCGAATCCATCAACAATCGTCCGACACCAAGACCCTGCTGCGCCACGCTGCCGAGACCCAGTGTTGTCGACGTAGTAGAAGAACACCGCACCGCTTCAGGGATCCTCCAACCAGTATCAACTCCAAAAACGACGCCCACAAGTGGGAGAGCGACGCTGAACGCCACCGTCGTCCAATCCGGGAGACCCAGATTTAGGGTTTCCCCCGGAGTTGCCCGGACTAGTAGACAGGAATCGATCACCACAAAGAAGCTCCAAACCGATGCCTCCAAGGAGGAAATGACGCTGAACGCCACCATCGATTGATCCGAGGATCTAGGGTTCCCCCCGGAGGCTGACCTTTGCGCAAGATCGGGATCCGATCCACCAAGCCCATCGCCGCCCTTGTCTTCACCTCCTGCGAAGAGCTTGACGACGTGGTCGAGGAGGGCGACCAGCCTCGCTAGGAGGCGCGCCGCCGCCACCATATCCAGGGCCGCCGCCCTGGGATCCGACCTCCGCCGCGGACGACGAAGGGGCGCCGCCCGTCGCGCCGCAGCATCTCCTCGCGCCGCCACGAGGATAGCTGAGACACCGGGGTGCCCGGCCCGGCACCGCGCCCGTACAGCGCAGGCGCTCGCACGGGGAGGAGGCGTCCCCGCCGCCGCCGGCAACGCCCCGGCTTTGCCAGGCCGCGCTTGGTGATGCAGTACGCTGCAGCGTTGCCGTATAACTCGCCTATCGTGGACGATTCTTGGTGATGATAGAGGTGACAGAAGTGGTGGTGATCAACGAGATGCAGCAGTAGAGCCCCGGAGTACTTGCGTCATTGCGTGAGGTGCTGGTAGAGCTGTTCTTTGTTAAGATAAGCCAAGGGTTGTTAACTAAGTGCATGCATTAGTTTTCGTTGTTATGTTGGCCATTTTTGTAGGATAATGTTTGTTATCCAAAATTAGGGAGAACTGTGGGATGGGGTGAGTGAGTAGAGTGGGATGGCAATCTTTTCATAATTAGGGAGAACTGTGAAGCGTGACACTACCACTTCTGCTTTAACAGTAAAAGATACGAATTAAATGTTGGCAGCTAACAAGTGAACAATGTTTGTATACTTAATTCCTCGTACGCATACCTCACCAATCTTGAATGAACGAATATTTTCGCACCAGAACATCGATATCATTTCTATCTTCTAACAGCCGAAAAGATAAGCAGAGAATAGGTAGTTCTGTTTCGGAGCAGCAGCAGCTGGTAGTCAGTCCTAAAAACTACGAGCGAAAGCAGCGTTTGTGAGTAACTGACTATAGTCGCAGTTATTTACAGAATACGAGCAACTTCAAAGTACGTTCAGAAGACTGCTATCTTCAAGCATTACAAGTCACAGGCACCAGCTTGATGATCGGTAGATTTCAACCTTTGAAGTTGTCCCATGACGAGCTTGTCTGCACAAAGCACTACATTTATCAGCACAATTTCCTAGGGCTACTACAGTAGTACAGTATGGTGCTAAAATCCTCAGCAGAAAGAAATAATTTAATATATATCCTTTGGATGTAGATCATCAAGAAAATAGTACTCCAAAAGAGCTACATACCAGTTCTTTTCTGGCCTCCTCCGTGTCAGGACCTCTTGTTTCCTCTTGTAATAAGCTTCCAGTTTATCTGCTAAGGTCCGTCTTTTTACATCAGGTATCAGGCAACGTTTTGTCCTGAGCATGTGCTTCACGCCCTTATCAGCTGCACCTAGGAATGTTTTCTTGCAAAATTCACAGTGAAATGCATATTTGTTATCAACTTTTGCAGGTTTCGCAAAACCTTCCCAGAGAGGGTGCGGGCTGAAGAATCCTTCAGGGTTTAGCTGATCACTTGCAGGAAAGTGATCCCAATAACTGCAGATAATGCACGCGATTAGCTGTCAATAAGAATCAGAGAATCATATCCAGCATATCTATGTAACGAAATTGTCAATTATTACTTCGAGCCAAGGCCATATTTGGGGTATCCTGCTGCCTCCTGTGGGCCGGAAACAAGGCCATCTTCAACTCCAGGTGCACTAAGAGACGGCAAAAATGAAAGTATGTCAGATGGAAAATAGAGGTTAAAGTATGTCAAATGGATGAGTTCTTATGTGCACCACTAAGGGAGGGGGCTAATATTTTATAAAGTAGTTTATATCAAGTTACATGAGTTCTTATGTGGGCCGGAATGTATTTTTTATCGAGTTACATGAGTTCAGATGGAAAATAGAGGTTAAAATATGTCAAATGGATGAGAAAATGCAATTTGCAAGTTCACTTTACGTAGTTTTATGTGTACAAGGAAAATACCAGAAACTGGTAATTTTTCAGCAAACAACAAAGAGTGAAAAGATGAAAATACAACTTATTTCTAGTATTAATCTGGGGCGAATAAACCAAGATGCTCAAAGCTAGCAGCTAAAAGGAAAATCAAGTATAAGTGGGTCTGTAGTCATTTATCTACATCAGTGCACAACAACAGTTCAAACAATAGGATTGGTAAGTGATGGAAATAACAAAAAGGACAGGTTAATTTGCTGTTGTTCCAGCGCTACACCTATTCGCCCAATTTGATCAGCACCAAATGGTGTATCATTATTAATTCTGTTTACGAACGCAGTCTCACAAACAACTTGCAAGAACTAGTACAGATTACACTCATCCATGTATGCATTAACCCGAAAGCTGGATCACCATGACATCTAGACAAAAAACATCATACAAATGCTCATAAGATAGTTTATACCTTAGGGTTGTAGAAGTTGGGTAGCAACCTTCAGTCGCAGAAACTTGGGTATCCTCCCATGGTTTATCTCCTTTTTCTTTATCTAGATCCAAGCAATCTTCGGAACTGCAACAGTAGCACGGATTGGTCACAAGAAAAGAACTAAACATGACAGAACTTCGTAATAGCTTTCTAGCCACCTTTTATCCGCTACAGAGTACAGTCATAGCATCACATCCTCTGGCCGAAACGAAAATGTGCATAGAAACTCGCATCTAAACAGCCAGCATCTGGAAGTAAGAAGGAAAGAACTACTTTTCAGAAACAACATTCAGAACTTGGCCTCGTCGCCCATACTATGCAACGCATATTTGGCCATTTCCTGAAAATCCTGCATTATGCATGTTCTGAAATTTGAGGCTGTAGTTTAATCACGACATATTGGACTTACACCATGACAACAGAGCACTGTAAAGTGTAACATGCTGTGGCAAGGCAAAACTGCATAAATGGTTTTCGAGATGTAGAATAAACTTGACTGGAGCATCTTCCAAGCCCCCGGAACTCTGCTTCTCCTGTTCGATAATGAAAGGCTTAGAAACGCACTTAATCAGGTACTCACAGTGATCAATAAAGTCCTACGAACCAGCATTTGAAGCAACTCGTCATCCCATTGCTTTTCTTCTTCTGCAGCTTCCAATTTCTCAAATTCAAAGCATCGCGTGCATCTGCATATGCAGAGTGGAGTGCCGTCGCTAGGAACAGGGGGCTTCATCGCCGCCGACACGGGATGCCCCCGATTGAAGACCTTTTCGCGCGAGATCGTGCGTGCGGACGCTGCCTCCGAGGGCAACAAGATGCTGGTGAATCTTGGTATGGACGAAGAGGAGCGCCCTCCCTCGGCTCGCGAGGAGAGCGCCGCGCCGCACTGCGCCGTGGAGAGCGACATCCCCCGCCTTGACGCCCCGAGGTCTGGAAAGGGGGCACTGTCGTAGCGCGCTCTTCCTCGCTGATCGACGCCGGCCTTCGTCTTGACGTCTTCCGAGCTCGAAGTCGGCTTCTTGGATTGTCCCCAGCTTCCTGTCGCCGCCGCTCGGGGAAGGGGAAGGGGGGCAGCGGAAGACGACTCCTCGGTGCCGCCGCTGTCTTCCGGCACCGCTCTTTCGAACCACTCGTAGGCCGCCGCGGCCGCGGGTGGCGGCGGACGAGAGACATTGCCGGTGCCGGGGCCCTCGGCTACCGCGGCCCGTGCGGCGCGCGTCGCAGGCGAAGAAGAGGGGAAGATGTCGCCGCCGCTCTCTGCCGGCAGCGCTCCTTCGAAGAACTCGTAGTACCGCGCGGGTGGCGCCGGAGTAGATACATTGTCGCGGCCCTCGGCTGCCGCGGCCGGCGCGGCGCTCGCCGCAGGCGCAGTGGACGGGAAGGTGTGGCCGCCGCTTCTTGCCGGCGCCGATCTTCCGAACCACCCGTGGGCCGGCGCAGTTGCCGGAGGACGCGAGAGATCGCCGCGGCGGCGGCCCTCGGCTGCCGCGGCCGGCGCGGCGCTCGCCGCATGATGGGAGGGGAAGGTGTCCTCTCGTTGCTGACTGTCGTCGCCTCGTTCTCCCCAGTGCGCATATTTTCCTGGACCCATCCTCGCCGTACTGGATCAGATTGTGAATCTGAGAAACTATGAGGGCCTTGGTATTAATATAAGCCACGCCGGTTATTAAGGGGAAGGTCTGGTTTGTTAGCGGTCGTGTTCGAGTCAAGTAGAAGTAACCGACTAATAACCGTTTGGTTAGTTTTTTGTGTGCCCGTTGATTTTCCAACAAGAATGTTGTTACACTAGGTCCTACTCCCTCCGATCCACAATACTCTTCGCTAATACGGATGTATCTATCACTAAAATGTGTTTAGATACATCTATATTACTCCCTCCGGCACGGAAAGGATGTCGGACGGTCGGAATCGCAAAAAAGCCCTCTACCTTTGTCCAACCAAACCGGAAGTCCTCTATCCCCTATCGCCTCCTTCCTCGACGGCTTCTCCGCCGCGCTGCCTGCCGGCCCGCGCCCCTGCTTCGCCGCGCCGGCCACCATGCCTTGCCACGCCGGCCACCATGCCTTCCCGCGCTGCTCCCGTGCCTCCTCCCGGTCCTCTCACCTCGGATTCCCCCCCCCCCCCCGCTCCCTCTTCCCGGTCGACTCCCCGCGCTTGAATGTAAATGGAGATTCTTGCTCGGCGATTTGGGATGGCTCAGCGTGCTCCGGCGGTGGCTTGAGGTGGCGTGGTGAATCCTCCACCTTGGATTTGCTTTGGAGCTGCGACGCTCAATCTGGAGGGCATGGGGAAGAGGGAGGCGATGAGCTGGTGCGGTGCGATGTGTTGGATGAAGCTTCCACCTTTTTTCCTCCATGGCGGGCGGAGGCGCTGCAGTGGGTGGTGGTGAGGCCGCTCGACGGCCTTCCGGCCCTCTTCCTCGCTGTTCCCCATCTCCTGCCGGCTTCGAGGGGGACCACGACTACCGCTCGGCGTCTTCTACGCCGGGACGCTCTATTCCTCTTCCAAAGGTACAGCTTCTCATCTCTCTCTCAAAATAAAATCCCCACTTAGGTTTCTTCCGTTTGTGAAATTTGGCCATGCTTTACTAATTGCCAAAATACTTGGCCATGCTTTACTAAGAGTTACTACTAATGGGTATCTTGAATTATTGATACTGTCGTAGTTTGTAAATTCTGCAGTGTCCTTTTAATTCTGCACTGATTCTGTTGATTGCGGCATGCAGTGCTGGCTGCTTGGATGAGGCTCAAGTACCCGCATATTTCTGTTGGGGCTCTTGCGTCGTCAGCTCCGATCCTGCAGTTTGAGGACATCGTCCCTCAGTCCATATTCTACGATATTGTTTCAAATGATTTTAAGGTGCGGCGTGCATCGTATTGGTTTCATTTTCTATTCTGAATAAAGGGCACCGTAACACTTGTCTTTGTATGTGTCCAGAGGGAAAGCTTAAGCTGCTTCCAAACAATAAAGGACTCCTGGAATGAACTAGATGAGCAAGGAAATGTTCAAGATGGTCTTCTGAAACTAAGCAAGACGTTCCACCTTTGCCAGTGAGTTGCTGTTTTCTATTCATTGCTCCATCTTTTTCCATTAGGGTTGATTTTGATAACAATGTATGTATTAGTTTATCTCTTTGCAACTAGATTTTTAACAAAAAAGTATCAACTTGTCCTTGTTCTCTTTTTGTAAATTTGTTCTCCTTTTGATTGTATGGTTGGTCAGCACTTTAGCTGGATTAATTCCAGTTCAAATAAAGACAATATGTTGTGGTTTTTCTTTTGTCTTCTGAAAATCAGTTATACAACCATTGCACTAGTGTGTCAGTGATAAATTAAGTGTGATGTTGAATGAAACTATATTGTCCGGAAATATATAGGCCACCCTGACCAAGTTCTTGTAATTCCAAACCTTGATATGTATGCTTCACTGTTGGATGTTATCAAATATCTTGGTCGATGATTAGTTGGTTGTTCTCTCTGACCTCTCTGTTTGTACACCAACTAGATTGCATACTTTCAGTCAAGGAGGCACATTCAAAGCTTCTTGAGGAGGCATATTCAAAGCTTCTTGAGGAGGCACATTCAAATCAAGAGGAGGCACATTCAAAGCTTCTTGAGGAGGCACATTCAAATCAAGAGGAGGCACATTCAAAGCTTCTTGAGGAGGCACATTCAAAGCTTCTTGAGGAGGCACATTCAAAGCTTCTTGAGGAGGCATATTCCGAGGGAATTCAACCTTATAGGTATTAATTAGGTCATTACACAATCCTGTAAAAGAGCGAGATTAGGGGCATGACATGGTTTCTTCTAAGAACAAGAATACACAGGCTGAATCCATGAGCTAGCTTACCGTGTACCAATGGTGCGGAGAAGATGCTGTCCTTTAGGCGCATCCTGTTATACCGCCACACATGCAGTGCGATCCCGGGCAAACTCTTTCTCTTGCGAAGCATCTTGCATAGTTTTTTCTTGTTATTAATTTGTTCATCCATCTGTGCATTTAGTAACACTACGAACTCATCGATTTTGGGGCATTTCTTTTTCTCTTGTACTTCCATCATATTCTATGATCCTATGAGCCTGAACCGAGCAGCCTGAACCTGGCAGATGACCAGCGTTGTTTTCTTCTTTGACCCAGTCTTGGTAGAATTGCTTCTTGTTACAACCAACCTCAAAGGAACCCAGTTGGTTTTCTCTGCATGCAACACCTGGAGTATATTTAGAAGTGACAATCTAAGTATCTAACTCACTCACAAAAGAATAGCTTAACTTTTATTTAAAAGAAAGTCTGATTGTGGTTTTAATATGGCATGACGTATTTGAATTCTGGCGATTCTGCACTTGCTGGTTTTTGACAAGCATATGCACCTGTTACATTTTTGCAGGCTACCATCGTTAACTTGCAGTCACGAGTTAAACAGTGGTACAACGCGTCTTTACAAGCATCTTATGTTTAAGCAATATACTCCTGGAGTACATATAAATATCTGTGAGGGTAAGACATCGTCACTGTTTTCGGTTGCAGGATTGACAGACAAGACAAGGAAGTGGCTGGTAGATATTCTGGGTAGTACTCGCCTCTGCTCTTTTATCGTTGTCCTATTTAGTTTGCAGTTTATGCATAATGTATAGTTGTGCTCAACTTACTTTTAGTCGAGATATACTTGGTAACTGCAACACACTTGCAAGCTATGAGGGCTTTTAATTTTGGGTGTGCTCAGGTTCACTTGGAGGGTTTAGGGTGTGCTCAGGTTTACCACACCTAAAACCTGATCCTGCTTAATGTGTCACTTGACATTAAGCAGCTGCAGCTTCAGTAGTTATTGTCTGCCAGCATTGCATGGTTTGCATCAGTTCTTCCTTATCATTCATGATCTGCTGCACTTGCCTACCGTTAGTGGAAGTGTGGAGCAGTAAAGATAACTGAATTGTGAGAATGCACTGTATTTTGAAATTGCTTGCAGATATTCTTTTGGCTTTGCTTAAGTTGGTTACATGCTCTTTGGGCATTATCTGCACTGTCTACATTCAGATATTCAGAGATTACAATCATGACAATGCAGTTCCAGATTCAGTTTGACAATCTGGACAATGAATTCCCGTGAACTGAAACTAATATGGTTCTCAAGCTTTCTTGGATTGAGTTCAACTGTTCGAGGGAATTCATTTGCACTAGACTTCATTGTTACCTTTTGAAACTTAAGAGAAATGCAATATCCATATAAGAGCTACTGTCCAGATTGCAAACTACATTGTCGAACTGAATTTTAACTGAATTTTAACTTCTGGTTTAACTGAATTTTCGAACTGCATTTTCAAAGCAATTGCGAACTGCATTTTCAAAGCAATTGTTGTTCATTGAATGCCTGTGTTCTGGTTCAGAGAAATTGCAAACTTAATCTACACAAGTATGTTAGGTTTCAGTCATTTTCAGTCATTTTCAGAATATGCATCAAACTACTTATTGAATGTTCAGAGAAATTGCAAACTTAATCTACACAAGTATGTCAGGTTTCAGGTGAAGGAGGTCGACCTCGAGGCTGTGAAGGAGTTGGCCGTGGAGGAGCTCGACCTCGAGGTCGTGGAGGAGTTGGCCGTGGAGGAGCTCAACCTCGAGCGGGAAGGCAGCGGCAAAGAGCAGGAACTCGAGCGAGAAGGCAGCGGCGCCCAGGACGACGGGAGGTCAGCGGCGCGAGGGACAGTAGCGGACGCCCAGGGAGGGCCGGCGGGAGCTCGAGCACGGCCGGGGAGGAGGGCCGGCGGGAGCTCAAGCACGGCCTGGTCCAGCGGAGATGGATGCGGAGGCGGGGGTGATGGAGGCGAAGAGCGGAGGGGAGGGGAGAGGGCGGCGGAGGGCGGCGGGAGCCTGGCCGGCGGAGGCGGAGCCTGGAAACTCACGATTTTGATTTTTCTGTTCAGGGACCCGATTTCAGAAGACTTGAAACTACTAGGGTTTTTTTTGCAAAAAGTTGTTTGAATGTCAGGTCCGACATCCTTTCCGTGCCGGAGGGAGTAGTAAAGAGTAATATGGGTCAGAGGGAGTACAAACGTGAGTGCTCGATCTAGTCGGTAGCGTAATAACAGTCTGTCTCATATTGAGCTACTGGTTCCAGACAGTTTGGTGCACACTATCGAGTCTACATGTTCCTACAATGCTATGTATCGATCAAGCTGTAACGTGTTAGAAATAAGGGCTCTTTTGGCATCTATTATTTTATTTGGTAGAAATGAAATGAAATAATATAATAATATCATTTTATTTTAAAAAATCCACATAAATGACAGGGTATCCAATAGATATTAAGATTAGGCATGAGATGAAAACCTATGAAGTTCCAAATGAATTCTATAACCAATTCCATGGCAGCCAAACAAGTAATTGTTAGAATTATAAATGAATTCTTTGATTCTAGCTCCAAATGATGGGAGTCAAATGGGAACTAGAGGATGATTTGTTTTATTGTCTCATTCTTAACTACAAAAAAAAGAAAAATCAACAAAAGCATTCTTCTGTAGAGAACTTTCATGAGCAGCTAATAAACTTTTGGAAGAACTATAGACATCTAAAATATTATGAAGTCAAAGAGAACTACGAGAGGTGTGCATTATTGAATGACCAACGTGGTGAATTGTCATACCTACACCACTAGCATTATGAACTTAATTGCGTCCTTCGTAATAGTCACGAGTGTGCAACTTGATCACTTTGCCTGTAATATTACATTTAGCACTAGTGCCCATGTATAATTTTCTCCTCTGTGCAAGGGGTCATCATCATCGGTCTCATAGCGGCGCTAATGTGTATACCAACTAAGAACATAGATTGATTCAGCAAACAAATAGTAGTTTCCTCTTAAGTTTTGTTTAGAAGGTTGACTTAAGGGTTTAAATAACTCGTAGACAAATAGTAGTTTCCTCTTCTTATCATCTTGAGGCAACCTATAACAGCAAAGCAATTGTAAGTGAACTAAAACAAAAACGGGCATAAAGAAACTAACAGCTAGTGCAAATGCAATGGTGTACATAAAATTTGCAGCAAAAGTGGAGGTAATGCATATGCAAACTGGCAAATCTAACGATGCAAAATATTTATATATTTTTGGATTTAAATAGAACTAAAAATAAAAGAGCATATTAAGTAAAGTAAAAGGTGTTTCTTATGTGGAAAATTGGACCAGAGATCAGGGTTTCACTTGACATCTTTCTCATAAACATAGTGGCACGAATATAGCTTCACATAACAAGTTAATAGCAATGAAACTTCACATAGTACCCTATTGGGAATCACATCCTAACATTGAGATGATGCAACATATCTAACTAATTAATACTCCCTTAATAAGAGAATAATCCACAAGATTATGTTTTTATAGAGTATTGCCATAAACAATTGACATGATTTGGAAAACCAAATATGCTACCTGAACAAACATTGTCATTTAAACGTCAATTGGATGAACATAGCTCATATATTCATTTATCCCCATCGAGGCAAACAACAGAAAAATAAATATCTTAGCAACACCCTATCAATATCTAGTTGCTACTACCAGATTACCCCCTTATGGGTTCCTCCATATTAGTTTGATCAGAAATTGCATACACGAACATGGTAACATATGCATCTATAAATATATCAAGTACATACTAAAAATTCACATCTCGTAACTCATTTTATAAACAAAAGATCCACCATTAAAGTATTATAACGATGATCATAATTATGTAGGGAAGCTCATACGACTCTAATTCATATGATAGCACATATATATATATATAGAGAGAGAGAGAGAGTTCAACCGACTTCCACAATCCTATAGTCCAGGGATGGAATACTCCCTCCTTATTATGGAGACGATGGAGATGATGTTTGAGGAGTAAAAGGAGCACATGGGGGTGACTCTGGCGGTGTTTCCCGCTCTAATCTTTGGTAGTTCTATATCAGTTTCATGGTTTCTCTTTTTGCTCACGCCTCCTCGTGAACTCATGTACGTTGTTATTTCTATAAATGGTGTTAGGTCAAGACGGTTCTATTAGACGTCAAAACCGGGGCGAGAGATCCACAATGCGGTTGTGTCCCCCCATGGCGCGGCTATGGATGTGTTCCATGTTGTGATCCCCACACCCAACGCCTCCTTGGCCTTATGGTCCACTTCTTCACGTCCACTTCTTGTATTTTTTGAAAACCTAACATGCCAAAATTTCACGATCCTTTTGAGGTTCGTAAGGTTCCTACAAGATTCACATACATAAAACATAGAGTTAAAACCCATATAAATGGGACTTGGTGGAAAATTCCTGAAATCAATGTAAAACCATGGTTGGAACCTTTGTTATATGGTAAATATACTGGAAAACAACACAATAAAGTACATTGTTATTAGATACATTTTACATGTATCAACATCCCCGAGCTTACTATATGCTCGCCCTCAAGCGTAAGGATGATAAACCAAACATGGACTTTAGAGTTTATTATCAATAGATACAAAGTTCTAATATTGCCATTGCTACTCAAAGTTTAAAGACATATTGAGACTATATAATAATTTAACAAGCATAATGATGAAGTAAGTAGATAATATAGACCATCAAAATTGCAGCAACAACAAGATGTCATGCAATATACTACTCTTTCAAAATACTAATGAACAACAAAGCAAACTTGTGCAACTAAGGTGCAAAAAAACTATATTAGTCTAGAAGTAGATTCGTAAATGGCATTTGTCTTTTCACTGAGAAAGAAGATAAAAAAAGCCTTCCCAGAGGGAAGCGGGGATTAAACATAGATCTACATTTTTAAAACAAAATAAAAAAATTATAAGAGTTGAATGATTTATGTCAATGGTTCTATAGAGAAAGACTCATCATCTTCCATGATAACACTACTTACTTTGAACATTAGTTTTAAAATATGTTGACTTGACGAGGCTTGGTCGTCTTCTCCCCCACCCGCTACAGTGAGGAGATGAATTTCTGAACCCCCACCGGATCTCCAGCTCGCTCGCTGGGGGATCGGGGGCTTCTCGCCCTCCGCCGACCGCTCCGGTGGCTGGAGGACGGGGAGCCCCCGCTCCGCAGCTTGTTTATAGTCTAGGTAGTTCTGGTGGCCTGGTCGTCGGCGTCGAGGTGGAGGCGTCACCGGCGGTGAGGCTTTTGGTGAAGGCGTGTTTCCTCTGTGGCGGTGTGGCTCTGTGGAACCTCGTCGTCGAGCACTCGTCTTCCTGGAGCTCGGTGTCCTGCGGGTCGTTGATGCTCTGCTTCCCCAAGCCAGATCGGAGGCGGCCAATCTGGATCCCGATGGTTTGGTGGGTGATGGTGTTCATCTGCTTCACGATGGCGGTGGCGACGTTGGGTGCAGGTCCAGTAGGGCCGCTGTCCGGCGACTTCCCGGCCACGAGGGGATTGCTCCCAATCCAAGCTTGCAACAGAGCAATGGTGGATCCGGTGCGCCGTCGGCTCGTCCGCGTTGTCGTGTTCTTCGGTTTACAGGAGGACTTGTCTGTAATTTCTAGTTTCTTTAGGTGCCTTTCTGTAATTTGGAAGCAGTAATACCATTTCCTTTTCCCCGCAAAAAAAAAACACTACTTACTTTGAGAGTGGCTCCCATGTTTAGACCTTCTCCCCACTTTGTCTCTTGAGCTTAGAAGAGTTTTCCTTTTTTTTTTGTCATTTTTGGACTGAGAATCTCGTTGCAGCCTCTCTAACGCGAGACACACTACATTGTACTCTCTCTTGCAAGTTTAAACAAGCACCATGTTTCATGCTCATCGGTTTTGGTTCGTAAGAACATTTAACATTGAGGATTCACTACTTCCCCATGAGAGATACACAACCATAATGGTGTCGTATGGGTTTTGTCCAGGAAATTGCTCTGCACACGACAACGATCCCGTGATACTCGCACGGTACACTCCAGATATCTACCGCTGTACTGCAAACAGGAACAGAGATGTAGAAACAATTGAAAGATCAGCATCAATCAACAGGCCGTGCATAGGGGGTGAGCAAATTCGCGAGTTACATCAATCAACAATCATGCTTCAATTAGTGACCCGGAGGCTGACAAGCGTCTGAATGAACGATCAGTGACCTGGACTTTCAGTCAGTTAGTCAGTTGAGCTCGCAGCTGCACCAACGTCGGGCTTCTTGGAAGGAACGGTCGTCGATGCACAACTCCTTGGCCGGCCGCGGCGCGGCCGTGCGTGGCGCCGGAGGCCGAGGGAGGCCGCCCTCTCGAGGCGCTTCAGGTCGGCGTCGTCGTCCGTCAGGATCTTGAATCCGTCGTTCCGGAAGATGGTGTCCAGGAGCGCGAGGTTGCAGGCTCGGCGCGACTGGGCGTCGTCGCGGTGCGCGCCGAGGGCGGACCTGTCGCCCAGCACGGCGAGGCACCTGGCGGCGGCAGCGCCTCTGTCGGGATGGGAGCGCAGGACGGGGACGATGCCGGACCTGTCGCCCAGCACGGCGAGGCACCTGGCGGCGGCAGCGCCTCTGTCGGGATGGGAGCGCAGGACGGGGACGATGCCGGACCTGTCGCCCAGCACGGCGAGGCACCTGGCGGCGGCGGCGCCTCTGTCGGGAAGGGAGCGCAGGACGGGGAGGATGCCGCGCGCCAGGTACCGTCGAGCCCACGCCTCGTCGCCTCGCCTGAGCGCGTGGACGAAGCGCTCGAACCTGACGGGAAACAGGGCGGCGGCTGCCTCCGGCGTGGTCCTGTCTCCCAGGAACGCCGACACGTACTCGTCCGCCGATCGCCACCGCCCCTTTCTGATCATCGAGCACACGCGGGGGCAGTCAAACTGGAGCTGCGCCTCCTTCTCCAGCGCGTGCGCCGCCCGGTGGAGTTTCCTCGACTTGAGGAACGCGTACACGCGACGGAGGAGGAGATGCTCTGACTGCCGATCCATGCGCGCGCGATCGATCGATCGCTCGGCAAAACTGGTATTCCTCACTCCTCAGCGATTTGATCTGCTCCTCCGCTCCTCTTTGCTGTCGACGGAGACGACGGTATGATATTGCTTATATAGATCGGTATTGCCGATTCCGACTTGGATTCTCACACAATTCTTTGAAGACAGATTGGGTCGACCCAGTTCATGCCTGATCCGGGTGGGGCCAACCACGTATACCTGGCACATTCCCCGCACACCATGGCCAGCGAGAGGAGCTTCCCGGAGGTGGCATTACCATGGAAAAATGCTTATAAGTTATAAACCATACTTGAAGAAATTCGTCATTGACAGATCGGTGCGAAGCGCATATCGGCCATGGTGAAAAAAAACACCTAGCTGATACTCCCTCCGTCCCAAAATGTAAGCCGTCTAAGCTTTAGTTAAAAGTCAATATAGTCTAAGTTTGATCAAATTTATATGTAAAATATAAACATTCATAATACCAAATCAATATTAATAGATTCACCAGAAAGTATAGTTTTTTAAAATGTCCATTTGATATTATAGATATTCATATTTTTTCGTATAAACTTAGTCAAACTTAGAAGATGTTAACTTTTAGCTAAAGCTTGGACGCCTACTTGCTTTAGGCCTTTAGGGGCTACCTGATTGTGGAAAAAAGTGGTTACTTTGGATTTATTTATTATATATGTACCCTTCGATGTTTGAATCCAATTTTAGTATCAAAGATTTAACATAAAAATATTATTTAGATGACATAAAAACATACCATTCGATCTGGGTTTGAGGGCTCGATCCACGCTTAGTTGTTTAGGGACGAGGGTGACCTAGCATTAAGGTTGAGCTTCCAAGGCGCAATATACATCGTCGCTGACGACTCCAAGGTGGCACCTTTCTCATGGCTAGCCAAGTCCTGCCACCCACTTATCGAGTCTTAGGCGCTCAAGGGTTGCTGGTACGTTGATGAGGAGAATTAGGAGGACGTCGTTTCTTTGGAGTTGTTTGGCGTTGATCGTGACGTGGCTTATGGTTCAGTTTGGGCGAGGCCTTTGTATCATTGTTGTCATAGTGTGTGGTGGCTAGTCTTTGAATTAGTGGTGTGTGTTGTAGCCATTCTTGGCGTTGTGTATCAGTCGTCGGCCTCTTCTTTCATGTGATAGATATGTCTCTGAGGATATATTCTTGAAAAAAGAAGTGGGAGTGGGTGAGTACAATCTTCATAATCAGATAAGCACATCTATGATCAGAAAAACTCTATCGATCATTCATGTAAGGGGAGATGGAAGAACGATACACACGATCATAGCAAAGGTGTATCTAAGTAGTACTAGCTAAGTGCCCGCGCGTTGCAGCGGATTCCATATACCTTTCACTCTCAGTTTTCGCTTTCAACCATGTTATCTTTATAGTGTGTTATGTCATTGGTCTCATTGCATATGATGAAAATATATTAATGAGCCATACCAAACCGCTAAGAAAATATGGGTTGTTTTTCTTCTCTCCTTTCCTCTAATATTAGTCACGAGCTTCGTCATTGGCTCTACTTTTAGTATGTTTAGCTAGCATCACATGCTCTTTTTTGGCGACACACTTTGTTTTGCAACATAAATTCCATAAGGTCATCTTTATTGAGATTCCACGTCCAACATCTGAACGGGGACCTTCTCACCCTGAGCCATGTCTCAAACATATCCTTAGGGTTCTCCATCTCCGGGGGTCCAGGGTCAAAGTGAAGAAACCTTCTATTCGTTTCAAGGGACCCCATCTCAAGAGCCTAGGGCGTTGAAATTCAACCAAGAATCTACTTTCCCCCATGCTCCTCGCCAGCCATCTCCATCCGTCGCGCCAGTAGTAGTGAAGTTCCCACTCCACGTCGGGCCGGCCGCCATGAAGTTTTCCGAAGCTAGACATATGTGGTTTGCCTAAATTCTTATATGATAGAGAAAGAACATCATCTGCCAAAACATGTCGAACAAACCTAAGTTTTCAAATAGAGAAACCACTTTAAAAATGTTCATGCAATCTAATTTACTCAACTCTAGTTTCCTAGTTGCATGATAATGCCTTCTTTGATTCACATGAATTTTGTAGGAAAAGTGTAGGATTCCTGTTCTTATATAAAGTTGCACTGTAGGAGCGTTTGATTCATAGAAATACACCTAATAAAAACTAAAGGGACTTTTCCTTTGCAACCAAATTTATATGGAAAACACCCGAAGGAAACAATTCAGTCCGACCTCATTTTTGTTTCCTTTGCAGGAAGTTTTTATTTGTAGTTTTCCACTTGCATTCCTACCGATCCCAATTCATATTCCTATTCCTGCATTTTGGGATCCAAAAAATCAAAGAAGGCCTTAGTGTTTTCGGGTGTACACCCTTTCCTATAGTATCAAGCCTCTCATCTTGTTGAGTCACCTGCAATCAAGTTGGGATCATCAAGAAGCTTACACCTCGTGATTCACCAAGATAACATCATGCATTATACAAGATTGAGAAACAGCTTGCAGAGATACACATGACAAGCAACATAGCAGAAGGGATACCTACGTCCATGGATACCCATAACGGAAGTTGCACTTGCATATATAATTCCAGATTCATGTATATACAAGGCTCTTCTGATTTCGCTTACAGAAGAAAGCGCATATGAATAGCTGCGCATATGAAGCGCATATGAATAGCTGCTCAGATCCATGTATAGCTTGACTTGATTCCTTGCTTCAACCACGCAGTGCTTTCTTCCAGCACCACCAATTGAATAACATCTCCCAGTGAGTGCGCATACTTGCGCCTTGCGGCATCGCACTTCTGAATTTGTGATGCGGAGCAATCTCGCCCTCCTATTGACGCCGGCAACATGCTCCATGGACAAAAGCTCCCTAGCATGGCCAATTTTGCTATTCTCCACTCCCTGTCAGCAGCGCCCTATAAAATAGGGAAACGGGGATCTGGCGGGGAATTCGCTCAATAATCAATGGATTGGCATATATACGATCGGTAATTGACCTTATTTTACGCAGATTTCTCTCAACTTTAGCCCATCTTCACTGGCAGGTTTTTTCTCTAAATTCACCTAAGATTTCTGGAACAACAGAAGATAGAAATTTCATAGGTAGGAAACTTTTTGAGCACCTAGAGAGAAAAAATCAGAGTAAACCTGAAACCGTACTTCTTCTTCCGACGTGGTGGTTGTCAGGTTCAGAGTGGCTGCACTGCTGGATCAATGGAAGTACTGAAGGCAGGAGCTAGTTGAATCAATGGAATTACATATGAACGTGACTAAAGCAAGCGGATTCACATGCTCAGCCTGACACTTTCGCCGAGTCAACACGTCGAGAACAATCAGCGTGAAGCCATGAACTCATGCTGGGCTTGCCGGTCGAGCCGAGAGGCACGTACTGGAACTTGTCAATCTGTTCCCGTGAATGTACTAAGCTGGCTAGCTAGCCGGCGATTGATGGATTATGCTCCCGGATGAGTACTTTCTGAGGACATGTAAATAGATGCAAATCTAGGGCAAATGCAGTCAGAGGTAGGCGGGTAGCCGGGTCGTCGCTGCAGCCAGAAGCATCTTGAGTTCTTGAAGAATTGGACGTCGTTGCAGGAGCCGCCAGAGGAAGCGCGGTAAAGCCATCGTTGCCGGGCTAACATGTACCGTACGGGTCTCGGTGCCGGCATGCGCGATATGGCAGGAGTGCTAAATTAAGCGCCGAAGCTGAACAACAGGATGTAGAGATCGACATGCATCACAAAAGAAGAAGCAGATTCTGCACTTGCAGTACGCGGCACGACGAGGGTCACAGGAAAAAATTGTGTTCTATGGCCCTGCCATGCCTGTCCCCCGTTCCCAAGACCCCAACCTCTCGATATCCTCCTTCCCCGCCGGTGGCAACAGCAACAGCGCCCCACCCCCACCTTCCCCGCCGGCTGCCGCAGCAGCGACCCAACTCACCCGTCCAACCCACGGCAGTAGCGGAGCCCCAACCCAGCTTCGGTCTCCCGCCGCCCCCGTCATAGGAGGAAGGCCTATGGCGGTCAGAGCGATGTAGGTCCGGTCCTATGGCGAGCAGGAACAGAGGGGACAAGCATTAGGTATGGTCCTGCGGCGAGCAGGAACACGGGGCCGCGTCCGCGAGTAGGTCGTCCAGCCGAGCTTGTCGCCGTTCCACTTGTGGACGTGGCCGTCCGTGACGCTGCTGCAGGGTCCCTGGCCGTGGCCGTCGAAGGCGACGCTCTCCGGCCCACGGACAGTGCCGCGCGGCAGCGGCAGGTGCTGGCTCCCGGTGGTGTCGAAGCTCGCCATGGCCGCCATGGCGCTGGGCATGAAGAGCATGGCCAGGATCACCATGGTGATTGCAGACTCCGAGCTCCCTCGCTCCTCAAACCCGACGCCGCCCCCTCTGCCTCACCCCAATCCAGACGCCCCTCCTCCATCCAGGCGCGGTGCCCCCTCTCTGGCCTACCCCTTCCCAGTAGCGTTGCATTGGAGAACCGCGACGGACGCGAAGGTCACCCCGCCATAGCCCCACCCCGTCTCGAGCCTTTGTGGCTCCCAGTGAAGTCGGTCCTCCGGCTTGTCCCGTAGAGCAGGATCGGAGGCTCCAGCGGGATCAGAGGCAGGGGAGGAGGGGATTTCTCGATTAGGTATAGATTTGGCGAAACGTTTTTTACTTAAGCGTTTTTTTACTTACTAATGGTATTGGTGGGTAATTTAGTATCCTGTCTGAGGGCAAAATCGGAATCTGAAAGTGTGACACCGGACACCGCTTTTCGCTTTAATAGTAAAGACTAGGCAAGATCTTTTTAAATTCGCTTGGCCAATTGGCCATGCACCCTTCCTTTGTTTATGAGACAAATTGTACCGAACCTTCAAGAGCTGTTGGTCACCAAGCATATGCTTGCGGCTTGAGAGCAATGCATTCAAAGAAACACTTTCATGGTTACCCGAATCTAGAGAGCGTTGTTACGACACTTGGTGGAATCATATATGAAATTAATCTTACTCCGTATTATTATTTTGGGCTGTTAAAGATTATGGTGTACTCCCTCCGTTTTAAAATATAAGATGTTTTAGCTTTATGAATCAAATGCACCTAAATACCTTTTAGTGTGTATTCGAGTGAACCTACACACTAAAAAAATGTATAGATACATTTGCTTCACAAAGCTAAAACATTTTATATTTAAAAACGGAGAGAGTACATGATTCTTTTGGAGCGAAAATTTGCCTTCAAAGTAACGCAAGCTGCAAAAACAAATAGCTAGATTCTCCTATCATTGAAGAATGTCCTCAAAGTAGCTGACATTTTTATTACAACCTCCACTCGTGCCAAAGCTCACTGAAGTTTGAGAGCATGATTTTTCGAGTTTGATAATACACACTACCAAGGTTCACCCGATTAACAAACATTGTCCCGATATTTTTCTGGGGGGTGGCTCTCCTCTCCCACCGCTCTCCTCTCTTTATGCCTTGAGAGTCGTCGGCCGCCTGCCGACCCCCCCTCCCCCTCCTCCGGCAGCCTCTCCGGCCGGAGTGACGGGGAGAGGGGGGTGCGGCCTCTTTGTATAGTCTGTAGCTTAGGTTTCTTCGTTGTGTTGGTGTTTGGCGCTAGCTCGCCGGGCGGGTCCCCATCGGCGTCTCCGAGCGGCGGCGATGGTCGGGTCTGGGAGATCTCTGAGGTAGCATGGTGATACGTCTCCAACGTATCTATAATTTTTGATGCTCCATGCTTGTTTTTACACCATTTGCCTATTGTTTCGTTACACTTAGTGGCACTTTTATGCATTTTCTGGAACTAACCTATTAACGAGTTGCCACAGTGCCAGTTTCCTGTTTTCTGCTGTTTTTGTGTTTCAGAAGTGATACATAGGAAATATTCTCGGAATTGGACGAAACAAGTTCCTGAAGTCTTATTTTACCCGGAAGCTTCCAGAGATCCGAAGAGGAGTAGGAGGGGGGCCACCAGGGCCCCACACGCAGGGGCGGCGCGGCCAGGCCCCTGGCCGTGCGGGCCCCGCGTGAGGGAGCCTGGCTCCACCCCTGACATCGCCCCTTCGCTTATAAAGACCCCCCGATGGAAAAAACCTAAGTACCCGATCAGATTTCCAGAACACATCACGATCCGCCGCCGCCGTCGACCCGAAGATCAGGAGGGTCCAGAAGCTCTTCCCGGCACCCTGCCGGAGAGGGGAATCGCCACCGGAGGTCTTCTTCATCGCCATGCTTGCCTCCGGAGCGATGAGTGAGTAGTCTACCTTGGACTATGGGTCCATAGCAGTAGCTAGATGGTTGTCTTCTCCACCATGTGCTTCATGTTTAGATCTCATGAGCTCCCCTACATGATTGAGATCACCGTTATGTAATTCTACATGTTTGGTTTGTTGGGATCCGATGAATATTGGTGTTTATGATTAAGTTGCTGTACTGAATTATATCTTTTGTTATCTCTATGTTGTTTATGATCTTGCATGCTCTCCGTTGTTAGTAGCTATTTTGGCCGAGTAGTTGCTAGTGACTCCAAGAGGGGGTATTTATGCTCGATAGTGGGTTCATGCCTCTATTTCACCTGGGGGAGTGACAGAAACCTCTAAGGTGGTAGATGTGTTGTTGCTACTAGGGAGAAAACAACATTCATATGCTCAAGGGCATATGCTTTGTTTACATTACACACTTTGCTTAATGCAATTATCTGTTGTTTGCAACTTAATACTTGTGGAGTTCTCGGATTGATTCACCACAAGTGGATTATTAGTCATAGATGCAGTTGGATGGCGGTCTATGTATTTTGTTGTAATGCCCAGAGTAAATCTCATAGTGATCTTCTTGACATATCATGTTATCTTTATTCTATCAATTGCCCAACTGTAATTTGTTTACCCAGCATGTGTTATTTATCTTATGGAGAGACACCACTAGTGAACTGTGGACCCCGGTCTTATTTCCATCATATTGCTATCACCTATTTACTTTACTCGCACTGTTTACTTTACTCGCATACTATATTGTTTTCCACTCGATACGCTCATAATCTTTGTTTCAAGCAAACCGGTGAGATTGACAACCTCATCGCAAGTTGGGAACAAAGTACTTGGTTGTGTTGTGTGCAGGTTCCACGTTGCTACTGGCCGAAGACGAGTCAACAAGTATCGTTAACGGCGCCCTTGTTGGAGTGTTATTAAGCCAGTCTGCATCACCTTCAGTCGTCGCTGTCTCTCCTCTCCTGACCGGCATTAAACCTTGGTTTCTTAACTGAGGGAAAACTAGCCGCTATACTCATCATACCTTCCTCTTGGGGTTCCCAACGGGCTGGTCATTCACCACGCACAAGGACAGTCTGCTCCCACGTCAACTTGATGCCATCAGCTAATTTTCTGGCGCCATCAACAAGCAGCAGCTAATTTTCTGGCGCCGTTGCCGGGGAGGAAGAGAAGACTTCTGCGAGGGGAGTTCGTCGCACACACATCTTTTACTTTGTTATTGTTTTGCTTTACTTTATTTATTTTACCTGCATTGCTTTATATCAAAAACCCAAAAAAAATTAGAATCCTTGGTAGTTGTTTTTACTTGTTTACTTTCGTTTTGCTGAAATGGCCAATCCTGAAAACACCAAGTTGTGTGACTTTACTAGCACAAACAATAGTGATTTTATCTGCACTCCCATTAAGCCACTTGTTCCTGCTGCAAACTTTTATGAGATTAAGCCTGCTTTATTGAACCTTGTTATGAAAGAGCAATTTTCTGGTGCTAGTACTGAAGATGCTGCAGCTGATCTCAACAATTTTGTTGAGCTATGTGAGATGCAGAAATATAAGGATGTTGATAGTGATATTATTAAGCTCAAGTTGTTTTCTTTTTCTTTAAGAGGAAAAGCTAAAGATTGGTTGCTGTCTTTGACTAAGAATAGTATTGATTCATGGGCTAAGTGTAAGGATGCTTTTATTGGTAGATACTATCCTCCTGCTAAGATTATATCTCTGCGTAGCAATATTATGAAGTTTACTCAGTTTGATAATGAACATGTTGCTCAAGCTTGGGAAAGAATGAAATCTATGATAAAGAATTGCCCTACTCATGGACTGACTACTTGGATGATTATCCAAACTTTTTATGCAGGACTGAATTTTTCTTCAAGGAACCTACTTGATTCAGCTGCTGGAGGCACTTTTATGTCCCTTACCTTGGGCGCCGCAACAAACCTACTTGACAACATGATGGTAAATTATTCCGAATGGCACACCGAGAGAGCTCCACAAGGTAAGAAGGTAAATTCTGTTGAGGAAACCTCTTCCTTGAATGATAAGATTGATACCATTATGGCTATGCTTGCTAATGATAGGACTCATGTTGATCCTAATAAAGTTCCTTTGGCCTCTCTGGTTGCTCAAGAAGAGCATGTTGATGTGAATTTCATTAGAAACAATAATTTTAACAACAATGCTTATAGGAACAATTTTGCTAGTAACAATTATAGGCCGTATCCTTCTACCAATGGTAATGGTTATGGTAACTCTTATGGTAATTCCTACAACAACACTAGGGCCGCGCCCTTCGAGCTTGAGGTAATGCTCAAGGACTTCATCGGTAAGCAAACTGCTTTTAACAAGTCTGTTGAGGAAAAGTTAGGCAAAATTGATATTCTTGCTTCTAAAGTTGATAGCCTTGCTCATGATGTTGAACTTCTGAAATTAAAAGTGTTTCCTAATGATGTGAAAGAGAACAATGTTTTTGCTACCGCTAATGCTATCCAAGTTGGAATTGATGAAAATATTAGATTGTTAGCGGAATTGCATGCCAGGTGGGAAAGAGAAGATGAGATGGCTAGAGAGATGAAGGTATGTACCATTACTACCTCTAATGATGTTGCTCCTAATGCTAGCAATCCTCTTACTTTGATTGGTGTAGATAAAACTCCCACTCCTTGTGTTAAAAAGCCTAAAACTGCCAAAACTTTTTCTCAAAAGAGTGCTGAAATTTTTTAAAGTGTAGGAGATGATAGCTCTATTTCTTTTAATGATTTTGATGTTGATGGCTGCAATATATCTGAAGTTATTTTGTTCTTGCAAAAGCTTGCTTTGACTCCCAATGCTAGTTCTTTAAATATTGCTTTTACTAAGCATATTACCAATGCTCTCATAAAGATTAGGGATGAAAAGTTGAAGCAAAAAGCCTCTGTTCCCAAGAAGTTAGAAGATGGTTGGGAACCCATCATTGATATGCATGTTAATGGTTATGATTGCCATGCTTTATGTGATCTAGGTGCTAGTATTTCTATCATGCCTAGAAAGATTTATGACATGCTTGATTTACCACCGCTTGAAAAGTGTTATTTTGATGTTCCTATTGCTGATGTTGCTAAGAAGAAACCTTTGGGAAGGATTAATGATGTTATTATTGTGGTTAACAATAATCTTGTTCCCGTTGATTTTCTTGTTATGGACGTTGAATGTCATGCTTCATGTCCTATTATTTTGGGAAGACCCTTTCTTCGAACTGTAGGTGCTATCATTGATATGAGGGAAGGCACTATCAAGTATCAATTTCCACTAAAGAAAGGTATGGAACACTTCCCTAGGAAAAGAAAGAAATTACTTTTTGACTCTATTCTTAGAGCAAATTATGAGCTTGATGCTTCATCACTTGATGTTACTTGATTCACAATTTTCTGCGCCTAGCTCAAAGGCGTTAAAGAAAAGCACTCTTGGGAGATAACCCAATGTTTTCTTTTCAGTACTTTTTCTTTTATCTGAGTCTTGGAAGTCATTACTACTGTAATGACCACTCCTTATCCTTTTTATTTCGTTTTTATGCCAAGAGAAGCCTCTAATTCGAGTGAGGTAAAGATTTGGGGATGTTGCTGTCCTGAAACTGTTTTCGGTGCTGCACCGTAAAAATTCATGAAAATTCTCTGTTTATCTTTTGGACCTGCGATTTCTTGTGCATATGCCCCAGGTTATATCCAAACTTTTGTTAGTTGAACACTTTTTGATTTGAGCAACATAAAATCCCTCAAAAATTCGACCTTTGTCAGCTGTTCAGTTTTGACAGATTTCTGCCAATATTTGTGTTTGCCACTTTATCGCTTTCTTTTGAGTTCTTTTGATCATGGAACTTTTTGGGAGGTTGCTACAGTAGTATCTACTATATATGTGGTGGTTTTGAGTTGAAACCTGAAGCAAATAGAGATTGATTATATGTTATGCTTGCACTAATGTTGCTAATAGAATTGTGTTTAATTTTGTATGAAGGAAGTTTTCAAGTGTAGGGATTGGAGAATGATGAGATGAGTTGAGGAATTGACAAAAGCTCAAGCTTGGGGATGCCCATGCATCACCCCAAGAAATATCCAAGAAGTACAAGCGTCAAAGCTTGGGGATGCCCCCGATGCACCCCTTCTTCATCGGCAAAAATCAGGTCACCTTTCAAAACACTATATTTTTATTGATTCATGCACTATGTGTTTTTCTTGGAGCGTCAGTTGTTTTAGTTTTCTTAGTTGGTTTAGTTTGCTTGTTTGCTGCAATAAATGGTTGGACCCCAACAAATTTCTTTTGGAGAAGTTGCCTTGCTTTTCATTCGCCAAGAACGCTCTAGTTTTCACTCTTATTAAAAATCGAGCGTTCTTCTTTTTCTGCTACTGCTTTTGGTTTTCGTTTTCACCTTGATTTGCGTTCAGATCTTGTCATATCTTTTCATCAAGGTGTATTTTTGCCTCTGATCTTTATTGGTTTTCATCAAAAGAGGTGTTTATAAAAATTTCAAATGGTGTTGGAAAAGAGAAAAAGCTTTGTGCAAAATAGTGGTACAAGAAGGAGCTTGTGTAGACTGCGGCTTAGGCTTTTTCATGTCATGCTTGATGTCTTTTTGATAGTATTCTTAGTGGTTTTGCTGTAGCATGACTTGTCTCAAATAACTAAGATTGCTTAATGAGCCTTTGAAAAAATCATGCGTTGTTTTTATTGTATGGAAGCATTATTTTGGTTTTCTCCTTGATGCTTTATTTGGGTTGACTTGGCGCATGCTCACACATGTTAGACTCTTACAAAGTCGCCAATAGCCTTCATGATCCTTTAGTTTTTGACTTTTGATGCCATCGTATGCTTCTTTTAATGTCGCTTTGTTGCTTTGCATGATTATGGCCATTATTGCTCTCTTAGTTGGTCGCTCCCAGTCTTTTGCTAGCCCTCGCCTTGTACTGAGTATGAGCTCTACTCGTGCATCCAACTCCTAAAAGCCAAAGTTTTCCAAAGTGTCCACCATACATACCTACTAGCAATTTGCTATTCTAAGTAAATTTGACTTGCTTTTATTTTCTCTTCAAATTAAACTCTTACCAGTGTTATGCGAAATTCGGTCAGTAAAGCTCTCACGAACCGGAAGGCACACTTTACTTTTTCATGTTCTTAAAAATTTGACATTGTGGTCTCTTATGTTGAGTTGTTATGCTTGCAAGTTGTAAGTTGGATTCTAGCCCATCCATGCTGTCATGGGGCAAGCTTTCAACATTGCACTTCTTATTTGAGTTGATATCGTGATCTTTTGTCTATGGATGCCCGCGGTGTGAAATGAATTGGGAATCTTGTGGGGATCATGGAGTTTGTATATGTGTTAGGGAAACGCCGGCCGCCAATCTAAGCCATGCATAATTCATGGTGGAAATTTGCAGCATACCCATGGTGAACATTCGACGACGCATCTCACAATAAAAAGCTAAACAAAAGGCAAATAAAAGAGATGTCGAGGTATTCATTGTCTGCTTATCCTGTTATTTTGGTGTGGGCTTGTTCCATGTCATCGGGCACGGAGGTACCCCATTGGCGGTTCTCAATGATATGCATATACTTACAATGACAAGAGCCTTGCTTGGGACTCTAAGTAAAGTAGCATGAGGTTTGGGTACTCATATTCACGGGGCACGAGGTTTTCAACTTATGATTTGTCAAGCATATGCATCATAATTGTTCTCGCATTAACTTTAACCATTCAAGATGCTTATGATGGGGGCAATGAGAGCTCAAAGCCGGTAAGTACCATAATTTTTGAAGGTTATAAAACTTGCAATCACTGCTTCCCTCTGCGAAGGGCCTTTCTTTTACTTTTATGTTGAGTCACCACCTTCTTTCTTTATGCACCATTAAGAGAGCATAGTTATCATTCTTAGTGTAATATGCATTGTCCCAAAGTTCATTGATTGATTCATATTGTTGGTTTCACTTGTTCTTAAATTATTTGTATCTAGTCGCCCTCTTAAACTTGAAGGTGTCCTATGCATTTATGTTTTGCTCTCTTTGAAGGACAAGCTGAAAACCTTTTGTATGTTTTTCCTTATGATTTGAACACACGTTTGACTTTCATTGTTTCATTTTCATGATCTTTTGTTTGTGTTCATTTGCATGTTTACAACATGGTTGCTAAGTTTCTTATTGTCATGATTATATCTTTCATGCCCATGTTTTAAGTTCTTATGATCCCAGCTCACCAATGCTTACATATATGATCAAGATTATGTAGGTGCATGTCACCTCAAAAATTATTCTTTTGTTCTCACTTACCTACTCGAGGACGAGCAGGAGTTAAGCTTGGGGATGCTTGATACGTCTCCAACGTATCTATAATTTTTGATGCTCCATGCTTGTTTTTACACCATTTGCCTATTGTTTCGTTACACTTAGTGGCACTTTTATGCATTTTTCGGAACTAACCTATTAACGAGTTGCCACAGTGCCAGTTTCCTGTTTTCTGATGTTTTTGTGTTTCAGAAGTGATACACAGGAAATATTCTCGGAATTGGACGAAACAAGTTCCTGAAGTCTTATTTTACCCAGAAGCTTCCAGAGATCCGAAGAGGAGTAGGAGGGGGGCCACCAAGGCCCCACACGCAGGGGCGGCGCGGCCAGGCCCTTGGCCGCGCGGGCCCCGCGTGAGGGAGCCTGGCTCCACCCCTGACATCGCCCCTTCGCCTATAAAGACCCCCCGACGGAAAAAACCTAAGTACCCGATCAGATTTCCAGAACACATCGCGATCCGCCGCCGCCGTCGACCCGAAGATCGGGAGGGTCCAGAAGCTCTTCCCGGCACCCTGCCGGAGAGGGGAATCGCCACCGGAGGTCTTCTTCATCGCCATGCTTGCCTCCGGAGCGATGAGTGAGTAGTCTACCTTGGACTATGGGTCCATAGCAGTAGCTAGATGATTGTCTTCTCCACTATATGCTTCATGTTTAGATCTCATGAGTGATACGTCTCAAACGTATCTATAATTTTTGATGCTCCATGCTTGTTTTTACACCATTTGTATATTGTTTCGTTACACTTAGTGGTACTTTTATACATTTTCCGGAACTAACCTATTAACGAAGTGCCACAGTGCCAGTTTCCTGTTTTCTGCTGTTTTTGTGTTTCAGAAGTGATACACAGGAAATATTCTCGGAATTGGACGAAACAAGTTCCTGAAGTCATATTTCACGGGGAAGCTTCCAGACATCCGAAGACCTGACGGAGTGGGGCCACGTGGGCCCCAGACACAGGGGCGGCGCGGCCACCCCCCTGGCCGCGCCAGCCCCGTGTGAGGGGGCGTGGTCCCTCCTCTGACATCGTACTTTCGCCTATATATACCCCCTGACGAGAAAAACCTAAGGGACGGATCAGTTTTCCAGAATACATCGCGATCCGCCGCCGCCGTCGACCCGAAGATCGGGAGGGTCCAGAAGCTCTTCCCGGCACCCTGCCGGAGAGGGGAATCGCCACCGGAGGTCTTCTTCATCGCCATGCTTGCCTCCGGAGCGATGAGTGAGTAGTCTACCTTGGACTATGGGTCCATAGCAGTAGCTAGATGGTTGTCTTCTCCACCATGTGCTTCATGTTTAGATCTCATGAGCTGCCCTACATGATTGAGATCACCGTTATGTAATTCTATGATGTTGGTTTGTTGGGATCCGATGAATATTGGTGTTTATGATTAAGTTGTTGTACTGAATTATATCTTTTGTTATCTCTATGTTGTTTATGATCTTGCATGCTCTCCGTTGTTAGTAGCTATCTTGGCCGACTAGTTGCTAGTGACTCCAAGAGGGGGTATTTATGCTCGATAGTGGGTTCATGCCTCTATTTCACCTGGGGGAGTGACAGAAACCTCTAAGGTGGTAGATGTGCTGTTGCTACTAGGGAGAAAACAACATTCATATGCTCAAGGGCATATGCTTTGTTTACATTACACACTTTGCTTAATGCAATTATCTGTTGTTCGCAACTTAATACTTTTGGGGTGTTCGGATGATATCCCCGAGGGTGGATTATTAGTCATAGATGCAGTTGGATGGCGGTCTATGTATTTTGTTGTAATGCCCAGAGTAAATCTCATAGTGATCTTCTTGACATATCACGTTATCTTTATTCTATCAATTGCCCAACTGTAATTTGTTTACCCAGCATGTTATTTATCTATGGAGAGACACCACTAGTGAACTGTGGACCCCGGTCCTATTTTAATCATATTGCAATCACCTGTTTAGTTTTCCCGCGCTGTTTATTTTACTCGCATATTACTACTGTTTTCCACTCGATACACTCATAACCTTTGTTTCAAGCAAACCGGTGAGATTGACAACCTCATCGCAAGTTGGGGACAAAGTACTTGTTTGTGTGTGTGCAGGTTCCACAAACACCTTCAGTCGTCATCGTCTCTCTTCTCCTGATCGATAAACCTTGGTTTCTTAACTGAGGGAAAACTAGCCGCTGCACTCATCATACCTTCCTCTTGGGGTTCCCAACGGGCTGGTCATTCACCACGCACAAGGACTGTCTGGTGCCACATTCACCTGAAGCATCAATGAGCTGCCCTACATGATTGAGATCACCGTTATGTAATTCTACATGTTTGGTTTGTTGGGATCCGATGAATATTGGTGTTTATGATTAAGTTGCTGTACTGAATTATATCTTTTGTTATCTCTATGTTGTTTATGATCTTGCATGCTCTCCGTTGTTAGTAGCTATTTTGGCCGAGTAGTTGCTAGTGACTCCAAGAGGGGGTATTTATGCTCGATAGTGGGTTCATGCCTCTATTTCACCTGGGGGAGTGACAGAAACCTCTAAGGTGGTAGATGTGTTGTTGCTACTAGGGAGAAAACAACATTCATATGCTCAAGGGCATATGCTTTGTTTACATTACACACTTTGCATAATGCAATTATCTGTTGTTCGCAACTTAATACTTGTGGAGTTCTCGGATTGATTCACCACAAGTGGATTATTAGTCATAGATGCAGTTGGATGGCGGTCTATGTATTTTGTTGTAATGCCTAGAGTAAATCTCATAGTGATCTTCTTGACATATCACGTTATCTTTATTCTATCAATTGCCCAACTGTAATTTGTTTACCCAACATGTGTTATTTATCTTATGGAGAGACACCACTAGTGAACTGTGGACCCCGGTCCTATTTCCATCATATTGCTATCACCTGTTTACTTTACTCGCACTGTTTACTTTACTCGCATACTATATTGTTTTCCACGCGATACGCTCATAATCTTTGTTTCAAGCAAACCGGTGAGATTGACAACCTCATCGCAAGTTGGGAACAAAGTACTTGGTTGTGTTGTGTGCAGGTTCCGCGTTGCTACTGGCCGAAGACGAGTCAACAAGTATCGTTAACGGCGCCCTTGTTGGAGTGTTATTAAGCCAGTCTGCATCACCTTCAGTCGTCGCTGTCTCTCCTCTCCTGACCGACATTTAACCTTGGTTTCTTAACTGAGGGAAAACTAGCCGCTATACTCATCATACCTTCCTCTTGGGGTTCCCAACGGGCTGGTCATTCACCACGCACAAGGACAGTCTGCTCCCACGTCAACTTGGTGCCATCAGCTAATTTTCTGGCGCCATCAACAAGCAGCACATGGGCATGGCGCCCCGGGCTGCTTCTTCAGATCTCTTGGCCGCTGCCTTCAAATAAGCTTAAGGCCGGCTCTCCCCTGGATCGGAAGCTGGGAGATTCGGCGGGATCTGTCTCTGTTCCTCTGGTGCTTCGAGCTTTGGCTGCAACTTCCTCTCCGCCGGCCGACCGTGGAGGTGAGGGGAGGAGGGAAGTTGGCTTCTCTGGCTCAAGCTCGGATGAGCTTGGGGAGATCTCTGAGGGTGCGCCGCCTAGGTCGACGTACACCTCCTGTTCTGCTGCATCATCGAGCTCTACCACGGTGTCCCTTGGACGGCCACTGATCTTTGCCGTGAATTGGCTTGGAAGAAGATTTCCTCAGCAAGGGGTTCTCGTCGCCGTCAGGTGCTGGCGCTTCTCACCTCCCCAATGCCAAGTGGTTCGTCCCCGGCAATGGGTTGCAGGTGGCCGGCTTCTGGTTCTTCCCATCGGTGGAGAAGACCAAGGACTGGATCGCGTTTCTTTTGTTTTTTCCAGGGTCTTCAGTGTAAATTGTCAGGCCTGCTTTTTATTCCTTTTTTCCAAAGGGTCTGCTTGTAACTTGTACCCACCGCTTTGATTTTAATGCAGCGTCGGTTCCCTTGTGCAAAAAAAAAACATTGTCCCAGTTCACATATGATAGAAGTAGTTTCACACGTCATGATCAAGTCGTAAGTGAAAAAGCAAAGCAGTGGCGTCAGGTAGTAGAAGATCGACCGAGAGAGCCGTTTTGGCCCGCTGGACCTCGCAAGACGAGCTGTGCCCGACCGACCCAAAATCATCACCACTGACCATACTCCTCCCACTCCATCTTCCGCTCCGAGAAAATGACAAGAAACTACCACATTTGTGCCAAATGTGTCGGCTAGCTACCACTTTTGGTTTTTGTGACACATAAATACCAGCCTTGTGGTTCAGGTGTGACAGATAGCCCTGATCTGCTTGTTTTAGCGTTTTAACAGAGAAACTGACAAGTATGGCCCACCTGTCGGTATGACGTGGCGCCACGAGACGGTGGACGAGTCACGGACGTTAGGGTATCATTCGGAGGGGTAGATCGGGCAGTCATAGTTATTCTCCCGCGCCCCCCACTTCACTGCGAGCAAGATGGACAGAGGCGGTGGCGATGGCGGCGATTCGACCGGAGCTGGTGACGGAGGCGGCGGAGGTGGTGGTGGCGGCGGCGGCAACGACGGCCGTTTCGTCCATCAAGTTCTTTTTGGCCCCGGATTCAACATGGGCTGCGTGGACTTGTCCCTCCCTGAAGATGGCGACCACGATTTCTTGGAGCCAGATTCCGATGAAGATCCAGCCCCTTCTAGCACACAGATGACGGCGACCAGCGTCTTCACCGGCGACCCGCTCAGCCACTACGTCTCGGACTGCGGGTAAAATTTCTCTCTCAATATCTCTGGAAATTCTCTCTGTAAATTAGATGGGGGAAAAGGGGGGAATTGTAGATTGCATGTTGATTTCTTGCTGTACATTCATCCTAGGGAGAATGCAGAGATGTGGGATCTGTACATTCAATTCGATGGAGCAAAATTTGTGCAGACAACTATGCGTAGGTGTGATATTAGGTATCTGTCACTTCTTGGATTGATGGAGAAGGAAGGATATGGGCTGTGTGATTCAATGTACTATGTGAAAGCTGAAGGGGGAGGGACTGAATGGTCTAGAAATTGTGGACAGTAACTATAAGGTGGAAGAAATGCTCAGGAAATATGACAGCTCCAGGAAATTGGTGTTGACTGTTATGAGGGATAAGAGGAAGCAAGCCATTATTGTTTCTCCACAGAAGAACACTCAAAAATTGGACTGTGAAGTGCCTCTGCAGACCCAAAAGAGTGTGAATTTTGATCCTTGGGACACACATATTGATGAGGAAGATAATTCTGAAAAACAAGATGCATCAGATGGGAGTGATGGCTGGATGTTTCCATGCCAGTTTGACCCAGTTAAAGCAGCTGCCATGAGGAAGCAAGAAGTGGAGGAAATGGAGAAATATCTGGCAGAGAAAAAGAAGAAGAAGAAGGGACAGATGGAAGATCCAATTGACAAGTATGAGGGAGACACTGATGTGGAGGACCTTTTCACCACACCATATGATGAGAATGAGATATCTGAAGCAGAAGTACCAGTGAAGAAGAAGGTAAAGAAGCAGGGCCCAACTCTCAGATCACATTCACAGATAGAGCAAGAAGTAAAGCTAGACTGGGCACCATCTGATGATGAAGGTGAAGAAGGGTTTCTGGCAGAGGAAGATGATGATGGACATGAGCCACTGCCATTTTCATTGTACAAGGGAAGGAAGAGCAGAGGAAAGAAACAGTTACCAAGGGTATGGTATGATGAAAATAGAGAGAATCCTGAGGGACAGTTTCAGATAAGACTCTGCTTCAGAGATGTGTACCAGTTTAGGCAAGCATTGTGCAGGCTGCATATTGTACAGACAAGGAACTTTCATTATCATAGGAACAGCCCTGAAAGAATTATTGTGTGGTGTGAGGAGGAGAAGAAAGAGAAGTACAATTGCCAGTTCTACATGACAGCTTCCAGGATAAAGCATGAGCAGACTTTTTGCATCAAGAAAATGCAACTTGTGCACTCATGCCCTACAGAACCAGCAAGCACTAGGGTGAACTGTAAATGGCTTAGCAATGCCTATGTCCAAGAGTTCAAGTCTGATCCCAACACATGCATTACTTCTCTGCAGGACAAAGCTAAGGTTGACTTTGGTGTTGATGTTCCTAGGAGAATGGCATACAGGGCAAGAACTAAAGCCATCCAGATGGTTCTAGGTGATCACAAGAAGCAGTACCACAGGATTAGGGACTACTTGCAAACAGTTATAGATAAAAACCCTGGCTCTAGGTGTATTGTCACAACTGTCACTGGACCAACAGAGGAAGAGCAAGAAGCAATCAAAAGAGGACAACAAGTTTTCATATCTGACAAGCCAAGGTTTCATGGCCTATTCTTCTGTGTCAATGCAGCAAAGCAGGGATTTTTAGATGGATGTAGACCATTCATTGGCCTAGATGGCTGCTTTGTCAAACTAACAACTGGTGCACAAATTTTGGCAGCTACTGGAAGAGATGGCAACAATAACATCTTTCCTATTGCCTGGGCTGTTGTTGCTAAAGAAGATACAGAGAATTGGCAGTGGTTTTTGAGTCAGTTGAAGGAAGCTTTGGGTGGAGAGCAGGGGAAGTTTGGGTATTACACCATGATGTCTGACAGGCAAAAAGGCCTCCTTAAAGCTGTTAGTACAATTTTCCCAAACAGTCCCCACAGGTTTTGCCTCAGGCATATATATGCCAACTTCCAAACTGCAGGTTTCAGAGGAGAAGATCTGAAGAAATGCTTAGACAATGCCTCCTATGCATACACAAAGGATAGGTTTGACCTAGCCATGGAGGAGATGAAGAAACAGTGTCAGCTTGCTTGGGCTTGGTTATCCAAAATCCCTGTGAGTTCATGGTCAAGATGGGCAATGGACACCAATTGCAAGACAGATTTAGTGGTGAACAATTTAAGTGAGGTTTTCAACAGGTATATTCTGGATGTGAGAAACAAGCCCATAGTAACCATGCTTGTTGGCATATATGATAAGCAACTGATGAGGTTTGATGATAAGAGAGAGGGAGGCAGAAGTTCCAGCTGGGAAATCACTCCATATTATGCAGAGAAGCTAGAACTCATGAAGCTTTATGCAAGGAAATGTATATCCACTAGGGCAGATGTAGGTTTGTGGCAAGTCAAGAGTGGTGAAAAAAGTTATGAAGTAAACTTGGATAATAGGACATGTTCTTGTAGGAAATGGGATCTCACTGGACTACCTTGCAATCATGCAGTTAGTGCTATCTACAAAGCCAAAGGCCATCCAGAGGATTTTGTCTCTGATTTCTTCAAGAAACCCATGTACATGGACAGCTACAACCATGTTTTCTCTCCTATGCCAGGCCAGCATGGCTGGACAAAGACAAACACTGAAGACATCATGCCACCAGGCTTTAGAGATCATCAGAAGGGTAGGAGGCAGGAGAAGAGGAGGAGAGGAAAATTTGAACCACCAAAGCCTAAAGAAACATCAAGGATGGCCACTATCACGTGTGGTAACTGCAAAGTGCAAGGCCATAGATATACAAACTGCTCTCAGCCATTGAGGCCTGATCTTGCCATCAGGAAAAACAGCCACAAAGTAATGCACAAACTTTCTAGGTTTTATGATATAAATGTAAATTTGCTTCCTATGCACTCTCACAAGCCCAATTAACATTTGTTGTAGGCCAGAAGAACCATGTCTGATGATGCAGGGCCTTCCTCTCCTGCTGCTGCCAGTACACCACCTGCTTCTGAGGCACAACCTAGAGGAAGTGCTGGAAGTGCTGCCAGTGCACCACCTACAGGACCTGCTGCCAGTGCACCATCTACTTCTGCTACTGGATTTTGGTCCTATGTAAATGCAGGTGCCAATGCTTCTGTGGGAAGGGATGCAAAAGAACCACCTCTAGCACATTTTGCAGGTGGTGGCTGTCATGATGAGTAACTGCTGGTTAACTTGATGTTTCTGTAATCTTGCACAAACATTGGTGCTGTAGCAAGATCATTTTGGTGTAGTTTGACATGTAGCTGTAATGCACAAATAGAGGTGTGATCTGCTGTTTGTGATCATTTTGGAATCCTGATGCTATTTGTGATCATTTTGGACAAATATGACAAGAATATTATGCTATCTGTGTTCATTTTGGATAAATATGACAAGAATATGTTGCTATCTGTGACCATTGCTACCTTTTTAATTCTAACCTAGAGGTCTCGACATCGAGTGTCGAGACCATTGCTACCTTTTTAATTCTAACCTAGAGGTCTCGACATCGAGTGTCGTGACCATTTCTAACTTTTTAATTCTAAAGGTTTCGACATCGAGTGTTGAGACCTTTTCTAACTTTTAATTCTAAAGGTCTCGACATCGAGTGTCGAGATCATTCATTTCTCTTTTATTCTAACCAAAACATCCAAAATAAGCAACACATTCAACATCAACTTTGCATCCATTCAACATGAACTTTGCAAAATTTATGATACCATCCAGCACACATATCAAACAAGCTACAAATTGTCCAAAATAAATGGAAAGCATCCAGCACACATACACATAGCAAACATTCAACATATTACCTAATAATTTAGATCAATAGTCATCTGCATGCATCAATAAGTCATTACAACCCATAGCTACAAATTCAAAGTACACCATTACAACTAACTGTGCATATAGCACAAGTTCAACATCACAGATACATTGAGGCCTACTGATACATGATTAAGGCTTCTAGGGTTCAACAACACAGTGCATCCTACATCTCTCCACAAAGGTCAATGATCTGCTTCAGCCTTGACCTGTTCTGTTCCTTCTGCTTCATGAAGTCCACAATGATGAATTCCAGCTTCTTCTTATCCCCCTTTAACTTGTCTCTATCTTTCTCAGCTTTAATTCTCAGAACCTTGTGCATGTTAGAATGGTGTGCATCTGTGATCTTCTTCTGCTCAATCTCAGCTCTTGCTTCCAGGAAAGCTTGTTCTGCCTGTGCCTTCAATGCCAGTGCCAGCTGCTTCTCCTCCACAACTTTCTTCAGTTCATCTTGAGTCCTCCTAAGATCTTTGTGCAGCTTGCCTATCTCATCCTGCAGCTTGTATTTCTGTTCCATGTAGGCAAGTGAATCACTGGTTCTGCCTCTCTTCTGATCTCCATGCATCTGCCAGAGTGTTCTCAATGCTTTCTGCAAGCTTGATGGCCACTCTGGATCTATCCAGTGCACATAGTCACACCTATCTTCTCCATCCTATTTAAGAAAAAGTGATGAATGAATGCCAAGTTGCATATTACACACATTTCAGAAACTATTACTGCTTTACTATAACCATACACACCTCCACATCACATCCAAGAAACCTCCTGCCTGTGTAAGTTCCTTCAAATGCTACGAATTTCCCAGTAACAGATCTATGCTGCTTGCATCGTTTTGCTGGAACTCCATCATCTGACCCGCAGTAGTCCGAGTCATAGATTGTGTGCATGATCTAGGTTAAGTACACGGGACATCAGGGAAGCTATCCTAACAGTCAAGAAATTCCCAAATCTTCAACTCACAGTAACCCTAGATTCGGAGGGGCAGGGCACTTACCTCGGTGTCATCGGAGCTGATCTCAGTGGAGGATTCTTCACCATCGCCCCAAGAAACCATGGCGCCCAGGGGAGATCTCCGGCGAGACGGCGGCGGCGGCGATTTGGCGACAGCAGGTCTCGAGCTAGGAGGAGAGGAATGAGCGAGCCGACCAGGACCGAACGGCTCTATTATTGACCTAACAGCGGTGGGCCCTATTCGTCAGAAGCGGCGAGCTAACGGCCGTGACTCGTCCACCGTCTCGCGGCGCCACGTCATACCGACAGGTGGGCCATACTTGTCAGTTTCTCTGTTAAAACGCTAAAACAAGCAGATCAGGGCTACCTGTCACACCTGAACCACAAGGCTGATATTTATGTGTCACAAAAACCAAAAGTGATAGCTAGCCGACACATTTGGCACAAATGTGGTAGTTTCTTGTCATTTTCTCTTCCGCTCCCCAGCCTCCGCCGCCTCCTCCGTCAACCACCTCCGTTGCCACCTCCTCCTTTCGTAGTGAGATCATCCTCCTCTCCCACCCACATCCTCCCATAACCTTTCCTCCACCACATCAGCTCAAACTCTTCCGTCCAGAAACCCTAGCCTACTCCGACAATGCCGCCGCCGACGACGACGCCAGCACTGGCGCTGCCGGTCGAACTTCTCGAGGAGATCTTCCTCCGCCTCCCGCCCGACGAGCCCGAGTGGCTGGTGCGTGCCTCCCTCGCCAGCAAGTACTGGCTCGGTCTCCTCACCGGGCATCGCTTCCAGGGTCTGTACCGGGAGTTCCATGGAGCTCCCCCCATGCTTGGCTTCATTTGTACTAGCCCCCCGATGGATAAGTTCTCGCAATTTATTCCCAGCACTAAATTCAGAGCGCGCATTCCTGACGATCCGGAATGGGATGAGTACTCTGTTTGGGACTGCCACCATGGCCGCGTTCTTCTGGTTGATACGTGGTGGTCACCCGACACCATTGTCGTTTGGGATCCCATGACAGGCTGCCGAAAGGAGGCGTACCCCCCTGACAAATATCCTTGCGGACGGGCCGGGGTTCTATGCGCCGTCACCGGCTGTGATCATCGCGCGTGCCATGAGGGCCCCTTTCGGGTGGTCGTCGTCGGCGTGGACAAGTTTGATTGGGGCTGGGGTTGTCTTGCGTATGAGTTTGTGTCCTCGCCGGGGACAGATACGTTACAGTTGAGCGATCCCTGCTATGGTCTTGATAATCTTGGAAATGATGCATACATCCGGAAATTGCCCCCTGTCCTCATTGATGATGCACTTCACTTCTTACTTGTGTATGAGGATGACCATCATGTAGGGATCATCAAGTACGACTTGGGCTTGAAATGCCTCTCACTTATTGATGCGCCACTCGTAGAGACTGATATTGCTCGTGACGTTATACTCATAGCGATGGAGGATGGCAGTTTGGGGTTTGCACATGTGGACGGGTTAACCCTCAAACTTTGGTCAAGGCAGCTAGTTTCCGGTGGAGTCGCCGCATGGACTGAAGCTATAGTCATCGATCTCAAGAAACTTCTTCCCATTCATAACCAATTGCATAGACTTATACTCGTTGGATCCGTGGAGGGTTGTGATATCATTTTCGTGGCCACGGACCTTGGCATCTATGAGGTTATTGTCAAGTCACTACAGCAGAAGAAGATATGTGAAAGAGAAAAGTATTGTGCTTTGTTTCCGTACATGAGTTTCTACGGTCAGCCAGGTATATCTTTATCTACTTCCTTATGTGATTTTGGAAGAACTCCCGAGTAAATAACATATCAGTCAATGGAAAATATTGAATGTTTAATCATATTAACGATGATCAATTTTAAATAGCAACAATTGTTAAGCATGCAGCCACCTAGCCACAAAGCAACGAAACGACACCCTGTTTTTTCCCTCACGTTTCTTCTCTGCTATATTTTGTCTTAGCTAATGTTAGTCCTCAATTGAAATAGCAATTATTTATTTGTGAATTTGTTTGTGTCATTTATGTTTAGGCAAGTTCATAGTCTAGTTGCGAATCGATTTAGTATGGCATTGTGATGTTGGTCGAAGATGTGGGCTCTTTCATGCTAGATATCGATTCATTCTCTGATCGCTGACCATTCATTCTGCTCATTCTTTGTTCTTTGTGCCCAATCAGTAGTACTATTTGGAATACATCTCTGTTCTTTTCCAATTACTGACTTCCTTTGTCAACAGACATAACTCGCAACCATCAATCTATGTTTTTCCTCCCGCTGTTTTGATAAATTCGTATTCTTTCTTCAGAGGTAGAACTTGTGCGCAAAAATAAAGAAAGATGCCCGAGTGCGAAGTTGGCAGGAGCTATTGCATGAGGTGGGGAAAACTGGTGTGCGGACACTCCAGGCATATTATTGGGGGTCCTAGATGTAGACGGTGCCACTTGAGAGCCCCTAATGGTAAGCAGCCACGGGAAGACGGTTATGCTGGGTTAGTATGTTGAAGAACGGGGTGTCACTCTAGTCAACAGGAAAGATGATCACTAGAAGGAACCATGGGTCTTGTGATTGTGATTAACCATGTCACTATCTGGTACGTGTTTTTGTGGTGTTTGGTTTCCCATTCTGTTGTTACCTTTATCTGTTAGATTGGTAGTTTTCTCGTTTTGTCTGTGTGTGATCTTGTCAGTTTCTTGCACCATCAGATATGTGCCTAGCTATGTTTTTTAATCTGCAACCCTTCAAATTTTAAGAACTCTACTATTTGTACTTCCACCTTTGATCCAATATCTGAATTCTCTTCTGGGAGGAGGTTCAAATGATCAGCAGATTTTCTTCTTTTTGAGAGAGGTTAAATGATCAACAGTTTTGTTAGGGAATAAATGATCAGCAGATGACGAAGGCATGCCCAGAGGCAGTATTTTCTTTGCCCCAAGAGATGATTGTGGCTTCTGTACGCTTTCGTTGATGAATTTTGATTAACCTTGTGAACTGAATGGTAAGACATGTTACGTGCTGTTGTTCCTGCAGATTCTCAACCTTGTAAACTGAACTACTAACAGGAAAAAACTTGGTATAACAGTTAACATAAACTAATCTATGCCCCAAGAGCCACTGTATTTGGTGGTTCTGTGATAACAGAAATGAAACTCTATATTGTACTACCCCAGTTATAGGCTAGTCACAGTTCACAAACCTAGGCAACAAAAATAGGTCAGTCACAACTGTCAACCGAAACTCACATAATCAGCTAGTTCAGTTTTTGAAGTAGACGCTCAGGCTTTATAACATGAGTTAGTAAAGATATAGATGATTCTTACATGAGCTTGCCAAGTTTCTTGATAGATGCAAACACCTTATTTTGACCTTCGCCCTCAATGTGTTATCATCCATGGATTCACCCAAACAGCCAGATGACAGAAGGGATAGTGCACGAGCACTAAGTTTTACAACATCACGGCAGCATTGTGTGTGTATCCAGAAATTATGTGTTGGAATCTCTGAGAGCTTGGTGCATGATTATGTATCAGTGTCATACTCTTCATTGTCCAGGAATACATACAGAGCTCAAACTCTGAAGCTTCTGTTTCACCTTTTGTGCTGACGGGGAAGACCCTGATAAGCTGGTCCACTTGTCAGTGGCACAACCAAGAATCTCGATTTCCCGGACGCTCAGCTCTAAATCGAATTTCAGAATGGGAAGAAATTGAGAATCCGGTGCAGCCGGAGGGTTTCAAAACACGCATTGGGCTCGCCGACTCCGATTTTGAATTAGCGATTTGTAGTTCTTGATACACTTCTGTTTTACGGATGCGTTTGTTTATACCTGCATCCATTGTATCACACAACGTTGGATTCTTCGAATTATCAGGTTGCCGAAGCAGTTAAGACGCTTCAGTGAATTTTCCCCATTTCTTTGCTTTGTGCCGTTCCTGTTTGCACACAAACTCATTTTATGGTTGAGTAGATAATTAGAGGCGACATTGGATGGTCGCCCTTCATCTGGTACTCAATGACTGGCAGGAGGAAAAAGACCTGGAAAGCATAGGAGGTGATAATCTCTCATGTAGCATTACTGAGTTTAATTCCGTTACATGCATGATGCAGTATAGCAATTGAATTCCAGAGGGCTTGATCCTTGCCTCCTCTATACATACAACCCGGTGTTTGCTGGTCAAGTGCAGTATAGCAATTGAATTCCAGAGGGCTTGATCCTTGGCTCCTCTATACATACAACCCTTACCGTGCTTGCCTTCAAGGGCTCATCTGTAACATCAATGGACTTTAGATGACAATTGCTCTTTCTGGAGCTCTGTGCCTTGAAAGGAACAAATATTTTGATGGTGTTTTCTTGCGACCTGTTTACACTCCTAATTTCATTTGTTTCCTTCATATAGCAGCGGCATGTTGGTTTATTATCTCTGTAAAATATGGAGGAAGCATGGCAACAACTTGGCTACCACGGTCCGCAGGTATATTATTTATCCAGTGTGCTAACTAGAGAAACTGCTGATTCTTCTATTCATTCATTCAGCGTACATGACTGATAACAATTTGTTATGTTCTGCAGAAGTAGTTAGTGTTTCTCGAGTTGGGCTTCTATCTACAGATTACAAGTTTACCTGCTCTTTTTATTGTGTTCAGCTTGTTAAGATAACTAGTCTTTCTTCCGTAGAAGGCAGAAAGAGAAGAGATGTCATGGACGGATAGGCAGTTATTGGTCGAAGCAGGGATATATATTGCCTGGAAATATTGTTCTACTCTAATCTACCCAAACTCAAAAGTTACCAATTTTCTGAATGTGGTGGTGATTCTGGCGAGAGGAGATGGATGAATAATCGTGGCTATGGCTTTGCCTATAGGTAGGTGATTCTGAAGGCACTAACTCCCGAGAAGATGTGCTAAAACTGGATGTAAATTTCCTCCAGGAGAGGAGATGGATGAATAATCGTGGCTATGGCTTTGCCTATAGGTAGGTGATTCTGAAGGCACTAACTCCGTTCTCTCTGGTTCGGGGCATGCTGCTGGCAGAGGCGGGTTTCATATCAGTCACTGGTCTAGTTGATGATGCCCTGAAGCAGCTTCAGTAATAAGTATTTATGTCCTGCCGCTGTCGGGAGTTTTATTCAGAGAATATAAACTCATACTATGTCTCGTTTGGATTGTGCAAGATATGTATTGTTCTGGCGATTGTGATGCGGAAGGTGGCACATGTTGCTGTCGCTTACTGGATTGATCAGCTCAACTGAAGGAACCTGAGCAAATAAACTAGTTTAGTGCTTCAACTAATTCGTGCATTTTTTTTTGGGGGAATTGATTCGTACATTCAGCTCCTTACTTTTATTATTACACAAGGCACGGATTTAAACAATTGGTATAGTATACAATTTTGTACTGTGCATCTGAACTACAAATGAAAGTTTACCCTGGAACTCTGAATCTTGCATGCTTGAGAGATTTGGACTCCCAATCAGTCATCCTGAAACTGACTGGAGGCATGAGATATCAATTTAAAATAATTTAGTAGCATCGTTTCTACATTCTAGAGGATCTCACAAGAAAAAAACTTATGTCCCAAAGAATCGAAATCCTAACATCTCCCATAGAATCCAGACTATCCAAAGAGCCAACATGTATGTGCAAGGTGCGGAACTATAGAGGGTAGGCACAAGTACGACTCATGGTTAATTTTTTTAAAAAAAGAGCTAGCATAACGCAAGAGCTGTCACTTATACATTACATGATACCCATATCAATAAACTGAGTGCCAATTTGAGAATAGAAAAAAAAGTGATATAGCAATGGCATGTTACCTGTTAATCCAAGTTTGAGTTCCCAAATGTATTACCAAGTGTTTGATCACGTAACATAAGATTTTTTTCTTTTCTAAAATGGTACCCATACAAATCAAAATTCACGTAGAGAAAATACCAAAGAATCACATTACTGCAAACACAAACTTTCAATCAAATAATCTTGTGGCGAAATATTTTTTTTCTTTCTAAATGGTACCCGTCATATAATCAAACAAATCAAAATCTGTGTGGAGAAAATACCAAATAATTATGTTACTGTAAACACAAACTTTCAATCAAATTTCAAGGATAAGGCACCTAAACACTCCCAACCTCCCAGTGAGCTCTAATTTTCACACCATTGAAACACATTCAAATTTTGAAAACACTCGGAAATCACCTACATATATACATATAGGTCATTTCTAAACACATGTAAAATTATTAAGAAATATTTTAATTTGTGATCCACTTTTTATTCATCTAATTTTTTAGTTTGTGATAAAAATAACCCTTAATAGAATTCCATATGTTTATGACATGAGATTTTCTTTAGAAAATCTTTTAAATTGAAGACGTGGTTCTATTAATATTTGAGGCCAAGATCTATGTCTTACTCTATGTTGCCTATAATTTTTTTTGTCAAAGTAAAACTTTATTAAGTTTGATAAAGTATATTGCAAAATATGTCAACTTCTACAATACCAAAATATATCATTATGAAATATACTTTCATATTATAAACATTTGATATTGTGGTTGTCCATATTTTCTGCTAGATACTTGATCAAAGTTTATAAAGTTTGACTTTAGCCAAAAATTATATGCAACATGTTTTGGGACAGAGGGAGTAACCTTATTATGGCCAAAAGATATTGCACCTTCACACCCACATCTGATTTTTAATGAGCGAAAATCCTACTAATTTATTTCAGTAGATATATATATATATACCACATTTGATCATGTATCCAACATATCTTATATCTTCTATTATGAGTACGTTATTGGAAATAAGTAATACATCTGTTTTGAAATATAAGCCTTTTTTTAGATCAAAATATAAGACTTTTTCTAGAAAGGCTTATATTTAGGTATTAAGCACGAAATTTAACTATATAATGGTTAAACAAGTAAAGTGGAACTATTGGGCAGCATACACAATGCAACAATTCTTTATTTCTTCAATTTACGAAAAGGATCATGTGATCGAATTAAAATGAATAAGAACAAGTTAGCAGCGTGTTTGCTTGTGAGACTGACCAACCGCAGACACCCAATGGACTGCTGACTCGTCTGGCCTTGACCTGCCGTCTTCTTAGTATCACGCTCCTTTTTTAGGGAATTATTAGCTGGTTTCTTATTAGAAAAGAAACCGCCTAATTATATACTAGTACTAATCTGGACGGATTCGCAATAACTGGCAAGTTCCAGGGTGCGAAACACAGTACAGGTAGAGAGTAGCGCCGCTTGGTTTATAGCGGAGGCCAAGAACTTCAAGAAGCGCAGGTGGGGGAGGAAGAGAAGCAGCGTCGGCAGCGGGCATCTTCGAGGGAGAAAGAGAGGGGACGGCGTGCGGGCGCGAGCGAGGTAGGAGAAAAGGAGAGAGGGGAGCGGGAAGGGGCAGTTAGTGCATCCTCTTTTGGCGGAGGCGGTTGCCGGCCGGCCGCCGGGATGGGCGACTCCGGCGGGTCCGTCGTGTCTGTGGACATCGAGCGCATCTCCTTCGGCGGGAAGGTCCGTGCTACTCCTCCCTTTCTTCCTTGAGTCCGCAAATTTCGTGCTGGCATGGTTAATTTCTGCTAGTACCTGGGCGATTTGGTTGGCGACATTGGAGGCTGCTTCGCAGGAGGGTTGAAAGACCTAGGCGCCGGAAGATGCGACCTTGCTGGCGATATTGGAGATTAGCTGGGTTCTTGATAGTTTGATTTTGACTGGATACAGCTGTGTTACCGTGTTGTTTTGTTTGGAGGTCCAAAGGGAAAAGTCATTTCTTCAGTTTCGCCAAATGTTATGTTATCTTACATCTCAAAGTTTACAACTTCTTCTGAAGTTATGTTGGTTTCAGAATCAATCCTTGTTCCTTTTCTAGATTACTCCTTCTCTGGGCTAGTTACTTTGAGCTTGTATTACTGGCTCCTTAGTCAGATTTTTTGTTTTATCCTTGAATTAAAATGCAGTGCCTGCGGCCTAGGCATCTGAATCGTAGTTTGGGGTTTGCCTTGTTTCTTGATTCGTGAGAATTGTTTGTCAGGCTATAAGTCCGATTGGAGTTTTCTCTGCCTTGCCCTCTCGGCACTGCTCCTTTCCACATCCAGTATTCCAGTGGCGCCATCTGCGTCGTGTAGTATCGAAGTGGGTATTTTTTTAAGGGTGCCTCCTGTGGGTGCTGTCCTCTACCTACCTTCAGGCATGCGGATTTCTTTTTATGGTTGTTGTTCTCTATGTGGCAGCGTGTAATTAATCTAACTAATCAAATCAGTCGCCTGCTTTGTTTGTTCTTATCGCTTGATCAAACAAGAGAAAAGAAACTATAAAGATTCGATTATGACGTTTTTGGGCTGTTGCTTGGGGTCCTAACTGCTACTTTTCCTATTAAGTTTCTTCATTTCGGCACTATCACTTTGCTTAGTCGGACTTCTATTCCGAGCACATGTTTCCTTACCAGATCCTTCCTTGCTGTTTCAGAACCATTACTGTTTGTGGATGTTGCCATAGTTGGGATTGTAAATGCAGTTGCATTTTGTTCTTTCATATGAATATGGTACAAATCGCTAACAAGTGATCTCCAAGAGAGAAAAAAGAAGTTGGATTGGTAAGGCAAAAGAATTAGTGGACAAAATCCTAAAATTGTTGCATTGTACAAGAAAGAAAAGGCCAATGGCAGCTTCCTCCTCACTAACTGGACTCTTCCCAATTAGTCACCCAGGTCAAAGCCAACCAAAGATCCTAATGTGCTAAAAGCTACTCCCTCCGTTTCAAAATATAAGATGTTTTAGCTTTGGGAAGCAAATGTATTTAAACATCTTTTAGTGTGTAGGTTCACTCGAATACACACACTAAAACATGTCTAGATACATTTGCTTCACAAACCTAAAACATCTTATATTTTGAAACGGAGGGAGTAGTTGTGAGATTGATGGATGAGTGGTCTGGATCAAATGTGCAGGGTGAACTTATTATCTTCTTTCTTGATAAACATTGGTAATGTAGCTTACATGCCTCCTTCCTGACAAAGTATTGCCATACACATTTTCTTCCCGTGATAGAACAAAATAGCTAATATTATTGCCCTAGCATATGGTTTTTCTGAAAAGTATGCTTTAAGCTATTTGCTTGTGATATAGTGGAGGGATCACTTCTGGGTGGTTCTTGTTCTCTGTCCCCCCTTATCTTCCTTGGCCTAGGAGATGGTCTAGGAATCATCACTTTAGCACCACATGTCTTAATGCGGTTGTTATTATTCTTTGTTATCAGCACCTTACCAACTTAGTTTTAGTATAAGAGTCACCAAACAGAGAACCCTTCAATCGTGATTTCTCAACCTTTGCTTCATTTTTCGGAAATTCCTTGCTTCAAGCATCTGTTAGCAGTGCTAGTTTAGATTTCAGTTGCAATAAACAAATGCCAAAATAACCAGGTTCACTGTTTTCATGATTTATTTAGCTCAAACATGGAGTTTTTTTTGGCTGATTGCAGTTATTCCAGTTATACAATTACTCCAATAATGCAATCATAGATTATAATTTATCAAATGTTTTTGCCATCTTGATCCATGTTTGTATGACACTCACTGCTTTCTTCAGGAACATCATATACAGACAAAGCATGGACCTGTATCTGTTGCGGTGTATGGCGACCATGATAAACATGCCCTTATTACTTATCCAGATATTGCTTTGAACCGTAAGTTTTACTGTTGATTTAAAAGTGTCTGGAACTGTTTTAATTGCGTACTTATGCAGCATACCCTATTTTCATTATGTTATTTATGAATTTCACAGTAAATAGGCTTACAATCATTTTGTTAATCAGATATGTCTTGTTTCCAAGGACTGCTCTTCTGCCCAGAAGCTGCTTCCCTGCTGCTTCATAATTTTTGCATTTACCATATCAGCCCCCCTGGACATGAGGTTCTTAGCAAACTTTGTCCTTACAAGTTTCACAACGAAGTTTTTGCTCTTTTGTTATCTTTATATGATGCCTTGTCCTTTAATGTTCTTTGCAACAATTGTGCAGTTAGGAGCCACTCCTATTTTACCAAGCAGTCCTGTACAATCGGTTGATGAGTTAGCTGATCAGGTTGCAGAAGTACTTGATTTCTTTGGGTACAGATTCTCAGATGTTTTTTTTGGTGATATTCAGTCGTGCTTTTTGCAACGTCTTTGAACTAATTTCTTTGTGGCTTTTCCAGATTGGGTTCTGTTATGTGCTTAGGTGTCAGTGCTGGTGCATACATTCTTACTCTCTTTGCAGTATGTGTGTTTCCTTAAAAGAAGTTTAATTTTTCTACTTTTTGCACTATTAATAGCTATCTACATCCTTTCTTGCAGACGAAGTATAGGGAGCGAGTACTAGGTCTTATCCTTGTTTCACCTCTATATAAAACTCCCTCATGGACTGAGTGGTTTTACAACAAGGTAGTTATTCAGTACATAGCTCATAAAGAATAATAAGGCGTACTGATATATTCATCTTACTAATAAGGGTGTACTGACAAATTCCTCAGGTGATGTCAAATATGTTGTATTATTATGGAATGTGTGACGTAGTGAAGGACTGTTTGTTGCAGCGGTATTTTGGCAAGGTAAGAATATTACCGCATCTGATTTATTACATATTTTTTTAGACCATCTGCTTTGCTTAGTTGCGTATTGAACACTTCTGTTGTAATTGTTATTCCTCAGAGAGTGCGGGGAGGCTCTGTTGTGCCGGAATCTGATATTGTTCAGGCGTGTAGAAGTGTATGTGCTATGCAATTTTATTGTCCTCCATTATTAACTATTATAACTCTAAATTTATTGTGCTGATCTCTCCTCTCTTAATTCATGAAGTTCCTGGATCAACGGCAGAGCATGAATATATGGCGGTTTATCCAAACAATTAATCAGTATGTACTTGATTCTTGTTCAATTCCTGTATGATAAACTTGTACCCAAGCTGATGGAATCAAAATATTGTGTTGCCTTGCAGAAGACACGACTTGACAGAAAGCCTGAAGCAGCTGCAGTGCAGAACGCTGATATTTGTCGGTGAAAACTCCCAGTTCCACACTGAAGCTGTTCACATGACTGCAAAACTTGATAAGAGATACAGTGCTCTCGTTGAGGTACCTATCTATTTGCCAAATAGTCCGATATTCAAAAGATGATTCCTCTGTTTCGAAGTACTGAGTCAGGTGTTTTAACAGGTGCAGGCGTGCGGGTCGGTCGTAACAGAGGAGCAACCGCATGCGATGCTCATACCAATGGAGTACTTCCTCATGGGATACGGCTTGTTCAGGCCGAGCCATGTAAGCTCCAGCCCTCGCAGCCCTTTGAACCCGTTCTGTATATCGCCAGATCTCCTCTCGCCCGAGAGCATGGGTGTGAAGTTGAAGCCGATCAAGACGCGGGCCAATCTTGGAGTGTAGGTATGGGAGAAGAAAATGTGGGATTGTTTGAGGGCTTAGGCTAACACGAGGGATCAGCATACTGATGGTGTGTCAACCTTTAGTTTTGTTGTTGAAAATGGGACAGATGTAACTGTGATGTAGATAGAGGGAAAAGTTTTAGGCTGGTGAGGCTGGTTGTTGAGGGGTTCTATTCCATTGATTCGTAGTAGTATTAAACAGTTGTAAATTGTCACAGATTATTGTTTGTCAAAGCAAAAGGAATAATAACAATAAAGGGAAGCTGATGAGCTGCTGTCCAATTAGGTGTGCACATTGTTGTCTCTTCTCCAACTTCGCCAGTACCTTGATTTCTTTTTTTGAGCTAGAGACTTGTGAGCCATTGGTTTCTCCTGAAGCAAACTTGTGTTCGACCATCGTTGTCTCTAGAAGTTCAGGGACCTGTTGAACGGTCAGGTCGGTAAGGTCCCAGCGTAACCTGTTTTTTCTGGTCCAGGACCAAGTTATGTGGCATCAAACTGGCCCCGGAAATGATAATAATATAAACTGATAGTGGGCCCGGTGTGCTCATTTGTAGTCAAATGAGCTAACTACAAATTATGTGTTATATGCAAATAACTACTTAAATATTGGTGTTCTGTGCAAAATAATGTTCCAGCAAGTGATGTAAAGTGTAAAAACCTCCTTAACTCTCCGCTCAGGCAAATGCCATGGCAGGAATTCATGGTCACGCGCTGAAATGAGTGCGGTGCTCGAGTGTTGGTGCTTTGGTGACCCTTGGTACATAGATGAGTACATACCTCGTCAAAACTTTTTTACTAATCTAGCACAAGCGCTACATGCTATTGCTAGTATTATTTTTTTTTAAAAATGAGGGTTACATGTTACACACTGGTGCGGTGATTCTACCTCTTTTGATAATCATGCATCATAAGTAGAAGTCTGAAAAGATGTATTGGGCACAAAGAGAGAATAGAGAGAAAAAGTAGTCAACATGCCATTTCAGGAAAAGATAAAGAACGAGAAGAAGATAATAGTCGTCGTGGAGATTTTATAAAAACTATGATATTCTAAAACTTTCTTAACTTCTCTTAAGCCAGTTAGAGGCCTATATGTGTTCATTTAGAGAGAGAGAGAGAGAGAGAGAGAGAGAGAGAGAGAGAGAGAGGGAGAGGGAGAGGGAGAGGGAGAGGGAGAGAGAGAGAGGGAGAGAGAGGGAGAGAGAGGGAGGGAGAGAGAGGGAGAGAGAGAGAGAGAGGAGAGGGAGAGGGAGAGGGAGAGGGAGAGAGGGAGAGAGGGAGAGAGAGAGAGAGAAGGGGCAGTGTAACGGCCCAGAAAAATCCCCCTTTATTAGAATTGTTTGTTATTTTCCTTTTGTGCATCATCATGCATTATAACCTTGCATGTTTTGTTAAACAAAGTTATTTTTCTTAAAAACTATTTTATTATTTTGGCTTGTATGGTTTTATAATAACCTACCCCTCCCTTTTCTTTATCTTAATTAATCTCAAAAACATTATAATAAAAATGTTTGGTTGTTTGTTCAAAATCTTGTTTCAAATAAAATAAAATAAAAACCTTTCAAGAATTTAACTTGCTTCAAGTCTACTTTGAATCTTTGCTAAAAACCTTTTCTTTTCTCATCTAATTTCAAATAAAAGTTCGAAATAAAATATTTTGAGGAGGAGAGAAACCTCCCTTTTCCTGTTCTAATCCGGCGGCCCATTTCTTTTCTTCCCGAGAAGCCCACCTCCTCCTTTCTTCTTCAAGCTATACGGCAGCAATCGTATCGGTGCCACGTCGGAGACTGTTTGATGGGACGGCTTCCAGAGCTCCTCCCGAGCTATAAAATCTCCAAGCTTCTAGCCTGCTAACCCTAGCTCAGCTACTCCCTACCACCGCCGCCAATCTGTTTTCTCGTTGTTGCTTCGTGCATGCTAGCCGCAGCACAGTTCTCCCTGATCGACCCCGACGAATGTCGCCCCGCGCTCCGGCTTGACCTCGACCTTGCCAGCGCACCTCTCTGCTTCGATCTCCGTCTGTTTCGCCTCGCAGTGCCCCCTGTTCCGCGCTAGACTGGACCTTGGAGTCGCCACCCGTTCTCCAACGGGCCTGCGCGCGTCCGCGTTCCCCGCCGCCAAGCCCTCTTGCTACTCGCCATGCTTCTGGCCGTGCTCGCCTCCGTCCGTCTCCGTCCGCGCGTGGCAGGCGCTCCTCGGCCAAGTTCTTCGTCGCCCACGTCCAGCCGCTGTGTCCTCATCCGTCGAGCTGACACAAGAAGTCCAGGAGCTGCTACTCGACGTCCAAGTCGTCCCCAGCAAAAGGAATCAGAGAGGAGCACCTCGGTTCCTCGACTTCGTCCATCATCATTCCATCTTCCTCTTTGGCTGTCGCTCTCCGGCGATGATTTCGGCATGGTCCGACCTCTGACTGCGTCCCCAACCTGTACATGACCTCCGCGGTGAGCTCCCCGTCCTCCCGGACTTCTCCTCCCTACCCGGCATACCTTCGGTCACTCCACCGGCGCTGACCGCCGCTCTCACTCGCAGGTGCACGTTGCCGGCGCCATTTGACGGCACTGTAGCTTCCAAAGTCCGGCTTTTCGGGTTCACCACGGTGGAGCGCGCCTCCGGCACCCAGGCCCTCAGCCCCGACGCCTCCCTGGACACGCTCCCCCTCGACGCTGCTTGCAACCTCAAGTCGGGCGCGTCTTCGTCTGTCTGCAGCTCTACAAGCTCGCTCGGGTTCAGTTTCGTCAGACGAAAGTTCGACCTTGTCCTAATTTAAAATACGGCATCCTATTATGTTCACAGTAGTTTGAGTAGCATACTGGTTTGAGTCCTTCGCCCCGTTTCAGCAGATCTCAAGTTCGATCCCTGATCCTGCCTTCACGGCCAACCTTTTTGGAATTTAATTCGCGCTGACAGGTGGGTCCCTTCCGTCAGCAGTCAGCGCACAGTCAGCGTCCCAGGCCCCGCTGTCAGCCGCCCGTGCTACCTCCCTGTGGGTGAGAAACGTTTTCCCTCTTTTGTCCGTTTTCTGAAAATGGCAGGATATGTATAAAACTTGGTAAATTCATATCTTTTAATCTATAACTCGAAATACAAAGTATTTTATATGAAAATTTATCAGAAAAATGTGTAGAATCTAAATATGCCATTCATATTACTGTTTGCATCTCGCATCATGTAGCCACGTGGTAGTTTGCATATCACCTATTAGACAACATATGAAGTATTCGGGAGATGCTTATAATATTTTCCCCACTTCATTTAATTTTGTATAGCTCACCCATGCCTTGTCTTGCCATGCTAATAAACATTTAAATTGTCGTGTAGTAAATCAACTTGAACCATCTATATGTGTGTCGGAATTCCGATTCCGCTTAATTTGAATAAGTTGTATTGCATCATAATTGCCATGCCATGCATGTATTCACATGATCATGCCGATTCTTTTGTCGTAGTAGTAAGTGTTGCATCCGTTGTTTGTTGTAGCGATTTGCTTCTTTCCGGATAGGACGCTTCGTGGTATTGTGAGCGACGACAAGTTCTTCGGGTGTTCTTCAACAATCTTGCCAGGCAAGCTCTCCCGCCCCTTACCAATCTATAGGGGTACCTATTACCTATTTGTGTTTATGCTTTCTCTTATGCTTTATGCTAGCCTTGTGTTTCGATGCTTGTTCGAGTCACGTATCCTATCCACCTGTTTCCCCAAAGCAAAACTATATTTCTGCCACCTCCCGCCTATTACCTTTTGCTTGTTGTTTGAGTTGGCCTTGCGAGTCGTAGGCATGCTTAGGTTGTTTCAAGTTGTGTTATCTTATCGGGTTGTTGGGAAGTTTATCACATGCTCTATTTGGTTATGAGATGGATACGAATTGGAGATAAGTTGGTTATTAGATGTTGGAGATAAACATGATTTAATTATGTTACAACTTCACTTGATTAAGCAGAGGCATCGGTGAGTCATTTTGCCTGTTTTCCGACGGCTCACTTGTGTCCCCTAGGACCCCGAGTTCGCATGAACTGTTCTAAGCTGAGCGCACTAACCACTCGTGGAGATGCAGTGGGATCTCCCTTGACTTACTACTTTTTCTCGAGTTAGTTTACCGGGGGCCACAACACCGTATTTACATTTGGATCTGGATTTGGTTTGAGTTACCTTTGAAGGTGCTTAAGGTTTTAAGCCCCCCCTATGATGGGTGTGGTTGTGTCGCCTATGATGGTTGACGGGTTTATTTGCCTTGCGTGCCGATGTGAAGCTGGAAGACCCTCTATGATGAGCCCTCGACCTGACTTCACCGCCGTCGCAAACTTCTGGGTCCGTCTTCGGAGCTCGGCCGACTTCGTTGCGGGTAGCTTAGTAGGGTGGCCCCCCTAAACTCTCTTGTAGAATTAGCAACGGTCTCGTCGTGATATCCATCCCTTGTCTAGGTTGGATTGATCGAGCGTGTATGGGTACATTGGTGCACCCCTGCAGGGTAAATCTTTTCGAAAAGCCGTGTCCACGGTTATGGACGACTTGGAGCCGTTCTACTCGATCATAGAACAAATTGCACCTAATTAATGATATAAAGTGGCGTAGTTAAATAGTTCTACTATAATATTAAATTGTTATAAAATTGTCAACCGTGTGAGTGCCTTTGATATTGCTTCTTCGTGTGGTTGCGATGAGGTGATCCATCGGCTGGGGTATGTTTGTTGTAGTAGTCTAGTTGGTTCCTTTATGCGCTCTCTTATCTCCTTCTAATTAGACGGAAGTCGTAGAGTGTCTCTATAGGTTCTTTAGTGCTTGTCGCTGCCGCTTAACCCCACCATACAGCTGACGTCCTTTTGAGTCTCTCGAGTTGTCTGCGTACCTCACGTACAACGGCCGCTTGTTGACTACGCTTTATACGTCTTGAAGTCTTGCTAAGTACTTTGTACTTATTGCTGCTCGTCTCGGATTTCTCGCCGGAGCAGGTTTGAAGACAGGTACATGGAAGCGACGACGTTAGCAAGGTTACCCTTCCGGCTTGGCCTAGGCAGGGTTATGGACGCCATCGTTTATCTTCAGGCCTCTTAGGCCCATTTGTATTCTTGTCCGTACTCGGATACTAATTTGCTTTATGTATGATTTGGATCTTTGTATGTATATTTGGATTCTTGACTCGTGGAGTCTTTGTGGTTATATATTCTTTTGTGGGTTCCATCGTGAACTTGTGTAAAGTTACTATCTTGATTCCACCCGCATAATGTGTATGTTGTGACATGCATATTTTGCTTGGTGGTGCGTTTCCAAAGCGACATCGTGCGAATTGTGGCGTGATTGCTGTAATTCGCAGGGAGCCGATTTTTGGGACGTCACAGGCAGGCCTATGTGTGTTTGGTCGAAGACGTTAGGTCTTTTCTTAGCTTTTATCATTAGGCTACGCTAAATCCAATGCCTTTCTCTTTTCCTAGCTTTTATCATTAGGCTATGCTAAATCCAAGGCCTTTCTATGTTCAGCCCATTTGTTCTTATGAGTCGAACCACACATGAGAGACTGAAACGGCTTTTAAGTCTCCTTTGATTCATAGGACAGGAAAAACACAGGTATAGAAAAGATATAGGATTAGGATGTCATGCCTTGTTGAATCTTACAGAAAGATGATTTTTCTTTGATTGTATCAAAGAAATTTTCCATGAGATATGGTAATGCCTTTTTTTCTATAGGATTTAGGCTACAAAAATTCTGTAGGATTTGTTCCTAAGGGATGTATTCTCATATGAATCAAACATCTTGTGTAGAAAAAATTATATAGGATCTAAATCCTTAGCCGGTTGTCCATGTTTGCAGTGAGCCTGCTTGGAAAAGGCTTGTGATGGCATCTCATTTTTGTGAAAAAATGATGATGAATCTGAAATGCCCCTTTTAGCCTATGACGTTGTTGCTTACAAGATAGCACGAAAAACCATTCTTTACAAGATAGGGCCGTTCAGATGAAAGAAAATCCAAATCCATCTTCATGGTCGGGCACATTTCTTCAAATCCTCCTGGATCACAAGTGGAACGCTAAGTGTCTAACAGACCCCCTAAAAGGGCCAAACCCTTTAAATAACCGCTGAAATACGGGGTAGGGCTCTACCCGGCCGTCTAGCAGACCCCGTAAAACAGGCCCCCGCGTCGGTTTTTTTTAGTTTCGGCTAGGGGGTGGCTTCTGGCCCCCTACTTATGCGGGGCGGGAGAGGAAATACAGGGCAAACCCACCATCCCATTTCAGCTAGGGCGCGCGGACATTTCAGATTTCGCACCCGTTTTCCCCCGCGTCGCCGCCGTAGCCACCTGCGCGCCGCCGCCGAAAACCTTCAGATCCGGGCCCCTCCGCCGCCCGCCGAGCCGCGTCGCGCTGCGTCCACGCCCGCCGCACCCCCGCCGGAGATCCGCGCCCCTCTGCGCCCCTCCGCGCGTGCCGCCGCACCCCCACCGTGGTCTCCTCCGCCGTCAAACCCACGGTGAGTACTCCCGCCGCGTTCCTCTTCGTTTTCGCCAGTACAATCGACGTGTTTGGAGGTTGATCTATGCTTCACGGTGGTAGATGACTTCGGAGGATGTGCATATGGAGGATTTGGTGGATTCGTCGACCGATTGGTCCTCGTCGGATTCTGACGATTCGGACCTCGACGAGCTGCTGAACAACGACGACACAGAGATGATGCTGCTCCTGTTCGTCATGAAGCAAATGGAGGACCGCGCCAAGCTGCTGGATCAGAGAAAAGGATCCACTATGGGGCGTATGTGCATTCCGTGGAACCGCGCACTCAGCCACGAACAACTGATGCAAGATTATTTTGCCGAGGTACCGACCTATCCTCCCCACCTCTTCCGTAGAAGGTATCGAATGCATAGGAGTTTGTTTGAGAGAATCGTTAGAAATTGCGAGGCAAATTGCGATTACTTCAAGCAAAGGAGGAACGCTGCCCATGTCATGGGATTTAGCCCATTTCAGAAAATATCAGCCGCCATGAGGTAGCCCGATTTCTCCACACAGTGGCATGCCGGTTGCCCGCAGATGAGTGTTTCAAGGGGGCAATGCCCCGGAGGTGCCAAAATCCCTCAAAAACTTACATGGGGACCTATGATATATGCGTAAAAATAAACTAATATATGGATCCTAGGTGCAATAAATGTAAAGAAACAATAGGAGCATATGCAGAATAAAGATTTTGCCGTGTGCCGGCCACCAAAGCATACGGCAAAACTTGTCTATGCCGTGCGCCTTTCTGGAAAGCTCACGGCAAAGCACCCGATTTAGGGTTTTCCCAGATCACCTTCTTTGCTATGTGCCAGCACACGGCTGTGTGCTGAAATTGTGCTCTTTGCCATGTGTTTACCTTGCAGCACACGTCAAAGTACCAAAATGAGCCAATACACCTCATGTGTTGCACTAGCATATTGCCATACCCTATGTTTGAATTTTTTTCTGAATTCTAGGTCACATAAAATGACGCCACACAAAGGTTTCGCATTTTTTTGATTTTTTTTAAAATTAGTTATGTCTGATTCAGGACCCGCATGAAATAACGGCGCACAAAAACACTAGCTCGCAGCTAGGCGGTGCGGAATCCCCTTTTTTCCCCTGCTGTTTAGTGAAGAAATAACGTGTTGCGGATCCAGAAATGATTTTTGAAAAAAATCAGGAGGTTTATGATACGTCTCAAACGTATCTATAATTTTTGATGCTCCATGCTTGTTTTTACACTATTTGCCTACTGTTTCGTTACACTTCGTGGCATTTTTATGCGATTTCTGGAACTAACCTATTGACAAGATGCCACAGTGTCAGTTCCCTGTTTTCTGCTGTTTTTGTGTTTCAGAAGTGATACACAGGAAATATTCTCGGAATTGGACAAAACAAGTTCCTGAAGTCTTATTTTTCCCGGAAGCTTCCCAAAGATTGAAAGAGAGCCGGAGGGGGGCCAGAGGCCGCCCTCACACATAGGTGGCGCGGCCCAGGCCCTGGCCGCGCCACCCTGGTGTGAGGAGCCCCTGGCTGCCCCCTGACGACGGCCCTTCGCCTATATAAACCTCGGGACGGAAAACCCTAGGGAAGTCGGCGAAATTTCCAGAACAGTTCCGCAGCGCCGCCGCCGTCGAAGCCTTCGGGGGACAGAAGTCTCTGTTCCGGCACCCTGCCGGGACGGGGAAGTGCCCCCAGAGCCATCTCCATCGGTCTCCATCGCCGTCTCCACCGTCTCCATCGACCTCACCGCCATCTCCATCAACCTTGCTGTCTCCTATGATGAGGAGGGAGTAGTTCATCCCCGGGGCTGAGGGCTCTACCGGTAGCTATGTGGTTCACCTCTCTCTCCCATGATGTGATCTTTATGTAATCGTGAGCTTTGTATCATGTTGAATAAGTAGATGTTACTCTTCCTCATTATGTGTACTCTAGTGTGTTGTTAAAGTAATCTATTCCTCCTGCCAGGGTGTAACGGTGACAGTGCGTGCATCATGGTGGTACTTGGTCTAGGTTACGATTGTGATCTTTTGTGGATTATGAGAATAATTATCACTATGATAGTATTGAAGTGATCTTTTCCTCCTTTCATGGTGTAATGTTGAAGTGTGTGCACCGTGTTAGTACTTGGTCTATGTTGCAATAATATCTATCTTGAGTTGTGCTTTGATTTGGATATCTCTATGAGTGGTGTTTGTCAAGTACTTGATGAACTTTAAGGAGTGCTTCGTAGCCATACGCAATGATTAGTGTTGTTCAATAGAAGAGTAATTCAGAGTACCTTAGTGAAGAGAAGTTATTTATTTGTTCAATCATGTTATATTTGTTGGGAGTGTGTCCACTAGTGAAAGTATGATCCCTAGGCCTTGTTTCCAAGCATTGCACACCGTTTACTTCCTGTTTTGTTACATGTTTGCTTGCAGCGATACTTATTTCATACTACATTTACTACTCATAATCATCACTACTACTTGTATTTCACTATCTCTTCGCTGAACTAGTGCACCTATACATCTGACAAGTGTATTGGGTGTGTTGGGGACACAAGAGACTTTCTGTATCGTAATTGCAGGGTTGCTTGAGAGGGATAGCTTTGACCTCTTCCTCCCTGAGTTCGATAAACCTTGGGTGATCCACTTAAGGGAAACTTGCTGCTGTTCTACAAACCTCTGCACTTGGAGGCCCAACACTGTCTACAAGAACAGACGCGTGCGTAGACATCAAGCTCTTTTCTGGCGCCGTTGTCGGGGAGGTAAGGTAAAAGGTACTCACATCCTCCTGTGTGAGTGCTCGGAGTTATTTCCTTTAGATTCTGCAATTATATCTTTTTGTTTCTTGTTTTTATTTTCACTAGTTAGGCTTAATGGAAAATAAAGAGTTCTTTAGTCTTTTTCCTGAGTTTAGATATGAAGTGTTTGAAGAGAAAGTTGAAAAACCTTTGGAGCTTAATTTGCATGCTAATAGTGTTGTTAGTATGAATGTTTCGAACACTGTTATTACTAATGCTATAGAAAAGTCTAAGCTTGGGGAAGCTGGTTTTGTTAAGCATGATATTTTTAGTTCCCCAACTTTAGTTGAGAAAGTTTGCTCTGATAATATTTTATCTCCCATATGTGATGTTCCTTCTTATGATGATATGTTTGAAGAATATGCTTTGCGAAATAGTTGCTCTCTAGCTTGTGATGATACTAAACCTCTAGTTTATGATGGCTATGATGATGAGTATAATATTTTCAGTTCACCTACTATTGAGGATAAAATTAGTTATGATTACAATATGCCTCCTATTTATGATGATTATGGTGATGAGAATAATTATTCTATTGAATTTGCTCCTACTACTATTGTTCATGTGGGGAGTATTAATCCTTTTATGCATGTGGCTCATGATAGGGATGCTTTATGTGGTAGTTATATTGTTAATTCTATTCATGATGCTACTGAAAGTTATTATGAGAGAGGGAAACATGGTTTGATGGATCTCAATAATATTGAGTTTCCCCTCTTTATGTTGCAATTCTTGAAGTTGTACTTGTTTTGCCTTCCTATGCTTTTTTGCTTTGCGCTTTTATGACTTGTCTCTTTACAAGACTATTTTTCATAGGAAGTGGTTTAGATTTAAATGTGTTCCATACTTACTTTTTGATGCTCTCTATTGCTTTAAGTTCCTATATGGCGCCTTTGCCTCAAGCTCTTATATGGCGCCCACATGAGCATCTTTGCAAATTACTGCGCCTAGCTCAAAGGCGTTAAAGAAAAGCACTCTTGGGAGATAACCCAATGTTTTATTTTCAGTACTTTTTCTTTTATTTGAGTCTTGGAAGTCATTACTACTATAATGACCGCTCCTTATCCTTTTTATTTTATTGTTGTGCCAAGAGAAGCCTCTAATTCGAGTGAGGTAAAGATTTGGGGATGTTGCTGTCCTGAAACTGTTTCCGGTGCTACACTGTAAACATTTGTGAAAATTCTCTGTATATCTTCTGGACCTGCGATTTCTTGTGCACATGCCCCAGGTTATATCCAAACTTTCATTAGTTGAACACTTTTTGATTTGAGCAACAGAAAACCCTCTAAAAATTCGACCTTTGTTAGCTGTTCTGTTTTGACAGATTTCTGCCAATATTTGTGTTTGCCGCTTTATCGCTTTCTTTTTGAGTTCTTTTGATCACGGAACTTTTGGGGAAGTTGATACAGTAGTATATACTTAATATGTGATAGTTTTGTGTTAAAACCTGAAGCAAAAAGGGTTGATTCATTATTATGTTTACACTAATGTTGCTAATAGATTTGTGTTTAGTTTTGTATGAAGAAAGTTTTCAAGTGTAGGGATCGGAGAGTGATGAGATGAGTTGAAGAATGGACAAAAGCTCAACTTAGGGATGCCCATGCATCACCCCAAGAAATATCCAAGAAGTACAAGCGTCAAAGCTTGGGGATGCCCCCGAGGCACCCCTTCTTCATCGGCAAAAATCAGGTCACCTTTCAAAACACTATATTTTTATTGCTTCATGCACTATGCGTTTTTCTTGGAGCGTCAGTTGTTTTTGTTTTCATTTTTCTTTTGTTTTGTTTGCTGTAATAAATGGTTAGATCACATCATATTTCTTTTGGAGGAGATGAACTCGCTTTTCATTTGCCAAGAACACTCTAGTTTTCACTCTTATCGTTCAATGAGTGTTCTCTTTTTCTGCTACTGCGTTTAGCCTTCATTTTTCGCCTTGATTTTTGTTCAGATTTTGTTTTATCTTTTCATCAAGGTGTATTTTGACTACTGTTCTATATTGGTTTTCATCAAAAGAGTTGGTTATAAAAAGTTTGAGTGGTGTTGGAAAAGAGAAAAAGCTTTATGCAAAAAAGTGGTACAAAAAGGAGCTTGTGTAGACTGCGGCCTAGGCTTTTGCATGTCGTGCTTGATGTCTTTTTGATAGTATGCTTAGTGATTTTTGCTGTAGCATGACTTGTCTCAAATAACTGAGATTGCTTAATGAGCCTTTGAAAAAATCATGCGTTGTTTTTATCGTTTGGAAGCATTATTTTGGTTTTCTCCTTGATGCTTTATTTGGGTTGACTTGGCGCATGCTCACACATGTTAGACTCTTACAAAGTCACCAATAGCCTCTATGATCATTTAGTTTTTGACTTTTGATGCCATCTTATGCTTCTTTTAATGTCGCTTTGTCGCTTTGCATGATTATGGCCGTTATTGCTCTCTTAGTTGGTCGCTCCTAGTCTTTTGCTAGCCCTCATTTTGTACTGAGTATGAGCTCTACTCGTGCATCCAACTCCCAAAAACCAAGTTTGCCATTGTGTCCACTATAAATTCCTATGCATGGTATTTGCAAGCCATTCCAAGTAAATTTTCATGTGCTACCTTTCAAAAAACCTTCAAAACACTTCTCGTTTTGTGACACTGATTTCAGCTCATGGGGACGTAGTGGTCGGATTTGCTATCTTCCATATTGTTTATTCCAAAAAGAAAGAAAAAGGGAAAAAAGAAAAGAAAAAAGGCACTCCTCCATGGAATGTGAATGTTGGTGGGCACCCGATGGAATCGGTTAGCCATGGTTTGAGAAAGGAAAAAAGGTGGGGAGGAGTGCCAAGATTTATAAAAGAGCACAAAAGTGCCAATCTCTCTCTGAAAAACTTGCTTCATTTTTGTATGGAAGATAGTAAGAGCCCCATTGCCAGTCGTTGACAAAGACAACCACCTCTCAAAACCAATTTTTATCTCTCTGTTTTACAAATGAAAAGCTCTAGCACATGTTTAATCACTGCTTCCCTCTCGAAGGGCCTTTCTTTTACTTTTATGTTGAGTCACCACCTTCTATCTTTATGCACCATTAAGAGAGCATAGTTGTCATTCTTAGTATAATGTGCATTGTCCCAAAGTTTTCATTGATTGATTCATATTGTTGGTTTCACTTGTTCTTAAATTATTTGTATCTAGTCGCCCTCTTAAACTTGAAGGTGTCCTATGCATTTATGTTTTGCTCTCTTTGAAGGACAAGCTGAAAACCATTTGTATGTTTTTCCTTATGATTTGAACACACGTTTGACTTTCATTGTTTCATTTTCATGATCTTTTGTTTGTGTTCATTTTCATGTTATAACATGGTTGCTAAGTTTTTATTGTCAAAGATTATATCTTTCATGCCCATGTTTTAAGTTCTTATGATCCCAGCTCACAATGCTTACATATATGATCAAGATTGTGTAGGTGCATGTCACCTCAAAAATTATTTCTTTTGTTATCACTTACCTACTCGAGGACGAGCAGGAGTTAAGCTTGGGGATGCTGATATGTCTCAAACGTATCTATAATTTTTGATGCTCCATGCTTGTTTTTACACCATTTGCCTACTGTTTCGTTACACTTCGTGGCGTTTTTATGCGATTTCTGGAACTAACCTATTGACAAGATGCCACAGTGCCAGTTCCCTGTTTTCTGCTATTTTTGTGTTTCAGAAGTGATACACAGGAAATATTCTCGGAATTGGACGAAACAAGTTCCTGAAGTCTTATTTTTCCCGGAAGCTTCCCGAAGACCGAAAGAGAGCCGGAGGGGGGCCAGAGGCCGCCCTCACACATAGGTGGCGCGGCCCAGGCCCTGGCCATGCCACCCTGGTGTGAGGAGCCCCTGGCTGCCCCCTGACGACGCCCCTTTGCCTATATAAAGCCTCGGGACGGAAAACCCTAGGGGAGTCGGCAAAATTTCCAGAACAGTTCCACAGCGCCGCTGCCGTCGAAGCCAAATTTCGGGGGATAGAAGTCTCTATTCCGGCACCCTGCCAGGACGGGGAAGTGCCCCCGGAGCCATCTCCATCGGTCTCCATCGCTGTCTCTGCCGTCTCCATCGACCTCACCACCATCTCCATCAACCTTGCTGTCTCCTATGATGAGGAGGGAGTAGTTCATCCCCGGAGCTGAGGGCTCTACCAGTAGCTATGTGGTTCACCTCTCTCTCCCATGATGTGATCTTTATGTGATCGTGAGCTTTGTATCATGTTGAATAAGTATATGTTACTCTTCCTCATTATGTGTACTCTAGTGTGTTGTTAAAGTAATCTATTCCTCCTGCCATGGTGTAACGGTGACAGTGCGTGCATCATGGTGGTACTTGGTCTAGGTTACGATTGTGATCTTTGGTGGATTATGAGAATAATTATCACTATGATAGTATTGAAGTGATCTTTTCCTCCTTTCATGGTGTAATGTTGATAGTGTGTGCACCGTGTTAGTACTTGGTCTATGTTGCAATAATATCTATCTTGAGTTGTGCTTTGATTTGGATATCTCTATGAGTGGTGTTTGTCAAGTACTTGATGAACCTTAAGGAGTGCTTCGTAGCCCTACGCAATGATTAGTGTTGTTCAATAGAAGAGTAATTCAGAGTACCTTAGTGAAGAGAAGTTATTTATTTGTTCAATCATGTTATATTTGTTGGGAGTGTGTCCACTAGTGAAAGTATGATCCCTAGGCCTTGTTTCCAAGCATTGCACACCGTTTACTTCCTGTTTTGTTACATGTTTGCTTGCAGCGATACTTATTCCATACTACATTTACTACTCATAATCATCACTACTACTTGTATTTCACTATCTCTTCGCTGAACTAGTGCACCTATACATCTGACAAGTGTATTGGGTGTGTTGGAGACACAAGAGACTTTCTGTATCGTAATTGCAGGGTTGCTTGAGAGGGATAGCTTTGACCTCTTCCTCCCTGAGTTCGATAAACCTTGGGTGATCCACTTAAGGGAAACTTGCTGCTGTTCTACAAACCTCTGCACTTGGAGGCCCAACACTGTCTACAAGAACAGACGCGTGCGTAGACATCAGTTTACTTTTTAACGCTAAAGTGCAAAACCACCCCGCTTCCAGCGAAATCGGCAGGAACTTGCGCAAAATTCAGAATATACCTCCGAAGGCTGCCGCAACAAAACGAGAGCTGATATGCGTATCCCAGATGGTCTACTATTAATGTGGGGTGTTGTTCCCACCTTTCGATTTCGCGTTTTGGTAGCTGCTTTACAAAAAAAAAAACCCTATTTCGGCACTCAAAAAATTGAAATGGCACTTTTCATGAGACCAAATGAGAATCGACCTTCGTGGCGTTCCTCAACATCTCAAGGGCCACACGCGTGTCCGATATGGCCTCATTCCGACAAACTATGACATGCTCATGGCTGAATCTAGCTCATTTAACCTAAAAGTCATGCAACCTCGAACGTGATAGGTCATTTATGTGAAAGAACTTTCTAGTAAACAGTTTTTCTCAAGGTTTCAATTTTTTTCTGACTTGTAGGTCACATAAAATGACGCCACGCGAAGGTTTCACATTTTTTTGATTTTTTTAAATTAATTATGTCTGATTTGGGACCCGCATGAAATGACGGTGCATGAAAACTCCCGCTCGCGGCCATACGGTGCGAATCCCCTTTTTTCACCCACTGTTTAGTGAAGAAATAACATGTTGCAGATCTAGAAATGATTTTTGCAAAAATCAGGAGGTTTACTTTCTACCGCTAAAGTGCAAAACCACCCCGCTTCCAGCAAAATCGGCAGGAACTTGCGCAAAATTCAGAATATACCTCCAAAGGCTGCTGCAATAAAACGAGAGCTGATATGCGTATCGCAGATGGTCTACTATTAATGTGGGGTGTTGTTCCCACCTTTTGATTTCGCATTTCGATAGCTGCTTCACAAAAAACCCTATTTCGGCACTCCGAAAATGGAAAAAGCACTTTTCGTGAGACCAAACAAGAATTGACCTTCGTGGCGTTCCTCGACTTCCCAAGGGCCACGCGCGTGTCCGATATGGCCTTGTTCTGACAAACTATGACATGCTCATGGCCGAATCTAGCTCATTTAACCTAAAAGTCATGCAACCTCGAACTTTCTAGTAAATAGGTTTTCTCAAGGTTTGAATTTTTTCCCACTTCAAGGTCACATAAAATGATGCCACGCGAAGGTTACACATTTTTTTGATTTTTTTAATTAGTTATGTCCGATTTGGGACCCGCATGGAATGACGGTGCATGAAAACTCCCTCTCGCGGCCAGACGGTGCGGAGTCCCCTAGTGTGTTTGTTTTGCCTTTCGTTAGGTCATATGTAGATGGGAAGCAAAGGTTTTTGCGATGCATAGACCCGAAGCCCGATGTACGGCAAAACCCTAGCCCGCTGCACCCGCGCGGTCTACCCCCTGGATTTCTCCGCACAGCGGCATGCCGCTGGTCTAGTGTGTTTGTTTGCCTTTCGTTAGGTCATATGTAGATGGGAAGCAAAGGTTTTGCGATGCATAGCCCCCGAAGCCCGATCTATGGCGAAACCTTAGCCCGCTGCACCCGCGCGGTCTACCCCCTGGATTTCTTCGGACGGCGGCACACTGCTGGGCTAGTGTGTTTGTTTTGCTTTTGTTAGGTCATATGTACATGGGAAGCAAAGATTTTTGCGATGCATAGCCCCCGAAGCCCGATCTACGGCCAAACCCTAGCCCGCTTGTAATATCCCAGGATTAGAGGTCATAAAATAGAGACAACAGATGTGTGCATTGCATTTCATGCATAGAAAATCTAGGTAATTTTTGCGCATTTAAATAAAACATGTCAAAATGATTGGAGTTTCACTTGAGTTGATGGAATTGAAGTAGCTCATCAACTAGAGCGCGATAAACTTCAATATGACCTTTGATAGTTACAACAACTAAAAGAGAGTTAAGTGAGGTAAAACTAAAATGCTTGACACACCATTTTAGGACCAGATATCTATTCACACCAAGATCATCATGATATTCTTGAAACCTACTTCTTTCATGCTAAAGAAGTCTACACAAGTCTTATTCTTGAACCATGATCTATTCTACATTCTTATGTCCTAATCTAGTGAGTCCAAATAAGAGAAATGGAGAGGTTCACTCATGTCAGTTTGATTATTAGATTTGCCTTAACTCTAGGTGAGATAATTCAAGAACATTAGAGCCATTCCTATAAAGGCCAACTAGGAGACTTTAGACATTACTCAAATTCCAATTAGGATAAGTCATTTGGTATAGGGGAGATCACATCATAAACCCTAATTCTGGTCTAGACTAGAACCATCTTTAGGAAGTAACCAATACCCAGACTTGTGGAGTTATGAAGAGGTAGTAGCTCCAATGTGAATAATACCAAGAGGGAGATTATATTTTTAATCTCAGAAGGCAGGTACAACCAAGAGTTTATCCCTAGTTAGGAGTGGAATAAAGACCAGGATGAACCATAATAGGAATGTGAATTATGAGTAGTGAAGTATCCTAAACTTAGAAGATAATCTTAGGATAATGTATTGGTTGGACCCACTAGATATCAAGAAGGAGAATTGGTAGTAGTATTGATCTCAATACTTTGAGAAGGAGTTTATGAAGGAAGTTTAGATGCACAGATTATGGGAGTTGATGAAGGAAATAGTATGATCATGTCAAGTTCATGATTATGCTTGCTGATGAAGATAATTAGGTTACTTATGAACCTTGTCTGATAAGCAGATATCATCCTAAAGCTAAGGGTGGAGTAGGCACCCATCTTTAACATATCTCACTTAGGAGATGATCATCTCATGGAAGCACTATAGAAACCTTGATCTGGGTACAAGTTTCCATTGAGTAACCATATGGACATAGGTTGAGCAGATCCTAAGTTTTGACCTAAAAACTTAGTTAGTCTATAGATCCTTGGTTGCATTGAGCACATCTTAGAGGGAACGTTATTTCCTTAGTGAGTGTAATAGCATTCCATCCAATGCCATAACCCTTTACTCATTTACTTGGGGACCCCTTCCTAAGCATCATTCCAACTTATGCATCACCTTGTGATCATAAGTAGTGTTAGAATCATGTCCTATTTCCAAACCCAAGGGTGGTGTCCAAACTATAGTCCTTCTAAGATCTACTATATTCTTGTCTAATGATTAACTCACCTCTTGTATATGTCTTAACCTTGGGCAAATAAATTTTCCTTGTGGGAGGGAGGTATCCAATGTTTTCATGTGAATAGTTAAGAAACTATTAGGACCTAGGTATAGTTTTCAAGGACATCCTCATGTATTAGCAAAATAGTGGGAAATATAGAATTATGCCTTTCACCTAGTTCTAAATAGGTAGGTTAATAAATTGATAAACCCTATTTAATTATTGTCCTTATACACTATATGCATGGTAAAGTTTCTACATCTTACTAATGTGGATTCAAACCTAGCCAAGTATTTCTAAAATTCCATAAAAGCCAATTGGAATTATCCAACCAAGATTCATAATAAAATCCTAAAGATATGTATTGTAATTTTATGTGCAAATGCACATATAAAATTCATCTAATGCTATGTGTTGGATTAGAAATGTCATACTCATATTTGATAAGTGATTTCAAACTCAAACCCTGCAAACTAAGTAATTAATACAAAATCCTGCAAAAACAGAAATCAAATATTAGTTAGCATATCCAAAACAGCAAACTGGAAATAAAAGAAAAAGAAAACAAGCAGAAAAAAGAGGTAAACCACTTACCTGGCCGAAACCACTTGGCCGTAGCCCGTCAAGCCGGCCCAGCACCTCAGCTCCTCAGCCCAGCCCAGGTACCGTTTCGACCTTCTTCTTCCTCGGGCAGGAAGCAGCTCGGTGGAGAGCTGCCAGGCGCTCGATCCACCGCCGCCACTCCGACGCTCCCGATGAAGGCCGCCGACCCTGGTGTCTATAAAGACGTTTGCCGTCGCCGTGTGGAAACCCTAGGACACCATTCCTTCTCTCTCTCTCAAGTTCTTTCCACAGACCCGAAACCCTAGCTCTAGTCGAGCTCACTCGTCGGCGATGGAGGCCACCTCGGTGACCATGGAGTAGTCCTGGAGCTCCGCCTTGCTTCTAGGACCATGTGTGTTGAAGGAATCGAGCAGAGAGGGCCGGTGTTGGGTGAATTCGGCCGTTCCCTTTCTGCAGCAATCGCCGGAATCCATGGCGATTCACCCAGCTCTGACCACCCCCGTCGCCACCAAGCGTCTCAGAAGCATCGTGGTGAGCTCACGCACCTCTTGAACTGTTTCTCGCATCATATGATGAGCCGTAGCTAGGGTTTGCTAGTTGGCCGGAGTTCGTGCTCGCAGACAAGCTCGCCGGAGCTAGCTTCGGCGACCAAATCAGAGCGGCGCTACCACCATCTTACTCGCCTTGATCCGCTGAATCTTTTCCCCGCAATCAGACATCCTAATTCGCAACGAATCATCGGATTTGAAGATCACCTGTGAGTTCTTGTTGTGGTGACGTCATCTCTTGGACCAGTCAACAATTCTGACTCGGTCTCTGCCTAGATGGCATCTGACCTGGACACTGGTCCACCAGTCAGTGGTAGCGGTTAGCAGTAGTATAGGTTAGAAACGTTATTCCCTGTTAGTTAAAATTCCAGAAAATAATCAATTCTTTGCAAATTCATATCTAATTCAAATAAAATCAGAAAAATGCAAATAAGATACCAAAATGTTCACAAAAATATTATCTACCTGTTCATACTTTAATCTTGCATACTTGTGTGAAATTATTTTGAACCCAATTTAAAAATTTGATTAAGTAGTATTTGAACCTTGAATTCAAATCCAACTAAAATAATTTGAACAAAAGTTTCAAATACCAAATAAAATCTTAACAACTTCAAGAATGTTATTTCAATTAATATTTCTATATTAGAAATAATTAAATAATATACTTTACTATTAGGATTCTAATCCCTAAAATGATTTTCCTAAAAACAAATTGTAAATTGTAAATTGGGGAAAAAAATCATAAAACTTGAATAAGAAGTATTTCCTAACTCTAATATTACTATTTCAACAATTGTTTCATTAAGAGGAAATCTAAAACCCATTTTAAAATATTTAATCACTTAAAATTTGAATTCCAACCCTGAAGATCTAGGAACTGAAATAACCAAGCTTTCTAATTATTTCTGAACAAAACTTGAAACCTAAAATGAGGTTCTAATACTAAAACTTATTAAGGTATATGTTCCTCAAAAGTTATTCTTTTGAAGTACATATAACTTAATCACCCACCATTACTTTTTAGTACCAAAAGTAATAACTACCTCAGTGTGCTAACCTAGTCATACTTCCTAATTCAACTTTGAGTGGCTAGTTTGTTATTCTATTTCAAACATGGTATATCTTAGTCAATTAACTATTTGCAACACCTCTGTTGCAACTTAAAAACTGAAACCTTTCTGACATCACCTAATTACAATTCCTTTAAGTAATATAAATATGTCCATTAAGGCTTGTGTTCTTCAAAAGTAATTCTTTTTAAGAACAAATCAAATAAGCATCACACCCATTCCTGTCTAGACACAAGTAATGACCTTTGCATAGTAAGAGTTCTACCAACTCAAAAATCAACCATAAACTATTTACCTGAGCACTACTGGCTCATGACTAACTGTTTGAGTGTCGATGATTGTTATAAGAATGTTACCAACTATAGAAAGAACCATGTATAGTAATAGCAATGAAAGTTGCTATGTATAATCATGCCCAACTAATACCACATAAGTAACACATGAATCTTAAATAGATAACTTGTTATGTTCCATCTAGTAACTACTTTGTGAGTAATAGATAAGTATAATCAATTCTAGAACACTAACTCTTATTTGTAGAACTTCTAGACATTAAGAAACATGTTCTTTAAAAGTTATTCTTTTAGGTTATATAACAAGTAAACATTACAATGCCTCTTGTAAGCTTTAAAAGTAAGTAATTATTCTTGAGTGTGCCCATGTTAAGCAATTGTGTGCTACCACATTGTTACGCTTCACCATCCTAGATAAATAACATTTCCATGCTTCACTAGAACCCTCTTAACAGTGAATGAAACCTAGCTTGTTACCTTGGTATGCTCATCTACTAACTATTCTCTAATTATGATAGAATCATGCTAAACCCTAGAACACTAAACCCTAGGAGTAGTGCTTCTAATCAATAATAAACATGTTCTTCAAATGTTATTCTTTTAAAAGACATTGAAAGTAAGTAACAAACTATTCCATTAAGTTTGAACTTATATAACCCTATTTGGTATTAAGATTGTTGTCAACCCGTATACTAACGGGGTATTCTTATCAAACAAGAATTATTTCAGCTTTGCTTGTCCATAACCAACTACTTGATTGCTAATAACAAGATACCACTTAAAAGTGTTACTTTTAAGTCTTCACCTATTACTATACCTATCTTCTGCAATAACTCTGGTTTGAAGCTTTATTCTACTGCTTTTGAAGAATTGTTAGTTAACCTAAAACCCTTTAATAACCTTGTGTGTGTCTTTGAACTTAAAAGTGCAACACATCACAAGAATTCACCACAACACAATATTAGCAAATCATCGGGGTTAGGTTACGCTTAGAACGATGCATAGCATATAATTTGCATATCATGCTGCAGTTCTTTTAACATCGTCTTTACTAGATGATGGTGCTATTTTAGTAATTGGATTTCTTAACATATCGAAGACCTTGACTTGCATAATATTGCAGTCAAAAAGGCAAGTTTATCTTGCTCATATCTCTTGGTTGCACTGGTTTTGAAATTACTTGCAAAGTGTTGACTTCAAACTCTAACATTTCAAAAAGGATGGAAAATCTATTTTCATAAGTAATATGACTAGTGGTTATCGACCAGTGGTGATAACCTAGGAAGGCTGGCAGGTGGAACCACGGTAAGATTGTGGTGGTGGAGGTTCCACTTGCACGGGAAAGTAAACCTAGGACTAACTACCAATGCCACAGTTATTCTTGTGCCGTAAAAACCGTGTCATCCAAGAGACTTGGAATGGGACGGGGAAGTCAACTGTATCTTCTCTCGTTCGCATGTCAACGGACACTCAGCTACCGTTCGCCGTATGTCTTGCGAGAATACGTGCACATGGGTGGGACCCCTTAGTGCCCACGGCCACTGGTGTCTATGATGGTCCGCAAGGGACGCCTAGGTACTTCATCGTTGGGGGTGAATATCAGGGGCACAATCTGCTTGCGTGAATTGAGTGGGCATACGTTGTGCGGAGAAGGCAGTGATTGGCTTGGATCAATGACTGGGCCCCACACCATGGAAGTGTGGACGAGAACGATCGCCCGGTTGTGCAACAAGGCTTTGATCTCTTTTGGAAGGACACACCTCTGCAGAGTGTAAAAGGATGTGACATGTTACCCCTTGTTCTGGGAAGGAGCTGCGAACGCGGCAGGAAAGGTGCTCTCAAGGCACTATACCTGTGTTGGCTGTTGGGCATAGTTTTATAAAGTAAAAACAATCTTTCAAGAAACCCTTGTTAAAACTTTGCATAGGCCTACGACTCTTTTGGGTCTGTGGCTGTAGTTAGTGCATATCACACAACTTCTTTCTATAGAAACTTGCTGGGTAACGCTCAGTTACTCACCCCAATCTCTTAAACCCTTGCTAGACTTTGAAGTATTAGATTGAAGGCAACCCAAGGAGACAACCTCAAGACATTGAAGATGAAGATGAAGCATTCTTCTAACGTCAAGATTATCAGCGGAGTCTACAATTGTATGAAGCTTGGAGAAAAACTAGAATAGGGTTAGAAAGGAACCAATTTCCTAATCCTAGAACCTAAGTAGTTAGAGAAACTCTATATTTGAGTAGCAAGCCAAATGCATTAGTTGTAGTTTAGTTTACTCTTCCTTGATTCTTTCTCGTTTGTAGTCGCCAGGACTAAACCTCTACCTGTTGAGGAGGTTCTGAAGATCTTCTGTATGCTGAAAATTATAATCCTATAGACATACCGTGGACCTACGATGTTTCTGTTGTACCACTCTGATGGATGTAATACTAGTGAGATGGTGTTTCATTAGTGTTATGTCAACGACTTGCATACTACACATGGAGTGGTATGTTGGGTCACCACACCGCTGCACCCGCATGGTCTACCCCCTTGGTGACAAGGGTATAGCTAATAGAGCCCGCTAGTTGAGTACCCCTGAGGCCCGTTAAGCTAGGCCCAATTGTAATGATAGTCGAGATACGAGTTCTTACCGTATGTCGATATTGTAATCTGTATCGGACCCTACCCGATCCTCGAGACCTGGCCACCTATATATAGGGGCCAGGAGGGGACGGTGTAGGGCAGATTAAAAGCAAGCCAGTTTCAACACCCAAGTTTACTTTCGATATACACCTATTTCGACTAACCTTACCTTCGAGTTCATCCGATGCCCTATCTCCCCGATCCTAAGTCCTTCATCTAGGACATTTGTTGAGTTAACCCTCGTCAATTGGCACCGACCGTGGGGACCCTGGGCGTTGGAATCATGAATTCAACGGCTTTTTCGCTTTTAGCCAACAGCAGTACATGAATCAACGAAAATCAAGAGACAGAGTTGACGATCGGAAGCCTAAGCATCTTAATTGGACCCTCGGGTTCGACCCGCCTCTCTGATTCAATGAAGCCAAATCCATTGGCAAGTGAACCTGAGACGGTAGCAATGGTGGAATCGTTGGAAGGTTCTTCCAGCGAGGTAAACTCACCGGTCAGCTTAGGAGAAGCACAAATCGCAGAAGGCGACGAAATTCGGGAAAAACTTGACTTGGAAGTAAAAGCATGTAAAACGCACAATAGTACGAGGGACTTCGCCGCTGGAAGTAGTGGCGTCTCCAAAAGAGTACACCAGTTATGCATCATTATCACTGAAGCAGAAGAAGAAAACAACAACGAGGGAAGCAAAGGGGTCGACAGGCAAGTCGACAAGATAAAGGAGCACAACAAAAAGGAGAAGGAGAAAGTTCACGTCCCAGCCGGAGAGTGGAGGATCATCATGTCAGCTATCAATCATGGCACAGAAGTACCCGAAGGATGGAGAAGAGAAGTTCTAATGGGATATCAGTATGCATTGCACCAGCATAGGAAGAAACTAAGTGACGAGGGTTAACTCGACAAATGTCCTAGATGAAGGACTTAGGATCGGGGGAATAGGGCGTCGGATGAACTCGAAGGTAAAGGTTAGTCGAAATAAGTGTATATCGAAAGTAAACTTGGGTGTTCAACCTGGCTTGCTTTCAATCTGCCCTACACCGTCCCCTCCTGGCCCCTATATATAGGTGGCCAGGTCTCGAGGATTGGGTAGGGTCCGACACAGATTACAATATCGACATACGGTAAGAACTCGTATTCGACTATCATTACAATTGGGCCTTAGCTTAACGGGCCTCAGGGGTACTCAACTAACGGGATCTATTAACTATACCCTTGTCAGTAGCCCCTGAGATTCTACCAGAATTGCAGATTCGGGTTGAATCTCTAATCTTCAAATCTTCGACTTGATCAATTCTTCGATTTCTTCATATTTTCAAATCTTCGACTTGGTCTTTCGACTTACTTTCATGATAATTTTTCGCAAGGGGTTTTGATGAACAAGCCTGACAACTCTGACGGATCAAGAGGTCAGTTAACTGCCGGAATAGATACTTGTCACATACTTCAAATTCAATCCCCTTGGACTTGAATTCGGGATACCGGTCAAATCCATTCTTTTGCCGCATTTAGGACTTACAAAGAATGAATCCCAAAGATTCTCAGGGTACCCAGTGCGTCCACCAGGATTTTCTTCACGTCGTAGACACGGATACATACCAGCAGAGCGCATCCATGTGCGTATACCAGGCCACACAGGACGGATCCCGGGGTCTTACCTTCGTGATAAATCACGGCATTCGAGTTTTGTTGCGATAATGCAACTCGAGAATCTTATATCGCAGCCAAGCTTTTGACTGATAAAATCAAAGAAATTCGAACTTTAAATTAATTTCTTCCAATTCCCTCCCGATGGGAGTGACTTCTTTGCACTTTGTCGACTATATAGTCGAAGTTTGTATGATATACTTTCCTTATCTTCGATACTGACTATCTCATCCTCTATCGGGTGCGCGCTTAGCGCTCCCGATGGGAGTAGCCCCCGAGGCTATGTTTGAATACTTGTAGTTAAGCATAGGCTCAAAATTCACTTCGTCTTCTTTCTTTTAACTTCTTCTGTTCATAAGCCCCCGAGCCCAAAGCGAGGTTTTTTCATATCGTGCAACCACACTCTTCCCTTCTTATTTTTTTCTCCTTGGTATTTATCGTCTGCTATGTGCAGAATTTAACTCCTTTGTAAAATACGTTTATGGGCCTCGCCTATCACGGGGGCCCGATAATACGTGCTTATAAATAAAGCATATTTTGGCAAGGTTAAAAAGCCCTAATCAGATTCCTGCTCCGCCGCATCATCTTCTCTCTTCATCTAGGGTTTCTAGCTTTCTCCCTTGTCCACATGCTGACGCAGATGGTTCTCGTTTGAGCCTTGGCTCTCCGGTGGCGCCGCGAGGTCGGGGCCGCCCTCGTGGAAGCAAGAACATCACAACTCCGGCCGCCGCGGGACCGTCATCGGCCGCTCTGGTTAAGCGTCGTCCCGGCCGCCCACCTGGTAGCAAAAACAAACCCAAGGTTACTGGCGCTGCCCCAGGTCCGAGTGCTCCTCCTCCTGCTGCTCCTGCTGCTCCTCCCAGAATCTTCTCTTTCTTCTGCACTGCCATGGCGCAGTGCCGCGAGATTCAGCATCTGCCGCTGAATTTCACTAAGTTCATGGACGGGCGAGAACTGTGTGAAGCGGTTCTCCATGAACAATCAGGCAGTGGGACTCCATACGAAGTGGAGGTTTGGTATGATGGCAACGACGAGCATTACTTTAAGGGTGGCTGGTCGCAGTTTGAAGAAGACCACGACATCCATCAAGGCTTCTTCATGACCTTCGACTTCCATATCGGCACGTCAAAGTTCGACGTAAAGATCTATGACGGCACTCAGTGCCAAAAGGAGTATGAAGCTGAAGTCCACTTTCATTAGGATCTTCTTTATATGTAATTTCTTTTCATAATGTCCTTGCTGTCGTGCTATATGTAATGAATATTCATACTTTGCTTTGACGCTTTTATTAGTACCATGAAAACAAATCATTGTTTTGAGGTATGCTTTATATATATATCGGGTTCTTTGTGAACCAATTGCTTTGAAGGATATCGGGCTGTCTGCACAACCTTATAGTGAAAAAAGATCCCCATGTCGTGATAAAAGTTTTTTTCATACGACCCGAGGGTTTTAAGCCCCCGAGTGGAGAAGTAAAAATATTTTATACAATTTCGTCGAGTTCAACCCAAGGAACCCGGCCTATGGCCTCATGTTCTGGGTTCAGAAGGTTTAACTCAAATTTTACTGATACCACTAGATTTACTCTACGCGTAAAAATGTCGTAGCTGTTCCGCATTCCACGGGTTGCCCTCGTCTTTCCCTGTCTTCTTGTCTTGCAGTCGATATGCTCCTCCTGGTATCACTTCTGTGACAATGTAAGGTCCCACCCAAGGGGACTCCAATTTGCCGTGGCTATCTTGCCTGAGTCGCAAAACTAGATCTCCCACCACGAAGGATCATGGACGAACTCGACTACTGTGGTAGTTTCACAGGCTCTGTTGATACTGCGTGACTCTTTCTAATGCTTTATATCTTGCTTCATCTAGTGCATCGACATTGTCTTGCAATGCTTCTGTTGATGTTGTTTCATCGTACGCCGTTACTCTTGGAGCCTCGTGTGTAACTTCGACTGGAAGCACAGCTTCTGCGCCATGGACCAGGAAGAAAGGAGTTTCTTTACTTGCTGCATTGGGCGTGGTTCTTAGACTCCAAAGAACGGAGTGCAATTCATCTACCCAAGAGCTCTTGGCTTTCTCGAGAGGTGCTAAGAGCCTCTTTTTTTATCCCACTACATATCAGGCCATTGGCTTTTTCGACTTGCCCATTTGTCTTCGGGTGTGCCACAGATGCAAATTTGAGTTTGATTCCTAATCCTTCGCAGTAACTCTTGAATTCCTTTGAGGTGAAGTTTGTCCCATTGTCCGTGATGATGCTATATGGTACGTCGAAATGGAACACTATTGACTTGATGAAGTTGATCACTGCTGTCGAATCTTGAGTTGTTACCGGGGCTGCATCCACCCATTTGGTAAATTTATCGACTGCCACTAGCATGTAAACATGTCCTCCTGGCCAGGATTTATGCAACTTTCCCACCATATCGAGGCCCCATTGTGCAAAGGGCCAGGACAATGGTATTGGCTGTAACTCTGCTGCTGGTGCATGTGGCCGAGATGCGAATCTTTGACAGGCTTCACACTTCCGGACTATATCTTTCGTGTCTTCGATGGCTGTTAACCAATAGAATCCTGCACGGAACGCTTTTGCCGCTATTGCCCTGCTGCTTGCATGATGGCCGCACACTCCGCCATGTACATCTTTTAGTATTACTTGTCCTTCCTGAGGCGTTACACAACACTGCAAAACGCCGGTAATACTCTTCTTGTATAATTTCTCCTGCAACACGACAAACGCTTTCGATCGTCGAGTTATCCTCTTGGCTTCCACTACATCTTTCGGTAATTGTTTGTTTATCATATATGCGAGATATGGCTGCATCCAGGTTTCTTCTATCATCATGACTTCCTCGGGTTCTGGCGTAGCCCCCAAGCCTGCTATAGTAGTCAAAGTTTTGACACTTTTTATGGACCTTTCCACTATTTCCTCCCAGAATACTCCCGATGGCACGGGTAAACACTGGGACCCGATATTTGCTAAGGTGTCGGCTTCTTCATTGTTGTTTCTGCTGATGTGCGAGACTTCACATCCATCAAATGTTCCTTCGAGGTAGTGATATAAGTTCTTGTAGGCCATCATGTTGTCATTGATTGTGTCGCATCTGTTCATAACTTGTTGGACGAGAAGGTTTGAATCCCCAAATAGTTTTAGTCGAGTTGCTCCACATGCTTTGGCCATCTTCATTCCATGTAGCAGAGCCTCGTATTCTGCTTCATTGTTAGAAGCCTGCGGAAAACTCATCCTTAAGACGTACTTCAGCTTGTTGCCATGCGGCGATATTAAGATTACTCCTGCGCCTGCGCCTTGTACTCTCTTAGAACCGTCAAAGTACATTGTCCAGACACTCGATAAACCTGGCGGTCCCGTGCTCTGCAGCTCCAGCCATTTTGCTGTGAAATCTGGCAAGATTTGCGACTTGATTGCCTTCTTTTTTCATACGTGATGTCCATGGGAGATAATTCGATTCCCCACAAAGAGACACGTCCTGTTGCTGAAGGATTGTTCAATATGTTCGATAGTGGCGCTTTGTTGACCACTATAATTGGGTGCACCGCAAAGTACTATCACAGTTTTCGTGCAGTTGTAAAAACACTATATGCAAGTTTCTGATAATGCGGGTACCTCTGTTTTGTCGGCGATAATACTTCACTGACAAAATATACCGGCCTCTGGACGCCGTGAGCTTTTCCTTCTTCACTTCTTTCGACTACTAATACTGTGCTCACCACCTGATGGGTTGCGGCGATGTAGAGTAGTAGTGGTTCTTTTTCTTTTGGTGCGACCATCACTGGCGGCGTGGAAAGCACTTTTTTCAACTGTGCAAAAGCTGTGTTTGCTTCTTCTGTCCATTCAAATTTATCATCTGATTTCTTCATAAGTGCATAGAAAGGAAGCGCCTTTTCTCCCAATCGAGCAACAAAACGACTTAATGCCGCGACGCGTCCTGCAAGTTTCTGTACGTCGTGTAGTTTTGTGGGTTTCCCCATTGTTAAAATTGCTTGAATCTTCTCAGGGTTCGCCTCTATTCCTCGTGCTGATACCAGGAACCCCAAAAGTTATCCAGCCGATAAGCCGAAGGAACACTTTGTCGGGTTAAGCTTGAGCTTGTACCTGCTCAGGTTATCGAAGGTTTCTGCCAAGTCGCTGATTAAAGATTTCTCCTCTCTTGTGGTGATGACTACATCATCAATGTAGACTTGAATGTTGCATCCTATTTGGCTCCCGAGGCAGTTTTACATCATCCGTTGATAAGTTGCTCCTGCATTTTTTAGGCCGAACGGCATTACTTGATAGCAAAACACTCCGTACGGTGTGATGAAGGTCGTCTTTTCTTCATCTTCCTTCTTTAATTTGATCTGATTGTAACCAGAATACGCGTCCAGAAAGGAAAGCCTCGCGCATCCCGCTATTGAATCAATTATCTGATCGATGCGGGGTAGAGGGAAGGGATCCTTTGGACAATGCTTATTGAGAGATGTGTAGTCGACACATACTCTTTGTACGTCTGTGTTTTTCTTGGGTATGATAACTGGGTTCGATACCCAGCTCGAAGTTTTGATTTCTCTGATAAATCTGGCATTTTCCAGCCTGTGCAATTCTGATGCTATCGCCTTTCTTTTAGGTTCATCAAATCATCGTAACGGTTGTTTGACTGGCTTTTCCTTGGGATCTACATTTAATGCGTGCTCGATGAGTTCTCTGGGAACCCCTGGCATGTCTGATGGACACCAGGCAAAGATTTCCCAGCGCTCACGGAGGAACTCGACGAGCGCGCTTTCCTATGCGGGATCCAAGTTCACCGCAATTGATGTCGTTTTGTTTGGATCTGTAGGGTGGACCTGGATCTTCTTCGAGTCCTGAGTTGTGTCGAAAGCCTGATCTGGTAGGGATCGTCCAACGTCGGGTAGCACATTATGATCTGTTTCTCCTTTTAGCCTCTCATATTCTGCTGTCATGCCAAAGGTTTGCGCCATCCTGTTGAATTCTCTGTCACATGTGTTGGCTACTTCAAAGCTTCCTTGCACTGTAATTGTTCCTTTGGGTCCTGGGATTTTTAGCGTGAGATACGCGTAATGAGGCACTGCCATGAATTTTGCAAATGCTGGGCGCCCCAGGATTGCATGGTATTGCGACGGCCAGTCCATAGCTTCAAATTCCAGCTTCTCTCTATGGTAGTTGCTGCTACTGCCAAACCAGACGTCGAGTTTTATTCTTCCCAAAGGGTAGTTTGCGGCTCCTGGTACTATTCTATGGAAGGAGCAGTCTGTTGGCTTCAAACTCGTCAGCGAGATACACATTGCCTTCAGGGTTCTAGTATATATCAGGTTGATCCCACTCCCTGCGTCCATAAATACTCTTCCGATGTTGTACCCTCCTATTTGTGCCTTTAAAACCATAGGCGAGTGGCCTGGCCTGGGAACTTTCCTTGGGTGGTCTGCTCTACTGAACTTAACTGGTTGATCTGACCACCGCAAGTACTCTGTGGTAGCTGGTGGTGACGATATTGCTAGGTTTACTTGCCTGGATATGCTCTTTCGCTCTTTCTTCGACTTAGGCACCGGCTAAATCATAGCTGATATGTAAACTTTTGACTCTAGGTGCCTTGCTAGTCTTTGCATTTGATATCCTTGACTTGCGTGCTTCTCTTCTTGCCATCCTACTTGGTTTGAGCTCATGGCGCTTTGTAGTCTTAGGAACGTTCTACAATCCTTCATCTGGTGATTGGAGACTCTTTTCCCATCAAGATATGCGTAGTGGATTCGACAAGGTCCGTATAACATATCCTCGGCCGAAGGAACGGAGTATCTCGATTTTCCTACTACTTTTGCCTGGAACCTCCTGTTTTCATGTCCTTCCTCTTCTTCGGCTGCGTAGCCCGCGGCTACCTGATTTCGCCTTCCTTGGTTATCCCTGTTGCGGTGTCGTCTCCTTTGTCTGCTTATTCTGTCGACTTCTGGTGAACGTCCCCTTTTGTTATTATATGTGTCTTCTCCATCAGCAAATTTGTTGGCATCTTCCATTAGCTCGGCTACTGTTGTAGGTCTTGCTCTTCCTATTTCTTCCACGAGATCTGAGCGACGAAGTCCAGCCAAAAAAGCGTCTATTGCTCATTCGTCGGAGACGTCTTCTGCTGAGTTTTTGATTACACTCCATCGTTGTATATAAGAACGTAGAGTTTCGCCTTTCCTTTGCACACACGCCTTAACTTCCTCAAGTGATGCTGGGCGTTTGTATGTTGAACGAAAATTTCTTGCGAATTGGCTTTCGAGTTCTCCCCAACTTCCAATGGATTCGTTGGGTAGGGTATTCAACCACGACCGTGCTACGCCGGTGAGGTGTAGCTGCAAACTTTGCATTGCAGTCGCTTTTTTTCCTCCTAATATCTGCACTGCCTGTAAATAGTCTGACAACCACAGGGTAGGTTCTTGCGACCCATCATATTTATGTTGATCATGTGGTAATTTGAATCCTTTGGGTACCCGAGTTTTGCGAACCCTGTGGGTAAAGCATAATGCGCCCATCTCTTTATCGTCGTCTTCATAATTTTCTTCCCTCCAGGCGTGGCGTGATTTATTTACTCGAGCCAGTGCTATTATTTTTCTTGCGTCCTCCTTCCTCTTTTGTCGCCTTTCCTCTTCTGGTGACTCACTATACTCGTTATCTGCGAAGTTGTATATGAGCTTTTCCTTTTTGCTTTTCCTTGTAGCTTGTCGACTTTGCGTCTGGACCTTTTTCCCTGATCTTGCTCTCTACTATTCTGAGGCTTCGTATTGCAGCTCGGTGCATATCTTCTCGTGGATCCCCGGGTTCTGGCCTTGTGGTTAGTAAATATGCCTGTGCTGCTATCAACGCTGCTTCTGGCGTTTCTTGCATGAAGTCATCTTTCTCCTCTTCTAGCTGTGGGGTAGGGCTCCTCGAGTACCTTTCTTCTCTGCTGTGTGCTGTTGCCTCCCTGTTGTGTTTTGGGTCTCCGTGCCTTTCTCTGATGTACTCGGAATCCTCACTATAGTCATCCTAGTATTCCTCCCTTGATATACTGTTATTGTTTTGAAGGACCGTGTCTCTTTCCTCCCTTAGTTTCTTCCTATGTTGGTATAATGCATACTGATATCCCATTAGAACTTCTCTTCTCGATCCTTCGGGTACTTCTGTACCGTGATTGATAGCTGACTTGATCATTCTCCATTCGCCAGCCGAAACGTGGACTTTCTCCTTATCCTTTTTGTTGTGTTCTTTTATTTTGTCGACTTGCCTGTCGACCTTTTTGCTTCCTTCGTTGTTGTTCTCTTCTTCTGCCTCGGTGATGATGACGCATAGTTGATGCACTTTGGAGACGGCACTGCTTCCAACGGCGAAGTCCCTTGCGCTGTTGTATGTTTGACATACCCTTTCTTCTGAGTGGAAATTTTCCCGAATTTTGTCGCCTTCTGCGATTGGTGCTTTTTCCAAGCTGACCGGCGAGTTTACCTCGCTGGAAGAGCCTTCTGATGATTCCAACATTATCTCTGTCTCGGTCTTGCTCACCGACGGATCTGGTTTCGTCGAATCCGAGAGGCGGGATGAACCCGATGGCCCGACAAAGATGCTTAAACTTCCAATTGTTAACTCCATCTCTTGACTTCCGTCGAGTGCTGAACTGTTGTTGGCTAAAAGCGAAAAAGCCATCGAATTCATGATTCCAACGCCCAGATCCCCACGGTCGGCGCCAATTGACGAGGGTTAACTCGACAAATGTCCTAGATGAAGGACTTAGGATCAGGGGAATAGGGCGTCGGATGAACTCGAAGGTAAAGGTTAGTCGAAATAAGTGTATATCGAAAGTAAACTTGGGTGTTCAACCTGGCTTGCTTTCAATCTGCCCTACACCGTCCCCTCCTGGCCCCTATATATAGGTGGCCAGGTCTCGAGGATCGGGTAGGGTCCGACATAGATTACAATATCGACATACAGTAAGAACTCATATTCGACTATCATTACAATTGGGCCTTAGCTTAATGGGCCTCATGGGTACTCAACTAACGGGATCTATTAACTATACCCTTGTCACTAAGAGAGGAAAGAGACATTTTTTTCAAGATAATAACAGTATGTCAAGGAAAGATTATTGGGATGATTATAGTGAGGATTCAGAATACAGCAGGAAAGGCGCGGAGACCCAAAGCACAACAGAGGGACAACAGCGCAAAGTAGAGAGGAAAGGTACTCAAGAAGTATTACTCCACAGCTAGAGGAGGAGGAAGCAGACTTCATGCAGGAAACACCAGAAGCAGCGCTGATAGCAGCACATGCATACTTACTAACCATGCGGCCAGAACCCGGAGATCTGCGGGAAGACATGCAGCAAGCCGCAATACGAAGCCTCGGGATAGTGGAAGACAAGATCAGGGGAAAAGGTCCAGAGACAAAGTCGACAAGCTATAAGTTAAGGCGAAAGGAGAAGTTCAAACACAAAATCACACGAAACGAGTCTAGCGAGTCATCAGAAGAAGAAAGGCGACAAAAAAGGAGGGAGGACGTAAGAAATATAATAGCGCAGGCTCGAGTAAATAAATCGCACCACGCCTGGAGGGAAGAAAATTATGAAGACGACGAAAAAGAGATGGGTGCAGTTGTGCTTTACCCGCAGGGTTCGCAAAACGCTGGTACCCAAAGGATTCAAGTTACCACGTGACCAGCAAAAATATGATGGGTCGCAAGAACCTACCCTATGGTTATCGGATGATCTACAGGCAGTACAGATATTAGGGGGGACAAAAGCAACAGCAATGCAAAGTTTGCAACTACACCTCACCGGCGCAGCACGGTCCTGGTTGAATACCCTACCCAATGAATCCATCGGAAGTTGGGGAGAACTCAAAAGCCAATTCACAAGAAATTTCCGCTCGACATATAAGCGCCCAGCATCACTGGAGGAAGTCAAAGCCTGTGTGCAAAGGAAAGGCGAAACTCTACGTTCTTATATACAATGATGGAGTGTAATCAAAAACTCAGCAGAGGACGTCTCTGTAGCGACCTCACCCGGTAAGGTGCCGATCCCTGTGCATTTCAGTGCTAGTCCCTGGATCAATCGCTAGCACACATAGTTTAAGATGTAATATCAAGGAACAAAGGTCATTGTATTACATCGCATGATCCAGAAAATTACATAATAGAAGCTTTACAAGTTGCTTAGCGTAAGGCTAGCTCAATATCAGAATTTACACAGAAACATAAATAGCATGGAGTCCTTCATCTTCAAGTGCCACAGGCGAGCATGTTGAGGATAGACTCGTAACCCTATCGTACCTTACTTTTCATCGAGATCTGCAACATGAAACGTTGCAGCCACAAAGGGTCAATACATTTGAATTGTATTGGCAAGATTCACTAAGATATTTAATAGTCTTGTCATTTTCAAAACAAAAAAAGTAACCATCTATCTAATATTTTTAATCACACAGGTAAACTCCCTAACATTCTTTAGGACACCAAAACGATGTGGTGCTCAAAAACTTCTAAGGATACATCATGACTCCGTGATGATCCAAGTGCTTCTAAGGACACCATGACTCCATGGTGTTACACCATGACTCCGTGGTGCTCAAAATCTTCTAAGGATACATCATGACTCCGTGATGATCCAAGTGCTTCTAAGGACACCATGACTCCGTGGTGTTACACCATGACTCCGTGGTGTTACACCATGACTCCGTGGTGCTCAAAATCTTCTAAGGATACATCATGACTCCGTGATGATCCAAGTGCTTCTAAGGACACCATGACTCCGTGGTGTTACACCATGACTCCGTGGTGCTCAAAATCTTCTAAGGATACATCATGACTCCGTGATGATCCAAGTGATTCTAGGGACACCATGACTCCGTGGTGTTACACCATGACTCTGTGGTGCTCAAAATCTTCTAAGGATACATCATGACTCCGTGATGATCCAATTTCTTCTAAGGACACCATGACTCCGTGGTCTTACACCATGACTCCGTGGTGCTCAAAATCTTCTAAGGATACATCATGACTCCGTGATGATCCAAGTGCTTCTAAGGACACCATGACTCCGTGGTGTTACACCATGACTCCGTGGTGCTCAAAATCTTCTAAGGATACATCATTACTCCGTGATGATCCAAGTGCTTCTAGGGACACCATGACTCCGTGGTGTTACACCATGACTCTGTGGTGCTCAAAATCTTCTAAGGATACATCATGACTCCGTGATGATCCAATTTCTTCTAAGGACACCATGACTCCGTGGTGTTACTAATCATTTCTAATTCCCTATCCACTTATCGCCTCAAGCAATAATAGAACAACAACCAACATGTTGATGACAAGGAATCAAGTCATGTAAACATAGGCTCATCTTATCTAGGTCTCACAATAATGTCATCACAATAAGTCATCTTATGCAATCAATCTAAGAAAACATCTAACATTGACAAATTATTTAGATTATGGTCAAAGTGAACTTGCCTTTAGAATGATAGCAGCAACAAGGGTCTAGCTCTTGATAATATTCCCCGCAATACTCCGAGAAATCTATCGTTGAACGTAAAATACCACACATAAACATACACACACATAACATTCCAAAGTGGAAATAGTCAACGAATATAAAAATCATGGCAAACACGCATAAAAATAAAACATTGAATCATTCCAACAACTAAAATAAAATAAGTACTAGATTATAACAACCACAAAACACAAACAACGGTAAAACATTTGTGAATTGGTTAATTCCAGATTTAACTATATGAAACTAGATTACAACAAGTTAATTTAATATAATCATTCCAATAAGTTAATCTTGGTGAAACCAATTTTTGATAGTACTAATAGATGGGTATATTCTTTCCATATGCTTTATAGAAAGAACAAAATTAAAAGTGTTAATAGAATCTGAACTATGGCCAAACTATTTCAAAACTTTACCTCAGAATTTACTTAACGAAAATTTACCAAAAAGGAAAAACGAGTGTTCCATAGTATTCTACTCGTTCCAAGGTTTTCAGAAACATTTTATTTGCGAAATTTGGCCAAGTGGAACTAAAGATATGAATTTTAGAAGTTTGTACATTAATTTGTCCAAAATGTGCGAAAATAGACTATGATACTCGTAGCAAATTCCAATTGGCTGATACCCTTCGTTGAGTGATCTGTCGCCAGCCTTAAGATCTAGATTATATAGTTGAGAAAAAGGATAAAGAAAAACAGTGGAACTCACGTACACAAGAATAGCTTCGTGCGAACAGCAACTCTGGTACGGTTACCGCTGAAACAGCTTCCTCCAATGGCGTCGATCTCCGGCGTGGTTGATCTCTGGATATGAATCAGTAAAAAAAAACATGGGAGACATCACGGGACGCACAGGTAAGGGAAGATGCATAGGCAGAACGGGAAACACAGTATTGTCGATGATTACCGGAATCAACCATAGACGGCGGCCGCCATGGCTGAATTTCGAGCTTGAATTTGGGCAGCCTGGTGGCAGAGATGAGATGGTAGTTAAGGGGGAAAATGGTGCGGGGCATAGGGGATTAAATCGATGCGGAGGAAAGCTGTTTAGGCAAGACATTAATAAGGCGAGTAATGACGTGGTTAATGCGCCCGGCGAGATCGTGGGCGTGATTTAAGTTTCGCTAAATTGGGGTTTAATCCTCTGAATAGAACCACAATTAAGAGGGGAGTAAATATCCTGTTAAAGCTGACAATAAAGGGGGGCTAGAATTAGGGGAATTGGAAGGAAATTTTTGACTCCATTGTTTCTATATGTACTCGTGCTGGGAGGAAGACAACCACCGGGTCTATTTGGGCCAGAGAGAATATTAGGCCCAAAATAAGGATGAAAAAAAATAAAGGAAGAAAAAGGAGGCCACGATTGGGCTGACTAGGTTGGGCCGTACAAGGCTGTTTGGTCTGATTCGTTCTTTTTCCATTTTATTTTGTAACTTATTCAAATTAGCTTCAAATTGAGTCAATACAGTTTATTATAAATTGTATAAGATTTTAAACTAATATTAAATAATAAGAATCATATTTCCTGTTCAAACCAAAATATCTTTGCACTTTTGGCCTATATGCCTACTTGGGCAATAATTTGTAAAGTAGGGATTTGGCGTTTTAGAAATGCTCTTTTAGAATAAAAACACATATAATAGTCATAATAATTTATAATCAAAGTAGAGCATGCTAGTGCCATATTACTCTTTTAGAAAATCATTTATGCAATATATCTTGCATGAGCATTTTAAACAAACTGAACATCTTATGGTTTCTATTTTTCTCAAATAGATAGTTTAAAAAGGTAAAATCCAAATTCAAAAATAATTTTCAGCCAAACATTTGAATACTAAAATTTTATGATAATCTCATATTATCTCATGCACTTTGATTCTTACTTAGAGTTTTGGTGATTTATTTTTAAATGACACTCAAAAGTTTTATTTCCTTCTTAATTTGCAATCCAAGACAAACAACAAGCATCCAATTATTATTTATTTTCACATTCAAGAATTTTGAAAGTTCTGGGATGTGACAGACTACCACCCTTAAAAGGAATCTCGTCCTCGAGATTCGAGAATTTAACAGCCCATGTTTGTAATTAAGGTCATCTGCATCATTAGCATCATCTAACATCCACTAAGAAAAATTTGCATCTGAAAATAAAGTGGAAACCCTAGAAGTTTCAAAATCCTTTCTCTATTTTTGAAATGTTTTCAAAATGTTCAAAACTCAAAACCAAAAAGATGTGGACCTTCTAATACCTGTTAAAAAGGTTACTGAATATTTTGTATCTTCTTTATCAATTTTGAATCTCAAATACAATTCAAAGCAATACAAAAGGCTTTGAAAACAAAAATAGAAATAGGAAATAGTTGTTCTCTTTTTTTTTCTGTTCTGGACTGAAAGCCAGCCCAGACTCGGCCCAAGAAATGCCTAGCCCACCTCCTCTTCCGTCGTCTTCCTCTAGACAACGAGCTCCTGCGTGTCGACGCCATGGCCGCTCGATCCCGCCACGATGAACGCCGCCGCCGAGCGTACTCCAGAGGATAAGGGCGCCCCAAAGCCCTCTTCTCTCCCCTAACCCCTCCTCTCTCTTGTGCGCGCATGCTCTTCCCCTCCCTCTGTTTCCCCACATGCGCCCGAGCTCGCCCGCCACGACCGTCGCCTCCCACCGCCGTTTGACGCCTCCCCGAGCGAGGCCGAGCTGTCCAGGAGGTCCGCCTCGCCGCCCTAGTTCTCCTCGTCGAAGGAATCGCCCCGAGGTGTCCGGAAATGCCGCCGGAGACCGCCACCTCCCAGTAGACGCCCGAGGCCGCCGCCTTCGATTCGCCGCCGTTCGGCCTCCGTCGACCTCGCCGATACGACCAGCGCACGCCGCCGTGAGGTATTGGTCCGGCAGGACCTCTCCGCCCTCTTCCTTCCGCGCCATAGCGCCGCCCCTGCAAGGTCGCCGACGTTGGCTGCCGTTGACCCGGGGTCATTCGTAGGCTAAGGCCAGGCTGGGCCTTTGACCAGTTGGTCACTGGCCAACGTGGCCTGTCATGTGGACCCTCGGGCCCTTTGGTCAGTCTCTGTGGGTCATTTTGACCCGGTGCAAAATGTCCTTGTGAATTGTTTTTATTCCAGATATTAGCAGAAAATAATAGAATCTTGCAAAAACCATAGAATATTATCTGCTTGTCAGAAAAATACAAATGACCTATCAAAATGCTCAGAACAATGTGCTCTACCTGTTTATGTCCAATGCATGCATGATTAACCAACTTTGAACCCTGCCTAATTAGAAGAACCAATTGTACCCCTCTCCGGTGAAATTTGGGGTTTATGGGATCGTCGCTTCGGAAGTGTCCGAAAACCTCGCAACCTGACTAGCTAGTGCTAGGGTTCTTTTTGAGTAACATAAACTTGTCATATCATCATATTTGTTTGCGCATCGATGCCATGTATTGAATGCTATTTTTTTCCGGTGTGTTTCAACCTTCCCCGGTAGGATCCGGAGATTGATGTGAGCAACACGTCCGATGTCAGGATCGACAACATCGATGATCAATACTTGTCCATCAATGAACAAGTCAAGAAGGAAAACCCTGGATGTCTGTTATATTCTGGTTATCAACAACAAGGCAAGCAGCCCCCCCCCTCTGAACCTATGTTTCAAAGTATATTCAAAACTTACTATTTTGTACCACACAGTTCAACTGTCTTTTATCGATAGATAGAGTTATCCTATCTGAAGCATGTTCAATTCTTGTCGCCTAAATACCCTGATCCACTGCTCCTAGCATGACTAGGTTTTGCTTGTGTGCGTCGCTAGAGCTTTATATCTGAAATGCTTAGCCATGCTTAGTTGTTTACTCTGGTACATATGGTTAATGAATCAGAGCTGCAAATGAATCTAGTATGACAGGATGACGTGGTATGATGAGAATTGTGTGTTTAAACATGCTAAAAGGCTTGGATGAGCCGCCACATTGGGATGTGGTTGTTTGACTCATTCTTGTCGCCCTAGGACCCGAGTTCTTGTCTCTTGATCCAAGACTGAGCGTACGACCACACGTGGAGGTATGGGACTCTCGTCGACTGACTAACTTGCTTAGATTTATCCATGAGCTACCTAGTTCGGGCTTTCCATTTGACATACGCATCGAAAATGTTTTGAATCAAGATGGTGGAAGAGGTGCATACATACAGGATGTGGCCGGGGTGAAGGATGCTTGGTGGCATTGAACTGGATCCCCTGCACACAACGAACGGTTCCGCGTCCGAGAACGGCCGATCTTGCGATGGCGGACTAAAACCTTTTGGCGTGGCTCATGGAATAGTTCGACGTAAGCTAAAGGTTGTAGGCGATCACCACTCCACCAGCGTCTCACGAAATGACGTCATGTGGCTTATGGAGACGGTCGTCACGTGTGGGTAAAGTTGTACACCCCTGCAGGGTTAAATCTTTTCAAAAAGCCGTGTCCACGGTTATGGACGACTTGGAGACAGATGCTTGATCATAGAGAACTTTAACCTCATCGTAAAACTTGAAAAGCAAAGTTTGAATAGGATTGCTTTCCTCTGGGGTTTCGAGGATGTAATCCTAGTGGATAGGTTTGGCTGATGATGTTTTGGTGGATGCTTTAATGTTCAAAGATATCGCTTTCCTACCCCTTTTAAATATTCTGAGTAGTCGAGCTTCTACTCTTACTTGTTTTATGCAAATAAGATAGCTTTATGCAAACCAATCCACAGAAAGCTTTTCTTAACCAAGTTTAGCTAATAGGATACGTAAGTCTTGCTGAGTACCTTATGTACTCACCCCTGCTTTGTTGATATTTTTGCTGCAGAGTAAGTTCCACAATGATGATGAGTTTCGTACGAAGATCGACACCGACGAGTAGCTTGGGGTTCCCAGACAGCAGCTTGGGGCTGTGGAATGGGTTGTCGCTGTTATGCTTCTGGCCTCTTAGGTCATGTTTTCCCTGCTATGTCTAATAGCATAACCTTCCTTCCGTTGTCTGATGTAATGTTGGTCAGTGACCTCTGTTTGTAATCCTTTGATTCTTTGCTCAGGTAAGAGCTTTGCAATATTACCTTTGAGTCATAGAGTCACTGTTGTGTACCAACTTTGGTTACCCATCTCGTGCATGATGCGTGTATGGATATAAAGTGCACGAGAGGGGTTTAAGATTCTCGAGCTCTCTGTTATGCAGTCTTGGTTATGATTAGTTTCACGGCGCTTCGAGATGTGTAGAGCCGATGTTTAATTCCGGCCTGCCTGCCGATGGTGTTCCGGCCTGGGACTGGTAACCCCAGTATCACTCGTTGCTAGCGTGACTAATACACATAACATCTCTGTATAGCTTAGAACCCGGGGGTACCCACAGAGAAGACTAAAATGAAGGATAGGATGGGAATACATAAGGGCACTACCACCCTTAAAAGAAAATTTACTAGGTTGCATCGGGTTTACGTAGTGTCGTGATGATCCTCTCATGGTCATGTTCCCTTTTTTGATGTATGGTCCCTCTTTAGAACTGATTAGCTTTGTTCCTATGGAAGTTTTCCAGCATTCTTCTCCTTTTCAGGGCAGTCTCATGCATAATGTCCTAGTTTCTTGCAATTGTAGCACAACAACTGGCTAATGTCTTTGTTTCCATTGAAATCTCCTGTATTCCTCTTCTTTTCAGGGCAATTTGCTGCATAGTGCCCTGGGTTCTTGCAATTGTAACATACCAACTGGCTAATGTCCTTCTTGAAGATACCATGGTGGTTGTGGTCACTGTTGCCTCCATGTGCACGACTACTCCCATATCCACTGCCACCACTTCCATTTTGGTGGTATTTTGAGCTAGGGTGATCACGTTCTATTCCGCCAAAAGCGGTGTGTGGCTTGTGATACGGTCCTGAGTATGAACTCCCATGGTTATGCTTCCTCTTTCTTCTTTCAGATTGCTTCATCTTGTTCTCTAGAATTATAGCTTGATCGAGTAGTGCCTGGAAGGTAGGAGTATACGCGACTGACAAAGGAATTGACAACTCATCATTAAGGCCCTCTAAAAACTTCTCCTTCCTCTTTGCATCAGTGTCAATATCATCTGGCGTATAGCGTGACAAATTGGTGAACTCATCAATGTATTCTGACACACTATAATGCCTTTGTTTGAGATCACGGAACTCCTTCTTTTTCAGGCTCATCACTCCAGCTGAAATATGTGCAGCTCGGAATCCCTCTTGGAACGAGTCCCAGGTCACTCCATCAATGGGGTGAGTGATTTGATAAGTGTCCCACCAGCTTGCTGCTGGTCCTTCCAACAGATGAGCTGCAAACCTGACCTTTTTAGCATCAGTGCAACCAGTAGTCACCAAGTCTTTGTTAACAGAACTGAGCCAATCCATGGCCTCCAGTGGTTCAGCAGCACGAGAAAACTTGGCAGGACGAAGCCTTAAGAACCTTGCAAGCATGTCGACCTGAGGGGGTGGTGGTGGTGGAGGGTTGTTATTGTTATTGTTGTTCTGAGTGTTGGCAAGAATCTGAGTCATGACTTGCATGAGTTGAGCCTGGGCTTCCATCATTTGCTGCATATGTTCCTCAGGAGCGCGATGAGGAGGCATCTGTTGGTTTTGAAATAGGTGAGGTTAGACTTAGAGATAGAGTCTAAGGAAATAAAGTTCCTACCACAACACATGCATAGAAACAATCTTCAAAATTCACATAACTCACAAATAGCTTCAAGGTGCGTGGGTTGTTAAACATCACGAAGGTTAGAACAAACTCACTAGATTTCAATTCACATGGTGGTCTCACTAACTACTCTATTCCTCCATGTCAACTTCCTTTTCCATGATGGTGCTCAGCAAACATCGTCTTGTACTTCTTCACCTTCATAATTGGAGCGTCGATCTTCGATTGAAGCTCTCTCTTCTTGGCACGTAGCTTCACAATCACTTCATGGTCGGGTCCTAACTCGAATTCGTTGCTCTTACCATCGCATTATTCTCTCTAATCTACTTGTTCTCTTGGACCTTCTCCTCTCGATTCTTGAATTTCTTGTCTTGATCTTTGATCTTTGCGTCCTTTGTCTTGATCTTATCTTCTTGCTCCGCGTAGCATTGTTCTTTCTCTTAAGTTGGTCGCATAGCTCATCATTTGCTAAGTAGTTAGTTGTCCTACTGTTATCAAGTTTCCTACTAAGAATTTCTAAGTCCTAGAAGTATTGACACATAAGCTTTCCTTCTTCAATTTTCTTCAACTTGCTTCCTTCAATGATAGGGATAGGTAGAGTTGGTATGTTGATGATGTCACGAAGACGATTTCTGAAGCAGGTGCTCTTGAAGTCCTTGGCGGTGGTGAAGCTGAAGCTCTTCGTCCTTGAGTTGAAATGAAGAGAAATAGAGACAAAAATGACTAAGGGAAGAGTTTACGAGATAATGAGTGTGTAATAACTTATAGACAATAACTCCTATTTTCTAAGGGGTCTTTGTCCAATCCTAGGGTCACGAACCTAAGGGCAACACAATGCTCTGATACCATCTGTAGCGACCTCACCCGGTAAGGTGCCGATCCCTGTGCATTTCAGTGCTAGTACACATAGTTTAAGATGTAATATCAAGGAACAAATGTCATTGTATTACATCGCATGATCCAGAAAATTACATAATAGAAGCTTTACAAGTTGCTTAGCGTAAGGCTAGCTCAATATCAGAATTTACACAGAAACATAAATAGCATGGAGTCCTTCATCTTCAAGTGCCACAGGCGAGCATGTTGAGGATAAACTCGTAACCCTATCGTACCTTACTTTTCATCGAGATCTGCAACATGAAACGTTGCAGCCACAAAGGGTCAATACATTTGAATTGTATTGGCAAGATTCACTAAGATATTTAATAGTCTTGTCATTTTCAAAACAAAAAAAGTAACCATCTATCTAATATTTCTAATCACATAGGTAAACTCCCTAACATTCTTTAGGACACCAAAACGATGTGGTGCTCAAAAACTTCTAAGGATACATCATGACTCCGTGATGATCCAAGTGCTTCTAAGGACACCATGACTCCGTGGTGTTACACCATGACTCCGTGGTGCTCAAAATCTTCTAAGGATACATCATGACTCCGTGATGATCCAAGTGCTTCTAAGGACACCATGACTCCGTGGTGCTCAAAATCTTCTAAGGATACATCATGACTCTGTGATGATCCAAGTGCTTCTAAGGACACCATGACTCTGTGGTGTTACACCATGACTCCGTGGTGCTCAAAATCTTCGAAGGATACATCATGACTCCGTGATGATCCAAGTGCTTCTAGGGACACCATGACTCCGTGGTGTTACACCATGACTCTGTGGTGCTCAAAATCTTCTAAGGATACATCATGACTCCGTGATGATCCAATTTCTTCTAAGGACACCATGACTCCGTGGTGTTACACCATGACTCCGTGGTGCTCAAAATCTTCTAAGGATACATCATGACTCCGTGATGATCCAAGTGCTTCTAAGGACACCATGACTCCGTGGTGTTACACCATGACTCCGTGGTGCTCAAAATCTTCTAAGGATACAGCATGACTCCGTGATGATCCAAGTGCTTCTAGGGACACCATGACTCCGTGGTGTTACACCATGACTCTGTGGTGCTCAAAATCTTCTAAGGATACATCATGACTCCGTGATGATCCAATTTCTTCTAAGGACACCATGACTCCGTGGTGTTACTAATCATTTCTAATTCCCTATCCACTTATTGCCTCAAGCAATAATAGAACAACAACCAACATGTTGATGGCAAGGAATCAAGTCATGTAAACATAGGCTCATCTTATCTTGGTCTCATAATAATGTCATCACAATAAGTCATCTTATGCAATCAATCTAAGAAAACATCTAACATTGACAAATTATTTAGATTATGGTCAAAGTGAACTTGCCTTTAGAATGACAGCAGCAACAAGGGTCTAGCTCTTGATAATATTCCCCGCAATACTCCGAGAAATCTATCGTTGAACGTAAAATACCACACATAAACATACACACACATAACATTCCAAAGTGGAAATAGTCAACGAATATAAAAATCATGGCAAACACGCATAAAAATAAAACATTGAATCATTCCAACAACTAAAATAAAATAAGTACTAGATTATAACAACCACAAAACACAAACAACGGTAAAACATTTGTGAATTGGTTAATTCCAGATTTAACTATATGAAACTAGATTACAACAAGTTAATTTAATATAATCATTCCAATAAGTTAATCTTGGTGAAACCAATTTTTGATAGTACTAATAGATGGGTATATTCTTTCCATATGCTTTATAGAAAGAACAAAATTAAAAGTGTTAATAGAATCTGAACTATGGCCAAACTATTTCAAAACTTTACCTCAGAATTTACTTAACGAAAATTTACCAAAAAGGAAAAACGAGTGTTCCATAGTATTCTACTCGTTCCAAGGTTTTCAGAAACATTTTATTTGCGAAATTTGGCCAAGTAGAACTAAAGATATGAATTTTAGAAGTTTGTACATTAATTTGTCCAAAATGTGCGAAAATAGAATATGATACTCGTAGCAAATTCCAATTGGCTGATACCCTTCGTTGAGTGATCTGTCGCCAGCCTTAAGATCTAGATTATATAGTTGAGAAAAAGGATAAAGAAAAACAGTGGAACTCACGTACACAAGAATAGCTTCGTGCGAACAACAACTCTGGTACGGTTACCGCTGAAACAGCTTCCTCCAATGGCGTCGATCTCCGGCGTGGTTGATCTCTGGATATGAATCAGTAAAAAAAAACATGGGAGACATCACGGGACGCACAGGTAAGGGAAGATGCATAGGCAGAACGGGAAACACAGTATTGTCGATGATTACCGGAATCAACCATAGACGGCGGCCGCCATGGCTGAATTTCGAGCTTGAATTTGGGCAGCCTGGTGGCAGAGATGAGATGGTAGTTAAGGGGGAAAATGGTGCGGGGCATAGGGGATTAAATCGATGCGGAGGAAAGCTGTTTAGGCAAGACATTAATAAGGCGAGTAATGACGTGGTTAATGCGCCCGGCGAGATCATGGGCATGATTTAAGTTTCGCTAAATTGGGGTTTAATCCTCTGAATAGAACCACAATTAAGAGGGGAGTAAATATCCTGTTAAAGCTGACAATAAAGGGGGGCTAGAATTAGGGGAATTGGAAGGAAATTTTTGACTCCATTGTTTCTGTATGTACTCGTGCTGGGAGGAAGACAACCACCGGTTCTATTTGGGCCACAGAGAATATTAGGCCCAAAATAAGGATGAAAAAAAATAAAGGAAGAAAAAGGAGGCCACGATTGGGCTGACTAGGTTGGGCCGTACAGGGCTGTTTGGTCTGATTCGTTCTTTTTCCATTTTATTTTGTAACTTATTCAAATTAGCTTCAAATTGAGTCAATACAGTTTATTATAAATTGTATAAGATTTTAAACTAATATTAAATAATAAGAATCATATTTCCTATTCAAACCAAAATATCTTTGCACTTTTGTCCTATATGCCTACTTGGGCAATAATTTGTAAAGTAGGGATTTGGCGTTTTAGAAATGCTCTTTTAGAATAAAAACACATATAATAGTCATAATAATTTATAATCAAAGTAGAGCATGCTAGTGCCATATTACTCTTTTAGAAAATCATTTATTTAATATATCTTGCATGAGCATTTTAAACAAACTGAACATCTTATGGTTTCTATTTTTCTCAAATAGATAGTTTAAAAAGGTAAAATCCAAATTCAAAAATAATTTTCAGCCAAACATTTGAATACTAAAATTTTATGATAATCTCATATTATCTCATGCACTTTGATTCTTACTTAGAGTTTTGGTGATTTATTTTTAAATGACACTCAAAAGTTTTATTTCCTTCTTAATTTGCAATCCAAGACAAACAACAAGCATCCAATTATTATTTATTTTCACATTCAAGAATTTTGAAAGTTCTGGGATGTGACAGTCTCTGACGAAAGAGCAATAGTTGTTTTTTCGGCCGGCCTTCGTCGCTCCGACCTTGTGGAAGAGATAGGAAGAACAAGGCCAACAATAGTAGCCGAGTTAATGGAAGAAGCTAACAGATTCGCTGACGGAGAGGATGCATATAATAACAAAAGAGGACGTTCACCAGAAATCGATAGAATAAGTAGACAGAGGAGAAGACACCACAGCAGGGATAACCAAGGAAGGCGAAATCAGGTAGCCGCGGGGTACGAAGCAAAGGAAGAGGAAGGTTATGAAAGTAGGAGGTTTCAAACAAAGGGAGCAGAAAAACCAAGATACTCCGGCCCCTCGGCCGAAGACATGCTATATGGACCTTGTCGAATCCACTACGCGTATCTTGATGGAAAGGGAGTCTCAAACCACTAGATGAAGGATTGTAGAACTTTCCAGAGGCTACAAAGTGCCATGGGTTCAAGCCAAGGGGAATGGCAAGGAGAAAAATACACAAGTCAAGGATATCAAGTACAAAGGCTAGCGAGACACCTAGAGTCAAAAGTTTACATATCGGCAATGATTCAACCGGTGCCTAAGTCAAAGAAAGAGCGAAAGAGCATATCCAGGCAAGTAAACCTAGCAATATCATCGCCACCAGCTACCACAGAGTACTTGTGGTAGTCAGATCAACCAGTTAAGTTCAGCAGAGCAGACCACCCAAGGAAAGTTCCCAGGCCGGGCCACTCGCCAATGGTGTTAAAAGCGCAAATAGGAGGGTACGACATCGGGAGAGTGTTTATGGATGCAGAAAGTGGCATAAACCTAATATATGCTAGAACCCTGAAGGCAATGTGTATCTCACTGTCAAGCCTGAAGCCAACAGATTGTTCTTTCCATGGAATAGTACCGGAAGCCACAAATTAACCTCTGGGAAAAATAGAACTCGACGTCTGCTTCGGCAGTAGCAGCAACTATCGCAGGGAGAAGTTGGAATTTGAAGTTATGGACTGGCCATCACAGTACCACGCAATTCTAGGGCGCCCAGCATTTGCAAAGTTCATGGCAGTATCTCACTACGCGTATCTAACATTAAAAATTCCAGGACCCAAAGGAACGATTACAGTGCAAGGGAGTTTCGAAGTAGCCAATACTTGCGACAGAGAATTCAATAGAATGGTGCAAACCTTCGTCATGACAGCAGAATATGAGAGGCTGAAAGGAGAAACCGATCATAATATGCTACCCGACATTGGATGATCCCTGCCAGATCAGGCTTTCGACGGAACTCAGGACTCGAAGAAAATCCAGGTCCACCCTACGGACCCAAACAAGACAACATCGATTGCGATAAACCTAGATCCTGCATAGGAAAGCGCGCTCGTCGAGTTCCTCCGTGAGCGCTGGGAAATCTTCGCCTGGTGTCCTTCAGACATGCCAGGGGTTCCCAGGGAACTCGTCGAGCACGCATTAGATATAGATCCTAAAGCAAAGCCAGTCAAGCAACCATTGCGACGATTTGATGAACCCAATAGGAAGGCGATAGCATCAGAATTGCACAGGCTAGAAAATGCCGGATTCATCAGAGAAATAAAAACTTCAAGTTGGGTATCCAATCCAGTCATCGTACCCAAGAAAAACATAGACGTACAAAGAGTATGTGTCGATTACACATCTCTCAATAAGCACTATCCAAAGGATCCCTTCCCTCTACCCCGCATCGATCAGATAATCGATTCAACAGCGGGATGCGCAAGGCTTTCCTTTTTGGACGCATATTCTGGTTACAACCAGATCAAGTTGAAAAAAGAAGACGAAGAAAAGACAGCCTTCATCACACCATATGGGGTGTTTTGCTATCAAGTAATGCCTTTCGGCCTAAAAAATGCAGGAGCAACTTATCAACGGATGATGCAAAACTGCCTTGGGAGCCAAATAGGATGCAACATCCAAGTCTACATTAACGATGTAGTCATTACCACAAGAGAGGAGGAATCCCTAATCAGCGACTTGGCAGAAACCTTCGACAACCTGAGCAGGTACAAGCTTAAGCTTAACCCGACAAAGTGTTCCTTCGGCGTATCGGCAGGACAACTTTTAGGGTTCCTGGTGTCAGCACGAGGAATAGAGGCGAACCCAGAGAAGATCCAAGCAATTTTAACAATGGGGAAACCCACGAAACTACACGACGTACAGAAACTCGCAGGACGCATCGCGGCACTAAGTCGTTTCGTTGCTCGATTGGGAGAAAAGGCACTCCCTTTCTATGCACTTATGAAGAAGTCAGATGACAAATTTGAATGGACAGAAGAAGCAGACGCAGCTAAAAAAAAGTGCTCTCCACGCCACCAGTGCTGGTCGCACCAAAAGAAAAAGAGCCACTACTACTCTACATCGCCGCGACCCATCAGGTGGTGAGTACAGTATTAGTAGTCGAAAGAAGTGAAGAAGGAAAATCCCACATCGTCCAGAGGCTGGTATATTTCATCAGTGAAGTACTCTCTCCGACAAAACAGAGGTACCCGCATTATCAAAAGCTTGCATATAGTGTCTTTACAATAGCACGAAAATTGCGACAGTACTTTGCGGTGTACCCAATTATAGTGGTCAATGAAGCGCCACTATCGAACATATTGAACAATCCTTCAGCAACAGGACATATCTCTTTGTGGGGAATTGAATTATCTCCCATGGACATCACGTATGAAAAAAGGAAGGCGATCAAGTCACAAATCTTGCCAGATTTCACAGCAGAGTGGTTGGAGCTGCAGAGCACGGGACCACCAGATTTATCGAGTATCTGGACAATGTACTTCGATGGTTCTAAGAGAGTCCAAGGCGCAGGAGCAGGAGTAGTCTTGATATCGCCGCATGGCGACAAACTGAAGTACGTTTTAAGGATGAGTTTTCCACAGGCCTCTAATAATGAAGCAGAATACGAGGCTTTGTTGCATGGAATGAAGATGGCCAAAGCGTGTGGAGCAACTCGCCTAAAAATATTTGGAGATTCAAACCTTTTCGTCCAGCAAGTTATGAACAGATGCAACACAATTAATGACTACATGATGGCCTACAAGAACTTATATCACTATCTCGAAGGAACATTCGATGGATGCAAAGTCTCGCACATCAGCAGAAACAGCAATAAAGAAGCCGACAATTTAGCAAATATCGGGTCACAGTGCCTGCCCGTGCCATCTGGAGTCTTCTGGGAAGAAATAGTGAAAAGGTCGATAAAAAGCAACAAATGTTCGACTACTGCAGCAGGCTCGGGGGCTGGTACGAAAAGTAACGAAAGTGCGCTAGAACCCGAAGAAGTCATGATGATAGAAGAAACCTGGATGCAGCCATATCTCGCATACATGATAAATAATCAGTTACCAGAAGATGCAGTGGAAGCCAAGAGAATAACTCGACGATCGAAAGCATTTGTCGTGTTGCAGGGGAAATTATACAAAAAGAGCATAACTGGTGTTTTGCAGCGTTGCGTAACACCTCAAGAAGGGCAAGTAATATTAAAAGATATACACGCCGGAGTATGCGGCCATCATGCTAGCAGCAAGGCAATAGCGGCAAAAGCGTTTCGAGCAGGATTCTATTGGCTAACAGCCATTGAAGACGCGAAAGATATAGTTCGGAAGTGTGAAGCATGTCAAAGATTCGCATCTCGACCACACGCGCCAGCAGCAGAGTTACAGCCAAAACCATTGTCGTGGCCCTTTGCACAATGGGGCCTCGATATGGTAGGGAAGTTGCACAAATCCTGGCCAGGAGGGCATGTTTACATGCTAGTGGCAGTCGACAAATTTACCAAGTGGGTGGAAGCGGCCCCGGTAACAACTCAAGATTTGACAGCAGCAATCAATTTCATTAAGTCAATAGTGTTCCTGCTTTGGTGTACCATATAGCATCATCACGGACAACGGAACAAACTTCACTTCAAAGGAATTCAAGCGTTACTGCGAAGGTTTGGGAATCAAGCTCAAATTCGCAACCGTAGCACACCCAAAGACAAATGGGCAAGTCGAAAAAGCCAATGGCCTAATATGCAATGGGATAAAAAAGTGGCTCTTAGCACCTCTCGAGAAAGCCAAGAGCGCTTGGGTAGATGAACTGCCCTCCGTTATTTGGAGTTTAAGAACCACGCCTAACGCAGCTACCCAGGAAACTCCTTTCTTCCTGGTCCATGGTGCAGAAGCCGTGCTTCCAGTTGAAGTTACACACGAAGCTCCAAGAGTGACGACATACGACGAAGTAACCTCAACAGAAGCGTTACAGGACGACGTCGATGCACTGGATGAAGCAAGAGATAAAGCATTATAAAGAGCCGCGCAGTATCAACAGAGCCTGCGGAACTACCATAGTAGTCGAGTTCGTCCGTGATCCTTTGTGGTGGGAGATTTAGTCTTACGACTCAGGCAGGACAGCCACGGCAAGTTAGAGTCCCCTTAGGTGGGACCTTACATCGTCACAGAAGTAATACCAGGAGGAGCTTATCGACTACAAGACAAGAAGACCGGAAAAGACGAGAGCAACCCATGGAATGCGGAGCAACTTCAATGTTTTTACGCATAGAAGAAATCTACTGACATTAGTAACTTCGAGTTAACCCTCTGAACCCAGAACATGAGTCCATAGGTCGGGTTCCTTAGGTTGAACTCGATAAATTGTACAAATATTTTACTTCTCCACTCGGGGGCTTCAACCCTCGGGTCGTACGAAAGAAAGTTTTATCACAATATGAAGATCTTTTATACTACTAGGTTGTGCAAACAACCCGATATTTCTTCAAGCAATATAATTGGTTCACAAGAACCCGATAAATATAAAGCATGCCTCGGAACAACGATTTGTTCCCATGGTCTATTAAAAGCATCAAAGCCAAATATGATTATTCATTACAGATAGCATGACATCAAGGCAACTCGAAAAGGAGATTACATAAAGAAGATTCTAATGGAAGTGTACTTCAGCCTCATACTCCTTCTGGCATTGAGTAACGTCGTATATCCTCACGTCAAACTTGGACATGCCAACATGGAAGTCAAAGGTCATGAAGAAACCCCGTTGGATGTCGTGGTCATCCACAAACTGTGACCAGCCGCCCTTGAAGTACTGTTCGCTAGCGCTGTCGTACCAGACTTCAACCTGGTAGGGAGTACCTCCCCCAGAATGTTCACGCAGAATTGCTTCATGCAACTCACGCCCATCCATGAATTGGGTGAACTTTAGAGGCAGCCATTGAATCTCACGGCACTACGCGCCGGCGATGCAGAAAAATGAGTATATCCTTGGTCGAGAAGAAGAAGTGTTACCAGGAGGTACGCTTGGACCTGGGGTGGCGCCAGTCACCTTTGGTTTATTCTTACTACCGGCCGGACGGCCGGGACGCCGCTTCATTGGAGCGGACGACGAGGATCCTACAGCAGCTTGGAGTTGTCTTATTTTTGCTGCCACGAGGGCAGCCGCGACCCCACTGGCGCCGTCGGGGAGCCAAGGTTCAGACGGGACCCATCTGCATCAGCCATGTAGAAAAGTGGGGATAAAAGAAACCCTAGATGAAAAAGAAGATGATGCGGCAGAGGAGGAATCTGTTTAGGGTTTTTACCCTCACCAAAGGTGCTTTATTTATAAGCACATATTAACGGGCCTCCGCGAAAGCAAGGCCCATAAAATATTTACAAAGGAGTTAAATTCTGCACATAGCAGACGATAATAACAAAGAGAAAAAGAATGTATCATAGAAGGTACGAGAAACCTCGCCTTGGGCTCGGGGGCTTACAACAGGAAGAAGAAGAAGGAATAGAAGAAGTCAATTTGAGCCTATGATTGACTACAAGTATCCAACCATAGCCTCGGGGGCTACTCCCATCGGGAGTGCTGAGCGCGCACCCGATAGAAAATAAAAGAATCGGCAATAAAGATGAAGAAAGCTACGATCGCAACGGTACGAGCCGCTCAACATTTCGACAACCGTAAAACTTTGACTACATAGTCGACAAAATATAGAGCGACTACTCCCATCGGGAGTTACTTGGGAAAAGTTAATATAATTCGAAATTCTTTGATATTTCATCAGTCAAATGAGACTGCGACATATGATTCTCGAGTTACGTTATCGCAACGAAACTCGAATGCCATGATTTATCACAAAGGTAAGACCCCGGGATCCGTCCTGTGTGGCCTAGTATACGCACATGGATGCGCTCTGCTGGTATGTATCCGTGTCTACGACGCGAAGAAAATCCTGGTAGATGCACTGGGTACCCTGAGAACCACTGGGACTTATTCTTTGTAAGTCCTAAATGCGGCAAAAGAATGGGTTTGACCGGTATCCCGAATTCAAGTCCAAGGGGATTGAATTTGAAGTAGGTGGCAAGTATCTGTTCCGGCAGTTAACTGACCTCTTGATCCGTCAGAGTTGTCAGGCTTGTTCATCAAAACCCCTTGCGAAATATTATCATGAAAATAAGTCGAAAGACCAAGTCGAAGATTTGAAGATATGAAGAAGTCGAAGAGTTGATCAAGTTGAAGATTTAAAGATTAGAGATTCAACCCGAATCTGCAATTTTGGTAGAATCTCAGGGGCTACTGACAAGGGTATAGCTAATAGAGCCTGCTAGTTGAGTACCCCTGAGGCCCGTTAAGCTAGGCCCAATTGTAATGATAGTCGAGATACGAGTTCTTACCGTATGTTGATATTGTAATCTGTATCGGACCCTACCCGATCCTCGAGACCTTGCCACCTATATATAGGGGCCAAGAGGGGATGGTGTAGGGCAGATTAAAAGCAAGCCAGGTTCAACACCCAAGTTTACTTTCGATATACACCTATTTCGACTAACCTTACCTTCGAGTTCATCTGACACCCTATCTCCCCGATCCTAAGTCCTTCATCTAGGACATTTGTCGAGTTAACCCTCGTCACCTGGATTTCTCCGGACGGCAGCACGCCGGTGGGCTAGTGTGTTTGATTGCCTTTCGTTAGGTCATATGTAGATGGGAAGCAGAGGTTTTTGTGATGCATAGCCCCCGAAGCCCGATCTACGGTGAAACCCTAGCCCGCTGCACCCGCGCAGTCTACGACATAGGATTTCTTCGCACAGCGGCATGCCGGTGGGCTAGTGTGTTTGTTTGCCTTTCGTTAGGTCATATGTAGATGGGAAGCAAAGGTTTTGTGATGCGTAGCCCCCGAAGCCCGATCTACAGCGAAACCCTAGCCCGCTGCACCCGCGCGGTTGATGGGGCCGAGTTAATGTGGGAGCTTCTTCTACTTCAGTCCCTGGCAATGCGCCAGAAAACTTGATGATGGTGCCAGAAAGCTTGTTGGCGTTTGTTGATGAAGCAAAAATGACCGGCCAGTTGGAAAACCCCAAGAGAAGGTTTTGATGAATATAGCAGCAAGTTTTCCCTCAGTTATGAAACCAAGGTTTAACCGTCCAGGAGGAGGCAGACAAATGACTGAAGGTGATGCCCACTAGCTGCGTGATGCTCTAACAAGGGCGCCGTTAACGATTTCTTGTTAGCGCATCTTCAACCAGTAGCAACATGGAACCTGCACACAATATAACCAAATACTTTGTTCCCAACTTACGATGAGGTTGTCAATCTCACCGGTTTGCTTGAAACAAAGGGTATGAGCGTATCGAGTGGAAAGTGATAGTAATATGCGAGTAAAGTAAACAGTGCGAGTAAAGTATACAGGTGATAGCAATATAAAGGAAATAGGACCGGGGTCCATAGTTCACTAGTGGTGTCTCTCCATAAGATAAAATAATACATGCTGGGTAAACAAATTACAGTTGGGCAATTGATAGAATAAAGACAACGTGCATATGTCGAGAGGATCACTATGTGATTTACTCTGGGCATTACAACAAGATACATAGACCGCCATCCAACTGCATCTATGACTAATAATCCACTTGTGGCGAATCAATCCGAGAACTCCACAAGTATTAAGTTGCGAACAACAGATAATTGCATTAAGCAAAGTGTGTAATGTAAACAAAGCATATGCCCTCGAGCATATGAATGTTGTTTTCCCCCTAGTAGCAGCAGCACATCTACAACCTTAGAGGTTTTTGTCACTCCCCCAGATTAAATAGAGGCATGAACCCACTATCGAGCATAAATACCCCCTCTTGGAGTCACTAGCAACTACTCAGCCAAGATAGCTACTAACAACAGAGAGCATGCAAGATCATAAACAACATAGAGATAACATAAGATAAAATTTAGTGCTTCAACTCAATCATAACACCAATATTCATCGGATCCCAACAAACACAACATGTAGAATTACATAACGGTGATCTCAATCATGTAGGGCAGCTCATGAGATCTAAACATGAAGCACATGGTGGAGAAGACAACCATCTAGCTACTGCTATGGACCCATAGTCCAAGGTAGACTACTCACTCATCACTCCAGAGGCAAGCATGGCGATGAAGAAGACCTCCAGTGGCGATTCCCCTCTTCGGCAGGGTGCCGGGAAGAGCTTCTGGACCCTCCTGATCTTCAGATCGCGATGTGTCCTAGAAAAGTGATTGAGTATTTAGATTTTTCCCGTCGGGGAGTCTTTATAGGTGAAGGGGCATCGTCAGGAGTGGACCGAGGCACCCTCACACATAGGGGGCGCGGCCTAGCCCCTGGCCGCGCCGCCCTAGCGTGTGGGGCTCTCGTGGCCCCACTCCGTCTCCTCTTCGGTTCTCTGGAAGCTTCGGTGAAATTCTGGACGACTGGCTTTGGTTTCATCTAATTCCGAGAATATTTCCTGTGTAACTTTTCTAAAACACAAAACAGCAGAAAACAGGGAACTGGCACTGTGGCGACTTGTTAATAGGTTAGTTCCAGAAAATGCATAAAAGTGCCATGAAGTGTAATGAAACACTAAGCAAATGTTGTAAAAACAAGCATGGAGCATCAAAAATTATGGATACGTTGGAGATGTATCAGCATCCCCAAGCTTAACTCCTGCTCGTCCTTGAGTAGGTAAGTGATAACAAAAGAAATAATTTTTGAGGTGACATGCACCTACACAATCTTGATCATCTATGTAAGCGTTGTGCGCTGGGATCAAAAGAACTTAAAACATGTGCATGAAAGATATGATCTTGATAGAAGAAACTTAGCAACCATGTTATAACATGAAAATAAGCACAAACAAAAGATCATGAAAATGAAACAATGAAAGTCAAACGTGTGTTCAAATCATAAGGAAAACATACAAATAGTTTTCAGCTTGTCCTTCTTGGAGAGCAAAACAAAAATGCATAGGAAACCTTCAAGTTTAAGAGGGCGACTAGATACAAATAATTTGAGAACAAGTGAAACCAACAATATGAATCAATCAATGAAAACTTTGGGATAATGCACATTATACTAAGAATGACGACTATGCTCTCTTAATGGTGCATAAAGATAGAAGGTGGTGACTCAACATAAAAGTAAAAGAAAGGCCCTTCGCGGAGGGAAGCAGTGATTGCAAGTTTTATAAACCTTCAAAAATTATGGTACTTACTGGCTTTAAGCTCTCATTGCCCCCATCATAAGTATCTTGAATGGTTAAAGTTAATGCGAGAACACTTATGCTGCATATGCTTGACAAATCATAAGTTGAAAACCTCGTGTCCCATGAATACGAGTACCCAAACCTCATGCTACTTTACTTAGAGTCCCAAGCAAGCTCTTGTCATTGTAAGTATACACGTAACATCGAGAACCGCCAACGGGGTACCTCCGTGCCTGATGACATGGAACAAGCCCACATCAAAATGACAGGACAAGCAGATAATGAACACCTCGATATCTCTTTTATTTACCATTTGTATAGCTTTTTATTTGAGATGCATTGTCGAATGTCCACTATGGGCATACTGCAAATTTCCACCATGAATTATGCATGGCTTAGATTGGTGGCCCAGGCGTTTCTCTAACACATATACAAACTCCATGATCCTGCAAGATTCCCAATTCATTTCACACCGTGAGTATCCATAAACAAAAGATCACGATATCAACTCAAATAAGAAGTGCAATGTTGAAAGCTTGCCCCATGACAGCATGGTTGGGCTAATTCCCAACTTACAACTTGCAAGCATAACAACTCAACATAAGAGACCACAATGTCAAATTTTGAAGAACGAGAAAAATAAAGTGTGCCATCCGGTTCGTGAGAGCTTTACTGACCAATTTTCGCATAACACTGGTAACAGTTTAATTTGAAGAGTAGATAAAAGCAAGTCAAATGTACTTTGGAATAGCAAATTGCTAATAGGTATATATGGTGGACACTTTGGCAAACTTGATTTTTAGGAGTTGGATGCACGAGTAGAGCTCATACTCAGTACAAAATGAAGGCTAGCAAAAGACTGGGAGCGACCAACTAAGAGAGCAATAACGGCCATAATCATGCAAAGCGACAAAGCAACATTAAAAGAAGCATAAGATGGCATCAAAAGTCAGAAATTACATGATCATAGAGGCTATTGGCGACTTTGTAAGAGTCTAACATGTGTGAGCATGCGCCAAGTCAACCCAAATAAAGCATCAAGGAGAAATCCAAAATAATGCTTCCAAACGATAAAAATAACGCATGATTTTTTCAAAGGCTCATTAAGCAATCTCAGTTATTTGAGACAAGTCATGCTATAGCAAAACCACTAAGCATACTATCAAAAAGACATCAAGCACGATATGCAAAAGCCTAAGCCGCAGTCTACACAAGCTCCTTCTTGTACCACTTTTTTTTTGCATAAAGCTTTTTCTCTTTTCCAACACCATTCAAACTTTTTATAAACACCTCTTTTGATGAAAACCAATAAGGACCAGAGGCAAAAATACACCTTGATGAAAGGATATAACAATATCTAAACACAAATCAAGGCGAAAAACAAAAACTAAACGCAGTTCTAGAAAAAGAGAACACTCGTTGAAACGATAAGAGTGAAAAATGGAGTATTCTTGGCAAATGAAAAGCAAGGCAACTTCTCCAAAAGAAATTTGTTGGGGTCCAACCATTTATTGCAGCAAACAAAACTAAACTAAACTGAAAACTAAAAACAACTGACGCTCCAAGAAAAATGCATAATGCATGAAGCAATAAAAAATAGTGTCTTGAAAGGTGACCTAATTTTTGCCGATGAAGAAGGGGTGCCTTGGGGGCATCCCCAAGCTTTGACACTTGTAATTCTTGTATATTTCTTAAGGTGATGCATGGGCATCCCCAAGCTTGAGCTTTTATCCATTCTTCAACTCATCTCATCACTCTCCGATCCCAACACTTGAAAAGTTCCTTCATACAAAACTAAACACAAATCTATTAGCAACATTAGTTTAAGCATAACATTGAATCAACCCCTTTTTGCTTCAGGTTTCAACCTAAAACCACCACATATAAAGCATATTCTACTGTAGCAACTTCCCCAAAAGTTCCGTGATCAAATGAACTCAAAGAGAAAGCGATAAAGCGGCAAACACAAATATTGGCAGAAATCTGTCAAAACAGAACAGCTGACAAAGGTCAAATTTATAGAGGGTTTTATGTTGCTCAAACCAAAAAGTGTTCAACTAATGAAAGTTTGGATATAACCTGGGACATATGCACAAGAAATCGCAGGTCCAAAAGATATACAGAGAATTTTCACGAATTTTTACGGTGCAGCACCAAAAATTGTTTCAGGACAGCAACATCCCCAAATCTTACCTCACTCAAATTAGAGGCTTCTCTTGGCACAACAACGAAATAAAAAGGATAAGGAGAGGTCATTACAGTAGTAATAACTTCCAAGACTCAAATAAAAGAAAAATAACTGAATGTAAAAATATTGGGTTATCTCCCAAGAGTGCTTTTCTTTAACGCCTTTGAGCTAGGCTCAGTAATTTGAGAAGATGCTCACATAAGAAATATGAATGGAAGCCAAAAAGAGCATCAAGGAGCAAATCTAACCCACTTTCTATGCATAGGAATCTTGTAAGAAAATAAATCAAAGAAGCACATAGCCACAAGTATGGGTGGATTAAACAAGAGCAACTTCGGAACTTTCAATATAAGGAGAGGTGTTTTAGTAACATGCGAATTCCAACAACCATATTTTCCTCTCTCATAATATTTTCAGTAGCATCATGAACAAACTCAACAATATAAATATCACATTCACCCTCCTTTGTTAAGCATGGAGGGCAATCAAATAAGGTATTAGTTAAATAGTTACTCTTGTTGGGAGGTAGACATGGGTAACTCCATTCTTCCTCCTCTTTTTCATCCAATGAGCTTCCAGTTTCATCCATTTCTTCTTCCATAGGCTCCTTCAAGGCATTAGTCACTTCCGTTGGAGAGCATCTATTAAGATATTTATGAATATAGCCATTTTCTTCCTTGTAATTATCAAAGCAAAATGTAAGTATATCATAAACCTCATATTTATACGGTGCATCATCAGTATTTTCAAGCAAATAAGCAAGTTCGAATGCACCCTTCCAAGCAATAAATTCTTCAATTTGTTCCACATCATAAAAGTCATAATTTCCATTAATATAAGAAGATATGGTAACATCATCATTATACTCACGTTGAAAAGGGAGGTGTTTATACCTCCTACAGCAACAAGATCTATCAAAGCAATAAGTAACATTATAAGTAGAGCACACATTTCTAGCAATGATATACAATCTATTGATTTGTTCCCATAAGTGTTTCCCTTTTTGTGACAAGCGGAGTTCCTCATAATAATTTTGCTGCTCTTCCGTGAACCCACCTTGCCAAAAAGATTGAGTTTCAAAGGAACCAACCATTGATAGAAAGCATGATAAAGCAAGACAGTAACAGACCAATAAAAACAACAACTATAGAAGAAACTAATTTTTTTGTGTGTTTTTGATAAAACGATACAAGTAAAAATAAAGTAAAAGCAAAACTAAAACAAAGTAAACGATGTGCGTGTGAAAACTCCCCTTGCAGAAGTCTTCTTCCTCCCCGGCAACGGTGCCAAAAAACTTGATGGGGCCGAGTTGATGTGGGAGCTTCTTCTACTTCAGTCCCTGGCAATGCACCAGAAAACTTGATGATGGTGCTAGAAAGCTTGTTGGCATTTGTTGATGAAGCAAAAATGACCGGCCAGTTGGAAAACCCCAAGAGAAGGTTTTGATGAATATAGCAGCAAGTTTTCCCTAAGTTATGAAACCAAGGTTTAATCGTCCAGGAGGAGGCATACAAACGACTGAAGGTGATGCCCACTAGCTGCGTGATGCTCTAACAAGGGCGCCGTTAACGATTTCTTGTTAGCACGTCTTCAACCAGTAGCAACGTGGAACCTGCACACAACACAACCAAATACTTTGTTCCCAACTTACGATGAGGTTGCCAATCTCACCTGTTTGCTTGAAACAAAGGGTATGAGCATATCGAGTGGAAAGTGATAGTAATATGCGAGTAAAGTAAACAGTGCAAGTAAAGTAAACAGGTGATAGCAATATAAAGGAAATAGGACCGGGGTCCACAGTTCACTACTGATGTCTTTCCATAAGATAAAATAATACATGTTGGATAAACAAATTACAGTTGGGCAATTGATAGAATAAAGACAATGTGCATATGTCGAGAGGATCTCTATGTGATTGATACGTCTCAAACGTATCTATAATTTTTGATGCTCCATGCTTGTTTTTACACCATTTGCCTATTGTTTCGTTACACTTAGTGGCACTTTTATGCATTTTCCGGAACTAACCTATTAACAAGTTGCCACAGTGCCAGTTTCCTGTTTTTTGTTGTTTTTGTGTTTCAGAAGTGATACACAGGAAATATTCTCGGAATTGGACGAAACAAGTTCCTGAAGTCTTATTTTACCCGGAAGCTTCCAGAGATCCGAAGAGGAGTAGGAGGTGGGCCACCAGGGGCCCACACACAGGGGTGGCGCGGCCAGCCCCTGGCCCGCGCCACCACCGTGTGAGGGAGCCTGGCTCCACCTCTGACATCGCCCCTTCGCCTATAAAGACCCCCCGACGGAAAAAACCTAAGTACCCGATCAGATTTCCAGAACACATCGCGATCCGCCGCCGCCGTCGACCCGAAGATCGGGAGGGTCCAGAAGCTCTTCCCGGCACCCTGCCGGAGAGGGGAATCGCCACCGGAGGTCTTCTTCATCGCCATGCTTACCTCCGGAGCGATGAGTGAGTAGTCTACCTTGGACTATGGGTCCATAGCAGTAGCTAGATGGTTGTCTTCTCCACCATGTGCTTCATGTTTAGATCTCATGAGCTGCCCTACATGATTGAGATCACCGTTATGTAATTCTACATGTTTGGTTTGTTGGGATCCGATGAATATTGGTGTTTATGATTAAGTTGCTGTACTGAATATTATCTTTTGTTATCTCTATGTTGTTTATGATCTTGCATGCTCTCTGTTGTTAGTAGCTATCTTAGCCGAGTAGTTGCTAGTGACTCCAAGAGGGGGTATTTATGCTCGATAGTGGGTTCATGCCTCTATTTCACCTGGGGGAGTGACAGAAACCTCTAAGGTGGTAGATGTGCTATTGCTACTAGCGAGAAAACAACATTCATATGCTCAAGGGCATATGCTTTGTTTACATTACACACTTTGCTTAATGCGATTATCTGTTGTTCGCAACTTAATACTTTTGGGGTGTTCGGATTGATATCCCCGGGAGTGGATTATTAGTCATAGATGCAGTTGGATGACGGTCTATGTATTTTGTTGTAATGCCCAGAGTAAATCTCATAGTGATCTTCTTGACATATCACGTTATCTTTATTCTATCAATTGCCCAACTGTAATTTGTTTACCCAGCATGTGTTATTTATCTATGGAGAGACACCACTAGTGAACTGTGGACCCCGGTCCTATTTCCATCATATTGCTATCACCTGTTTACTTTACTCGCATTGTTTACTTTACTCGCACTGTTTACTTTACTCGCATACTATATTGTTTTCCACTCGATACGCTTATAATCTTTGTTTCAAGCAAACCGGTGAGATTGACAACCTCATCGCAAGTTGGGAACAAAGTACTTGTTTGTGTGTGTGCAGGTTCCGCATCACCTTCAGTCGTCGCTGTCTCTCCTCTCCTGATCGATAAACCTTGGTATCTTAACTGAGGGAAAACTAGCCGCTACACTCATCATACCTTCCTCTTGGGGTTCCCAACGGGCTGGTCATTCACCACGCACAAGGACAGTCTGCTCCCACATCAACTTGGCACCATCAGTAATTTCCTGGCGCCATCAACAAGTAGCAGCGATTTACTCTGGGCATCGTAAGGAGTGGACCGAGGCACCCTCACACATAGGGGGCGCGGCCCAGCCCTTGGCCGTGCCGCCCTGGTGTGTGGGGCCCTCGTGGCCCCACTCCGTCTCCTCTTTGGTTCTCTGGAAGCTTCGGTGAAATTCTGGACGACTGGCTTTGGTTTCGTCCAATTCCGAGAATATTTCCCGTGTAACTTTTTTGAAACACAAAAATAGCAAAAAATAGGGAACTTGCACTGTGGCGACATGTTAATAGGTTAGTTCCGCAAAATGCATAAAAGTGCCACGAAGTGTAATGAAACACTAAGCAAATGGTGTAAAAACAAGCATGGAGCATCAAAAATTATGGATACGTTGGAGACGTATCAGCGGTCTACCCCCTGGATTTCTCCGGACGGCGGCACGTCGCTGGGCTAGTGTGTTTGTCTGCCTTTCATTAGGTCATATTGTAAGAAACTAAACCCTAATTACTGAAAAGTAGATAAAAGTAAATGAAAATATTCTTCTTCATTGATTGCTAATTGATACATCTGATGTCCCTTATATAGGAGGACTACTTGGCCCCTAAGTAATAATCTAAAGGATACAGATCCGATCTCTTAACTCCAAATTATCTCTTTCCTATTTAAATAGCTTCCATATATCTCTATGTCTAATAATCCTATATCCCTACACATAACACATATGTAGATGGGAAGCAAAGGTTTTGCGATGCATAGCCCCCGAAGCCCGATCTACGGCGAAATCCTAGCCCGCTGGACCCCCGCGGTCTATGGCACAGGATGTCTCTGCACAGTGGCATGCCAGTGGGCTAGTGTATTTGTTTGCCTTTTGTTAGGTCATATGTAGATGGGAAGCAAAGGTTTTGCAATGCATAGTCCCCGAAGCCCGATCTACGGCGAAACCCTAGCCCGCTGCACCCGCGCAGTCTACCCCCTGGATTTCTTTGGACGGCGGCACGCCGATGAGCTAGTGTGTTTGTTTGCCTTTCGTTAGGTCATATGTACATGGGAAGCAAAGCTTTTTACGATGCATAGCCCCCGAAGCCCGATCTACGGTGAAACCTTAGCCCGCTGCACCCGCGTGGTCTACCCCCTGGATTTCTTCGGACGACGGTACGCCACTGGGCTAGTGTGTTTTTTGGCTTTCGTTAGGTCATATGTACATGGGAAGCAAAGCTTTTTGGGATGTATAGCCCCCGAAGCCCGATCTATGGTGAAACCCTAGCCCGCTGCACCCACACGGTCTACCCCCTGGATTTCTCCGGACGGCGGCACACCGGTGGGCTAGTGTGTTTGATTGTCTTTCGTTAGGTCATATGTAGATGGGAAGCAAAGGTTTTTGCGATGCATAGCCCCCGAAGCCTGATCTACGGCGAAACCCTAGCCCGCTGCACCCGCTCGGTCTACGACACAGGATTTCTTCGCACAACGGCATGCCGGTGGGCTAGTGTGTTTGTTTGCCTTTTGTTAGGTCATATGTAGATGGGAAGCAAAGTTTTTGCGATGCATAGCCCCCGAAGCCCGATCTACAGTGAAACCCTAGCCCGCTGCACCCGCGCGGTCTACCCCCCTGGATTTCTCTGGACGGCGGCACGCTGCTGGGCTAGTGTGTTTGTTTGCCTTTTGTTAGGTCATATGTAGATGGGAAGCAAAGGTTTTGCGATGCATAGCCCCCAAAGCCCGATCTACGGCGAAACCCTAGCCCGCTGCACCCGCGCGGTCTACGGCATAGGATTTCTCCGCACAGCGGCATGCCGGTGGGCTAGTGTGTTTGTTTGCCTTTCATTAGGTCATATGTAGATGGGAAGTAAAGGTTTTGCGATGCATAGACCCAGAAGCCCGATCTACGGCGAAACCCTAGCCCGCTGCACCCGCGCGGTCTACCCTCCTATATTTCTTCGGACAGCGGCACGCCTTTGGGCTAGTGTGTTTGTTTGGCTTTTGTTAGGTCATATGTACATGGGAAGCAAAGCTTTTTGCGATGCATAGCCCCTGAAGCCCGATCTACGGTGAAACCCTAGCCCGCTGCACCCGCACGGTCTACCCTCCTGGATTTCTCTGGACGGCGGCACGCCGGTGGCCTAGTGTGTTTGATTGCCTTTTGTTAGGTCATATGTAGATGGGAAGCAAAGGTTTTTGCGATGCATAGCCCCCGAAGCCCGATCTACGGCGAAACCCTAGCCCGCTGCACCCGCACGGTCTACCCTCCTGGATTTCTCCGGACGGCGGCACACGGGTGGGCTAGTGTGTTTGATTGCCTTTCGTTAGGTCATATGTAGATGGGAAGCAATGGTTTTTGCGATGCATAGCCCCTAAAGCCCGATCTACAGCAAAACCCTAGCCCGCTGCACCCGCGCGGTCTACCCCCTGGATTTCTTCGGACGGCGGCACACCGGTGGGCTAGTGTGTTTGTTTGGCTTTCGTTAGGTCATATGTACATGGGAAGCAAAGCTTTTTGCGATGCATAGCCCCCGAAGTCCGATCTAGGGCGAAACCCTAGCCCGCTGCACCCGCATGGTCTACCCCCTGGATTTCTCCGGACGGGGGCACGCCGGTTGGCTAGTGTGTTTGCTTGCCTTTCGTTAGGTCATACGTAGATGGGAAGCAAAGGTTTTTGCGATGCATAGCCCCCGAAGCCCGATCTACGGCGAAACCCTAGCCCGCTACACCCGCACGGTCTACGGCACAGGATTTCTCTGCACAGCGGCATGCCAGTGGGCTAGTGTGTTTGATTGCCTTTCGTTAGGTCATATGTAGATGGGACGCAAAGGTTTTTGCAATGCATAGCCCCCGAAGCCCGATCTACGGCGAAACCCTAGCCCGCTGCACCCGCGCGGTCTACCCCCTGGATTTCTTCGGACGGCGGCACGCCGGTGGGCTAGTGTGTTTGTTTGGCTTTCGTTAGGTCATATGTACATGGGAAGCAAAGCTTTTTGTGATGCATAGCCCCCAAAGCCCGATCTACAGCGAAACCCTAGCCTGCTGCACCCGCACGGTCTACCCCCCTAGATTTCTCTGGACAGCGGCACGCCGGTGGGCTAGTGTGTTTGATTGCCTTTCGTTAGGTCATATGTACATGTGAAGCAAAGGTTTTTGCGATGCATAGCCCCCGAAGCGGGATCTACGGTGAAATCCTAGCCCGATGCACCCGCGCAGTCTACCCCCTGGATTTCTCCGGACGGCGGCACGCCGGTGGGCTAGTGTGTTTGTTTGCCTTTCGTTAGGTCATATGTAGATGGGAAGCAAAGGTTTTTGCGATGCATAGCCCCCGAAGCCCGATCTACGGCGAAACCCTAGCCCACTACACCCGCGCGGTCTACCCCCTGGATTTCTTTGGACGGCGGCACACCAGGGGTAGTGTGTTTGTTTGCCTTTCGTTAGGTCATATGTAGATGGGAAGCAAAGGTTTTTGCGATGCATAGCCCCCAAAGCCCGATCTACGGCGAAACCCTAGCCCGCTACACCCGCGCGGTCTATGGCACAGGATTTCTCCGCACAGCGGCATGCAGATGGGCTTGTGTGTTTGATTGCCTTTTGTTAGGTCATATGTAGATGGGAAGCAAAGGATTTAGCGATGCATAGCCCCGAAGCCCGATCTACGGTGAAACCCTAGCCCGCTACACCCGTGCGGTTTACCCCTGGATTTCTTCGGACGGCGGCACGCCGGTGGGCTAGTGTGTTTGTTTGGCTTTCATTAGGTCATATGTACATGGGAAGCAATGCTTTTTGCGATGCATAGCCCCCGAAGCCCGATCTATGGTGAAACCCTAGCCCGCTGCACCCGCGCGGTCTACCCCCTGGATTTCTCTAGATGACGGCACGCCGGTGGGATAGTGTGTTTGATTGCCTTTCGTTAGGTCATATGTACATGTGAAGCAAAGGTTTTTGCGATGCATAGCCCCCGAAGCCCGATCTACGGTGAAATCCTAGCCCGCTGCACCAGCGCGGTCTACCCCCTGGATTTGTCCGGACGGCGGCACGCCGGTGGGCTAGTGTGTTTGGTTGCCATTTGTTAGGTCATATGTAGATGGGAAGCAAAGGTTTTTGCGATGCATAGCCCCCGAATCTCGATCTACGGCGAAACCCTAGCCCACTGCACCCGCGCGGTCTACCCCCTTGATTTCTTTGGACGGCGGCACACCGGTGGGCTAGCGTGTTTGTTTGCCTTTCGTTAGGTCATATGTACATGCATGGGAAGCAAAGGTTTTGCGATGCATAGCCCCCGAAGCCCGATCTACGGTGAAACCCTAGCCCACTGCACCCGCGCGGTCTACCCCCTGGATTTCTTCGGATGGTGGTGAAAGGATCGTATGAGCGACTAGAGGGGGGGAGGGTGAATAGGAGCTACCCAATTTTTACTTCTTTTCAAGTTAAGGCTAACAAGAAGGTAAATTCTCTAGATGTGCTACTAAGTGAATTTACCTAGAGTGATAAGCAAGCTAGCAATAATAACAATATAAGTAAAGGTACGAGTAAAGCATAGAGGTAACCGCAATGGAGACACGAAGACACAAGGATGTATTCCCGTAGTTCCTTCCTTGTTACGGGAAGTACGTCTACGTTGGAGAGGTGTGGTGCCACAAAGGCCACCAACGCCACAAAGGCTCACCCTATTCTCCGGTAAACAAGCCACAAAGGCGAGTTCACGCTCCACTAAGCGATGCCCTTGAAGGCGGCACGACACCTTTACACAAAGTATTGGGGCTAGCTCCACAACTCAATTGGAGGCTCCCAAGAAAGCCACAAAGGCAAGAATCACCCCAAAGACGAGTCAATCAATCACTTACAACACCTAGGGTCACAAGAGCCCCAAGGTGCAAATCCTCCAAGCAAATGGAGGTGGAAATGAAATTCCTTCGGTGAAGATGTAGATCGGTGCCTCCTCCTTCAATCCTCCAAAGATCAAGAGCTTTGGTTGGCTAGAAGGGGAGATCTATGGAATTTGGTGTTTTTCCAATGGGGGTAGGTGAGAGCTTCAAAGATGAACAATGGTTGGTGAAGATCTAACCCTACCCCAGCTAGGAGAAGGGGTATTTATAGGTAGGTGGGAATCTGGCCGTTGAGGGAGCACACAGCAGCATTTCCGGCGATAAGTCCGGCGGCGCCGGGCCCTGGGCCGGACGCCCCGGCGGTAAGTCCGGCGGGACCGGACGCCTCGCCGGGAGTCCGGCGGTGGACCGGGCGGATCCGGCGGACCGCCGAAAACCCGATCAGTATATCAGTCCGGCGGCCCCGCCGGGCCAGTCCGGTCTGCCGCCGGGTGGTCCGGTCTGGGGGCCGGCCAGACCAATTTGACCACTTCGGCAGGCGATTCCACCATATTTCTTTTTGTGCATTAGAACCCCTTCACCTGTGAACTTAAACCTGTATGCATATAATTTAAATCTTAGTTCACACAAAACATAGTCTTGTCAATGTAAATCAAAAAAGTAGAAAGGAACAAATGTCCTTTCAATCTCCCCCTTTTTGATTTGCGATGACAAACTATGTTAGAGTCTCATAGGAGAAACAAAGCATGATAACTAATGAATAGTGAGAGTGCTCCCCCATAACATATGCACATGGTAGAATTTGCTTTTGGAATGCAAAGTGCAAGATTTAGATTATAGGGAGCTCCCCCACCATCAATATGAACTAAGCATGGTATGGACAAGATAATATCATGGATAGATAATAATATAGCAAGCATAGACATATCCAATCATAAACATAGAGTGCATAGTGCATAATTAAAGTACACACTTGTACACACACGATAAGGTTCCACTGAGTTTGAGAGATAAAACGGCAAATAAAACGCAAATGGACACAAGCCACTTAAGAACCAAGGAAAACGAAAGCGAGGCTTGTGTCATGCGACGTTATTCCTAGCGACTCTACACTCTTCTCCCCCTTTGGCATCGAAACACCAAAAAGGGACAAGAGAGTAGACGATGCTAGCGCTCAAAAATCTTCACTGGGGACAGGAGACTCCTCCGGATCATCCTCTCCATGAGCACCTTCTTCTTCATCAGCATCTTCTGGCTCTGAGGGTGGCTCGAAGTCTTCAAAGTCTTCAATACCAGCAAACATGTCATCATCAAGAGGCGGCATAACATAGTTGACATACGGGACCGGCTCCAATTCATGCCCAACTGGGGGAACAGCACTGCCCCTAGCAGCCAAGAACTCATTCTGCCTCCTCCGGGTCTCCTGACTCATCTCCATGCTCCTATGAGCCACATCATAAGAGCTGCGACACATCTCCCACAAGTTCTTGAAGAACGCAGCAACACCCTTCTTGCGAGAGGGCCTAGGGTGGCGATGGTGACGACGGCGACTAGTACCAGAACCAGAGGGATGGTGAGGATCAGGAGCACTCATGGTGGGACCTCTAGACCTGGTACGGAGCAAACTGGGAGCCTCTTCAAAACCACCCTGGAAACCAACTGAGAAGGTCTCCATCTCCACGACCTGTCCACGCACAAGAGTAGTCGGAGCCCGGGGCTGCCTGTTGATCAAACGCTGCACATACTGACAATAGTTGGGAGTCATGCACTTGAGAGTGGATCTCTTCATCTCCTGAAAAATGAAGTCACAACCATCTATCTTCCGAAGCTTGTCGGGCTGGCAATAGTACAGCAAGTTCCTGTGATAGCCCCTGACACTAGCATCATCTCCAGCCTTACTTATCAGATTCTGACAGAAGAGCTTGGCAAGAGCATTGTAGTAGTAGTACATCCCTGAAATGGCAGGAGCAGGGTGGGATGGCTCATCTGGATAGCAAATGTGAGTGATCTTCTCCACGGTAAAGGGCGCCTCTGAGTGAATCTTGAAACCTCCAGCCCTACCTCCACCATAGCCCAGAGCATCACAGAAATCAGCAAACGTGGCGGTGAACACATCCTGGCCAGTCATCCAAGAGAAGGACTCATCTGGGTCATTATGGAAGAACACAGTGCAGCAGAACTGACGGACAACCAAAGGCTGAATAGACTCGGAGAGAGTGACAAGGTCCATAATATCCATCTTGAGAAGAGCCTCATTGATGTAGCGAAAGTCCCTGGAGACATGGTGCTGAAAGTGCTCGACATTGAGGGATTTAGGCACCACATAGAATCCACTCTTCATTTGCTCAGATTCATCATAGTAATCATCCCACATAGCACGCTGAGAATCAGTCCAGAACCTCTTGTCATTGCCAGTGTACTGCCTCTCATGAAAGCGGTACGGGTTTGCAAGGCGAAGTTTACGCCAAATGCTGATATTGGCTGTACCCAAGTTATCTTCAATTTCCTGCTCCTTCTCCACATCCACCGGGCCACGAGCCCCCTTACCCTTCCGAGGTGGATGGGTTCCACGAGAGTAAACAAGCTTGGACCTCATCCACGGCCCTGTAGCTGCAGAGGTGCCACCTTCAGCTGCGGTCTTCCCTGTCTGACGAGTACGGCGCGAAGTCTGCCCCTCAATCTCATCAATCTTCCTCTTCTTGGCCTCGAAGGCGCGAAGCTCTTCTGCGGTTTCAATCCGGTAATCACTGTCCTCAGTCGAAGTGGAGTCTGAAAAACGCAAGCAAAGCAAAGCAACACCAGATAAAGATACATGTCACGGAAAAGAAACTCAAAGTCGGGTAGGGACAAGTGCATGATGGAGAGGTAGAATGGCAGTGAGGTTCGGCGCTAGGTCCGGCGGGACCGGACCGTGGGCCGGACCGTCCGGCGGGCCGCCGGGCCATTCCGGCGAGCTCGCCGAACTGGTATACTGAATGCCAGTTCGGCGGGTCCGCCGAGATGGTCCGGTGGTCCGCCGGATGATCCGGCGCCAGGTCCGGCGGCCGCCGGATCTTTCGCCGAAACACCCACATGTCAAACTACCCCCAATCTTGACTCAACAACTTGTCACTACAAACTTTGAAGGGTACAAGGATGCCAAGGAACACACACTAGACCAACAAGGAACGAAACCCTAAAAAGGATCTATCCCTAGACAAGATGAAACGAACCCAAGGAGATGAAACTAAACCTAGATACACACTAGATCTACTCATACACGAGCATGAACAAACGGAGTGTGAGGCAAGGGCTAGAGGAAGGAGAGAAAACGAGGGAGTTACCCGAAGACATGGTGCACAAGAAGATGAGGAAGAATCCCGATCTCCCAATGCGGTTGACGAAACGTGACGATCTTCGGAGGAAAGCTTCAAACCACCCCGATCTACACCCGATCTAAATTTGGAAGAGATTGGTTGGGTGGAGAGGCTAGGGGGAGGAGAAGCTTGATGGGGCGGCGCCAATGGAGTTGGGGGCGGGCGTGGGGAGAGGAGGAAGTGGGAAAAACTGCCCAGGAAACCCTCCCCACGAAGTTTATATAGGCCGCCAGTCCGGCGGTAAGTCCGGCGGGACCGGGCCGTGCGCCGGACGGTCCGGCGGGCCGCCGGGCCATTCCGGCGAGGCCGCCGAACCGGTATACTGAATACCAGTTCGGCGGATCCGCCGGGCTGGCCCGGTGGGCCGCCGGGCAGTCCGGCGCCAGGTCCGGCGACCGCCGGGCAGGCTGCCGAAACACCTTTAGGACTAGTAAGATTTGGCAATTTTCGATATGTGACATGTATCAATAAGAAGAGCATGGTGTGCGAAAGAAATCAACAACCATCAAACTTGTTTGCAAGAAAATCAACTTAAGATTGCATGCCTTCCAAAGAAGCACAACAACAAACACACGAGATTTGAAGACATGCAATGGTGGGGGATTTCCCCCCCTATGTGTGTTCACCAATGTCGTGACACCGCGAAGAGACATGCTTGGGCTCAAATGACATTAGTGATCTTATAATGTCGCACAATTGAGTATGCATCGTGCCATTAATTGACACGATGACTATCCTCAACTATGCGCATCTAGACAAGAACAACACACTAAATATGGGAGTAAATGCACCTAGCTCAAGCCACATTGCTTGAATCAATGATATTTAGTTCATGCCTCAATTCCCGGAATCTTGCTTCATCAAGAGGCTTTGTGAATATATCGGCAAGTTGCTCATGAGTGCCAACATAAGATAGATCAATATCTCCACGGTTGACATGATCCCGAATGAAATGATGACGAATCTCAATATGCTTCGTCTTGTTGTGTTGCACCGGGTTGTGAGCGATCTTGATTGCACTTTCATTATCACATAAAAGAGGCACTTTGTCAAAAATGACACCGTAATCCTTCAAAGTTTGCCTCATCCATAAGAGTTGTGCACAACAACTAGCCTGTAACAACTCAGAAATTGTAATCCACTTCTTATTAATTTTAAATACCAAATTTTGGACCCAGATAAAACTTCTTATCTATTATTTCATGCATACATGTATTTTCTATTGTTTGTATTCTATGATTTCATGTGTGTTATTTTTGATTGTGCATTGGTTAGTTAATTCGAAGTGAACCAACAGAAGCATTAGAGAAGAACCCCAAAGATCAAAAGAACCAGAAGCAAGAGAAATAAAGAAAGGAGAAGAAAAGTTTGATCTAGAAAAAGTTAACCACTACCCTACTTTGAGCCCTTGGATTAAGAAATCTGTAACCCACCTCCATGTTTGGCCAGTTAGTTGAGCTTCACCAAGTCACATACTACCTCAACCAACAAGTATCTACCCAAAATTCAAATCAGAGCTTGACTCAATCATCTGCTAAACTTTGAATCTGAATCATATGACAACCCCAAATTCAAAATAGCCCTGGAGCAAAACACCACCTCTGGACCTAACAAAAATTGTTTTAGAGTCCCTATCCAATATAATGACCAACCCAATTGGAAATTTTAAAAAATTCAAATTTTGATTTCATGCGGGCTTTTCGTCGAACACGTTCTGGGCAGAAATCACACAAAATCGAAACAACTGTTTGCAACAGTGGTTGGCAGCCCTAGCCCTAGTCCCTGACCTCCAAGCAGTGCCCTGGACTCTCCTTTGTCGATCCCTTGTCTCCCCTGCCCAAACCACGGCCATGAGACATGAAGGCATGGAGGAAGAACACCCCGGACCCCTCCCAGGTCCCCCTCTGAACCAGACCGCCTCGACACCTCTGATACGTCTCAAACGTATCTATAATTTTTGATGCTCCATGCTTGTTTTTACACCATTTGTATATTGTTTCGTTACACTTAGTGGTACTTTTATACATTTTCTGGAACTAACCTATTAACGAAATGCCACAGTGCCAGTTTCCTGTTTTCTGCTGTTTTTGTGTTTCAGAAGTGATACACAGGAAATATTCTCGGAATTGGACGAAACAAGTTCCTGAAGTCATATTTCACGGGGAAGCTCCCAAACATCCGAAGACCTGACGGAGGGGGGCCACGTGGCCCCCACACACAGGGGCGGCGCGGCCACCCCCCTCGCCGCGCCGGGCCCGCGTGAGGGCCGTGGTCCCTCCTCTGACATCGTACTTTCGCCTATATATACCCCCTGACGAGAAAAACCTAAGGGCCCGATCAGTTTTCCAGAATACATCGCGATCCGCCGCCGCCATCGACCCGAAGATCGGGAGGGTCCAGAAGCTCTTCCCGGCACCCTGCCGGAGAGGGGAATCGCCACCGGAGGTCTTCTTCATCGCCATGCTTGCCTCTGGAGCGATGAGTGAGTAATCTACCTTGGACTATGGGTCCATAGCAGTAGCTAGATGGTTGTCTTCTCCACCATGTGCTTCATGTTTAGATCTCATGAGCTGCCCTACATGATTGAGATCACCGTTATGTAATTCTATGATGTTGGTTTGTTGGGATCCGATGAATATTGGTGTTTATGATTAAGTTGCTGTACTGAATTATATCTTTTGTTATCTCTATGTTGTTTATGATCTTGCATGCTCTCCGTTGTTAGTAGCTATCTTGGCCGAGTAGTTGCTAGTGACTCCAAGAGGGGGTATTTATGCTCGATAGTGGGTTCATGCCTCTATTTCACCTGGGGGAGTGACAGAAACCTCTAAGGTGGTAGATGTGCTGTTGCTACTAGGGAGAAAACAACATTCATATGCTCAAGGGCATATGCTTTGTTTACATTACACACTTTACTTAATGCAATTATCTGTTGTTCGCAACTTAATACTTTTGGGGTGTTCGGATGATATCCCTGAGGGTGGATTATTAGTCATAGATGCAGTTGGATGGCGGTCTATGTATTTTGTTGTAATGCCCAGAGTAAATCTCATAGTGATCTTCTTGACATATCACGTTATCTTTATTCTATCAATTGCCCAACTGTAATTTGTTTACCCAGCATGTTATTTATCTATGGAGAGACACCACTAGTGAACTGTGGACCCCGGTCCTATTTTAATCATATTGCAATCACCTGTTTACTTTTCCCGCACTGTTTATTTTACTCGCATATTACTACTATTTTCCACTCGATACACTCATAACCTTTGTTTCAAGCAAACCGGTGAGATTGACAACCTCATCGCAAGTTGGGAACAAAGTACTTGTTTGTGTGTGTGCAGGTTCCGCGTTGCTGCTGGCCGAAGACGAGTCAACAAGTGTCGTAAACGGCGCCCTTGTTGGAAGCTACTAAGCCAGTCCGCATCACCTTCAGTCGTCACCGTCTCTCTTCTTCAAGAACGATATTAAACCTTGGTTTCTTAACTGAGGGAAAACTAGCCGCTGCACTCATCATACCTTCCTCTTGGGGTTCCTAACGGGCTGGTCATTCACCACGCACAAGGACTGTCTGTTGCCACATTCACCTGAAGCATCATGCTACTTTTCTGGCGCCGTTGCCGGGGACACTCCTACATCAACTATATTTTCCCCCATCAACTCGGCCCCATCAATACTTTTCTGGCGTCGTTGCCGGGGAAGAGAGAAGACTTCTGCGAGGGGAGTTCTTCGCACACACATTCTTTACTTTGTTATTTGTTTTGCTTTACTTTATTTTATTTTACCTGCATTGCTTTTTATCAAAAAATCCAAAAAAATTAGAATCCTTGGTAGCTGTTTTTACTTGTTTACTTTCGTTTTGCTAAAATGGGTACTCCTAAAAACACCAAGTTGTGTGACTTTGCTAGCACGAACAATAGTGATTTTATCTGCACTCCTATTGCACCAACTGTTCCTGCTACCACCTTTTATGAGATCAAGCCTGCTTTATTGAACCTTGTTATGAAAGAGCAATTTTCTGGTGCTAGTACTGAAGATGCTGCAGCTCATCTCAACAATTTTGTTGAGCTATGTGAGATGCAGAAATATAAAGATGTTGATAGTGATATTATTAAGCTCAAGCTGTTTCCTTTTTCTTTGAGAGGAAAGGCTAAAGATTGGTTGCTGTCTTTGACTAAGAATAGTATTGATTCATGGGCTAAGTGTAAGGATGCTTTTATTGGTAGATATTATCCTCCTGCTAAGATTATAGCTTTGCGTAGCAATATTATGAAGTTTACTCAGTTTGATAATGAACATGTTGCTCAAGCTTGGGAAAGAATGAAATCTATGGTAAAGAATTGCCCCACTCATGGACTGACTACTTGGATGATTATCCAAACTTTTTATGCAGGACTGAATTTTTCTTCAAGGAACCTACTTGATTCAGCTGCTGGAGGCACCTTTATGTCCCTTACCTTGGGCGCCGCATCAAAGCTACTCGACAACATGATGGTAAATTATTCCGAATGGCACACCGAGAGAGCTCCACAAGGTAAGAAGGTAAATTCTGTTGAGGAAACCTCTTCCTTGAGTGATAAGATTGATACAATTATGGCTATGCTTGCTAATGATAGGACTCATGTTGATCCTAATAATGTTCCTCTAGCCTCTCTGGTTGCTCAAGAAGAGCAAGTTGATGTGAATTTCATTAGAAATAACAATTTTAATAACAATGCTTATAGGAACAATTTTGCTAGTAACAATTATAGGCCGTATCCTTCTACCAATGCTAATGGATATGGTAATTCTTATGGTAATTCCTACAACAACACTAGGGCCGCACCCTCCGAGCTTGAGGTAATGCTCAAGGACTTCATCGGTAAACAAACTGCTTTTAACAAGACTGTTGAGGAAAAGTTAGGCAAAATTGATATTCTTGCTTCTAAAGTTGATAGCCTTGCTCATGATGTTGAACTTCTGAAATTAAAAGTGTTCCCTAATGATGAGAATGTGAGCAATATTGTTGCTGCCGCTAATACTACCCAAGTTAGAATTGATGAAAATATTAGATTGTTAGCGGAATTGCATGCCAGGTGGGAAAGAGAAGATGAGATGGCTAGAGAGATGAAGGTATGTACTATTACTACCTCTAATGATGTTGCTCCTACTGATAGCAACCCTCTTACTTTGATTGGTGTAGAGAAAACTCCCACTCCTTGTGTTAAAAGGCCTAAAACTGCCAAAACTTTTTCTCAAAAGAGTGCTGAAATTTTTCGGAGTGTGGGAGATGATAGCTCTATTTCCTTTAATGATTTTGATGTTGATGGCTGCAATATATCTGAAGTTATTTTGTTCTTGCAAAAGCTTGCTTTGACTCCCAATGCTAGTTCTTTAAATATTGCTTTTACTAAGCATATTACCAATGCTCTTATAAAGATTAGGGATGAAAAGTTGGAGCAAAAAGCCTGTGTTCCCAAGAAGTTAGAAGATGGTTGGGAACCCATCATTGATATGCATGTTAATGGTTATGATTGTCATGTTTTATGTGATCTAGGTGCTAGTATTTCCATCATGCCTAGAAAGATTTATGACATGCTTGATTTACCACCGCTTGAAAAATGTTATTTTGATGTTCCTATTGCTGATGTTGCTAAGAAGAGACCTTTGGGAAGGATTAATGATGTTCTTATTGTGGTTAACAATAACCCTGTTCCCGTTGATTTTCTTGTTATGGACGTTGAATGCCATGCTTCATGTCCTATTATTTTGGGAAGACCCTTCCTTCGAACTGTAGGTGCTATCATTGATATGAGGGAAGGCACTATCAAGTATCAATTCCCACTAAAGAAAGGTATGGAACACTTCCCTAGGAAAAGAAAGAAATTACTTTTTGACTCTATTCTTAGAGCAAATTATGAGCTTAATGCTTCATCACTTGATATTACTTGATTCGCAATTTTCTACGCCTAGCTCAAAGGCGTTAAAGAAAAGCACTCTTGGGAGATAACCCATTGTTTACTTTTCAGTACCTTTTCTTTTATTTGAGTCTTGGAAGTCATTACTACTGTAATGACCGCTCCTTATCTTGTTTATTTCGTTTTTGTGCCAAGAGAAGCCTCTAATTTGAGTGAGGTAAAGATTTGGGGATGTTGCTGTCCTGAAACTGTTTTCGGTGCTGCACCGTAAAAATTCGTGAAAATTCTCTGTTTATCTTTTGGACCTGCGATTTCTTGTGCATATGCCCCAGGTTATATCCAAACTTTTCTTAGTTTAACACTTTTTGATTTGAGCAACAGAAAATCCCTCAAAAATTCGTCCATTATCAGCTGTTCAGTTTTGACAGATTTCTGCCAATATTTGTTTTTGCCACTTTATCGCTTTCTTTTGAGTTCTTTTTGATCATGGAACTCTTGTGGAAGTTGCTACAGTAGTACATACTTTATATGTGGTGGTTTTGGGTTGAAACCTGAAGCTAAAAGAGGTTGAATATATTTTATGCTTACACTAATGTTGCTAATAGAATTGTGTTTAGTTTTGTATGAAGGAAGTTTTCAAGTGTAGGGATTGGAGAATGATGAGATGAGTTGAAGAATGGACAAAAGCTCAAGCTTGGGGATGCCCATGCATCACCCCAAGAAATATCCAATAAGTACAAGCGTCAAAGCTTGGGGATGCCCCCGAGGCACCCCTTCTTCATCGGTAAAAATTAGGTCACCTTTCAAAACACTATATTTTTATTGCTTCATGCACTATGTGTTTTTCTTGGAGCGTCAGTTGTTTTAGTTTTCTTAGTTGGTTTAGTTTGTTTGTTTGCTGCAATAAATGGTTGGACCCCAACAAATTTCCTTTGGAGGAGATGTACTCGTTTTCATTTGCAAAGAATGCTCTAGTTTTCACTCTTATTAAAAATCGAGCATTCTACTTTTTCTGCTACTGCTTTTGGTTTTCGTTTTCGCCTTGATATGCGTTCAGATCTTGTAATATCTCTTCATCAAGGTGTATTTTTGCCTCTGATCTTTATTGGTTTTCATCAAAAGAGGTATTTATAAAAATTTCAAATGGTGTTGGAAAAGAGAAAAAGCTTTGTGCAAAATAGTGGTACAAGAAGGAGCTTGTGTAGACTGCGGCTTAGGCTTTTTCATGTCATGCTTGATGTCTTTTTGATAGTATGCTTAGTGGTTTTGCTGTAGCATGACTTGTCTCAAATAACTGAGATTGCTTAATGAGCCTTTGAAAAAATCATGCGTTGTTTTTATTGTATGGAAGCATTATTTTGGTTTTCTCCTTGATGCTTTATTTGGGTTGACTTGGCGCATGCTCACACATGTTAGACTCTTACAAAGTCGCCATTAGCCTTCATGATCATTTAGTTTTTGACTTTTGATGCCATCGTATGCTTCTTTTAATGTCGCTTTGTCGCTTTGCATGATTATGGCCATTATTGCTCTCTTAGTTGGTCGCTCCCAGTCTTTTGCTAGCCCTCGCCTTGTACTGAGTATGAGCTCTACTCGTGCATCCAACTCCTAAAAGCCAAAGTTTTCCATTGTGTCCACCATACATACCTATTAGCAATTTGCTATTCCAAGTAAATTTGACTTGCTTTTATTTTCTCTTCAAATTAAACTCTTACCAGTGTTATGCGAAATTCGGTCAGTAAAGCTCTCACGAACCGGAAGGCACACTTTACTTTTTCCTGTTCTTAAAAATTTGACATTGTGGTCTTTTATGCTGAGTTGTTATGCTTGCAAGTTGTAAGTTGGATTCTAGCCAAGCCATGCTGTCATGGGGCAAGCTTTCAACATTGCACCTCTTATTTGAGTTGATATCGTGATCTTTTGTTTATGGAGGCCCGCTGTGTGAAATGAATTGGGAATCTTGTGAGGATCATGGAGTTTTTATATGTGTTAGGGAAACGCCGGGCCGCCAATCTAAGCCATGCATAATTCATGGTGGAAATTTGCAGCATACCCATGGTGAACATTCGACGACGCATCTCACAATAAAAAGCTAAACAATATAGCAAATAAAAGAGATGTCGAGGTGTTCATTGTCTGCTTGTCCTGTCATTTTGGTGTGGGCTTGTTCCATGTCATCGGGCACGGAGGTACCCCATTGGCGGTTCTCAATGATATGCATATACTTACAATGACAAGAGCCTTGCTTGGGACTCTAAGTAAATTAGCATGGTTTGGGTACTCGTATTCACGGGACACGAGGTTTTCAACTTATGATTTGTCAAGCATATGCATCATAACTGTTCTCGCATTAACTCTAACCATTCAAGATGCTTATGATGGGGGCAATGAGAGCTCAAAGCCGGTAAGTACCATAATTTTTGAAGGTTATAAAACTTGCAATCACTGCTTCCCTCTGCGAAGGGCCTTTCTTTTACTTTTATGTTGAGTCACCACCTTCTTTCTTTATGCACCATTAAGAGAGCATAGTTGTCATTCTTAGTGTGATATGCATTGTCCCAAAGTTCATTGATTGACTCATATTGTTGGTTTCACTTGTTCTTAAATTATTTGTATCTAGTCGCCCTCTTAAACTTTGAGGTGTCCTATGCATTTATGTTTTGCTCTCTTTGAAGGACAAGCTGAAAACCATTTGTATGTTTTTCCTTATGATTTGAACACACGTTTGACTTTCATTGTTTCATTATCATGATCTTTTGTTTGTGTTCATTTGCATGTTTACAACATGGTTGCTAAGTTCTTATTGTCATGATTATATCTTTCATGCCCATGTTTTAAGTTCTATTGATCCCAGCTCATCAATGCTTACATATATGATCAAGATTGTGTAGGTGCATGTCACCTCAAAAATTATTCTTTTGTTATCACTTACCTACTCGAGGACGAGCAGGAGTTAAGCTTGGGGATGCTTGATACGTCTCAAACGTATCTATAATTTTTGATGCTCCATGCTTGTTTTTACACCATTTGTATATTGTTTCGTTACACTTAGTGGTACTTTTATACATTTTCCGGAACTAACCTATTAACGAAGTGCCACAGTGCCAGTTTCCTGTTTTCTGCTGTTTTTGTGTTTCAGAAGTGATACACAGGAAATATTCTCGGAATTGGACGAAACAAGTTCCTGAAGTCATATTTCACGGGGAAGCTCCCAAACATCCGAAGACCTGACGGAGGGGGGCCATGTGGCCCCCACACACAGGGGCGGCGCGGCCACCCCCTGGCCGCGCCAGGCCCGCGTGAGGGGCCGTGGTCCCTCCTCTGACATCGTACTTTCGCCTATATATACCCCCTGACGAGAAAAACCTAAGGGCCCGATCAGTTTGTCCAGAATACATCACGATCCGCCGCCGCCGTCGACCCGAAGATCGGGAGGGTCCAGAAGCTCTTCCCGGCACCCTGCCGGAGAGGGGAATCGCCACCGGAGGTCTTCTTCATCGCCATGCTTGCCTCCGGAGCGATGAGTGAGTAATCTACCTTGGACTATGGGTCCATAGCAGTAGCTAGATGGTTGTCTTCTCCACCATGTGCTTCATGTTTAGATCTCATGAGCTGCCCTACATGATTGAGATCACCGTTATGTAATTCTATGATGTTGGTTTGTTGGGATCCGATGAATATTGGTGTTTATGATTAAGTTGTTGTACTGAATTATATCTTTTGTTATCTCTATGTTGTTTATGATCTTGCATGCTCTCCGTTGTTAGTAGCTATCTTGGCCGAGTAGTTGCTAGTGACTCCAAGAGGGGGTATTTATGCTCAATAGTGGGTTCATGCCTCTATTTCACCTGGGGGGAGTAACAGAAACCTCTAAGGTGGTAGATGTGCTGTTGCTACTAGGGAGAAAACAACATTCATATGCTCAAGGGCATATGCTTTGTTTACATTACACACTTTACTTAATGCAATTATCTGTTGTTCGCAACTTAATACTTTTGGGGTGTTCGGATGATATCCCCGAGGGTGGATTATTAGTCATAGATGCAGTTGGATGGCGGTCTATGTATTTTGTTGTAATGCCCAGAGTAAATCTCATAGTGATCTTCTTGACATATCACGTTATCTTTATTCTATCAATTGCCCAACTGTAATTTGTTTACCCAGCATGTTATTTATCTATGGAGAGACACCACTAGTGAACTGTGGACCCCGGTCCTATTTTAATCATATTGCAATCACCTGTTTACTTTTCCCGCACTGTTTATTTTACTCGCATATTACTACTGTTTTCCACTCGATACACTCATAACCTTTGTTTCAAGCAAACCGGTGAGATTGACAACCTCATCGCAAGTTGGGAACAAAGTACTTGTTTGTGTGTGTGCAGGTTCCGCGTTGCTGCTGGCCGAAGACGAGTCAACAAGTGTCGTAAACGGCGCCCTTGTTGGAAGCTACTAAGCCAGTCCGCATCACCTTCAGTCGTCACCGTCTCTCTTCTTCAAGAACGATATTAAACCTTGGTTTCTTAACTGAGGGAAAACTAGCCGCTGCACTCATCATACCTTCCTCTTGGGGTTCCTAACGGGCTGGTCATTCACCACGCACAAGGACTGTCTGTTGCCACATTCACCTGAAGCATCATGCTACTTTTCTGGCGCCGTTGCCGGGGACACTCCTACATCAACTATATTTTCCCCAGTCAACTCGACCCCATCAACCTCCCATCGCGCCAGGACACTCCTACAACACGCCGCAGCCCGCCGCCCACGCCAGAACCAAGCCTTGCCCCTCCCACGGCCGACACACACGGTGTACTGGCCGCCACTGGACATCGCCGGTGCTCCCTCTCCCGCCTATAAAACGGCCACCTCTCTTCCCTGAAAAGAACCACGCCATCACCAGGAACCTCCTAGACATAATCTCCTCGCTAGTTGCTCGCAGGTTTGAGCCCGCCAGAGCCGGCCGAGCTCTAGGACGCCCGCGCGTTCCCGGCGTTCCAGAGCCTCCCTCGAGCTGCCGCCAGTACAAGGTGGACGAGGACTCCCTCCGCCGCCGGACTGCGCCTCGCCGTCGCCTCCCGTCCCTTCCTCGCCGAGCCCCGCCGCCGTGCCGTTCCCAGCCGCCACCACCGGTGAGTTCGCTGTAGCGAGGACGAAGATGATCCCGTACCGATTCGGTCCATTTAGTTCTGACCGGCGGGCCCCGCCTGTCAGCTACATTTTTTTTCCAGCACCGCCCAGGAAGAGCTAACGGGCCGGCCAGATTCGTCTCCCCGGCCCATATTAGTTCCCGTCCGTTACTTTTTTTTCCGAAGAAACCTTTTCATTATTGTTTAATTACTGCAACTTCAAATCCAATTTCCCGGAGTTGTAGGAATGCAAATTTAGCAAATAAGATGTCGTTGGAAAGCTTGTAAAATGCCCTACACTGTAGAATTGGTTAGAATTCCATTTGAATTAGGAATAAAATGAGATAGGAATAGTGTGACCATAGCTTTATTAACCCTAGAATATTTCTAGAAAATTGTTTAAGCCTCCTAAAATCCTGAAATTTAAATTGTGAACTCACCAATGACCCCCCCCCCCCTTACTGTTAGTCAACTTTAATCAACTCAAACCTGGTTAGTGGTACCCATTTAGACCCTAACCCAAGCCTATCTTGTAGCATAAAATGATAGATTTCTAAAATACCCTAGATTTGTTTTCCCCCAATACCAATCCACTTAGTTAAACCCTCCTCACTTGAACCAGCCCTTTTAACCATAGTTACTCACCCATACTCCAAAAAGTACACAACACATGGCATATGGTAGAAAATCTAACTTGCACACTTGAGGAAAATTAGAAGAAAAACTTACAATCCAACACCCCAAATTGCAACATGAATGCTATTGTTAGCAAACAAAGATGTGTGCTTGGTGTGTTGTTAGCATTGTGTAGTGATTGTGTGCTTTGTGTTTACTCGTTATTAGACGCTAGTGTTGCCGAGGAGGATATTGGAGGGGATTATTATCAAGAAGAAGAAGAGTACCCCGGACACTTTGCCAACCAAGGCAAGCCATCTTTTGATTCATACTCCCAATGCCTAGTTTTAATATTGCATTCTACTTGTTTTAAGTAAATTGCATGATTGAATTGCTAGAGTAGAATGATAGAAGTATAGTGATATCTTGCTTCACAAGAGCATCAAGCTGAGTTTATCCAATCATATTTAGTGGTATCATCACTCAATGTAGTTGCTTAGTCGCTAATAATATTGAGGCCATCTATAAGGGGAACTCTATTTGAAGAATGGTGACTTGAACTTGAAACTTGAATTGGAGATTGCTCCTACCTAAGGGCTTTATGAAAGAAATTAATCTTGACTAAGAACTATGAAATATATTTCTCAAATGACAACGAGTGATGTACATGGGAGCCAACCATACCGTACGACCACATTACCCCTATATGGGAAGGGGCTTAGTCCGTAGCTTGTTTATCTTAGTATGGGAGGCCTTGTATCAAATAATTATGGAAGGACACCGTGCGCGGCTACTTCTAAACCAGGTGGATTTCCACTAACCCGGCATCCCGGGATGGCTAGAACTAGAGGCACCGGAGCGGGGATTCCGTATCCCGGGCTCTAGGGAAGGATCCTATACTAGGGTGAGCAAGTGAAAGAGTTTGTTTGATTATCTGAACCCCGCATACTTGTGTATGACGATCCGTGGATTTTTCCCGGTAGATGTATCAAATCTTGTGGGTAAAGTGTACCCCTCTGCAGAGGTTTTCAAACTATTCGAATAGCCGCGTCCGCGGTCATGGACAGTTGGCTAACTCTACTTGACTTTTGTCAAAGATAAAAATCACAATGGTGAACATGGTGAATGACTTGACTTGACCATGGTGTTGACACACTTGAAGCTCCTTTAGATTGAACTTAGAGAACTAAACTCCTTTTCTACCAATGAACATTCTTGGGAAATAAAACTAGCTTTTGCAAAAACAACTTAGTGCTTAGTCCACCATATCAACCTTGCATTTCTACTTCATCATTTCATTTATAAGATGGTTTGCGAGTGCATCCAATGTACTCATGGCTGTGTCCCTGGCTATCAACTTGGCCAGACTATGGGGAAGAATACCAGGAGGAAGGGTATGAAGAAGAGTACCAGAACTAAGCTCGTCTCCATGAGTCGCCATTGCCTGTAGGGTGAAGGCATGGACCCGAAGACGTTATTTCCGCTGTTATAATGTGTTGTAATATGAACTTGGTCTCTATGACCATTGTATTTGAATCATCATATTGTAATGTCTATGGAACTGGTTACCAACTACGTTATGTATATCGCAACAATGGTTCTGGGATTGCGGTGGAATACATAACGGGCACTTCGAATTTGTATCAAATTTGAGGTCGTCACAAGTTGGTATCAGAGCCTAGGCTGACCTTAGGAGACCTTAGTTAGAATGGGCGTTAAATGAAAACTTGATAACAGCAAAGATCTAAGTAATGGTTGCAAAAATTGCTTAGTCTTTCCTCTCTATTTGCAAAGTTTTATACATACTTCAGTTTTTGCCTACTTAAAATTTTGCACACTTGAGTTGATCACTAACTTAAGCTAATCTAAAATTTTGTAGATGGCCCCGGTATTCGTTGAACACTACCAGTTGGGCCATGGTGGCAGCCTGTGTTTCGAGCGCGACCTCACCACCCTGACCTTGTTCTTGGATCATTTGTATCCGGAGTTCAAGGGAGCCGTGCTCAATGAACACCCGGATGGAGAGCTACGGTGGCTTATCAGGGCCAGTTGCCGTGGCAAGAAGGGGAATTTGGGTTCTCCAAGGATCAAGTTCGAGCTTGTGGAGAACACTTGGGCCGATGGTTTGGTCCGAGCGATGCAGGAGATGCACGCCCGCTTGTGCGGACTGCATGTTGAGGAGGTTCAGGGAGAGCACTTTAGGAACTTTGCTCGGCGTGATGCGGATGGATGTCCCGCAAACATGCCCGGGCAGAATGAGCCGAGTACCTACATCGATCACATGGACTTCTTGCTGTACTCCACTCAGCAGGAGGCCGATCGTGCCCGTACCAAGGCCAACCTTGAGCACTTCGCACTGGTGGAGGCGAGGAGCACTATCAGGATACTTGCGAAGGAGCGCAAGAGCCTTCGTCGCCAGCGCGATGAGAAGGATCGGGACATGGAGGAGTTGAAGGCCAATGTGGCTGAGCTGACTAAGTACATTGAGAGTCTTGAGGACCACCTTGGTGAGGAGGAAGGCATTGATCTCCGCAAGGAGGATAATGCCCTCATTAGTGATGAGGATGACTTCATGGAGGACCTTGATGATCCGGAAGATGGTGGGCATAACGGATTCATTGTGAGTGATGAGGAGGAAGACCTCGAGGAGCCCGCTATTTAGATCAGAGATCCACGAGCTAGCTAGTTATGAGTTCACCTTGAGTCACTTCGTGTAGGTGTGAGTTGTATCCCCCTCTCTAGTAGACGAGTCGCAATGGTTTGATGTAAACCATTTGTAATGTGTGAACTCGTATGTATGATATGTTTGATGAGTGTTGAATGAAATATGAATTTGGCTCTTAAGGCCTTAGTAAGACAAAATTGCATCATCCATGTTACCTTTAAATCTTAGCAAATTAGCTTTTCCCTCTTGTCTTACACACCTTATCTTCAGATGCCGCGAGCACCCCCACCCCTGAACCCGGAAAATGGCCGAACTGCTAAGGTTGATCATGGAAGATCGGGAAGCAGCCCGAGCTGAGCGCCAAGCTAACTTGGCCACTCTTCAGCAATTAACCCAGATGGCAATGAACCACAACAATGGCAATGGCAATGGCAATGGTGAAGGAGAAAACAATGGCAATGGTGATCACCGATCCAAGTTGAGGAATTTCCAAAACACCAACCCTCCTATGTTCACTAAGTCTGAAGAGCCCTTAGATGCCGATGACTGGCTTCACACTATGGAAAACAACTTGGCAGTCGCTGAAGTGGGTGAGAATGAGAAGGTCTTGTACACCACCCACTACCTTGCGGGAGCCGCAAGAGCCTGGTGGGATAGCACCCGTGCAATGCAAGCCCCATGGTATGTGATGCCTTGGGAGGAGTTCAAGAGCAAATTTAGCAAGGCCCATGTTCCTTTGGGATTGGTTAAAAGGATGAGAGATGAGTTGAGAAATCTAAAGTAAGGTTCCCTATCTGTGGTGGATTACCGTGACAAGTTCCTTACCTTGTCTAGGTATGCCCCAGATGACACCAACACCACTGAGAAGAAGCAAGAAATGTTTCTGGATGGACTTCATGATGAGATGCAATGTGTCTTGGTCAGTATCCACTTTGCCGACTTGGAGTCGCTGGTTGACTCTGCCATTCAGATGGAAGGCAAACTTAAGCAAGCTACCGAGAACCGCAAGCGCCGTATGATGTATCAAGGCAACTCGAGCAACTCGCAGAAGCCAAGGGGAAATGCACCTATGGGTTTCGCCCCTAGACCTATGAGGCCATCTGCACCTGCTCCACGTCCCAACTATCCCAACCGTCCGCCCGGCAACAACTTCAACCGTGCACCTCCAAGACCTAGTGGCAACAACTTTAACACCAATACTCCAAGGCCAAATGGCGCCCCTGTGTTACCCAAGCCTGGTGACAAGTCTGGTGTTACTTGTTATGAGTGTGGTCTCAAAGGGCACTACTCCAATGAGTGCCCCAAAAAGCTGAATGATGCATCCAAGACCACTGCTCCTGTTCAGCAACAGCGCCGTGTGGGAAATGGCAAGAACTATCCACCAAGGAACCAGCCTCACTCTCGAGGCCGTCTGAATCATATGAATGTTGAAGAAGCTCAGGAAGCAACCAACGTTGTGCTTGGTATGTTCCCTGTTAACTCAGTTCTTGCAAGAGTTCTGTTTGATTCTGGAGCTTCACACTCATTTGTTACCCAATTATTCGTTGATAAAAGTGGACTTCAACCCACACCTTTGAAAGATGTCATGTCTGTGCAAATTCCTGGGTCAATAACCAAAGCCAGTTGTACCTGCTTGGCAGTGCCCATAGAAATCCATGGGATCTCATTTTTAGCCAGTTTGATTGTGTTAGGAACCAAAGGATTGGAAGTGGTCCTAGGTATGGATTGGATGTCCCAACACCAAGGAATTATAGATTGTGCCAAAAAGACCATCACCATGAGGAGTAGCCGTGGAGTTTTAGTAAAGCATGTGTCAGTCAAACCCATCCAAATCCCCAGATGTCATAAGAGTATCTCAGGACCAACTTTAGAGCAAGTTTCCATCGTCTGTGAATACCCGGATGTTTTTCCCGATGAGCTACCCGGAATGCCACCGGATCGGGATATTGAGTTTATCATTGAGCTTATCCCCGGAACTGGATCTATAGCCCAACGACCCTATCGTATGAACCCAGCTGAACTAGTAGAGTTGAAGAAGCAATTGGATGACCTTTTAAGTAAAGGATTGATTCAGCCAAGCTCTTCTGCTTGGAGATCACCCGTTCTGTTTGTGGATAAAAGTGACGGTTCTAGCCGACTGTGCACGGACTACCGCAAGCTAAACGATGTGACCATCAAGAACAAGTATCCTCTCCCCAAGATTGAAGACTTGTTTGACCAATTGACTGGAGCCAGAGTCTTCTCGAAGATAGATCTTAGAACTGGATACCACCAACTGAAGATCCGTGCATCGGATATCCCCAAAACAGCCTTCACTACCTGATACGGATTGTATGAGTACACCGTAATGTCATTTGGATTAACCAATGCCCCTGCTTATTTCATGAACCTCATGAATAAGGTTTTTATGGAGTTCTTGGATAAGTTTGTTGTTGTCTTCATTGATGACATTCTTATCTACTCCAAATCCGAAGAAGAGCATGCAACCCATTTGAGATTTATCTTGGAAACCTTAAGAGAGCATCAGCTGTATGCCAAGTTCAGTAAATGTGAGTTCTGGTTGAAGGAAGTTGGATTCTTAGGCCATGTATTATCAGCGGGAGGAATATCCGTAGACCCCAAGAAGATCAAATCAGTCATGGAATGGGAAGCCCCTACCACTCAAACTGAAGTTAGAGGTTTTCTCGGATTAGCCGGATATTACCGCAAATTTGTTGAAGGGTTTTCAAGCATTGCCCGGCCAATGACCCAATTGTTGAAGAAAGACAAGAAGTTTGAATGGACCCTTAAGTGTGAAGAGAGTTTTCAAGAGCTCAAGAAGCGATTAGTGACCGCCCCCGTCCTAACCATGCCCGATATCACCAAAAACTTTGATGTCTATTGCGACGCTTCCAAACTTGGACTTGGTTGTGTATTGATGCAAGAAGGCAAGGTCATAGCTTACCTCTCTCGGCAGCTTCGACCTCATGAAGAAAATTATCCGACCCATGATCTGGAGTTAGCAGCCGTAGTTCTAGCTCTGAAGACCTGGAGGCACTATCTGATGGGCAACCGTTGTGAGATCTACACTGATCACAAGAGTTTGAAGTACATTTTCACCCAGAAGGAGTTGAACATGAGGCAAAGAAGATGGATAGAGTTGATCAAGGATTATGATCTAGAAATTCACTATCACCCCGGTAAGGCCAATGTGGTGGCCGATGCGTTGAGTAGGAAGCCATGCTCCTTAAATATGATGATCAAGGAAGAGCAACCTATGTTACACCAAGAGTTTGAAAATTTTGGATTGGAACTAGTTAGTCAAGGATTCCTAGCCAACCTTGAGTTTCAACCCACCTTGATGAGCCAAATCAAAGAAGCCCAGAAGGGAAATGAGAGTATTGACGGGATTAAGCGCCGAATTAGTTCTGGCAAGGTGCCAGGATTTGAGGAAGATGATCAAGGAGTTCTTTGGTATAAAGGACGTATTTGTGTGCCTGCTGATTCAGAATTGAAGGAAGTGATTATGAAGGAAGCCCATGAGACACCTTACTCCATCCACCCCGGTGGAACTAAGATGTATCAAGATTTGAAGGAACAATTTTGGTGGCATGGAATGAAGCGTGAGATTGCATCGTTCATTTCGAAGTGTGATATTTGTCAAAGAGTCAAGGCTGAACATCAACGTCCTGCTGGACTGCTGCAACCTTTGCAAGTTCCGGAATGGAAGTGGGAATCTGTTGGAATGGATTTCATCACTGGATTTCCAAGGTCTATCCGTGGAAATGACTCTATCTGGGTCATCGTGGATAGACTGACCAAAGTTGCCCACTTTATTCCTGTCAAGACCACTTATCGCTCGGGACAGCTAGCAGATCTGTATCTATCCAGAATTGTTAGTTTGCATGGAGTCCCTAAAACCATAGTTTCCGATCGAGGAACCCAATTCACCTCAAGATTTTGGAGAAGCTTACATGAAGCCTTGGGCACCAAATTAGCTTTCAGCACCGCTTACCACCCTCAGACTGATGGACAGACTGAAAGAGTGAATCAAATACTTGAAGATATGTTGAGAGCCTGTGTTCTAGCCTATGGGGCTAAGTGGGAAGATTGTCTGCCTTTCGCGGAGTTTTCCTACAACAACAGTTATCAAGCCAGTTTGCAAATGGCCCCATTTGAAGCTTTGTATGGAAGAAAGTGTCATACCCCTTTGAACTGGTCAGAAACCGGAGACAGTCAGATATTTGGACCGGACATTCTGCAAGAAGCCAAGGAGAAAGTTCGCATGATTCGTGACTATCTCAAGGCAGCCCAGTCAAGACAGAAGAGCTATGCCGACAAGAGACGAAGAGAACTGACCTTCCAGATTGGAGATTTTGTTTATCTCAGAGTATCACCCCTCAAGGGAATGCAAAGATTCCAAGTAAAAGGAAAGCTTGCACCAAGATATATTGGACCCTTCAAGATACTAGACCGCAGAGGAGAAGTATCCTATCAGTTGGAAATGCCCCCTGAATTGTCTGAAGTGCACGATGTCTTTCACGTGTCTTTACTTCGGAAATGTCTGGAAGTACCAGAGAAGCCAGAAATTTTCAAGAACATTGATCACCGTTCTGTGGACATCAACCAGGATTTGACCTATCGTGAAATGCCTATCCGTATCCTCGAGGAAGCTTATAGAACCACTCGAACCCGAAGCATCAAGTTTCTGAAAGTTCAGTGGAGTAATCACACCGAAGATGAAGCTACGTGGGAACGAGAAGATTACCTTCGGAAAGAGTTTCCCAATCTTTTCAGTTCTTAACTAGTGAATCTCGGGGACGAGATTATTTTTAAGGGGGGAAGATTGTAACAACTCAGAAATTGTAATCCACTTCTTATTAATTTTAAATACCAAATTTTGGACCCAGATAAAACTTCTTATCTATTATTTCATGCATACATGTATTTTCTATTGTTTGTATTCTATGATTTCATGTGTGTTATTTTTGATTGTGCATTGGTTAGTTAATTCGAAATGAACCAACAGAAGCATTAGAGAAGAACCCCAAAGATCAAAAGAACAAGAAGCAAGAGAAATAAAGAAAGGAGAAGAAAGGTTTGATCTAGAAAAAGTTAACCACTACCCTACTTTGAGCCCTTGGATTAAGAAATCTGTAACCCACCTCCATGTTTGGCCAGTTAGTTGAGCTTCACCAAGTCACATACTACCTCAACCAACAAGTATCTACCCAAAATTCAAATCAGAGCTTGACTCAATCATCTGCTAAACTTTGAATCTGAATCATATGACAACCCCAAATTCAAAATAGCCCTGGAGCAAAACACCACCTCTGGACCTAACAAAAATTGTTTTAGAGTCCCTATCCAATATAATGACCAACCCAATTGGAAATTTTCAAAAATTCAAATTTTGATTTCATGCGGGCTTTTCGTCGAACACGTTCTGGGCAGAAATCACACAAAATCGAAACAACTGTTTGCAACAGTGGTTGGCAGCCCTAGCCCTAGTCCCTGACCTCCAAGCAGTGCCCTGGACTCTTCTTTGTCGATCCCTTGTCTCCCCTGCCCAAACCACGGCCATGAGACATGGAAGGCATGGAGGAAGAACACCCCGGACCCCTCCCAGGTCCCCCTCTGAACCAGACCGCCTCGACACCTCCCATCGCGCCAGGACACTCCTACAACACGCCGCAGCCCGCCGCCCACGCCAGAACCAAGCCTTGCCCCTCCCACGGCTGACACACACGGTGTACTGGCCGCCACTGGACATCGCCGGTGCTCCCTCTCCCGCCTATAAAAGGGCCACCTCTCTTCCCTGAAAAGAACCACGCCATCACCAGGAACCTCCTAGACATAATCTCCTCGCTAGTTGCTCGCAGGTTTGAGCCCGCCGGAGCCGGCCGAGCTCCAGGACGCCCGCGCGTTCCCGGCGTTCCAGAGCCTCCCTCGAGCTGCCGCCAGTACAAGGTGGACGAGGACTCCCTCCGCCGCCGGACTGCGCCTCGCCGTCGCCTCCCGTCCCTTCCTCGCCGAGCCCCGCCGCCGTGCCATTCCCAGCCGCCACCACCGGTGAGTTCGCTGTAGCGAGGACGAAGATGATCCCGTACCGATTCGGTCCATTTAGTTCTGACCGGCGGGCCCCGCCTGTCAGCTACATTTTTTTTTCAGCACCGCCCGGGAAGAGCTAACGGGCCGGCCAGATTCGTCTCCCCGGCCCATATTAGTTCCCGTCCGTTACTTTTTTTTTCGAAGAACCCTTTTCATTATTGTTTAATTACTGCAACTTCAAATCCAATTTCCCGGAGTTGTAGGAATGCAAATTTAGCAAATAAGATGTCGTTGGAAAGCTTGTAAAATGCCCTACACTGTAGAATTGGTTAGAATTCCATTTGAATTAGGAATAAAATGAGATAGGAATAGTGTGACCATAGCTTTATTAACCCTAGAATATTTCTAGAAAATTGTTTAAGCCTCCTAAAATCCTGAAATTTAAATTGTGAACTCACCAATGACCCCCCCTTACTGTTAGTCAACTTTAATCAACTCAAACCTGGTTAGTGGTACCCATTTAGACCCTAACCCAAGCCTATCTTGTAGCATAAAATGATAGATTTCTAAAATACCCTAGATTTGTTTTCCCCCAATACCAATCCACTTAGTTAAACCCTCCTCACTTGAACCAGCCCTTTTAACCATAGTTACTCACCCATACTCCAAAAAGTACACAACACATGGCATATGGTAGAAAATCTAACTTGCACACTTGAGGAAAATTAGAAGAAAAACTTACAATCCAACACCCCAAATTGCAACATGAATGCTATTGTTAGCAAACAAAGATGTGTGCTTGGTGTGTTGTTAGCATTGTGTAGTGATTGTGTGCTTTGTGTTTACTCGTTATTAGACGCTAGTGTTGCCGAGGAGGATATTGGAGGGGATTATTATCAAGAAGAATAAGAGTACCCCGGACACTTTGCCAACCAAGGCAAGCCATCTTTTGATTCATACTCCCAATGCCTAGTTTTAATATTGCATTCTACTTGTTTTAAGTAAATTGCATGATTGAATTGCTAGAGTAGAATGATAGAAGTATAGTGATATCTTGCTTCACAAGAGCATCAAGCTGAGTTTATCCAATCATATTTAGTGGTATCATCACTCAATGTAGTTGCTTAGTCGCTAATAATATTAAGGCCATCTATAAGGGGAACTCTATTTGAAGAATGGTGACTTGAACTTGAAACTTGAATTGGAGATTGCTCCTACCTAAGGGCTTTATGAAAGAAATTAATCTTGACTAAGAACTATGAAATATATTTCTCAAATGACAACGAGTGATGTACATGGGAGCCAACCATACCGTACGACCACATTACCCCTATATGGGAAGGGGCTTAGTCCGTAGCTTGTTTATCTTAGTATGGGAGGCCTTGTATCAAATAATTATGGAAGGACACCGTGCGCGGCTACTTCTGAACCAGGTGGATTTCCACTAACCCGGCATCCCGGGATGGCTAGAACTAGAGGCACCGGAGCGGGGATTCCGTATCCCGGGCTCTAGGGAAGGATCCTATACTAGGGTGAGCAAGTGAAAGAGTTTGTTTGATTATCTGAACCCCGCATACTTGTGTATGACGATCCGTGGATTTTTCCCGGCAGATGTATCGAATCTTGTGGGTAAAGTGTACCCCTCTGCAGAGGTTTTCAAACTATTCGAATAGCCGCGTCCGCGGTCATGGACAGTTGGCTAACTCTACTTGACTTTTGTCAAAGATAAAAATCACAATGGTGAACATGGTGAATGACTTGACTTGACCATGGTGTTGACACACTTGAAGCTCCTTTAGATTGAACTTAGAGAACTAAACTCCTTTTCTACCAATGAACATTCTTGGGAAATAAAACTAGCTTTTGCAAAAACAACTTAGTGCTTAGTCCACCATATCAACCTTGCATTTCTACTTCATCATTTCATTTATAAGATGGTTTGCGAGTGCATCCAATGTACTCATGGCTGTGTCCCTGGCTATCAACTTGGCCAGACTATGGGGAAGAATACTAGGAGGAAGGGTATGAAGAAGAGTACCAGAACTAAGCTCGTCTCCATGAGTCGCCATTGCCTGTAGGGTGAAGGCATGGACCCGAAGACGTTATTTCCGCTGCTATAATGTGTTGTAATATGAACTTGGTCTCTATGACCATTGTATTTGAATCATCGTATTGTAATGTCTATGGAACTGGTTACCAACTACGTTATGTATATCGCAACAATGGTTCTGGGATTGCGGTGGAATACATAACGGGCACTTCGAATTTGTATCAAATTTGAGGTCGTCACATAGCTGCGGCTACATATTCGGCTTCGGTGGTAGAGAGAGACACACAATTTTGTTTCTTAGATGACCAACACACCAAAGACCTACCAACAAATTGGCAAGCCCCGGAGGTTGATTTCCGTTCCACTTTGTCTCCCGCCCAATCCGAATCCGAGTAACCCACAAGATCAAAACTTGCTCCCTTCGGGTACCAAAGACCAAAGTTAGGGGTATTCACTAAATATCGAAAGATTCTCTTGACCGCCACTAAGTGGCTTTCGTTTGGTGCGGCTTGAAAACGTGCACAAACTCCCACACTTAACATAATGTCCGGTCTAGATGCACAAAGGTAAAGCAAGGAACCAATCATAGATCTATAAAGTTTTTGATCCACTTCTTTACCATTAGGATCAAGATCAAGATTAACCTTTGTTGGCATGGGAGTCTTTGCACCTTTGACTCCTATCATCTCGAACCTCTTGAGCATGTCTTGGGTATATTTGGCTTGGTTCACAAAAGTCCCTCCCTTCAATTGTTTGACTTCAAATCCAAGGAAGAACTCTAACTCCCCCATCATAGACATCTCAAACTTGTCGGTCATGAGCTTGGCAAACTCATTATTGAAAGCTTTGTTAGTAGAACCAAATATAATATCATCAACATATAGTTGGCAAATGAAAAGCTCCCCATTGACCTTCTTAGTAAAAAGAGTGGGATCGATCACCCCAATTTCAAAACCACGATCAACCAACAACTCTTTAAGGTGCTCATACCACGCACGTGGGGCTTGTTTGAGGCCATAGAGTGCCTTATCAAGTTTGTAAACGTGGTTAGGAAACTTAGGGTTTTCGAAGCCCGGGGGTTGCTTCACAAAAACCAATTCATTTAAGGGACCAGTTGAGAAATGCACTTTTAACATCCATTTGTTGAAGTTTAAAGTTATGATGTGATGCATATGCAAGTAAGATGCGAATGGATTCAAGACGGGCAACGGGAGCGAAAGTTTCACCAAAGTCAATACCCTCAACTTGGGAGAAACCTTGAGCCACCAATCTTGCCTTGTTACGAATGACTATGCCATTTGCATCTTGCTTGTTCTTGAAGATCCACTTGGTCCCAATGACATTACGGCAATTTTTAGGCCATTCTACTAGAGTCCAAACTTTGTTGCGCTCGAAGTTGTTGAGTTCATCATGCATGGCATCAAGCCAATCCGGATCCTCAAGCGCCTCATAAACTTTCTTGGGTTCTACACAAGAGACAAAAGCATGATGAGAGCAAAAGTTAGAAAGATGCCTCCTAGTGGAGACACCTTTACGAACGCTCCCAACCACATTTTCCAAGGATATGCTTCTTCGTCGAAGAATGGACTCAAGCTTCTTCTCACGGCGAGTGTGAGCCTCAAGAGGAGATTCTTGAGAGACTACTTGATCATCTTCATGATCACTGTTTTGGTCCTCGCCTTGACCATCAATTGGATTGCCTTGATCATCAAGTGGCCCATAGCCACGGAATTCCGAAGGATCTTCATCAAGGCCTTGATCATCCCCGGAGACTCCGGTATCCATACCCGGAGACTCCGGTATAGGCCGGAGAGTCCGGACCACAGGGGCCGGAGACTCCGGGCAAGATTGCTCGGTGGGATGATCTTGAGGTTGAGGGTGTGCAGCTTGTCTTTGGTCAATGTCCTGTGTGTGTTCAGTAGGTGAAGGCTCCACATGTGTAGAGCATTGTCCTTCTCCTTCGGCCAAAAGGTGTCCCTCAATGGGCCGGAAGAATCCGACACCCATTCTTCTTATGGCTTGGGGAGGAATTTCATCACCTACATCACGAACACAACTTTGTCCCACAAAGGAACCATTATCCTCATCGAACCTCACATTACAAGTCTCTATAACATGCCCGGTGGACTTGCTATAGATCCTATAGGAATGTGAGTCCGTGGAGTAACCAACAAAGATACCCTCTAAAGCTTTAGAATCAAATTTTGACAAACGAACACCTTTCTTGAGATAGAAACACTTACAACCAAATACCCGGAAGTACTTGATGTTGGGCTTTTGCCCGGTAAGAATTTCATATGGAGTCTTGTTCAAGTTCTTGCGGAGATAAAGCCGGTTGGTGGCATGGCATGCGATATTAATAGCTTCGGCCCAAAAGTTGTATGGAGACTTGAACTCCGCCAACATAGTTCTTGCCGCATCCATAAGAGTCCGGTTCTTCCTCTCGGCAACTCCATTTTGTTGCGGGGTATATGCAGCGGAATATTGATGTTTGATACCCGCATCACTAAGAAACTCATTTAAGGAGTAGTTCTTGAACTCGGTGCCATTGTCACTTCTTATAGTCAATATGGTGGTATTGAATTGACGCTCAACTTCGGTGGCAAAGTCTTTGACGGTTTGTTGGGTCTCACTCTTGAACTCAAAGAAATAAACCCAAGTGTATCTTGAATAGTCATCGACAATCACCAAGCAATATTTCTTGCCACCAAGACTTGCATAAGTGGGAGGTCCAAAGAGATCCATATGAAGGAGCTCCAAGCACCTCTTGGAGGAGATAATAGTCTTGCTTGGATGACTTGTTTCATGCATCTTTCCTTCAATACATGCCCTACAAACACGATCTTTGGCAAAAGAAACATCCTTTAGTCCGAGTATGTGGCCGCCGGTGTAGAGATTTTGCAAAGCTCTCATATTGACGTGGGCTAACCGGCGATGCCAAAGCCATCCCACGTCGGCCTTAGCAATTAGGCATATCGCGGCCGTAGTGGGTTTCTCCGAAAAGTCCACCACATACAAGCCATTTTCGACATACCCAACAAAGGCAACCTTGAGAGACTTACTCCACATGACGACCACAATATCAACATCAAAATATGTGGCATAGCCCATAGTAGCAAGTTGATGAACGGAAAGTAAATTATAACCAATGGTTTCGACAAGCATGACATTCACTAGGGACACGTCCGGAGTGATCACCACCTTACCGAAACCAAGTACCTTAGAGGATGAATTATCACCGTACGAGACCGTGACATTTGAAGTGTTGGGCTTTAGATCTTCCACAATATTTTTGCTTCCGGTCATGTGGCTTGTGGCACCACTATCAATAATCCATTTTACTCCTCCGGAAGCAATGTCCTACAAGAGATTAATTCTTGGTTTTAGGTCCCCATTTTTGAATGGGTCCTCTTTTGTTAGTCACAAGAATCTTAGGTACCCAAATAGCATACTCAATGTAACCATTATAGGGACCAACATATTTAGCATAGACATCACCATAATAATCCCTAAGAAGAACATAATGAGGGTTATATTTTCCTGCAAAATTATTGTGAGAAGGGCCGGAGACTCCGGCCTTTGGGGTAGATGAACTAACCGGAGACTCCGGAACCTTTGACCCGGAGACTCCGGTCTCCTCGATTTTCTTCTTTCCATTCAGCTCCTCCCACTCCTCCTCGGTGTAACAAATATCAAAGGGGACATGAGGAGTAGGAGCAGCAGCAGGCTTTGTCTTCTTCTTGTTCTTCTTATTCTTCTTCTTCTTTGAGGACTCGGCCACCAAACAAAGATCCCCTTTCTTTGAGGACTCGGCAACAAATCCGAGGCCCTCCTTTCCCTTGAACAATATTTGATTGTTCAAGAGATCATTGAGATTCTTCTCTCCTTGAATGCAAGTAGCAAGGCCCTTAGCAAGATCGGCCTTCAACCTATTGTTCTCCTCAATGATATCACTATGATCACAAATAGAGTTAGAAGAACAAGGAACTTCAATAACTTGCATTGGTGGGACTTTAGATTGTTCAATAGTTAGTTGAATTTGAAGTTGTTCACGAATCTTGGTGAGATGCGAGAATTTGCCTTCCAAAGCCTTGTGGGCTTCTTCAAGCTTCTCAAACTTCTCACGAAGATCATTATGACCAACGTCAAATTCAACTTTCTCCTTTTTAAGCAACTTGACCATAGCAAGAGCATGGTCACGTTCTTTAGTGAGTTTTGACAAGATTAGATTATGAGACTCTTCTAGTCCCAACAATTTCTCCTCTAAAGAGACTCTCAAGTTTTGCTCTTCTTCGAGCTCAATTGATAGAGAGCCAATATCATCGGCGGCTAATCTTTCCAACTCCTCCTTCTCCTTGATAGTGTCATGGGCATCACCAAGTTCACACATTAGTGTCTCAAAGTATATCTTGGTTGGCCCCTTCATGTTAGCAAGAAAATCATCACAAGAAACTAGTTCTTTCTTAATCTTAAGACTACTCACATCATCCATAGAGGTAGCATTGGAATGTGATGATGAAGGAGTAGGTGATGAGGTTACCTCCGAGGCCTTAGCCATAAGACACTTGTGAGTGGTGATGATGGCGTTCTCATTTTGTGAGTTGAAGAGGGATGTAGATGGTGTGGAGACAATGGCAATGGCGGCCACTTCTCCATTTTCTTCATCAACGGAGTCATCATTATCGGATTCGGAGTCATACTCCTCATGAACCACCAATACCCTTTCTCCTTTCTTCTTGTTGTCCTTGTTCCCATGCTTCTTGGATGGGTAGAACTTTGATGACCGGCGCTTGGGGACGAGCCGGCCTTCATTGTCCTCCTTGTTCTCATAAGGACATTCGGCGATGAAGTGCTTGATTCCTCCACAATTGTAGCAATGCCTCACTTTAGAGTCACCACCTTTTCTTGGAAAGGATTTGAACTTGGATCCCTTCGTCTTGTGCTTGTTGGCATCCCAAAAGGCACTTGCATTGAGAGCCAAGTGTTCATGGAGTGCAAACTTGAGATCTTCCGGAGACCAACACTCTTCTTCATATATTTCTTCTTCTCCTTCTCCTTGCTTGGACACCACCTTGGCCTTGAGAGCAAGATTGTGAATTCCTTGTCCGGCAAGAACACGGGCTCTAGTCTCTTCCGCGTTCTTCTTCAAGATAGACAAGGCGGTGAACTCGCAAAGGACTTCGTTTGAGGTCATACTCCCAAAATCTGGTCTTGAACGGATTATCTCGGACCGCATGGGTTCTCTTGGGTTGATGCAGGTGATGAACATACGCTTGATATAGTCATCACCATTGTCTTTGCACCCGAACCCGGTCAAGGCCGTTGCAAGGGCCAAGATCCTTTGGTACATCTCATCGGGAGTCTCATTATCACGCATAATGAAATCCCTTTCTTCACTCTTGAGCTCATCAAACTTGGAGGATCGAATACTTTCATTCCCAATGAAAAGCATAGTGAGATAGTCCCATACTTCCTTGGCGGTGTTCAAGTTGTTGATGTGTACCGAATGAGTATCCGGTACGGCTTGTTGAAGGAGATGCTTGGCGGTGGCATTGAGTTGCTCATCAACTTCTTCCCTTCCGGTCAAGTTGAGAGGATCATGAGGTGCAAAGCCATTTTGTATGACCCTCCACAAATGAGTAGAAGAGCTAGAAATATGAGATTTCATTAGTCCTTGCCATTTAATAAAATTGCGAGAATCAAGCTTAGGAGGAGATCCCATGTTGTTAATGTGTGGCATAGGATAATGGACCGGCGGAGGGGAGTAAGTGTTAGGGGGTGGAATGTTAGCACCCTTTGCCGGACAATCATTTTCCTTAGGAGGGTCACCTTTATTCTCGGCGGAGGTGGAGCCATTGTTAGGTGGCTTCACCTTAGCCAAGGAGAGTTCCACACTAGGAGTGGTGTTTGGGTCGGTGGGCCCGGAAGGTTTTCTTCCAAAATATTCCTCAAACATAGCCTTCATCTCCAATCTCATAGTGGTTTGCATTGTGTCTAAGGACGCCAAATGCTCTTCACGTGAGATTGAAGAGGAAGAGATAGATGGAGGAGTATCTTCGGGAGGAGCTTCTTTACTCTTATCCCCATCCATGGTCGCTCAAACTCTTAGGCGGTTAAGCCCGAATAAGAGACCACGCTCTGATACCAATTGAAAGGATCGTATGAGCGACTAGAGGGGGGGTGAATAGGAGCTACCCAATTTTTACTTCTTTTCAAGTTAAGGCTAACAAGAAGGTAAATTCTCTAGATGTGCTACTAAGTGAATTTACCTAGAGTGATAAGCAAGCTAGCAATAATAACAATATAAGTAAAGGTACGAGTAAAGGATAGAGGTAACCGCAATGGAGACACGAAGACACAAGGATGTATTCCCGTAGTTCCTTCCTTGTTACGGGAAGTACGTCTACGTTGGAGAGGTGTGGTGCCACAAAGGCCACCAACGCCACAAAGGCTCACCCTATTCTCCGGTGAACAAGCCACAAAGGCGAGTTCACGCTCCACTAAGCGATGCCCTTGAAGGCGGCACGACACCTTTACACAAAGTATTGGGGCTAGCTCCACAACTCAATTGGAGGCTCCCAAGAAAGCCACAAAGGCAAGAATCACCCCAAAGACGAGTCAATCAATCACTTACAACACCTAGGGTCACAAGAGCCCCAAGGTGCAAATCCTCCAAGCAAATGGAGGTGGAAATGAAATTCCTTCGGTGAAGATGTAGATCGGTGCCTCCTCCTTCAATCCTCCAAAGATCAAGAGCTTTGGTTGGCTAGAAGGGGAGATCTATGGAATTTGGTGTTTTTCCAATGGGGGTAGGTGAGAGCTTCAAAGATGAACAATGGTTGGTGAAGATCTAACCCTACCCCAGCTAGGAGAAGGGGTATTTATAGGTAGGTGGGAATCTGGCCGTTGAGGGAGCACACAGCAGCATTTCCGGCGATAAGTCCGGCGGCGCCGGGCCCTGGGCCGGACGCCCCGGCGGTAAGTCCGGCGGGACCGGACGCCTCGCCGGGAGTCCGGCGGTGGACCGGGCGGATCCGGCGGACCGCCGAAAACCCGATCAGTATATCAGTCCGGCGGCCCCGCCGGGCCAGTCCGGTCTGCCGCCGGGTGGTCCGGTCTGGGGGCCGGCAAGACCAATTTGACCACTTCGGCAGGCGATTCCACCATATTTCTTTTTGTGCATTAGAACCCCTTCACCTGTGAACTTAAACCTGTATGCATATAATTTAAATCTTAGTTCACACAAAACATAGTCTTGTCAATGTAAATCAAAAAAGTAGAAAGGAACAAATGTCCTTTCAGGCGGCACACCAGGGGGGTAGTGTGTTTGTTTGCCTTTCGTTAGGTCATATGTACATGCGTGGGAAAGGTTTTGCGATGCATAGCCCCGAAGCCCAATCTACGGCGAAACCCTAGCCCGCTACACCCGCGCGGTCTACCCCCTGGATTTCTCCGGACGGCGGCACGCCGTTGGGCCCACAGACCAGTGTTTAAGGAGGGAATGCCCCGAGAGACGCCGGAATCCCTCAAAAACTTACATGGGGACCTATGATATGTAGGTGAAAAATATACTAATACATGGATCCTCGGTGCAATAAATATACAGGAAGAGTAGGTGAATTTGTAGAATAAACATTTTGCCGTGTGCAAGCATGAAAGCACACAGCAAAAGGTGTCTATGCCGTGTGCCCAGCACGAAAAGCACATGGCAAAGATTGACACCAAATTGAACAAATATGCGCGGTGAAATTTACCGCTGGATTCAAAATTTTATATATTTGCGAGGCAATATTTGCCGTGGTGGGGAAATTGAAAATTCAACAATTTGCCGTGCGTGACTGCAAGGCTCACGGCAAAATGTTGTCCGTTAGGCCGCGCCGTCAAATTGGCCGCGTATGTGGGACGAAGCCACCAGTTTGCCGTGGGTGTTTATTAGCCGTGTGTTTTTTTGCAGATTTTCCCGTGTGTTTTCGTCTGCCGTGAGCCTTGATCGCAGAGTGTCATGTGTTGATATTTTGCCGTGTGTCTCGTTGATGTTTGCCGCGCGGTTTGTATTTGGCGTGCGCTGGGCGGGCCGGCTCACGGCATAGTCGATCCACGGCACAGGACCGGCGCAAGGAAACGCCAGATTTTCCGGTAGTGATGGAAATTACTTTAACAAAAACTCATTGGTGGAATCAAAGTGCTTGGACCTGCATCAAAAAACTTGCATAGCATTAGGTTTTTAACACTACTATTTTTATTTGAATTAGAGAAATTTACTCTTTATGGCTTCAGTGCACTTCGGATTTGCCTTTGGTCTTTGCGCCAGTGGCGCAACGAGTCATTTAGTTGTTAGGAACATCTTAAAGAACATACTTTTAACTACACATATCCAACACACATATTACAAAGTTTTAAAAACAAAGCGGTTATCATGGGAATTATATTGAACATATTTTTTCAGATTGATCGGTAGAATATGAGATAAATTGTTTCTTATTTAAGGGACGTATTAATTCATCCGTGAATACAAATAAAATTTCTAGTTCAACACAGTAGGCAAAGAAAATTGTGCATTTGTTAACTTAAGTACAGAAGGAGTTTCACTTCAACAGAGAATATATTTCACTTCAACACATCGTAAGTTTTTACATAGGAATTCATTCATCCAAACGGCTGCAACAGGAAACATTACATGATTGGATCATCAAACCAATAAACTAAGCATCTCTCGGTTGGTTGGTTACGAGCTCGCAACTGCACGACGTCGGTCTTGTTGGATGGAACAGTCGATGCAGAACTCCTTCGCCGGCTGCGGCGCGGGCGTGCAAAGCGCCGGAGACCGAGGGAGGTCGCCCTCTTGAGACGCTTCAGGTCGGCGTCGTCGTCCGTCAGGATCTTGAAACCGTCGTTCTGGAAGATGGTGCCCAAGAGCGCCAGGTTGCAGGCTCGGCGCGACTGGGCGTCGTCGCGGTGCGCGTCGAGGGCGGACCTGTCGCCCAGCACGGCGACGCACCTGGCGGCGGCGGCGCCTCTGTCGGGATGGGAGCGCAGGACGGGGAGGATGCTGCGCGCCAGGTACCGTCTGGCCCACGCCTCGTCGCCTCGCCTGAGCGCGTGGACGAAGCGCTCGAACCTGACGGGAAACAGGGCGGCGGCTGCCTCCGGCGTGGTCCTGTCTCCTAGAAACGCCGACACGTACTGGTCCGCCGATCGCCACCGCCCGTTTCTGATCATCGAGCACACGCGGGGGCAGTCAAACTGGAGCTGCGCCTCCTTCTCCAGCGCGTGCGCCGCCCGGTGGAGTTTCCTCGACTTGAGGAACGCGTACACGCGCCGGAGGAGGAGACGCTCTGATTGCCGATCCATGCGCGCCGCTCGGCAAAACTGGTGGTCCTCCGCGATTTGATCTGCTGTCTATAGCTCGACGCTCGATGGAAGAAACGAGTAGTGGTTTGCTTTGGCTGGTTGTGTCAGCCCTTAACATGTGCTTATATAGATTGGTGTTGCCGATTCCGGCTTCGATTCTCATTCAAGTCACGCACGCTACAAACCGCCAATATAATCCGAGTAGGCGTCTGCGTCTCTACACGTTCTTGCCTTTTTCTTTAGCACACACGCGTCGTTAACTGACTAATTTGCTCGGATTTTACTAGCTACTTATACATGTGTTACAGGCTTACAGCTAAGAAAAATAGCTGGGACCGTTGAACTGCTTCGTGTTCAGAGCTAGTCACGCGTTACAACATGAATTACAAATGAGATTGGATGATATCAGTTTGACATACATAGAACTAGTCACTCTCATAAGGAAATCGATGTGGACTTAGATTTGGAGTGTGCCGGAAGACATATGTCTACAACAAGTGCAATGATATTGAGGAAACGTGGAATATCAAATTGGCCCATGAGTTTTGATTCAAGACCCATGACAACTTTTGGCTATGTGATGAAGTTTCATACGTACTCAATTAACTCGGTAAGGTCGGCGTACAAAAAGCTAGCCGAAAGAAAGCTTCACCGGGAGAATTATCTAGAGACCACAGCTAAATCTTCGAATATTGAAGACGAGAGAATTCCTGGGAGTGGCTGTGGAAAATAAAGGTCCCATCAAAGTTTCGCCTCTTTGAATGGTACGTTGCTAGAGCGATAATTCTCCGACATGCCAAAAGTCCCAATAGAAAACACTTCGCTCATCCTCAAGAAAACACTAGCCGCCGCTCATCTTCTCCCATCTCCGCCCGGTATCAACGGTGTAGGATTGCGGAATAGTATTGTATTGATACGTGGTTCGGTGATTACAATGATCCTCTTGGGCTGTTTATATAGTAGTATCAAACTTGGAGACTGAGAAACCTAGTAGAGATAGATCTAGATTACAACTCTAAACTACTAGATATAACGTAACCGACATATACTCTAACACCCCCCCGCAGTCGGATCGGTAGTGAAGCGGACGGTCTGACTGGAGCATAAGCCGGAGGTGCGGTGGTAGCCCTTGTTGCCGATGTCGATGTAGCCGGGAGTGAGCGCGATGTAGTCGTGGTCGTTGATGCCGTTGGTGATGTAGTCGCCGTATGAAGTCGATGAAGTTGATGTTGTCGTGGTCGATGTCGTCGTTGAGCCGGAGAAAATTCGCCGTAGTATTTGCAGTTTGTAGTAGTAGTACTTGAGTAGACGTAGTTGGAGTTGGAGTAGTCGAGATAGGCGACCCGCAGTGCCGAGCTTGCCAGACTCGGGAGCGTGTCGGGGACGAAGGCACGCGTCGGTGTTGCCAATACCGGACGTGCGAAGACAGGGACCATCATGAGCCAGGCGAGCCAGAGCCGGATTGAGAAGCAAAGAAAATTTTCCGTAAACGGTCGGTGTAGAACTTTTCCACCGTGTCGGAGTAGATGAAGGGGCTGCAAGAAGAAAACTTGTGCACGAATGTGCAAATAAAAAATTAGACTGCGACTCTGGCGGCGAGGTCGTGGTGGACGAAGACGAAGTGGTAGTTGTCGATGGCGATAGAGTTGTAGTGGTAGAAGATGTCGGGGATTAAACCCGGATTTTTTTTTCTTGAAGTTGCACGGCGTCGCTAGTAGGAGAAGGAGAAGATCTTGTCGGCGTTTGACGTTGACCATGAGCGGTGACGGCGGCGACGATGTTGCGATGGTGATGATGTAGATGGTTGTCGGCGATGATGACCACAAACGATGTTGGTGAAGACGATCCGGCGCGGTTGACGAGGAGTAGCCGGAGATGCGTCGACGCCAAGGCTGGTGTAGAGGCGCACGCCGACTTGGCGTAGATCGGCTTGCTGTAGACGGCGTAGATGTACTTGGTAGATCGGCTTGCTGTAGACGGTCATAGAGGCGATGCAGATCAGAGTCGACTTGCTCGGAGTAGATCGGCGGTGTAGACGTTCAGCATCAGCTTGGTCTTGGCTTGGAGGCATAGGCGCACATGCACGCACGCCTCTCACATGCACCTTGGTGCCTGCATCATGGTGGAAGACGATGCTGGCTTGCCGAGCTCCCGATCTGTTTGCACCGGCGAGAGGATTTGGTAGCTAAAGAAAATAAAAGGATAGATCTATTTGAAAAAAAATGAAAAAAATGGCTAAACCTAGCTACGAGATTTGGTGCCCCCGGTAGAGATCATAGAGATCGATCTCGCCGGGGGCGGCGCGGCGGAAGCGGTGGTGGCTAAACCCTAGGCGGAGCGAACCGCTCTGATACCATGTAGGATTGCGGAATAGTATTGTATTGATACGTGGTTCGGTGATTACAATGAGCCTCTTGGGCTGTTTATATAGTAGTATCAAACTTGGAGACTAAGAAACCTAGTAGAGATAGATCTAGATTACAACTCTAAACTACCAGATATAACATAACCGACATATACTCTAACAAACGGGTCTCCGCCTCCTCTGCTTGCCGCTCTACGGGCGGGAGGAGGAGGGGGTGGTGGGGATCTTGGACTTGCGCTTGGCTCTATAGTTAGGTGATACGTCTCAAACGTATCTATAATTTTTGATGCTCCATGCTTGTTTATGCATCATTTGCTTTGTGTTTTGTTACACTTCGTGGCGTTTTTATGCATTTTCTGGAACTAACCTATTAACGAGATGCCACAGTGCCAGTTTCCTATTTTCTATTACTTTTGTGTTTCAGAAAAGCTACACAGGAAATATTCTCAGAATTGGACAAAACAAAAGCCGAAGTTCCTATTTTTCCCGACAGGAGACGGAGTCCAAAGCAGAGACGGAGGGGAGCCAGGGGCCAACCACACCATAGGGGTGGCGCAGTCCAGCCCCTGGCCGTGCCACCAGGTGGTGGGGCCACCTGGCCCACCTCCTGACGCCGCCCTTCCGCCTATATACTCTCCTCGACGGGAAACTCTAAAGCCCTGATCAATTTTCTACGAAACATTCTGTAAGCCACCGCCGTCGTCGACGCGAGATCGGGAGGGTCTAGAAGCTCTTTCCGGCACCCTGTCGGAGAGGGAGAATCACCACCGAAGGCCTTCTTCATCACCATGCCTGCCTCCGGAGTGATGCTTGAGTAGTCTACCTTGGACTACGGGTCCATAGCAGTAGCTAGATGGTTATCCTCTCCTCCATGTGCTTCATGTTTATATTTTGTGAGCTGGCTATCATGATCAAAATCATCGTTGTGTAATTCAATATGTTGTGTTTGTTGGGATCCGATTAATATTGATACTTTGTCAAGTTAATTTATTGATTTATCATCTCTATGTTGTTTATGATCTTGCATGCTCTCTGTTGCTAGTAGATATCTTGGCCGAGTAGATGCTAGTGACTCCAAGAGGGAGTACGATGGCGTGTAGATTACACCCTGTTGGGAACCCCAAGAGGAAGATATGATGAGCACAGCAGCAAGTTTTCCCTCAATTGTGAAACCAAGGTTTATCGAACCAGTAAGAGAAAGCCAAACTTCATAAGGTTGATGCACGCTAGCTTCTTGACAACTCCGGACAATTTATATGTCACCTCGTCTAGGGCTTTGCTTTGCACCAGCAGCAACGTGGAACCTGCACACAACACAACCAAGTATTTTGCCCCAACTTACGATGAGGTTGTCAATCTCACCGGTTTGCTGTAAACAAAGGATTGAGCGTATCGAGTGGTAAAAGGGTAATAGTATGCAAAAAGTAAATAATGCGAGTAAAACTAAATGGTAATAGCAATGTAAAGGAAATTGGATCGGAGTCCACAGTTCACTAGTGGTGTCTCTCCAAAAGATAAATAACAACATGCTGGATAAACAAATTACAGTTGGGCAATTGATAGAATAAAGATAACGTACATATGTCATGAGGATCACTATGAGATTCACTCTGGGCATTACGACAAAATACATAGACCGTAATCCAACTGCATCTATGACTAATAATCCACCCTCCGGATGTCGTCCGAGCAACCATCGGGTATTAAGTTGCGAACAACAGATTATCGCCTTAAGCAAAGTGCGTAATATAAACAATGCTAATGTCCTTGAACACAAGAATGTTATTTTCTCCCTAGTGGCAATAGCACATCTAATACCTTAGAGGTTTCTCTCAGTCCCCCAGATTACTAGAGGCATGAACCCAACTATCGAGCATAAATACTCCCTCTTGGAGTCACTAGCATCTACTCGGCCAAGATATCTACAAGCAACGGAGAGCATGCAAGATCATAAACAACATAGAGATAACATAAAGATAATAATTCAGCACATCAACTTGACCTAATACCAATACTCATCGGATCCTAAAAAACACAACATGTAGAATTACACAAAGATGATCTTGATCATGTAGGACAGCTCACAAGATCTAAACATGAAGCACATGGTGGAGGAGACGACCATATAGCTACTGCTATGGACCCGTAGTCCAAGGTAGACTACTCACACATCACTCCGGAGGTGACCATGGTGATGAAGAAGGCCTCCAGTGGTGATTCCCATGTCCGACAGGGTGCCGGGAAGAGCTTCTGGAGCCTCCCGATCTCGTGTCGACGATAGCAGCGGCTTGCAGTAGGTTTCGTGGAAAATTGATCGGGCTTAGGTTTTTCCCGTCGAGGGGAATATATAGGCGGAAGAGCGGCGTCAGGAGGTAGACCAAGCGGTCTCACCCCCTGGTGGCGCGGCCAGGGCCTGGGCCACGCCACCCTAGGGTGTGGCCGGCTGATACGTATCAAACGTATCTATAATTTTTGATGCTACATGCTTGTTTTTACACCATTTGCCTATTGTTTCGTTACACTTAGTGGCACTTTTATGCATTTTCCGGAACTAACCTATTAACAAGTGCCACAGTGCCAGTTTCCTGTTTTCTGCTGTTTTTGTGTTTCAGAAGTGATACACAGGAAATATTCTCGGAATTGGACGAAACAAGTTCCTGAAGTCTTATTTTACCCGGAAGCTTCCAGAGATCCGAAGAGGAGTAGGAGGTGGGCCACAGGGGCCCCACACACACAGGTGGCGCGGCCAGGCCCCTGGCCGCGCCAGCCATGTGTGAGGAGGCCCTGGCCCTCCTCTGACATCGCCCCTTCGCCTATAAGAAGCCTCGGGACGGAAAACCCTAGGGGATTCGGCAATTTTCCAGAAACAGTTTCGCAGCTCCGCCGCCATCGTCGACGAATTTCGGGGGACAGAAGTCTCTGTTCCGGCACCCTGCCGGGACGGGGAAGTGCCCCCGGAGCCATCTCCATCGGTCTCCATCGCCGTCTCCGCCGTCTCCATCGACCTCACCGCCATCTCCATCAACCTTGTTGTCTCCTATGATGAGGAGGGAGTAGTTCATCCCCGAGGCTGAGGGCTCTACCGGTAGCTATGTGGTTCACCTCTCTCTCCCATGATGTGATCTTTATGTGATCGTGAGCTTTGTATCATGTTGAACAAGTACATGTTATTATTCAGATATTTTGTGTACTCTAGCAATGTTATTAAAGTAATCTATTCCTCCTGCTATGGTGTAACGGTGACAGTGCGTGCATCATGGTGGTACTTGGTTTAGGCTATGATTGTGATCTCTTGTGGATTATGAGAATAATTATTGCTATGATAGTTTGAGTGATCTATTCCTCCTTTCATGGTGTAATGTTGACAGTGTGTGCACCGTGTTAGTACTTGGTTTAAGTTGCAATGATTTCTATCTTGAATTATGATCTGATTTGGATATCTCTATGAGTGGTGTTTGTCAAGTACTTGATGAACTTTAAGGGGTGCTTCTGTAGCCACTACACAATGATTAGTGTTATTCAATAGGAGAGTAATTCAGAGTGCCTTAGCAAAGAGAAGTTATTTGTTCAGTCATGTTATATTGTTGGGAGTGTGTCCACTAGTGAAAGTATGATCCCTGGGCCTTGTTTCCAAGCATTGCACACCGTTTACTTGCTATTTTGTTACTTGTTTGCTCGCAGCGATATTTATTTCACATCATGTTTGCTACTTATAATCATCTATACCGCTTGTATTTTACTATCTCTTCGCCGAACTAGTGCACCTATACATCTGACAAGTGTATTGGGTGTGTTGGGGACACAAAAGACTTTCTATATCGTAATTGCAGGGTTGCTTGAGAGGGATAGCTTTGACCTCTAACCTCCCTGAGTTCGATAAACCTTGGGTGATCCACTTAAGGGAAACTTGCTGCTGTTCTACAAACCTCTGCACTTGGAGGCCCAACAAGTGTCTACAAGAATAGAAGTGCGTAGACATCACCGGCCTGTGGCCCCCCTTCGTCTCATCTTCGGTCTTCGCGAAGCTTCGGTAAAAATAGGAGGTTCGGCTTTTGTTTCGTCCAATTCCGAGAATATTTCCTGTGTAGCTTTTCTGAAACACAAAACAGCAGAAAATAGAGAACTGGCACTGTGACGTCTCGTTAGTAGGTTAGTTCCAGAAAACGCATAAAAACGTCACGAAGTGTAACAAAACATAAAGCAAATAGTGTATAAACAAGCATGTAGCATCAAAAATTATAGATACGTTTGAGACGTATCAAGCATCCCCAAGCTTAACTCATGCTCGTCCTCGAGTAGGCAAGTGATAACAAAAGAATAATTTTTGAGGTGACATTCACCATCACAATCTTGATCAACGATGTAAAGCATTGAGTGCTGGGATCAAAGTACTTAAAATATGGGCATAAGAGACATAATCTTGATAATAAAAACTTAGCAATCATGTTATAACATGAAAAGTAACACAAACGAAAGATCATGAACAATAAAACATTGAAATTCAAGTGTGTGTTCATATCATATAGGAAAACATAAATAAAGTGGTTTTCAGCTTGTCCCTCATGGAATAGCAAATCATGAGCGTGCATCTTTGTTTTAGTCATTTATTAATGTATATACGACAGTGAATTTGGATTAATTCTTTATTGTCCAGAGAACAAATTATATACTAGAACGAAGTAAAGGAAAGTTTAAATGGGGTGTCCAAATCTTTGATCAAGAACTTGTCAAATTTACAAATTTTGTGCATATATGTCTAGAAAAATAATCGGAATGATAAAAACATTCTCACATGGTTCTTTGGAGTAAATTTTGCATGGATATTAAGATAGATTAGGCAATTTTGGGTGTCAACTGAGAGTCTTAGACTTAAGAATCCTTGGTTGATTGATGATTAACAAAACAACTTTAAAATAGGTCGAAAGTACGTTGCAATTGAAGATGCGGTTCTATCTAAATTGTAGTGGTAAGTGTCATCGACTTAAGACCAAAAGCACCCCTTGCCACGTGTGCGACTGACCGACAGGGCAACATTGTCATCGAGACAGTGGTTAGTCAGTCTAAATTAATAGCGCATGCGCTCGCCAGTAAGCTTTAATTAAGACATGTGGCAGTTTCACACGAGGTGGCAGGTGATGTGTCTCGTCGGCGCCACGGCTTCTACACACGGCGATGTATGGGAATGCTATACGCCGGCGTTAATACACGCACTAGGCTCCTCGCCTGCCTCCTCCTTATATTAAGGGCGTGTTTGGGAACTCTCCAGCTTCCAGCTTCCCTAAAATTCATGGCGGAGCACCACCGAACACGCAAATTCCGGGAAGCTAGATTCAAGAAGCTGGACGAAAATCATGTACAAACGGCGGAGCACCTCTTTTGGAACTTCCCGGATCGGTAAAAGGCGGAGCAGCAACTATTTACAGAGGATTGCCACCGCTGAGTTAAAAATAACGTTTCGCTGGCATCCCGTAGCCCTCACCCTCGCTCTATTCTATCGTCTCCCAGCTATCCCCAATCGATCTGATGTCTCTCTTGTGACCTAGCCGCCGCCGCCGCACGTGTGCTCCTGCCTCTGGAGCCCTCTTCTCCGGCGAGCACGCAACCGGAGAACGCGTATTTGCCGCCTCGCCCTCGCTTCAGATGCGCCGCGACCCTTGCACCTCCGCCCGCACGCCATCGCTGCATCTCTGCCACGCGCGCCAAACTCTGCGCGACCGGCGACTCTCCGTATCCGCCGGCGTCGAACGACATCAGCGAGTCGATTGATTCGATTCCGCTCGTGTACGTGTATTGGTAGTAGAAAAAAAGAGGAGTGCCGCCCCAGTCCAGCCCAGCTAAAACGGGCCACAGCCCAGTTGACCAGGAGGAGCGCGCCGAACGTTTTCCGCTCCTCACGGGAAGCTGGCGACGGTTTGAGAAGCTGGAAGTAAGGATTTTTGGGAAGCTAGGCTATTCCCGAACACGCCCTAAATAGATGCGGCATCACGCGGCATCACCCGCATCCTCTCTCGCCTCAGAAAAAAACCTAGCCGAGAAACTAGTTTGAACTCATAGGTACCATCTGGGTCATCTAGGCTCATGTTTTTTTGGGGCATGTGCTAGGTATCAGCTGGTTAAAATATTCAGCCGATCATCCACCTCCGAAGCCGGCCGATGTTAATTAAGTGTGTGTCACCTAGACCGTCTGATCAAAGTAACATTAAACAACACCTAGGTACACATATATGTTTCTCTCTGACCCAATTACACCAAATTGTTTGTCGACGTAATATTTCATGCAAGTGGTGTATAAAGTGAGAAAAATACACACCAAAAGATAGACAATGTTAGAAACTAGCAAATCATGTCTGTGCTTCACTTCTTCATAAATTCATGTCGTTGAGTTTTTATTTTTTGCACGATCTAAAAAGTGAAGAGAAAACGGTCCTTGGTTAAATTGTGTCGCATGTATGCATACATGGTAAGTATCAATGGGTTCAGTTGAGTACATGCATGCATACATGGTAAGTATCATACACAATACCAAATCATGATGTATTAGCACGAGATTCCGCTTACATTGTAACAGGAAGTCAAATCCATGTCATGATTTATCTTACCTTATCTATTTTTCAAAATACTACTACTCCATAGGACTAGTAAATTTTACAGTAAAAGTTCTCTTTAGAAAACTAACAATTATTCCGATCCAATTGTTTCAAGCTTCTGATACCATGTAAGAACTCGTACAATCAAGTGGTTGGGCACTTTGCAGTGCAAGCATTGCACAATGGGTATAGGAATATGCGGAATACAAATACGGTACTAAAAATTCTATTTTTAACACTCCTCCCGTGTACTAATCAACATAGTACGATTGATGGTATTGGTCGGTGGAAACCAACATACACGTCAAACCACCACCCACTACGGCAGCGAAGAGCTATGCGGATGGTTTTCGGTCGTTGGCCTAGCTAGGAAAACCATCGGCGCAGGCCTACGCCGACGGTTGCCGTCGGCATAGATCCCGTCGGCTCCTTCCGGATGGCCGTCGGCGTAGCTATGACCGTCGGCGTACGTCGTGAGACGACGGCTTCGTGCGGCCGTCGGCACAGCAGGAGTAACGGCGGACAAAGAAACGGTCGTCTGAGCTACGCCGACGACAATGCCGTCGGCATAGAGCCACGTGTCAACTGCCCTGAACTTGCTAGGTGAAGCTACTCCGACGAGCACGGCCGTCGGCATACGTGGATTGGTCGGGAGATTAGGTAGGCCGACGGTCATGGCCATCGGCTTAGCTTCCACGTGTCGAATTCTGGGAACCCTTCGGCGGCCTGGTAGCGAGCTAGGCCGACGGCAAGCCGTTGGCTTAGCGTCCACGTGTCGAATTTTTTTTTTTTTTGAGAACAAGCAGGAGAGCTGCTCGTCATTGTATTAAGTGTATGAGAGAAACATGATCCAGTTTATGAGGAAAACCGAACCCAAAAACCATACATATGAAGCCGAACGGCGTTCAACGCACGCCAAAGCACACAACAAGCACACGCCTTGCCCAATCACCGGCCAAGAAGGCACACAATTGGGACACAGGGCACCAAAATCGCGTCACAACTGAAGAAACAACTCGAAGCAAACCCTAACTCAAGAAGGCACGCGTCGACGTACAGCCCGCCTAGAGGTCGGCGAGTAAGCTGCAGGACCAGACCTGACCTTGAGGAAGCGTTGTCCAAGAGGTGTCGACGACAGTGTACATTGCGCCCAAGACGCCCACACTCCAAGTAGCGGCCGACTTTGACTCCGAAAGCCAACATGGGACACCAAAAGCAACCCGAACAGCGCCTCCAAGGAGGAGACGACGCAAGAGCGCCGCCACTGCCTGACCAAATTAGTCTAGGGTTTCCCCCGTTGCTTGAGAGGGAGGTTGAAAGGACCTAGACGACGCCTTCAAGAAGGTGACGATGCCCGCAGGCGTCGCCGTCGTCGTGCAAGAGCACAGGGATTTCTCCCAGCCCTTCCATCCGCCCTTACAGTCCACAAGAAGGGACCTCGGAATCACCAGTTGGGCACGCTACCCACGAGAGGCCAGCACTTGACAAAGGCCACACAGGCGGCGGCGACCACCTCAAGCATCACCCCGGCAGCCCAAGCTCGCTACCGGCCCTCCTTCCTCGTCCCCATGCTGGAACGATGCACAAGCCTGCGACCAGGCAGAGCACCACGAGAACGACCGGCCGACGCGGACGCGGCCCAGGTCATACCCAGATCAGGCCCGCAGGCCCAGGTCAGACTCGGGCCTGGAAGCCCAGATCTGGCCTCGAGCGCTCGCGCCGCCGGCGAGCGGTCCACGCTCCTGCACCACCGCACCAACTCCTCCCAACGCAGCAGCAGCCCCTGCGCCAGCAAGCTCGACGGATGGCCCAGCTGGCCCGAGACCGGAGCTCCCCTGCTGAGCGACAGCGCTGCCAGACCTCCACCACCGCGACACGCCACCGCTCGCCCAGCCCCACTGCCGCACGCCAAGCTCCGCCGCCGCCATGGAGCCTGCAGGCCCCGCCGCCGCCAGGAAAAGCCGGAGCGCGGGCAGCGAACCGCCGATTCCCGTCGAGGCCCCCCGCCTAGGGACCTCCACGAGCTGCGAGAGACGCCCCGCCGCCGCCGTCGGCCGCGCGGGCTTCGCCCGGCGGCTTCCTCCGGCGGCGGCGCAGGTGAGGGTGGGGATTTACTGGAGGCTCTCGCTAGGGTTGTGTGTGTCGCCCCCGTGTCGCCCCTGGCGAGAGCGACGCGGGGCTGTTTCGTCCCGTCCCGGAGCGAAACAGTGACGCGCAACAAAGTTTTTCACGTGTCGAATTCTGGGAACCCTTCGGTGGCCTGGTAGCGAGCTAGGCCGACGTCACGACTGGCTGGCAACCCTTGCCACAGGAACCGGACTTTTGCATCGTAACTTTTTATTTAATCTACCATCTTTTGTTCTATAGATTCTTTTGGACTCAAACACATAATCCTCGTTAATACAAGTTTAACTATAACTCCAGTCGTATACATATCTGACACATATTACAACAGTTTTGAAAACAAAGCGGTAATCGCAGGAATAATATTGAACATTTCAGAATGATTTGTTGTAGACTATGAGATAAACTTGTATTAATTCATCTCCCTACAAAACTCGTATTAGTTCATCGGTGCATACAAATGAAATTTCTAGTTCAACAGTCAACACATTAGGTAAAGAAAATTGTGCGATCGTTAACTTAAATACGGAAGGAGTAACTCGTCTATGCACACCTCTTGAATATTAGAGAAAGAATATATTTCAACAAATCGTAAGTTTTTACATAGGAATTCATTCATCCAAACGGCTGCAACAGGAAACATTACATGATTGGATCATCAAACCAATAAACTAAGCATCTCTCGCTTGGTTGGTTAAGAGCTCGCAGCTGCACAAACGTCGGTCTTATTGGATGGAACGGTCGATGCAGCAGATCTCCTTGGTCGGCCGCGGTGCGGACGTGCAAAGCGCCGGAGGCCGAGGGAGGTCGCCCTCTTGAGGCGCTTCAGGTCGGTGTCGTCGTCTGTCAGGATCTTGAATCCGTCGTTCTGGAAGATATTGTCCAGGAGCGTGAGGTTGCAGGCTCGGCGCGACTGGGCGTCGTCGCGGTGCGCGTCGAGGGCGGACCTGTCGCCCAGCACGGCGAGGCACCTGGCGGCGGCGGCGGCGACGGCGCCTCTGTCGGGATGAGAGCGCAGGATGGGGACGATGCCGCGCGCCAGGTACCGTCGAGCCCACGCCTCGTCGCCTCGCCTGAGCGCGCGGACGAAGCGCTGGAACCTGACGGGAAACAGGGCGGCGGCTGCCTCCGGCGTGGTCCTGTCTCCCAGGAACGCCGACACGTACTCGTCCGCCGATCGCCACCGCCCCTCGTCGATCATGGAGCCCACGCGGGGCCAGTCAAACTGAAGCTGCGCCTCCTTCTCCAGCTCGTGCGCCGCCCGGTGGAGTTTCCTCGACTTGAGGAACGCGTACACGCGCCGGAGGAGGAGTCGCTCTGAGTGCCGATCCATGCTCGCACGATCGATCGCTCGGCAAAACTGGTGTTCCTCCGCGATTTAGCTCGACGGTCGATGGAAGAAACGAGTAGTGGTTTGCTTGGCTGGTTGCGTCAGCCCTTAGGGCATGTACATCAGTTGAGACGACCGCTGTCTGTAGTATTCAGCCACATCACTTACAGACAGCATGATGAAGATCGTGTACAACGGTGTGTCTTTTTGGCTGACTGTAATCTCTCAACTGCCTCTGAATTACGACCGTCTGGTTGGACGCCAGGAGGGGCGTGAGAAGCAGTAGTTGCTGACCACGATCCCACGACAAGCGACGCGCTTCGTACAACAGGAAAATGGCCGGCTGTAAGGAGCGATTTACATGGAAATAGATCGTCGGTATATCTACAGACGGACTCTTCCGTTTTTTCTATCTCTTTCATCCACATCATCTGAATTCCTATGTGGCAAACTTTACAGACGGCTGAGTGTGTACCATTGTACATGCCCTTAATAACATGTGCTTATATAGATTGGTGTGGCCGATTCCAGCTTCGATTCTCATTCAAGTCACGCACGCTACAAACCGCCAATCCGAGTAGGCGTCCGCGTCTCTACGCGTTCTTATATATTTTTTTAGCACACACGCGTCGTTTACTAACTAATTTGCTCGGATTTTACTAGCTACTTATACATGTGTTACCGGCTTACAGCTAAGAAAAATAGCTGGGACCGTTGAATTGCTTCATGTTCGGAGCTAGTCACGAGTTACAACATGAATTACATATGAGATTCGATGATATCAGTTTGACATACATAGAACTAGTCACTCTCGTAAGGAAATCGATGTGGACTTAGATTTGGAGTGTGCCGGAAGACATATGTCTACAACAAGTGCAATGATATTGAGGAAATGTGGAATATCAAATTGGCCCATGAGTTTTGATTCAAGACCCATGACAACTTTTGGCTATGGGATGAAGTTTCATACGTACTCAATTAACTCGGTAAGGTCGGCGTACAAAAAGCTAGCAGAAAGAAAGCTTCACCGGGAGAATTATCTAGAGACCACAACTAAATCTTCGAATATTGAAGACGAGAGAATTCCTGGGAGTGGATATGGAAAATAAAGGTCCCATCAAAGTTTCGCCTCTTTGCATGGTACCTTGCTAGAGCGATAATTCTCCGACATGCCAAAAGTCCCAATAGAAAACACTTCACTCATCCTTAAGAAAACCCTAGCCGCCGCTCATCTTGTCCCATCTCCGCTCGGTATCAACGGGTCTCCGCCTCCTCTGCTTGCCGTTCCGCGGGCGGGAGGAGGAGGGGATCTCGGACTTGCGCTTGGCTCTATAGTTAGGTCCCTAAAATTAGGGTTTGGTCAACCGGTAGCGAAGCTGTGGTGGCTATGGTGCTGCTGCACGGAAGAATAATAAACTTTTGCCATCTCCTTGTCCGCCTCGTCAGTGGCAATATCACCAGTGACGTTGAGGAGTGCGAGAATCATCTACTCGCTGCTCTCATGGAGTGGTGGATCTCGTATTGTCTACATGTATTGTAGGTTTTGTGTCAGGATATTTGGATCTATTCAAGAGTTCAACGACGATGAATTTTGCTCTAGGGCACTGGTCCTTAGCAGCACGTGCTCGAAGACTTCCCGGCTGTCATCACCAATCTCAGGCTGGCTTCGGTAGGGGAGCAACGACAACAACGCGTCAGCGGCTCAATCTATGGGCAGTAGTGGTTGTTAGGTGGTCCAAGGATCTGGATATAATTTTTATTATATTTGAGAGACTTTGTACTACTTACTTGTGAACTTCTATAATAGGTATGGATACTTTTCTGCAAAAAAATCATTGACATGCCTAGTGTGCAATGCAGAAAATGACACTTGGAGACACTCTTGCTTGAGTGTAATATGTCCGTAAGCATGTGGGAGCCGAAGGAGGACGATATCATATTGTCTGTCTTTGGAGAAGAGGCAAGAAATCTACACAATGGCTCTGTTCGCTAAACAATCCCAATTGGAGTTTGTTGAAGTTTTGACAACTTTGTGGGCAATCTAGTGGGCATGACGCAAGCTCATCCATGAGAGTAATCAGCATTAAATGCATAATATCATAATGAGGTTCCCAGTAGAGTCGAAGATAGCGGGAGGAAAGAATTGATTCCTTGGCACATCGACGATGGTGTATGATATATGGCTCAACAAAATCCCAAGATACTAGAGGCATTATGCTCGGAAGCTCTAGGCCAGAGGACATGCATCTGCCGAAGGTGAAAATGGTGTCAAACCGTTTCAATGTGATCAATGAGATAAAACGGAGGAAGCAGGAAGGGTGAACTTTGTATGATCATCACATAAATCCTGCCAAAAGAAGCAACGTTTTCATAGAGGCTATTTTTAGCCATGAACGACATAAAGCAAACGTGAAAGCGTATCGCCTAGCTCGATCATTGACTACCTTAGACATTGGTAGGCGTGTGTGACTTTTTATCCTCCGAGTCATTTGATGTAAGTGTTACGAATAATCCATAAAGCTTCAGTTGTATACGACGGTGTGATTACCTCTGAAATACTTGAGGCGCTTGCGTGTTTCGAAGCCTTAACGCTTGCGGAGGACATGTATATATGACAAGGATGCTAGTGGCATCAAATTGCCTTAACATAATCAAGGATCTCAATGAGGAAAGCCGGGAGAGTCGGCATTGCATGATCATTAGCGCGTTGCCGAGAAAAACCCTAAAACAACCTGCCGAGAAAGAAACCCTAGTCAGTCTATCGCACGATCGCCCTAAGCGAAACTCGTAATTGTGACGGACCCGGGCTTGCTACTTGATACATCGATAATTACACAATGTCACATTCATAAACCTCTCAGAACAGAGTACCGGAGGCGGTACATGAAACTACGGAAGAACCAGTTCGTTCTTTCCACGAGGCACAAGCGCGAAGAATCCCACCATGTCAGCGTCAGAGAAGAAAATGAGAAAAGAAAAAGAAACAATAACTTAAGCTTCGTGGGCTAGAGACGGAGACGGACAAGAGAGAGAGAGAGAGACCTCGACCGAGCCGTCCCGTCCCCCCACACCACTTCCCCGACTCGATCTCCGTCGCCGCCGCAGCGCCGCCCCGCCCGGACCCGTCCTACCCGCCCCGGCCCGATCCCCCGGGCGATGCCCCCGCGGCGCGATCGCGTGAGCACGGCGCAATGAATCCCAGAGATTCCGACGACGACCGCCCCGCGGCGGCGCCGGATTCTGCGGCTCCGCAGCAGCAGCAGCACTCGCTGGAGTGGAGGTTCGCGCAGGTCTTCGGCGAGCGCGCGGCGGGCGAGGACGTGCAGGAAGGTACGTCGCACGCACGCACACATCAGACGGCTCGCGCTTCCCGCTCGCCCACCCGAGATCCGCTCGATTCGTGGGGCCTCCGGTACGGGGCCGCGCCGGGGAGCTCTGCTCGGGCGCCGTGGGGATCGGGAGGATAGGTCAGGGATCGGTGACTGTGGGATTGGGGCTGTTAATCCTGCGTAGCAGACAGTTGAGCGTCCGGTCCGTTAGCTGCCTCGTAGGAAAAAATGCGCGCGCTAGATTTATTCTGCGGTACCTCACCTGTGGAATCGATGGATGGTTCTAGTGACGAGTGTGCTCCTCTAATAGCAGGTTCCGCTTGCCAGAAGATTTTGGGGCTGAAGTCTGTAGTATTGCTCGATAGTTAGTGTTCTGCCTTTTGGGAACTTGCTTCGTGTTTCGTCTTCATCATTGGCTAAAAAACGAATCTTTTGACAGTCCTATGCCTTTGTCACCCAAGGCTTCAGCTGGACTTTGAAGAATTTGGCCATAGACAGGTTTTTGCTCTTATGGTTTAAGGAAGGTGGTAGGAGGTTGTGGAACTTGTGGGCTGACCAATTGTTCTGATCACACAAGGAAGGATGCTTACGATTATCTGGGATGATCATAGCATGATTTTACATTGGCACAAGGTGCTTTTGATCTTCTGTCGGATTTGGATGTATTTGAGGAAACATAGTGCCCTTGTGCATGGGATAAGCTGTCTGTTGTTAATGTTTTACATGTCCATGCTGCATTGGTCAGCCTGTGTTGGTTTGATCGTCTCTTTTGATTAAACGAATAGCTTGTAATTCGTATGCGTGGAACTTTTGGTTTCAGTGTCTGAACCAGAAAGCTTGTTCATTTGATAATTAGCTTATTTGATGAAGGACACTTGCTAAACACTCATAGCCTTGTATTACAAATCTAAGGGCACTTTCCAGTTTATCAATTTGCATTTCAATTGAAATACTTCCTTGTATGCTGATTGTGCTGTTTTGTTTCAGTTGATATCATTTCTGCAATCGAGTTTGATAAATCTGGTGATCATCTTGCCACTGGAGACAGAGGAGGACGTGTTGTTCTATTTGAGAGGACAGATGCTCGCGATGTAAGCACCACATAGTTGAACATATATGGGTTTCAGTTTAAATATTTTGCCCTCATGAAATCAATCTTACAGCAGCATGCTAGTCAGAGCGAACTGGAGAGACAGGATGTTCCAATTACCAGACATCCCGAGTTCCGCTATAAAACAGAATTTCAGAGTCATGAACCTGAGGTATGTATCAATCTGTACTGATTCTCGTAGTCCATAGAGGTTTTGTACTGCCATTAAGTTGAATTTTCACAATAAATTCAAGAAGCTCGCGCATTGAAAATGTTATCTTAGCTTAGTCATGGCAGTATGCACCAACTGAGCGTAGAACAAAGCATTGCATTACCATAACTTGCTCTTGCTTGTCGGAAATAACTAGAAGATGGAAGCTAATACTTTTGCTGTTTCATTTGTATGAAATTACTGTAGTTTGACTACCTCAAAAGTTTGGAAATAGAGGAGAAGATCAACAAGATCAAGTGGTGCCAGACAGCCAACAATGCACTCTTTCTACTGTCCACAAATGATAAAACGATCAAGTATTGGAAGGTAAGCCAGTGCCTTTAAAGTTCCCTTGTGCATGTCACTTTTTCTTGCTTTTTCATATATACTGGCAGTCTATCCCTAGTGCCCTACCATGAAAGAACTGAATATTTGCAGTAATGCCAATGGATTTCTTTCTCCCTACTGGTAGGCCCATATTTATTTGAGTTGATATATAATTTTTCATTGGTGGGAACCAGAAAATTCATAAAGGTTACAGCAACACTTGATGAAATTCATGAAATTAGCAATAGTGCTAGGCCCATATGTCCAAGTCCAGTTCTTCCATTTGACCATTTCTGTTGGGCCAACCACAATTGAAGTAAACATTCTTTTATCAGGTTATCTTATGAGAACCATGAAGTTGCACTTTGAATGGTGGTCTGTTATCATGTTTCATCTGTATTAACTTATTGATTTACTTTCCTGGCAGGTACAAGAGAAAAAAATAAAACAAGTTTCAGTTATGACTTTGGACACTTCTACCACAGGGAATGGTACTATTAGTCGTGCAAGTACCAGTACTTCCGAACCTCCTCTTCCAAATGGCGGATGTTCTGAAAAGTCCGGTGGTCTCAACGGTGATCTCTTATTTCCACCTGGAGGTTACCCATCACTCCGTTTACCTGTGGTAATTGTACCTACACTCTGTTAAATTAATATGTTATTTGTAGGGCATGCGATATGATCAGCCCTGTTACATGAAGCCGACACTGTATTATTGTTTATCAAACTATTATCGAGTCCAACTGACTTCGCTTCAAACCACATGCAGGTTACTACTAGTCAAGATGTGAACCTTGCTGCTAGATGTCGACGTGTATATGCTCATGCTCATGATTACCATATTAATTCTATTTCAAATAATAGGTTGGTCCTGCTACGGCATTGAGTTTTAGTATTGTCAAATGATCTCTTCTGCATTATTTTATCTACGAGTTATAATATTTCTGCTCTTTATGTTCTTTTTTCCTTAAAGAGACAAGATACAAATACACCAATGGTAGTAAAAAACTATTTTTTTGAAAATTAAAATCTACTCTAGTTTATTAACCAAATCCTTGTAAATCATTATTTTGTAAATGAGTAATCAAGTATCATTTGCTGATTAAAAGTGGAACAATCAATTTGTTGGTGTTGCTACGACCATACAACATCAAGTTTGTAGGTATCAGCAGGTGCTGTGCATGCATTTGCACCTTGTAATGACTGAACATTGACATAGGCAAATAAGATTGAAGTTTTGTGCTTTTAATAAATAAACTCTTTGTATCACTCATGTAGTGCCTTGAGGTATCACTCATCAGTACAGTGACACTAATACTTTATTAATACAATCACGGTAGCTGTTACCCAGTCTGCAGCCCTCAGCGTGTATGCATATCCTCCACATAGTTTACCGCATTTTCTCAAAACCTCTTTGAATCCCGATCTGCTGACTGGGACCGCTCCCAATTCAGGATAGAATTCACTTGGAAGTAGTACCAAAGGGCATGGTGGGCTGGGTAGCACCTTAGGTTGGTCTTGTTGACTTGTTCTTTCATTTCCTTTTTACATGCTATGCAAGGACCTGCTAGGTATAGAACTCGGGGTTCTCCTGTGTAGCTATATATATGGCACATGACCAGAATCGTGGGACCGGTGAACTGGTTTCTCGTTTGTGAATTGGAGAAGTGTGCCCTAGCAACACTTTGCGTTTTATATTGCTACAGTAGTGTAACATAATGTTTTAAAGCTTGTGCCCTTGTAGCTTTTAACTCCTGTCCAGTGCTGTGATCTGTCATCTGATGTGTATCTTCTCTCATCTTTTAATTCCAGCGATGGTGAAACATTCATATCAGCAGATGATCTGCGAATAAATTTATGGAATCTGGAAATAAACAGCCAGAGCTTTAACATTGTTGATGTGAAGCCTACAAACATGGAAGATCTGACCGGTAATTCAACTTACCCTCCTAAATTTTTAACATTGTTGATGCGAATAAATTAACTTGTGATAAACTTCTATAGTTTCTTTACCTTTGTTTAGTAGTCTTGCCATGTTTCTCGCACGGTAGATCCTCACACAGATTTTACAGTGGATAACTGAATATTCTTTCGTCATTAAGTGGCTTTTATGTTGTACTGGGATAGTAACCTGTGCCACCCTGTTTATCGCTTGAGTAAGAACTAGCATCAGGACATTGTCCCTGATAGCTATGACATGTTTACTCAGCCTGATAACCTCTTAAATAAACTAATTAGAGTGTTGCTGAAACCTTTTATTGTCAGCCAAAAGCTATATCAAAGCTATGGATATCATAGATAGCAGTTGAATGCCTTCGTATCATATATAGCGTCGTTTTTGGGCATTCGTCCCGTTTGGCTCCTGGGTTTGCAAAACCTATCCATATAGCGTCTATTAACTTTTTTGGTAGGGTTTGAGCATTATGAATCCTTGTTCATTTAGACCGGCTTATATAATACAAATTGAAATGTGTCTAGATACATCTGTATCTAGACAAACTGAGTCACTTATTTTGGGACAGAGGGAATACCATGGATTCTGTATGGTAAATGTTATTAGTTCATAGGACATCAATTTTGTTCAAAAATTTACTATTGTTCTTCCTTTCCTGGCTATCAATATGCATTGCGTGATGTAATTTGTTGAAATTTCAGAGGTGATTACTTGTGCGGAGTTCCACCCCACTCATTGTAACACACTGGCATATAGTAGCTCAAAGGGTTCTATCCGACTTATTGATCTGCGACAGTCTGCATTGTGTGACAACCATTCCAAGATGTTAGTAATTTCTCTTGTACCTTATCCCTGACTTCATGCAACATTTTATCCTTATGTGCTGGACAAAACTGGACATGATTGGAGGAATAGATTGTATTCAGTACTGTTAAAATCGTACAGCATGCTTTATGAGTTAACAAGAACCTTTAAACAGATTTGAGGAGCATGAAGCACCTGGAGCAAGATCGTTCTTTACGGAGATAATCGCATCAATTTCGGATGTAAAGTTTTCAAGGGATGGAAGATATCTTCTTAGCCGTGATTATATGACTCTCAAAGTATGTTTGTATGCTCTTCACGTACTATTATCTCAGTGGTCTTATCTGGCTGCATAGTAGTCACAAATTTGTTCAAGTCCATGCTGCCAGTTCAGTTTTTCAGACTTTCACTTTTGTCACTATTTGAAGTCAGAGTACTCTCGTGTCCGGTACAATCGCAGCAGTCAACTGGGTTGGGAAATAGAAGCAATGTGCACTGGCATGTGGTACAAGGCCCCTACCTGTCAGCCTCACATAATATTGTATTTTCCAAATACATATTTGTGATGGTACCAGGCAACTTGATAAATAGAACACTGTTCAAAATTCCTTTTACTTGAACACGCATCAAAATGACGATGCGTGTCATTTAGTATTAAGAATGTGTTCAAGGCCAAGTGCTTGTATTGTAAAATGAAACAAACTCAGCTGTGGTTAATGGTTGTAGAAGTGGTCCAGTGCTACCAGCTTGTCTGTTGCACCAGCATGACTGGGATTATTTACTTTAAATTGTTTTATAAGTAACTAATGGGAATTAGATTTCCAGGCTACTGTTTGTTTCATTCACTCTAGCCCCATTATGAGAGTTGGTTAACTGCTGATGCCTGCTAATTAGTTGTTAGATATATTAGTAAATGTTTGCTAAAACTGGTCAAATGTGTTGTGGCTTTAAAATATGATATTTACTCGTTTGTGCTAATATATTACTATTATATTTTAAGGCCTGACGGTCTGTTTTACTTGCCCTATCTATGCATTGAAATTTATGATGTACCAAGTTCATTCCAACAGTATATCGATTTGCTTTTTCATGGTTGATGATCAGATATTTCTCTGAGGATCTATTTGACCTGATTGATTTAATTCAGTTATTAAGACTTCATGTTTAATCTCCTCTTTTTTTTTGGCAGCTATGGGATCTGAACATGGATTCAGGTCCTGTTTCAACCTTCCAGGTTCATGAACATTTAAGACCTAGGGTGAGATTTTGTCATCAAATGATTAACAAAGCAGCCATGTGATGACCGATAGATAATTTGGGTGCATGATATCACTTTTTTCAGCTTTGTGATCTGTATGAGAACGACTCAATATTTGACAAGTTTGAGTGTTGTCTTAGTGGGGATGGACTTCATGTTGCAACTGGCTCTTATGGGTAATCTTATTCTTGTTATTGACTACATGCACAGCATTACACTTGTAATTCCTGTTGGCTAATGCCTATATTGTCTATGTTGGTTTCATGCAGTAACCTGTTCCGCGTTTTTGGTTCTACTACTGGTAGTACGGAGGTGACCACTTTGGAAGCCAGCAGGAACCCGATGAGGTATGCTTGTTTAGCTTGTATAACCTATTATACTGTAATATTTTCTCATTTGGAATCGAACCTGGAAGGGTGTGCTGTGGTAATCGAATTGGATTAAAACAAAACCCCAACCAGGACTTGCTTTTCCTTCTCTGTTATGTAGTTATGCATGTGTTGGTCTGGAAGCTACTCTTTGAGTAGTTACTACCTCCTGCTATCATCATATGCAGATTGCTTCACTTATAGCTGTGGTACCAAGTCATGCAATTGCTGTTTTATGATTTTTCTGAGCTTTTATTTTATTGTCGGATTTGGGTACCATGTAGACGTCAAATGGCAAATCCAAACAGGCCCACACGGGGGACAATGACCTCTACCGCCCATGGTGTGCGAAGAGGTAACTTTCTTTGTTTGAACGTTCAGTTAGATGAATTCTTGGTCTCCAGTTTTATCACTGAGACAAATTTGCTGCAGGTGGAGAAAATCTAGGTGTTGATGCCAATGGAAATTCGTTGGATTTCTCGACGAAGTTGCTCCATCTCGCATGGCACCCCACTGAGAATTCCATCGCATGTGCTGCTGCAAATAGCTTGTATATGTATTACGCGTAGAAAATTCTCTAGAGGAGATTTATTGTTCTTGGTTTGCCACATTGCCCTTCTTGAAGGCCATGCCCTTTCACATGCGGTCAGAGGGATGGTGCAGTGCAGCGTCATTTCCTCCCTTGGGGCCAAAAGAGGCAGCTGATGACTGATGTCCAAGATTGATGTGCTAGTGGACCACACCCTTGTTGATTCTTTGGTAAATGTGTAAATTATGTTCTGATCATCGAAAGTTTTGGTCCCAATATGCGATCACGTCTCAGTTGTTGTGTATCAGAGAAGGACACAAATCAAAAGTTAGGAAGTCACCTTGTGAGGATTCCGGTGGCAAAGGACAGAACCAAATTTGTGCTGCGAGTCCTCTGTACGATTGCCCATTCTTTACATGTAGTGCCACATAGAGAGGGCTGATCGGTTGTTTTGGAGCTTAAATTTGTCCCGATAGTTACTGTAGTTATTCTTGGTCTATTCATTGAACTGTTGAAATAAGTCAGCAGCAGTATAACTGTGCTCTTGTTGTTTCTGATTCTTAACATAGACTTGGTGGTGGTGCTAAACTTTGCTGAACACTTTTAACATATGTGTGGTATGGAAGTTGTTTTAGTTCACTGTAAGTTTATGCCACAGCTAGGCAGGTGTGATGTTTCTGTTCAAAGGGCAGTGCAAATGTCTGGTCCTTGCAGCAGGGTTATAGGGGTTTTGATTGGTTTAAGTACAAACTCGTGTGCAGGTGATGCCAATCAGATAATCTTCTGACAGAAGTTCACTGAAGTCCAAGGAAAAACATTTTACGTCTTGTGATCTCTATTCTTGTTCTTCATTCAGTTCTTGCGATAGTGAGTGACAAACAGAGAAGAGAGGCCTGCTTCTGCAGCAACAGATTTCACCTTGTACTTGGAGTGATCCAGTTTCTTTCTTTTTAGATAGAAGGCAGTCGAGTTTTACAGCAGCGTAAGGATTACACAACCACTTGCCCGAAGAGAAGGGCAGGACCAACAAAGTACCATCGTAACTTGACCACACTGGTCAGGTTACCAAATAGTTAGGAGGGTAAAACTGGAATACGATAAAACGATAGTACAGGACTACACGGCACGCAGGCCGGCAAGGTTAGGCATCTGCTGGTTCCTGTTTGAAGCCGCTGGAGGAGTAGAGGTACGGGCGAAGAAGGCCTTGGTCAGTGCAATCAGCTCGTCCAGCGCTCCCAGGTCCTTAGGCTTTTGAAGCGGACGCCACAGCTGCAAAGAAATCATAAGTTTGAAAATTATGTCAGCGGGTTGGCGAGGAAATTTTCTCTCAATGGTAAACTTGTTACGTGTGGTCCAGAGAGCCCAGCATTGAGCAGCGAAAAAAGTCCACACCATTCTTTTAGACCTCTCCCCAAGAGAGTCTAAGATTCTAAACCAATCAACTCTTGAGCTAGGGTTCCAGCTTACGCTAAGCATATCACGAACCCCACTCCACATAAATTGCGCTAGAGGACATTGAAAGAAAATGTGATCCACACTTTCAATCTCTCCATACAGGGCACACAGCCCATCAGACGGGCCGTGCTTGGCAAGTATCTGATCATTGGACGACAAACGACCACGAGCTAACTGCCACGTGAAGATCTTAATCTTTGGAGGGATAGCATAGCTCCAAATATACTTTGTAATCTGAACTTCTGGTTTCCTGCACAGCTCCCTATATAAGGACCGAGAGGAATAGCAGCCAGATTGTTCCCACTCCCATGATATCCGATCCTCTCGATCCTCCAGCTCAATCTCCTCAACAAGACTGGATAGCTCACCCCACGCTTGGATGTCATCCTGGTCCAGGTTTCTTCGAAAAGGAATCCACCAGCCCTCCTCAGAGTAAGCTTGGGCAAGCGTAATGTCCATCTCAGAGCTTTTCCGAAAAAGATTTGGGAATTTCACACTCAGAGGGGCATCACCTATCCATAGATCATTCCAGAAACTGATGGAAGAGTGAGCCCCTGGAGAGAACCTGACACCTTTCTTGCAAAGGTTCTTGATTTTGTGTAAGCTGTGCCAGAATGGAGAGCAGGCCACTGGTCTGGAGGAGAACAGCTCCTTGACATTATATTTTGCCTTAAGTAATCTTAACCAGAGCAAACTTGAGTCTGGCTCACTCAGGATACGCCAGATCCACTTGGCCATAAGAGCAATATTTATTAATTTAGAGTTAATAGCCCCCAAGCCACCCTGGCTTTTGGGTTGGCACACATCCTCCCACTTAACCATATGGTATTTCTTTTTGGTGTTTTGCCCCTCCCAGAAGAACCTGTTTCTATGCTTATCAAAGCCTACATGGGTCCCATCAGCCAGCAGAAAGAGACCTAGAGTGTGGAGAGGCATATTGGACAGGCACGCATTAACCAGAGTGAGCCTAGTTGCAGAGGACATGAATCTCCCTTGCCAAGGAGCGGCTCTCTTAGCCACTGCTGCCACCAGAGGCTCCAAATCTGCTATAGTCAGTTTGTTGTCGCTCATGGTGAAGCCTAAGTAAGTGAAGGGAAATCTACCCTGCTTACAATTGAGTAGCCTAGCCACTCTAGCCTGCTCCTCGCTATCACAATCCATAACAATTACCTACCCTGCTTACAATCCAGTCCCTAATACTCCCTTCATTCCTTAATATAAGGTACATAGTTTTCTTGCACAAATACTAATGCACAGGTCAAAAGGGCAACTATCGACACTTCTCGATGTTAATACAGATACGTGATCGATACAAGAATAGAGGAAAAATAGAGAAATTTTGATATCTTATCTCTCCTAATTAGATTAACTCTTAAATTGTGTAAACAAATCCCACAATCTCGCCATACATCTATTCTGAAATTTTTCACAGAAAACTATACACCTTATATCAAGGAACGGAGGGAGTAATATAATAGTAATAAGAAAAGAGAAAAATACAAGTCACCGGTCTTATCTGCATGATAAACAAATATGGGTATTTTCTTGCCCTTTAAGAAAGACCGCCTACCAGAGGCCAAAACACAGCAGCACCGTAGGATGGTTGAGTCGACGGTGGATAACGCAAGCTTCGCCTTGATCAGCGGAGCTGCGCTGCGTCCGAAGAGAAGAATCCCTAGGACGCCGCCGCGATCCCCGGTCAGTTTTCGAGCCTTCTCCTGGGAAACCCCCGAACCTTCTCGATCTCTCTCGGCGTTCTTCATTTCGTCCTCTTGTCTCTTCTAGGTTTTCCAGATGCTCCCTGAATGAGGCCTTTCTGCTTCGATTCGCCGTCGCTGGTTGTTCCTCGGAATCGGCGAGAAGGCCCTAGCTGCGGGGTTTATCGTCTCGTGCTCGCCACGCGTGGCCGCGGCGCGAATCCGCGGTGCCCCTAGTTGATTTCGGAGCTTTCTCGAGGCCTGCTGAAGCCAATCTCTGGTCTGTTTGGATCCATCTTCTCCTTGGAAACCCCTCCCTTCCCGATCTCGCGTCGTTTTTGCCTTTCTTCTCACCCTCTTTTCTCTTCTAGGTTCCAGAGCTTCGATTCGCCCTCGCTGGTTGTTCCTTCATCGGAATCGGTGAGAAGGTCCTAATTGCTGGGTTCACCGTCTCGTGCTCGCCACGCTTCTCGAGGCCTGAAGCCGTCGCGTCTCGAATTCTTCTGAATCAAGTAAGCCCGAATCCTGTTCTGCGGTTGTCTTGTGGTTCTCGAACTCTTGGATCTGCAATTTGTGCTAATGCACACCCTTGTACGGATATTTTGCAGTTGGAACCATACCAAGTTATGGAAGCCTGAAGACTTAGCAACTCGAATCTTCTGGGATCTAAGTAAGCCCGTACCTATTTTTTGCAGTTTTGCTATGGCCATGTAGATGTTTTGCAGCCTGCAGGTTAGGTTGGTGCTAATGGGATCCATTTTTCATGTTGTAGGGAAAGACTTTTCAAAGTTTCTCAAAGCTGTGGCATCTATAAACATGTTCATGCTGTAGGCCTGTAGTGAGATGATTTGAAGTTCTTCAAAGCTGTGGCATCTAGAATCGTCTGAAGCAGGTGAGACGTACCCCCCATGTCATTTATACGTTGCTGTTTAATGAAACAGTATGATGCCAGCAAAGCAAACTGTATGGCGAAGCCATGTCCACGGCCAGTTCCTGCTTTTAACTGTTCTATTCTATGCAAATGTCACGTGCAATGTTTTAGGTCAGTGGTTTGTATGAATGTATGATGAGAGTGCGATACCTTTGGTTTCCACCCTCGGCAGTGGCAATGCCAGCAACTTAGAGCAGCAGTTTTGAGTGCCGGAGCTTGTTACATTGCAAAGCCCAAAGGGACAATAACTTTCAACAGCCAGAGCTATTTTTCTGTTTCCGTAACACATCCTACCTCTCTGGCTGTACAAGTAGAGTAGTCCTGCTGCATGAGAAGACTAAGGAGCTTGTTATGAAATTTCATAGCAATATAGCATTCCAAGTGGTAAAGAGGAAAACAATAACGGGCTGTTGGCCTGCTGCGACGTGTAATTGGGCTAGCTACAAAATACTAGCAGAATGTATGGCTTGCTACGGAACCACATATAAAACGTGGAGTTAGAGCATCTCCAACAGGCGCTGTATAAGTTCGGCGTGCACAAAAAACCGTCAATATTGCGCGCGTAGTGATTAAAAACGTGCTCCAGCAGGCGCTGCAAAATAGCGCGCGCGGTAAAAAAATTTCGGCGCGCGGCATCCTGCGCTATCCCGTGCGCTAATTCTACCGCTTTCGCTAGCGCGCGCTGGAAACGAAACGGTCGCGCGCGAAGCCCCAACCGCCTAGCTAAACCTTCCCGCGCGCCAACGGCCTCCTTCTCCCCATTTCGCCCCAAATCCAATAGCGCCGCCGCCACCGCCGCTGCGCCTCCCCACCGCAGCGCCATCCCCGCCGCCGCGCATCCCCGCCGACGCGCGCAATCCCGACGTTGCGCCTCACCGCTGCCGCGCTTCTCCGACGACGCGCAACCCACCCGACGCCCCGCCTCGACGCCGCCCGTGCTTCGAGCCTCCGCGCCGCGCCTGCACGCCGCCTGCGCTGTCGAGCGTCCCCGCCGCGCCTCCTCGCCGGAGTGGAGCTACACCGGTTGCGCATCCGCCGCGCACCACCACCACCGACGCCGCGCACGCAAGGTGTTTGACGAAATCTCCGAAGGTAATTTCTTGACGAAAGATAGACCGTTGTAGGATGCATTTGATACATATGGGATGTACTATTTGTAGATGCCGCGTCGGTCGTATGAGTCATCCGACGAAGAGTGGGACCTCGAAGAAGAAGATCTTGCTATCATTTTAGCCGTGCGCGCAAGAATCAAGAGACCAAAGCATGGTGGTTCCGTGATGGGCCGTCAAAGGTTGTGGAGGGAGAGGGTAGAGGGGCACAAGAAGCTCATGAGGAACTACTTTGTGGAGAATCCCACATACCCCGAGCGCTATTTTCGGCGTCGGTTTAGGATGAGCACAAGATTGTTCAAGAGCATCGCCGAGAGTGTGATGGAATTTGATGAGTTTTTTGAGCAAAGGAGGAATGCAGCCGGAGAACTTGGACATAGCACCTACCAAAAGGTGACCGCCGCCTTGCGTATGATGGCATATGGTATCCCGGCGGATTTAGTGGATGACCACTTGGCAATGGGTGAGAGTCAAGCCATCAAGTGTGTCAAGCGCTTTGCTGTGGCTATTGTCCAAGTATTTGGCGAGGAGTACTTGAGATCTCCCTAGTGCTCAAGACACGGCTCGCCTATTGGAGCAAAACAAAGCTCGTGGTTTTCCAGGTATGCTTGGTTCCATTGATTGCATGCATTGGAGTTGGAAGAATTGTCCTGCGGCATGGTATGGACAATTCAAAGGCCACAAAAAGGATTCCACCATAATCCTTAAAGCGGTGGCCGATTATGAAACATGGATTTGGCATGCTTTTTTTGGGGATGCCCGGATCTTGCAATGATATCAATGTGCTTCAACGGTCACCACTCATGACTAGGATTGCTATGGGACAAACTCCATCGGTGGAGTATGTGGCCAACAACAAAACATACAACTATGGCTACTTCCTTGCGGATGGCATCTATCCAAGGTGGAGTACATTTGTGAAACCGGTTAAGGATCCAAAAGGCAAGAGAGCAATCGGTTTCCACAATGCACAAGTGGTGGCAAGGAAAGATGTGGAGAGAGCATTTGGGATCTTGCAAGCCCAATTTGCTATTGTGCGTGGACCGGCTCGGTTTTGGGATCAAGAGATCCTTTGGTACATCATGATGGCTTGTGTCATCATGCATAACATGATAATAGAGGATGAGCGTGGCGAAGAAGAGCACGACTACACCTATGAGTTGATGGGACGACCCGTGCAAATTCGAAGGAAAGAAGAGAGGTTAGCCCGTTTCCTTATGTCCTACCATGCCATTCGAACCGAGGAGGTGCATGATGATCTTCAAAAGGATATCCTGGCGGAGTGGTGGGCATGGAATGGAGGGAAATGAAGACATTGTTGTATCTTTATTGTATTGTATCATTGTTGTACTATTGTTGTATGTGTTGCCTATGAACTACCTTGATGTATGTGTTGATGTTGTATTTGCTCCATGATATTTGAACTATTTGTTTGTGTTGTAAAAATAATTGAACTATTTATTGTTGAATTATTTTGTGTGTGTTTGATCTTCTTTCTTCATACTTGGTGAGAGTTTGTAGTTTGGCGCAGCGCGCGCGCAGTAAATTTACAGCGCCTGGAGAAGCATCGATTTTGCATCGGCGCGCTAAAAATCCATTTTGCAGCGCCTGAGATTGGCCGAATGCAACTGCGTGCGCTAAACGCGATACAGCGCGCGGTATAGCTCTTTTAGCGCGCCAAATTATACAGCGCCTGTTGGAGATGCTCTTAGGCCGTAGTCAATAGATACTGGTATCTTATGACATCTTGTGGCCACGATTAAAAAAAGAGTGCAGAAGCACGAATAAAAAGTGGACGGTTGCCTTGGCTGCACTGCCCCAAGGGACGGCCCTGGCCATGTCTGACTACGCTATAAGATATTCTTCAGCATAATATATTTTATTAGGGTTTGTCTAGGGCTCAGTCTACTGAGCAATAGCTTATGGCTCAGTAGAATGACATCATCATATCTCAGTTGTAACTCATGTTGCAACTCACTATTAGCACGAATCACAAAGCAATCCAACGGTCTGGATGTATGGTTCCTAGTTGCAACATCACTTGCAACTGAAAAAATCTCAGTTGCAACTCAACTTACAACTCAATTACACGAATCACGATGCAAATCTAATGGTCTAAAATTCTACTGAGCCATAAGCTATTTCTCAGTCTACTGAGAAATAGCAAAACCAATTTTATTATTTAATATGAACTTTCTGTTTCCATATTGGCGGTTGAAAGGACACAGATGTCGCCTAGAGGGGGGGTGAATAGGCGATATCAAATTTTACGAATGGCTTGAACAAAAGCGGAATTAAACTAGCGTTTATTTTGTCAAGCACAAAAAACCTAAATAAACTAGGCTCACCTATGTGCACCAACAACTTATGCTAAGCAATACAAGTAACAAGGTGATAGCAAGATATATGACTTCAAGCACGAAGGCTATCACAATGTAAAGTGCATAAGTAAAGAGCTCGGGTATAGAAATAACCGAGGCACGCGGAGACGATGATGTATTCCCGAGTTCCTCCCTTGAAAGGGAGTACGTCTCGTTGGAGGGGTGTGGTATCGCCACAAAGGCCTAACCAACGCCACAAAGGCCTCACCCTATTCTCCGGTGTGAGCTTGCGCCACAAAGGCCTAGCTCACTCTTCCACTAAGGGGTTCCTCAAGGCGGAACCGGGCCTTTACACAAAGCTTGGGGCACACTTCCACAACTTAATTGGAGGCTCCCAAGAATAGCCACAAAGGCACCACAAAGCCACAAAGCCGTCTAGGGTTCCAAGAACCCAAGAGTAATAAGCTCACAAACTTTCACTTACTCGAATCTCCGGGGAGAACTCAAACCGATGCAACTTATGCAATGGCAAGAGCACACAAGGTGCTCAAATCCTTCTCACCCAAATTTCACCAAAGCAACTAATGCTATGGAGAGATATGAGAGGAAGAACAAAGGAAATCCACAAAGAACTCCAAGATCTAGATTGACTATGTTCCCCTCACTTAGAGGAGAGATGGATTGGTAGAAATATAGATCTAGATCTCCTCTCCCTTTTCCCTCAAAAATATCCAAGAATCATGGGAGGAATAGAGGAGGAAGGGCAAGCTTGCAAAGTCAACAATGGAGGAGAGAGAATCCCAATTCGTGCACAGCCCAAGGAGGAAGAAGGGGTATTTATACCCCCCACGAAATATGGCCGTTGCAGGACTTGGAGGGGCGGATTATCCGGCCAAAATATGGCCGGAATATCCGGCTGGCCGGATTATCCGGCCCCCAGGCCGGATTATCCGCCCCCCTATACTGGGTGACGCCGAGCAAAGTCCTTAGCAGAAATTCCGAAACGAAATTTTCGCTCCCAGGCCGGATAATCCGCCCCCCCCTGGCCGGAATATCCGCCCCCCTTACTGGGTGACGCCGAGCAGAAACTGCAATACGAAAACGGTGATAACTTTTTCATCCGGACTCCGTTTTCGATGATCTTGGGCTCGTTGGAATCACCACAACGAGCTCTACAACTTCATCCATAGAAACATCATAGTCCAACAAGGGAGTATAAAACCAAATGATGAAAGGTTTGCCCTCTCTTTGAAGGCAAACCAGTAAAACCTCCAAACATCAAAAACGCAATAAGAGTTTCATGCGAAATCCGTTTTTGATGAGCTAGAGCTTGTCATGGAAATAACCACAAGCTCTAAAACCTCACATGGATAAAACCCAAATAAGAACCAAGAAAGATGATGCCAAGTATGCAAAGGTTTGAGCTCTCTCCGAACGATACAATTAAGTTACTCACTCGAGAGCCCCTCTTGATAGTACGGCTACCGATCCTATAACCCGGTCTCACAACAAACACCATGAGACCGGTAAGAAGGAAACCCTAACACTATCATACCTTTGCCTTGAGCATTCCACTTGAGGTGGATAAAGACGATCTTGATCTTCTCAAGTTGGACCACCTTTCTTGATTGAACTTGCTTGGTGAAGTCTTGCGGATTGCTCCCCCATACTCCACTATGGAAGAGACTCTCTTTAAGCATATCTTCACATATCCATGATCACAATAGAGATGGCAAGCTTCAAGCATATGTTCTCTTCTAGTTGCTCATCTTGAACTTGCGCTTTGACTTGATCAATCCTCGAATCAATTCTTCTTTCTCCATAATGATGGTGTCTTGAGGATACACATGAGAGCTCACTCAATCTTATTCTTCAAGACACACTTGACATAAGCTCAACTCCCCTAAGACCAATCTTTGGATCACTCCTTGAATAGCACCTTGGTCAACACATAATCTTCTTCTTACAACCTTGACTCCAACAAATGGTTCAAGCATTGTCTATGGACAAGTCCTACACATATAACTCAATGCAACCATTAGTCCATAGGGATTGTCATTAATTACCAAAACCACACATGGGGCTCGATATGATCTTTCAATCTCCCCCATTTTGGTAATTGATGACAATCTCTTTGAGAGGGTTTATATAATGAATTCAAAGAACCAAAATGGTTGTACTAACATCAAATACTACAAAAGTATGTGATGTTAGTAACACCACCATATATAGAGCAAACTCCCCCACAATCTATGCACGTGTGAATGATCTTGATTTCATTGCATATATTGCCAACCAAGGTTGTTGGTGGAGTTTCCACTATATACTCAACCATGCAAAGCATGCAAGGCAAATGCTTAAGAACAAACCAAAGCATAAAAGCCAATTCCCTTTAAACCCTCGAAACTTCTCCCCCATTGGCATCCATTGCCAAAATGGGCGAAAAACTTAGAAGGCCAATATAGTGTGAGTTCCTCCAAAACGGTGTGCATATCCAAAAGAAATAAGTGAAGACACATGCACATATGCAAAGACAAATATATGAAGGAAACCAAACTATATTGAGGATCAAAGATTGCAAAAAAAAAAAGATAACACGATGGATAAACTTCAACAAATGAAGAGAGCAATCAAACAATCCAAAGAACAAATTGAATAAAGATATTATGATAAGATCGAAAAGGTGCTCTAAATAATATGAGGAAGCTCCCCAAGGTGTGTGCACAAAATATTCTATTTGAGTTGAAGTATAAGGTGCACACATATGGAATCATCACTCCCTCAATATTATTCAAAACAAAATGATACCAAGTGAAATTAAATACTATGCTAACCGCAAAATGGTGCTTTAAATGAAATGAGGAAGCTCCCCAAGGTACGTGCAAAAATTGGAATGTTTGTATTTGAATACAATTTGCACAACATGGAGTCCTCACTCCCTCAATAACATTTAAAACGCAACCATTTGCAAGAGATCATAGAGAAGAAATTAAGCTTACACTTGCATCAAACAAATGGTTGAGCAACAAGCAAGGGACAATATATTAAAAGGCTCAACCAAAGGAATGTGTGATAGGAATGACAAAGAATATTATAAGACTAACACAATGATAAGCATAGAGCATCCACATAGTCTTCAATGAATGATATTGCTTAGCATTCCATCCCAACACATAAGGTTCAAATAAGATATCAAATAATGAGATATCATCTCTCATGTGTATAAGTTTCTAAGTAGACAATATCACAAAGATAATTATCACAAAGAAACATGTACACACAAAATAGATACTAAGAATAGAACATGATATCCAAAATGAAGTCATGCAATATACCAATGAGATTTTTGCTTTTAAAGCATGGCCAAAGGCTCAATTTATCTTATTGTATATTGATGAACTTCAACCACAAACATGTCAAAGACATCACAAATATCAACAAGGGAAAGAAGATAGTTGGGATGCTTTGATAAAAACAACAAGTATCAAAACGAAGGATACCAAACGGAAGAAATAAATTTGCAATTTCATCAATTTTGCACATGTGAGCTTATTGAGGAATTGATATGCAAAAAGATTGCTAAGTTGACATATATGGGATAGGAGAATCATGAGCATGATTTTTATATGTTCCCAATAATATGTCCTCATCTCAACTTGCTCACATTTGCAATAAAGAGGTTTCATTAGAATCCTTGCAAAAAGCACAACATTTGCAAATAAAGATTTTCAATGCCATAAAACAACCTACACAAGGTTGGATACTAGAGAAGTATGCATGAAGAAGATACTTGTTACCGAGATATAATGGTAGGATGTAGTAGATAGGAGTTCTTCAATAATCCTAGCTTGCCTCAAATTATCATTTAGTCACCACTTCATCCTTATTATTGAGACAAGCACCAATATATCTCCATGTACCTAAAACAAAGTTCAAGTACAAGATGGTCCCCAAACTCATTGGGTCCAAAGTAGTTAGAAACTACAACATATAGGACAAACTCCACATAAATATGTGCATATATATATGAAATTGAATTTCATGCACATCTTAGCCGATTTAGGATTTGATGGAGCTTCTCCTATATATTTGATCAAAGAAAGCAAAAGCATGCCATACAATATACATTTAGTAAATATGCATGCACAAGACTTTCAAGAGCCAAAGGAGATACAATTTGGACAAAACACCAAGAAGGACAAGCGAGCACACAAAATTGTGAAGCTACAAAAGGTTGTCCAAATTATATCAAAGAATCAAATCAACACAAGATTGACTCCAAAGTTCAACTAGTGAACCAAGCAAAAGCCAATGAGCATAAAGCATAACTAAAACACACATGCTCAAAGACATATCTCATTTTAAGAGTAAGAAATAAATAATAAGGAATGAGATCACCAACTCCCAAAGAGAGCAAGGTTCAAACAAACAAACCAAACTCTCCACACTTTTTATGATGGCACACTAAGTACCAAAAAGAAAAGATTTGTCTTCCAACAAAAACCAATACCAAATGAAATAAGCACAAAGAGTGTGTTATAACAAATATAGGAGAGCTCCCCCAAGATTAGTGCATTATTTATGATTTTGCATTTGAATACAAAATGCACACAAGTGGGATCATCACATCTACCTACATAGAAATAACACAAAACAAGTTCAACGAAATCAAATGGAATAACAAAAGTCATGGAAGACAATGGGAGCTAAAACAAATACATTTTTGGCTAGAGATAAGGCAATTAAAAGCAATAGCCAATGTAAAGATGATCAATATACATGTGCCACATGATATAGTACCAATTGTCCAAGAACAAGAGGTATTTGGATTTATTTCCCGGTGGTAGTTTACATATAAATCCAAGATCATCTTCACAACAAAGAAGCATACGGAGAAGGATAAGAATTAATCACCATGCTAAAGAAGATATTCTTGATAGACTCAAATAGTTAAACAATCATGCAAAGCAATGATTAAGATAACTTGAAGCAAATGGTTTTCCAACTTTGATGTAGCATTCCACATTTTAGGAAAACCCTATCAAGAAAGTATCTCACAAACAAGATCCAAAACAAGAGCAATAAAACAATTTGGCAAATTGGAATTTGTTTGAGAAAACATGCCACATAGAAGCAAGATAATTTACAATATCAACACTATGTGACACAACCTCAAATATACACATTATATTGGTTTGTAGTATGCACAAAGCATATTACTCCCCCATAATGTGATAAAACATTTATTTTTCACAAGAGGCAAATAAAATCCAACAAGATGATTAATGGACATTATAGAATTTGAATTTCTCATGAGAATGACATACCACATAGAGACTAGATAATCTTTAAATATCAACACTAAGTGGTATTCCTCATGTACACACATTTTTAGGATTGTGAAGTGCAAAGCATATCACTCCCCCAAAATGGGATGGTCCAATAATCTCTCACAAGAGCCAAGTAAGATAAAACGAGATGCAATAGGCTCAACAAGAACAACCGTACATGGTGTGCAAACCAACATGCACATACTTGATTACTCAAAATGAAGCAAGTAGGAAGCACAACATATACAAACACATGCAAGATACAAAACCCAACACATGCAAAGGGGCGAGTAACTTTCAATGTAGATAAGTTGAATACATGTTACCGCAAGGAGGAACATTGGATATATGATAGAAATAAGATAATCCAAATGACTTGACTTGAGAAAATATAATTGATGAAGATCCCTTAATTCTTCATGATATAGCCAAGTCTCCAATGCCCTCCAACAACACCTATTGTTCAAGTAATGGCTTGTTGGTCCCCAACCAAGTTGGGTCCTAAGAAGTTAGAAACAATAGGTTTGGCAACCCAAATGGTTCTTTTCTTGACACCACTTTGAGCACCAACAAATTTGGCAAACACATTGCCAACCTTATCCTTGCAAAGTGAATAAACATCTTCAATTATGATAGGGTTGGATGAGTTACCACTAGTGCATGAAGAAGATAGGTGACCCTTCTCATGGCATATGTAGCAAGTTCTTTTCTTCACCTTCTTCTCACTTGATTTCTCCACAAGGGGAGCATTAGCTTGATTTTTCTTGGGAAGTGACCTTTCTTCAACTTGAGGTTGAGCAAGGGCTTGAACTTGAGGCCGCTTCCCTTGTTGCTTCTCACTAAGTGCCTTTTTCTTCAAAGGGCAAGATCTAACATGGTGCCCTTCAATTTTGCACTTGAAGCAAACAATCTTGGCCAAATTCTTGACTTGTTCTTGGCCCTTCTTCTTCTTGTATATTTTGGACTTCTTCTTGTTGTTAGAGATAAATCCAAGTCCACTCTTGTCATTGGGGGATTGTTGCACACTCAAGATCTTGTTGAGTGTGGACTTCCCTTCATGACGTTTTTCCAAGTCTTTCTTCAATGAAGTAACTTGGGCCTTGAGCTCTTTGATTTCCTCTACATGGTTAGTGACAACACAAGTACTAGTGGAAGTAGAGGCTACATTGTTAGAGCAACAAGGCAAGGAGGGTAATTCATCACTAGATGTAGAAATAGTATGAGTGGATGAATTACTAGTACTAGCACATGGCAATATTGCATTTTGGGAAATAGTGCTAGTGCCCACATGAGGCTCACAAGATGTTACCTTTGTAGATATAGCCTCATGAGCTAACTTTAGGCGAGCATGGGACACTAGAAGATCCTCATTAGAGCTAGATAGCTTTTCATGAATTTCTTCCAATTTCCCATACTTGCTAGTTAGCAATTCAAGTTGAGCCCTTAGCTCAACATTCTCCTTCAAAATAGATGCTTCACAAGAAGTAGAGTTAGTAGCACATGCATCATTATCATTATGAATAGGAGAAGACAACTTGGCAAGAGCGAGGTCACGTTCTTTAGTGAGTTTAGAAATAATTTCATTACATGACTCCTCAATGGATTCAAGCTTCTCCTCAAGAGAAACCCGAAGCTCTTGCTCTTCCTCTAGAGCATATTTTAAATCATGGATATCATTGGCATACTCACGCTCAAGAGAAAACATTTTATCAATTTGTTCTTCCTTCATCTCAATGAGTTTCGTGCTCTCAATAGCACAACTCATGATTTCAAAGAAGTTGGGCAAAACATTTTTATGGTTATGCAAAGCATCAAAGACCACCTTACCCTTCTTGTTTAAATACTCAATATAGTCTTCTTCATTTTCCTCATCCTCACCATTGTCCTCAACATCATTATGATTTGAAGACCTAGCCATAAGGCATATGTGGGAACCGTGAGAAGAAGAAGATGAAGAAATACTTGAAGCTCCATTCAAGACCTTGTCTTGGCCCAAAGACTCTTCGGTTTCCTCTATATGGTTAGCATCACAAATACTAGAGGAAATAGAAGCATTTGTATCATGGCAACAAGACAAAGCAAGCATATCATCATGAGATTTATTCAAGAAACATAAACATGATATGCAAGGACTATCAACACAAGCATGTAAAATATTTATGGGGCTACAAGTGTTTAAGTCCAAAGATGAAGCATTGCAATGAGATAGAGATGAAGGATCATCAAAAGTAAGCATACTATCACCATTGCAAGTTTCATCACCACTCACCATATCATTACCTTGTGTCTTGACACACTTTGGTAAAGTGGATGAAAGTTCATTGCGGCCGGAAGTGGAAGGAATACAATCATCCCCAATAATCTTGGACACACAATATTTTTCTTGAAGCTTTGTCCATATCTCATGAGCGCTCCGAAAAGGCGTGATGGAGAAGGTAACTACATCGCTCAAAGCATTAACAATCACATGAGTAGCTTGAGCATTGAGATACAAGTTTTTCTCATCCTCTAAAGATAGATTTTGAGTATCCTTTGGAGGAGAAAAACCCGCATCTACAATTCGCTCCATAGATGGGTCCATGACCCGAAAATAATTAAGCATGTGAATTTTCCAAGTATCATAATTTGTGCCATCAAATATAAAAGTGTTATTGTGCACTAATCCCCTAGCCGACATCTTTGCTCTCAAGGCGGTGAAGCCTAAAATGAGAGACCGGGCTCTGATACCAATTGAAAGGACACAGATGTCGCCTAGAGGGGGGGGTGAATAGGCGATATCAAATTTTACGAATGGCTTGAACAAAAGCGGAATTAAACTAACGTTTATTTTGTCAAGCACAAAAAACCTAAATAAACTAGGCTCACCTATGTGCACCAACAACTTATGCTAAGAAATACAAGTAACAAGGTGATAGCAAGATATATGACTTCAAGCACGAAGGCTATCACAATGTAAAGTGCATAAGTAAAGAGCTCGGGTATAGAAATAACCGAGGCACGCGGAGACGATGATGTATTCCCGAGTTCCTCCCTTGAAAGGGAGTACGTCTCGTTGGAGGGGTGTGGTATCGCCACAAAGGCCTAACCAACGCCACAAAGGCCTCACCCTATTCTCCGGTGTGAGCTTGCGCCACAAAGGCCTAGCTCACTCTTCCACTAAGGGGTTCCTCAAGGCGGAACCGGGCCTTTACACAAAGCTTGGGGCACACTTCCACAACTTAATTGGAGGCTCCCAAGAATAGCCACAAAGGCACCACAAAGCCACAAAGCCGTCTAGGGTTCCAAGAACCCAAGAGTAATAAGCTCACAAACTTTCACTTACTCGAATCTCCGGGGAGAACTCAAACCGATGCAACTTATGCAATGGCAAGAGCACACAAGGTGCTCAAATCCTTCTCACCCAAATTTCACCAAAGCAACTAATGCTATGGAGAGATATGAGAGGAAGAACAAAGGAAATCCACAAAGAACTCCAAGATCTAGATTGACTATGTTCCCCTCACTTAGAGGAGAGATGGATTGGTAGAAATATAGATCTAGATCTCCTCTCCCTTTTCCCTCAAAAATATCCAAGAATCATGGGAGGAATAGAGGAGGAAGGGCAAGCTTGCAAAGTCAACAATGGAGGAGAGAGAATCCCAATTCGTGCACAGCCCAAGGAGGAAGAAGGGGTATTTATACCCCCCACGAAATATGGCCGTTGCAGGACTTGGAGGGGCGGATTATCCGGCCAAAATATGGCCGGAATATCCGGCTGGCCGGATTATCCGGCCCCCAGGCCGGATTATCCGCCCCCCTATACTGGGTGACGCCGAGCAAAGTCCTTAGCAGAAATTCCGAAACGAAATTTTCGCTCCCAGGCCGGATAATCCGCCCCCCCTGGCCGGAATATCCGCCCCCCTTACTGGGTGACGCCGAGCAGAAACTGCAATACGAAAACGGTGATAACTTTTTCATCCGGACTCCGTTTTCGATGATCTTGGGCTCGTTGGAATCACCACAACGAGCTCTACAACTTCATCCATAGAAACATCATAGTCCAACAAGGGAGTATAAAACCAAATGATGAAAGGTTTGCCCTCTCTTTGAAGGCAAACCAGTAAAACCTCCAAACATCAAAAACGCAATAAGAGTTTCATGCGAAATCCGTTTTTGATGAGCTAGAGCTTGTCATGGAAATAACCACAAGCTCTAAAACCTCACATGGATAAAACCCAAATAAGAACCAAGAAAGATGATGCCAAGTATGCAAAGGTTTGAGCTCTCTCCGAACGATACAATTAAGTTACTCACTCGAGAGCCCCTCTTGATAGTACGGCTACCGATCCTATAACCCGGTCTCACAACAAACACCATGAGACCGGTAAGAAGGAAACCCTAACACTATCATACCTTTGCCTTGAGCATTCCACTTGAGGTGGATAAAGACGATCTTGATCTTCTCAAGTTGGACCACCTTTCTTGATTGAACTTGCTTGGTGAAGTCTTGCGGATTGCTCCCCCATACTCCACTATGGAAGAGACTCTCTTTAAGCATATCTTCACATATCCATGATCACAATAGAGATGGCAAGCTTCAAGCATATGTTCTCTTCTAGTTGCTCATCTTGAACTTGCGCTTTGACTTGATCAATCCTCGAATCAATTCTTCTTTCTCCATAATGATGGTGTCTTGAGGATACACATGAGAGCTCACTCAATCTTATTCTTCAAGACACACTTGACATAAGCTCAACTCCCCTAAGACCAATCTTTGGATCACTCCTTGAATAGCACCTTGGTCAACACATAATCTTCTTCTTACAACCTTGACTCCAACAAATGGTTCAAGCATTGTCTATGGACAAGTCCTACACATATAACTCAATGCAACCATTAGTCCATAGGGATTGTCATTAATTACCAAAACCACACATGGGGCTCGATATGATCTTTCAGCGGTTGGCTGCTCCATCCTGTGAATTGCTTGTCATTGCTGGACTTCCTTTTTCTCCTTCCACCTGCTCATTTCTGCACTTGTATATTTTCCCTTTCTGTTATCCTTGCAGTCATATTTAGCTAGCATTTGTTGTGTTGTATGATATTTAGCTAGCATTTATCACTCCTTTTGCATGAAGTTCTTTAATACTCCCTCCGATCGGAGGGATTAGATATTTAAACTAGTACTAGTAATTAAATCTGTTGAGAGCTCAAGCGCAAAATTTACATGTCTTTTATGCAAGATATGCATAGGCTATTTGTGTATGATGTTTTCCAGGAACTGAGAAAGATGAGTCTAATTACAGATTTTATTTTACAGAATGGAAGCGGGATGGATCTCAAACTTTTTAACCAACACCACAGAAGCAATATCTTACTTTAATGAATGGCACAGTTTCTATCAGTGGTTTCGCCCAGAAAAAACTTGGAGAATGTGCAACTGCATGAGGAGCTTTGGAAGCTTCAGACAAGTATGCCTTTAATGCAGGAGATGATTGATAATGCTGAGTGGTCTGGTCATAAGGAAGGTGTAGCAAGTCTGCTTAAAGTACTGAAGGGTGTTTTTATGACAGTGAGAACATTCTTGAAGAACTGAATTATTACAAACTGAAGTCAAAAACAGATAAAGGTGGACTGTTATCAGATTTCACCAAGAAATCAATTTTCTGTAGCTTTGATGAAGTGAAGAGACTGCAACAAAGGGCTGAACATCTGATGAGCCAAATGAATCCGATGGTTTTGCATGGTGGGGGTCGACACTTCCTTAAGTCAGTAAGACCAGAAACGAGTTTGTTTCAAAATGAGTCAAAAAAAATTGGTCGTCAAAAGGAAATTAAGGAACTGATTCAATTGCTGGGTGTTCTATCAAGCATTCAGAAATGGAAGAGAGGTGAGACTGTAGCTTCTGCGCTCACTAACCAAGAAACTATGATTCACGATGCAGGGAATGAGGGTCTGCATGTCTTGGCCATAAGTGGCATTGGTGGGGTTGGAAAAACAATCTTGGCTCAACAAGTCTGTAATAATCAGCTGGTCAAAGCCCATTTCGACCAAGAGCTCTGGATATGTGTGTCAGATGACTTCGATGTTACGAGGTTAACCAAAGAGCTGGTACTTTCTTCAGGGGAGAAAACATCTTCAGACAGACTCGGTTCTCTTCAAACAGTGCTAGCAAACATTGTCAAATCTAAGCAGTTCTTGCTTGTTCTGGATGACATATGTGATGATGTTCTGACTGAAAATGGGCAGGAGTGGGAGAAGTTCTGTGCACCTCTGACAAATGGGCTTGACAAATGGGCTTCCAGGAAGTACGGTTATTGTAACTACTCGATCTTTAAAAGTGGTTGAGAAAGTTGCCACGGTTGGTACTTTTCCACTTGAAGGTTTAAAACATGACGTATTCTGGGAGTTCTTCAGATCATGTGCTTTTAGTTGCAAGGGATGTGAAATTGATGCTGATCTCGAAATTATTGGGAAGAAGATTGCTCCCAAGTTAAAGGGATCTCCTCTAGCAGCAAGAACGCTTGGTTGTTTGCTAAGAATGAATCATTCTACTGATCATTGGAATGGTATTTTGGACAGCGAGTTATGGGAGTTGAAGCAAGAAAAGAATGACATATTGCCAGCTTTATGATTGAGCTACATGTATTGCCTTTCCGTCTGAAGAGATGTCTTTCCTTGTGTGTGATGTTTCCAAAAGATTATTTGTTTACGATGAAAGTTGTTGTTGACATATGGTTAGCCCAGGGTTATGTGGAACCTCAAGGTCAAATTCTTATTTCGACTATTGCGCAGTTCTATTTTGAAGAGCTTAAAGATAGATCATTCTTTCTTCCTGAGACTCAAACTGGTGATAATAAGTATGTGATCCATGATTTGATGCATGATATGCTTCAATTGGTTGCAGCTGATGAGTGTTTCGCCATCAGAAGTGAATTTGATCTACAAAGGGTTCCTCCAAATGTTCAACATTTGTCAATACTTACTGGGAAAAGTTTCGATTGCAAAAAATTATTGGGTTTATCTAGCTGCCAGAAGGTGCGGTCTATTCTTATCAAAAAATCACTGAGTAAGACTGCTCTTATCCCCATAATTGACAGATGGACTGTTTCTATCTTTTCTTAGTCGTCTAGTTAAGTAGTCTAGGCTACCCAGGAGAATTGATGGTCTTTTCTTAGTTGTCTAGTTAAGTAGTCTAGGCTACCCAGGAGAATTGATGGACACTAAGTTGTTGACTACCTATGTATTGACTCTAGTTTTAAACGGCATTCATGATAGCCATTGTTTCTAGCAAACTTAAATTACCAAATTAGAATCTACTCATAAATAATTACATTTTAATTTGTAACAAATATAGGGGGCATGGAAAAAATCTTACACATATGTTGGTTGTTTGTTAAAATGTATATTTTTGTACATTCACCATCATCATCATCAAAGCCTTTTTTTTTGAACTTTATACCCATCCTTTTTTTCAAGTTCATATCCATAGGAATGGATGGTTTTTACATTGGCTCTCCAAGCCTAATCACAACTCGGGCTTGGGACTAGGTATTCCTAAAACGCATGTGCGAAGTTAAAATCAGTTTTCATACAATGTTCTTCAGGGAGTTATTCAATTGAACCTGCTTAGGTGTAGGGAAATAATATAAGGAAAGATAACATCATATTTCTCTGTGGATTAATTTGTGCCAATTAGATGTGTCATGGCGTATATATATAATATGCTCACATCATTTTTAGTGGCCATAGATATATCTATAGAGAGATGTAGAACATATGTGCCTTGAAATATGGATGCTCGCGTTGGCGCTCCTAGCGCTTGAAATATTACTCATATCTTATTCGAACATACAATCGTAATTGATTTAGGACATATACCCGGTCGTCAAGGTCACGCCCTCACCAACAACCATACAATATTCATGTGTTGATGTCTTAACCATCAAGTAGAGAGCAACGATGGTTGTATCTTTTTTACAAATCTAAATTAGATTTACAAAAAGGGAAGTTCCGAATTAAGCATCAACCATCGTTTGTATTTATGAAAATTGGACGCTCCTAGCGCACCCATTCTAGGGAGTAACTAGCTGAATATTAGTGCGTTGCCAAGACCCTTACAAAAATTACTGTCTTGCATCTCACACTTGTAAATATGAAATGCACATAAATATTTTGTTGTGGTTCCTATCAATCACGTCCCTCTAGTTCATCTCCCATACGTCGGCTTCATCTCAATAAATCACTCGCCATTGTCATGAAAACTGCAACGCTTGCACTCGGTAGCCGTAGGTTTCCAATGCTCCTAGTTGGATGTATCGTGTTGGTGCCGCTCGCTGTCACGAGGATCGAGCAAATACGTGGTGTCCTTGATAGAGCTTAGCAGGGGGGGGGGGGGGGGGGGGGGGTCTATGTTAATAGAAAAAACAATCAATACATTTTTATTGGTATCTTAGGCCTATGCGTTAATATGACTCTTACTTTTTTCAACAAGCCTCATGTGTAAAAGTTGTCCACAGTTTAATTGTCCTAGTCATTTGTTGAAATACACTTCTTGTTAAGAAAAGTTTCTCTAGCTCATGGCCTATAATCAGCCTTCACTTCTATAACCTGGTCTTCAAGTTCCTTTTTTCTAAAATGAATGTTGAAATCCCTGGTCTCCATATTAAAATAATGCACACAACCAATTTTAATAATTAATGTACATAACAAATATAACCGCAACCAAAAATCGGTCGACATCCGTGGGTACTCCATGCTTAGCCAAAATGTCTCTAGCAAAAAAAAATCAAGTTCCGAGCTTTATAAAAAGAAGTCGTTGCCATTTGCATGGTCTACAAGCTTCTCACATCATCCCATTCCATCTTCCTCTAGTAGTTTCCTTATTTTAATTAGAAGAAATACTGCCGTTAAGTTATGAAAAATTATTTGCTTGTTTTAGAAAATGTGCAAGGTGTTTGAGACCCTTTTCACCCTTATTTTTTTCTGCGTGGCTTGATGATCCACATCTCCTTCTGCCTTTGTGTGGCCTCGCACACAAATGATATGCCATATAGGATTCCATTCAAACTGAAATTAGCAATGATGATCTTGCTATTACCTTTATATGCACATTGTAAGCGCCGAGACAATTCAGATCAAATTTTCTGATCCTTTACAGAGCCGGGACAATGTTCTATCCATTTTGCTGGATGCAGAATTGATCTGTACTTTTGCATATACAACTGATTCCTTGCAAAGACGGATTAAAAAGGATGGTGGAAGAAAAGTCGTTTGATCTTGTAGGTTGTAGCCGAGTCCGTAGCGGAGGTGTATCTGAGTAGGCGGGAGTTTCTGAGAGGCGGTGGTCATGCGCCGAGTCCTTGGCTTTTGAGACAAATCGCACCAATCGCTTTCGTAACAATATTATTACTGCTACGTCTAACTCCTAGTGCCGGCGCGGTAGAACAGAAGGACCAGGAGGTGAGATGGGTATGGAATTGGTCCTTTAGGGCATCTCCAGCATGCCGACCCATTTTGGTGTCCGAAATAGTTCGAATCGGTCCATTTGCGTCGGGCCGCGGACACCAAAAAGTGCCTGTCCGGATGGGTGTGTGGAGGGGGGGGGAACCCAACGGGCTGACACATTTTTTTTTGCCCTGGCGGGTGGGCCATTTTTCCATTAACATAGATATTTTACATAGTAAAAAAAGAAAAATATAGAAAAGATAAAACCCTAGCCTAAACTAGGGTTGTGGCATCGCCGGCAGGGCCTACTCGTCGCCGTCATCGCCGGAGAGGTCGATGAAGGGCCCCTGCGGCCATGGCCCGTTGGCTATGGGCAGTGGTGGAGGCCGGGGGAGAGGGGTCGGCGTCCCGGGAGCCCAACCTAGGGGTGCAATTTATCCATTTTCTGTCCGCGCGAACACGTTCAGACGCGGAGTGGTCGTTTGCGTCGGCCCGCTAGAGATGCCCTTATAGAGCCGGGACAATGTTCTATCCATTTTGCTGGATGCAGAATGATCTGTACTTTTGCATATACAACTGATTCCCTTGCAAAGACAGATTAAAAAGGATGGTGGAAGAAACACGTTTGATCTTGTAGGTTGTAGCTAGGACATAATTTTGTGTTATTGTTTCTCCATCAAGAATTATGGTGGCTTCGTGCTGCTAACCTTGCATTTGCATTCAACAGGCGTGTACCTGTTATTCGTAACCAGAGTACATGCAAGTTATTGGTCTAAAACAAGAGGTGCTGACAAGGTGTTGGCAGGATGTCATCTACGGCGACCAGCGCACATCCTCGATGTCTGCACACCAGGTTCTAGTAATTTCGGAACATATGATTTGTTAACAAATACTAATATATACACTCATCACGGGTAGCGCAAAATCCTACCGGCAGAAGATCATTCCTAATTTTGCGTGTCTGGATTGGAGAGTTGGAGTCGGAATCGGTGAGCCCAGTCGGCTGCGCCCCCTCTCTCACTCTCTTCGAACCCTAACCCTAATCTCTCTCGCTCTCTGGCGACTGTGAGTCGCCGATGGCTTCGCTGCTCGATTCCGGCGAGCTCCGGCGGTCTTCGCCGTCGCCGTGTGGGGCATTCGCTCCGCCTCCTCGTGCTCTCTCTTCTGACCGTGGAGATCTGTCGGTTTCGCCTTTGTTCGTCGCCTTCACCTCTGCTCGTCGTCCCAGTTGAGCTCGCCCCCGTGCTGCTCGATCCGCCCTGGCTCGACCTTGCTGGGGTTTCTGCTCCTTCTTCTCGGTGTCTCCTGCTGGGTCTCTGTTGCCATCGTCGGTTGGAAGGCATTCCTGCAACCCCGACGCCTCCCAGGTGTGGTGTTGTGGTGGTCGCCTGGTCGTGGACAAGGCGCTGCTCCACGCCGCCGTGGTCCACTGGATGGTGGCACTGTGCCGCCACAACCATGGCTGCGTCGATGGTGTCACCGCCCTGGTCTTCTCCCAGCTCCTACTGTGAGCTCACCTAGTGAGTTCCCCCTATCTCCTTTGTCTCTGTGTTCATTGTGTTGGTGGCCTGTCCAGTGAGCCAGGCATGCTTGCCTACTGCAACTATGCTGTGCTTGAACTTGTGATGTGATCCTAGAATTTCTATGCTGTCCATTACATGTTGTTGCTGTTAGATTTAGTGAATTATTCAGTTAAGAGTTTCTTAACTGAATTTGTGGGATTCAGTTAGCTTGTTCCCTCTATGATGGCTGGCTTGATTATATGTTGTATGTCTGCTACTACTGTTAGTTTCAGTTATGTATTCAGTTAAGAATTTCTTAACTGAATATCTGAATTTCAGTTAGCTTGCATTCTTTGTGGGGCTAGCTTGATGATCTGCTTGTATGCTTGCTATTCAGTAACTATGTGATGCTATCTGAATTAAAAAGTTGCAGTGTTTATCTTTTGTCAGTTAAATCATGCTGTTGATGATTTACTAGAGAGCTTGTGGTGGTTTGCAGCCAGTGCTTGTTTACTGCTGCAAAACCCTGCTTGTGCTGATGATTAAAATTATGATGGCATTAGCATGTTTAGCTTAAGCTTGCAAATAATTGTCCAATGACAGTTCTCTGTAGATTATTATGAACTGAATATTGTTTTAGTGATGATTTAAAATGTATCAAGCAATTCATGCTTGAAAACTCTGTTGTTAGTGGCTTTGCTTTGTTTCCTATAGCATGTTATATGACAGCAAGTAACTGCTATCTGTTAAGTATGATAGTGGTACCTCCCTGTGAGGTGCATAATTATTTCTTGATGATAAGCTAGATGGCTGCTGTTTGTGCTGCTGGTGCATGCTTTTGTGGGTTCTGATCAGTGACTAAATCATCTTGTTGGCCATGCTAAAATACTGATAAGAATAGAACTGCATGATGATCTTGGTCTAGCCAATGATGCATGGTCTGAGGCACTATAATTGGTGATGCATAGATAATTGTGTTCTTTTAACTAAAGCTTCCTATGATGATTATACAGAGCACTTCTCTGTAAGTCTGAGGAAACTATACCCCTAATCCTCCTAAGTGTTGCACTTGGTAGAAGGGTTTGGTGGTGTGGGTTTTATCTTGCTGTTGGACTTGCTTATGCCAGATTCTTGATTCTTGCCATGATTTGGTCCATGATATGCAATTTCTGATGTGTACCTTGACCCTGTGCTGGCTTTTATGAGTAGCTGGTGGTGAGTGTTGGTGATGCTCTTGCTTGAGCTTGATCAAGTGCTCTTGGAGCTTGTTTAGCTCCTCCCTAGGTGGCTTGCCCCGCACCTCCTTGGTGCCTGGCACCTCCTCCTAGCCTGCCCTGCACCTCCTTGGTGCTTGGCCTGCTTCTTGTTGTGGCTTGATCTTGTTTAAGTGACCATGTTTACTAAGCTTTGGCTGCTGGGTTTTGTGTGGTGGTGATAATCCCCTTGATGCTCAGCTCACGAGCAAGGTGATTTGTGTTGGTGCAGCAAGCTGTGATTGCTCACAGTACTGTGTGTGAACTGTGGTGTGAGGTACTGTGATGGTGGTGTTGCTGCTATGGTGGTGTTGCTGGTCGACTGGTGTTTCTTGGTCGACCAAATCCACTCACAGTGACCTATTTATACTAGCTCATGTTCATTGGTGCCTTGACACCTCTGTGCACGCATATGGTGATTGAGCTGCTTGATTGCTTGTCTTACTGCCCGGCCAGATTGGTCCCTGACTGATATTTTGGCTGGTGACACAATGGTGACAAGCTTGACTTGTTGATGATTATCAATAGTGTTCCTTTAATTTTTTGACTGCCACTTGTATTACTGCCATGGTGGAATTCTTCTTTTGGTTTTGCTTGCAGGTGTTCAAGGAAAAATAGGAAAGAGAAGAAAGGAAAGAAAGAAGAAATTTAGTTGTTTAGGATTTCATCATCTAGCTTTGTTCCTGTAACTTTATATTTACTTCTCTTTTTATTTTCTTTTGTTCCTTGTTGTAACATTCTACCTATTTTGTTCACCTTTGTAATTATTCTTTTATTCACAGAACTTTTTGTAAAGACAATGTATATTGTGTTGATAATCAGTAAAGTCCAAGTTTTCTTCTTTTAATTATTTATCCTTTCTAAATGTGTCTTTTAAATTCAAAGTCAAGTTTTGAATTCATAACCTACTCTTAGGTTTTTAGTTATTCAATTTCATCCCTTCCCCACAAGCAATTGATCAAAAGAGGTCATGTCGAATTCTTTCGCTCTTCGAGAGTTCACCATTCCCCCTCGAAGAGAGACTCGATCCCGCTTAGGTTTTAGTGGCAAAAGCGCGAAAAAATCCCATAATTTTAGATGCTATGCACAAAAGCCCTCTATTCTACCCCGGAGTTGTCCTACATGCTGGGATATTACAACTTGCTTCGGCTTTATGTGGCCCATTGATACGTCTCCAACGTATCCATAATTTTTGATGCTCTATGCTTGTTTTTACACCATTTGTTTAGTGTTTCCTTACACTTCGTTGCATTTTTATGCATTTTCCGGAACTAACCTATTAACGAGATGCCACAGTGTCAGTTCCCTGTTTTCTGCTGTTTTTGTGTTTCAGAAAAGTTACACAGGAAATATTCTCAGAATTGGACGAAACCAAAGCCAGTCGTCTAGATATTTCACGGAGCTTCCAGAACACCGAAGAGGAGACAGAGCCGAGCTAGATGGCGGCCACACCATAGGGTGGCGCGACCTAGGGCTAGCCCGCGCCCCTGGTGGTGTGGGCCCCCTGGTCCACTTCTGATGCCGCCCCTTCGCCTATAAAGACCCCCCGACAGGAAAAACCTAAACACCCTATCACTTTTCCAGAATACATCGCTATCCGCCGCCGCCGTCGACCCGAAGATCGGGAGGGTCCAGAAGCTCTTCCCAACACCCTGCCGGAGAGGGGAATCGCCACCGGAGGTCTTGTTCATCGCCATGCTTGCCTCCAGCGCGATGAGTGAGTAGTCTACCTTGGACTATGGGTCTATAGCAGTAGCTAGATGGATGTCTTCTCCACCATGTGCTTCATATTTAGATCTCGTGAGCTGCTTTACATGATCGAGACTACCTTTATGTAATTCTACATATTGTGTTTGTTGGGATCCGATGAATATTGGTGTTATGATTGAGTTGATGTACTGAAATTTATCTTATGTTATCTCTATGTTGTTTATAATCTTGCATGCTCTCCGTTGTTAGTAGCTATCTTGGCCGAGTAGTTGCTAGTGACTCCAAGAGGGGGTATTTATGCTCGATAGTGGGTTCATGCCTCTATTTAATCTGGGGGAGTGACAGAAACCTCTAAGGTTGTAGATGTGCTGTTGCTACTAGGGGGAAAATAACATTCATATGCTCAAGGACATATGCTTTGTTTACATTGCACACTTTGCTTAATGCAATTATCTGTTGTTCGCAACTTAATACTTGTGGAGTTCTCGGATTGATTCGCCACAAGTGGATTATTAGTCATAGATGCAGTTGGATGACGGTCTATGTATCTTGTTGTAATGCCCAGAGTAAATCTCATAGTGATCCTCTCGACATATGCACGTTGTCTTTATTCTATCAATTGCCCAACTGTAATTTGTTTACCCAGCATGTGTTATTTTATCTTATGGAGAGAAACCAGTAGTGAACTATGGACCCCGGTCCTATTTCCTTTATATTGCTATCACCTGTTTACTTTACTCGCACTGTTTACTTTACTCACATACTATTATTACTTTCCACTCGATACGCTCATCCCTTTGTTTCAAGCAAACCGGTGAGATTGACAATCTCATCGTAAGTTGGGAACAAGGTTGTGTTGTGTGCAGGTTCCATGTTGCTACTGGTTGAAGACGCGCTAACAAGTTATCGTTAACGGCGCCCTTGTTAGAGCATCACGCAGCTAGCGGGTATCACCTTCAGTCGTATTGGCTCCTTCCTCTCCTGACCGACATACCTTGGTTTCTTAACTGAGGGAAAACCTTGCTGCTATATTCATCATACCTTCCTCTTGGGGTTCCCAACTGGACGGTGAAAAACTATCAACACCGTACCGCATCAAGCTCTTTTCTGGCGCCGTTGCCGGGGAGGAAGAAGACTTCTGCAAGGGGAGTTTTTGCACGCACATCCTTTACTTTATTTTAAGTTTTGCTTTACTTTATTTTTACTTGCATCATTTTAACAAAAACTCAAAAAATTAGAATCCTTTATAGTTGCTTTTATTTACTTGCTTATAAGTCTTGTTAGAATGAGTAATCCTGAAGTTGAAGTTCGTACTTTTAAGCAACAAGGGGGAGAAAGCTTGAAAGATGCTTGGTACCGTATTAGCAATTCTCATCATAGGTGTACAAAGAAGCATTCTACCATGATCCTCCTTAGAAATTTTTATGTTAGTATAACTAGTTGGTATAGGTACATTCTTGATACTCTTGCAGGAGGAAATTTTCTGGGTACTCCCGCTCTTGAAGCATGCACTTTAATTGAAAGTTTTGTGGGGGGTACCACCTATTCATGTTGTTAAAACTGAGGTCACTTTGGAGGAAGTTTTAGAAAAGCTTAGCTCTTTAGAAAAAAGTTTGCCAAGTATCCATGATAATGCTAGCCGTGTTAATGAATTGATTGAGAGTATCGGTAAGAGAATCACCGTTTTAGAGGCAAGCACTACTCTTGATAGTCAAAACCTTAGGATTGGGAAACTTGAGGAGTCCATGGAAACTTTAAGTTCAATTTTCTCTTCTCTTAAGTTTAAGAAGGACAAAGCTTTTGGTGGAAAAGAGCAAAAATTTATGTATATTCCCAAGGTGTCTGTGCCTAAACCGCAGCATGTTTTTAAGATTGGTAAGACTTTTAGTTCAACTAAGAGTGACTTGCAGGTTGAATCATCTTCGGGAACCTCTAAAGTGCCTAGTGTGGTAAGTGGTGATCTTGAGGAAACAGTTGATCTTAATGCCTCTCTTGATATTACTTGATTCGCATTTTCTGCGCCTAGCTCAAAGGCGTTAAAGAAAAGCACTCTTGGGAGATAACCCAATATTTTTACGTTCAGTTCTTTTTCTTTTATTTGAGTCTTGGAAGTTATTACTACTGTAATGACCTCTCCTTATCCTTTTTATTTCGTTTTTGTGCCAAGAGAAGCCTCTAATTTAGGCGAGGTAAGATTTAGAGATGTTGATGTCCTGAAACAGTTTTCGGTGCTGCACCGTAAAAATTCGTGAAAATTCTCTGTATATCTTTTGGACCTGTGATTTCTTGTGCATGTGCCCCAGGTTATATCCAAACTTTCATTAGTTGAACACTTTTTGATTTGAGCAACAGAAAACCCTCCAAAAATTCGACCTTTGACAGCTGTTCTGTTTTGACAGATTTCTGCCAATATTTGTGTTTGCCGCTTTATCACTTTCTTTTTGAGTTCTTTTGATCACGGAACTTTTGGGGAAGTTGATACAGTAGTATATGCTTTATATGTGGTGGTTTTAAGTTGAAACCTGAAGCAAAAAGGGTTGATTAAATGTTATGCTTACACTAATGTTGCTAATAAATTTGTGTTTAGTTTTGTATGAAGGAAGTTTTCAAGTGTAGGGATTAGAGAATGATGAGATGAGTTGAAGAATGGACAAAAGCTCAAGCTTGGGGATGCCCACGTCACCCCAAGAAATATCCAAGAAGTACAAGCGTCAAAGCTTGGGGATGCCCCCGAGGCACCCCTTCTTCATCGGCAAAAATTAGGTCACCTTTCAAGACACTATATTTTTATTGCTTCATGCATTATGCGTTTTTCTTGGAGCGTCAGTTGTTTTTAGTTTTCAGTTTTGTTTAGTTTTGTTTGCTGCAATAAATGGTTGGACCCCAACAAATTCCTTTTGGAGAAGTTGCCTTGCTTTTCATTTGCCGAGAACACTCGTTGAACGATAAGAGTGAAAAACGGACTTGAACGAGTGTTCTCTTTTTCTAGAACTGCGTTTAGCTTTCGATTTTGGCCTTGATATGTGTTCAGATCTTGTTATATCTTTGCATCAAGGTGTATTTTTGCCTCTGGACCATATTGGTTTTCATCAAAAGAGTTGGTTATAAAAAGTTCGAATGGTGTTGAAAAAGAGAAAAAGCTTTATGCAAAAAAAAGTGGTACAAGAAGGAGCTTGTGTAGACTGCGGCCTAGGCTTTTGCATGTCGTGCTTGATGTCTTTTTGATAGTATGCTTAGTGGTTTTGCTGTAGCATGACTTGTCTCAAATAATTGAGATTGCTTAATGAGCCTTTGAAAAAATCATGCGTTGTTTTAATTATTTGGAAGTATTATTTTGGTTTTCTCCTTTGACGCTTTATTTGGGTTGACTTGGCACATGCTCACACATGTTAGACTCATACAAAGTCGCCATTGCCTCTATGATCATTTAGTTTTTGACTTTTGATGCCATCTTATGCTTCTTTTAATGTCGCTTTGTCGCTATGCATGATTATGGCCGTTATTGCTCTCTTAGTTGGTCACTCCCAGTCTTTTGCTAGCCTTCATTTTGTGCTGAGTATGAGCTCTACTTGTGCATCCAACTCCTAAAAACCAAGTTTGCCAAAGTGTCCACCATACATACCTATTAGCAATTTGCTACTCCCAAGTACATTTGACTTGCTTTTATCTATCCTTCAAATTAAACTCTTTTTGGTGTTATGCGAAAATTGGTCGGTAAAGCTCTCACGAACCGGATGGCACACTTTACTTTTCTCATTTTAAAATTTTGACATTGTGGTCTCTTATGTTGAGTTGTTATGCTTGCAAGTTGTAAGTTGGGAATTAGCCCAGCCATGCCGTCATGGGGCAAGCTTTCAACATTGCACTATCTTTCATTTGAGTTGATATCGTGATCTTTTGTTTATGGATACTCGCGATGTGAAATAAGTTGGGAATCTTGCGGGATCATGGAGTTTTTATATGTGTTAGGGAAACGCCTGGGCCGCTAATCTAAGCCATGCATAATTCATGGTGGAAATTTACAGCATGCCCATAGTGAACATTTGACGACGCATCTCGCAATAAAAAGCTATACCAATGGTAAATAAAAGAGATGCTGAGGTGTTTATTGTTTGTTTGTCCTGTCATTTTGATGTGGGCTTGTTCCATGTCATCGGGCACGGAGGTACCCCGTTGGCGGTTCTCGATGATACACATATATTTACAATGACAAGAGCTTGCTTGGGACTCTAAGTCGAGTAGCATGAGGTTTGGATATTCGTATTTCACGGGACACGAGGTTTTCAACTTATGATTTGTCAAGCATATGCAGCATAAGTGTTCTCGCATTAACTTTAACCATTCAAGATGCTTATGATGGGGGCAATGAGAGCTCAAAGCCGGTAAGTACCATAATTTTTGAAGGTTTATAAAACTTGCAATCACTGCTTCCCTCCGCGAAGGGCCTTTCTTTTACTTTTATGTTGAGTCTCCACCTTCTATCTTTATGCACCATTAAGAGAGCATAGTTGTCATTCTGAGTATAATGTGCATTGTCCCAAAGTTTTCATTGATTGATTCATATTGTTGGTTTCACTTGTTCTCAAATTACTTGTTTCTAGTCGCCCTCTTAAACTTGAAGGTGTCCTATGCATTTATGTTTTGCTCTCCATGAGGGACAAGCTGAAAACCATTTGTATGTTTTTCCTTATGATTTGAACACACGTTTGACTTTCATTGTTTCATTTTCATGATCTTTTGTTTGTGTTCATTTTCATGTTATAACATGGTTGCTAAGTTTCTTCTATCAAGATTATATCTTTCATGCCCATGTTTTAAGTTCTTTGATCCCAGCGCACAACGCTTACATATATGGTCAAGATTGTGTAGGTGCATGTCACCTCAAAAATTATTTCTTTTGTTATCACTTACCTACTCGAGCACGAGCAGGAGTTAAGCTCGGGGATGCTGATACGTCTCCAACGTATCCATAATTTTTGATGCTCCATGCTTGTTTTTACACCATTTGTTTAGTGTTTCGTTACACTTCGTGGCATTTTTATGCATTTTCCGGAACTAACCTATTAACGAGATGCCACAGTGCCAGTTCCCTGTTTTCTGCTATTTTTGTGTTTCAGAAAAGTTACACAGGAAATATTCTTGGAATTGGACGAAACCAAAGCCAGTCGTCCAGATATTTCACGGAGCTTCCAGAACACCGAAGAGGAGACGGAGCCGAGCCAGATGGCGGCCACACCATAGGGTGGCGCGGCCTAGGGCTGGCCCACGCCCCCTGGTGGTGTGGGCCCCCTGGTCCACTTCTGACGCCACCCCTTCACCTATAAAGACCCCCCGATGGGAAAAACCTAAGTACCCGATCAGTTTTCCAGAACACATCGCGATCCGCCGCCGCCGTCGACCCGAAGATCGGGAGGGTCCAGAAGCTCTTCCCGGCACCTTGCCGGAGAGGGGAATCGCCACCGGAGGTCTTCTTCATCGCCATGCTTGCCTCCGGCGCGATGAGTGAGTAGTCTACCTTGGACTATGGGTCCATAGCAGTAGCTAGATGGATATCTTCTCCACCATGTGCTTCATGTTTAGATCTCGTGAGCTGCTTTACATGATCGAGACTACCTTTATGTAATTCTACATGTTGTGTTTGTTGGGATCCGATGAATATTGGTGTGATGATTGAGTTGATGTACATAAATTTATCTTATGTTATCTCTATGTTGTTTATGATTTTGCATGCTCTCTGTTGTTAGTAGCTATCTTGGCCGAGTAGTTGCTAGTGACTCCAAGAGGGGGTATTTATGCTCGATAGTGGGTTTATGCCTCTATTTAATATGGGGGAGTGACAAAAACCTCTAAGGTTGTAGATGTGCTGTTGCTACTAGGGGGAAAACAACATTCATATGCTCAAGGGCATATGCTTTGTTTACATTACACACTTTGCTTATTGCAATTATCTGTTGTTCGCAACTTAATACTTGTGGAGTTCTCGCATTGATTCACCACAAGTGGATTATTAGTCATAGATGCAGTTGGATGGCGGTCTATGTATCTTGTTGTAATGCCTAGAGTAAATCTCATAGTGATCCTCTCGACATATGCACGTTGTCTTTATTCTATCAATTGCCCAACTGTAATTTGTTTACCCAGCATGTGTTATTTTATCTTATGGAGAGACACCACTAGTGAACTGTGGACCCCGGTCCTATTTCCTTTATATTGCTATCACCTGTTTACTTTACTTGCACTGTTTACTTTACTCGCATACTATTATTACTTTCCACTCGATACGCTCATCCCTTTGTTTCAAGCAAACCGGTGAGATTGACAACCTCATCGTAAGTTGGGAACAAAGTATTTGGTTGTGTTGTGTGCAGGTTCCACGTTGCTACTGGTTGAAGATGCGCTAACAAGTTATCATTAACAGCGCCCTTGTTAGGGCATCACGCAGCTAGCGGGCATCACCTTCAGTCGTATTGGCTCCTTCCTCTCCTGACCGACATACCTTGGTTTCTTAACTGAGGGAAAACCTTGCTGCTATATTCATCATACCTTCCTCTTGGGGTTCCCAACTGGACGGTGAAAAACTATCAACACCGTACCGCATCACCCATCTCCTTGGTGAACTCTGAACGACGCAGTCCGGTGATGAAAGCATCGACTGCCCGCTCATCGGAGACATCTTCAGTTGAGTTTTTGATGACGCTCTAGCACTGGATGTCGGAGCGAAGTGACTCACCGCTTTTCTGGATACAAGCTTTTATTTCCTCGACTGATGTTGGGCGCTTGTAAGTAGATCTGAAGCTACATGTGAACTATTTTGTTAATTCACTCGAGCTCCCAATAGAATCTTCGGGAAGCTTACTTAACCAAGACCATCCTGCGCCAGTGAGGTGTAGCTGCAGGCTTTGCATTGCTATTGCTTTGGAGCCCCCCGAGTATTTTTTATGGCCTAAAGATAGTCGGATAACCATGATTCGGGTTTTTGTGGTCTGTCATATTTTTGCTGATCATGAGGCAGTTTGAATCCCTTGGTACTTGCGGTCTATGAACCCTATAGGTAAAGCATGGCGCTCCCATCTCTACTTCCCCGTCCTCGTAATTGCCTTCGTACCACTCGTAGTGAGATCTATTTATTCGTGCTTGTGTAATGATATTCCTTGTGTCTCTGTCTCATGAATTGCGGTGTGACTGCTGAGGTGATTTGGATCGTCGAGTTTTGTCATTGTTACGAGGGCTATGATGAGGCCGTGGTGCTTCATCGTCGTATGAAGATTGATATCTATGACTTTTCATGCCCTACTGGGGGCTGTTGTGACAACGCGGTGATCTTCCTTTCCGCAGAGGTTCCCCTTGCTATAATTTGTCTCCTACTAACCCGAGACCTTGGATGGCGGCTCGGTGCATACCTTTGCGTGGATCACCAGGTGTTGGTTTCATAGTTAGCAGATAGGCTTGCGCTGCTATGAGTGCCACTTTTGGTGTTTTTGGCACGATGTTTCCCCTTTCATCGACTGAGAAGAAGGACGACTCGAGGTTCTACACAATATTCCCTCTATTCCCTTGCTCCAGGTTGTCTATCTGAGATCCAGGCCTATAGTGCTGTCCCTCATTGGTATATGATGTATTGTTGTGCTCATCGTGCAATACCTTGCTTACTACGCTGACTGACTCGCACCTTCTTTTAATTTCGCTTTTCTCCTGTAGCATGCGTTTCTTTTGCTGATGTGGGGCGTATTGTTACCCCATTAACACTTCCCTTGTCGAGTTTGGCGGTATAACTGTGCCATGATTGACAACCACTTTTATTGTTTCCCACTCTGCTGCTGTAAGACGAACTGTTTCCCTTGCCTCGATAGCTGCTTTGGTTTCTCCTTCTGCCCTATGATTGGCCCCTCGCTCAAGGTTTTGCGGGTTGATAACTGAGTTATGTCACCGTCAAACTCTTCTGACGTATCGTTTATTATTATGTACCGCTAATGCCAGTTGTTGGTGCAAGGGTTGTTACCCGAAGAAAAGATCGTCTTCTCATTGTTGTGTGCAGCTCCAATCCCGTTACCCACTCATCTCCAAAACTATAGGACACATCGCCGTAGAGGCGGTGAAATCCTTCTTAGAGTAATCACTAATGTTGTTGGAGTTTCCCTCCGAGGCCATATCTGAGTAATCCGATGGTTCCTTTAAGTCAATATTTTCCATGATTTTGTCGAGTTCATCAACGATGCTTCTTTTTCCTTCCGTCGATTTGGTATTGGCTGGCGAGTTTACCTCTCTAGAAGAGCCAACGGAAGTTTTTCATGCTACTGCAGATGCAATTTTGCTTGCCGACCGACCCGGAGGAATCGAATCTGAAAGCCGAAGAGAGCCTAGAGACCCAACGCGAAAGTTGAAGCTTCTGATCGTTAGATCCATCTCCTGGCCGAGCCTTGCAAAGACTGAAGCTAGGGTGGGTGGGTGTGGTTGAAAATCTATGGTGCCGAAGGTGATCTGGTTTTCATCGATTTCTTCGAATTGCTCTTTGATGAAGGCGAAAAAGTCGTAGAATTCATGACTCCAACGCCCAAGGTCCCACATTGCTAAGGCAAGAATATGGAGACCAACATATAAGGGTAGCCTTCCCATGCCCACTAGTTAGTAGAACTACATGTGGTACATAGTTCATAGCGCGCGCGCTCACGTGAGTATTTGCGACTTATGACTTTGGACTTGCAGACGGCATGGCTAGTCTAGCTAATATAATCTACCTATTTTAAAAATTCATACTTTTATGTGAGTGTGTCTGCTAGTATTTTTTCCATTTCAACATGGCAGGTTGAGGGAAATGATATTAAAAGCAGATACAAAATTGGGATTGATGGGTATTGCTTTCAAGGAGTTGTTTGTGAAGAAGTAGTGGGAGTTGCCCAGGAATTATGGACCTGGCATTAGTGATTGTCTGCATTCGAGCTTGGAATTCAATGTTTAAAGGCAAGAAAATGCAGGACAGTCAGAACCGTTCCTATCTTTTCTTAGTCATCTAGTTAAGTAGTCTAGGCTACCGAGGAGAATTGATGAACACTAAGTTGTTGACTACCTATGTATTGACTCCAGTTTTAAACGGCATTCCTGATAGCCATTGTTTCTAGCAAACTTAAATTACCAAATTAGAATCTATTCATAAATAATTACATTTTAATTTGTAACAAACATAGGGCCATGGAAAAAGTCTTACACATATGTTGGTTGTTTGTTAAAATTTATTTTCGTACATTCACCATCATCATCATCAAAGCTTTTTAAAAAAAAACTTTATACCCATTCTTTTTTTTCAAGTTCATATCCATAGGAATGGATGGTTTTTACATTGGCTCTCCAAGCCTAATCACAACTTGGGCTTGGGACTAGCTATTCCTAAAACACATGTGCGAAGTTAAAATCTGTTTTCTTACAATGTTATTAGATGTTATCTTTCCTTATGCTCACATCACTTTTAGTGGCCATAGATATATCTATAGAGAGATGTAGAGGATAAGTGCCTCGAAATATGTAGAGAGATGTAGAGCATAAGTGACGAGGAGCATGTGCGAAGTTGTCTAGAACATCAACCAATACCCTCATCTCACGATGAGTTGAAGCACGTTCTGATATTTTTTTTAAAAAAACATGTGTGTTATTTGGAACCAAATAATTTTAGATGGTTGCATTTTTTGCATGGAAGCAAATCAATGATCCGCTGGAAGCAACAGAACATTACACTCGACATAAATTTCTGGTAATTCGGAACATATAATTTCTGACTGACACGAACAAAAAAACTGAGGCACTGGATGTTGGATTTGAGGATATCCAGTAGCGCAAAATCCTACCGGCCAAAGAACACCCCAAATTTTGTGAGTCTGGATTGGAGAGTTGGAGTCGGAATCGGTAAGAAAAGTAGTTATATAAGCATGGCCCGGGAGGCCGGAGGAGAAAGAGCTTGAGTCCTGCATTGTACGCGGTGCCCTAGATGGCGATCGACCGGCAGTCGGAGCGGGTGATCCTCCGGCGCATGTACGCGTTCCTCAAGTCGCGGAAGCTGGAGGCGACGGCGTACACGCTGGAGCACGAGGCGCGGCTGAGGCTGAACCTGTGCCACGTGGTCGCCGCGATCTCCAAGGGGCGGTGGCGGACGGCGGACAAGTGCCTGTCGTCCTTCCTCGCGGGGAAGGGCGAGCACGCGCCGTCCGCCGCGCTCTACGTCGTCCGGTTCGAGCGCATGGTGCGCGCCCTGAAGCTGGGGTCGTCGCACGCGTGGGCGCTGCGGTACTACCTGAGGCCGCGCTGGCCGCGCGGGCGGCCTGCGTCAGGGCGCTCTTCCACTCCGACCTCGCGGCGCTGCGCCGGAACCACCCCGACGACGACTACCAGTACAGGCGCCGGCGCGCGGCCGAGCTTTTCGGATATTACAGGCAGTGCGCTGGCTTGTTCCTGTGCACCCAGGATTTGATGGAAGATAACCTGCCGCTCGTCCGGCGGGCGGCCGCCCTCGGCCTGCGCCGCTACGCCAGCCCACGGGAGAAACGCAGCGCCGAGTCCGTAGCAGAGGTGTATCAAACTAGGCGAGAGTTTTTAAGAGGCGGTGGTCAGGCACCCTTCCTTAGCATCTGAGAAAAATCGTACCGACCCTTTCATAACAATATTATTACTCACAGCGGCATAATAGGTTGTCGTCTTAAGAGGCGGTGGTCATGCACCCTTCCTTCCTTTTTGAGACAAACCACACACGGTGGCAGAAAGAGTTTTCGTTTTCATGTTTAGCTTTGGTTCGTACCCGTTATCTTGCTTCCTCCTCGATCATGGGCGTCTTCAGCTGTGGAAAATTTTGATTGTGCCTATAACATTACAACTTGAAACTTGAATGTGGAAAAAATAGGTTGGATTTCTTTTGTAGAATTAAAATTTTCTTTATATATGGTCATAAAAATCCTAAACTTTCTTCCCACATTATATATCAAATGTGTCAGTGACCTCGGATTCAAATATATATAGTGTGAGAGATAAAAAAGAAAAGTTGTTTGAGAGGGAAAAAAAGGGCTAGCATCGATCTTGATGTAACTATTAACAACCCAGATAGGGATCTGTAGCTAAGGACCTGCTCAGAAAATCCTCTCTCCTTTAGCTGTAACGAAGTCAAGTCATATCTCAGCGTGTTGCCACACGAACGGATGGTTGTCAAGCTTTTATTAGTTCCATTGATATTATGAGTTTTCACCCAAGTGACTAGGGTTTTCCATCCACCCGCCGAAGACTATCTCCAACGTTGTTTCCAACTCTACACCCTATCTGGTTTTAGTCTCCCCATCTCTTTTCCAATCTTAAGTGCTAGCCCTGGTCGTCCCCTGGATTTGCAAGTTGAAAGTTTTTTAGGGTTCTCTCGGTCGGGAACTAGGTTTTGTTGTGTTTTCAACAATGTTGGCATCCACTACAAAAAAAAGCCTCCCCTGCCCCCGCGTACTCGGTGGATTTTTTGAACGACACAAGAAAAATTTCCAACCAAAAGTATTTTTTGGCAGGCGGATGGTATTATCTGGTGGCTATCAAGGCGGCGGACCGATATGTGTCGTGGTAGATCCATTATTGACATATAATTATGCCATGATAGGGCGCATACAAGAGCGGCATTTTTTATGCCTCGCTCGGCGAATGGGGGCGAATTGACGAGGGTTGGCCTCGACAATGTCCTCGGATGAAGGACTTGATCGGGGGAAGAGGTGCATCGGATGAACTCAAAGGTAAAGACAAACAAACAAGGACAATCAGATTGGATTATCAGGACAAAGCTAGGGTTACAAGCTAAATCTCAACGTGTCCCTCCACCGGCTCCTCCTGGCCCCTTATATAGGTGGCTAGGTCTTAGAGTCCTTGTCGGGTCTGATACAAATTCATAGGCTATGTTGGTTTACATTGTGGTTTCCATATTCGAGTCTATCTCCCTTCGGCTCCTATCTCCATAATCGTTATGGGCTTTAACCCGAATATAAACCAGGGGTACCAATGCCATGTGCCCTAGCAGGCGTACCTATGTCAATTACCATTGTCTGCCATGCATTCTAAGTGATGATAAAAGTGGGCCGAACGCAGGAGAGTGGTAAAGCATGTCCTGCTGGTTGATGTGGCCCACTATTACCGAGCCAAGTATGCATATTATGGGCCCTATGTGCAACTATGGCCCACATAGTTGCCGAATTTGTTGTAGGGCCCACAAGAAAACCCTCATCCTCACTTCCTAGCCTAGTTTCACTTAGTACCCAATCCCCACTCTCCACTCCACTATCTGCACGTCGCCGCACTCCCCACTCCTCAGCCAAAACTACGCGTAGCACTCCGCATTAGACCAGACCATCATTTCAAAGATTACTAGATCTCACCTACTCCCATATATGTTACTAACTGCCTCCCTCCCCTCTCTCTTCGTGGCAAGGAGATAAAGACATGAAGATTGTCCATGTCGGGTACTATCTCTCGATCTGGTGCAGCCTCCGCATCCCACTGTTTTCTCCATTCCGAGGTATGTTTGTTCATCTCATATGTTCCTTCTTTAATGGATCTTTGGCTCTTTCTTTAATCCCTTTATCTTCCATCTTTATCTTTCTTTAATTGATTTGTTGGGCCTTTTTAGATCCAAGCGTGTGTGGAGGATGGCGAGCACCCATACATTGTTGTCAGTGTAAGCCCCATGGAGGATGTTGTTAATGTCGCCGCCGGCGTAATGAATGGCAGCCATATCACCGCCAGCATGGAGGATGGTGGACATGTCATTGCCGACGTCATAGTATTGTGTTGCCCCTGCCGTCGGGCCAATAGAATAGTATTAGATAGGTATTCTTCACTTGCCCTTAATATTTATTTTACTTTTCTTTTGGAGTTGCTATGTGAAGTGTTGCAGTGTAATACTTAAAGTGGTTGCAATGTAATATAAATTTATGTTAATGAAACTGAAATTACTATGTTGATGAATGAATATATTACTCAGTTATGGATTCATTGGGCCACATCGATACTAGCCTATGCGTCAAATATTTTTATTAGCGAGCCCCAAAACGCGGCGCCACCTAATATCCGATAGAGGAGATTGGTAATAGTTCCTTTCCCCTAGACGCGCGAGTGTGGAATGTCAAAGACGCGCCTACGCTCAATGCGGTGCAGAGATCCCGCATCCGGCTCTTTCGTGCTTGACACCAGTGTCGGCTCCTTCTTTTCTGATGATGCCGCTATTGAATGTCGCACTCGCAACATTTCTATGAGCTCACACATATGTGGTGGAGCGACTGTGGGGAGGTGCTAGCCCTAACCACCATCGGGGATGATGGTCGAGCGGAAGCTTCAGGTATCTTCATACTCTGTGGATGGTTGACCACCGCACACCTACCTTTACTAGTAAATGGCACGTGCCATGCACGTATAGAGTTATGGTTTATTATGGAATTCACATGTGATGTAGAGCGACCCTAATTAATTTATTAATTTTCAAATATTATAAAGAACAATTTCATATTTGTAGTCATGCTATATTGGTTTTACACAATTTAAAACCAAGCAAAAAGATACTCCCTTAAATTCTCAAGCGTCGATCTTAGGTAAACTAAAAACCGCCTAGAATGAGTACTAAGTTGAAAATAGTATTCAAAGTTACAAATGAAATCGTTATTCAAACAAATATTAGGTACACTACATTTTCTGAATTTACACAAGAAATAATTTAGTTTGATAAATTCGAAACAAAGGGAAATTAGGGTCAATATTTTTGGAAGATAAATTTATAGGAGTACTTTCTTTTACATGTTTTCTCCAAATTTGATTATTTAATCACACTAATCACATTATCTGATTTTCTTATTGGATCGTCGTTTCTCTGAACTTAAGGCTGCACCGTTGCATTCAGTTCTCTCTCTCTCGTAGCAAGCTTCTTTAAAGTATTACTATATCTCATCGTGTTGTCTGGTAGCTTCTAGCTTGGTACTACCCCTAGCTCTGCATGCACTCTTTAGCAGGTTGTCAGTCAGCTTGCTAGAAATTTCTACATAGCAAGAATCACATGCGCAACGTACAAACGACTACAACAGTCTGGCAACATAGTGGTGGAACTGGTTACACCGCGAATCCCAGTGTCATGGGCCGTTGGATTGCTATATCCAACGATTTAGATGTGTCCACGCAGTCTCTAAAGTTGGGTCATTAAATATGAGCCATCAGATAGGAAAGATCCAACGGTTTATATGGCATCACATTGGTACATTATATAGGAGTATAGATATATGGAGTGGGTGATGGGACACTCCTAGGTGTCCTGCATCCCGAAAACCCTAGGAACGACCTGGTCCAACCAGTCTGTCCCTCGTCTGGTTTGGGTTACCCTCGCATGGTTCTATTCCCTTAACAGCCTGTTTGGTTGGAGGGAGTTAGGACTAGGGAATGGGAATTGGAAGGGTACGAGACCAAAAATCCTTCGTATGGTTGAGAGGAATGGGAGTTGAGCAGGGAGGGGGGAAGGGAATTAAGAAGGCCAACTCCCTCTAATCTCTTCCCTGGGTACCCCCTGGTAATTCAGCCGGGACGAGGAATTGAAAAGAGAAAAGCCGTTCAAAAAAAAGAGAGAGAAAAGATCTGCGTTGGTTCCGTTTGATCCATCGTCAGTGCTTGATGTCTACGCACGCGTCTGTTCTTGTAGACAGTGTTGGGCCTCCAAGTGCAGAGGTTTGTAGAGCAGCAGCAGGTTTCCCTTAAGTGGATCACCCAAGGTTTATCGAACTCAGGGAGGAAGAGGCCAAAGCTATCCCTCTCAAGCAACCCTGCAATTACGATACAGAAAGTCTCTTGTGTCCCCAACACACCCAATACACTTGTCAGATATATAGGTGCACTAGTTCGGCGAAGAGATAGTGAAATACAAGCGGTAGTGATGATTATAAGTAGCAAACGTGGTCTAAAATAAATATCGCTGCGAGCAAACATGTAACAAAACAGGAAGTAAACGGTGTGCAATGCTTGGAAACAAGGCCTAGGGATCATACTTTCACTAGTGGACACACTCCCAACAAATATAACACGATTGAACAAATAAACAACTTCTCTTCACTATGGTACTCTGAATTACTCTCCTATTGAACAACACTAATCATTGTGTAGTGGCTACAGAAGCACCCCTTAAAGTTCATCAAGTACTTGACAAACACCACTCATAGAGATATCCAAATCAAAGCACAACTCAAGATAGATATTATTGCAACTTAGATTAAGTACTAACACGGTGCACACACTGTCAACATTACACCATGAAAGGAGGAATAGATCACTTCAATACTATCATAGCAATAATTATTCTCATAATCCATAAGAGATCACAATCATAGCCTAAACCAAGTACCACCATGATGCACGCACTGTCACCGTTACACCATGGCAGGAGAAATAGATTACTTTAATAACACCACTAGAGTACACATAATATCTGAATAATAACATCTACTTGTTCAACATGATACAAAGCTCACGATCACATAAAGATCACATCATGGGAGAGAGAGAGAGGTGAACCACATAGCTACCGGTAGAGCCCTCAGCCCCGGGGATGAACTACTCCCTCCTCATCATAGGAGACAGCAAGGTTGATGGAGATGGCGGTGAGGTCGATGGAGACGGCGGAGACGGCGATGGAGACCGATGGAGATGGCTCCGGGGGCACTTCCCCATCCCGGCAGGGTGCCGGAACAGAGAATTATGTCCCCCGAAATTTGTCGGCGACGGCGGCGGAGCTACGGAACTGTTTCTGGAAAATTGCCGAATCCCCTAGGGTTTTTCGTCCCGAGGCTTCTTATAGGCGAAGGGGCGATGTCAGAGGCGGCCCCAGGCCTCCTCACGCCAGGGTGGCGCAGCCAGGGCCTGGGCCGCGCCAGCCCTGTGTGAGGGCGGCCTGTGGCCCCTCTCCTTCCTCTCTTCGGATGTCTGGATGCTCCCGGGGAAAATAAGACTTCTGGCTTTTGTTTCGTCCAATTCCGAGAATATTTCCTGTGTATCACTTCTGAAACACAAAACAGCAGAAAACAGAGAACTAGCACTGTGGCATCTTGTCAATAGGTTAGTTCCGGAAATCGCATAAAAACGCCACGAAGTGTAACGAAACATTGGGCAAATGGTGTAAAAACAAGCATGGAGCATCAAAAATTATGGATACGTTGGAGACGTATCAGCATCCCCAAGCTTAACTCCTGCTCGTCCTCGAGTAGGTAAGTGACAACAAAAGAAATAATTTTTGAGGTGACATGCACCATCACAATCTTGATCATATATGTAAGCATTGTGAGCTGGGATCATAAGAACTTAAAACATGGGCATGAAAGATATAATTTTGACAATAAGAACTTAGCAACCATGTTATAAACATGAAAATGAACACAAACAAAAGATCATGAATAATAAAACAATGAAAGTCAAACGTGTGTTCAAATCATAAGGAAAAACATACAAATGGTTTTCAACTTGTCCTTCATGGAGAGCAAAACATAAATGCATAGGACACCTTCAAGTTTAAGAGGGCGACTAGATACAAATAATTTAAGAACAAGTGAAACCATGATCATGAATCAATCAATGAAAACTTTGGGACAATGCACATTATACTAAGAATGACAACTATGCTCTCTTAATGGTGCATAAAGATAGAAGGCGGTGACTCAACACAAAAGTAAAAGAAAGGCCCTTCGCAGAGGGAAGCAGTGATTAAACATGTGCTAGAGCTTTTTATTTGTAAAACAGAGAGATAAAAATTGGTTTTGAGAGGTGGTTGTCTTTGTCAACGACTGGCAATGGGGTTCTTACTATCTTCCATACAAAAATGAAGCAAGTTTTTTAGAGAGAGATTGGCACTTTTGTGCTCTTTTATAAAGCTTGGCACTTCTCCCCGCCTTTTTTCCTTTCACAAAACATAGCTAACCGATTCCATCGGGTGCCCACCAATATTCACATTCCATGGAGGAGTGCCTTTTTTCTTTTCTTTTTTTCTTTTTTTTTTCTTTTTGGAATAAGCAATATGGAAGATAGCAAATCCGACCACTACGTCCCCATGAGCTGAAAACAGTGTCACAAAATGAGAAGTATTTTGAAGGTTTTTTGAAAGGTAGCACATGAAATTTTACTTGGAATGGCTTGCAAATACCATGCATAGGAATTTATAGTGGACACAATGGCAAACTTGGTTTTTGGGAGTTGGATGCACGAGCAGAGCTCATACTCAGTACAAAATGAGGGCTAGCAAAAGACTGGGAGCGACCAACTAAGAGAGCAATAACGGCCATAATCATGCAAAGCGACAAAGCAACATTAAAAGAAGCATAAGATGGCATCAAAATTCAAAAACTAAATGATTATAGAGGCTATAGGCGACTTATTTTTGTAGTCAATATGTGTAAGCATGTGCCAAGTCAACCCAAATAAAGCATCAAGGAGAAAACCAAAATAATGCTTCCATACAATAAAAACAACGCACGATTTTTTCAAAGGCTCATTAAGCAATCTCAGTTATTTGAGACAAGTCATGCTACAGCAAAAGCACTAAGCATACTATCAAAAAGACATCAAGCACGACATGCAAAAGCCTAGGCCGCAGTCTACACAAGCTCCTTCTTGTACCACTTTTTTGCATAAAGCTTTTTCTCTTTTCCAACACCATTCAAACCTTTTTGAGGAAACTCTTTTAATGAAAACCAACATGGACCAGAGGTCAAAATACACCTTGATGGAAAGATAAAACAAGATCTGAACGCAAATCAAGGCGAAAAATGGAAACTAAACCCAGTAGCAGAAAAAGAGAACACTCGTTGAAACAATAGGAGTGAAAACTAGAGTGTTCTTGGCAAATGAAAAGCGAGTTCATCTCCTCCAAAAGAAACATGATGTGATCTAACCATTTATTGCAGCAAACAAAACTAAACTAATACTAAAAACAAAAACAACTGACGCTCCAAGAAAAACACATAGTGCATGAAGCAATAAAAATATAGTGTCTTGAAAGGTGACCTGATTTTTGCCGATGAAGAAGGGGTGCCTCGGGGGCATCCCCAAGCTTTGACGCTTGTACTTCTTGGATATTTCTTGGGGTGATGCATGGGCATCCCCAAGCTTGAGTGTTTGTCCATTCTTCATCTCATCTCATCATTCTCCAATCCCTACACTTGAAAACTTCCTTCATACAAAACTAAACACAATTCTATTAGCAACATTAGTGTAAGCATAGTAATGAATCAACCTTTTTTGCTTCAGGTTTCAACTCGAAACCACCACATATAAAGCATATACTACTGTAGCAACTTCCCCAAAAGTTCCATGATCAAAAGAACTCAAAAAGAAAGCGATAAAGCGACAAACACAAATATTAGCAGAAATCTGTCAAAACTGAACAGCTGACAAAGGCCGAATTTTTGATGGGTTTTCTGTTGCTCAAATCAAAAAGTGTTCAACTAACGAAAGTTTGGATATAACCTGGGGCATATGCACAAGAAATCGCAGGTCCAAAAGATATACAGAGAATTTATACGAATTTTTACGGTGCAGCACCGAAAATAGTTTCAGGACAGCAACATCCCCAAATCTTTACCTCACTCAAATTAGAGGCTTCTCTTGGCACAAAAACGAAATAAAAAGGATAAGGAGCGGTCATTACAGTAGTAATGACTTACAAGACTCAAATAAAAGAAAAAGTACTAAAAATAAAACATTGGGTTATCTCCCAAGAGTGCTTTTCTTTAACGCCTTTGAGCTAGCGTATTAATTTGCAAAGATGCTCATGTGGGCGCCATATAAGAGCTTGAGGCAAAGGCACCATATAGGAACTTAAAGCAATAGAGAGCATCAAAAAGCAAATGTGAAAGATATTTATATCTGAACCACTTCCTATGCATAGGAATCTTGTAAGAAAATAAATCAACGAGGCACATAGTAGCAAGCATGGATAGATAAAACAAGTGCCACTGCAAGATTTCCAACATAAAGAGGGGAAACTTAATATTGTTGAGATCCATCAAACCATGTTTCCCTCTCTCATAATAACTTTCAGTAGCATCATGAATAGAACTAACAATATAACTATCACATAAAGCATCCCTATCATGAGCCACATGCATAAAAGAATTAATACTCGCCACAGGAACAATAGTAGTAGGAGCAGATTCAACAGAATAATTATTCTCATCACCATAATCATCATAAATAGGAGGCATATTGTAATCATAACTAATTTTATCCTCAATAGTATGTGAACTAAAAATATTATACGCATCATCATAGCCATCATAAACTAGAGGTTTAGTATCATCACAAGCTAGAGAGCAACTATTTCGCAAAGCATATTCTTCAAACATATCATCATAAGAAGGAACATCACATATCGGAGATAAAATATCATCAGAGCAAATTTTCTCCACTAAAGCTGGGGAACTAAAAATATCATGCTTAACAAAACCAGCTTCCCCAAGCTTAGACTTTTCTATAGCATTAGTAATAACAGTGTTCAAAGCATTCATACTAACAACACTATTAGCATGCAAATTAAGCTCCAAAGGTTTTTCAATTTTCTCTTCAAACACTTCATATCTAAACTCAGGAAAAATACTAAAGAACACTTTATTTTCCATTAAGCCTAACTAGTGAAAATAAAAACAAGAAACAAAAAGATGTAATTGCAGAATCTAAAGGAAATAACTCCGAGCACTCACACAGGAGGATGCGAGTACCTTTTACCTTACCTCCCCGGCAACGGCACCAGAAAAGAGCTTGATGTCTACGCACGCGTCTATTCTTATAGACAGTATTGGGCCTCCAAGTGCAGAGGTTTGTAGAGCAGCAGCAAGTTTCCCTTAAGTGGATCACCCAAGGTTTATCGAACTCAGGGAGGAAGAGGTCAAAGCTATCCCTCTCAAGCAACCCTGCAATTACGATACAGAAAGTCTCTTGTGTCCCCAACACACCCAATACACTTGTCAGATGTATAGGTGCACTAGTTCGGCGAAGAGATAGTGAAATACAAGCGGTGGTGATGAATATAAGTAGCAAACATGGTCTAAAATAAATATCGCTGCGAGCAAACATGTAACAAAACAGGAAGTAAACGGTGTGCAATGCTTGGAAACAAGGCCTAGGGATCATACTTTCACTAGTGGACACACTCCCAACAAATATAACATGATTGAACAAATAAACAACTTCTCTTCACTATGGTACTCTGAATTACTCTCCTATTGAACAACACTAATCATTGTGTAGTGGCTACAGAAGCACCCCTTAAAGTTCATCAAGTACTTGACAAACACCACTCATAGAGATATCCAAATCAAAGCACAACTCAAGATAGATATTATTGCAACTTAGACCAAGTACTAACACGGTGCACACACTGTCAACATTACACCATGAAAGGAGGAATAGATCACTTCAATACTATCATAGCAATAATTATTCTCATAATCCACAAGAGATCACAATCATAGCCTAAACCAAGTACCACCATGATGCACGCACTGTCACCGTTACACCATGGCAGGAGGAATAGATTACTTTAATAACACCACTAGAGTACACATAATATCTGAATAATAACATCTACTTGTTCAACATGATACAAAGCACAGGATCACATAAAGATCACATCATGGGAGAGAGAGGTGAACCACATAGCTACCGGTAGAGCCATCAGCCCCGGGGATGAACTACTCCCTCCTCATCATAGGAGACAGCAAGGTTGATGGAGATGGCGGTGAGGTCGATGGAGACGGCGGAGACGGTGATGGAGACCGATGGAGATGGCTCCGGGGGCACTTCCCCGTCCCGACAGGGTGCCGGAACAGAGACTTCTGTCCCCTGAAATTCGCCGGCGACGGTGGCGGAGCTATGGAACTGTTTCTGGAAAATTGCCGAATCCCCTAGGGTTTTTCGTCCCAAGGCTTCTTATAGGCGAAGGGGCGATGTCAGAGGCGGCCCCAGGCCTCCTCACACCACGGTGGTGCGGCCAAGGCCTGGGCCACACCATCCCTGTGTGAGGGAGGCCTGTGGCCCCTCTCCTTCCTCTCTTTGGATGTCTGGATGCTCCCGGGAAAAATAAGACTTCTGGATTTTGTTTCGTCCAATTCCGAGAATATTTCCTGTGTATCACTTCTGAAACACAAAACAGCAGAAAACAGAGAACTGGCCCTGTGTTATCTTGTCAATAGGTTAGTTTCGGAAATCGCATAAAAACGCCACGAAGTGTAACAAAACATTGGGCAAATGGTGTAAAAACAAGTATGGAGCATCAAAAATTATGGATACGTTGGAGACGTATCAGTACTGATGCCCATTGCCCATGCCAACACTGCTGTGTGGGTCACGGCGGCGCCGTTTTTTATCCCTAGTGTCGCGATGGTCCCTCTGTAGCTCTTGTGTCGTACTTGCCACAGGCGACCAGGCGGCTGTCTTGGTCATTCGCCGTCCGCGGAGACGCCTTGCCATACAAGATGTGCAGCGAGATTCTGACCAAACCGCAGTAGCCAGAGCTCTACTAGGCGATGAACTATGAACTATCACCTGAACTCCACCAGGAGAGGTGTATCTCGGACAACAAGGAGCGGTTCCACAATTCCACCAAGATGTGCTCCCTCCCTAGACCCTAATGTTGCACATGGGCGTGCAACATCCTCCGCCATGGCGCTAGGAAGCAAGCAGATGTGGACGGCATGAGTTTGACCACACGATAGTTCTAGGGTTTGTTCGTAATCAAAATATCTCACGACTTGCCTTCAAATTCCCACCTTAGTCCTCTGCATACCAAACACGGGACTGGGAGTAATAATCAATTTCCCAAGCCAATCTCGTAACAAACTCCCATCGCTTAATTCCCATTCCCTTTCCTTAAAGTATCCAAACACGCCCTAAGTGTGTGACCCCACATGCTTGCTATAAGTTGGAAACGGTCCAAGTCGCGCTCTTGCCTGAGTCGTGCTCAAAGCGTAGTCGCACTCCGACTCTTTAGTTGGTATTGGCTTCTAGCAAAGCAGTCGAGTCCCAGTTACCTACGAGTAGCCTTACAACAAGATTAAGTGTTTGAGTTCCTTTTCCTCATGATATTGGTGGTAAGTCGAAGGCGAGTCGAATCTTCATGCCAGTGTCGACTTAACTCTTTTTCTTGTCGTCGTGATATACGATTCCACTCGACTAACTCCTTACTGGTACAACCTTCATTAACACTTAATCGAGTCACAAATGGCCATGCTTCGAATCATATCAGATGATAGGGCCTAGAGAATATCTCTCCATTCCGGAGGGGAAAATTCCATCTTGGTGTATCCATTTTATGCGGCTTGCTTTTGAATCGGCCCAACACCTCCTTTACCACTACTAGTTACGGATGGAGTTTGGCGGGTTAAAAGCCGGCTAGTCCACAACCAAGATCATGAAATTACCTCAGGACTAAGGATTCCATTGCTCGATTCGAGCGCATGACGACTTGCTCATGCCAACTCGATCTTTGGGTCGGTACGTACGGCTTGCCTAACTCTTTTTCATAGCCAGTGTTTGCCGGCTCGGCATCTCCATTCCCTACGACAGGTGGAACCTAGTTGTCTCACAAACTCACACATTAATCTTAGTAGTGTGTGTCCGTCACAACCTCAAGCGACTAAGGACATTCATTGCATAAACTAATTAACCTCCAGGTTCCACATTCAGACCACATCTAACTCCAAGTGCAATAGCTCATACAAAGGACATAGATATGACTCGTATATTGGAGCCTCTAGGGCGACAAGTCTAATAGTGTTCATGACCATGTTTAATATACATGTTATAAATATCTACCGAACACAACATAAATATGCGCCACACTTATTTGTATCACGACAATAAATTCTGCATTGTCTGTGAATATACCGAGGCATTTTCGTTTTGTGCCATGGTAGAAGTAGCTTGGTGTATTAGGATGCACCTCAAGAAAAAAGTGAGGAATATCCCGGACGTAGTTATCCCTAACGGCTTTTAATTTCTGGGTCAGCGCTAGTCCAACAATTAGCGCGTGCCTTGGCATATATAAGCGCTAGTGCACGCTTGCTCTGTTGTAGTGCACCATTTCCTTGAGTTCTGCAAGTCGGACTGGTGAAGGATTGGGGATAAGAAAAGAGCAGTTGTTGGCTGATCTGCTCCAACGATTGGGATCATTGAATTGTGTTCAGGAACAAGAAGATGCACTGACGAATGAGATAACTCTAGTAAGAAACCCTCATAGGCAATCTTTTTAGTGGTGCTCCACAATAGGATTATGCCACTGGTATTAGGCAAAAATAACTCTCTTGTCGACACCCAGAACTTATGTATGAGTTAATAATGTATTGTTCCAGGGTAGATCAGAGAGAATGTTAAGGATTCGGTAAGAAAGATAGTCTACATATGGAAATGCCATCCTCTCGTTCCTCAATAACAAAGTGACTAGCTACCCCACATAGGATTCTTACACTTATAACACTACTTTAATATATAATCTATTCGATTCACTCTTATTTGACTCACTTTAACATATAGTCTATCTATAAATGTGCCAGTGTGAGAGAGTAACACCCAAGTGGAGGAGGGTGCAAAATGTTACAACGTGTGGTGCGAGAATCTCGTAAGGGTAGGTAATCGGAAGTACGGGGGAAATACTTAGCCTACGGCTGTGTTCTATTTTTTACTATTATAAATGCAAGTGGGTCATTATTAGGGTACCTACTTTAATTAGTTCAAAAAATGAACTAACTTTTTTGAAAAAATTGGTTCATTTTTTGAACTAAAGAGGGCAGAAGGTGTGTGACCCACTTGAATCTTTATGTACTATCTATAGCCATTTGGGCCTGCACAAAGAAGATCTTCTACCCCCCCCACCCCCACCCCCACCTTGTCTAGATTCAATTCTTAGATTTTCTGAACAATTTGTCCTCCTATAGAATTTAGCCCTCTAATGATATGTATAATCCTTACAAATGATAACTAAATCACATAAGGACCGTGATCATATGTACCTATAAAATTGGCAATTTCTTTTAACTGAACATGAATAAACCCCTCTGATGGTTGTCAGCTTTCTCTGCATAAGGGCATGACTAACTTTCTCTTCAAAACTCCATTGACAAATAAGTAGGGTTGCACCAATATCCTAAAAATCAATAAATGTGTACATACTTAGTTTCAGAAGACATCGTACAGATCAGTTAATAGATGTCATGCGCCTTTTGTTTGAGGGCTCAAATGACAAAAAAACAATCTTAGCTCCTTTTATTCTCTTTGACATTTATTGGTGGCTGATCTAGCTAGTTATCGATGACAATTCCATGAACTACCTCTGTGGTTTGATTCTGACCAATCTTGCCTTTCTGGGAGAAATATAACTTGGAACTAATTCAGGCGAAATTGATGGAGTCTAGGATACCCGGGGGAATTGATGGACGCGACATTGTTGAATACATATGTACAAGATTTTGCCTCCAATTTTAAGCATGAAAAAGTCATTGTTTCTAGCAAACTTAAATTACCAACTAAGAAAATTTATTTTTCACACATTGACCATCATCATTAAAGACTTTTTTTCCAAGTTCATATCCATAGGAATGGATGGTTTTTACATTGTCTCGCCAAGCCTAAACACAACCCGGGATTGGGACCGCTATTCCTAAAACACATGTGTGAAGTTAAAATGTATTTTCATACATTTTCATTTAGAGAGTTATTCAATTGAACCCGCTTAGGTCTAGGGAAATAAGATTAGAAAAGCAACATCATATTTTCTCTCTGGAATAATTTGTGCCAATTAGGTGTGTCATGGCGTATTTATATTTGTTCACATCACTTGTAGTGGCCATGAAAATATCTGAACAACATTTTTTCATAGTGTATTATTATCTATCTTATGTGAAAATAAATATATAATTGTAGATATGTGAGGTATCTACAAATGGTTTGTCCTTGAATGGTTCAGCCATGCCTATTTCTTGGTTCTTTCTGCTCCTAGAGGTTCATCAGTGGGATAATAATGAATGTGTCCTCTCAATTATGAGTATTGTGTAACTATCGTGTAACGTGTAATACATGTAATAAACGATGCATGAAGGGCCTTCTAAATACACATTCTCTGATTCTAACTTCAGATAGTCCAAATAAGGACCCTTTAAAGGAAAACACATGCAAGAGTCAGCTAAAAAGGAGCATCATATAGAAAATTCACATGAACAGCACCGGATAGAAATGTAGACTATCTCTCCGATGGACTGGTATGTGTGACCATTAGATACACATGGAAAAAGAATTCATACACTTCAACGGGGCCTCTCGTTGGACACCCAGATACAACATGCACATAACAAGTTGGGCCGTCCGGTAGAACAATCGGCACTACCACAAGTGGCCATCCTGATTTGCTAGAATATCTTCATGCATGTGATGAACGTATCCATTGTTATACCCAAAAACCACAACTTGCAAAAGATGAGCATTTTGGGTGTGTGCATCCCACGCACAACCAACACCCCGTTACATGCAGCCTTCAAGCGAAACAACAACAAGAAGTTCTTGGGCTGATAATTTAGCGGTACCGTAGAAGAGCTCATATATGGACAATATATAGTGACGTCGGAGAAACTTACTAGATCATATGTCTACATTGACCCGTTCAGAAGTGTTGGAGATGATAATAAGATTCAGCTTTTTTCCTACAATAAGAGACCAGCCCGATGTTATTGGCATTTTTTTTAACATGAAATATATTATCATTGAAGCTCATAGTACAACATATCTCGGCGACAAAGCGTCGAGCAAGGATCACAGGTGCCTAAGCGCACAATATGAAAGAACGATGATCTAAACACTTGCAGTTGATACCAAAGATTGCCTATGAAGCCAAACAGCGATCGTTCATCCGTCGACAACACAGACTTGATATTGCTGCATCTGCAATCTTCAAGGGCCTCCATCATGCTCCATACCAGTTGATGCCCCGCGGGTGGCTCTCCCGACAGTGGCGTATGCACTTGAGGCTGAGAAGGATTGGGCTGAAGATTTTGAGGAACCATCACCGAGCTCAATCTATGGGGGTCCCCGCCGTTAAATCTGGGGATCAACGACAGAGGTGTTGTCGTGCATCTCTGGTGACACAGCCCGAACGGCGGAAGGACGGCATCTTCTACAAGGTAATCATCTGACAAGTAAAACAATGTGCCTGCTGAAATCATGAAGAAACTATTCCGCACCTTGCCACTTTTGATAATAAGATTCAGCTTTTTTCCTACAATAAGAGACCAGCCCGATGCTATTGGCATATTGTCATCAGGTATCTGGACTTGTACTTCCTTGGCCTAATACATTTTCGTTAACATGATCTGGTTTCATCTTGTGTTCCTGAAGTAAGATAACCCTGATTTTTTTCTTCCAAATGAGAATTTTGAGAACCCGAAAGGGGGACTTCTTTGCCTTCCACGTAAGCTGCGCGGGTGATGGCAAACGTCATAAGATGGAGAATCCCTGAGGAGCTTCAAGCTCCCTAGAATTCGTGCGCTCATAGACATCCAGGTGTCATAGCGGCCTTTGCTAGCTCGATTATAACTGTGGTCTGTGGTCAATGGAATGAGACTGTAAAAGGCGGTTTGCTGAGTGACTCTAGGGCGGTTCGTTCGGGGTACCGATGCTCAAACCCAGCGGAGAAAATGACAAAAAACTACCACAATTGCGCCAATCACGACAGAAAACTACCAAAATGGTTCGTTTTGACACATAAATACCACTATTGGGGTGGAGTTGTGACGCGGAGCACTGATTCTCGTATCAGCTGGGATTAATAACGTTTCCGATAGGTGGGTCCCACTGTCAGGGGTGATGTGGCAACGGAGGGAGTTAGCCGTTAGGACACGCGTTAGGTCAGCTCCCGGTCGGTACCCTTTCAGTCAACACTCTCTCCCTCCCGCGCTCGAACAGAATGGCAACAGGAGGCGGCGGCGGCGGCGAGGAGTGGTCCGGTGAAGCAAGCGGTGGCGGCGAATCTCCGGCGGGCGTACGGCGATGCGGCAGTGCATCCACTGGTGGGGGCGGAATGGAGGGATTCTTCGATCTGGGTGGTGAAGCAGAGGGTGCTCCGCCGCCATTGCCGCCAGTGCCGCCACCTAGCCCCCCGCGTCCAGATTCAGAGAAGTGGTGGACATCGGGTGGCAGGACGTCGATGAATGACCCGATGAGCCATTATCTATACAATGGTAGCGGGTAAGCAATTTTCCCCCTCTGTGAAGCATTTAGGGTTTTTTCACCTAGGGTGTCTCTGTAGATTGAGAATGTAGCTTAATTAGCTTGTTAATTTCTATGATAGGAACCAGTCTGAGAGGTGGGAGCTATATTTTCAGTTTGATGGAGCAAAATTCGTTCAGAAAACTATATATCGTTCAGACATTAGGTTTCTGAATCTGTTGTCCATTATGGAGGAAGAAGGATATGGAATGAGTGACTCCTTATACTATGTTAAGCAAGAAGGAGTAGGACTCAATGGACTAGAGCTAGTAGACATCAATTACAAGGTAGAAGAAATGCTTGTGAAGTATAGCAGTACAAAGAAAGTAGTGCTGACTGTGATGAGGGACAGCAGTAAGAGAACAATAGTGGTGTCACCAGTGAAGAAAACATACCCAAGTACAATTGATCTTGATCCAGAAGAAGAAGAAGCTGTCACATATCCATTTCTAAGCCAGGACAGTGCCCTTTGTGATGATTGGCAGTCAGAAATGGATGGTAGCAGTCAGAAGAACAAACATATAGCTGACATGGAGACAGCTATGGCACAAGAAGAAGAAGAGGAGTCTGATGATGATTGGCAGTCACAAATGGATGGTAGCAGTCAGAAGAACAAACATATAGCTGACATGGAGACAGCTATGGCACAAGAAGAAGAAGAGGAGTCTGATGATGATTGGATGTATCCTTGCAAATTTGACCCAGTAGTTGCAGAGAAGAGCAGAAAAGCTGAGGAAGAAGAAATGCACAAGAGAATTGCTGCTAAGAAGAGGATGAGGGAAGATCCTTTGCAACATTATGAGGGTGAGAGTGATGTGGAAGATATTTTTGACAATGCAACTCAGTCTGCAGATGTGCCAGCAGTGGTACCAGTGAAGAAGCAAGTGAAGAAGCCAGGTCCTACTTTGAGATCACATTCACAAGTAGAAGTAGAAGATATTCCAGATTGGATTCCTTCTGATGATGATGGTGACCAGGGAATTCTGAAGGAAGAAGATGATGATGGGTTTGAGCCACTGCCTTTTGTGTTGCAAAGTGGCAGGAAGAGCAGAGCTAAGAAGGCAAAGGAAAGGGTTTGGTATGATGAGACAAGAGAGAATCCAGAGCAACAATTCATGGTGTAACTTTGCTTCAAGGATGTGTACCAATTCAGGCAAGCTTTGTCTAGACTACACATTCTGCAGGTGAGGAACTTCCACTACCACAGGAATGCACCTGATAGGATAATTGTCTGGTGCAAAGAGAAACAGAAGCAGAAGTGGGACTGTCCATTTTACATGACAACTTCCAAAATAAAAAATGAGTCTACTTTCTGCATTAAGAAAATGCACCTTAAGCACACCTGTCCAACAGAGCCTTCCAGCACCAGGGTGAATTCAAAGTGGCTGAGCAGTGCATATGTTGGTGAGTACAAGTCTAACATCACCACTGGCATCACAACTCTGCAAGACAAAGCCCTGAAAGATTTTGGTGTTGATGTTCCTAAGAGGATGGCTTACAGAGCAAGAAATAAAGCAATAGACATGGTACTTGGAGATCACAAGAAGCAATACTACAGGATTAGGGATTATCTGCAGACAGTGATAGATAAAAACCCTGGTTCAAGGTGCATTGTGACAACTGTGGCAGGACCTACAGAAGACCAAGTTGAGGCAATGCAGAGAGGAGAAATGGTGGACATTTCCTATAGCCCTAGATTCCATGGACTTTTTTTCTGTGTGAATGCTGCCAGAGAGGGATTTCTTCAAGGCTACAGGCCATTCATTGGTTTGGATGGTTGCTTTATTAAGCTGACAACTGGTGCTCAAATTCTTGCAGCTACTGGAAGAGATGGCAATAACAATATATTTCCAATTGCATGGGCAGTTGTAGCTAAAGAAAACACAGAGAACTGGAAGTGGTTTCTTGAGCAGCTGAAGGAAGCACTAGGTGGAGACTATGGAAACTTTGGCCATTACACCATAATGTCAGACAGGCAGAAAGGATTATTGAAGGCAGTTTCAACAGTTTTCCCTAATTCACCACAGAGGTACTGCCTGAGGCACATATATGCAAATTTCCAGACAGCAGGATTCAGAGGAGAGGATTTGAAGAAGTGCATGGATAATGCAGCATATTCATACACTAAAGATGGTTTTGATGCAGCAATGGAGGAGCTCAAGAAGCAAAGTGAACAAGCATGGACTTGGCTGAGCAAGATACCAGTGAACTCATGGGCAAGGCATGCCATGGACACCAACTGTCAAACAGACTTGGTGGTTAATAATTTGTCTGAGGTTTTCAATAGGTACATTCTTGATGTCAGGAATAAGCCAATTGTCACAATGCTAGTTGGAATCTATGACAGATGCATGGTCAGGTGGGATGGAAAGAGACAAGGTGCAGAGCAATCCAACTGGGATATTACACCACATTATGCAGAATTGTTGGAGTTGATGAAGACTTATTCAAGAAATTGCATTCCAAAGAGGGCAGACAAACACTTGTGGCAGGTTAAGAGTGGGAAGGCCACACATGAGGTGCACATTGCAGCCAGAACATGCTCTTGCAGGAAGTGGCAGATGTCAGGTTTGCCATGTAATCATGCAGTCACTGCCATCTACAAGGCAGAAATGCACCCAAAGGATTTTGTGTCTCCTTTTTTGAAGAAAGAGATGTATCTGGCTAGCTACAAGCCTGTCTTCAATCCAATGCCTCCAGAACATGGTTGGACAAAGACAGATACTCCTGATATCATGCCACCTGCATTCAAGGATCATTTGAAAGGCAGAAGGCAAGAAAAAAGGAGGAAATGAAAATTTGAGCCACCAAAACCTAAAGAAACATCAAGAATGTCCACCATTACATGTAGCAACTGCAAGGTTCAAGGCCACAAGTATACAAGTTGCTCACAGCCTCTTAGGCCAGATCTTGCGATGAGGAAGAACAATCACAAGGTAATTAACTTCTCATAATCTCAGTAGCTCATATCCAGCCTAACAGCCTCTGACAAAGTTGTTCTTGTTTTCCAGGCCAGTAGGACAATGCCAGAAGATCCTAGCCAAGCTTCTGGTGTTTCCAGTGCTGCACCAGGTCCTAGCCAAGCTCCTGGTTCTAGCCAAGCTGCATCTGCATCTTCTCAAGCTGCTCCAGGTCCAAGACAAGCTCCAGGTCCTTCTAGTGTTTCAAGACAAGCTCCAGGTCCTTCTGGTGTTTCAAGACAAGCTCCAGGTCCTAGCCAAGCTGGTTCTTCATCTTCTCAAGCTGCTCCAGGTGCTTCTGGTGTTTCAAGACAAGCTCCAGGTCCTAGCCAAGCTGGTTCTTCATCTTCTCAAGCTGCTCCAGGTGCTTCTGGTGTTTCAAGACAAGCTCCAAGTCCTAGACATGCTCCAGGTCCAAGAATGTCTGGTTATTTCAATGCAGGAGCTAATGCTGGTGAAGGGAGGGATGCTTCTCAACCTCCTCTGCCAGGGCTTAGACCCTGAAGCTACATATGTGGTCATGAGATGGTTTATTATGTACTGCTTGAATTCTATATGTCCTGTATGTGAAGTACTGGAATTCTATGTGTGTGTTTGCTTCAGTTCTATCTGAATTGTTGAATTCTAAATACTGTTGAATTCTAAATATGTATGGTTTGAATTCTATGTGTGTGTTTGCTTCAGTTCTATCTGAATTGTTGAATTCTAAATATTGTTGAATTCTATATATGTATGGTTTGAAATAACCTAATGGTCTCGACAATGTCGACGACTCGATGCCGAGACCATTCCACCTTTTAAAATAACCTAATGGTCTCGACAATGTCGATGACTCGATGCCGAGACCATTCTACCTTTTAAAATAACCTAATGGTCTCGACAATGTCGACGACTCGATGCCGAGACCATTCCACCTTTTAAAATAACCTAATGGTCTCAACAATGTCGACGACTCGATGCCGAGACCATTCCACCTTTTAAAATAACTTAATGGTCTCGACAATGTCGACGACTCGATGCCGAGACCATTCCACCTTTTAAAATAACCTAATGGGCTTGACAATGTCGACGACTCGATGCCGAGACCATTCCACCTTTTAAAACAACCTAATGGTCTCGACAATGTCGATGACTCGATGCCGAGACCATTCCACCTATAAATTATTTCTAACAACACTTATTCAATAACTCACAAATTCATATAGCAAATATTGAAGCTTTAGATACAGCAACCAGATATTACAAACCACATATTCATAGCTTCAGGTCACAAACCAGATATTCAAGTACCAAATACCATTACAAGCTTCAGGTTCACAAACCAAATATTACAAATAGGATTTAACTATAAGTTCCACAACATAACATTTATTCAGCTAACAGATATTTTCCCTTAACACATAACATCAACATAACAGGATAGCTAGCAACTACTCATCATAAATCTCCTTAATCTTCTTCGGCTTAGCCCTATGCCCTTCCTTCTGGTCCATAAATTCAGCAATGATGTACTCCAGCCTTCTCTTCTCTTCTTTCAGCTTATCCCTCTCCTTCTCTGCCTTTATCCTGAAACATTTGTGCAAATTGCTAGCTGATGCCTCAAGTGATTTCTTCTGCTCTAATTCAGCCCTGGCTTCAATCAAACCTTGCTCAGCTTGAGCCTTGAGTGCTAGTATCACCTGCTTCTCCTCAACTACTTTCTTTATCTCATCATGGGCATTCTTGAGGTCAATGTGCATCTTCTCAAGCTCATCTGTCAGTTTGAACCTCTTCTCTACACTGTCCAGAGCATCATTGACTCTTCCTTCTTTAGTTTCTGCATACAAATCCCATAGCTTTGCCAGAGCTTTTTGCAGAGAAGCTGGCCACTCACCATCAATCCAAACATTGAAATCACATTCTTCTCCATCCTACAGTAGTGACAGTACACAACAATTTCTTAGAACAATAAGAAATATGTCTACAACATGGTAATGTATCAAGTTTGGTAAATCAGCTGCAAATAACTCACATGCCCTGCACATCCTAAGAACCTCCTCCCTGTCCAGCTCCTATCAAATGCTACAAACCGTCGAGCTGGAGCACCGTGATGGCAAATGACAGGATTTGCATCATCATCCACTAATCCGCAGAAATCGGAGTCGTACATAGTGTTCACACTCTAACATTTGCAAAGGACATCGACAATCAGCAAAAAACATGCTTTAAATCAAAATCCCCAAATCTTCTTCCCTAACCCTAGATTTCAGAGAGAGATGAGAAGGATGAGAGGACTCACATCGCTGCCAAGGGAGCTCATCGTTGGAGAGGACTCCTCCCCGTCGCCCCACGAAACCATGGCGGAAATGGGCGGAAAGGGCGGGAGATCTGCGGCGGCGGAGACAGTGGCGAGGAGAGCTATCGCGGGAGCAGAGGGAGAGGAAGAAGACGACTCCAGTCAACCGACACCCTAAAACCAACGACCTAACGCGTGCCCTAACGGCTAACTCCCTCCGTTGCCACATCACCCCTGACAGTGGGACCCACCTGTCGGAAACGTTATTAATCCCAGCTGATACGAGAATCAGTGCTCCGCGTCACAACTCCACCCCAATAGTGGTATTTATGTGTCAAAACGAACCGTTTTGGTAGTTTTCTGTCGTGATTGGCGCAATTGTGGTAGTTTTTTTTGTCATTTTCTCAACCCAGCGGGTATGGGCGTTATTTTTCATTTTTTCCCCTCAGATCTCCCATCGGAACTTCTCCCCATTCTTCTCCAGAGCTCAGCTAGGGTTTCGAAGCAGACGCTGCCGGCTGCCGCTGTCCAAATCCAACCCCCTTCCCTCACCAGAATACAAGCTCCCCATGGCCTTCTCCTTCCCCGCCTCCCTCCATTCCCGCACCTTTCCTCCCCATCGCTTGTGCTACTCACCGCTATTAACTCCCTACGTTGCCGATCTGTGATCGCCGGCACTGTTAAAGGAGGAGTCGGCCGTCGGCAGCATCGGGTCGCAAAGCCTATGGAGCCCTCGCACGCGACAACGTCGCTTACCCAGGAACTGGCACCGCACCTCTCCTACTTCGATCTCTTGCAGGCTGCTGGTGAGTATTGTTTCCCCTCTGCTTCTCCCTCTCCATTCTCCGTTCATGGCCTGCAGGGGAGAAGAAGGATTCCCGGGAACACACAGCCAAAACACAGGTTGATTGATTGGTTGAAACTTTACTCCTAGACACACTCAGGTTGGCTGAGTCGGTGAGGCATGTCTCCTCGGAATCTTTCCTCATTCATGGTTTCTCCCCTTGACTCTTCTAGCATCTACGATTTGGTTCACCACGTCACATTGTAGATATTCGTATAGATGTCATCTGAGGCAGACAGGTAGTAGTTAGTCGTTGCAGGCTGCTGGAATTTGATCAAATCTCTGCACGCTTGAAAGCTATCACAGCTAATGCTTGTTCACTTCTCTGATTATATATTTTGGTTTCATTGTTGATTTTCTGGTTGACAGTAAGTTGAATACAAGATTGAGTATTTGCTCCACTAACTTATGCTCAAACCACACGGTTTATATATAAGAGGATATGGACTAACCCGAGATTGGCAGTATTGCATCCCATATAATTTTGTGAGGTGAATTCAGCGCCTGCCTACCTTGCACCAATTTAAATTTTGGTCTGATGTTATAGAGAAAGGTGCAGCATGACATAAGCATGTTTGTATAAATTAGATCATATTGGGAAATTATTCTATGCGAGTAAGCTCTAATGAACACATTGTTTCAATTTTGCAACAGGGTATATTTTGTAGTTTGAAAGATTAGAAGTCCTGAATTAAATGGTGTTGGTGTGCTCTGCATAAATTACTATTTTTGATGAATTTAGTTGTATGGTAGCTCCCTGCTGATTGCAAAGGTCTCTATTTTAATTGATATTGATCCAGCTATTATAAAATTGAACCTATCAGTGGATATGCTTCTTAGTACTATATAGGATTAATCACCATGCTTTTGTATCACCCCAATGTAATTCCATCAGTTCTTCTTTTGAAACTCACTAGCACTAGCTCTACACCATCGTAGTTCTTAGAACAACCTTTGAGTTGTTTATGAACATAACACATGTTTTAAGGTATCTTATCTACCTAATTGTTTGCACTACACCTACAATCCATCAAATGCTTCTGTTATATTATCAGTTTTCTTTACTGCATACGGTTTATTTCAACAGGTCACTACGCTGCTATTTTCTGTGGGATATGTCATCAAGATGGGCAGAATGTAGACGTGTTGTCAGTGCAAGATGGGCATAACGTATACTATACTATAACTTATAAGGTGATGTGCTGCACTTTCATGTCCATGACCTTTATCTAACTTTATTTTAGGTTCTATAAGGGAGCTCAGGCTCAGGTTAGTAGCTTAAGAAACAACCGCGGCGAATCTCATAGCTTCACACTGGGATATGAGATCTCACACAGTTTTTAGAGTGACGAGTCATTCTATATGGATTTAAGTTATATTTGGAAGTGATGTTGTGACTCAGCAATTGCAAGATGTAACAGTTTTTTGTCTGCAAAATACTATTTATTGTGGTGTTAAATTGTTGCTATAACATGAGCATGCCTACTCGAAGGACATGTTTGTTCCATATCTGTGTATGCATAAGAATTCATGCTGAGCACATCAAAGATTACTTCGCGGTGCTTCAATTTTCTTCTGCAAAACTCAAGTGCTTACATTCTGCTCTTAGCTACGTCCGCTTGGTGTAATATTGTTACATACAGAAAATTTTCTGTTCTATTGCGAATTATGAAGATGATATGTGCTTTATATTGAGATCAATTTTGTGTAAGCTGCTGGGTAATAGAGTCTACAAATGTCTAAAATGCTCACTTTGTTCATGTTTTGTGAAAAGTTTATCAAGGTTATGGTGCATTTTTCTCTTACATGTTATCCACTTCTCGATGCTCTAAATGTATGGTAGTTTAGTTATTTCATATATACATGTCATTGACTCCTTCTATTTGATTGATAATGTTTTTCTAGGTCAATGTGTGGAGATTTGCAACATCGTTGACAGTTGCTTCAGTTATTCTAAATTACGATGTTGTAGAAGCCCTGATTTTAAGTTCCAATACTAACTGGCCTCTTTGAACTTATGAAATTCTATATTAAACAAATACCCTCTGATAAATAATATTCATCCAATCTTGACAAAATCAAGAGAACTAAGTACCGATAATTCAGTTAGAGTAATCTGTATGCATGCCTGAAAAAGGGTGGCAGTGAATTAGTTTAACTTGAGAATTATGTTCCAGCCTTCCAGTACAAGAATCATTCTAAAATGTCTATATGCACTGCTTCGAAGATTGGAAGAGAGTAATCTACATGCACACCTACGAAGATTGCATCAAACATGGCGATGAATCAGCTTATGTATGAAGGATAGTATATTATCCCTGTCACTTCTTAATGTCATGTTGTACATGTATCTGCCATACACATTCTTCTAATGGCATCAAAGAATGGTGAAGGACTAACTTTCTGTATGCTGTCACTGGGGAGAGATGACAATTTCTTCCATCATATTGGTTGAATCCTTCTCGCAGAAATTGTACAGAATCTTGGAAAAGTCCTCCGTGAACCGTCCTGTTCTGGAACCAAATATGCCTGGTAGCTCTGGTTTGGGCGTCCTGTTCTGGAACCAAATATGCCTGGTAGCTCTGGTTCTTATGTGCTTAACAAAACAATGTAAGGTCATTTTTGTTTGCTATAGAATCTTATGAGACAAGGAAAAAGTAATCCATGTTAGTTTATCTTTTGTTCAATTGCTTGTGCTATTCCACTACCCAAGTCTGCTGTCCACCCAAACTTTCTGTGAGGTAAATAGAATTAGTTCACTTTTTCAGGAAACTGCTATGTGCAGATAAGAAAATTCGAAATGACGTTACTGTGACGTGCTTAAGGAATCACCCAGGAAGAGTTCATTGTGAATCAAATCAATGCTCGCTAAAGCATATTTAAAATAATCTCTTGAATTCTGAATATGAAACTTATTACAATTTTTCTTCTATAAGTACGGGTAGCTCTTATAAACTGTAGCGACTTGCACATGAGGGTTGCCTGAAGCTCTACATTTTTTTGATATTTGGCACAATTTTTGTTGTTCTTTCCGTGTACACCTCCTAGGATGGTGGTTCAAGGTTCATTTTAAGGGAGAGAAAAATATCAGACAAGAAGCCGCCAGTTTTGTGGTGCATGCTTAAATTAGACCTGTATTCCAGTGAGTAATTGGATCTCTTTCTTATTTACCTGATGCTTAACTGACTTCTGTATCAGCCACTGGTTTAAATATTTTTTACGTTTTCAAATAATAATTTCATTTAGGTAAATGATTTCTATCTTGCTGGGTAATCGCTGCCCAACATGCATGCTTATTCTTATTGAAAAGCTAAAGTTACTCACTATACTTTAAGTAACTAACTGGAACACATCTTCTGTTGTATGTAAGAGGAACCTGAAATCCTGAGCATCAACATACAGGTGTAGGTGTTATTACCCCACATTTTAGAAAGAACGACTTATCCTTTTGTATTTCTCAATCCACTCTTCTGTAATATTTTTACATGTAACAAACATCTGCATGAACAGGCGTAGAAGTGTAATGTGCCTTTTATCTTTCTTGCACTAGACCATGTATGTCTTAAAACTTGATTTCATTACACTGATTGTATACACAATGACCTTCTGTTCAGATAGATTGTAGAAAAAAAAAATCAGTCACGTAAAAGCTACAGTGATATTTTCCTAGAGATACAGTACTGTGGTTGTTTCCTTTGCTTTGTGTGGGTATCCATGGCTATAAGAGTGAGTTTTGGATGGTCTGGAGTGAACTAAGAAAAAAAGGTTCAGGGGAGGGTCAGTTATCGGCAGGACGTGTTGTTGCAACCCATCAAACAAAATTGTCCCAACAAAACAAACAAGGAAAAAAATGATTGAAAAGGAAAAATAGCGCGGCAAAGCGCCCAGAGTCCTTCTAGTACTTTGTAAGGATGCTCACATAGTCACATGTCGCTACTGGAAACGAATTTAATGCTGCTAGAAAGAACAAGAGGAGAGCTGCTCCGAATTGCCTTGGTGCCCTTCCCGCTTTAAACACATGGATGCTGTAACGTACTCTTTGGTTGCATGTTAATGAAACCAGGGATAAAACCCTTTTTTAAAGAATGAGAATTTGAATAAAAATAGGCCTTACGCAGTTGCAAAGGAAAAAAAAAACTCAAAATTACAGTAGTTTGTGCTCAGCTCTGTGGCGAATATTTCCTCACGAACAAGTACTCATGTTGTTTAAGTATATTGTAGATACTGTAATGGTATCATATGAAATTGATCCAAAGGACGGCTAGTCTTCCATGTTCGATAGCTTTGTTTTCCCATCAACGTCATTAGTGGTTAAGGTATAATTGAGTAATACTTAGAGGCAACAAGTGGTTTGCTTTTTTGTCCTTTACAGAATCGTGGCCTATTTAATTGGTCTTAATTTGGAGCTAGCATAGCTTAATCTCTACAACTAGAAGAATACTCCTCGCGTTGCAGCGGGAATATCTATAAAAACTTTACTATGTATAAGACATATAAAATGTGAAATTATTTATTATAATTTAAAGATTTAATTGGTCACAATATTCAAGGGCTAAATTTAATTAAAATGAAAGTGTTGTGTATTGGCCAACAAAAAATGGTGAAATGGTTAATTGTATAGCTTAAAAGAACTGATCAGGTGGATATGTTGCATGCAAACTTATGCTATAATTAATTAATTGGTTTTAGTGGGATGAGGTGGACAAAATATTGGTTAATAACTTAATATAATGGATGACGTGGATAACTTGCATGTTGAGATAGACAACTTAAATAATCTCTTAGTGAAGTTTTGCTTTATAAAAAATATAGATATGTGACATATCACTACCAACAAGGAAAAAAGTGCATTCTACTTTGGAAAGCATTTGCTATGAAGTTAAATACTAGTTTAAGATATAAAAAGCTCTGGGAGAGTGGGAGCCAACTTGTTTCGCACCCTTCCCCTGATGCAACCGTGGAAGTGCAACATGTCTTTCCACTGTAGATGGTCACAGAATGGACAAATTGTAGAGGAAGTTGTACGTATTTAGCTTGACGGTGACTTGAAGTCACACTACCTATAGGTTACTCCTAGTAGCATTTTTCGTACTTTCGTCGCTAGCAGATAATGACAATTGGTAGGCTTTGTTTCATCAAACATTAGTACGGCGTTTGCTAAAGTTTTGAACCCTCTTAGACTCGAAGATGCAACAGGCCGGGCATGTGTTGTTCGTTGACAATTTGAAGTATTTTATTTCACAATTCTCCTACGCTGCATCATTTCACAATAATATGGGAGTCATCGGTCGTTATTTTTGTAGTAGGCCTGTTGCGTGTAGTCAGTTGTCTTTGAGTCATTGGCATGTGAAACCTACAATATGTGAAGTTCATATGACTCATGTCACCCAAATGCAGCCATTGCTAAGTCAGCTAATCCCAATTGAAGATGGGCATATCCGTGGAGATTTCCGCAACACGGGGTGAACCAACGGCATGGAAACAGGGTTCGGCAATAACCTAGAAAGATACATGTCTCCGAATGTTCTTCGTTGTGGTCAATAATGCACTACAGATTTTGAATCTTACAGCTTACGTGAAAATTATTGAGCGATCCAAGCCATGATAGCGCTTTGACATACTCCCGAACACGGATGTCCTCAAACATCATTCTTGTTAAGCTTAATATATGATAATGGAAAAGAAATAATTACATCAGTCACACATTAAAGGTAAAAAGTACTACTCCCTCCGTTTCAAAATATAAGATGTTTTAAGTTTGTGAAGCAAATGTATCTAGATACCTTTTAGTGTGTATATTCGAGTGAACCTACACACTAAAAAATGTCTAGATACATTTACTTCACAAAGCTAAAATATTTTATATTTTGAAACGGAGGGAGTACTAGAATGCAAGAAGCATCCACCTCATTGAAAGCAATTGTAGACCAAACTAGTCTTTGGCTCTTTGCACTTTGCACCAGATTCCCCGTGCAACATATATTGTAATGAAACAGAAAGACAAATAATGAGCAAAGATCATGATTTTGCGTACTTTCGTGACTTCTCTGATAACATCACAAATCAATGATGGATTCTATTTTTCATGGTTTCTCTGAAATAAGGCAATTCACTAAATAAAACATGATTTCTCTACTAAACATTATAGCACCCTACAAAAAAAGAAATACAACAATTTAATTCTAACAAAGGAATCTCCATTGCTCTTTACCACTTTCAGAACTCATGTGGGAAAACTGTGTTCTTCTCCTACCATAATTCAAGCTAAACGAGTAACAAAGGACACAATTATGTACTAAGATATTTCAGTATCCATTTGAGATTGTGGAACCACAAAACTTACATGGATCTTGTCGGTGTCTTGTTCAGAGAGCTGGGACTTGGTGAGTGACACGATGCTGCCCACCAGGCGGCCGCTGAGACCCCAGTCAGTCACACCTTCCTGGCACTCGCACGAGCGCCGGCCACCTGGGCGTCGTGGGCACCTCATAGCTAATCGAGTGGGCATCGAGTGTTGCACGCCGAACTCCATCCTCTTGCAGCAGCTACAGCCGCAGCTGAACGCCGTCATATACAGCTCACAGTTGACCATGGTCCGGATGGCGATGAGGAGCACGCAAGGAGCACCTAGAATGACCGACGCTTAAGAAGGCGACAAGCCGGTGACACCTCCCATGGGCTCCTACCATTTCGATTCCCAACACCATTTTGTCAGACTCCTCCCATCTCCTGCGCCACCGCCGAGTCTGCACGGGTAGGTGGATATACATGCTGCAGTTGGGGCCGCTGCGGCTCTGGCAACGCCGGAGTTGCCCATGATGATGAGGCTGTGACGCCTCGCAAGGACTCCTTCTATTTTGCCTGCATGGGTGGCGCGTCGAGATGACCGCCATGCCCCGAAAGAGAGTAACGACGATGGCGAGGATTGATACGTCTCAAACGTATCTATAATTTTTGATGCTTCATACTTGTTTTTACACTATTTGCTTTATGTTTTGTTACACTTTGTAGTGTTTTTATGCATTTTTCGGAACTAACCTATTAACAAGATGCCACAGTGCCAGTTCCCTGTTTTCTGCTATTTTTGTGTTTCAGAAAAGTTACACAGGAAATATTCTCGGAATTGGACGAAACAAAAGCCGAACCTTCCATTTTTACCGAAGCTTCGCAAAGACCGAAGATGAGACGGAGGGGGGCCAGGGGCTAGCCTCACCACCAGGGTCGCGGCCTAGCCCCTGGCCGCGCCCACCTATGGTGAGACCCCCTGGTCCACCTCCTAACACTGCCCCTTCGCCTATAAAGTCCCCTCAATGGAAAAAACCTAAAGGACGGATCTCTTTTCCACGAAACATACTGCAAGCCGCCGTCGTTGTCGTCGCGAGATCGGGAGGATCCAGGAGCTCTTCCTGGCACCCTGTCAGAGAGGGGAATTCCTGCCGGAGGCCTTCTCCACCATCATGATCACCTCTGGAGTGATGTGTGAGTAGTATACCTTGGACTACAGGTCCATAGCAGTAGCTATATGGTTGTCTTCTCCACCATGTGCATTATGTTTAGATCTTGTGAGCTACCCTACATGATCAAGATCATCTTTATGTAATCATACATGTTGTGTTTGTTGGGATCCGATGAGTATTGGTACTATATCAAGTTGATGTACTGAATTATATCTTATGTTATCTCTATGTTGTTTATGATCTTGCATGCTTTCTGTTGCTAGTAGCTATCTTGGCTGAGTAGATGCTAGTAACTCCAAGAGGGAGTATTTATGCTCGATAGTTGGGTTTATGCCTCTATTTAATGTGGGGGAGTGACAGAAACCTCTAAGGTTGTAGATGTGCTGTTGCCACTAGGGAGAAAACAATATTCTTGTGTCTAAGGATATTTGCTTTGTTTATATTACGCACTTTGCTTAATGCAATTATCTATTGTTCGCAACTTAATACTTAAGGGGTCCTCAGACGATTCCCCGCGAGTGGATTTTTAGTCATAGATGCAGTTGGATGGCAGTCTATGTATTTTGTCGTAATGCCTAGAGTAAGCCTCATAGTGATCCTCGTGATGTATGTATGTTATCTTTACTCTATCAATTGCCCAATTGTAATTTTTTTACCCAGCATGCTTTTATTTATCTTATGGAGAGACGCCACTAGTGAACTATGGACCCCGGTCCAATTTCCTTTACATAGCTTTACCGTTTTACTTTACTCGCACTATTTACTTTACTTGCATACTATTATTATTTTACCACTCGATACGCTCAATCCTTTGTTTACAGCAAACTGGTGAAATTGACAACCTCATCATAAGTTGGGAGCAAAGTACTTGTTTGTGTTGTGTGCAGGTTTCACGTTGCTGCTAGGTGAAAGACACACCAACAAGTTTTCTGGCGCCATTGTCCGGAGTGTCATGAAGCTAGCAAGCATCACCTTCTGAAGTTTGGCTTTCTCCTACTGGTTCGATAAACCTTGATTTCACAACTGAGGGAAGACTTGCTACTGTGCTCATCATACCTTCCTCTTGGGGTTCCCAACGGGCTGTACTTACAAGCGATCAAGCAGTTTTCTGGCGCCGTTGCCGGGGACCGAAGAAAAATAATCTCCCTCGTCAACTGGGCGTCATCAACAAGTTTTCTGGCGCCGTTGCCAAGGAGAAAGAAGACTTCTGCAAGGGGAGTCTCGCACGCACAATCTTTTACTTTGTTTTTTGTTTTGCTTTACTTTATTTTTGCTTGCATTGTTTTATCAAATATATAAAAAAATTAGTTTCCTTTATAGTTGCTTTTATTTACTTGCTTTTAGTTTTGCTAGAATGGGTACTCCTGAAAACACCAAGTTATGTGACTTTACTAGCACCAAAAACAATGATTTTATCTGCACTCCTATTGCATCACCTGCTCCTGAGGCAAATTTTTATGAGATCAAACCTGCTTTGTTGAATCTTGTTATGAAAGAGCAATTTTCTGGTGCCAGTTCTGATGATGCTGCAGCTCATCTCAACAATTTTGTTGAGCTATGTGAGATGCAAAAGTATAAGGATGTAAATGGTAATATTATTAAGCTTAAGTTGTTTCCTTTCTCTTTAAGAGAAAGAGCTAAGGATTGGTTGCTATCTTTGCCTAGAAACAGTATTGATTCTTGGGATAAGTGTAAGGATGCTTTTATTAGAAAATACTACCCTCTTGCTAAGATTATAGCTTTGCGTAGTGATATCATGAAGTTTAGATAGTTTGATAATGAACATGTTGCTCAAGCTTGGGAAAGAATGAAATCTATGATAAAGAATTGCCCTATTCATGGACTGACTACTTGGATGATTGTCCAAACTTTTTATGCAGGACTGAATTTTTCTTCAAGAAATCTATTAAATTCAGCTGCTGGAGGCACTTTTATGTCCCTTACCTTGGGCGCTGCAACAAAGCTTCTTGACAACATGATGGTAAATTATTCTGAATGGCACACCGAGAGAGCTCCGCAAGGTAAGAAGGTAAATTCTGTTGAGAAAACCTCTTCCTTGAGTGATAAGATTGATGCTATTATGCTTATTCTTTCTAATGATAGATCTCATGTTGATCCTAATAATGTTCCTTTGGCCTCTTTGGTTGCTCAAGAAGAGCATGTTGATGTGAACTTTATTAGAAATAATAATTTCAATAACAGTGCTTATAGGAACAATTTTGCTAGCAAAAATTATAGGCCGTATCCTTCTACCAATGGTAATTGTTATGGTAACTCTTATGGTAATTCCTCCAACAACACTAGAGGCGCGCCCTCTGAGCTTGAAGTCATGCTCAAGGACTTCATCGGTAAGCAAACTGCTTTTAACAAGTCTATTGAGGAAAAGTTGGGTAAAATTGATACTCTTACTTCTAAAGTTGATAGCCTTGCTCTTGATGTTGAACTTCTAAAACTAAAAGTGTTGCCTAATGATATGAAGGAAAATAATACTTTTGTTGCTACTAATGCTATTCAAGTTAAGATTGATGAAAATGTTAGGATGTTAGCAGAATTGCATGCCAGGTGGGAAAGAGAAGATGAGATGGATAGAAAGATGAAGGTATATACCATTACTACCTCTAATGATATTGCTACAAATGCTATTAATCCTCTTACTTTGATTGGTGTAGAGAAAACTCCTACTCCTCGTGTTAAAAAAGCCCAAAACTGCAAAAACTTTGTCTCAAAAAAGTGCTGAAATTTTTCGGAGTGTGGGAGATGATAGCTCTATTTCTTTTAATGATTTTGATGTTGATGGCTGCAATATATCTGAAGTTATTTAGTTCTTGCAAAATCTTGCTTTGAGTCCTAATGCTAGTTCTTTGAATATTGCTTTTACAAATCATATTACAAATGCTCTCATGAAAATTAGGGAGGAAAAGTTGAAGCAAAAATCTTCTATTCCCAAGAAGTTAGAAGATGGTTGGGAGCCCATCATTGATATGCATGTTAATAGTTTTGATTGCCATGCTTTATGTGATCTATGTGCTAGTATTTCTGTTATGCCTAGAAAGATTTATGATATGCTTGGTTTACCACCGCTTGAAAAGTGTTATTTTGATGTTCTTCTTGCTGATGTTGCTAAGAAGAAACCTTTGGGAAGGATTAATGATGTTCTTATTATGGTTAACAATAACCTTATTCCCGTTGATTTTCTTGTTATAGATATTGAATGCAATGCTTCATGTCCTATTATTTTGGAAAGACCTTTTCCTCGAACTGTAGGTGCCATCATTGATATGAAGGAAGGCACCATCAAATATAAATTCCCACTCAAGAAAGGTATGGAACACTTCCCTAGAAGGAGGAAGAAATTACTTTTTGACTCTATTCTTAGAGCAAATTACGAACTTGATGCTTCATCGCTTGATATTACTTGATTTCCACTTTCTGCGCCTAGCTCAAAGGCGTTAAAGAAAAGCACTCTTGGGAGATAACCCATTGTTTTCTTTTCAGTTCTTTTTCTTTTATTTGAGTCTTGGAAGTTATTACTACTGTAATAACCGCTCCTTATCCTTTTTATTTCGTTGTTGTGCCAAGAAGAACCTCTAATTTGAGGGAGGTAAGATTTGGGGAAGTTGCTGTCCTGAAACAGATTTTGGTGCTGCACCATAAAAATTCGTGAAAATTCTCAGAATATCTTTTTTACCTGTGATTTCTTGTGCATATGCCCCAGGTTATATCCAAACTTTCATTAGTTTTGCACTTTTTGATTTGAGCAACAGAAGGTCCTCGAAAAAAATTGACCTTTGTCAGCTGTTCTGTTCTAACAGATTTCTGCCACTATTTGTGTTTGCCTCTCGATCGCTTTCTTTTTGAGTTCTTTTGATCACTAAACTTTTGGGAAAGTAGCTATAGTAGTTTATGCTTTATATGTGGTGTTTTTGAGTTGAAACCTGAACCAAAAAGGGTTGATCTACTACTATGTTTATGCTAATGTTGCTAATAGAATTGTGTGAAGTTTTGTATGAAGGAAGTTTTCAAGTGTAGGGATTGGAGAATGATGAGATGAGGTGAAGAATGGACAAAAGCTAAAGCTTAGGGATTCCCATGTCACCCCAAGAAATATCCAAGAGGTACAAGTGTCAAAGCTTGGGGATGCCCCTGAGGCACCCCTTCTTCATCGGTAAAAATCAGGTCACCTTTCAACATACTATATTTTTATTGCTTCATGCACTATGCATTTTTCTTGGAGAGTCTTTACTTTTGCTTTTAGTTTTATTTTTTTTGTTTGCTGCAATAAATGGTTGGACCCCAACAAAAAAAAATTGGAGAAGATTTACTTGCTTTTCATTTGCCAAGAACACTCTATTTTTCACTCTTATCGTTCAACGAGTGTTCTCTTTTTCTAGAACTGTGTTTAGCTTTCGTTTTTCGCCTTGATTTTTGTTCAGATATTGTTATATATTTGCATCAAGGTGTATTTGGACCTCTGGTCTATGTTGGTATTCATGAAAAGAGTTGTCTCAAAAAGGTTTGAATGGTGTTGAAAAAGAGAAAAAGTTTCATGCAAAAAAGTGGTACAAAAAGGAGCTTGTTTAGACTGCGGCTTAGACTTTTTCATGCCATGCTTGATGTCATTTTGATAGTATGCTTAGTGATTTTTGTTGTAGCATGACTTGTCTCAAATGACTGAGATTGCTTAATGAGCCTTTGAAAAAAATCATGCGTTGTTTTTATTATTTGGAAGCATTAATTTATTTGGGTTGACTTGGTGCATGCTTACAACATGTTTGACTCTTACAAAGTCGCCATAATCCTCTATGATCATTTGGTTTTTTGACTTGTGATGCTATTTTATGCTTCTCTTAATGATATTTTGTCGCTATGCATGATTATGGCCGTTATTGCTCTCTTAGTTGATCGCTCCCAGTCTTTTGCTAGCCCTCATTTTATACTGAGTATGAGCTCTGCTCGTGTATCCAACTCCCAAAAACCAAGTTGTTCCAATGTGTCCACCATACATACCTATTAGCAATTTGCTATTCCAAGTACATTTGACTTGCTTTTATCTATCCTTTGAATTAAACTCTTTTGGTGTTATGTGAAAATTAGTCAGTAAAGCTCTCACGAACCTGATGGCATACTTTACTTTTCTCGCTTTTAAAATTTTGACATTGTGGCTCTTTTATGTTGACATTATGCTTGCAAGCTGTAAGTTGGAAATTAGCCAAACCATGCCGTCATGGGGTAAGCTTTCAACATTGCACTTCTCTATTTGAGTTGATATCGTGATCTTTTGTTTATGGATACTCACGATGTGAAATAAGTTGGGAATCTTGCGGAATCATAGAGTTTGTATACGTGTTAGAGAAACGCCTGGGCCGCTAATCTAAGCCATGCATCATTCATGGTGGAAATTTACAGCATGTCCATAGTGGACATTCGACGACACATCTCAAAATAAAAAGCTATACCAATGGTAAATAAAAGAGATGGCGAGGTGTTCATTGTCTGTTTGTCCTGTCATTTTGATGTAGACTTGTTCCATGTCATCGGGCAAGGAGGTACCCCGTTGACAGTTCTCGATGATACGTGTATACTTACAATGACAAGAGCTTGCTTGGGACCCTAAGTCGAGTAACATGAGATTTGGGTATTCGTACTTCACGGGACACGAGGTTTTCAACTTATGATTTGTCAAGCATATGCTCATAAACGTTCTTGAATTTACTTTAACCATTCAAGGTGCCTATGATGGAGGCAATAAGAGCTCAAAGCTAGTAAGTACCATAATTTTTGAAGGTTTATAAAACTTGCAATCATTGCTTCCCTCTACGAAGGGCCTTTCTTTTACTTTTATGTTGAGTCACCACCTTCTACCTTTATGCACCGTCTAAGAGAGCATAGTTGCCATTCTGAGTTTAATGTGCATTATCCCAAAGTTATCATTGATTGATTCATGATTTTGGTTTCACTTGTTCTTAAATTATTTATATCTAGTCGCCCTCTTGAACTTGAAGGTGTCCTATGTATTTATGTTTTGCTATTCCATGAAGGACAAGCTGAAAACCATTTGCTATGTTTTTCCATATGATTTGAACACACATTTGACTTTTATTGTTTCATTATTCATGATCTTTCATTTGTGTTTCTTTTCATGTTACAACATGGTTGCTAAGTTTCTTATTGTCGAGATTATGTCTTTTATGCCCATGTTTTAAGTTCTTTGAACCCAGCACTCAATGCTTACTTTGATGATCAGTATTGTGATAGTGCATGTCACCTCAAAAATTATTCTTTTGTTATCACTTACCTACTCGAGGACGAGCAGGAGTTAAGCTTGGGGATGCTTGATACGTCTCAAACGTATCTATAATTTTTGATGCTCCATGCTTGTTCTTACACCATTTGCTTTGTGTTTTGTTACACTTCGAGGCATTTTTATGCATTTTTTGGAACTAACCTATTAACAAGATGCCACAGTGCCAGTTCCCTATTTTCTGCTATTTTTGTGTTTTAGAAAAGTTACACAGGAAATATTCTCGGAATTGGACGAAACAAAAGCCTAACCTCCTATTTTTACCGAAGCTTCACGAAGACCGAAGATGACACAGAGGGGGGACCAGGGGTCAGCCTCACCACTAGGGGGCGCGGCCCAGCCCCTGGCCGCGCCCACCTATGGTGAGACCCCCTGGTCCACCTCCTGACGCTGCCCCTTCGCCTATAAAGTCCCCTCGATGGGAAAAACCTAAAGGACAGATCTCTTTTCCACGAAACATACTGCAAGCCGCCGCCATCGTCGTCGCGTGATCGGGAGGATCTAGGAGCTCTTCCTGGCACCCTGCCGGAGAGGGGAATCCCTGCCGAAGGCCTTCTCCACTACCATGGTCGCCTCCGGAGTGATGTGTGAGTAGTCTACCTTGGACCACGGGTCCATAGCAGTAGCTAGATGGTTGTTTTCTCCACCATGTGCTTCATGTTTAGATCTTGTGAGCTTCCCTACATGATCAAGATCATCTTTATATAATCATACATGTTGTGTTTGTTGGGATCCGATGAGTATTGGTACTATGTCAAGTTGATGTGCTGAATTATATCTTATCTTATCTCTATGTTGTTTATGATCTTGCATGCTTTCCGTTGCTAGTAGCTATCTTGGCCGAGTAGATGCTAGTAACTCCAACAGGGAGTATTTATGCTCGATAGTTGGGTTCATTCCTCTATTTAATCTGGGGGAGTGACAGAAACCTCTAAGGTTGTAGATGTGTTGTTGCCACTAGGGAGAAAACAACATTCTTGTGTCCAAGGACATTTGCTTTGTTTATATTATGCACTTTGCTTATTGCAATTATCTGTTGTTCGCAACTTAATACTCAAGGGGTCCTCGGATGATTCCCCGCGAGTGGATTTTTAGTCATAGGTGCAGTTCGATGGCGGTCTATGTATTTTGTCGTAATGCCCAGAGTAAGCCTCATAGTGATCCTCGTGATGTATGTACGTTATCTTTACTCTATCAATTGCCCAACTGTAATTTGTTTACCCAGCATGCTTTTATTTATCTTATGGAGAGACGCCACTAGTGAACTGTGGACCCCGGTCCAATTTCCTTTACATAGCTTTACCGTTTTACTTTACTCGCACTGTTTACTTTACCTGCATACTATTATTCTTTTACCACTCGATACGCTCAATCCTTTGTTTACAGCAAACCGGTGAGATTGACAACCTCATCGTAAGTTGGGAGCAAAGTACTTGTTTATGTTGTGTGCAGGTTTCGCGTTGCTGCTAGGTGAAAGACACACCAACAAGTTTTCTGGCGCCATTGTCCGGAGTGTCACGAAGCTAGCAATCATCACCTTTCTCCTACTGGTTCGATAAACCTTGGTTTCACAACTGAGGGAAGACTTGCTACTGTGCTCATCATACCTTCCTCTTGGGGTTCCCAACGGGCTATACTTACAAGCCATCAAGCAGTTTTCTGGCGCCGTTGCCGGGGACCGAAGAAGAATAATCTCCCTCATCAACTGGGCGCCATCAAGGATCTTGGATCAGCAATGAGGCCAAGGGCGCGCAGCAGGTGAAGGTCTCTCCATACCTGCTAGTGGTAGGGGCCGTGTCGGATGTGACGCCAGTGATGTGATACGTTGCAAACGTATCTATAATTTTTGATGCTCCATGCTTGTTTTACACCAATTGCTCTATGTTTTGTTTACACTTCATGGCATTTTTATGCATTTTCTAGAAACTAACCTATTAACAAGATGCCATAGTGTCAGTTCCTGTTTTTTGCTGTTTTTGTATTTCAGAAAAGTTACACAGGAAATATTCTCAAAATTGGACGAAACGAAAGCCAAACCTCCTATTTTTCCGACATGAAGATGGAGTCCAAAGCAGAGACGGAGGAGGGCCAGGGGCTGGCCACACCATAGGGTGGCGCGGTTCACCCCCTGTCCGCGCCACCAGGTGGTGTGGGCCCCTGGTCCACCCTCTGACATTGCCCTTCCGCCTATATATTCTCTCCGATGCGAAAACCCTAGGTAGTCCAATCTCCATCCACGAAAAGTTCCGCAGCGCCGCCGCCATTGAAGACCAATTTCGGGGGACAGAGGTCTCTGTTCAGCACCCTGCTAAGATGGGGAATTGCCCCTGGAGCCATCTCCATCGACTCCACCGCCATCTTCCTCACCGTTGCTGACTCCCATGATGAGGAGGGAGTAGTTCTCCCCCGAGGCTAAGGGCTCTACCGGTAGCTATGTGGTTCATCTCTCTCTCCCATGGTGTGATCTATATGTGATCCTGAGCTTTGTATCTAGTTGAATTAGTAGATGTTACTCTTCATCTATTATTATGCTACTCAAGTGATTTTATTAATGTAATCTCCGGAGACACCTTGTCCCATGATCTGAAGGTGACAGTGTGCGCATTATGTGTGTCTCTTAGGCTAAATTTTACAGTAATACTTATCATGAGTTATGATTTGATTTGGATGTCTCTATGAATTGTTGGTGTTTGTCTGGAACCGTCTAGAGCACTCAAGGTGACAGTGTGGGGTAATCAAGATTGGAGAATGCAAACTTTAAGGAGTGCTTTGTAGCCCTACACATGATTAGTGTTTATGATCCAACCAGAGAGTAGTTTAGTGTAGCATAGAGTGCTTTGTAGCCCTACACATGATTAGTGTTTATTATCCAACCAGAGAGTATTTTAGTGTAGCATAGTGAAGAATGATATTTATGTGTTCAGTTATGTTTTCATTGTTGAGAGTGTCCATGATGGCGTGTAGATGACCGCCCAGTTGGGAACCCCAAGAGGAAGGTATGATGAGCACAGCAGCAAGTCTTCCCTCAATATGAAAACAAGGTTTATCGAACCAAGGAGGAGAAAGAACCAACTTTCAAAGGTTGATGATCGCTAGCTTCGTGACAGCTCCAGACAATTTATATATGGCGCCTTATCTGGGGCGTAGCTTTGCATCAGCAGCAACATGGAACCTGCACACAACAGAACCAAAGTACTTTGCCCCAACTTACAGTGAGGTGGTCAGTCTCACCGGTTTGCTGTAAACAAAGGATTAAACATATCGTGTGGTAAAAGATAGTAGTTTGCGAGAATGTAAATAATGCGAGTAAATAGTAAATGGCAATAAGAATGTAAAAGAATGGACCGGGGTCCACAGTTCACTAGAGGTGTCTCTCCATAAGATAAATAACATGCTGGGTAAACAAATTACAGTTGGGAAATTGACAGAATAAAGAAAGCATACAAATATCATGAGGATCACTATGAGATTCACTTGGGTATTACAACATAATACATAGACCGTAATCCAACTGCATCTATGACTAATAATCCACTCGCCGGATATCATCCGAGCAACCGTTGGGTATTAAGTTGCAAGCCACAGATTATCGCCTTAAGCAAAGTGTGTAATGTAAACAATACAAATGTCCTTGAACACAAGATTGTTGTTTCCTCCCTAGTAGCAATAGCACATCTACAACCTTAGAGGTTTCTGTCACTCCCCCAGATTACTAGAGGCATGAACCCACTATCGAGCATAAATACTCCCTCTTGGAGTCACTAGCATCTACTCGGCCAAGATATCTACTAGCAACGGAGAGCATGCAAGATCATAAACAACATAGAGATGATAAATCAATAAATCAACTTGACAAAGTACTCAATATTCATCAGATCCCAACAAACACAACATGTATAATTACACAATAATGATCTTGATCATGATAGGCAGCTCACAAGATCTAAACATGAAGCACATGGAGGACAAGACAGCCATCTAGCTACTGCTATGGACCCGTAGTCCAAGATAGACTAGGGGTTGGCCGCGCTGCCCTATGGTGTGGCTGGCCCCTGGCTAGCCTCCGTCTCGTGTCAAGAAAAATAGAAACTTCGGCTTTTGTTTCGTCCAATTCTGAGAATATTTTATGTGTAGCTTTTCTGAAACATAAAAACAGCAGAAAATAGGGAACTGGCACTGTGGCATCTCGTTAATAGGTTAGTTCCAGAAAATGCATAAAAATGCCATGAAGTATAACAAAACACAAAGCAAATGGTGCATAAACAAGCATGGAGCATCAAAAATTATAGATTCGTTTGAGCCGTATCAAGCATCCCCAACCTTAACTCCTGCTCGTCCTCGAGTAGGTGAGTGATAACAAAACAATAATTTTTGGGGTGACATGCACCAACACAATTTTGATGAAACGATGTAAAGCATTGAGTGCTGAGATCAAAGTACTCTAACATGGGCATAAAAGACATAATCTTGACAATAATACTTAGCAACCATGTTATAACATGAAAAGTAACACAAACAAAAGTCATGAGTAATAATGCATTGAAAGTCAAGTGTGTGTTTCAACCATATAGAAAAACATTGCAAAGTGGTTTTCAGCTTGTCCTTCATGGAGTAGCAAAACATAAATTCATAGGAAACCTTTAAGTTTAAGAGGGCGACTAGATACAAATAATTTAAGAACAAGCAAAGCCATAATCATGAATTAATCAATAATAAATTTTGGGACTATGCACATTATACTCAGAATGACAACTATGCTCTCTTAGATGGTGCATAAAGGTAGAAGATGGAGACTCAACATAAAAGTAAAAGAAAGGCCCTTCGCAGAGGGAAGTAGTGATTAAACATGTGCTAGAGCTTTTCAGTTGTAAAACAGAGAGATAAAAATTTGTTTTGAGAGGTGATTGCTCTTGTCAACGACTGGCAATGGGGTTATTACTATCTTTCATACTAGGCAAGTTTTTGAGACAGAGATTGGCACTTTTGTGCTCTTTTATAAAGCTTGGCACTCCTCCCCACTTTTCCTTTCACAAACCATGGCTAACCGATTCCATTCGGTGCCCACCAACTTTCACATACAATGGAGGAGTGCCTTTTTTCTTTTTCTTTTTCTTTTTTCCTTTTTTACTTTTTAGAATAAAATAATATGGAAGATAGCAAATCTGACCACTATGTCCCCATGAGATAAAAACAGTGTCACAAAATGAGAAGTATTTTGAAGGGTTTTCTGAAAGGTAGCACATGAAAATTTACTTGGAATGGCTTGAAAATACCATGCATAGGAATTTATAGTGGACTCTTTGGAATAAATTTGGTTTTTGGTAGTTGATGCACGAGAAGTATTCCCTCTCAGTACAGATGAAGGCTAGCAAAAGACTGGGAGCGACCAACTAAGAGAGCAATAACGGCCATAATCATGCATAGCGGCAAAACATTATTAGCCAAAGCATAAAGTGGTATCACAAGTCAAAAACCAAATGATCATAGAGGCTTATGGTGACTTGTTAAAGTCAAACATGGTGTAAGCATGCACCAAGTCAACCCAAATAAAGCATCAAAGGAGAAAACCACAATAATATGCTCCCATATAATAAAAACAACGCATGATTCTTTCAAAGGCACATTAAGCTATCTCAGTCATTTGAGACAAGTCATTCTACGGCAAAAACTACTAAGCATACTATCAAAATAACATCAAGCATGACATGCAAAAGTCTAAGCCACACTCTAAACAAGCTCCCATTTGTACCACTATAGGCATGAAACTTTTTCTCTTTTCTAACACCATTCAACCTTTTTGAAACCAATCTTAAAGATGAAAACCAACATAGACCAGTGTTCTAAATACACCTTGATACAAAGAAATAATAAGATCTGAACAAAAATCAAGGCAAAAAATGAAAGCTAAACGCAGTACTAGAAAAAGAGAACACTCGTTGAACGATAAGAGTGAAAATTAGAGTGTTCTTGGCAATGAAAAACGGAGTGTGTCTTCTCCAAATAAACATGTTGGGGTCTAACCATTTATTGTAGCAAACAAAACAAAAGAAAACTGAAAGCAAAAGTAAAGACGCTCCAAGAAAAATGCATAGAATACGAAGCAATAAAAATATAGTGTCTTGAAAGATGACCTTATTTTTGCCGATGAAGAAGGGGTGCCTCGGGGCATCCCCAAGCATTGACGCTTGTACCTCTTGGATATTTCTTGGGATGACATGGGCATCCCCAAGCTTGAGCTTTTGTCCATACTTCATCTCATCTCATCATTCTCCTTTCCCTACACTTGCAAACTTCCTTCATACAAAACTTCACACAATTCTATTAGCAACATTAGTGTAAGCATGATAGTAAATCTACTCTTTTGGCTCAGTTTTAAACTCAAGTATAACACCCATTAAAGCATAAGCTAATGTAGCAACTTCCTCAAAAGTTCCGTGATCAAAAGAACTCAAAAAGAAAGGGATCGAGAGGCAAACACAAATAGTGGCAGTAATCTGTCAAAACAGAACAGCTGACAAAGATCGATTTTTCTGAGGATCTTCTGTTGCTCAAATCGAAAAGTGAAAAACTAATGAAAGTTTGTAAATAACCTGGGGCATGTGCACAAGAAATCGCAGATCAAAAAGATGTTCTGAGAATTTTCACGAATGTTTACGGTGCAGCACAGAAATCTGTTTCAGGACAGCAACTTCCCCAAATCTTACCTTCCTCCAATTAGAGGTTCTTCTTGGCACAAAAACGAAATAAAAATGATAAGGAGAGGTCATTGCAGTATTAATAACTTCCAAGACTCAACAAAAAGAAAAAGTACTAAAAAGAAAACATTGGGTTATCTTCCAAGAGTGCTTTTCTTTAACGCCTTTGAGCTAGGCGCAGAAAGTGGAAATCAAGTATTTTCAAAAGAGGCATTAAGATCAATTGTTTCCTCAAAAACACCACTCACCACACTAGGCTCTTTAGAATCCCCCGAAGATGATTCAACCTTCAAATTACTCTTAGTTGAACTAAAAGTTTTACCAATCTTAAAAACATGTTGCGGTTTTGGCACAGACACCTTGGGAACATACATAATTTTTTGCTCTTTTCCAACAAAAGCTTTCTCCTTCTTAAATTTAAGAGAAGAGAAAATTGAACTTAAAGTTTCCATAGTCTCCTCTGGTTTACCAATCCTAAGGTTTTGACTATCATGGATAGTACTAGCCTCTAGAACAGCTAGTCTTTTACCGATACTTTCTATCGATTCATTAACCTGGCTAGCGTTATCAAGGATATTTGACAAACTTTTCACTAGAGAACCCAGCTTTTCTATCAATTCTTCCAAAGTGATCTCAGCTTTAACAACGTTAATAGGTGGTACTCCCACTAAACTTTCAATTAAAGTGCATGCTTCCAAAGCAGGAGTACCAAAAAAATTACCCCCTGTGAGAGTACCAAGAACATACCTATTCCAACTAGATATACCAACATAAAAATTCCTAAGGAGGATCATGGTAGAATGCTTCTTTGTACACCTATGATGAGCATTACTAATTTGGTACCAAGCATCTTTCAAACTCTCTCCTCCTTGTTGCTTAAAAGTATGAACCTCAACTTTAGGATTACTCATTCTAGCAAGACTAAAAAGCAGACAAGTAAGAATAACAACTATAAAAAACTAATTTATGTATTTTTGATAAAAAGATGCAAGAAAAAATAAAATAAAGCAAAACAATAACAAAGTAAAAGATTGGAAGCGAGAGACTCCCCTTGCAGAAATCCTCTTTCTCCCCAGCAACGGCGCCAGAAAAATTGCTTGATGGCGTGTAGATGACCGCCCAATTGGGAACCCCAAGAGGAAAGTATGATAAGCACGGCAGCAAGTCTTCCCTCAGTATGAAACCAAGATTTATCAAACCAGTAGGAGAAAGAACCAACTTCCGAAGGTTGATGCTCGCTAGCTTCGCGACAACTTCAGACAACTTATATATGTCTCCTTATCTGGGGCATAGCTTTGCACCAGCAGCAACGTGGAACCTGCACACAACACAACCAAAGTACTTTGCCCCAACTTACAGTGAGGTTATCAATCTCACCGGTTTGCTATAAACAAAGGATTAAACGTATTGTGTGGTAAAAGATAGTAGTTTGCGAGAATGTAAATAATACGATTAAATAGTAAATGGCAATAAGAATGTAAAAGAATGGACCAGGGTCCACAGTTCACTAGAGGTGTCTCTCCATAAGATAAATAACATGCTGGGTAAACAAATTATAGTTGGGCAATTGACAGAATAAAGAAAGCATACAAATATCATGAGGATCACTATGAGATTCACTTGGGCATTACAACATAATACATAGACCGTAATCCAACTGCATCTATGACTAATAATCCACCCGTCGGATGTCATCCGAGCAACCGTTGGGTATTAAGTTACAAGCAACAGATTATCGCCTTAAGCAAAGTGTGTAATGTAAACAATACAAATATCCTTGAACACAAGATTGTTGTTTTCTCCCTAGTAGAAAAAGCATATCTACAACCTTAGAGGTTGCTGTCACTCCCCCAGATTACTAGAGGCATGAACCCAGTATCGAGCATAAATACTCCCTCTTGGAGTCACTAGCATCTACTTGGCCAAGATATCTACTAGCAACGGAGAGCATGCCAGATCATAAACAACATAGAGATGATAAATCAATAAATCAACTTGACAAAGTACTCAATATTCATCGGATCCCAACAAACACAACATGTAGAATTACACAACGATGATCTTGATCATGATAGGCAGCTCACGAGATCTAAACATGAAGCACATGGAGGAGAAGACAACCATCTATCTACTGCTATGGACCCGTAGTCCAAGGTAGACTACTCACACATCACTCCAGAGGTAGGCATGGTGATGAAGAAGGCCTTCGGTGGTGATTCTCCTCTCCGGCGGGGTGCCGGGAAGAGCTTCTGGACCCTCCTGATCTCGCGTCCACGACGGCGGCAACTTGCAGTATGTTTTCTGGAAAATTGATCGGGTCCTGAGGGTTTTCCCGTCGAGGAGAATATATAGGCAGAAGGGCGGCGTCAGGAGGTGGGCCATGATACGTCTCAAACGTATCTATAATTTTTGAAGCTCCATGCTTGTTTATACACCATTTGCTTTGTGTTTTGTTACACTTCGTGGCATTTTTATGTATTTTCCAGAACTAACCCACTAACGAGATGCCACAGTGCCAGTTCCCTGTTTTTTGCTATTTTTGTGTTTTTAGAAAAGCTACACAGGAAATATTCTCAGAATTGGACGAAACAAAAGCCAAATCTGCTATTTTTACCTGAGCTTCGCGAAGACCGAAGATGAGACAGAGAGGGGCCACAGGCCAGGCTCACCCTAGGGTGGCGCGGACTGCCCCTGGCCCGTGCCACCAGGGGGTGAGGCCAGCTGGCCCACCTCCTGATGCTGCCCTTTTGCCTATATATTCCCCTCGACGGGAGAAACCTAAAGGACAGATCGCTTTTCCTCGAAACATACTGCAAGCCGCCGCCATCATCGATGCGAGATCGGGAGGGTCCAGGAGCTCTTCCCGGCACCCTGCCGGAGAGGGGAATCCCTGCCAAAGGCCTTCTCCACCACCATGGTCGCCTCCAGAGTGATGTGTGAGTAGTCTACCTTGGACTATGGGTCCATAGCAGTAGCTAGATGGTCGTCTCCTCCACCATGTGCTTCATGTTCAAATCTTGTGAGCTGCCCTACATGATCAAGATCATCTTTGTGTAATTCTACATGTTGTGTTTGTTGGGATCCGATGAGTATTGGTACTATGTCAAGTTGATGTGCTGAATTATTATCTTTATGTTAGCTCTATGTTGTTTATGATCTTGCATGCTCTCTGTTGCTAGTAGATATCTTGGCCGAGTAGATGCTAGTGACTCCAAGAGGGAGTATTTATGCTCGATAGTTGGGTTCATGCCTCTAGTAATCTGGGGGAGTGACAGAAACCTCTAAGGTTGTAGATGTGTTGATGCCACTAGGGAGAAAACAACATTCTTGTGTCCAAGGATATTTGCTTTATTTACTTTATGCACTTTGCCTAATACAGTTATCCGTTGTTCACAACTTAATACCCGATGGTTGCTCGAACGACATCCGGAGGGTGGATTATTAGTCATAGATGTAGTTGGATTACGGTCTATGTATTTTGTTATAATGCCCAAATTGAATCTCATAGTGATCCTTATGACATATGTACGTTATCTTTATTCTATCAATTGCCCAATTTGTTTACCCAACATGTTGTTATTTATCTTATGGAGAGACACCACTAGTGAACTATGGACCCCGGTCCAATTTCCTTTACATTGCTATACCATTTTACTTTTACTCGCACTATTTACTTTCTCGCATACTATTACCTTTTACCACTTGATATGCTTAATCCTTTGTTTACAGCAAACCGGTGAGATTGACAACCTCATCGTAAGTTGGGGCAAAGTACTTGGTTGTGTTGTGTGCAGGTTCCACGTTGCTGCATGCTTGGTGAAGAAGCTCCTACGTCAACTACGCACCAACATTTTCTGGTGCCATTTTCTGGAGTGTCGCGAAGCTAGCAAGCATCACCTTCTGAAGTTTGGCTTTCTCCTACTGGTTCGATAAACCTTGGTTTCACAATAGAGGGAAACTTGTTGCTATGCTCCTCATACCTTCCTCTTGGGGTTCCCAACTGGGTGCTTAACACACACTATCAAGCATTTTTCTGGCGCCGTTGCCGGGGAGAAAGAAGATTTTTGCAAGGGGAGTCTCTCACGCTCAATCTTTTACTTTGTTTTTGTGTTGCTTTATTTTATTTTTGCTTGCATCTTTTTATCAAAAATACAAAAAATAGTTCCTTTGATAGTTTGCATTCCGTTACTTTTAGTTTTAGTTCATTATGTTGTTCCCTAAGTATGCTTTGGAGGACCTCTCCATAGGTAGTGGTTCTATTATTGGGAAAGGTAACATTGAGGAGTTCTTTAATCATGTTCAATGTTCAAAAAATCGGCCGATATGCCGATTAATCTCCCGATTAATCATGAATCGTTGGGTGAGCGATACGATTACAGCTTATCGGTCTGATTTATCGCCTAGGCCGATATACCAATCTGATAGCCGATATTTCGGCCAAAATATCCTAAACTTCATTACTTACCGTGATTTGGTAACCTATTCCTCTGGCCGATAGACGATTTTTGGGACATTAGTCTTGTACTCCCATTGTTCACATTTAATCGACGCATTCTGCTGCTGCCCATCTGGTCTCATGGTGTCGATTAAAATCAAATAGAGGGAGTAGAAGTATACAATAGCTCGAATTTTGCCATTTTTTAATTTAAATGGAAGTAATCAACGTAAAACTTTTGTCCAATACTCCAATGTTGGTTTTTGCATAGCATATTTTTAAACTTTTGGTGCCAAAACTTGGGATTTATAAAAAAACTAACCGATAAATAGTCGATCGATAAAATCGATTAATCGGCCGATAAGCGATTAATCCCACATCTTAGGCCAGCCGAGATGTTAACGATAAACGATTTCTTGAACATTGATCATGTTAGTATGCATAAAGATGTTGAGGATAGATCTTTGGCTGAGCTTGCTCCTAGTTATGAAGTTGCTGCTGCTTATTTAGTTCACATGTTGGAGGCTAGGTTTGTTAACCTTAATCCTTTTATGCAACAAATGTTTCTTAAGCTTCATGATATCGAAGACTCCGAAAAGAAAGACTTTATTTTGGAGACTTTGCGTAGAGAATTTAGAGATGTTGCTATTGAAGCTAGGAAAGTTTTTGAGCATTTTAATATGCTTGGCTCACATGTTAATATTGTTGGTACAACCAAAGAAGACATCAAAGTATCAATTCCTTGCAAACTTGTAGGATTGCATGAAGCTTTGGAAAAGAATTTCGATTGGATTTGTCCTGAAAACCCTTTTGATGAAAGTAGTGAACCAAAGAGTGTTCACAAGGGATCCTCAAAAACTCATTTGGACACAATATAATTTATTGTTGAAAAGACTTTTGCAATTGATATTGATGCTTCATCGCTTGATATTACTTGATTTGCACTTTCTGCGCCTAGCTCAAAGGCGTTAAAGAAAAGCACTCTTGGGAGATAACCCAATGTTTTCTTTTCAGTACCTTTTCTTTTATTTGAGTTATAGAAGTTATTATTACTGTAATGACCTCTCCTTATCATTTTTATTTCGTTGTTGTGCCAAGAAGAACCTCTAATTTGAGGGAGGTAAGATTTGGGGAAGTTGCTGTCCTGAAACAGATTTCTGCGCCGGACCGTAAAAATTCATGAAAATTCTCATTATATCTTTTTGATCTGAAATTTCATGTGCATATTCCCCAGGTTATATCCAAACTTTTAGTAGTTTTGCACTTTTGGATTTGAGCAACAGAAGGTCCTAGAAAAAATCGACCTTTGTCGGCTGTTCTATTTTGACAGATTTCTACCACTATTTGTGTTCGCCTCTCGATCGCTTTCTTTTTTAGTTCTTTTGATCACAGAACTTTTGAGGAAGTTGCTACAGTAGTATATGATTTATATGTGGTATATTTGAGTTTGAAACTGAACCAAAAAGGGTTGATTTACTATTATGCGTATGCTAACGTTGCTAATAGAATTGTGTAAAGTTTTGTATGAAGGAAGTATTCAAGTGTAGGGAATGTAGAGTGATGAGATGAGATAAAGAATGGACAAAAGCTTAACCTTGGGGATGCCCATGTCACCCCAAGAAATATCCAAGAGGTACAAGCGTCAAAGCTTGGGGATGCCTGATACGTCTCAAACGTATCTATAATTTTTGATGCTCCATGCTTGTTTTTACACTATTTGCTTAGTATTTCGTTACACTTCGTGGTGTTTTTATGTATTTCCCGACTGTAATTTGTTTACCCAGTATGTGCTATTTCTCTTATGGAGAGACACCACTAGTGAACTGTGGACCCCGGTCTAATTTCCTTTACATTGTTACACCGTTTTACTATTACTCGCATTGTTTACTTTCTCGCATACTACTATTGCTTTCCACTCGATACACTCATACCTTTGTTTACAGAAAATCGGTGAGATTGACAACCTCATCGTAAGTTGGGAGCAAAGTATTTGGTTGTATTGTGTGCAGGTTCCATGTTGCTGCTTGCAAAGCAAAGCCTGGACGAGGCGCCTTATAAATTGTCTGGAGCTGTCGCGAAGCTAGTAGGCATCACCTTCAGACATTTGGCTTTTTCCTAGACTAACAAACCTTGGTTTCTTACTGAGAGAAAATTTGCTGCTATACTCATCATACCTTTCTCTTGGGGTTCCCAACTGGACGATGATTTACATCAACACCGCCGCAAGCAGTGATACGTCTCAAACGTATCTATAATTTTTGATGCTCCATGCTTGTTTTCACACCATTTGCTTAGTGTTTCGTTACACTTCGTGGCGTTTTTATGCATTTTCCAGAACTAACCTATTAACAAGATGCCACAGTGCCAGTTCCCTGTTTTTTGTTGTTTTTGTGTTTCAAAAAAGTTACCTTTTACCACTCGATACGCTTAATCCTTTGTTTACAGCAAACCGGTGAGATTGACAACCTCATCGTAAGTTGGGAGCAAAGTATTTGGCTGTGTTGTGTGCAGGTTCCGTGTTGCTACTAGTTGAAGACGCGCTAACAAGTATCGTTAACGACGCTCTTGTTGGAGTGTCACTAGGCTAGCAAGCATCACCTTCTGGAGTTTGGCTTTTTCCTACTGGACGATTAAACCTTGGTTTGTTACTGAGGGAAAAACTTACAGTTGTGCTCATCATACCTTCCTCTTGGGGTTCCCAATTAGACGGTGACTTACATCATCAACACCGTGTCGCATCAAGCAGCAAGAATTTTTCTGGCGCCGTTGCCGGGGAAAAAGAAGACTTCTGCAAGGGGAGTTTCGCACGCACATCCTTTACTTTGTTTTAGTTTTGCTTTTACTTTATTTTTACTTGCATCGTTTTATCAAAAACACAAAAAAATTTAGTTTCCTTTATAGTTTTTATTTCTTTACTTTTAGTTCATTATGTTGTTCCGTAAGTACGTCTTGGAGGACCTCTCGGTAGGTAGTGGTTCTATTATTGGGAAAAGTAACATTGAGGAGTTCTTTAATCATATTAGTATGCATAAAGATGTTGAGGAAAAATCTTTGGCTGAGCTTGCTCCTAGTTATGAAGTTGCTTCTTCTTATTTAGTTTACATGTTAGAAGCTAGGTTTGCTAGCCTTAATCCTTTTATGCAACACATGTTCCTTAAGCTTCATGAAATTGAGGATCCTGAAAAGAAGGCTTTTATCTTGGAAACTTTGCGCTTAGAATTTAGAGATGTTGCCATTGAAGCTAGGAAAGTTCTTAAGCGTTTTAATAAGCTTGGATCGCATATAGAGGTTGTTAGTACAAACAATGAAGAAACCTAAGTACCAATACCTAGCGAACTCTTGGGATTGCATGAGGCTTTTGAAAACAATTTTGATTGGATATATCCTAATTTTTTTTTAGTGATTTGAGTGAACCAAAGCGTGATCACAAGGGGTCTTCAAAAACTTATGTGGATGTAATACAATGCCTTATTGAAAAGACTTCTACAATGGATATTAATGCCTCTTTCGAAAATAATTGATTTGCACTTTCTGCGCCTAGCTCAAAGGCGTTAAAGAAAAGCACTCTTGGGAGATAACCCATTGTTTTACTTTCAGTACTTTTTCTTTTATTTGAGTCTTGGTAGTTATTACTACTATAATAACCGCTCCTTATCCTTTTTAGTTCGTTGTTGTGCCAAGAGAAGCCTCTAATTTGAGTGAGGTACGATTTGGGGATGTTGCTGTCCTGAAATAGATTTCGGTGCTGCACCGTAAAAATTCGTGAAAATTCTCAGAATATCTTTTTGACCTGCGATTTCTTGTGCATATGCCCCAGGTTATATCCAAACTTTCATTAGTTATACACTTTTTGATTTGAGCAACAGAAAACCCTCAAACAAATTGACCTTTGTCAGCTGTTCTGTTTTGACATATTTCTGCCACTATTTGTGTTTGCCTCTTTATCGCTTTCTTTTTGAGTTCTTTTGATCACGGAACTTTTGTGGAAGTTGCTACAGTAGTATATGCTTTATATGTGGTGGTTTTGAGTTGAAATCTGAAGAAAAAGGGTTGATTCATTATTATGCTTACACTACTGTTGCTAATAGAATTGTGTTTAGTTTTGTATGAAGGAAGTTTTCAAGTGTAGGGATTGGAGAATGATGAGATGAGTTGAAGAATGGACAAAAGATCAAGCTTTGGGATGCCCATGTCACCCCAAGAAATATCCAAGAGGTACAAGTGTCAAAGCTTGGGGATCCCCCCGAGGCACCCCTTCTTCATCGGCAAAAATCAGGTCACCTTTCAACACGCTATATTTTTATTGCTTCATGCATTATGCATTTTTCTTGGAGAGTTAGTTGTTTTAGTTTTCATTTTTGTTTAGTTTTGTTTACTACAATAAATGGTTAGACCCCAACAAATTTCTTTTGGAGAAGTTGCCCTGCTTTTCATTTGCCAAGAACACTTCATTTTTCACTCTTATTGTTCAACGAGTGTTCTCTTTTTCTAGAACTGCATTTAGCTTTTGTTTTTTGCCTTGATTTGTGTTTAGATCTTGTTATATCTTTATATCAAGGTGTATTTTGACCTCTGGTCCATGTTGGTTTTCATCAAAAGAGTTGTTTCAAAAAGGTTCGAATGGTGTTGGAAAAGAGAAAAAAAATTATGCAAAAAAGTGGTATAAAAAGGAGCTTATGTAGACTGTGGCCTAGGCTTTTTCATGTAGTGCTTGATATCTTTTTGATACTATGCTTAGTGGTTTTGTTGTGGCATGACTTTTCTCAAATGACTGAGATTGCTTAATGAGCCTTTGAAAAAATCATGCGTTGTTTTTAATTATTTGGAAGCATTATTTTGGTTTTCTCCTTGATGCTTTATTTGGGTTGAATTGGCGCATGCTTACAACATGTTAGACTCATACAAAGTCGCTATAAGCCTCTATGATCATTTAGTTTTTGACTTTTGATGCCATCTTATGCTTCTTTTAATGTTGCTTTGTTGCTTTGCATGATTATGGCCGTTATTGCTCTCTTAGTTGGTCGCTCCCAGTCTTTGCTAGCCCTCATTTTGTACTGAGTATGAGCTCTACTCGTGCATCCAACTCCTAAAAATCAAGTTGTTCCAATGTGTCCACCATACATACCTATTAGTAATTTGCTATTCCAAAGTACATTTGACTTGCTTTTATCTATCCTTCAAATTAAAATCTTTTTGGTGTTATGCGAAAATTGGTCAGTAAAGCTCTCACGAACCTGATGGCACACTTTACTTTTCTCATTTTTAAAAATTTGACATTGTGGCTCTCTTATGTTGAGTTGTTATGCTTGCAAGTTGTAAGTTGGAAATTAGCCCAGCCATGCCGTCATGGGGCAATCTTCAACATTGTACTTCTTATTTGAGTTGATATCGTGATCTTTTGTTTATGGATACTCACGATGTGAAATAATTTGGAAATCTTGCGGGATCATGGAGTTTGTATACGTGTTAGAGAAACGCATGGGCCGCTAATCTAAGCCATGTATAATTCATGGTGGAAATTTACAGCATGCCCATAGTGAACATTCGACGACGCATCTCACAATAAAAAGCTATACCAATAGTAAATAAAAGAGATGCGGAGGTGTTTATTGTTTGTTTATCCTGTCATTTTGATGTGGGCTTGTTCCATGTCATCAGGCACGGAGGTACCCCGTTGGCAGTTCTCGATGATACGTGTATACTTACAATGACAAGAGCTTGCTTGGGACTCTAAGTCGAGTAGCATGAGGTTTGGGTATTCGTACTTCACGGGGCACGAGGTTTTCAACTTATATTTTGTCAAGCATATGCGTCATAAGTGTATTCGCATTAACTTTAACCATTCAAGATGCTTATGATGGGGGCAATGAGAGTTCAAAGCTAGTAAGTACCATACTTTTTAAAGGTTTATAAAACTTGCAATCACTGCTTCCCTCTGCAAAGGGCCTTTCTTTTACTTTTATGTTGAGTCACCACCTTCTATCTTTATGCACCGTCTAAGAGAGCATAGTTGTCATTCTGAGTTTAATGTGCATTGTCCCAAAGTATTCATTGATTGATTCATGATGTTGGTTTCACTTGTTCTTAAATTATTTGTATCTAGTCGCCCTCATAAACTTGAAGGTGTCCTATGTAATTATGTTTTGCTCTCTCATGAAGGACAAGCTGAAAACCATTTGTATGTTTTTACATATGATTTGAACACACGTTTGACTTTCATTGTTTCATTTTCATGATCTTTCGTTTATGTTCTTTTTCATGTTATAACATGGTTGCTAAGTTTCTTCTATCAAGATTATATCTTTCATGCCCATGTTTTAAGTTCTTTTGATCTCAGCACTCAATGCTTACATAGGTGATCAAGATTGTGTAGGTGCATGTCACCTCAAAAATTATTTCTTTTGTTATCACTTACCTACTCGAGGACGAGCAGGAGTTAAGCTTGGGGATGCTGATACGTCTCAAACGTATCTATAATTTTTGATGCTCCATGCTTGTTTTTACACCATTTGCTTAGTGTTTCGTTACACTTCGTGGCATTTTTATGCATTTTCCAGAACTAAGCTATTAACAAGATGCCACAGTGCCAGTTCCCTGTTTTCTGCTGTTTTTGTATTTCAGAAAAGTTACACAGGAAATATTCTCGAAATTGGACGAAATAAAAGCCAAACGTCCAGATATTAAACGAAGCTTCCAGAACACCGAAGAGGAGTCAGAGCAGAGCCAGGGGCCAGCCTCACCATGAGGCGGCGCGGCCTACCCCTGGGTCGCGCCCCCTATTGGTGAGACCCCCCTGGTCCACCTCTGACGCTGCCCCTTCGCCTATAAAGACCCCCCCAACGGGAAAAACCTAAGGACCCGATCAATTTTCCAAAAATACATCACGATCCGCCGCCGTTGTTGACCCGAGATCGGGAGGGTCTAGAAGCTTTTCCCGGCATCCTGCCGGAGAGGATAATCGCCACCGGAGGTCTTCTTCATCGCCATACTTGCCTCCGACACGATGAGTGAGTAGTCTACCTTGGACTATGGGTCCATAGCAATAGCTAGATGGTTGTCTTCTCCACCATGTGCTTCATGTTTAGATCTCGTGAGCTGCCTTACATGATCGAGATCACCATTTTGTAATTCTACATGTTGTGTTTGTTGGGATCCGATGAATATTGGTGTTATGTTGAGTTGATGTGCTGAATCATATATCTTAATTTATCTCTATGTTGTTTATGATCTTGCATGCTCTCCGTTGTTAGTAGCTATCTTGGCCAAGTAGATACTAGTGACTCCAAGAGGGGGTATTTATACTCGATAGTTGGGTTCATACCTCTATTTAATCTGGAGAGTGACAGAAACCTCTAAGGTTGTAGATGTGTTGTTGCCACTAGGGAGAAAACAACATTCTTATGTCCAAGAGCATATGCTTTGTTTACATTACACACTTTGCTTAATGCAGTTATCTGTTGTTCGCAACTTAATACTCATGGGTTCGGACGATATCCCCGTGGGTGGATTATTAGTCATAGATGCAGTTGGATGACGGTCTATGTATTTTGTTGTAATGCCCAGAGTAAATCTCATAGTGATCCTCGCGACATATGCACGTTATCTTTATTCTATCAATTGCCTAACTGTAATTTGTTTACCCAACATGTGCTATTTATCTTATGGAGAGACACCACTAGTGAACTGTGGACCCCGTCCAATTTTCTTTACATTGTTTCACCGTTTTACTATTACTCGCATTGTTTACTTTCTCGCATACTACTATTGCTTTCCACTCGATACACTCATACCTTTGTTTATAGCAAACCGGTGAGATTGACAACCTCATCGTAAGTTGGGAGCAAAGTTCTTGGTTGTGTTGTGTGCAGGTTCCACGTTGCTACTTGCAAAGCAAAGCCTGGACGAGGCGCCTTATAAATTGTCCGGAGCTATCGCGAAGCTAGCAGGCATCACCTTCAGACGTTTGGTTTTTTCCTGGACTGACAAACCTTGGTTTCTTACTGAGGGAAAATTTGCTGCTATACTCATCATACATTCCTCTTGGGGTTCCCAACTGGACGGTGATTTACATCAACACCGCCGCAAGCAGCAATGCCCCTGAGGCACCCCTTCTTCATCGGCAAAAATCAGGTCACCTTTCAACACACTATATTTTTATTGGTTCATATTCTATGCATTTTTCTTGGAGCATCTTTACTTTTGCTTTAAGTTTTCTTTTATTTTGTTTTCTGCAATAAATGGTTGGACCCCAACATATTTCTTTTGGAGGAGATGTACTCCATTTTTCATTTGCCAAGAACACTCTATTTTTCACTCTTATCGTTCAATGAGTATTCTCTTTTTCTAGAACTGCGTTTAGCTTTCGTTTTTTGCCTTGATTTTTGTTCAGATCTTGTTTTATCTTTATATCAAGGTGTATTTAGACTACTGATCTATGTTGGTTTTCATCAAAAGAGTTGTCTCAAAAAGGTTTGAATGTTGTTGGAAAAGAGAAAAAGTTTCATGCAAAAAGTGGTACAAAAAGGAGCTTGTTTAGACTGTGGCTTAGACTTTTGCATGCCATACTTGATGTCGTTTTGATAGTATACTTAGTAGTTTTTGATGTAGCATGGCTTGTCTCAAATGACTGAGATTGCTTAATGAGCCTTTGAAAAAATTCATGCGTTGTTTTTATTATATGGAAGCATTTATTTGGTTTTCTCCTTGATGCTTTATTTGGGTTGACTTGGCGCATGCTTACAACATGTTTGACTCTTACAAAGTCGCCATAAGCCTCTATGATCATTTGGTTTTTGACTTGTGATGCCATTTTATGCTTCTTTTAATGATGTTTTGTCGCTATGCATGATTATGGCCGTTATTGCTCTCTTAGTTGGTCGCTCCCAGTCTTTTGCTAGCCTTCGTTTTGTACTGAGTATGAGCTCTACTCGTGCATCCAACTCCCAAAAACCAAGTTATTCCAATGTGTACACTATAAATTCCTATGCATGGTATTTGCAAGCCATTCCAAGTAAATTTTCATGTGCTACCTTTCAAAAAAACCTTCAAAACACTTCTCATTTTGTGACACTGTTTTCAGCTCATGGGGACGTAGTGGTCGGATTTTCTATCTTCCATATTGTTTTATTCCAAAAAGAAAAAAAAAGGAAAAAAGAAAAGAAAAAAGGCACTCCTCCATGGTATGTGAATGTTGGTGGGCACCCGATGGAATCGGTTAGCCATGGTTTGTGAAAGAAAAGGTGGGCAGGAGTGCCAAGCTTTATAAAAGAGCACCAAAGTGCCAATCTCTCTCTCAAAACTTGCTTTTTTGTATGGAAGATAGTAAGAACCCCATTGCCAGTCGTTGACAAAGACAACCACCTCTCAAAACCAATTTTTATCTCTCTGTTTTACAAATGAAAAGCTCTAGCACATGTTTAATCCCTGCTTCCCTTTGCGAAGGGCCTTTATTTTACTTTTATGTTGAGTATCCACCTTCTACCTTTATGCACCGTCTAAGAGAGCATAGTTTCTATTCTGAGTTTAATGTGCATAGTCCCAAAGTTTATCATTGATTGATTCATGATTATGGTTTTGCTTGTTCTTAAATTATTTGTATCTAGTCGCCCTCTTAAACTTGAAGGTGTCCTATGCATTTATGTTTTGCTATTCCATGAAGGACAAGCTGAAAACCACTTTGATATGTTTTTCCATATGATTTGAACACACGTCTGACTTTCAATGTTTCATTACTCATGATCTTTCGTTTGTGTTTCTTTTAATGTTATAACATGGTTGCTAAGTTTTACTGTCAAGATTATATCTTTTATGCCCATGTTTTAAGTACTTTGATCCCAGCACTCAATGCTTTACATCGTTGATCAAGATTGTGATGGTGCATGTCACCTAAAAAATTATTCTTTTGTTATCACTTACCTACTCGAGGATGAGCAGGAGTTAAGCTTGGGGATGCTTGATACGTCTCAAACGTATCTATAATTTTTGATGCTCCATGCTTATTTATACACCATTTGCTTTGTGTTTTGTTATACTTTGTGGCATTTTTATGCATTTTCTGGAACTAACCCACTAACGAGATGCCACAGTGCTAGTTCCCTATTTTCTGCTGTTTTTGTGTTTCAGAAAAGCTACACAGGAAATATTCTCGGAATTGGACGAAACAAAAGCCAAACCTGCTATTTTTACCAAAGCTTTGCGAAGACCAAAGATGAGATGGAGGGGGGCCATAGGCCAGGCTCACCCTAGGGTGGCACGGCCTGCCCCTGGCCCGCGCTACCAGGAGGTGAGGCCAGCTGGCCCACCTCATGACTCTGCCCTTTCGCCTATATATTCCCCTTGATGGGAAAAACCTAAAGGATGGATCGCTTTTCCTCGAAACATACTGCAAGTCGCCGCCGTCATCGACGCGAGATCGGGAGGATCCAAGAGCTCTTCCCGGCACCCTGCCGGAGAGGGGAATCCCCACCGGAGGCCTTTTCCACCACCATGGTCACCTCCGGAGTGATGTGTGAGTAGTCTATCTTGGACTACGGGTCCATAGCAGTAGCTAGATGGTCGTCTCCTCCACCATGTGCTTCATGTTTAGATCTTGTGAGCTCCCCTACATGATCAAGATCATCTTTGTGTAATTCTACATGTTGTGTTTGTTGGGATTCGATGAGTATTGGTACTATGTCAAGTTGATGTGCTGAATTATTATCTTTATGTTACCTCTATGTTGTTTATGACCTTGCATGCTCTCCGTTGCTAGTAGATATCTTGGCCGAGTAGATGCTAGTGACTCCAAGAGGGAGTATTTATGCTCGATAGTTGGGTTCATGCCTCTAGTAATCTGGGGGAGTGATAGAAACCTCTAAGGTTGTAGATGTGCTGTTGCCACTAGGGAGAAAACAACATTCTTGTATCCAAGGACATTTTCTTTGTTTACTTTACGCACTTTGCGTAATGCAGTTATTCGTTGTTCGCAACTTAATACCCGATGGTTGCTCGGACGACATCCGAAGGGTGGATTATTTGTCATAGATGCAGTTGGATTACGGTCTATGTATTTTGTCGTAATGCCCAGAGTGAATCTCATAGTGATCCTCATGACATATGTACGTTATCTTTATTCTATCAATTTCCCAACTGTAATTTGTTTACCCAGCATGTTGTTATTTATCTTATGCAGAGACACCACTAGTGAACTGTGGACCCTGATCCAATTTCCTTTATATTGCTATACCGTTTTACTTTTACTCGCACTGTTTACTTTCTTGCATACTATTACCTTTTACCACTCGATACGCTTAATCCTTTGTTTATAGCAAACCGATGAGATTGACAACCTCATCGTAAGTTGGGGCAAAGTACTTGTGTTGTGTGCAGGTTCCACGTTGATGCTTGGTGAGGAAGCTCCTATGTCAACTACGCACCAGCATTTTCTGGCGCCATTGTCCGGAGTGTCGCGAAGCTAGCAAGCATCACCTTCTGAAGTTTGGCTTTCTCCTACTAGTTCGATAAACCTTGATTTCACAACTGAGGGAAACTTGTTGTTGTGCTCCTCATACCTTCCTCTTGGGGTTCTCAACTGGGTGCTTAACACGCACTATCAGGCCAGGTGGCCCCACCACCTGGTGGCGCGGGCCAGGGGCTGGCAGCGACGCCCTATGGTGTGGCTGGCCCCTGGCTCCCCTCCGTCTCTGCTTTGGACTCCGTCTCATGTCGGGAAAAATAGAAACTTCGGCTTTTATTTCGTCCAATTCTGAGAATATTTCCTGTGTAGCTTTTCTGAAACACAAAAACAGCAGAAAACAGGGAACTAACACTGTAGCATCTCGTTAATAGGTTAGTTCTGGAAAATGCATAAAAACACCATGAAGTGTAATAAAACACAAAGCAAATGGTGCATAAACAAGCATGGAACATCAAAAATTATAGATACGTTTGAGGCGTATCAGTCCACTAGTGAAAGTATGTTCCCTAGGCCCTATTTCTCAGCATTGAAACACCGTTTACAACCAGTTCTGCTACATGTTTGCTTGCAGTGATTTTTATTTCAGATTGCAATTACCACTTATAATCATCCATATTACTTATATTTCACTATCTCTTCGCCGAACTAGTGCACCTATACATCTGACAAGTGTATTGGGTGTGTTGGGGACACAAGAGACTTCTTGGATCTTAATTGCAGGGTTGCTTAAGAGGGATATCTTTGACCTCTTCCTCCCTGAGTTTGATAAACCTTGGGTGATCCACTTAAGGGAAACTTGTTGCTGTTCTACAAACCTCTGCACTTGGAGGCCCAACACTGTCAACAAGAATAGAAGCATGCATAGACATCAAGTTCTTTTCTAGCGCCGTTGCCGGGGAGGTAAGGTAGAAGGTACTCACATCCTCCGGCTACTAAGCTATCTTCTAGTACTGTTGCTGGTGTGTGAGTACTCGAAGTTATTTCCTTTAGATTCTGCAATTATATCTTTTTGTTTCTTGTTTTTATTTTCACTCGTTAGGCTTAATGGAAAACAACAACAAAATCAAAGAGCTTTATAGTATTTATCTTGAGTTAGGACATGAAGTGTTTGAAGAGAAAATTAAAAAACCTATGGAACTTTATTTGCATGCTAATAGCAATGTTATTAGTATGAATTCTTTGAACACCATTATTGCTGATGCTATGGAAAACTCTAAGTTTGGGGAAGCTAGTTTTTATGATCTTTTTAGTTCCGCAGCTTTAGAGGAGAAAATTTGCTCTGATGATACTTTATCTCCCATATGTGATAATTCTAATGATGCTTGTGATCCACCTACGGAAAGTATCCCTTTTAAAATACCTATGAAAATTATTGAACGTGTTTTGAATAACTGCTATTTTGGAGATAGAACTGTCCATCCTGGTGATCATTTACTTTTTGTACATGAATTATGCGGGTTGTTCACGTGTGCAGGTATTTCAATGGACCAAGTTAAGAGGAAGCTATTATCTTTATCACTGAAGGGCAGAGCTGCGGAATGGTATAAGACGCTGAAGGATGTCCGATCTATTGGCTGGGAGGAAATTGTACCTCTCTTTTATTCTAAATTCTATCATTCTAGTGAGAAAGTATTGCCCAAGCGTGGGGGATATTGAAGTCACTAATGCTCAAATGTCCCATTCCTGAGCTTCCCAGTAATATTGTTATTAATATTTTTTATGCAAGGCTTTCAGGACATTACAAGAACTATCTAGATGCCTGTTTAGAGGGGTCTTTCACAAGCAAGGATGTTTAAGCCAAGTGGGATCTTCTTGAAGCAATTCAAAGCAATACCGAAGATTGGGATTGTGATAAAGGTAAAGAATCAGGTATAAATTATGAGTATGATTGCATTAAGCCTTTCGCTGAAACTGCTGATTTTCAAGAGCTGCGTGCTAAATATGGTCTTGATACTCAAATTATTGTTGATTGATGTAGAACTTTTGCTTCTCATATTAATGTTCCTAAAGAAAATTGGGAAGTGTATCATGAACCTTTTAAAGACACTTGCATCAAAAGTGAAATTGTTATTGATGACAATAAACATGCTCAAACTTCTGAAAGTACTATTTCTTATAAGCATGTTAATTTTTGTGGAGCACTTAGACCTTGTGAAAAGAATCAAATCAAAGAAGATTATTGTATCACCACAGGAATGAAAAAACTAGAATGTGGGACAGGGCTCTAAATGAGCTTGGTGAAAAGGTTTGTGCCCTCTATCCTTTTATTTCTGAACTTTGCTATAAAGCGGGTCATTTCAAATTTCAATGCTCAGGCTATGATAATAGCCTTTCTAATCCAATAAGTACTGCAAGTTTGTATTGTGATGACATGATCACTCCTAATCAGCATAATAAACTTACTTTATTTTTGGGGTGTGAAGAGTTATCAAGAAAAACTTCTTTGGTAGATATGAGTGCTTTTGATATGAATAGTGTCCTGCATGGTTGTCATCTTTATTATGTTGATAATTGCCACTCAAATACTTACATACAAAATGTTGTAAAAAATGAGACTTTACCAAAATATGACACAACTAATATGTGTTTTGTTCTTATTAATGAGAAGGAGGAATCCTCCAAAGTTTCTTCTATTGTTCTGACAATAAACTAGGGTATGTGGAGAAGCTTCCTTTCAAGCCTCTCCCTCTTAAAGAGGGGAAGAAGAAGAAGAAGGAGAAGAGGAGTAAAAGGAGAGAGGAAACGGTATCTTCCCCTAAGCATGTTGCTCCTATTATAGTTTTTGCTGATGAGTCTGAACTCAATGATGTTCCTATGTCTGTTACCTATAGTAGTGATCATGATTGGGAAAAGCACACTACTTTTGATATTGAAAATCTCTTGGGTACCAATTCTGAAAATGATGATGTTAATAATTGTTGTACTATTAGTACTATCCATGTTCCTTCCAATGATGATGTGTTTACAAATGAACACACTTTGGAAGATAGCTATTCTATTGCTTATGATGATACTATACCTCCAATTTATGATGATTGCAATGATGAATGTGATATTTTTAGTCCACCTACTATTGAGGAGAAAATTAATTATGATTACAACATGTCTCCTATATTTGATGATTATGGTGATGAGAATAATAATGATAGCTATTTTGTTGAATTTGCTCCCACTAAGATTAATAAGAATGACTATGTTTATGTGTGGAGTATTAATTCTTTTATGCATGTGGCTCATGATAAGAATGTTTTAGGTGATAGTTATATTGTTAACTTTTTCATGATGCTACTGAAAGTAATTATGAGAGAGAGAAACATGGTTTTACGCATCTCAACAATATTAAGTTTGCCCTCTTTATGTTGAAAATTTTGATGTTGCACTTGTTTTACCTTCCTATGCTAGTAGCCTCTTGCTTCAATAATTTGTTTTCTTACAAAATTCCTTTTCATAGGAAGTGGGTTAGACTTAAAAGTGTTTCCTATTTGCTTTGCGATGCTCTCTTTTGCTTCAAGCTCTTTTATGGCGCTTACGTGAGCATCTTTTAAAATCTTTGTGCCTAGCTCAAAGGCATTAAAGAAAAGCACTCTTGGGAGATAACCCATGTTTTCTTTCAGTATTTTTTCTTTTGTTGAGTCTTGGAAATTGTTACTACTGTAATGACCGCTCCTTATCTTTTTTATTTCGTTTTTGTGCCAAGAATAGCCTCTAATAGGAAGAAGGTAAGATTTGGGGAAGTTGCCGTCCAGAAACAGATTTCTGTGCTTCGCTGTAAAAATTCATAAAAAATCCTAGTATGTCGTATTGATCTGCGATTGTTTTTGCACATGCCCCAGGTTATTATCTAACATCCGTTAGTTTTGTACTTTTCAATTTGAGCAATAGAAGATTTTCAAAAAAATCGATCTTTACCTGTTGTTCTGTTTTGACAGATTTCTGCCACTATTTGCATTTGCCTCTTGATCTCTTTCTTTTTGAGTGCTTTTGATCAGAAGAGCTTTTAGAAGAAGTTTCTACAGTAGCTAATGTTTTAACAGATGTTGTAATTGAGTTAAAACTGAACCAAAAGTGGATCTACTATCTTGCATAAACTAATGTTGCTAATGAGAATTATGTGAAGTTTTGTATGAAGGAAGTTTTCAAGTGTAGGGAAAGGAGAATGATGAGATGAGATGAAGAATGGACAAAAGCTCAAGATTGGGGATGCCCATGTCACCCTAAGAAATATCCAAGAAGTACAAGCGTCAAAGCTTGGGGATGCCCAAGGCACCCCCTTCTTCATCAACAAAAATATCAGGTCACCTTTCAAGACACTATATTTTTATTGCTTCATATGCTATGTGTTGTTCTTGGAGCATCTTTATTTTTGTTTTCAGTTTTGTTTTGTTTTGTTTGCTGTAGTATAAATGGTTGGATCACAGCATATTTGTTTTGGAGAGAGACACGCCCCATTTTCATTGCCTAGAACACTCTAGTTTTCACTCTTATCGTTCTGCGAGTGTTCTCTTTTGCTAGTACTGCATTTAGCTTTTGTTTTTCAGCTTTATTTTTGTTCAGAACTTGTTAGTTCTTTGTAGCTGGGTGTGTTTAGACCTCTGGTATTTGTTGATTTTTATCCTTGAGAGTTGTTTCAAATAGGTTGATTGGTGTTGAAAAAGAGTAAAATGTTTCATGCTTATAGTGATGCAAAAGGGAGCTTGTTTAGACTGTGGCTTAGACTTTAGCATGTCATGCTAGATATTATTTTGATTATATGCTTAGTAGTTATTGTTGTAGCATTACTTGTCCCAAATGACCGAGAGTGCTTAGTGTGCCTTTAAAAGAATAATGTGTTGTTTTTATCATATAGAAGCATAATATTGTGGTATTCTCCTTTGATGCTTTATTTGGGTTGACTTGGCGCATGCTCACACCATATTATGACTATAAGCCAGTTGCATCAAGCCTCTATGATCATTTAGTTTTTGACTTGTAATATCATTTTATGCTTTGATTAATAATGTTTTATCGCTATGCATGATTATGGCCGTTATTGCTCTCTTAGTTGGTCGCTCTCAGTCTTTTGCTAGCCTTCATCTGTACTGAGTATGAGCTCTACTCGTGCATCCAACTCCCAAAAACCAAAGTTTGCCAATGTGTCCTCCATATCTACCTATTAGCATTTGCTATTCCAAGTATATTCATCATGTTTTTATCTATCTTCCAAATTAAAAAAAATTTGTTATGAGAAAATTAGTTAGTAAAGCTCTCACGAACTTGATGGCACATTTACTTTCTTGCACTTAATAAACTTGACCATTGTGATTCTCTTATGAAGTTTATATGCTTGCAAATTGTAAGTTGAAAGTTAGCACATCCATGCTTTCATGGGGCACGTTTTCAACATTACACTTATTTCTATTAGTTGATATCATGATCTTTTGTTTATGGATGCCTAGCGATGTGAAATAAGTTGGAAACTTGTGAGCTTACGGAGTTTTTATATATGTTAGAGAAACGCCTGGGCCGCTAATCTAAACCATGCATCATTCATGGTGGAAATTTACAGCATAACCATAGTCGACATTTGACGATGCATCTCAAAATAAAAGCTATACACAATGGTAAATAAAAGAGATATCGAGGTGTTTATTGTCTATTTGTCCTGTCATTTTGATATGGGAAAGCTTCCATATCATCGGGCAGGGTGTACCCCATTGGCGTTCTCGATGATACATGTATGCTTATAATGACAAGAACTTGCTTGGGACCTAAGTCAAGTAGCATGCGGTTTAGGTACTCGTATTCAAGGGACATGAGATTTTGAACGTATGGTTTGTCAATCATATAACTCATACTTGTTCTCACATTAACCTTAACCACTCAAGATGCCAATGATAGGGGCAATGAGAGCTCAAAGCTAATAAGTACCATAATTTTTGGAAGGTTTATAAAACTTGTAATCACTACTTCCCTCTGTGAAGGGCCTTTCTTTTACTTTTATGTTGAGTCTTCATCTTCTATCTTTATGCACCAATTAAGAGAGCATAGTTATCATTCTGAGTATAATGTGCATAGTCCCAAAATTTATTATTGATTGATTCATGATTATGATATTGCTTGTTCTCAAATTATTTGTGTCTAGTCACCCTTTTGAACCTTGAAGGTGTCCTATGCATTTGTGTTTTGCTATTCCATGAAGGACAAGCTGAATACCACTTTGCTATGTTTTCTCTATGCTTCAAACAAACAAATGACTTTCAATGCACTATTATTCATGAACTTTTGTTTGTGTTGTTTTTCATGTTGTAACATGGTTGCTAAGTTCTATGGTTAGAGTTATATCTTTTATGCCCATGTTTAGAGTACTTTGATCTCACCTTGCAATGCTTTACATTACCTTGATCAAGATTGTGTTGGCTGCATGTCACCTTAAAAATTATTTTTTGTTATCACTTACCTACTCGAGGACGAGCAGTAGTTAAGCTTAGGGATGCTTGATATGTTGCAAACGTATCTATAATTTTTGATGCTCCATGCTTGTTTTATACCAATTGCTTTATGTTTTGTTTATACTTCGTGGCATTTTTATGCATTTTCTGGAACTAACCTATTAACAATATGCCACAGTGTCAGTTCCTGTTTTCTGCTGTTTTTGTATTTCAGAAAAGTTACACAGGAAATATTCTCGGAATTGGACAAAACGAAAGCCAAACCTCCTATTTTTCCCGACACGAAGACGGAGTCCAAAGCAGAGACGGAGGAGGGCCAGGGGCTGGCCACACCATAGGGTGGCGCGGGTCACCCCTTGGCCGCGCCACTAGGTGGTGTGGGCCCCTGGTCCACCCTCTGACATCGCCCTTTCGCCTATACATTCTCTCCGAGGCGAAAACCCTAGGTAGTCCAGTCTCTGTCCACGAAAAGTTCCGTAGCGCCCCCGCCATCGAAGACCAATTTCAGGGGACAGAAGTCTCTGTTTTGGCACCCTGCCGGGACAGGGAATTGCCCCGGAGCCATCTCCATCGACTCCACTGCCATCTTCCTCGCCGTTGCTGACTCCCATGATGAGGAGTGAGTAGTTCTCCCCCGAGGCTAAGGGCTCTACCGGTAGCTATGTGGTTCATCTCTCTCTCTTCCATGGTGTGATCTATATGTGATCATGAGCATTGTATCTAGTTGAATTAGTAGATGTTACTCTTCATCTATTATGCTACTCAAGTGGTTTTATTAATGTAATCTCCGGAGACACCTTGTCCCATGATGTGAAGATGACAGTGTGCGCATTATGTGTGTCTCTTAGGCTAAATTTTACATTAATACTTATCATGAGTTATGATTTGACTTGGATGTCTCTATGAATTGTTGGTGTTTGTCTGGAACCATCTAGTGCACTCAAGGTGACAGTGTGGGGTAATCTGGATTGGGGAATGCAAACTTTAAGGAGTGCTTTGTAGCCCTACACATGATTAGTGTTTGTTATCCAACCAGAGAGTAGTTCAGTGTAGCATAGTGAAGAATGCTATTTATGTGTTCAATTATGTTTTCATTGTTGAGAGTGTCCACTAGTGAAAGTATGATCCCTAGGCCTTGTTTCTAAGCATTGAAACACCGTTTACAACCAGTTCTGCTACATGTTTGCTTGCAGCAATTTTTATTTCAGATTGCAATTACCACTTATAATCATCCATATTACTTGTATTTCACTATCTCTTCGCCGAACTAGTGCACCTATACATCTGACAAATGTATTGGGTGTGTTGGGGATACAAGAGACTTCTTGTATCTTAATTGCAAGGTTGCTTGAGAGGGATACCTTTGACCTCTTTCTCCCTGAGTTCGATAAACCTTGGGTGGTCCACTTAAGGGAAACTTGCTGCTATTCTACAAACCTCTGCACTTCGAGGCCCAACACTGTCTACAAGAATAGAAGCGTGTGTAGACTCATGATGCACACGGAAGAATCGCTGGCCGCACCCCCAAGAATCGTGTCAGGCCGTCAACACCCTACCTCATCCCGCTACGACGGTCACACATGTATGGACTTCAGCCTTATTTAAATTTCGTGGGAAAATTGGTACCACTATGTATCATACTTAGGGGTTGAAACAGATCGGATGCGGATTGGATAGTGCTCTTCCTAGATCTATTTTCATATTTTTAAAATGAATACGGATGCAGATATGACTATTGTCGAATATGAATGCGGAGCAGATGTTATTCGAATACGAATACAGATTGGATGTTTTATCAATATGGAACGGATATGAATAATAAAATAATAGACTCGTATATTATAGTGAGTCAAATGTATGATGATGTAAGACACAACAGTTTGAAGTCCAATCATAAAAAACTACTTTTGACCACTTTGCTAGCTTATTTAGTTAGATAAATTGCTTATTGAGATGGAATTATTAATATTTGCTAACACAGTTTTATTCGGATACAGATATTTCCATATCCATATTCCCTTAAAACATCAATACCACATTTCTATTTGTATTAGAGAAAATGGATTCGGGTAGTTACCATTTCCATTTTTGAGTTGCCCGGATTCAGATGTTACCATAACCATTTTTAATTTCTCGAATATGAATATCAGATAATATGGACTATCCGCTACCAGTTCCCACCCATAATCATACTTCCCATGTTTTGGAGAGGAGTATGAATTTTTCTAGGCCTTTGGATGGATGAAATCAGGAAGACCCTGCATCAGGCGTCCGAGGACATCAATCCTCAATCAATCAGCGGGCCATTTCTTTGCTTTGGCCTCAAGAATATGCCACATTGGAATCAGCCTGCTCTATTGTAGTGCTCCCTTTCCTTGAGTTCTGCAAGTCAGACTGGTGAAGGATTGGGGACAAGGAAAGAGGAGTTGTTGAGTGATCTGCTCCATCGGTTGGGAATCAATGAAGATGACATTGAGGATCTTGTGTTCATGAAGAAGAAGATGTACCAATGAATGCAATAACACTAGTAAGAAAATCCTGTATGCAATATTTTTAGTGGTGCTCCACCATAGGATCATGCCACTGGTATTAGGCAAAAAACTCTCTTGTCGACACCCGAAACTTATGTAAGAGTGAATTGTGAATTATTCCCGTAGAGAGGGCATGATAAGGATTCATTAACAAGGATAGTATACATATGGAAATTCCATCCTCTCCTTCCTCAATAACGGAGTAACTAGCTACCCCGGGCAAAATTCTTACTCTTATAATGCTACTTTAATATATAATCTATTAGATTCACTCTTATTCAATTCACTTTAATATATAGTCAACTTATAAATGTGCTCGTGTATAAGAGTAACACCCAAGTGTAGGAGGGTGCAAAAATGTTGCAAGGTGTGGTTCCAGGAGTATGAGGGCAATACTCAGTCTACGGCTCTGTTTTATTCTCTACTATTATAAATGCAAGTGGGTCATCCTTAGACCTCCCCCATCTTCTTGGATTTTCCAAACAATTTGTCCTCCTGCAGAAGTTGGCCCTTAAATGATATGTATAGTGCTTACAAATGATAACTAAATCACATAAGGATAGTGATCATATGTACAATTGGCAATTTCTTATAACTGAACATGACTAACCCCTATGTACGAGATTTGTTTCCTCCAATATTATAAGGCATGGAAAAAGCCATTGTTTCTAGCAAACTTAAATTATCAACTAAGAAAAAAATATTTTCACACATTCACCATCATCATCAAAGACTTTTTTTCCAAGTTCATATCCATAGGAATGGATGTTTTTTATGTTGGCTCACCAAGCCTAAACACAACCCAGGCTTGGGACCGACTATTCCTAGAACTCATGTGCAAAGTTAAAATATATTTTCATACATTGTCCTTTAGAGAGTTATCAATCGAACCCACTCAGGTCTAGGGAAAGAATATAAGGGAAGATAACATCATATTTTCTTTGTGGATTAATTTGTGCAAATTAGGTGTGTCATGGCATATTTATATCTGTTCACATCACTTTAGGTGGCAATGGATATATTGTAGAGAGATCTAGAGCATAAGTGCCTTGAAATATCTTAACAACATTTACATAGTTTATTAGTATCTATCTGATGTAAAAATAATAATAATTGTAGGTATGTGAGGTATCTACAAGTGGTTTGTCCTTGAATGGTTTGGCCATTCCTATTTTCTACTCCTAGAGATTCACCAGTGGGATAATAATGAATGTATCCTAGGTAGCAAGCATCAAAATGGAATTAATTATGAGCATCGTGTAACTATTGTGTAATGTGTATTCCATGTACTATAAATGATGCATGAGGGGCCTTCTAGATACACGTTCTTTGACTTGATATTATAGTTATAGTTTCACTTGGCCCTCGACTCTGTTAATCAAAAGTGTTGTAGATATTGACAAAAGAAAATTTAGATATATTGTTCACAATATATGATTCATTACCACGATGTTCTAGTGCAGGTAAGGTTGACAATATCTATTTGATTACTTTGAAAGATATTCTAAACCTAAATTATGTGCAGCAAGACTTTTCAATGTTGGATGTAAGAGCATTTCATAGCATAAAAAGGTTGACTAGGTTGTGGGCATATTGTGGGATGGATGATTATGATGTTTTTCATGCACAAATCTACATGCAAGGCTGCTTGCGGATTCTGCTTGTTTAGCATTCCGCTCTAACTTCAAATGGCCCAAATAAGGATCCTCTAGAGGAAAACACATGCAAGATCGGTGAAAAAGGAGCATCATATAGAAAATTGACAGAACTACACCTGATTGAAATGTAGACCATCTCTTCAATGAACCGGTATGTGTGACCATTAGATACACCTATAAAAGAAACCCATACACTTCAACGTGGCCTCTGGTTGGACACCCAGATAAAACATGTACATAACAAGCTGGGCCACCCGGTAGAACAACCGGAATTACCACTAGTGGCCATCCTGATTTGCTAGAATATCTTCATGTGATGAGCATACCCATTGTTATACCCCAAAAACCACAACTTGCAAAATACGAGCATCTTCGGTGTGTGCATCCGACGCACAACCAACACCCCATTACACGCAGCCACCAAGCAAAAAAAAAAACAACAGGAAGTTCTTGGGCTGATAATTTAGCGGTACCGTAGAAGATCTCATATCTGGACAATATTTAGTGACGTGAGAGAAACTTACTAGATCATTTTTCTACATTGACCCGTTCGGAAGAGTTGGAGACAAGCATAAGATCCGCCTTTTTTCCTACAGTTAGAGACCAACACGATGCCATTGGCATATTGTCATCGAGCATCGGGACTTGTACTTCCTTGGCCTAATCCTTTTTCATTAACATGATATGGTTTCATCTTGTGTTCCTAAGATAAGATAACCCTGATTTTTCTCCAAAATGAGAATTCGGAGAACTTGAAAGGGGGCCTTCTTTGCCTTCCACCTAAGCTACACGGGGTGATTGCAAATGTTAGAAGATGGAGAATACTTTGCAAGGATGCCCACATGTCGCTATTGGACAGGAATTTGATGCTGCTAGAAAGAACAATAGGAGAGCTGCTGGGAATTGCGTGGAGATGCGCATTGTTTAGGTTCATGTCCTGATGTACTTCTAGGTTGGTTTCTATAGGCTTGGTGTTTTTCACGCTTTAAAATCATGGATGTTGTAACAAACTCTTTGGTTGCATGTTAGTGGAAAAGGGGTAAAGCCCCCCTTTTTAAAAAAAATGAGAATTTGAAAAAAGGCCTTAAGATTGATAATGGTGCATTGGTTGCAAATGTAAACACACAGCTGTGTGGCGAATATTTTCTCGCTAATAAGTACTCATGTTGTTTAAGTATATTGTAAATACGATAATGGTATCATGTGAAATTGATCCAAGGACAGTTAGTCTGGAGCAATCGTTCCATAGTTTTGTTTTCCTGTCAACATCATTAGTGGTTAAGGTATAATTGAGTAGTACTTAGAACCAGCAAGTGGTTCATTTTTTTGTCCTTTACAGAATCGTGGCCCATTTAATTGGTCTTAATTTGAAGCTAGTATAGTTTAATCTCTATAAGATGTAAGATGTGACATTTCACTACCAACAAGGAAAAAAGGCACATTATATTTTGAAAGTATTTGCTGTGAAGTTAAATAGAGTACTAGTTAACATAAAATAAAAATGTTCTGGAGAGTGGGAGCCAACTTGTTTCCCACCGTGCTCCTGATCCAACCGTGCAAGTACAACACGTCCTTCTACTGTAGATGGTCCCAGTCCAGAATGGACAAATTGTAGAGGAAGCCATATGTATTTTGCTTGACGGTGACTTGAAATACGTTACTCCTAATACTCTCTCCATAATGGATAATTACACACTTTAAGAAAAAATTAATGTTGTTAACAAAATATAAGTTATATGTTACAAAAATTATACTATTAGAAAGTTCTTTTAAATATGAAAACTAATGGTATAATTTTTATATCATATATCTCATATTTTCTTGACCAAAATTAATGGTTAAAGTTTTTTTTTAAATACGTAATTGTCCAGTAATCTGTATAGAGGGAGTAGCATTTTTGGTACTTTCATCGCCAGCATATTTCATCGGGTAGAATAATGACCATGGGTAGGTTTTGTTTCATCAAACACTAGTACGGTTCTTGCTAAAGTTTTGAACCCTCTTAGATCAGAAGATGCAACCGGCCGGGCATGTGTTCTTCGTCGAGCATTGGAAGTATTTCTCTCCACAAGTCTCCTGTGCTGCATCATTTCACAATAATATGAGAGTCATCAGTCATTAAATTTGTTATTATAGTCCTTCTGCATATATGGTGAGTGGACTTGGATTGGCTGACGGTCCTGACTTTGAGTCTGTAAAACCTACAATGTGTCAAGTCCATATGTTAATAACTCAATGCCACCCAAAGGTAGCCATTACTAAATCCGCCAATCTCAATCAAAGTTGGGCATATCCGTGGATATTTTTGCAACACGGATAAATCTAGAGAAACTAGGTTGAAGCATATTTTCTTTTGCAACGATACCTATCTCCGAATGTTCTTCGTCTTGGTCACTGATGCACTACAAATTTTGAATCCTACAACTTACGTGAAAATTACTAAGCGATCCGAGCCACGATAGCGCATTGGCCTGTTCTCGAAAAAAAGATGTCCTCAAAACATCTCTATGTTGCAAGGGAGACCCTGCATCTGGAGTTCGAGGACGTCAATCAATCAGCAGGTACTTGCTTTGCTTTGGCCTCAAGGATGTACCACATCGGAATCGGCATATTCCATTAATAAAACGTACTATTCGTACTACAATTACTAATTTCAGTATTTTCCTCAAGGAATAATGCAAATGCTCCTAGCCGTTCAACCCCCTTTAATAACCGGGCAGCCACGGGAGCCGTCCATCCATCGTCCCATCGGAACTGGGAAGCTGCTAGCCGCCAAGCGGAGCTGGAGACGCCTGGCGAAGCCGTCCCGCACGTGTCCCGCGACAAGCTCTCCGCCTCTGCGCTTTTGCGCGTCAGCAGCGCCGCGCGCCCACCACCGCGGATCAAAAGCCGCCACCTCCCTCCCTCCGGCCGCCCGATACCAAAACCCACCCAGAACCTTCCCTCCAGTCTCCATGGCCCCGCCTCCGTCCGTGGCGGCGGCCCACGATCGCGCCGGCGACCCCGGCGCCGACGCCGCCGACGGTTCCCTCCGCCTCCGCCGCGCCCCTGCCGCCGAGGCGGACGCCGGCGGCTGGCGGAAGAACGGCCTCCCGCCGCCGCCGCCGCCGCAGCAGCAGCAGCACGAGATGTTCTCCTACCGCGCGTCGGCGCCCGCCCACCGCCGGGTCAAGGAGAGCCCGCTCAGCTCCGACGCCATCTTCCGGCAGGTCAGCAGCCGCCGCCGCGAAACCATGGACTTTTTTTTTCCCTTTCTGGTGATTGCTACGATCTCATACGCTTGCTGTGATGCGTCCAGCATCGGATTCGCCCGACAGTTGCATTTTTATTTTCGGAAATTTTGCCTGTCGCGCGTGCGGCACTAGTTCTTGAAATCCCGGGATTTCCCTTTTCTCCAAATTGAAGTTGCTTACAAGCTGCCAAACACGCGTGCTCGCCAGCTCGGGTCTCTAGCCGTGCTAAATTCTAGCTATGCTCAGATGAATGGTGGCACATGCTGCTACGGATTCACTACTGAGGTCGTTGCCTCGTTTTGGGGATTTTGGGACCACTGGCGCGGGACGGGCGCGGGATGCATGCTGCAGAATTTTCCGGCGGTGGAAAAGGCAGCGCATGAGAATAACTGTCGCTGTTAGCAAAGTTTGGCGTGTTGAAATAGACATGCATGAATGTGGACTTGTACTAGTAGTACTGTAGTAGCAATAAGCAGAGAGTTGTTGGGAGCGTGTTGGACAATGGGAGGCCGTGGGGATTGACTTTTGATTTGGGGTGCAAATGCAGGGCTAGTTGGAAAGTGCCAGTATCAGCAGGCTGACGTGCTAAACTAGGGTCTGTGCAATCTTGCTGTTTGCCCAATTCGATGTGGTGCATGCTGATCCATTAGATCTGTCATCTTGCCTTTCTTGTTCGGGACATTGTTTATGCATGAGGAAAATAGAACCATGCGTGTTGTCGTATCTATTTCGGTTCTGCATCCCATTTTACGAAGTACAGACATTTTTGGGATCGACTTGGTTGCACTTGTATCTGTTTGCCACTGTAGGATGTCGCCATTTTACGAAGCGATAGAGCCCACGGCAGTCTCTCACACTCAAATACAATGCCTGGTCATAGCCTTCAATCTGTTTATGTACAAAGTTCAGAACATGCCTTCATCTGAACAGTATAGTTGGTTTCAACCAACATATGAGTTCCAAAGATGACTGTGTAGGTTCCTACATCACATTATTCTACTGATTTTCCTGGCATAACACCAATGAACTGCAAAATACATTTCATTTAGGATACAACCGAATAAGTACATCATGCATCACCTTCTTCTTAGCTGGTAGTGAATTCTTTATTTGCAATCCATATTACTCCGTTGCAGCCTTCTAGTCCTGAAATACCTAGTTCTTCAACTGGTTGCAGAGTCATGCGGGTCTTCTGAATCTATGCATTGTTGTGCTGATTGCAGTGAACAGCAGGCTCATTATTGAGAACTTGATGAAGGTTCGGTTACTTTCCTATTTCAATGCCCTTCATTTGCATTTCTTTCTTCTGTAATTCATTCCCTTCGGAAGTAGCACTTAGATATTGTGCTCTCTGCATACAGTGTTTTCTACGCCCTGACACATTACCATTTCTTGAATTTGTTGCTCCAGTATGGCTTGTTAATAAGAGCTGGATTTTGGTTCAGTGCCAGATCACTGGGAGATTGGCCACTTCTGATGTGCTGGTAGTATATTACTCACCTAGTTTTGGTCTGGGTTTCATGAAACAGTGCTTGATTTTGTACAATTAATCAGTCTGTGAATTGCAGCCTCACTTTATCAATTTTCCCACTTGCTGCACTCATGACGGAAAAGTTGGCTCAAAGAAAGCTCATTCATGAACATGTAAGTTTGTTTCTCAACGCTCGTTAGTCTATTCCCAGAATGGAGAAGTCTTCTCATCCAATACTCATGCTCTTTTAATGTTATGTTTCTTATGTATAACTTCTATAGGCATATTTGCTATATTGTCAAATTTTAGCATTAAATCAAAACAGTTTTCAGTTCAGTATTTCGTAAGTTTCAATTGCTCATGACTATGCTACACCTCATGCAGGTGGCTAGTCTTCTCCATATCATTATTACAACCGCTGTCCTACTCTATCCAGTTGTTGTGATTCTTAGGTAAGCAAATTTATCCATTTTCTCTAGGTGCATCTAATTTTGACATTCGCTGAGCTCTTGTATATGGTGGTCTCAACTTTTTTTTCTTTTTGTATCTAATGATATGGAGATGTACTTGGTTCATGTGTTTCAAACATGTTTTAACTATTTCCTTGAGCTGGATACTAAACAATGTCTTACATAACTCTTCGATCTGATCTTACATAGCGATCTCTCCTATCGTGTGGTCAACAATCTTACCTCCCCCTTCCTAAAGATACTTGCAAGATATTGATTCAATGAGAGCCCAATTTAAAACTGTTCCATTATTAGTTTGCAATTGAAAAATAATGGCAGTTTTTCAGATCATTAATAATCTGACTCATGGTGCTAATAATTTATTTTCTGGAGGTACCGGGTTCTATAAAGTTTACTATGTTGCATATGCCTGCACACGTTAACATGTGCCATATTTTTGTGTGTTTGATAACTGGCTGGTGTCACTGTTGTTCATAAGCAGAGGAGCTAGGATTACAAGTCAATGGTAGTTTTGTGTAAAGTTCTCCTCAAATATATTGGTCATGTGTTATTTATTGAGGTCCTGCATTCTGCTTGCTATTATTTGGTTAATTGTTCTAATTATACAAATAATTTTACCAGAAAAGATAGTATTTTACTCCGTAAATATGCACTCTAAGTTCTGTTAGGTTCATTGTTTTTCAGGTGTGAATCAGCAGTATTATCTGGATTTGTGTTAATTTTTATTGCAAGCATTACTTGGTTGAAGCTTGTCTCTTTTGCTCATACTAATTATGATATAAGGGCATTGTCTAAAAGTATTGAAAAGGTATGAGTGCAGTATGTGATTATATTTTATTGCAGTTGTGGTTTCCAAAACATACAAGACTAATACAAAGGCATTATCTGAAAACATATACTAGCTTTTAGGCTGATAGCTGCTGCATTTTTTTTATTTTCAATCGTGGACGAATGAACATTTTTCTTGTTTCTCTATATAGTGAATCTTTCTACAAGATTGAATCATGATCTCATTCCTATTAAAAGTTTTTCTAGTTATTTTTTTGGTCTCTTCAACATGGTTATGTTTAATAGGTCAGAGAAGAATTACCTTTGATTTGTGTTGCTACTCGTGTTGAGCTTTTACAGAGACTGCCAGATCATTAAATTTCTGGCATGAATGTGGTTAATACCTTTTTGGTCAGTATTAACTACAAGAGTTAACATTCATATGTAATAGGGTGCTACACATGACAGTTCTATTGATGAGGAAAGCATTAAGGGTCCAACTATCAACAGTGTAGTGTATTTCATGCTGGCCCCAACACTTTGTTACCAGGTACTATTGTCGGACTAGGCATGCCATTTCTCCTTTTAATTTCAAGTTCTCAGTTGGTTATATTGTTTGTGAATAGCTACATCAGTATTATTTATGGCTTTCCTGATGCTGCTCTGGTGCGTTATGCAGCCAAGTTATCCCCGGACAGCATTTATTAGGAAAGGCTGGGTGACCCGACAGCTTATAAAATGCCTACTATTTACAGGCTTGATAGGTTTCATAATTGAACAAGTGAGGCTGTTAGTAATCCCTTGCGTTAATTATAATATGTTTCTTCGGGATGAAATTATCGAAATCCTTTTTTTGTTGCAGTACATAAATCCAATTGTCCAGAATTCCAAGCATCCTTTGAAAGGGAATTTCTTGGATGCTATTGAGAGAGTACTGAAACTCTCAGTGCCGACATTGTACGTTTGGCTTTGTATGTTCTATTGCTTTTTCCATCTGTGGTAAGTATCTTGATTACCTACTTTTGTCATGTTTATTTGATTTTCTTATTTATTTCTTCTAGTTGTGTACAACGCATCTAAATCAACCGCTTATTGATGTCACAATGGTTACGCCGTGCACAGTCACATATCTGTAGCTTTTGCACATAAAAGACGAGTTTTGAGTAGATAATTTCGGTAGGGCCAAATGGTTGACCATGTGGAGAACACGATCATCGTAGTAATAAATTAAGTTTTCAACGACGTTCAAACTGTTGTCTTTCACAGCTTCCATTCATTTTTCTTTTGTATACAGGTTGAATATTCTTGCAGAACTTCTATGTTTTGGTGATCGTGAATTCTACAAGGACTGGTGGAATGCCAAAACTGTTGAAGAGGTGAAAGGCCTGCTAAAAGTACCTATTCTTTATTTTGGATTAGTTTGAATATAGCTAACATTGTTTAAAATTTGATGCATTCAAATGTGGTGGTATTTGGGGGGCTTACTTCAGTATTGGAGAATGTGGAATATGGTAATTTTCTCACCCATCCTTATGAATAGTTCTGGATTAACTGACAATTTCCTCCTAGCTAATAGATGGCACATCTTCATAACCCAGATATAGTTTTCTGATTGATAGACATTAATGATATCCTTCCCTGACAATTTTGGCTACTTCTTGTCAGCCTGTTCATAAGTGGATCGTTCGGCACATATATTTTCCTTGCATAAGGAATGGCTTGTCAAAGGTAATTTCAACAAAATGGCTATCATTTTCTCCTTCTGTTTGTGTTACATTTTTTTTTTCATTCCAGTGGAGAATGGATCTTGTGTGACAGCTGATGTTTGGTTGCTTCACCATTGCTGCCTAGACAGCAATCACTGTACTAAAATCTGCTACTGTAGATAAACTGGAAACATGATTAACCAAAGGATTATCATCCTATTTCTTCATCTTGTAACCTTGATCCTAGTGAAATTAACGGCGTTGGGAATACAGCTGTTAATACTTGATAATTTCTCTCTTGGCTAACAATTTTGTCATGGCAATTTAATTTTTGTGAGACTACACTAACTAAAATGCATGATAACTAAAGAGCAACATGGGAAGAATTTCGAAGGTGATGCAACATGGATAAGTAGAGAACATGGAAGGTCAAACAGAAGAATACCCAAAATCTGACAGAACGAGTGTAGAGAATAACGTTCTTTACCTTAAATTATTGTGCCCTTAGTTTTACAGATCTATGGTGGTTCTTTCTGTTGATAACTGAGGTATCATATTTTATGAAACTCATGTTGAATCTACACTGCAGGGTTTTGCCATTCTCGTCTCATTTCTGGTTTCAGCTGTATTTCACGAGGTATTGCACTTCTACGAGAGTTCTACACTAGGTGCCTCTGTCTATACTTTTTTCTAGTCACCAGCTAGAGTGGAAAATGGCTTGGTTTCCATGTTTTTATTGTACTGATCTAGGTTGAATAAAAACGACGGAAATATCAATGATAAACGACATTTGAATCTTGGAATTTTCTTCTGCTGCATATCTGTAGTTGCACTGAAAGGAAAGAACTGGTATTGCATTCTCCTATGTAACCGTCATTTCATCGTTTTTGTCAACTTGCAGCTATGTATTGCTGTTCCTTGTCATATCTTCAAGTTATGGGCATTTTCTGGAATCATGTTTCAGGTATGGATATAACCCCTGTATGAACAATTTGAAGGACACTTCTTTTCATGTTCTTACTTTATTTTGGGATCCATCGGTATCTTCATGTCTTGTCTTTCCCAGATTCCCCTGCTATTTTGGACAAAATATCTTCAAGATAAGTTCAAGAATACAATGGTAAGACATCGTCATTGCAAAAACTCTTATCTATCTTCCATTTTTCTACTGACACACTTGAGTTCTTTTGAACTTGTTCCTGACACACTGAACTCTTCTGAACTTGACAGGTCGGCAACATGATATTTTGGTTCTTCTTCAGCATAGTTGGGCAACCGATGTGTGTTCTTTTGTACTACCATGATGTGATGAACAGACAAGCTCAGGCAAATAGATAACGCTGCTTAATACAGATCATCATCCTAAGCAAATTGACTCGACATGAAGAAGTGTCAGAGCTTGCTAACTGAAGACGTCTTGGTGAAGCAACTGAAGACCATCATATCTGAACGCCGTTGTTCTTGTTCAGTTCACTTGCCAGCAGGGCGATGTACATTTTCTTTAATCTCAGCAGAGCTCTGTACATGTTCCTGTGTTAGATGTAAAATGTATATGATGTGTTATGCAATTCTCTTTGAGGTCTTGATGAGCAGAAGGCTCGCTTTGAGGGAGAATAGGTACATAGAACTGACTGCGAAGCCTGACATTTATCTCGTTCTGATTATCTGTGGTGACATACTGTAACGTTGTTGTGCATCGAGTAATTACGTTACACAGAATAATGTAGCAACAGCGCTGCAGTGTTACTACTCCCCATTATTGTCATGGATGACACATGTGTATGTAAGGTCAGAATTATGTGTTTGGGTGATGTTACTGCGGCATGGTCACTGCTGCCTCTTGCAACCTTGTTCTTGCACATTTTTTGTCAAGGACAGAACTAGGGAGCTCGGCTATCTATTATTGAAAAGTTTTATCCTCACATTGTTAATCTGATTAGCGATACGCCTTCAACGTTGGTGTATTGTAGGTAGTTATCAGGTTATACTACTCGGTTACAAGGTCAGTGGACAGGGTTTTCACTAATATGGGAATTGCACGATACTAATTCTAGGTACTTGTATGTGTTGATATCATCTCTTGTTGCTAACATAGCTCTCGTAGTATCTTAGGGTAAAAACACACATAAGTTATTATCCCTTTTTTTTGCGAATAAGTTATTATCCGTTAACCATACAATATTTCGATGGTAATTGCTACTCTCTTCGTCTAGAAATATAAGATGTTTTAGCTTTGTAAAGTGTGAATCTATACACTAAAAGATGTCTAGATACACTCACTTCACAAAATTAAAATATCTTATATTTCCGAATGGAGGGAGTACATGTGTAATAAGAAATTAGTGGCGTCAGGAAAATTTTGTTTAGAATATATAATAACACGGAATCTTGTTTTGAAACCCTCATCTCTAAAGTGAAGAGGAATGACTAGTCCAACCTATGGTTTATGAGAAAATACATTTCAAAATTTTACATTTAGCCATTACTTCGACGAAGTGTGAGCTGGTAGATTCTTGCATGCATATTGTTGTGGGAATAACAATTCTACCCGGGGACTTGAATACTAAATGAAGTCTTGCCAGATTCTCTTCTTGAAATTTAAGTAGACATTTACTCAAAAGCCAACATTTTCAATTTTATGATCTTGGATGCATCAGCTCCCTGATCTCTAGGCATGTGGAGAAGATGATACCACGTACATCAATATTTACCGAGCAGAAAAAGAGATGATCGATCTGCACCTTGGCTTCACCACAGGCCGTCCACCACCTGGGTGCACTTGCCCTTGAGCCACCTCACGGCGTTCTTCAGTGACACCTTCATCCTCCCCTCCACGCCGTAGACCCTGTACCCCACCACCCTCCTCTTCCTCCGCAGCTCCGCCGGGGCACTACCCAAGCCGCTGCCCCACATCGTCGCCTTCGGACCGGTCGCCGCCGCTGCCGACGACGACGAGGAAGAAGCTGCAGGAGAAGGCCATGTGGTGCCAGTTGCCTTCTTGGGTGTGACGTAGGAGGAACTGTAGCACCTCAGTTGGGTGACGGCGATGGCAGGGGTGTTGTTGCTGCTGCTCTTCTCTGAGTAGGATCTTGACCTCTCCATTGATGTGTTGAAGGAAACCAAGAGGACAGGAATGGAGTGGTAGCGGAGGTGAAGGCGGGTCTCTTAAATTTGCAGGAGCAGAGGATGCGAGTCCCCTTTATCAGATTGTACGTTGTACCTCGAAAAGTTGTGAGTGGAAGTTGAACGAAACAGGGTTTTGGCTTTGGATTACCGACTTTTATGCACACTAGACATAGCATGGTAGTTGAGATATTATCCAAACTCAAGTTTTTTTTTTTGAAAAACACAAACTCAAGTTAAAGGCTGGGCTAGGCCGTAGCGAAGGCGTGTAGCGGTGTACGTCGGTGGCACTGATTCTTCTTCCTAGCAGATTAGCTAGGTTTCCGGTTCGACATTTGGTGTACGAAAGCAGAAACCATGAGTTGGACTCATCATTGATCTCTTGAACGGGTTTAGTTGCTTTGGGTTGTTTATATCGGTTTTTATCCAGTTTTCCATAATAAACTGGGCATTCTCTTTTTCTTAATTAATAGATTGGGGCAAAGCTTTTTACCCCTATTTTAAAAAAAATGGTTGCGCTTGGACGCTATAGATTCGGGAGTACAAAACATATGTTACAGGCTTACAGCTGATTATAATTCTAAAAAGTAACACTGGCAGTGAGAATTAAACTTACAGAAAAAATATAGCGTAATGTTTTTTCTGCATTTCAGGATAAACCAGTGTTCTGTTCCAGCTTTCCGAGTTCTAGTGTGGTACTGGTACTTTCAAATTTCCTGGCTTTGGCCAGCAATGCTACTACGGTGGTAGCACGGAAAGAGAGCAAATATCGATGCTGCAATTTGAAGGAAGCGAACTCTCCATATTTACTGCGTTGCATAAATGCCGCTTTTTGGGACGAAAGCAACTTCGCATTTTAGCCTTTTTGCTTCAGAAACGGCACTGACGCAAAACTGTGGGTCTGTTGCGAGGACGGTCGGCACCGATCAGAGATTCAGAGTCACACCAGCATCCATTATTGGCTGACAAAGTTTTTCGATCCATCCGTGAAATTGGGGCGTACAAGTGGACCGCGTCACTAGCTGCATCTTCCGTTATCTGATTTTCTTAAAAGATGTTTAATTTCTGCACCCACTCTAAATTGATAAAGTTCGGGACAGCCGATCAAATATATCTTCGAGAAAATCTGCATACAAAGATGATAGACAAAAAATAACAAAATAGGAGTAAGAAAATCGCAAGGCCTGGAAACACGGAAGTCTCCAACCACCGGAGCACTCCATGACCAAGATTTAAGCCAATGCGATGCCTATGAGTAGGAATAGGAAAAATGGAAAACCATCCGAAGATGAGGTCGGATCATTTGGGTGGCGCTGGAGCCGGTTACCAAGCCGAGCATGAAGTGTGGCCAAGTCAAGATACTGAAACTAGCGGTAGAGGGGACGAATGCGCAAAACAACTAAACAAGGCAAACGAGGCAATACCAATACCATACATATGAGGTGCGAAACTACAACAATATAGAGAGTTATTGTAGAACACAAGCAATATCGAGACCATACCAAGTACTCCAAAGCTTGGAGTACTCCCGGTGCACCCATATGATTTCAGATGTTTACAAGTCGTTAAAAAATATGAAACCAAATTATGACATTCATATTACATGTATCTATTTTGCTGTAAAGTTTCAAACTCAAACTCATGTTTTACCTTGAGAAACTAAAAAGACAAAGTTGAAGTAATAATGTTAATGGGCTGGATTCACAGCCAAAATCAGATTAATTACTATTCACAAATGGATTTGTTTTTTTTCGTTTCTTGTTATGTGTGTCATTTATGGATATTAATTTTGTGACATGGAAGACACGTGTTATGTCTACATTGATAATAAAAATTGTTGTTTGTGACATGTATGAATGCGTTATTGGACGTACGAGTAGTGGGAGTGTTTCAAACCATGGAGTACATGATACACTCCAAAGGAATACCTACATAAGATAAGGCCAGGGGGGCATGCCCCCCCCCCCCCACCCACTCCCACCGTCTGCCACTATAGGTACAATGCCAGTGACAATGTAAACTGGCATCGGATGTCAACTAGCAACTACCCGTGCGTTGCTACGGATCCTCGAGCAGAGCACATGCAGCGTCTCTTCTTATACTAAGTCCAACTAAAGTGGCACGTTCATCTCTCTAAACGTTCGTTTGGGGAAATCTACAAAAAATGGCAGTTCTTTTTGCATTAATATTCCAACGAACTCTCTAATTCCAACTCTATATATTTGATATATTTAGTTTTTATTAATTTGTTCTAACTACCAAATCAATATAACACATAACAAACATGTTGCAATGGGAGAAAAAAATAAAACTTTTAGATGAAAAACTGGCATAACCTAAAATTTGCCCAAAAATCTATCGACCGTTGTCTAAAGATACTGCGTCTTTGGATTGTACTAATATTCCAATAGACTCACAAAGTTTCGTCAATAGGATTATTGATTACTTCTAACTCCCAAAACTATACAACTGTGAGTTTATTTTGCCCAAAGCATAATATGGCTGAGTGGAAAAATTCTTAAGACTAAATCAACAAATCATTTAGGCTTCATAATATCTTTATCAATATTTTCTAGCATACACATATGGTAGCAGATTATGTTAGAAAAATATAGAGCAAACCTTTACAAGATTACTGTGCATCACGCGACTTCTCACGGCCCCACCTCACGTCGTTCTCTCTCTCTGCCACGATAGCAGTTAGCACCTACTGAATGTCTGCATTCTCTAGCACCATCGTTCCAAGCCCCAGGATAGAATTGCTGGTCGAGGACGGAGCCACGGAGGGCCGCCGCCAGCGCCCATCACTTCCTTCTTTCTCTCCTATGTGAAGCATCAGTATGGGGCGGTGGCCTTTCTCAAGTTCCTTGGTGCCTTTTCTCCCTCAATCTCGCATGTGTCCTCAGTGCTCCCGGCTGGAAAAATGGAGAATAGCTGCGCTCGGAGCCTGACGAAGTTTGGGGATAGGCCGACAGGGCGGAGGCTTGGCTGGGCATGTGACCCCTGTCAAAGGTAGCAGAATGGACTGTGGCCAGGCGCGCCTGCCGAAAATAGGAGACGGTCGAGCTCGATGGGAATCGCCATGACACCGAGGCAGAGGCCACTGCACCTAAGGCGTCGAGTACAGATGCGCCAGCAAGATCGATCAGGGAGTGGTCCCTGGAGACGGATCCACCCTCTGAGGGCGTTGGACGAGCTCTGAGCCTCTGACGGCGCCGGAGGAAGTAGCTTGGATGGATCCAGCGGCGGAGCAGTAGATCGCCTCGCAAGATGAAGGGGAGAGAGCATGGATGGCCGGGGCTGGTGGCGGCAGTGGAGGCCCGATCTCGCGTCAACTGGATGCGGCCGGGGGCCTGTTTCGGCGACGGAGACGAGACGAGGATCTCCAGCCGTTATACGCGGGGGCTAAAACATAAAACGTGAACCCAGGAGGGAGTGCGGGTTGATTACCTATTTCTAAGGGGCGAAAACATAAAAGTGGCAACACACGGTGAAAGGACACAGATGTCGCCTAGGGGGGGGTGAATAGGCGATTAAAACTTTTATGAAAGGCTTGTACAAATGCGGAAATAAACTAACGTTTAATTTGACAAGCTTACAAAACATAATAAACTAGGCTCACCTATGTGTACCAACAACTTATGCTAAGAAAGACAAGAAGCAAGGTGATAGCAAGATATATAACTTCAAGCACGATGGCTATCACAAATGTAAAGTGCATAAGTAGTGGAGCTCGGATAAGAGTTACCGAGGCACGAAGGAGACGAAGATGTATCCCGAAGTTCACTTCCAAAGGAAGCTAGTCTCCGTTGGAGAGGTGTGGCGGCTTAATGCACTCCGAACGCCACAAAGGCCTCACCTTGAGATGTGGTAGCACAATGCTCACCAAATGCCACAAAGGCTCACCTCAAGATGCGGAGGCACGCTAC